>QXEO01000406.1:1762461-2981876 GCA_007115705.1 Dactylis glomerata | reverse complement strand
GAAGGCGCACTTGGCGGGGTTGAGCTTGATGTTTACCTTTCTCAGGTTGACGAATGTTTCTTCCAGGTCCTCGATGAAGGTGTGACTCTCGCGAGTCTTGACGACGATGTCGTCGACGTAGGCCTCCGCATTCCTTCCCATCTGAGCCCCCAGGGCCTTACGCATGAGCCTTTGGAAGGTGGCTCCTGCGTTCTTCAGGCCGAAGGGCATGCAGACGTAGCAGTACACACCACAAGGCGTGATGAAGGCGGTCTTCTCCTCGTCCTCCTTTGCCATCTTGATCTAATGATAGCCGGAGAAAGCATCCAAGAAGCAAAGGAGGTCACAGCCGGCGGTGGAGTCGACGATTTGATCTATCCTTGGGAGCGGATAAGGATCCTTGGGGCAGGCCTTGTTGAGACTTGTGAAGTCCACGCAGAGGCGCCCACTGCCATTTGACTTTGGGACGACAACCGGATTTGCAATCCAGGTGGGGTGGGCTACCTCGCGTATTAGCTTGGCCCTCTTCAGCTTCTCTATCTCCTTGACTATGAAGTCCTGCTTCTCTTGCGCTTGTTTCCTAGTCTTCTGCTTCACGGGGTGTGCCTGAGGGCACACGGCTAAGTGGTGCTCAATCACCTCCCTGGAACGCCGGGCATATCTGACGGAGTCCAAGCGAACATGTCAGAGTTTGCCCGCAGGAAGGTGACGAGCGCGCTTTCCTATTTGGGGGAAAGCCCTGCCCCAATGGTGACGAAGTTTTCGCAGCCCCCAGCCTAAAGCGGGACCTTCTTGGTTGCAGAGCGCTCTTGGGTGAACTGGGGCCTCCTCCCTGAGGGTACCGCGGCTTTCCCAATGCTCATGTCCAGCATCGGATGGACCAGGTCCTCGCTTGGAGTAGGCGATGCAGAGGCGGCGAACTTCTTCCCTGTTGAGCCCTGCAGGTGGGGCTCAAGAGAGGCCTTCTTTGCAGCAGCCCGCTCTTGGGATACGAGCTGCTTCTTCCTCGTGAGGTCGCCGGAGTGTTCCAGTAGATCTTCGTCGGTGGGGAACATGGTGGCGGCCTCACGGTAGACATGCTCCACCGATCGGAGAGCATCCTTCTCATTGCAGCACGGTGATTGTGCCGTGGGCGCCCGGAATCTTGAGGATGTTGAAGCCATGATGCGTTGCTGCCATAAACTTTGCCAGGGCTGGGTAGCCGAGAATGGCATTGTATGGCAGTGCAATGTAGGCGACGTCGAAGTCGAGGCTCTCGGTCCTGTAGTTGTCCCGGGTGCCGAAGGTGACGGGCAGGCGTACCTGCCCAATTGGCGTTGTAGATCCTTCGGTTACCCCGAAGAATGGTCGAGTTGGCATGAGCCGGTAGTACGGCACCTGCATCTTCTCGAAGATCTCGACCGAGATGATGTTGAGGCCCGCCCCTCCGTCGATGAGAGTGCGATTGACGGCGACGTTGTTGATGGTTGGCGTGCACAATAGAGGAATTGTGCCCACGCTCCTGGTGGAGGCCAGATGGTCCTCCTCGTCGAAGCCGATCTTGCACGTTGACCACTTCATTAGGCGATTGCCGATGTTGGGCTGTGCCGCCGCGATCTCTCGCGACAGCTGCTTGAAGTGTCGGTTAGACAAAGGAGCCTGAGCTCCACCCAGGAGGCAAGCGGCGAAGTCTCGCGGCTCTTGATAGCCCCCCTGGTTCTCCTCCCGACGATCATTTGCTAGCGGGGGCAGCGGCAGCGGCTCGGGATCGGCTCAAGATAGACCCTCGCGGCGGCGACCTTCCTCACGGTCGTCGTCGCAGCGATCGCCCCGGGATCCACTCTTGTCGTAGCTGCGGCCGCCCCCGCGGCGCTTGGGGACACCATTTTCTTCATGAAACTTTCAGACAATCCAACAATCGTCGGTATTGTGGGTGTCCTTCTTGTGGAGAATGCAGTAGCGGCGACGACGACCTTTGTCGCGTTCGGAGCGGTCCCCGCGGCGTTGCTTATGATCTGGCTCCGCCGCGAGAACAGCAGCCTCCTTTTGCTTGGGGTCCTTGGACTTCGGCTTTGGGGGAAGCGCCTCCGGCAGGTTGTGCACGAAGAGCCTCCCCTCCTCGGCCTTGGCGCAGTGGTCGGCGATCTCGAAGAGCCTGATGACGGAAGTCAGCTCATCGTTCACGGACAGCTTCTCCCTCATCTTGTTGTCGGAGACGCCCATTGAGAACGCGGAGATGACCTCCTCGTTAGAGATCCTGGGGATCTTGTTCCTCATCTGGCTGAAGCGCTGGATATACTGACGAAGCATCTCGCCCTTGTACTGACGCACCGCCTTAAGATCGTTCTTAGTGGCGGGGTGCTCGTACGTAGGCATGAAGTTGGCAACGAACTGACGACATAAATCCTTCCATGAAGTCACGGATTCGTGAGGAAGATTCATGAGCCAAGTTCGCGGAGCGTCCTTGAGGGCCATGGGGAACCAATTTGCCATGGCACGCTGGTCTCCACGCGCGGCCTGGTCGGCGATGACGTAGAGCTGGAGGAACTCGATGAGGAGGTCTTCTGGTCCTTAGCAATTTTGGCCGTCGTTCTCCTCGTGAGGCGCCTCCTCACGAGGGTCTTCTCCGTAGCGTGGGTCATTGATTCTCCCCTGGGCTGACGATGGGCCGATGACGGGGCCCAGGAGCAGGTGGACCGGGATACCCCGGTATCCAGAACACCGACAAACAATAACAACAACAATCCTCCACCACCTCCACCACCGCCACTCCCACCCTAGGTTGACAGATTGGCACGATTTCTGATGCTTAGACCCAATAAGTTCTCATCAGCCATAGACCAAATAGTGGTCTATGACTAGCTGCATTCTGTTTGCAAGGATCTGATGACTTGCGAGTGTACTGATGCTGAAAAGGTCAGGTTCACTGCACATCTGCTGGAGGGACTCGCCGCAATGTGGTGGGAAACCTATCAAGTCACTCACCCTATGGAGGATCTGGACTGGGATACCGTTTAGGAAGGTTTTCGTAATGCTCACATCTCCTCGGGCATTATGAATCTAAAGAAAGATGAATTCCACACTCTGAGGCAGGGCGGAAGAACACTGAAGCAGTACATGGACGACTTCTTCTCCTTGTCAAGGTATGCGCCAGAGGATGTGGACACAGATGCTAAGAGGAAGGATAAATTTCTCACTGGACTCAAGGGAGAACTGAAGATACCACTATCAGTAGCTTATGCTCCAAGCTACCAGGCTCTTCTTGATCAAGCTGTCACTCTGGACAACAACATCAGAAATGAGGAAAACAGCAAGAGGAAGTTCAACGGTGGCAAGACTCACACTGAGCCTTTCCACTAGAAGCACGACTTTTGTGATGGCAGTGGAAATGGAAGTTCCCACAGCCATGGAGGCCACTTCAACAAAGGCAATGGTGGCAACTTTAATGGCCACAGGCACAATGGAGGATTCTGGGGAAACAACCCCAATGGTGACCACAATGGAAACAATGGGCACCACAAGGGAGGAAATGGGCACAGCCGTTTCAACTCAGATGCCAAAAAGGATCTCTCCCACGTCACTTGGTACAGGTGTAAGAAGACTGGACACTACTCCAACAACTGCCTAGAGATCAAGCCAGATGAGGCAGCCAAGCCCAATACGTTCCAGAAGGGACAGGTGAACCAGCTCAATGTGGAGGAAGTGATGAATGATCCTGATGATGTGATGGGTACGTTTCCGCTCAACTCATTACAACATTGGTTATATTTGATACTGGAGCATCTCATTCATTCATATCACGTGCATTTGTGAACAAGCATGATTTTCCCACCAAAACCATAGGAAGGGTTATTAAAGTTATTTCCCCGAGTGGAGAATTGATAGTCAATGCTGAATGCCGGCATTTGATCTTAGAAATTAGTAAATACAGTTTCAACTCATCTAGTAGTGTTGGATTCACAAGGGTTAGATGTTATATGGGCATGGATTGGATGGACCACCTATGGAGGAGTCATAGATTGTGTCAATAGAGCAATTACACTCACTTCACTACCCCCAGAGGGAAAAAATTAGATACAAATCCAACATGGACTTTAATGATATTAGGCTAAACCATCTTAGGGGGTTAGCCTAGAATGTGGCTGTAGTAAGAGTATACCCACATGTTTTCTCGGATGAGTTACCAGGAATGCCACCAGATAGAGATATTGAGTTCCTCATAGAACTGTTGCCAGGAACAGGTCCAATAGCAAAGAGATCTTATCCAATGTCCACAGTGAACTGAAGTAACTTAAGAAATAGTTGGGAGAACAGTTAAGAAAAGGATTCATTAGAGAGTTCATCCCCATGGGGACACCAGTTATGTTTGTAGAGAAGAAGGACCCGAGTCAGCGATTATTATGGATTACCGTTCATTTTTTTTTGAAAGGAAAGCGGTGGGGGAGACCCCCACAGCGATTTTTTTTAAACTAATAAGAACCCAAATTCACATCCGTGGGGATTTGAACCTGGGTGCCTGGGTTGTACATCCACTCCCATAGCCAGTTGAGCTAGGCTCACTCTGGATTACCGTTCATTGAACGAAGTGAGCATAAAAAATAATACCCATTACCGAGGATCAATGACTTATTGATTAGTTGGAAGGAGCTAGTGTATTCTCCAAGATCGATCTTAGGTCTGGTTATTTCAGCTCAAGATTAGGGAGTATGATATACCCAAGAAAGCCGTTGACACTAGACATAGCTCGTATGGGTACACGGTGATGCCGTTTGGATTAACCAATGCGCCGTTGTATTTCATGAATGATGAACAAAGTGTTTCACATAATTTCTAGATAGGTTGTCGTAGTCTTCATTGACGACATACTAATCTATTCCAAGAGCAACAAAGAACATCAACAAAAACCTTCGTCTGATAATGGAGAAGCTTCGAGAGCACGAGCTTTATGCCAAGTTTAGTAAATGTGAGTTTTGGCTCAGTGAGGTAGCATTTCTTGGTCACATCGTATCCAGGAAGGAATTGCTGACCCTTCCAGGGTTACAGCAGTGACAGAATGGGAACCACCCAAGAATGTGAGAGAAATTCGCAGTTTCTTAGGATTGTCTGGATACTACCAGAGGTTCATTGATAACTTTTCCAAGATTGCTAACCCATGACCGGGTTACTAAGAAAGAGAAGAAATTCAAGTGACTGATGAATGTGAAAGTAGTTTCCAAGAGCTGATGAAGAGATTAGTGTCGCCCCAGTTTTGTGTCTGCGTGATCTGGAGAAGGAATTCCAAGTATACTGTGGCGCTTCTCTTCAAGGTTTAGAAAGTGTGTTAATGCAGGAATGCAGAGTAGCCACATATGCATCTAGGCAACTCAAGAAACATGAGACCAATTACCCTACTCATGATCTAGCTTGTAGTTCATGCTTTGAAGACATGGAGACATTATCGATGGGAAAGCAATGTGAAGTTTTCACCGACCATAAGAGTCTAAAGTACATCTTCACCCAGAAGGATCTGAATATGAGGCAAAGAAGATGGCTAGAACTTATTAAGGATTACGATCTGAGTTTGCAATACCATCCTGGTAAAGCAAATGTGGTCACCGATGCTTTAATCGAAGGGCTTACGTGAATTGTTTGTCGACAGATGATTTTCTAGAACATTGTGCAGAGGAATTAGAGACCTTAGTTTGGAAGTGGTAAACAATAGGATTTGCAGCGTCACTGGTAGTACAATCGACATTGATGGATAGAATACGAGAAGCTCAGAAAAGAGACAAAGAGATTGAGAAAATTAGAGACGCCTTGAAGGAAGGAAAAGCAATGGATTTAGTGAAGATGAGCAAGGAACCATATAGTTTGAGAAACGTGTTTGTGTTGCCAACGATCCTGAGCTTAGAAAGCAAATTTTTCTAGAACCCATGAGACACTATATTCCATTCCATCCCGGAAATACCAAAGATGTACATGGACTTGAAGGAGAGATTCTGGTGGAACAATAGAAGCGAGACATCGCCGAATACATAGCTAAATGTGATTGTGCGGCAGAGTGAAAGCAGAACATCAGAAACCTGAGGACACTTGCAACCATTGAAGATGCCAGATTGGAAATGGGATCAGATCGGTATGGATTTCAGCACTGGATTAGCTTGAACAAAATCTGGTTTATGATCTATTTGGGTTGTTGTGACCGTTTAACAAAAGTAGATCACTTTATACCCATGAAGACAACCTACACCAGTGCTAAGTTGCCAGAAATCTACATGAAGAGAATTGTGTGCCTACATGGAGTTCCTGCCGCTGTTTCCCCTATGTGGTGCTAGGACTCATAGGAGGTGAAGTGAGAAGGCGCGGTCGAGCAATGGGCTGCGGCATCAGCAAAGAGGACAGAGGAGGATTTTCTCGAGGAGAGCTTGACTTAGAGAGGTGATGAACCACAAGTATAAGGATCACAACAGTCTTTGAGGGAAGTAAAACCTAAATTTATGATTCGACACAAGGGGAGCCAAAGAAGTTTAAACTTAACAGATGAGTTGTCAGTTCAGCTGCACCTAGAAAGAGACTTGCTCGCAACAGTATCAGTAGTAACTGTTTTAGTAGTATAGTAGTAGTAGTAGTAATAGTAGTAGTCGTAGTCGTAGTATAGTCGTAGTAGTAGTAGTGTAGCAACAACGAGAGCAACAGTAATAAATAAAGACAACAATAGTGACTATAGTAACAGCAAATTAAATATTGTAGGCATAGGAGGATGAAGGGCCTTGCATGGATAAGATAATGCATGTAATAATCAAGGCATGGGCAATTGCAGATAAATAATGATAAAAGCATTCTAGTACTAAGTAACCATAGGCATGTGTTCCGTAAATAGTCGTACATGCTCGCAATGAAAACTTAAAACATCTTTTGTCCTACCAGCCCGTTTGCAGCGGGGCCTCAAGGGAACTACTGGTAATTAAGGTACTCCTTCTAAGAGGACTGGAGCAAAGCATTAACACTCCATGAAACATGTAATCCACATCACAGTCATCCCTCCGGTTATCCCAATTACTGTCACTTTGGGCCTCGGGTTCCGGACAACGAAGGTTATCAACGCAGGTAAGATCACAAACAACGATTATCTCATGAACAATAACATTTCAGATCTGAGATCATGGCACTCGGGTCCAAAGTGACAAGCATAAGTACACAAGTTGCAACAAGTCAAAAGCACTAACAATGGATACTAGACACCATGCCCTAACATCTTATAGCAATTACATGAATGATCTCATCCAATCCCTACCATTCCCTTCGGCCTACAGCAGGAATTACTCAACATGGATGGGGGAGTCATGGATGGTTGATGGTGAGACGTCGGTGATGATGGCGATGATCTCCTCCAATACCCCATCCCAGGAGGGTGCTAGAACAGAGTTTCTGGTTCTGAATCGCAGTTTCTGGTGGTGGCACGCAGCAGAACTCTATCTGGGAAAAATACCGAACCCCCTCTGTTTTTAGGTCAGAGACCCCCTGGCGCGGCCTGGCCTGGCCCGCGCCACCAGGTGGTGTGGGCTCATCGTGGCTCTTCTCCATCTCATCTTCTAGCTCCGTGAGTCTTCTGGTAAAATAGGAGTTTTGCAATAATTTCTGGGAATTTTCCTGAAAGTTGGATTTCTGCACAAAAACAAGACACCGAGCAATTCTTCTGAAAACAGCGTTAGTCCATGTTACTTGTATTTAAAAAAATTAGAGGAAAACAACAGCAAAAGGGTTCAGGAAAGTAGATACGTTTTGGACGTATTAACTCCCCCCAAGCTTAGGTTATTACTTGTCCTCAAGCAATTCAATTAACAACAGAGTGCGATAAAAGAAACTTTCACGAACACATTTGCTTCATAAGATGTATATATTCTCACTATATGATCAAGTACTTAGGCAATTCATAATAAGAAGTATGCAAGCAATGTTACCTCATAGTCATGCGAGCTATGAAGAGTACCAACATACTAATAATAAGCAACATGAAACATAAGAAGTTATAGGATTATAATGCTCATTAAGATATGAAAAAGTGGTATCTGCTTGCCTTTATTTGTGGAGCAAAACAAAATGCCAAGGCACCTCTGAAGTTCAAAAGAAGACTAGAAGTAGAAATCAAAGATACAAGCATTAAAGTTATACTACAATTAACCGTGTTCTGGGGCAAACACATTGCACTAAGAACGATAGCTATGCTCTCAAGAAGGTGCTTAAAGATAGAAGATGAAGACTCAACATAAAGTAAAAGAAAGGCCCTTCGCAGAGGGAAGCAGGGATTAACATGTGCTAGAGCCTTTCATTTGTAAAACAGAGATAAAAAATTATTTGAGAGGTGGTTGTTCTTGTCAGCGACTGGCAATGGGGTTCTTGCTATCTTTCATACTAAACAAGTTGAGAGCGGTTTCGAGTTCTTTAAAAATTGGCATATACATGCTCTTTTATATAGTTTGGCACTCCTCCCACTTTTCCTTTCACAAACCATGGCTAACCGATTCCTTCGGGTGCCCACCAACTTTCACATACCATGGAGGAGTGCCTTTTCTTTTCTTTTTTATTAATGTTACAATGGTCTGACCAGCTCCCTTGCAAAATTAATGACAAGCAGATGAAGCATGCAAGTCGAGGGTACTTAATTCAATATGGAAGATAGCAAACCTGTAACAACTCAGAAATTGTAATCCACTTCTTAATAAATAAAGTGCCAAATTTTGGACCCAAATAAAACTTTTTATCTGTTATTGTATGCATACATGCATTTTCTTTTATTTGTATTCTATGATTTTATGTGTGTTAATTTTGATTGAGCATTGGTTAGATAATTCTAAGTGAACCAACAGAAACAATTAAGAAAGATACTAGGAACCAAAAGAACCAGAAATAAAAATAAGTAAGAAAGAGATAAAGTTAATATGATCTAAAAACTGTTATTGACTACACCACTTTGAGCCCTTAGATTAAGCAATCTACAGCTCACCTTCAGGTTTGACCTTTTAGTTGAGCTTAACCAAGTTATGGACTAACTCAACCAACAAGCCTTTACCCAAATTTCAAACTGGAGCCTCACCCAAACTTGAGCCAAAGTTTGAATCCAAAACAGTGACCATACTCAAATTTGAAATATAAATTTCTGCAAAACTCAACCTTTCACTATAACAAAAATATGCCTGGGTACCTTATCCAATATGATGAGCACCCAAAGTGGAAAATTTCGAAAATTCAAACTTTGAGTTCTTGCGGGCATTTCGTCGAGCACTGGCAGAAGCAAATCAAATGAGATCAAAGATCACTGGTGCTGCACTGTTCGAGCTCGTCCAAACGCTGTAGCCACGCTGCTAGACGGTGCCTCGATCGACTCCAGCTTCCCTAGCCTCGACCCAAGCCGTGAGAAGAGGAGGGAGGAGGAGAAACGCACCCAGGGCCCCCTCCCAGCAACCCTCTTCCCTGCACGATGCCGACCAGCTTGGAGGCGCCAGAGGAGACCCACAGCACCCCGCGGCCGAACCAGCAACCCCCCAGCACGCGAGCGTGGCCGCCGTGACTGGAGAACGCTTCAAACGCCGCCAGGGCCCCCGTGCAGATGAGCTTCTGGCCGCGCTTGCCCTCATCGCTCCGGCCTATAAAATGCCCCGCTGATCAAACGCAGAGACGCACCTCACTCCCCTCTACCTTCCAGACACTCTCGCTTAGCCCAGCTCGCCCTAGTTCGTCGACGCCTGCAACTCCGGCGAGGCACTGGACGAGCGGAGCGCCGCCGCGATCGACCACCTGGAGGCCAGCTGTTGCAGGGAATTGGAGGAGGAGGAGCACCGCAGCCGATCCCGCGCATCGCCGTCAAGTTCTGCATCCTCTACGCCTCGCCCTCGCCGTCGAACATTCGTCACTGCTCGCAGGTGAGCCCCCGCCCGTGCTGAGGAAGAAGATGATCGCGAGCCGTTAGATCTTGATCGGACGATAACTTACCGATTCGGGTTTTGTAATTAGGTCTGACGAGTCGGCCCCACCTGTCAGCTCCCATTTTATTCTTTTTTCCCCGCGCGAAACGGTATCAGGCCGGCCTGTTCGGGTTTGTTCTGAATTGGGCCCAGCTCGTTTTGAATTCGGTCCGATTCGTTTTCAATTAAATTCCCGCCCGTTTCATTTATTTCAAATATGTTTCATATGTTATTTTCAAACTTTAATTCCTAGAGTTTTACAAATCCAAATCTAGCAAATGAATATGCATTGGAAAGCTTATAAAATAATCTATCCAATAGAACTGGTTAGAATTCCAAATAAGTTCAGAATTAATTTAGATATGAATAGTGTGACCATAGCTTGTTTAATAATGAAAGATTTCTAGAAAATTATTTAAGCCATCAAAAATCATGAAAATTAAAGTGTGAACTTACTAATGACCCCTCTTACTGTTAGTCAACACTAATCTACCCCAAACCATATTAGTGTGATCATTTAGACCCTAACCCAATCCTATTTGGTAGCATAAAATGATAGATCAATAGTGCACACTTAGAATTAATTGCCCTCAATGCCAATTCACTTAGTGGATCCATCCCACTTAAACTTGTCTTAGTAACCCTAAATCAATACCAATGCTGCACAAGTGAACCCCCTATGCCACCAAGTAAAGAATCTAGCTTGCACACTTGAAGACAAACTTAGAAGAAAGACTTACAATCCAACCCCAGAAAAATGCAATATGAATGCTTTGGTTAGCAAACAAAGATGTGTGCTTGGTGTGTCGTTAGCTTGGTGAAGTGATGGTGTGCTTTGTGTTTATTCATTATTAGACGCTAGTGTTGCCGAGGAGGATATTGGAGGGGATTATTATTATCAAGAAGAAGAAGAAAACCCCGGACACTTTGCCAACCAAGGCAAGCCATCTTTTGATTCATACTCCCACTACCTAGTTTTAATATTGCATCCTACTTGTTTTAAGTAAATTGCATGATTGAACTGCTAGAGTAGAATGATAGAAGTATATTGATGTCTTGGTTATCAAGAGCATCAAGCTGAGTTTATCCAACTCTATTTAGTGGTCATCACTCAATGTGGTTGCTTAGTCGCTAATAATATTGAGGCCATCTATAAGGGGAACTCTAGTTGAAATTGGTGACTTGAACTTGGAACTGAAATGGAGATTTCTCCTACCGAATGGCTTTATGAAAGAAAATCAATCTTGACTAAGAACTATGAAATATATTTCTCAATGACAACGAGTGATGTACCATGGGAGCCAATTTTACCGTACAACCACACTACCCCTATATGGGAAGGGGCTTAATCCGTAGCTTGTTTATCTTAGTATGGGAGGCCTTGTATCAAATCTTAATGGAAGGACACCGCGAAACGGTTACTTCTGGACCAGGTGGATTCCACTAACCCGGCCTCCGGGATGGGCAGAACTAGAGGCGCCGGAGCGGGGTTCCGTATCCCGGGCTCTAGGGAAGGATCCTATACTAGGATGAGCAAGTGAAAGAGTTTGTTTGATTATCTGAACCTCGCATACTTTGTGTATGTCGAACCGTGGATTTCTCCCGGCAGATGTATCGAATCTTGTGGGTAAAGTGTACCCCTCTGCAGAGGCTTTGAAACTATTCGAATAGCCGCGTCCGCGGTCATGGACGGTTGGCAAGCTGTACTTGACTTTTGTCAGGACTAAAAGTGACAATGGTGAACTTGAGGAATGACTTGACTTGACATGTTGTTGACACACTTGAAATCCTCTTTAGATGGAACTTAGAGAACTAAATCTCTTTCCTATAAATGAACATTCTTGGGAAATAAAATTAGCTTTTGCAAAACAACTTAGTGCTTAGTCCACCATATCAACCTTGCATTTCTACTTCATCTTTTCATTTATAAGATGGTTTGCGAGTGCATCCAATGTACTCACGGCTGTGTCCCTGGCTATCAACTTGGCCAGACTATGGGGAGGAATACCAGGAGGAAGGGTATGAAGAAGGGTACCAGAACTAAGCTCGTCTCCATGAGTCGCCATTTGCCTGTAGGGTGAAGGCATGGACCCAAAGACGTTATTTCCGCTGCTATATTGTGTTGTAATATGACTTGGTCTATATGACCATTGTATTTGGAATCATCGTATTGTAATGTCTATGGAACTGGTTACCAACTACGTTATGTATATCGCAACAACGGTTCTGGGATTGCGGTGGAATACATAACGGGCACTTCGAATTTGTATCAAATTTGAGGTCGTCACAAGTTGGTATCAGAGCCTAGGCTGACCTTAGGAGACCTTAGTTAGAATGGGCGTTAAACAAAACCTTGATAAAAGAAAGATACAAGAACGGTTGCAAAAATTGCTTAGTCTTTCCTCTCTAGTTGCAAAGTTTTATATATACTTCAGTTTACCTACTTAAAATTTTGCACACTTGAGTTGATCACTAACTTGAACCAATAAAAAAAATTTGTAGATGGCCCTGGAGTTCACTGAGCAGTACCAGTTGGGCCATGGTGGCAGCCTTTGTTTCGAGCGCGACCTCACCACCTTGACCTTGTTCTTGGATCGTTTGTATCCGGAGTTCAAGGGAGCCGTGCTCAATGAGCACCCAGATGGAGAGCTACGGTGGCTCATCCGAGCCAGTTGCCGTGGCAAGAAGGGGAAACTAGGTTCTCC
The DNA here is from genome assembly GCA_007115705.1 of Dactylis glomerata. Lineage (NCBI taxonomy): Eukaryota > Viridiplantae > Streptophyta > Magnoliopsida > Poales > Poaceae > Dactylis > Dactylis glomerata. Next base: position 2,969,272 of record QXEO01000406.1, on the reverse strand, counting down.
AAGGATCAAGTTTGAGCTTGTGGAGAACACTTGGGCCGATGGTTTGGTCCGAGCGATGCAGGAGATGCACGCCCGCTTGTGCGGACTGCATGTTGAGGAGGTTCAGGGAGGACGCTTCAGGGACTTTGCTCAGCGTGATGCGGATGGACGTCCCGCAAACATGCCCGGGCAGAATGAGCCGAGTACCTACATCGATCACATGGACTTCTTGCTGTACTCCACTCAGCAAGAGGCCGATCGTGCACGTACCAAGGCCAACCTTGAGCACTTCGCCCTGGTGGAGGCGAGGAGCACTATCAGGATTCTTGCGAAGGAGCGCAAGAGCCTTTGTCGCCAGCGCGACGAGAAGGAACAGGACCTTGAGGAGTTGAAGGCCAATGTGGCGGAGTTGACTGAGTACATTGAGAGTCTGGAGGATCACCTTGGTGAGGAGGAAGGCATTGATCTCCGCAAGGAGGATAATGCCCTCATTAGTGACGAGGATGACTTCATGGAGGACCTCGATGATCCGGAAGATGAGGGGCACAATGGATTCATTGTGAGTGACGAGGAGGAAGACCCCGAGGAGCCCGCTGTTTAGACTCGAGATCCACGTGTTATCTAGTTATGAGTTCCACTTTATGTTCACTTCGTGTAGGTGTGAGTTGTATCCCCCTCTCTATTAGACGAGTCGCAATGGTTTGATGTAAACTATTTGTATTGTGTGAACTCGTGTGTATGATATGTTTGATGAGTGTTGAATGAAATATGAATTTGGCCCTTAAGGCCTTAGTAAGACAAAGTTGCATCATCCATGTTACCTTTAAATCTTAGCAACTTAGCTTTTTCCCTCTTGTCTTACACACATTATCTTCAGATGCCGCGAGCACCCCCACCCCCGAACCCGGAAATGGCCGAATTGCTAAGGTTGATCATGGAAGACCGGGAAGCAGCCCGAGCTGAGCGCCAAGCCAACTTGGCCACTCTTCAGCAACTAACCCAGATGGCAATGAACCACAACAATGGCAATGGCAATGGTGAAGGAGAAAACCATGGCAATGGAGAGCACCGATCCAAGTTAAGGAGTTTCCAAAACACCAACCCTCCTATATTCACTAAGTCTGAAGAGCCCTTAGATGCCGATGATTGGCTTCGCACTATGGAAAACAATTTGGCAGTCGCCGAAGTTGGTGAAAACGAGAAGGTTTTGTACACCACCCACTATCTTGCTGGAGCAGCGAGAGCTTGGTGGGATAGCACCCGTGCAATGCAAGCCCCAGGGTATGTGATGCCGTGGGAAGAGTTCAAGAGCAAGTTTAGCAAAGCCCATGTTCCTATGGGATTGGTTAAAAGGATGAGAGATGAGTTCAGGAATCTGAAGCAAGGTTCCCTATCTGTGGTGGATTACCGTGACAAGTTCCTTACCTTGTCCAGGTATGCCCCAGATGACACCAACACCACTGAGAAGAAGCAAGAAAGGTTTCTGGATGGACTTCATGATGATATGCAATGTGTCCTGGTCAGTATTCCCTTTTCCGACTTGGAGTCACTCGTTGACTCTGCCATTCAGATGGAAGGCAAGCTCAAGCAAGCTACCGAGAACCGCAAGCGTCGTATGATGTATCAAGGCAACTCGAGCAACTCGCAGAAGCCAAGGGGAAATGCACCTATGAGTTTCGCCCCTAGACCAATGAGGCCGTCTGCACCTGCTCCGCGTCCCAACTATCCCAGCCGTCCACCCGGCAACAACTTCAACCGTGCACCCCCAAGACCCAGTGGCAACAACTTCAACACCAACGCTCCGAGGCCAAATGGTGCCCCTGTGTTACCCAAGCCCGGTGAAGTCTGGTGTTACCTGTTATGAGTGTGGACTCAAAGGGCATTACTCCAATGGGTGCCCCAAGAAGCTGAATGATGCATCCAAGACCACTGCCCCTGCTCAGCAGCAGCGCCGTGTGGGAAATGGCAAGAATTATCCACCAAGGAACCAGCCTCATTCTCACGGCCGTCTGAATCACATGAATGTTGAAGAAGCTCAGGAAGCAACCGACGTGGTGCTTGGTATGTTCCCTGTTAACTCAGTTCTTGCAAGAGTTCTGTTTGATTCTGGAGCTTCACACTCATTTGTTACCCAATTATTCGTTGATAAAAGTGGACTTCAACCCACCCCTTTGAAAGATGTCATGTCTGTGCAAATTCCCGGGTCAGTAACCAAAGCCAGTTGTACCTGCTTGGCAGTACCCATAGAAATCCATGGAATAGCTTTCTTAGCCAATTTGATAGTGTTGGGAACCAAAGGTTTGGAAGTAGTTCTTGGTATGAATTGGATGTCTTTCCATCAAGGAGTGATAGATTGTGCCAAGAAGACCATCACCATGAAGAGTAGCAATGGAATCATAGTCAAGCATGTGTCCGTAAAACCACCCCAAACCACCCGATGTCATAAAAGTATCTCAGGACCAACCATAGAGGAAGTTCCCATTGTTTGTGAATATCCAGATGTCTTTCCCGATGAGCTACCCGGAATGCCACCGGATCGGGATATTGAGTTTATCATTGAGCTTATCCCCGGAACTGGATCAATAGCCCAACGACCCTATCGTATGAACCCAGCTGAATTAGTTGAGTTAAAGAAACAATTGGATGACCTCTTGAGCAAAGGATTGATTCAGCCAAGTTATTCTGCTTGGAGATCACCTGTTCTGTTTGTGGATAAAAGTGACGGTTCTAGCCGACTGTGCACTGATTATCGCAAGCTTAACGATGTGACCATCAAGAACAAGTATCCTCTCCCAAAGATTGAAGATTTGTTTGACCAGCTGACTGGAGCCAGAGTATTCTCAAAGATAGATCTTAGAACCGGATACCACCAACTGAAGATCCGTGCGATGGATATCCCCAAAACAGCCTTCACTACCCGATACGGATTGTATGAGTACACCGTAATGTCATTCGGATTAACCAATGCCCCTGCTTATTTCATGAACCTCATGAATAAGGTTTTTATGGAGTTCTTGGATAAGTTTGTTGTGGTCTTCATTGACGACATTCTTATCTACTCCAAATCTGAAGAAGAGCATGCAACCCATTTGAGATTAATCTTAGAAACCTTAAGAGAGCATCAGCTGTTTGCCAAGTTCAGTAAATGTGAGTTCTGGTTGAAAGAGGTTGGATTCTTAGGCCATGTATTATCAGCAGGAGGAATATCGGTAGACCCCAAGAAGATCAAATCAGTCATGGAATGGGAAGCCCCTACCACTCAGACGGAAGTTAGAGGTTTTCTCGGATTAGCGGGATATTACCGCAAATTTGTTGAAGGATTTTCCAGCATTGCCCGACCAATGACCCAATTGTTGAAGAAGGACAAGAAGTTTGAATGGACCCCTAAGTGTGAAGAGAGTTTTCAGGAGCTCAAGAAGCGATTGGTGACCGCCCCCGTCCTAACCATGCCCGATATCACCAAAAACTTTGATGTCTATTGCGACGCTTCCAAACTTGGGCTTGGTTGCGTATTGATGCAAGAAGGCAAGGTCATAGCTTACCTCTCTCGGCAGCTTAGACCTCATGAAGAAAATTATCCAACCCATGATCTAGAGTTAGCAGCTGTGGTTCTAGCTCTGAAGACTTGGAGGCATTATCTGATGGGCAACCGTTGTGAGATCTACTCCGATCACAAGAGTTTGAAGTATATTTTTACCCAGAAGGAGTTGAACATGAGGCAAAGAAGATGGATAGAGTTGATCAAGGATTATGATCTGGAAATTCACTATCACCCCGGTAAGGCCAATGTAGTGGCCGATGCGTTGAGTAGGAAGCCGTGTTCGTTGAATATGAGGATCAAGGAAGAGCAACCTATGTTGCACCAAGAGTTTGAAAGATTTGGATTGGAGCTAGTCAGTCAAGGATTTTTAGCCAACCTTGAGTTTCAACCCACCTTGATGAGCCAAATCAAAGAAGCCCAGAAGGGAAATGAGAGTATTGAAGGAATCAAGCGCAGAATTGGTTCCGGCAAGGTGCCAGGATTTGAGGAAGATGATCAAGGAGTTCTTTGGTATAAAGGACGTATTTGTGTGCCTGCTGATTCAGAATTGAAGGAAGTGATTATGAAGGAAGCCCATGAGACACCTTACTCCATCCACCCCGGTGGAACTAAGATGTATCAAGATTTAAAGGAACAATTTTGGTGGCATGGAATGAAGCGTGAGATTGCATCGTTCATCTCTAAGTGTGATATTTGTCAAAGAGTCAAGGCTGAACATCAACGTCCTGCTGGACTGCTGCAACCTTTGCAAGTTCCGGAATGGAAGTGGGATTCTGTTGGAATGGATTTCATCACTGGATTTCCAAGGTCTAGCCGTGGAAATGACTCTATCTGGGTCATTGTGGATAGACTAACCAAAGTGGCCCACTTTATTCCTGTCAAGACCACTTACAACTCGGGACAGCTAGCAGATCTGTATTTATCCAGAATTGTCAGTTTGCATGGAATCCCTAAAACCATAGTTTCTGATCGAGGAACCCAATTCACCTCGAGATTTTGGAAAAGTTTGCATCAAGCATTGGGAACCAAGTTAGCCTTCAGCACAGCTTACCACCCTCAGACTGACGGACAGACTGAGAGAGTGAACCAAATTCTTGAAGATATGTTGAGAGCCTGTGTTCTAGCTTATGGAGCGAAGTGGGAAGATTGTCTGCCTTTCGCGGAGTTTTCCTACAACAACAGTTATCAAGCCAGTTTGCAAATGGCCCCATTTGAAGCTTTGTATGGAAGAAAGTGTCGTACCCCTTTGAATTGGTCAGAAACCGGAGACAGTCAGATATTTGGACCTGACATTCTGCAAGAAGCTGAGGAGAAGGTTCGCATGATTCGTGAATATCTCAAGGCAGCCCAGTCAAGACAAAAGAGTTATGCTGACAAGAGACGGAGAGAATTAACTTTCACAAGTGGAGATTTTGTGTACCTCAGAGTATCACCCCTCAAAGGAATGCAAAGATTTCAAGTAAAAGGAAAGCTTGCACCAAGATATATTGGACCCTTCAAGATACTAGACCGCAGAGGAGAAGTGTCTTATCAATTGGAAATGCCCCCTGAATTGTCTGAAGTGCACGATGTCTTTCACGTGTCCTTACTTCGGAAATGTCTTGAAGTTCCGGAGAAGCCCGAAATCTTCAAGAATATTGATCATCGTTCTGTGGACATCAATAAGGATTTGACCTATCGTGAAATGCCTATCCGTATCCTCGAGAAAGCTTATAGAACCACTCGAACCCGAAGCATCAAATTTCTGAAAGTTCAGTGGAGTAATCACACCGAAGAGGAAGCCACTTGGGAGCGAGAAGATTACCTTCAGAAAGAGTTTCCCAATCTTTTCAGTTCTTAACTAGTGAATCTCGGGGACGAGATTCTTTTTAAGGGGGGAAGATTGTAACAACTCAGAAATTGTAATCCACTTCTTAATAAATAAAGTGCCAAATTTTGGACCCAAATAAAACTTTTTATCTGTTATTGTATGCATACATGCATTTTCTTTTATTTGTATTCTATGATTTTATGTGTGTTAATTTTGATTGAGCATTGGTTAGATAATTCTAAGTGAACCAACAGAAACAATTAAGAAAGATACTAGGAACCAAAAGAACCAGAAATAAAAATAAGTAAGAAAGAGATAAAGTTAATATGATCTAGAAACTGTTATTGACTACACCACTTTGAGCCCTTAGATTAAGCAATCTACAGCTCACCTTCAGGTTTGACCTTTTAGTTGAGCTTAACCAAGTTATGGACTAACTCAACCAACAAGCCTTTACCCAAATTTCAAACTGGAGCCTCACCCAAACTTGAGCCAAAGTTTGAATCCAAAACAGTGACCATACTCAAATTTGAAATATAAATTTCTGCAAAACTCAACCTTTCACTATAACAAAAATATGCCTGGGTACCTTATCCAATATGATGAGCACCCAAAGTGGAAAATTTCGAAAATTCTTGCGGGCATTTCGTCGAGCACTGGCAGAAGCAAATCAAATGAGATCAAAGATCACTGGTGCTGCACTGTTTGAGCTCGTCCAAACGCTGTAGCCACGCTGCTGGACGGTGCCTCGATCGACTCCAGCTTCCCCAGCCCCGACCCAAGCCGTGAGAAGAGGAGGGAGGAGGAGAAACGCACCCAGGGCCCCCTCCCAGCAACCCTCTTCCCTGCACGATGCCGACCAGCTTGGAGGCGCCAGAGGAGACCCACAGCACCCCGCGGCCGAACCAGCAACCCCCCAGCACGCGAGCGTGGCCGCCGTGACCGGAGAACGCTTCAAACGCCGCCAGGGCCCCCGTGCAGATGAGCTTCTGGCCGCGCTTGCCCTCATCGCTCCGGCCTATAAAATGCCCCGCTGATCAAACGCAGAGACACACCTCACTCCCCTCTACCTCCCAGACACTCTCGCTTAGCCCAGCTCGCCCTAGTTGGTCGACGCCTGCAACTCCGGCGAGGCACTGGACGAGCGGAGCGCCGCCGCGATCGACCACCTGGAGGCCAGCTGTTGCAGGGAATCGGAGGAGGAGGAGCACCGCAGCCGATCCCGCGCATCGCCGTCAAGTTCTGCATCCTCTACGCCTCGCCCTCGCCGTCGAACATTCGTCACTGCTCGCAGGTGAGCCCCCGCCCGTGCTGAGGAAGAAGATGATCGCGAGCCGTTAGATCTTGATCGGACGATAACTTACCGATTCGGGTTTTGTAATTAGGTCTGACGAGTCGGCCCCACCTGTCAGCTCCCATTTTATTCTTTTTTCCCCGCGCGAAACGGTATCGGGCCGGCCCGTTCGGGTTTGTTCTGAATTGGGCCCAGCTCGTTTCGAATTCGGTCCGATTCGTTTTCAATTAAATTCCCGCCCGTTTCATTTATTTCAAATATGTTTCAGATGTTATTTTCAAACTTTAATTCCTAGAGTTTTACAAATCCAAATCTAGCAAATGAATATGCATTGGAAAGCTTATAAAATAATCTATCCAATAGAACTGGTTAGAATTCCAAATAAGTTCAGAATTAATTTAGATATGAATAGTGTGACCATAGCTTGTTTAATAATGAAAGATTTCTAGAAAATTATTTAAGCCATCAAAAATCATGAAAATTAAAATGTGAACTTACTAATGACCCCTCTTACTGTTAGTCAACACTAATCTACCCCAAACCATATTAGTGTGATCATTTAGACCCTAACCCAATCCTATTTGGTAGCATAAAATGATAGATCAATAGTGCACACTTAGAATTAATTGCCCTCAATGCCAATTCACTTAGTGGATCCATCCCACTTAAACTTGTCTTAGTAACCCTAAATCAATACCAATGCTGCACAAGTGAACCCCCTATGCCACCAAGTAAAGAATCTAGCTTGCACACTTGAAGACAAACTTAGAAGAAAGACTTACAATCCAACCCCAGAAAAATGCAATATGAATGCTTTGGTTAGCAAACAAAGATGTGTGCTTGGTGTGTCGTTAGCTTGGTGAAGTGATGGTGTGCTTTGTGTTTATTCGTTATTAGACGCTAGTGTTGCCGAGGAGGATATTGGAGGGGATTATTATTATCAAGAAGAAGAAGAAAACCCCGGACACTTTGCCAACCAAGGCAAGCCATCTTTTGATTCATACTCCCACTACCTAGTTTTAATATTGCATCCTACTTGTTTTAAGTAAATTGCATGATTGAACTGCTAGAGTAGAATGATAGAAGTATATTTATGTCTTGGTTATCAAGAGCATCAAGCTGAGTTTATCCAACTCTATTTAGTGGTCATCACTCAATGTGGTTGCTTAGTCGCTAATAATATTGAGGCCATCTATAAGGGGAACTCTAGTTGAAATTGGTGACTTGAACTTGGAACTGAAATGGAGATTTCTCCTACCGAATGGCTTTATGAAAGAAAATCAATCTTGACTAAGAACTATGAAATATATTTCTCAATGACAACGAGTGATGTACCATGGGAGCCAATTTTACCGTACAACCACACTACCCCTATATGGGAAGGGGCTTAATCCGTAGCTTGTTTATCTTAGTATGGGAGGCCTTGTATCAAATCTTCATGGAAGGACACCGCGAAACGGTTACTTCTGGACCAGGTGGATTCCACTAACCCGGCCTCCGGGATGGGCAGAACTAGAGGCACCGGAGCGGGGTTCCGTATCCCGGGCTCTAGGGAAGGATCCTATACTAGGATGAGCAAGTGAAAGAGTTTGTTTGATTATCTGAACCTCGCATACTTTGTGTATGTCGAACCGTGGATTTCTCCCGGCAGATGTATCGAATCTTGTGGGTAAAGTGTACCCCTCTGCAGAGGCTTTGAAACTATTCGAATAGCCGCGTCCGCGGTCATGGACGGTTGGCAAGCTGTACTTGACTTTTGTCAGGACTAAAAGTGACAATGGTGAACTTGAGGAATGACTTGACTTGACATGTTGTTGACACACTTGAAATCCTCTTTAGATGGAACTTAGAGAACTAAATCTCTTTCCTATAAATGAACATTCTTGGGAAATAAAATTAGCTTTTGCAAAACAACTTAGTGCTTAGTCCACCATATCAACCTTGCATTTCTACTTCATCTTTTCATTTATAAGATGGTTTGCGAGTGCATCCAATGTACTCACGGCTGTGTCCCTGGCTATCAACTTGGCCAGACTATGGGGAGGAATACCAGGAGGAAGGGTATGAAGAAGGGTACCAGAACTAAGCTCGTCTCCATGAGTCGCCATTTGCCTGTAGGGTGAAGGCATGGACCCGAAGACGTTATTTCCGCTGCTATATTGTGTTGTAATATGACTTGGTCTATATGACCATTGTATTTGGAATCATCGTATTGTAATGTCTATGGAACTGGTTACCAACTACGTTATGTATATCGCAACAACGGTTCTGGGATTGCGGTGGAATACATAACGGGCACTTCAAATTTGTATCAAATTTGAGGTCGTCACAGCTGCCCGTGAGAAAGACAAGCTGGAGCAAATGGAGAAAGAAGGGAAAACTCCGTTGTATCCTGGGTGCCGGCCCGGGGATACACGCCTGAACGGAACCCTCAAAGCTATTGAGACAAAAGTTCAACACAAATGGACCGACGTTAGCTTCAACGATAACCTGGAATACTGGCACGAGAAGCTTCCCGAGGGGAACACATTGCCAAGGAGTACCGAGGAGGCCAAGAAAGTCGTGTGCCCTCTCGATCTACCGCACGTGAAGTACGATGCATGCATCAATGATTGCGCACTTTATTGGGACGAGTACAAGGAACTAACCACATGCCCGGTGTGCGGCCAATCATGATATAAGAGAGGGAGCAAGAAAGTTCCTCGAAAACTGGTATGGTACTTTCCTATCACCCCCCGCCTGAAGCGGTATTTCATAGACCCTAAGGAAGCGAAGCTCATGCAATGGCACGCGGAAAGGGAGAAGCCCGGAGATGATCCGGAGAAGGGCACGATCTTGACACACCCTGTGGACGCTAGCCAGTGGCTCGCGTTGGACATGGAAGACGGTTTCGGGGATGATGCTAGGAACGTTAGGCTGGGTATGAGCACAGATGGATTCAATCCCTTCGGCAACCAGAGTAGCACGCATAGCACCTGGCCCATTTTTGTGATAGGGTAAAGGTGCCTGATCTTTCGATGAGACGATAACTATCGATTATGGTGGAGGTCGACGTTGACGATCCGACTACAAACGTGCAAGACATTGCGCCTTAGAAATCGATAAACCAACTTCCGAGGCTATTGATCACGCCGGAGCTAGATCAACCTGATCACGAGGATCAATCCCTGCAAGCAATCGAAGAACCAGCAAGAATTATAGTTGAAATCAAGATATTGCGAATATAGATAAAGGCTTTATTAAAGAGGTGGGATTCTGTCTGTGCGTAGTATAGAAGGTCGGTTTGACACTTGTGCCTATGGCGAAGAGTAGCTCGTGGCTAAGTCTTTAACTAAACAAAATCCAAGTTCTAATGATGGCTAGGAGGAGGTATATATGAGGGAAAGGGTAGGGATTTTCGTACAACCCTATTGGGCCATCCAAAAATAACCCTAGACGGGCCGATTTCCACTCAAACAGCCTCCAGAAAATCCCTAAATTATCTAGGATAAAAATACATGGGTTTAACCCATAAAATAAGGTGACTCAACACCATATAAAACCTTGGGCGAATTTTGTGATTTGGTAACCTGTGAATTTCGTCCAAGCATCCTTGCATCATTATGGTGGCTTCAAAGTTCTGAAATCTTCACTTGTAGTGTCATCTTGAATCCTCACACGATTGCTGCCATCATCTCCATGCATAATCATGCTCCAATGCTTGTCCCTCTCATCCATGCTAGGCCCATCATTCCTAAGTAACATAAACACATCTGATTTAGGCAGCATCATATTCTCATGAATATTAGGAATAGTTCCTAGAAACGAAAGTACCTGATAATTTAGTTGGCGTGCACGAGCTCTTGTGAGAGGTCCTTGGAATTGTGGAACATGAGGAAGTGTGGTTGTAGGTGCAATGGTTGTATCAACCGTAGGGATGTCCTCATCATCCTCCCCTTCTTGAATTGAAGTCGTCCTTGATGCAATCTCATCTTCTTCTCCAAAATATGGTTTCAAATCTGCAATGTTAAATGAAGGACTTACCGTGCCCATCTCTGCAGGAAGCTCAAGTTTACATGCATTATCATTCATTTTCTCTAACACTTTGAAAGGACCAGTAGCACGTGGCATTAATTTAGACTTGCGCAAATCAGGAAAACGATCTTTGCGCAAATGCAACCAAACTAGATCTCCCACATCAAACACAATATGCTTGCGTCCCTTATCACCATCAACTTTATATTTAGCATTCATATGTTCTATATTTTCCTTAGTAATCCTATGCAATGTAAGAATCTGTTCAGCACGTTGTGTAGCATCAAAATTATGTTGCACCGAAGATGGAATAGGTAATAAATCAATTAGGGCATGAGGAACAAAACCATACACAATCTCAAAAGGGCATAACTTAGTTGTAGAATGCACGAAACGATTGTAAGCAAATTTAATATGAGGTAAACAATCTTCCCACATTTTTAAATTTATTTTTAAAACAGCCCGTAACATGGTAGACAAAGTTCTATTTACTACTTCAGTTTGTCCATCACTTTGGGGATGACATGTAGTACTAAACAACAATTTAGTCCCCAACTTAGCCCATAAACATCTCCAAAAATGGCTAAGAAATTTAGTATCACGATCTGAAACAATAGTATTAGGCACACCATGCAAACAAACAACATCGCGAAAGAATAATTCAGCAACATGAGCAGCATCATCACTCTTATGACAAGGAATAAAGTGTGCCATCTTAGAAAATCTATCCACAACCACAAAAATACTATCCCTCCCCTTCTGTGTTCGAGGTAATCCTAAAACAAAGTCTATAGAAATATCCTCCCAAGGTACACTAGGAACAGGAAGAGGCATATATAAACCATGTGGATTAAGGCGGGACTTTGCTTTTTGACATGTTGTGAAGCGAGCAATAAACCTCTCAACATCCCTTCTCATGCGTGGCCAAAAGAAGTGTGTAGCAAGTACATCTTATGTCTTCTTTACTCCAAAGTGACCCATCAATCCTCCTCCATGCGCCTCCTGCAACAACAAAAGACGAACGGAACCTTCTGGAATGCATAGTTTGTTAGCACGGAACACAAACCCATAATTGAGGACGAATTTGTTCCAAGTTCTACCCTCTAGACAGTGCTGCAAAACATCTTTAAAATTGTCATCGTTCACATATTGTTATTTAATAGTTTCCAATCCAAAGATTTTGAAGTCAAGTTGAGATAACATGGTATAACGACGTGACAAAGCATCAGCAATAATATTATCTTTACCCTTTTTGTGTTTAATAACATAAGGAAAAGATTCAATGAATTCAACCCACTTTGCATGACGTTTATTCAACTTAGCTTGACTACGAATATGCTTCAAGGATTCATGATCAGAATGTATAACAAATTACCACTTGATAGGGTAAAGGTGCCTGATCTTTCGATGAGACGATAACTATCGATTATGGTGGAGGTCGATGTTGACGATCCGACTACAAACGTGCGAGACGTTGCGCCTTAGCAATCGATACACCAACTTCCGAGGCTATTGATCACGCCGGAGCTAGATCAACCTGATCACGAGGATCAATCCCTGCAAGCAATCGAAGAACCAGCAAGAATTATAGTTGCAATCAAGATATTGCGAATATAGATGAAGGATTTATTAAAGAGGTGGGATTCTGTCTGTGCGTAGTACAGAAGGTCGGTTTGACACTTGTGCCTATGGCAAAGAGTAGCTCATGGCTAAGTCTTTAACTAAACAAAATCCAAGTTCTAATGATGTCTAGGAGGAGGTATATATGAGGGAAAGGGCACGGATTTTCGTACAACCCTATTGGGCCATCCGAAAATAACCCTAGATGGGCCGATTTCCACTCAAATAGCCTCCGGAAAATCCCTAAATTATCTAGGACGAAAATACATGGATTTAACCCATAAAATAAGGTGACACAGCACCATATAAAGCCTTGGGCAAATTTTGTGATTTGGTAACTTGTGAATTTTGTCCAAACATCCTTGCATCATTATGGTGGCTTCAAAGTTTTGAAATCTTCACTTGTAGCGTCATCTTGAATTCTCACACGATTGCTACCATCATCTGCATGCATGATCATGCTCCAATGCTTGTCCCTCTCATCCATGCTAGGCCCATCATTCCTAAGTAACATAAACACATCTGATTTAGGCAGCATCATATTCTCATGAATATTAGGAATAGTTCCTAGAAACGAAAGTACCTGATAATTCAGTTGGCGTGCACGAGCTCTTGTGAGAGGTCCTTGAAATTGTGGAACATGAGGAAGTGTGGCTATAGGTGCAACGGTTGTATCAACCGTAGGGATGTCCTCATCACTTTGTATGGCCATACAACCTTCCCCCCTGGCTGTGCACCAAGCAGAGATACGTACACATGAGTATTCTTATTGAGGGGCCGAAACAATCGGGTATCAACATGCACCTGTATCTCGAGCTGTTGAAAGAGGAGTTAGCCATGTTGTGGGAGACGCCGGTACGTACGTGGGACACCTACAAAGGAGAGTACTTTGGTCTGAGAGACGCGTTGGTCACGACGGTGCAGGACTACCCTAGATACGCATATGTCTCTTGCCAGGTGGCCCACGAACACAATGCATATGTCAGGTGCATGGATAAAATGTCACATGTCCAGCTACCGAAGGACCCCAGTTCTTCGAAAACCGTGTTCCCTGGCATTCCAAAGTGGCTTCCCGCCGATCATCCTTGGAGAAAACACGGAGATCTGTTCAATGGTAGTGAGGAGCTTGAAACATCCCCACCACTTTATAATGGAGAGGATATCAATGATTTGCTAGAAGAATGGGAAGCGTGCCCCGCGCCAGAAAAGAAGCGTCCGAGGGTAAAGCCACTGCGAGGTGTATGGAAAGCGAGGTCCGTTTTCTAGGACCTGCCGTACTGGAAATACCTCCACACGCCTCATAGCCTTGATCTCATGCACATCACAAAGAACGTGTGCGAGGGTCTAGTTGCCAATATCGTCAACATACCGGAGAAAACCAAAGATGGGCCAAAGGCAAGAAACGACCTGATCAAGTTGGGCATCAGGAAAGAACTTCATGGAGGACGCCCCGATGACGCTGATGATTATGAGACGTAGGCGGATACTCAAGGTCATATGCACAAAAAGGCTAAGAGAAACGACTACTACTGCCCACCTTCCTGCTTCACTCTTAGTGAGCCGGAGCTCCACCAGTTTTTCAGCGTCCTCCTCAGAGTCAAGCTTCCTACCGGTTACGGAGGGAAGATATCACGATACCTGGACGAAATGAAGAAGAGGTTCTCCGGGATGAAATCTCACGACTGCCACGTGCTGATGACGCAGATACTTCCAGTTGTGCTCTGAGGGACGAGCATGTACGTGAGACGCTGTTTGGCCTCTGCAACATTTTTGACGTCCTCTCTAGGAAGTCGATCGGCATGAAGCAGCTCAAAAGGCTACAAGGTGAGATCGTCATTATACTATGCGAGCTCGAGATTTACTTCCCCCCGCATTCCACAACATCATGGTGCATCTGCTCGTCCACGTGGTGGATGATGTCATCCACCTCGGGCCGCCATTCCTCCACAACATGATGTTGTTCGAAAGGCTGAACGCCGTTCTCAAAGGCTACGTTCGCAAAAGGCGTGTCCGGATGGAAGCATATCCAAGGGCTTCCCATCCTACAAGTGCATATCGTTCTGCTAGAATTATCTACAAAACGAGGACGAGGACGTCCCTATTGGTCTGCCAATCAGGAGGCACCTCGATAGGATCCATGGGTTTGGTCACCGCGATGGCTTCGTCCCCATGCACGTCATCTTCAAAGCCCGACAACCAGACTTTGACAGGGCACACCGAGTCACGCTACAACATCTTGAATTGGTTGCACCTTGGGTGTTAGCGCACAAAAGCTTCATTGAGAAGAAGTTTAGTGATATGGGCAGACGGAGGACGAAGGGAGACGTAACTAGAGAGCATAACTCCAGCTTTACGCATTGGTGCAAGGAAAAGCTACTCCAGCTTCATCATAGTAACATGCCTTCCACGGAAGAGGAAAAACTCTTATTCGTCTTGTCTCAGGGCCCCGCGATGAACGTGAGGACCTATCAGGCGTACGACATCAATAGTTACACATTCTACACCGAGAAAAAGGACCATAGCAGCGAACACCAGAACTCGGGAGTCACGATGCTGTCCTACGCGGACGAGAAATCCACCGTCAATGAAAGGTTCTTCGGGGGGATCGAGGAGATCTGGGAACTCAACTACTGTGGAGAGAAGATGCCAATGTTTCAGGTCAGATGGGCCAAGAACATCGAAAAAGAAGGCCGGTACTTCACCACCATGGTCATACCCGAAGCCAAATCCAGCGCGAACGTCCAGCCGAAAAATGAGCCATGGGTACTGGCGAGCCAGGTTGATCAATGCTTCTTCATTACCGACCCGATAAGGCCTAGCCGCGTTGTCGTTAGGAGGGGGGAAAGGAGCATCATTGGAATGGAGGGAGCGGCCACTGAGCAAGACTTCGACAAGTACGGCGATCCCAAGATAGAAGAGGAATTCGACAAGTACTTCGACAGGCCTAGTGATGCCGCTGGAAGAAGGAAGACCACCCTACCCGCTAAAGATGCCTGTACATGAGAAGAAATCCCCATGTTTTCGGGCTCAATTATTCAACCGCGACGAAGAAGGGCAAGAAGATCGTGACGAGTCGACGATGGTAGCTCGTTCGGAATCGACATCGGCCAACATGTGTCATTTTTGGAGGAACAATCATATAAATGATTTTTTTTGTAACAATGATCATATATATGATATATGATTCATATGGTTTTTTGTAACAATGATATATACATGTCGGATGGGTACTATTTAAAAATTATTATTTTTAGAATAAGCAAATTTTATTTATTGCAATATAGTACTTTTAAACTTTCTAAAATATGGTTTTTGTAAAAACAAAAAAGGTGGGAGGTCCAGGGTTTGAACCTGGCACCTCCCAGTATCAAACAGCCAGCAGAACCACTGGGCTATGTGCAGGTTGCTATCAACATTGCACTGGGGTTGGTTTTGAACTATACAAAAACATGCGTGAGGCACCCCTATATGGTGCGCCACGCATAGCTTATCCGTAGCGCACCTCTGCGGGATGCGCCACGCATATGTATGACTTAGGGGTAAAATGGCCTGCGCTGGCCCCCATCTCTCCTACTTCTTCCCCGAGCCCCCTTCTTCCCCGAACCCTAGCTAGGAGCCCGCCGCCCCGAGCCCTTCTTCCTAGAGCCCAAGCCCTTCTTCCCCGAGGACCTCACCATCAACAGCCCCAGCCGCCGCCCCTCTTCTCCCTGGAGCTGCTGCCCCTCTTCTTCCTGGAGGTTGTAGAGAAGGTCCTGCCACGCGGATCTTCGACGATGACGGCCGCGCCTTCCCCGCCCTAGCAGTCCTCCAGCACACCTTCCCCGACCGCGCCGTCTTCTTCCCGGAGGTCCTCGCCATCTTCTCCCCAGAGGTCATCGACGTCTTTGTCTCTTCACCGACGACCCCAGGGTGAGCGCCTCCCGCTTCCTCTTCCCCATTCTTCTATTCTTGCTGATATTGTTTGGCAATTTAAGTCGATTTACTGTGAGCTTGTGTGAAGTCTTGTGTGAAGTGGATTGTGCTGATCTTGTTTGGCAATTGAATGACAGTAAGAAGCAAAGATCCTTGATTAGTCCCATTTTAGATGATATTAGTTTTCTTAGTTCTGTTTTTGAATTTGTTTAGCATTGTTTTTAGTAGGCGTGAGTCTAACCAAGCCGCCCATTCGTATGCAAAATTTGCTAGCACTCAGGTGGAGTCGATTTCTTGGATTGCCGAACCTCTGGATTTTCTAGTTCACAGCCTTGCGGTTAATTGTAGTTTTGTTGAAGTTTCAAAAATTGATGTTGGTTCTAGAAAAAGAAAATCTTCTCATCTCATATAGTAATATAGTCAGATACATGAAATAAAATAAACAAAATAGCATGCTACTGATCTTGCTTTATGCTAGATATTGCTACCTTTTTAACTTGCTATCACTCTTAATTACACCACCTCACATGGTTAACTAGTTTCATTACAATTTCATTATATGATTCATTTAGTGTAAATTTAGTTACAAACCTTTGCACAATTTTCCTTTGCTCACAGTAAAAGAAGTCAGTACCGATTGGCTAGAGGTCAATGATTAGTAAAATTGCTTAAATAATCTCAGGTCAAACCCTCTCCCGATGGACAAGAAGATAGCTACTGTCTAGGTGTTGTTGGTTTTCTTTTTCCATAGCATCAGTCTGTAGCTGCTTGGTTTCCTCTAGTCTTACTAATTCTATGGTCACTACCAGGGTAGCTCAATTAGTGTGATTTATAGGAGTTGTGTATCTCTTATGTGGTTCAAGTATTGCATACATATTGGCATGCAAGATTCGGTTGGTCATGAGTAAATGAATTTTGAGTACAAGCTTGTTTATTAGCCAATACTTGCACTCTTTCCCAGCCAGCTTAGAAGAACAATACTACATGCTAGTGTTGGGGGTTATAAAGAAACAATGCTGTTTGAATTTTGGTTAAAATTGGCCTTTATTCAAGTTGCCCAAGTCAATCTGATAAGAAGAGTTGTTGTTGGTAGGGTTTAGGTCATGGCACTGTCAGGTAGCTCATGTATTCTTATGATGTTTTGGAGTCGTTGATCTCTGATTTGGTTCAAGTATTACATAAATAATGGCATGCATGTCTATATTGTCCTAGGTGTTTTTCTTGCTGGTGTAATAAACTGTAGTTTTATTCATAACTGTAGTTTGTTGCTGTAGCATCACATGTTCTCTCATTTTATATGTAAATGTTCAAGATATACTTAATTTGCTGATGTGCTGGGACAGACCTAATAAAAGATGTTCATATACTGCTGCTAGGGTAATGTCCTAGTACTGCTCATCAGAAAGTTTGTTGCTGTAGCATCACAGTAATAAAAAATGTTCATATACTACTACTGTGTAATATAACAGTTTTATTACTGTGAGCTTCTTTTACTCATTTTATTACTGTGAGCTTCTGCTAGGTTTCAAATACTGCTAGGTTTTCAAATACTGCTAGATTTTCAAATACTGCTAGGGTCTAAGCTATTAACTGTAGTTTTATTCATGTCTATTTCAGGACTAATCCTATATCACATCATCTGAAAGTTAAGGTTTCCAAGTACTGTAGTTTTATTCATAACTGTAGTTTTCTGCTCATGTACTGTAGCTAGGGTTTTCAAATACACCATGTACTGTAGCATCTGGAAGCTAATGTGTTCATCTTATACATGTACCATGTAATATGGAAGCTACTGTGTAATATAACAGTTTTTGCTCACTGTTAAATTGTGAGCTTCTTTTACTATGAGCTTCTTTTCTGTTTATTACTGTTAACATTTTTTGCTCACTGTTAACAGATCTTCACTATTTATTACTGTGAGCTTCTTTTACTCAGTTTTTGCACAAAATTTTGTGCTTCTGTGGACAGCAATGGTGGAAAGGCACATGTTGTGTCTTATGTGTATGTTGTCGACATGTTATCGACAAATCTGTGTTGGAAAGGCACATTTTGTGCTTTTTTGTGTGAATTGTTGCAGGTACTTGAAAATGAGTGCCTGTTACTCCCGAAATGTCGATTCATTTCTGTTTCGGTGAGAAATAGGCACTCCTAGGTAGCCATTTATAGGGGAGGTGCTGCCGAATTTTCCGATTGATTGTTTTTTGTACTAAACATTTTTCTCCTTTTGTTTAGTGGAAACATGTCGACCGGACACGTCAACAACGGCGCTGTCCCTTCTAATCAAATGAGTGTCAAAGAACAAGCCCGGGCGGCCAACTCGCCATTTTGGATGCAATCCCAGAGGGCGACTGAGGAGAAGGAAATAGATGTCATGGACGGAGATGGAGGTGGAGATGATCAGGGTGGCGACGAAGACTCCGAGGATGGAGACGGGGATTCCGAGGGTGGAGAAGGAGACTCCGACAATGATGACACCACCGATGCTGGCGGTGAGCGCACCGATGGTGCCGAGGATGACACCACCGATGCTGGGGAACAGACGGATGGTGGATCTGCCTTGGCCGCTAAGAAGAAGAAGGCCATCAGGAAGGATCGGGACCCATCGACGCTTGGCACAAAACACGAGGATTTCACCCAAGTGAATGAAAACAGCATACCCGAGGAGCCTAAAGCCCTTGCCACAGGATACGGGATGCAGATCGGTTGCATCATCTGGGAGACCGTGACGGTCAACACGAGGAACCTCTGAGATCCCGACAATGCGCATCTTGTCCAGGGCCTACTACAGAAGCTTCACGAGCGATACGAGTTCCCGCCGGAGTACGAGAACCTAAACCTCAAGGACAACAAGGTGAACCAGCTGGCCCTTATGAAGATGAGCACGGCCTTGGCCAGCTGGAGAACCCGGGTGAATAAGCGGATTGACAAGAAGGAAAGCTGGGAAGAGATCAAGAAGCATGAGCCACTTCTAGAACACGACGACTATGTTCTTTTCAAGGAGGAGTTGGAGACCGATACCTTCAAAGCTCTGTCGGTGTTGGGGAAGAAGATGTATGAACAGAACTTAGGTCACCACCATCTTGGGACTGGCGGTTACAGAGGAATCCAGGAAGTGTGGGACAAGGAGGACGCCAAGCTTATTCATCTTGGCAAGCCCAACATGTTTGACAAATTCACGGACCCGCAGGTTTGGAACTTTGTGCGGGCCCGCTACTACCTGTGCCCCAAGACCAAGGAATTCAAAACCTCAGAAAAGGCTGTGCAAGAGTTTGAGAAACTCATGGTAAGCAACTTGTCGATTTGCAATCAATAATGAACCGATGATTCTAATTGGGTTCATGAATCCTTTTGCAGGAAGCTGAAATAGCGGCCGAGGCAGCTTGGTCCACCCAAGGGCTATCGGAGCCTTGGGACACTCCTTTCAACAGGGCAACAAATATTATGAAGAAGAGGCCCAAGCACAAGAAGATGACGTCCGTAGGACGTGTTTCCGGCTTTGGGCTGACCACGAAAGTCGGCATCCACTTCAAAGAGGAATCAAAGACTAGAAAGGAGAGAACAAGCAAGGTGGAGGAGGCGCAGAGGCGGGAGATTGCAGATCTCAAGGCGCAAGTGGCCGCGCTGCCGGCGTGGATGGAGGAGAAGTTCGAAGCAAGGTTGCGCCAGGTCATTCCTCCTCAACTGTGGGAGGGTCTAGCGGCGTGGAATGCCGCTGGTGGAGTTGGGCCGATACCGGTGCCCAGCGTGTCCGGCAGCAACTCGGCCCAACACGTGTCGCCGAACATGGTGACCCCACCCTCCTACCCATCGGCAGACCCGTTCGCGGGGCTGAGCCGCCGACACCAACAACGCGCAGCCGGCGCCGGTGCCCAACACCAACACGCAGCCGCCGCCTCCGCCGCAGCCCAACACTAACACGCGGCCGCCGCCTCCGCCACAGCCCAACACCAACGTACAGCCGCCGCCTCCACCGTAGTCCACGTAGCCTCGCGTGTCCACCTTAGCCGAGCTCGATGCCCTTACCAAGGTAACTAATCGTAGGCTCAACTTCATACTCTGCCGTCCATTTTGATGAGTACCATCTGATAATGATGCCCAACATGTTCTCCCGCAGGACACTATTTGCACATTGTTGCACTATGTGAACGGCGTGCTGAAGGATGTAGGCAAGGGTACCATATGCCAACCGAAGAACCCCTTGATGCACAACTTGCCCATCCCTGCTGGCATGTTCAAGTCGCCCTGGTGCATCCTTTGAAGGGTTGCGACGGTGTTGATCCTCCCATGCAACCTCATGGAGCCGATGAGCATTACTCTCTCAGAGGTTGCGTCGGCTGGCCCTTGCTATGGCCGAGGTCACAGATTCGCCTTGCAAAGGAAGATCAGCGCCCCGCTGCCCTAGCTAAAAAGACACGGCCACCGGTGTTCGTCGCCGCCACCAAGAGGCATCAGCAGCTAGCCGCGCACACGCCGTCGCCTCCACCCGAGCACGTGGACGCTGCACCTAACCACGGCGATGATCAGGGTGATGAAATTGATGGCTTCCTCGACACCTGGGCCAACAAAGGAATCTACATGCCTCCTCTTGGAGATCCAGCCTCCCGTGGTCAACAAGTTGATCGTCCCCTGTAATGCACGCAGCGTCTATGGTTCGGCGGCGGTTCTCAGGAGACGTCTCCGGAAGCCGCAGCCACACAACCCAATCCGGCCAGTGTTATCTGCCCCACCACACTCCACAAGGTGGTCGACGAGCAGTTGAAATCCGCTGCTCCCGTGCCGGATAAGTTGCAATCCACAGCTCTTGTCGATGAGAAGAAGAAGGGCCGGAAGCATAGCCGGAGCAAGAAGGCTTTGAGCCAGCCGTCTCCGAGGAAGATACTCTGGGCTGAGGACGGCGTGCGAGAAGAGCCCCGTGATTTCCCCATGCACATAGCTGGTCAGCCGATGCTGACAAAGGAGATGCTCACCAACACGGGTGGAGCGATCGTGAATTTGCACGACAGCATCCAGTATCTCGAGGAGTGCCTTCTTAAAGAAAAGAATCCCGGGTACCCGGTCTACACAATCAAGGTGTCGGAGGGCCATGGCTTCGTCGATCGATCACCTGCTAAAATATTCTTCGTGCGGCACGAGGGCATCTACAATCTGCTGCACTCCAACCGCCTGGACTATAACTTGGTCCGTCTATACACGCTTCATATGGCGTTGAAGGCGAAGAGGGAGAAGACCAAGGGCATCGTGATAGTAGACCCCTACTTCATGCGTGACGTTGCCTTGGCAAACGAGGGGGACCGCGCAATGGTGATGGAGTACCTTGGGAATATCTTTGTGGAGAACCCGACCATTGACTCCATTCTTCTGCCTTGCTTTCCCGAGTAAGTGAATACCACCATGAAAACTTCTTTCTTAGATTCTCTGGTTGGTCCTCTTACAACAATTTATTTTCAATTGTGCTGCGCAGAGGCATATACTGCTCACTCATATCCATTTGCCCAAGGTGGTCGCAAGCGACGTACTTTGACTCATCGAGTGACACGAAGCCGATGAAGAACTATGGCCGAATCAAGAGTGTGCTCGATGATGCTCTACAATTCTATGTCGACAAGGGGGGCAAATTCACCAAGGGTGGCGAGAGAGTCAAGAATGGCAAGCATATCTTCATGCACCACACAAAGTTTCCATGCGTCAAGCAGCTGCCTGGCAGTGTGAAGCAGGCCTTCTACGCCCTCCATCACCTGAAGGGGATCGTCCGAGATTCACGGATCAGGGTGCTACCAGCTAATCTTCGACAATGGACCTTATGCAAGTCCTTCATGAAGATGTCAACTCAACCGGGGGGTCATGTATTGTGGCGTAGCGTTGACTAACCGCGAGATCGAAGAATGCCTCAACAGGCATCGTGACACAAGGATGTTCATGACGAGAGAGGGCGTGAGCCCATTCCCGGCGAGAACCACATGATGTCTGTGGCTAGCTAGCGGTGTTGGGTCGATGTATCATAAACTTTACTATCCTAGTGTTGTTTCTGAACTATTGTTGGACATGTGTGTAAACCTTAACTTCCCAAGGCTCATAATGCCTTGACGGTCGATGTTGGACTTGCTTATATATGATCGATCGTCATCCATGCTATATTTTATTCCAGGCTTATGAATCCTTGCTATAGTATTTGTGATCATGCAAGCATGTTTGCACTTTGTCATTCCTTTCATTGCATAACATATATACTACATGTCTATAGAGAGATGGCGAACTGGTACGTGGTGTACAGTGGTCGGGTTCTAGGAGTCTACGAGGAGTGGGAGGACTGCCAGGCACAGGTGACCAACTTCAGCGGCAACTGCTACAAAGGGTACAAGACAAGAGAGCTCGCGGTCTCCAAGTGGAGGAGACACGTGTGGAAGAAGAACCGAATGAAGTTCTTGATCATGGTCCTGATCTTGCTCATTGTCATCGCCGGTGTGATCTATTCGTTCATATAGTAGTCTAGGTGATATGTAACTTCATATATAATATGTAATGATCAAAGTTGTACTTAACTTGTCTAATGATTTGACACTTGACTTCATATTGATGTATTTTGACGCTTGACTTCATATTGATGTCTTTCGACACTTGACTTCATATTGATGTATTTCGGTGAATTCCTATGTTACTGATGTGTATACCTTTGCATTTCTGCTTTATACTATATATTTCTGCTGTATACTTTGTATTTCTACTGTATTTTTGAAAAAAATAAAATAGAAAACATATCTGCGGTGCACCATTTGTAATGTCAGTGGCGCACCATATCCGTGGCGTACCTAAATGGGGTGCGCCGCAGATGCTATGCGTGGCGCACATGGACGTGCGCCACAGATAAAAGTTACCTATGGCTTGATATGCGTGGCGCATCCTAGGTGCGCCACTAAGCCCCAAAATGGTGCTCCACAGATAGGGTTTCTCCTAGTAGTGTCTTCTTCATCGTCGTCCTCCATCATAACCCCTCTTTCTCCGTGCTTGGTCTAAACATTATAGCCAGTCATGAAACCAGACCGAAGCAGGTGGCTCTGAATGACTCTTGAGGAAGTGTGATCCTTCTCATTCCGACATTCAACACATGGACAAAACATAAAGCACCACCATGCTTGTTCGCCTCGGCCGCATCTCGAAAAGAATGCACGTCTTCTCTGTAAGCGGCTGTGCATAGGTCACCGTACATCCATGGATGGCTCATCTGCATCATACAACAGTATATCAAACGCAATCATGATCCTAAAATTAGTACCACACGGTCTAAACGAGAAAATATAGTTGCTAACCTTTTAGGACAAGTGGAAATAAAGAGGAGGAGGCTTAAGCGTGGATCGGGCACCTCATATCATGGTTGTCTTCGGTGAACTTAAGTGGCATAGCTCTAACACATATTTCAACAAATACCTCTAGTGCATAGGAACAAAATATAAAACTAGCACAAACCCACAGTCCTCCATCCAGGAAAAAAACCAAGGGAGAGGGAAGAGGGGGTGCGGCCATATATATAGGGCCAGCACATTGATCCCGGTTTGGGATACAAACCGGGACTAAAGGGGTGCACTTGCCGCCACTGGCCGCATAGCCCTTTAGTCCCGGTATGTGTCTCAAACCAGGACTAAAGGTTCCTAACGAACCGGGACTAACAGGGGCCATACGGATCGGCGGATTTGGGGCGACGTGGCCAGCCCTTTAGTCCTGGCCCAGACAACGGCCGAGACTAAAGGGGCCTGACCAAAGGTCTGTTTTCCACTAGTGAATATTGTATTAGCACCTTGGAGCTGTATATCGTCCATTATCATTCATCGACCAGTAGCATTCGACATTTTGACCAGTACTATAAGATGTTAACGTTGGGCTGTGAAAAACGAAGATGAAAGGTGGGAGTAGAAAAACGAAGATGAAAGGTGGGAGTAGAGTACATCCATATGTCGTATCTCTCCTATGTGGGTACTTAGGTGTACAAATGTACACTCATTAATTTTGGCAAAAGGCTTAAATACCTTAATAACGAGGCTATGTGGCACATTGATACGTACAAATGTATACATTAAATACTAAAAAAATCTAAGTACAAATACGATTTTTTAGGGTACTCTGTACACCCATTAATTGGATGCTGGTTCCGCCGATGCATCAAAGTAACCAATTACAGAATCAGTCAGACTTAGTTCTCTTATCAAGATATCAGTGCGGTAGCAGTTCCCAATACCGGGAGTCTGAAATGCATTAGACCATCAACAAAACTGCCAGTTGACTTGAATCCCCACAGGAACAACCTGTATATAGTGTTTGGAATAAGCATAATTGGACAAGATTTGAGAGGTTTTATATACTCGATAATCTTTAGACAGCCCACGGTAATATCAATCTCCATTATTGGCTCTAGTTTTACCGCAAGTCGTAAAGAAGAGAGTTACATAATTTGGTAAATTGGCTGCCCTATTTTTGGACCGTTCATACATCACATAATCCCACATAACCACACATAGATGATTCCAAACAGGTAACTTTCACATGTGTAATTTATCCCCAATACATTATCACAAACATTGATGTTGCCTGTATTAGGTAAGATCTTCAGCTGTTGACTGCTATGTATATGTTGTTCATAAGCAAAGGCAGTTAATGTGTTCTTTTTTTTCAAACTTATACACATAATTGAGATCTAGATTTAGTGAAAGTGCATTTACAGTGATCCAGATCTTTATAACTGATTTTTAACATGATAATAATCTGAGTGGATGGTTAACATGATACACACTATATATTGAGAGATGAGAGAATATGATCAAACTTTCAAGTTCTTTACCGTGCTAATGTTTTCTATTTGTCGTTTTTCTATCATGACCTATAAGGGTGGTCCAAACTCCGTAGTTAGTGTGCACTGTTTGTCTTCCAATTTATTTATTATTTGTAGTATATCTGTGATTCAGCGTATCATGGCTTTGATGAAAATGTGTCATGTATGATGTTGTGATGGTTCCTGAAGCCATGTGTTAATGGCGTAATTTGGCTAGTTAGTTTTCATCAGCCAAATTAATCGAATCGTTGATCAAGCTAATTGACTGATAAATTGTTCAAGAATAACAATAGAGATTTTGCACGGACTAGAAGATACCTAGCACAAATCCTAGATGAACTCGGAGATATTCTACCTGGGACAAGTTCAAGCTGAAAGAATATTTGCAAAGGTTTTGCAGTCACGGAAGGAAGAAGCCTAACAAGAAAATCATGTGCATGATTGGTCGCTTTCATTATCTCTTGTCATTAGCATCCTTGCCGAAATATTTTGTTGTTTCCTTGGAGGCTCGATTGTATTCCTACGTGACCTGGGTTTGGAGATGTCACGTATTGGTTTGCAAGTAGACTAGGAAGGTATCTCATACATGGTAACCGAATCAATTAGGGACCCAAGTTCTATTCGGTTTAGCTTTGGAGTTTTATTCCTGCACGATAGCGCTTCTGCCTTGTACGCGAAGTCCGGCGCCTATATATAAAGAACACGGCCGATTGAAAAACTCAGCCAATCGTTATTCAACAAAATACGTATTACTCTTTATCGCTACTTTTTTGCATCTACTTTTCGTTCTTCTTTGTTCTTCTCTGCCATGCCCTAGCAGCCCTAGGGTTTGGTTCAATCTTTACCGTTTTGCGCTGAAAAGCGATCGTCTCTCCTCCACGAAAGCAAGGGGATCTTTGTTGCTTTGCTCGGAAAGCATCCGTTCGTCGTCACGAAAGCACGGCGATTATCCTAGTGTTGCGCGGCAGTTTTGCGTGCCAACACAATTGGCGACTCCGCTGGGGACGAAGCATCGAGCGGTCTCCGGCCCGTTCCTGCTACGTAGAGAGCGTCATCGACAGGCTGCAGTCTACAACGGTAATATGAATTCTCAATTTTCTTTTGTAGATTCAAATAATTCTTATGCTGAAGTTGCTAGATTTTTTAATATGAGTACTGTATCAGCTAGCCCTAATTCTGGCTATGTGCAAACGCCGATTCAAAATAATCTGCATCCTTCAACTTGTTATAATTTTAACAACTTGCAGCACGTATATTCAAAGTCTCATGCATCGGCAGCCCCAGAAGTTCATATGCCGATGAACAATGTAATGAATTTAGTTAACCAATATGAAACACCTAATGTTATAAATTTTAATAACGTATAAAATAATGTTTCACCCTTTTATTCATCGGCAAATAACTTACAATTTTTTGCTTCACCTTCGCACATGCCGATGGACAGCGCGACTTGCTATGGTACTAGTAGCTATTTGGCCAATTATTCTGAACCATCATATGTTACACCTTATGTTACTAATTTTTCAGCACCATATGCAACTTCAGATATCCATAATTCGGCTACACACCTTCACACTGCTTGCAGCTGAATAAGTGAGAATTCAATAGGAGCTCATGTGGCTTCATCTGATACTGTAGCATGTGATACACCCCCTAAACAACTGCAGAATTTCGGTAACACCCTATTGTCATTGCCGAAAAATACTGAAAGATTCGAGGAGAGATCATCAGAGGAGTGGGCTGATTTATATAGGAAATCTTGTGAAGATCTTGCAAAAAAACTTGTCGAAGTCAGAGCTATGGTAGCCAACCAACAGAAAAAGGTTGACTTGGTCAGTATGGCTAACTCGTCTAAGGCTGAGTTGGACAATACATGTGCTGAGTCAAAACAACAAAAGATGGTTGACACGTCTTCCTTGACCGACTTAGTTCAAGCTGAATTAAATTTGAGTAAAGCTAAGTCGAACACACACACTAAATTTGTCAACCCGGTAGATACCATCTTCGTTGAGCAAGAAACAACGGTGCTTGATTTTTCTGGATGTAAGGGAGCTTTCATGTTGCCCTCTAAATTCCGTGCCAAAGAAATTGATGAACATCAACAAGAAGAAAATATAGCCGAACCGGTTGAAGAAAAGCATCAAAGTGAAGAGGCACAAGATCCAGAAAAGAAAGAAGACCAGAAGCTAGAAAATCATCAAGAGGTAGAGCAAGATATTGTTCAGGTTGTCCAACGACCGTACTCTCCTAACGTGATCGATTTTGACAGCAAGAAAATACTTATTCGGTCAGATCAGACTGAATCTATAAAAGGGAAAAATGTTGTCATTGATATTAATGCTGCACCAAGGATGATCAGATCAAAAAATCCAGACATAGGAGTACAGAAAGTCGATGAAAGAAAGAGAAAATCAAGTCCAAGACCAAAGCCTGCTGTTAAACAATTGTTGGACAAATATACTTTGCGCGAGGCCAGCAACGTGTTTAGTCGGTTTGGAGGAACTAAGCGTCTAAGGTCCCCTTCTCGACCAGGGGGGCATGAGCGTTGGCGAGGAAATTCGTATAACCAATCGTCTTATTTTGCAGTGGCGCCAACATATTGGAGTTGTGATAGCGCACCACTTATGTACCAACAATTTCCTCCATGGAGCTTTAATCACTGGGCGCCATATTCTGCAGGACCATCAGTTCATTTTATTCCGAAGTATATTCCGCAGAGGCATGCGTTGAGACCATACTCGCATGAGAGAAAAGCTTGTTTTAGTCATGAGGCTAGGTCACATGATACTATTTTGATTCAGCAAATCCAATCACCAATACGTAAAGAGGATGGCAACATTTACAAGGGTGGTCACAAGTTTAAGTGGGTACCGATAAAACATGCAAATCATGCGGAAGCACATGATGGAATTGAGCGTGGCTTCACTAATATTAATACAGAAAAAGGTACTAGCTTGCATGTTGATTTAGAGCCTGATGTTCAGACATGTCCAGAGAAAGATGTTGTACCTGCAAGTTTTGGTAAGTCGGTTGATGCATTATCTAATTTATTCACGGGAAGCAGCGTGAAAGTTAGAGACAATGGTAAAGCTGCTTATGGTATAAAACTGAGAGAACACCAATCATCTGAAGGTGCTGTTAATAGTACAGAAACAAGCAGCGATGTTGAAAAAGCGTCAGTACAGAAAGAGGTTGTTTGTACAGAAGAGGATGCTAACTGTGCAGAGCTACCGCAAACAGGATCTGATAAATTTGAAAAAGAGACTAGTTCTAATCTTAACTTGCACAATGGTGGAGACAAAGCACTCTTTGTGTCATCTAGTATTTGTCAGAAACTTGATTCAGTTAACAGATGTACCAATTCAGCCATGAGATGCATTAGCTCAGGAACGTCCAAGAATTTGCCTCCAGTGGGTTCCAAGTATAGCACTAACACATCTACACGTTGGGATTCAAGCAACAGAGGCAGACATGGAGTTGAATCTAGTCACGTATTTGATCAGCAGATGGTTCTTTCAAACAGGGACAAAATATTTGCCCCAAAAGCTACAGTATGTAAGTATAGACCGAGAAACTTGGGGGACAGCAGAATTAAGTCAGTCGGACCAAGAACCAAACCACGACCTCAGTGGTGCCCGACGGGACTCACACACACTCAGAAACGGCGAGTACAGCGACTGCGAGCTTCGAAAATCAAAGAAGATATAACTTTAAAGAAGTGCGATGAATTGTTCAGGCGAGATACACCTATGGTGCCTCCGAACATGACTTGGAGGAAGAAGCTCATCACGACAGAGGAAAATAAAAATGTGGATGACATAGTTGCTGCTCGAAATTGTGAAAATAATATAGATGCACCTGCCGATATGGATGTTGATCAAGGAGGATAATACACCATGCATCTCATTTACAGAGGCATCGGTTGATTTGCAACACAGTGAGATAATATGTTTGACCGATGCTAGTGTTAAGTGGACACAAAGACGTAATGAAGATTGTATCATTCCGGAAAGAGCGATATGCATGAAAGAAGACGACGAGAAGGAGTATATCATTGCATATCCAGGACGTCACTTGCCCAAAGCAAAAAAAAAACATCGGTATGTGTTTATTGAACAGTATTGCACGTACAATAGTTCCGCATTATCTACTTTTTAGTATATGTGTACACCAACCGATTCTTAGTGATAGGATTATATGAAAATAGAATAACACTTTGCATATAAATCGCTGCATGCTACTAGGGGTATTGCCGATTTTATTGTTTTAATTTTACGCAAGAATCTTGTTTATAAAACATCGGTCAGCTTAAAATATCTTTGTACAAATAGCCAAACTGAGTACAGTTTGATTTACAAAATTTAGTAGACATGTGTGTGAAGGACACTGTTTCTAAAAATTCGCTTGTGGTAATACAACAAATTAAAGGCGAATTCCACTGTTTTCATAGTTCACTAAATAGCTACTTCGACCGATGTTTGGACATGATTAAGTATCTGCATACTTTTACGATCAACCTTATACCTACAGGTAGAAAATTCTAGAGTTAATTGTTTAGCGCATCAAGCATCTGGTTATAACATTAGCAAAGGAAAATTCTCCACTTAGAAAAACCGATGCTTGTTGGTGTTGAAAGTGACCGAGCTGGAGGGTGTTAGTTCGGTACATGGTGTATCTGGTTCTAGTTCAGTTCGCCAATTAGCACTATACTGTAAAGAATGTTTCAGTGAATAGTGCAGCTGGTCTTGATTTATTAGTTCAGCAACTACTAGTACATGGAAAACATGATTCGGTACATGAGTCCCAGACGACCGAATTAGTGAGTAGTTCAGAACCAGCTGATTAGAGAGTACCTCTGGTTAATCATTTTTCAAGACGACTGGACAAAGGGATATTCGGCGACTAGCTTTAAAATATATTTTATTATATCGCCGAACAATAGACAATTTATTTCTAAATTGCTTGGATTCTGATCAGTCTAGAATAGCTATATGTGAGGTGCATGAAGGAATATGCGGGATACATCAATCGGCTCATAAAATGTGATGGTATTTAAAAAAAGTGAGTTCTTATTGGCCGATTTTATTAGAAGATTGCTTCCAGCACTAAAAAGAGTGCGACCTATTGGGACAAAAAGATACAAAATTCGGCAAATAGTTGCCGAGTTGGGAAGGCCTATATAGATTCTACAGATTGTTCATGAGAATACATATTTTGTACAATATTTGCAGGGGAGGAACTTCTAAAACCTCAAGTATTATTCTAACATGTGGATGTACGCTTGATGATACTATGGCCGATATCTTATGTGAAATATCGCCCTTAGAAAATATGGCTTATGGTTTATTTAGACATCACCGTAAGTATATATTTGACTGATGTGTTCTCTCAACATCGTCCTAAAAAATTATATGCCCGATGAAGTTATTGGCATCGTCCTAAGGTATTGCGGATGTGTTTTTGGTCAATTAAATCGTACCAAAAACGGGGGGGCATGTGTTGATGGTGTAATTTGGCTAACTACTTTTAATAATCAGCCAAATTAATTTCATTAATTAAGGATAAATTATTGATTGACATATATTTCTGGATTTGTTGTTTAAGTTGAAACTGCAGATTTTGTGCGAAGTCCAGAACAGGTGTTCCAAGTTATTTACCAAGGCTACATGAAATTCTGGACAGAAGATATGATAGGGGAGTGTCAAACTAAAATTATATACTTCAGGACATGTGCTACCTAGACTCTGGAGGCCAAGCTATTACTTGTGATTTGCAGTTGTTGTCCAGTCACGTAACGAAGGTGCGCCTGAATTTCTGATCGATTCGGTTGTACTACTAGAGCTAAGGTAATATATGAAACCTGTTAGGTGCTGACCGAATCAATCTAGAGTATTTTTCAGCTTTACTAGTTAAGGAAAGCTTCTGTGTATAATTGTACGTGAATTTGGCCAGGGCTGTCACGTGAAAGTGGCTGGTTTAGAAGGCAATACGTGAGGACCGAATTAATATGGCCAGGTTCAGATTTTAGTCGGTTCGTAGTGAGAGTTCTTTTCCTATACGCAAAGTCCAGCGTGCCTATATATGCATGTTAGGCCATGGCCGATTGGAGCCCCAGCAATCGAATCTACAAAATACAGTTTATTATTACGTTCTTTATCGTTCTTCTCTGCCATGCTCTAGCAGTCCTAGGGTTTGGTTTAATCTTTACCGTTTTGCGCTAAAAAACGGTCGTCTCTCCTCCACAAAAACGAGGGGATCTTTGTTGCTTTGCTCGGAAAGCATCTGTTCGTCGTCACGAAAGCACGGCGATTATCCTGGTGTTGCGCGGCAGTTTTGCGTGCCAACACAATTGGCGACTCCGCTGGGGATGAAGCATCGATCGGTCTCCGGTCCGTTCCTGCTACGTAAAGAGCATCATCAAGAAGCTGCAGTCTACAAGGGTAACATGAATTCTCAATCTTCTTTTGTAGATGCAAATAATTCTTATGCTGAAGTTGCTAGATTTTTTAATATGAGTACTGTATCGGCTAGCCCTAATTCTTGCTATGTGCAAACGCCGATTCAAAATAATCTGCATCCTTCAACTTGTTATAATTCTAACAACTTGCAACACGTATATTCAAATTCTCATGCATCGGCAGCCCCAGAAGTTCATATGCCGATGAACAACGTGATGAATTTAGTTAACCAATATGAAACACCTAATGTTACCAATTTGAATAACATACAAAATAATGTTTCACCCTTTCATTCATCGGCAAATAACTTGCAATATTTTGCTTCACCTTCGCACTTGCCGATGGACAGCGCGACTTGCTATGGTACTAGTAGCTATTTGGCCAATTATTCTGAACCATCATATGTTACACCTTATGTTACTAATTTTTCAGCACCATATCCAACTTCAGATATCCATAATTCGGCTACACACCTTCACACTGCTTGCAGCCGAATAAGTGAGAATTCAATAGGAGCTCATGTGTCTTCATCTGATACTGTAGCATGTGATACACCCCCTAAAGAACTGCAGAATTTTGGTAACACCCAATTGTCATTGCCGAAAAATATTGAAAGATTCGAGGGAAGATCATCAGAGGAGTGGGCTGATTTATATCTGAAATCTTGTGAAAATCTTGCAAAAAAGCTTGTCGAAGTCAGAGCTATGGGAGCCAACCAGCAGAAAAAGGTTGACTCGGTCAGTACAGCTAATTCGGATAAGACCGGGTTAGACAATACATGTGCCAAGTTAGATCAACAAAAGATGATTGCCGCGTCTGTCACGACCGACTTAGTTCAAGCTGAATTAAATTTGGGTAAAGCTAAGTCAGACACACACGCTGAGTTTGTCAAACCGGTAGATACAAGCTTCGTCGAGCAAGAACATGGTGAATGTGAAACGGCGGTGCTTGATTTTTCTAGATGTGAGGGAGCTTTCATGTTGCCCTATGAATTCTGTGCCAAAGAAATTGTCGAGGATCAACAAAAAGAAAATATAGCCGAACCATCTTTGGTTGAAGAAGAGCATCAAAGTGAAGAGGCACATGATCAAAAAAAGAAGGAAGACAAGACGTTGGAAAATCAGCAAGATGCAGGGCAAGATATTGTTCAAGTCATGCAACCATCAAACTCTCCCAACGTCTTTAAAGAGGTGCAATCGGCCAGTGATAAAGGACGATTGATATTTACAGAAAGTCCTATGACGAAAGTCGATATTAATCCTTTTCCTATCGATGTGATTGATTTTGAGAACAAGAATATACTTATTCAGTCAGATCAGGCCGAATCTACCAAAGAGAAAAATGTTGTCATTGACGATAATGCTGCACCGAGGATGATCAAACCGAAAAGTCTAGAAATAGGAGTGCAGAAAGTCGATGAAAGAAAGAGAAAATCAGCTCCAATGGTAATGCCGACTGTTAAGCAATTGTTGGACAAATACAGTTCGCATAAGGCCAACAACGTGTTTAGTCGGCTTGGAGGTACTAAGCGTCTTAGGTTCCCTTCTCGACCCGGGGGGCATGAGTGCTGGCGAGAAAATTCATATAAACAGCGACCTTATTTTCCAGTATATCCTCTGTGGGGCTTCAGTTCATGGGCGCCATATCATACAAGGCCGGCAAGTAATTTTAAACCGAGTGGGATTTCATTGAGGCCTATGTTCACACAATACTTGCATGAGAAAAGGGCTCAGATCAATCCAGAAACTGGACCACGTGATGCCATTGTAGTTCGTGGTGACAGTGAGAAGCCATTTTTGGGAACTTTCACTTGGCAAGGAAGACACTATGAAGATGGCAATAATTATAACAGACACCACAAGTTTGCGTGGATGCCTGTGAAATATCCTGAACCTAAACCCATGAAAAGTTCAGATGTTACAGATACTTCTCATGGTCTGAAACGCAAGGAATCAAAAACAGTTGGCGTTGACTGTGGCGTACAACAGCAGCAACAAGGATCTGGTATAGTTCAGAAAAAAGTTACTGATGGAGAGAAGGATGGTGCGCTGCAACAGATTGGACCTGATCAATTTGCAAAGGAGGCTAGTCTGAAGACTCACGTACAGAATTGTAAGGATCAGGCTCCAAGCGAGTTTACTAGTACAAGTAAGAAGGTTGAATCGGCTAGCATGCATGCCGTTTCAGCTAGTTTATCCCCAAGAGTTGTCAGGTTTGGCACTAGTAAATGTACGCTGCGCCGGGATTCACCCATCGTGTTTTCTGGTACTAGTCAGAATGTTGATTCAGTTGTCACACATACTAGTTCAGCTATAAGAAGCATTGCCACAAGAATGTGCAATTTGCCTCTTGTGAGTTCCAGTGCTAATACATATACACGACATGGGGGATCAAATAGTAGAGTCAGTCAAAACACTAGAGCTGTTGGCGTGTTTAATCAGCAGAAAAATATTTCAGCTAAGGATGGAATGGTTGTGCCAAACACTGCAGTACGACAGTATAGGCTGAGAAATTTGAGAGGCAACAAAATTAAGTCAGTCACACCAAGAGCCAAACCACAACCTCAGTGGTATCCGACGGGACTCACACACACACACTAAAAAACGTCGGGTACAGCGACTGCGAGCATCAGAAATTCGAGAAAAGATGGCTAGGAAAAAGAGTGATGAGTGGTTAAATAAAGACAGACCGATGGTGCCTATGAAGATAACTTGGAAGGAGAAGCATCTCGCGGCCAAGGAAAATAGAAATGAGAATGATACAATTGCTGATAAAATTTTAGAAAATACAAGAGATGCACCTACTGATATGGATGTTGATAAAGGTGTATAGTCTGGCCTGCAATACGCTGACAGAGGCATCGGTTGAGTTGCAACACAATGAGATAATATGTTTTGACCGATGCTAGTGATAAATGGCTGCAAAGACGCATGTAGGATTATCATTCCGAAAAGAGCGATATGCGTGAGATAATTAAAGATTTTATTAATATGAAGAAGTTTGGACAAGGATTCGCATCGGCTGACTCACTTGTGGAGTACATATTAGTGATGAAGGTATTGCAAGGCCTATCTTTATCAATGCTAATATGTAAGCCGATCAGAACAACATGTATAGAGTTATCGGCACGGTGTTTGGCATAAGAAGATGACGAGAAGGACTACATCATTGCTAATCCAGGTCATCACTTGCTCGAAGTCAAAAATCGGTATGACTTTACTAAACAGTAATGCATGTACAATAGTTCCACATTATCTACTTTTTAGTATATGTGTACAACAACCGATTCTTAGTGATAGGATTGCATGAAAATAGAATATCACTTTGCATATAAATCGTTGCATGCTACTGGGGGTATTGCCAATTTTATTGTTTTAATTTCACCCAATAATCTTGTTTTTAAAACATCGGTCCACTTAGAATATGTTTGTACAAATAGCCAAGCTGAGTATGAAACTTTACGGTTTGGCTTACAAATTTTAGTAGACATGTGTGTTGAGATACATGTGTTTTCTAGGGATTCGCTTCTGGTAGTGTAACAACTAAAAGGCGAATTCCAGTGTTTGATAGGTTACTAAATAGCTGTTTAGACCGATGTTTGGAAATAATTAATTCTTTAGATAGTTTCACCATCAAATCATATATCTTGGGAAGGAAATTTCAAAGCTAGTTCTTCAACACAGCAGGCATCCGGTTACCAAATTAGCAAAGGAATATTTCAGACTATAAAAGCCGATATTTTCTGCTGTGTAGAAAATGAGTCCAATATGTTTGATGCTATTTCGTACAACGTGCAATTGTTTCTGGATCCTTTCAGTAACTAGTACATTGCAAAGGAGATTCGGTGCATATGTCATAGACAACCGAATTAGCAAATAATTGAAAACAAGCTGATTGAGAGTTCCTTTAGTTAATTATTTAAAGGATCCAAGTTAAACAAGATACAGGAAAATTCGGCGACAAGCTTTAATGCATACTTTTTTGTATCGCCGAATAATAGACAGTTTACTTGTAAATTGCTTGGATTCTGATCAGTCTATAATAGCGCTATGAGAGAGGCGCATGAAAGAATATGCGGGACACATCAGTCGGCTTATAAAATGTGATGGTATTAAAAAAGGTGAGTTCTTATTAGCCGACTTTGTTAGCAGATTGCTTTTCGCACTAAAAAGAATGTAACCTATTGGGACTAAAGATAAAAAATTCGGCAAATGGTCGTCGAGTTGGGAAGACCTATACATCAGTGGTAGAAATTGTTCCCTAAAAATTCAGATTGTACAATCTTTGGAGGGAAGAAATTTCTAAAAGAACTATATGTAAATTATGTGAAGTAGTATTATCCTACCATGTAGATGTAGGCTTGATGATACTATGGCCGATATCTTATTTGAAATATCGCCCTAAGAAAATCTAGTTGATGAGTTATTTGGACATCGCCGTAAGCAAATTATATGGCCGATGAAGTTATTGACATCGTCCTAAGGTATTGGAGATGTGTTTTTGGTCGATTCAATCATACCAAAAACACCATGTTGAGACTTAGAGGCTTAGCCGGACTGAATCAACGTGTGAGGATTTCTTAGCTACTAGCAACATTTTTTCATCCTTATACATGAGATGTGTTTTGTTGGAGCTAGGCTAGGCGGAAACAATTGGAAATATAACAAGAGGATTGATTGTAGCCATTGACAAGAGATGAGTATAAGAAAGATATTTTTCCTAATCAAATGCATTTTCAAGTAACATTTATATCTTCTCAGGCACGTATTCGTGTAATATAATTATTTATTTTCCATAGCAACGCACAGATTTATAGCTACTAGTTGAATGCCCGTGCGTTGCTACGGTCCCTTAATAATTTTTTATATGTATGTAGTATAGTAATACAATATAAATAGACAATACACATAAGTTTCCATGTATGTACTAATGCAGACAAGATAGCTACATGACAATCCAAAAACATTGAAGTTTCACTTGGCATAATTCATTACACTAACATAGAATATATTCCCAAAAAGAATATAAATGGTATTAATGGGACAATATCATACTACATGAAAGCTTTGGCAACTATGTACGGCAACAAAAGTTGGAGTCTTTTGACCGACTGTAGTGCATTCCATACAACATCCCAACTCTCATTTGGAATTTTACATCTGAAAACAGAGTACCTAATTCATATAGATAATACTCTTCGCTTGAGACGGCTTGCTTTAGAATCACTCTTCTGTCTCAAAATTTATAGTTTGGTTCCTTAAAGCTAGAGCTTCCACCTGTAGTGAATTAGCAATATGTTCCAGATTGCATGCACCTGCAATGAATTATACTTCGAGAAGATGTAGCCTCCACCCTCTTTAAAATTTATAGCAAAGTGCAAAGCAAGTAGCAGTATGAATACATTTCCTGAAGAGCTTCATTCTCACGTGTGGGCTGTAGGTTGGTACTCTTCGTAAGAAGTGCATCACCTTACTGGGAAGAGAGTGTCCATAACTTATTCCAGACAAAGCTAGAGTTCTCTCCCTCTGCATTAGAAGTAGAGGTTAGTCCTGAAGATAATTCTCTTGCTGCACTGTCAACATCCTCTCTATAATAAGCCAATTTAATAGAAAATAATCCTGTTTTATGATAATGGCACGCGAGGAAATGACCAGTGTCTTCTTGGAAAGGAATCTGGAGAACAACATTAACATATTCAAGGTGGTGATGTTGACCAACTTCCTATTGCGTCATTGGACCAAAGATCACACACCTTTTTGTTTTCATATTTCCACCATGTAGCATTTTTAGATTTTTCCACATCCATCAAAGCAATTCCATATAGTACGACAAAAATAAATACATCTGTGATGTACCAAATCAGTCTATAAAAAAGAAAACGAGATGTACTCATGCACTATCACATTAGTCCTACATTGAAGAGGTGTACAATTTCAGTCCATTACAAAATCGGTAGCCAATAAAAGAAACTTCAACTAACAAGAACTCTCGCTAATGCAAGTAAACATGCTTTTCATAATCCATGTTAATTCAAACACAAACGAAAGAGAGACATAACAACTAATAGAAGATACGGCATAACAGAGAGAGGATGTTACGTGAGATTATACTCACGCAGTGCCTGCTACAAACTTCTCTCACTCAAAGACTCCCATAGGACCATTCCAGATAACAGTCTTGCTGGTGTCCAACGCATCACTGAAAGTCTTGATGGAGTCCAGGCCAGCATCTAGACGCACTCAACCATCAGGGATAGCATCAGCAGAAACAACTGTGAACATAGTTAATGAGTGAGCAAATTGATGTAAAAACCTAAGCATGATTTGGTGCACAATGCCAGTTGAATTACAGTGAGAGCATTTAAAACTAATGAACATAACAAGCTTTCAAGGTGTAATTGTGAAATATCAACAAACCTTGCTCTCGGCATGTGCTGCAAACTTGTTAGCTACAATGACATCAGTTGGAAGCAAGAGGCTAACACCCTTGGCCTTTGTGATTTTGATTAGCGAAGTTGCTAGTTCAAGTTTGTCTTCCTCCACAAGAGACTTTCCAACAGATTACAACCACCAAGGACGAGGATATCAAGCTTCGCCAGCAGAGACTCGATCACACCAATCTTAGATGAGACCTTGGATCCACCAACAATGGCAGCAAATGGCTTCTTTGGGTTGGCAGCAGCTCCGACAAGATAGTCAAGTTCCTGTGATGATTAAAATAATTAGGCACCCTCCTATTTTGTTGTAAAACATTTTTTTCAAAATCTATGTAGGCATCTAAACTATCACCCTATAATTGCAAAATGAACAGATAACAAACAATCCATGTGCGGACTTGAAATTTAAAATTCCATGCCATGGCCTACGATAAATTTGCAAATTATCGTTCATAGCATCTAAGGGGTGTATTGATTTCTTAAAACAAGGAAAGATTCATTGAGGTAAGTTACCGTAATACAAGCAATAGCAGCACAAACTGACTATTATGCGCAGATGTATTTAAGATAAAACCAAAAAAATGTGCACATTCAGCTGTACCTTCTGCATGAGGAAGCAGAAGGCCTCAAAAACTTGGTTACACCCTCTGTTGAAGCATGAGCCATGTGTGCTGTGCCGAAAGCATCATTCTTCTCTTCCTCCTTGTAGAATCTAAGCAGCAGACAATTTCTCATCTTCCTCACCAATGCAGTCATTGGCCATCACAACCTATTGACAAACATAAAACATTGTAGAAATATAAGTACTCTTAATATAGTTCAAAGATACAACAGAAGTAATCATGGGTTTCAATAGTCCCACATAACATACATCAACTCAAAGAAGCTCATACAACACAACGTAATCGCGCCCAATCCTCCAAGAAAATAGTCCACATAAACAAATCCAAGCTACAGTAGTAAGCAGTAGAAGGTTTGCAAGGTTGCTCACCAGATGGGGATGACCTTGGCGCCCTTCTCGCAGAGGAACTTGATGGTGGGGATGAAGGCGCGGATGCAGGTGTCGTCGGTGATCTTCTGGGAATCGTCGAGCAGCACGTTGAGGTCGGCGCGCATGAACACCTTCTTTCCCATGTGATCCGCCTCCCCGAGGGTGCCCACGCACCTCTTGGTCGCCATCCCTGCATCCCAAAACAAAACCGACAATGTCCGTCAGTCACCACGCCACAGCGTAAAACAACGGAGGTGGCGGCGGATCCGAGCACGGCGGGGGACGATCGAGGAGGGGGCTCACCATGGAGAAATTGGATAGAATCGGCGGCAATTTGGACGAGCAAGTGAGAAGAGAGAACACACAACTTTGTTCGGATCGATGGATGTGGCGACGCAGGTAGGGCGGCGACATCACAACACGTCATCTTCCATCTCTGCTACAAGGGGCCGTCGAGAAACCACCACCAGAAAGATTTATAAAAATAAATTATCGACAACATCAATTTTACCGTCATGTAGGTTGTCTTACACTACAAAATGCCTAAGGAATATAAAATGGGAAGCTCTCATGTTCCAGTTAGGAAGATGATAAATCACAATCAGTAACTTGTAAGTTCAGAATTTATTCATGGCTTGCCACAAATATAATCAGATGTGTTGCGACAGGACAACAACATATGAACATATATAGTTTCTCTCTCTCTTTTTTCTTAGATGGGTAAACGTACCATATCGGTAGCATCCTTACAAACAATATCATATTGGAGCAACCTAAGGTAAAAAATTGGACATAGGAGCCACCTAAGCTAGAAATTCATACTGGAGAAATATAACATGCTGTACCAAAATATAATTGTTGGAAAATTCAAAAAAAAAATCATGTTGGACATTACGAATATAGAACCACAAAATCACAAACAGAAGAAAGGCCCTTACACACAATATGGGACATAGATTTACATCTTGCAGGCATAGCTTCAAAAATCAGACGGTGATCGAACCGGCGAGGCTGTCGGTTCATGTTTTTACTGATCGGACCAATGGTTCACCGGTTCAATATCCGGTGTTTTAAGCTATAGAATAATTAATATTTACTTATAAATGTTGGAAGAAACAGATAAAAATATATGCAAAAATGTAGCCGACAGCAACTTTGCAAGCCCAGATCAAAAGCCACAACATCAGAGTCTAAAATTATGTTCAGAGTACAGAGTCTAAAATATTGACAGTACCACTACAAGTCGACATCACAAAAACACATGGAAGTTAGATACAATATGTACACAGAACGTCAGAAACATTTGCACATTTGGTTTTTGAGAATTGAGATGCACCGATGCATACATGTGTCCTGGAGAAATTGAGCGATGCACCGATGCGTCCAGGAGAAAACGAGCTATGCACAGCTGCGTCCAGAAGAATTAAGATGCACAGATGCGCCCAGAGAGAAATTGAGCACCGATACACAGACGCGTCTAGAATACTACATGATAGTATGATACACCTCAGTAATCAGATGACCAAGATACCTATGTGAGCGGCGGTCGACGTCGCGGACAGGACGGCTGCAGGGGAAATCAAGAGGAGCGGACGCGGCCTTGGTATCAGGCGGCAAAGAATCGAGATGTGGCCCCGACGCGTGGATTGGAGTGGAGGCGTGGTACTCCGGCCACGTGGATCACAGGACCGCGTCGGAGCTCTAATGAGGGGCGGTGGTCTGGACGACGTCGGCCAGACCAGGGGTCGCTGAAGGGCAGCCCGCGGCGGTGGCGTCCAGGCCTGCAAGGTTTGGGGTGATGCCATCCAAGCCAGTGGAGGGGGCGGCGTGATTTGGGGATCGAAGATAGGGTTCCTGCCTTGTTGGGAAAACGAAAATAAACAGATGCGTATGCTTATAACTTGGCGGTGGCACAGTTCGTAACTCGTCTGGTGTTGCAGGGCTAAAATCGGAAATCAAATGATATAGAGCCAAAGTGGCTTCACCAACAGAGAACCAATAGTAAAGATCTTTACTATTGATTTCGAGTTGGTGAAGGCACTTTTCATCTACATCATTTGATTTCCGAAATTACCCCTAATAAACATCCATTTGCTCACGGAAATGGAAACAAGAATCAAGAAAAAAAGGCAACCGCCAGCACCCCAGACAAGAAAACCTGGGCGCCTTAGAATTAGCCTAATCATCAATCAATAAATCACGGAATATCAGGGAACATTAATACTGAAATACGGAAAACAATGAGCCAAATCAGAGAAAATCACAAAAAACTGGTCGCCGTCCACGGAAGGCTGGTTGCCGCCGTCGCAGGTGCGCCGTCGTCCACGGAAAGCTGATCGCCGTCGTCGTCGGGCGGCATCAGCAAGCACCAGCGTCTGTCATCGGGTGGCATCAGCAAAGCACCAGCATATGGTAATCTATCTTCCGTTGCAATCCTCTACCCTGCTGGTCATCATCCCCTTTCCTTGCAATCAATCTTCCCTTGCAATGGCGTAGTACGGGTCGGTCTCCTTCCCTTGGTCTAATATTACAATCGGTGTGTCATCTCAATGAAGTGGCTATCGCAGAACAACTAGAACAGAGAAGTAGACTCACCGTCCATGGGCATCCTCAATCCACGATTTGCGTGGTCAATCAGGTTCTCCTTAATTCGGCCATTTTACTGTGCTGTCGGCTTTGTTTTGCCTCGCACATGGAGTCATGGACAGCAGCAGGACGCACCACCTGAGAGGATGCGCCAACCAAATTCCTCGTCAGGAAGTTGCTAATGATGAGTAAAAAGTGATGATCAACATTCGTATGGTCATATGCATACTACGAGCTCTGATTTCAGCTGCCTGATATCATTAAGGCAAACATCATCTTAAATCATATTAACTTCTTGTTTTAAACATCAGGTAGCTGTAGCTCAACTCGAAGCAGATCGGGTAATTAGAAAAAGTTGACATGCGCAAACTGGGAGCAGACATAATCTCAGACCTTGAACATTCGTAAAAATATAGCACGTGTCAGGATTATTTTCAATTGCTCATGGACCAATATTAGGCAAGGACTTCGTGAGACTGACTTAGGAGTACCTAGACAAAGTCCTGGCGATTTGTGAGTTCCCAACCTGCACTGATTTTTTCTGGGCATCGTTTTAACAAGAGTTAGCAAAGTATCTGTATAATACAATACTCTGATATGTGGATAGCATAGGAGAGCGCATAGAAAAAGAAATTACCTGCCACTGGACTAATCATAGTATGTGATTTATAATGGGCATCTCTCATGCCAATTCACTAGGTCCACCACAAGTTGTATGTCTTTAGTGTATTTATCTAATATTGTAACAGTAGATAATGCAGATCCCTCTATTAAGATGACAGGAAATAGTTGTCAGGTAGCAGTGGCACCTGACTTACACCTTTTGATCACTGGCAATTAAAGCTCACCTTGATAATATACAAGAAAGCAAGTCAGCCTTAGTGAATACAAACCTGAAAGTCATTTAGCTCCACATCTCTGAGAGCTCCATCCCTGTCGTGGTCACAGAGAATGAAAATCCGCTTCAAAGCACTCACACAACATGGCTTCAGAGATTGCGCCTCTTGATCAGATAGAGGAGCTGTGGGGTGAAGGCCTTCTGGGCATAGTAGAAGACCTCAGGCACCTGCAATTTGATGAGGTTGGTGATGGCTATGGCCAAGCGATGATGGCCGTATGCAGGCAGTTGGCGCTGTACTTCGCAGCGGAGACGCGAGGCAGACATTTGCGAGCCCGGCATCGCAGCGCTGCACGAGCGCCACCATGCGTGCCACCTGCTTTGAAGGCAGGCGCTTACGGTGTGACCTTAGCTCGTCGAAGGCCTCCGCGAAGGCCAGCCCCACCTTGACATACACATTTACGCACATGCCCATGGCCGCCCTGGCCTTCTTGTTGGCGGGTGGTGGGAAGAGCTTCACATTGGTAAGGTCAAAGATGGCGTCACCGCGGAGGTTGATGCCAATGAGCGCCGCTGTCCTGGCCAGCCCCAGCCGTCCACGTCCGCCGCGCCGCGGCCGTGGATCCGGCTTAGACAAATCCAACCCTACGCCTGAGCTTACAATTGGTCCCTTTTGCTTGCAGAAGGGGCGTGCACCGGCATGCAGTGAGACGAAGTCTTGGAAGCAGTCAGAGATTAGGCCGCGGGGCGACACCATGGCAGCCGGGTAGAGCAGCCGCCGGCCACAAGCGTGGCCAGAAGTAGATGGGGAATGGGGTGAGGCCACGGGAGAGAAGAAGGGGAAAAATGAGTGACCGGTACAGCACGACTGACGTCTGATGTCTCAAGGCGTTTTCT
The DNA here is from genome assembly GCA_007115705.1 of Dactylis glomerata. Classification (NCBI taxonomy): domain Eukaryota; kingdom Viridiplantae; phylum Streptophyta; class Magnoliopsida; order Poales; family Poaceae; genus Dactylis; species Dactylis glomerata. The sequence continues at coordinate 2,926,078 of QXEO01000406.1, read as the reverse complement.
TGTTCTTGTGAATAGGTGAGAGCATGGTTTGAAATTTGAGTTTGGAAAAATTTCAGTGATTTTGATTTTGTTTCAGCCAAATGACCGACATTTTCTCTCCAAATTAATTAAAAAATAACAATCTTAAAAATAATTTGTATTTTATTGACTTCCTATGTACTATAGATTGACCGAAATTATTTGACCGAAAGACCCTAATTCCAATGTCTAACAAAAAACTGAAATTCAGAGAATTTCAATAAGATTTTTTTTCCATGAGTGAGAGAGAAAGCATGTAGAGTTGTAGACATAAAACAAGCGGTGATTAGATTGTAAGCTTCGCCAGATTCAGTTCTTGCTCTCCTTCTTAATTCTTTGCATGACGACCAGGCCCATCATCACTATTTTCTTGAACACTCGCACATTCTTAGGATATTTGGACTATAAGAAAAAAAATGTGTATTTATATCTCTAAAGCCAATGTATTTTTCAAATTACAGACAATGGCATACAACCACACGTAATGTCTCCATAATATTGTTAATTTTTTCTAAGTTTATTCTTTGGTAGAATTAAAAAATAATAATTTTTATTTATTTCAATATGTGTTAATTTTTGAAAAACATAAACTTTTGTGGAGACAATAGATACAAGATGATGATGCTTGAGTCGGAAAAAAACTAGGATTTAAACAATAAAACAAAACACCCCAATAAAAGTTATGCTTTTGTAAATAATGAACAAAAAAAAATGATATTCTCAACGCTTTAAAAGCAAGAACCAACATAGAACACGATATGTTCTTAAAAGGTTTCCATAAACATATCAAGAAATGTAATATAGCCATAGAAATGCGATGATCCAATAATTTTAAAAATATATTAAAAAATATAATAATAACCGTAGCAACGCGGGCACTCAACTGGTATTGTAGATTTTCACTATGGCTGCGGGCAGAATCGCTCCATCAACTGTACTACCAGATTAGCAACGTGCGCCGTCGCCGTCGCGTACTACACTCCCGCGGTCCCGCCATTCCTCGTCGCCGCCAAAAAGCGACCGATGAGAAATCGCAGCCTCTCAAATGGCCACGAATCTAATCCCCTCATCCACGTGGCGTCCTCCCATTCGCCGTCTCCTCCCAGCTCACCCCCTTCCTCATCTCCTCCCTCGGAACCTGCTCCTGCGTGCCACCCAGCCACTACCAGCTCCTCCCGCCACCTAAACCCCGCGCCACCGCTCCCGCCGACATCGCCGGACCGTAGGCCACCGGTTATGCAATGGCCGCCATCGTCTCTTCCGCCGCGCCGACGACGCTGACTCCCCCGCGCGCACGCGCCCGGAGGACCAGCAACAGGCGCCTTCCCCGCGGCGGAGCGGCGGGCCTGACCGCCGCGCTCGGGCTCGCGGGCGGCGGCGGCGCCGCCCTCGCCGCTCCCCTGTCCTACGAGGAGATGCTGCGGCTCTCCGAAGACACCGCTGGGGGCGGTGACGGCGGGTTCGCGCTCCCGGACCTCGGCCTCGACGGGCTGGTCGATTTCGTCGCGCAGAACCCGCTCGTCGTCGCCGCGGGCGTCGCCGTGGTCGCCGTGCCGTTTCTCATCTCGCGGGTTCTCGGCGGCGCCTCCAAGCCGTACCGCACCGTCTCGGGGAAGGCCGCGTACCAGACGCTGCTGGAGGAGCCCGGCGCGCAGCTCGTGGACATCAGGCCGCTCAAGGACGCCAGGGAGGTCGGCTCGCCGGACATCCGGGAGGCCAAGAAGAAGGCGGTGGCCGTGCCCTACGACGGGGAGGACAAGAACGGCTTCCTCAAGAAGCTTGAGCTGCGGTTCAAGGACCCCGAGAACACCACATTGATCATTCTTGACAAGTGAGAGCCACTTCTTGCAATGTGTTTCATTCTTTGTGTATCTGTCCACTATTTTGCAGTTAGTTAATAGATTCAGTTCTTAATTCTTAGCAGCAAAATCATGTCGTGTTAAGATCTCAAAATTAAAATAAATTAGATAATCATAACCCATTTTATATGCATAAACCAAACATCTAGTTAGTTGGGTTGATTCCTCATGGATATGTGCCTAGTCATAAGTTATGTATCCCTGATGCTCTGCACCTGCTCATTAACTTGTAGAAAACGATGTTGGTAACACTCAGCACATTGTCAATGTTTCTAAGTAGTGTTCAGAGAAATCGGCTTTAGTAATAAATTGGCAGTTCATCGGGATGGCACTGATTGAATAGGGAAGAGTACAAGCCGATAGATAAATGCAAAACAGATTGTTTGCAGCAAGCAGAATTCAGAACATTTCTGACTGTACTATGTAATACTAACTTAGTTTTCCCTTTATTTGAATGATAATGTGGTTCCATGAAGAATTGGCACATATTTAATCATATATTTTTGCACAACGGGAAAACAATAAAAATGCGATAGTCTCAGAATTTTCAACATTTATTCTTTTTGCTTACAGTTATCTACATTCTTTTGTACTAAACAAGAACGGCATCATGTTTATTGTAGGAAATTTGCAAAGAATAGTTGACTTGCAACTCTTCCATCACCAATACAGGAGGTGATTTTATTGCTCTTCTGAACATTTAAATGAATAAAACTGAAACCAGGTTTGATGGGAACTCTGAGCTAGTGGCTGAGCTTGTCACAGCCAATGGTTACAAAGCTGCTTTCGCAGTGAAGGATGGTGCAGAGGGACCTCGAGGATGGCAGGTGCCTACGCTTTGCTCAGCATGTATTCACTTCTATCATGTATTTATCATCTATATTCTCTATGCAAAATGTCACCATTTGCTAGTGATCTACTGCAGATCAGTAATCTTCCCTGGACTGCTCCCAAGAAGGGATTCAGTTTGGACTTTGGTGAGCTATTTGGGGTGAGTTATTAACTTGAACTTTCTTTTGTCTACCTTCACTTCTTTTAAATTTGATTTCTCTGTATTTTATGTTGTCAAGTTCTTATTAATTTAGATTTATGTGTCAGTTATGTATTGAGTTAATGATGCGTTAACCTACAGGATGGTTCAGAAGGTTTGCCTGTCACGATCGGTCTTGCTGCAGCAACTGGTTTGGGAGTACTTGCCTACACAGAGGTCTCTAATAATTTACATGCTTCCGTATCTTACTGAGTTGCTTCAGTTTTCTCTTTTATAAATCATGTATATTATGTGCTGCAGATAGAAACCGTTCTGCAGTTTCTGGGTTCAGCTGCCATTGTGCAGCTGGTGGTAAACAAGCTCTTGTATGCCGAGGTGCTTTCATTCTTCTCTTCTCAGTGGGATTCAGAAATATGAATGGAATCTCTTTCTTTGTTCTGAAGAATTATTCGTTGACAAACTACCCATCTGTGCCGCTCACAGGACCGAAAGAAGACCCTGCAGCAGATCGACGACTTCTTTAACAAGAAGGTTGCTCCAACGGAGCTTGTTGATGAAATAAAGGTAGTGATCCACCTCGTGGATGCTTAGTGTTAATGTGTCATTTGATTAACAAATCTAGGTTCATTTTGTGTAGTTGAGCCCTGCATGAATCGGTTATGTTATAGTTTTGCTGAATGCTCGGCAGACATGTCCATGAATATAAGCTCCGCTTATTCTAGGAAAAAGGAGATATCTGGTGTAGATATGTCTTTGCTTTGTTTTTTTTCTTTGCCAACATCTTTTGGTTCTACGTTTCAAGAGTCAAACCCAATATAACTTATATAAGTAGCATTCTTCTATTGAGTTGGACCGAAAATCATCCGGTTCAGCTACTGGTTGTTGGTTTCTTTCTCTGGTTGATGCACTCTCTGCCAGGTAATATGCATGATCTGCTCTAGTGTTTAAACTATTTCCTGTCGTCAATAGTTTTTTCCCGATAAACAAACCACAATATATATGGCAATTATCCTTACAGTACATAAAATAAATGTGAGCATGATGCATATAGTGAACTACAAATGGTCTAGAATTATATTAAAAAATTCTATGTCCATTGGTAGTTTTCTTCCGGTGCCTGCTGTACTCACATCTTTGCAAGGTTTCCTTTAAAAGATGATTCATATGCTTTATTTTACATGCCAATGCTGTCAGGCTTTGAAGTTCCAAAATAACGTCCAACGTTATGATGCCTCTCATCAAAACGTGAGCGAACTTGCTTTGTTTTTCATCGTAAATGTTTGTTGGTTGTTCCCATCTTTAGGAAATTGGGCAGGCTTTGCTGCCATCTTCTGGTGAAGCTAAGAGCCAGCCAGCAGAAACAGCGGCAGCTCCAGTTGCTGCCGTAGCAACTGCTGCACCAGTAGTAGAAGCTACTCCAGCTGCTGTACCAGTTGCAGAAGCCAGCACAGAATCGCCTCCTGAGACCGTAGCCTCGACACCCCTTTCACCATATACAAATGTAAGCAATGCTTCGTGGCCATTTGTCTGCACATGTGAACCTACCCAATGTAACTATTTTCCACAATTATGTTTCTGCATTTCAGTACCCGGATCTCAAACCACCGTCCAGCCCAATCCCACCTGCTGCAGAGGGCAAGACCGAGGCGAAGGCTGAGGCCGCATCAACCGAATCCCCGGCAGAAGTTACCTCTGCAGCAGTGGCAGAAGCCATCAAAGAATCGTCTCCTGCGAAGCCCAGACCTCTTTCTCCATATGCAAACGTAAGCGACACATAATATTCCATAACTTCAATATGCTTCTTCCTACAAACAAACACACCTGAAATGACGCCAATGCAGCATGTGCTCATTAATCTCCTTTTGCGTGGGCGCAGTATCCCGATTTCAAACCGCCGGCCTCCCCTACGCCTTCGCCACCATAGTGATGAGTCGTTTTGAGACGAGCTCATCGATGGCTGGCATCTGTATAAGAAACCATGTCTTAGGAGAGGACATTGAGCTGTTTCATAAGACACCACACCAGAGAATGAAGAATAACTCAGTGGTCAAGTTTCCAGGCAGTACATATGTATCCAGTGATCAGGTTTTGAGATTCGTTCGTTCTTGTAATTGTGGAATCAGTAGAAGTGTGAGTTTAAATGTCCGAGTACATGTTTCAGTTGCTCGTGGATGAGAAAAACTGAAGCCTGTGAGCTTCCAGTTGTGAAGAAGCGTACCGTCTAAAAAATTGCAAGTAAATTACATAAAACTACTACATTTGGGGCTATATTGACAAGTTAGTACTTGTTTAGGTATTTTTTTCAAAAAAAAAACTACCAAGTCTCAGGCATGGAGTCACAAATCATCCTGATTCTTGTATAAAAGCAGGCTGACAGCAACTCTGACTAGTGGGGCCTATTTGTAAGGGCTGATGGCACATGTAGACACTGAGCTGACGTGGGGGTTTGGCTAACATGTCAGCCCCACCTTTCCCCTCTCTCTTATCCTTGCTCCAACTGTCTCTCCCTTCACCAAGAATTTAGAAAAATATTTTTCAAAAAAAACTACCAAGTCGCAGGCATGGAGTCACAAATTGTCCTGATTCTTGTCTAACAGCAGGCTGACAGCAACTCTGACTAGTGGGGCCTATTTGTAAGGGCTGATGGCACATGTGGACATTGAGCTGACGTGGGGGTTTGGCTAACATGTCAGCCCCACCTTTCCCCTCTCTCTTCTCCTTGCTCCAACCGTTTCTCCCTTCACCAAGAATTCAGAAAAATATATGAAAAAAAGGAGGTAGGATTTTTTGGGATTTATGGTTAAAGAAGAAAAATAAGAAAATAGGGTTCTGTTGAATTTCAAGTATTCAATTTCATGAATAAGATCTGGAGACTTGCTTCATATTTGGAATTACAGCAAACTAGATCATCAGGTGACCCGAGGCCCCCCATCGATGTTCATCATGCCTGGCTGATGTTATCCCTCTCATTCCAGAGCAACCCTAGGCCTCCCCCACCACTGCAGGCCCCCGTTGCTGCGCGTCGTTCTCTTAGCCCCCCGGTGGGTCCACCCCGCGGTGGCAACGTCGTGCCGAGCGCCTGCCCCATTGTCCCTACCGCATGGTCCCTTTCCTCCCTCGCTCGTGTGCTGTTGCAAGTGTCACCCTATCCTGCCTCCCGTCGGCTAGATCTAGCTGACCGCTGCCACCAGACCGCCGTCTCCATCCTTCCTCCGGCTACCTTCATCGCTCCGCCGTCATCTCATTTTTGTGGGAGGCACAGATCGAGAACGTGCATCTCAAGGAGGAGGAAGGATGGGACATGGCACACTAGCGGAGGAAGTAGGCCAGGGCAGGGCGACATGCGCTAACAGAGGAGCTACATGCCACAAAAGAATTATGGCAGGTCTCATTGGGGAAGAAATAGAGGCGGCATGAGTGACAGGGATCGACGGGAAAACTAGTACATGTTGTGCTAGCAACAGGATTCACAGGGGAAGGAGCCGGTGCGTCGCTGGAGGAAGTGGTCACCGAGGAAGGAGCCGAGGCAACGCCGGAGGAAGTGGTCGTCGGGGAAGGAGCAACGGTAGCAGATAAGAGAAGGATAGGATGAGGAATAAGGGTAAAGAAGATTTAGGTTCACATCCACCTCCACCTCATCTCCATGTCCACATGTGCTGCCAACTCAGCTTCTGTAAATGGGTCCCACCAGTCAGGTTTTGTCAAAATGCTTTTAGATGGAACTAGTGCGATTTGTGACTTCATGCCTTAGATTTTGTAGTGTTTGAAAACATTACAAAATTATGTACTAACTTGTAAAACTAGCACCAGATGTGGTAGTTTTATGTAATTTACTCAAAAATTGCACAAACTGCTCTTTGAATGAATTTTCAAATAGAACTATTTTTATAGAAAAATTATTTGTGTCATATCTTTACTATTAAATGGTAGTTAGCTTGGTACGTTGTCCCTCAACATGTTTGACATCAAACATTCAACGCATCCACCCCTAGGACGATGAGCAACTACCTCTTGCTCTCGATTGGGGATGTCCTCTGGCTCACCCCGAGTTTAGAATTTAGAGGAACACTCTGTTTAGAAAGCCAATGGTGCTCGTCAGGCCTCATGGGCCATTACTAAGACACCGTGTGCGAGGCTGCCCTAAAAAGGTTGGCCACACAGTGGACCCTCCGCAGCAATCGCGCTTCTATGTGCAACTCGCCGAGATTGACCTATATTCCTTGGTCATCCCTAGAGAGTTCAGGCAGCAGCTGAAGGGGGGCTTCCCTGGCCTCTCCGGATTAAGAGCAGATTAGGGTGCGCCTGGTCTGTGTGCATCGAGGACATTAGTGGCGAGCTGGTCTTGAAAGAAGGCTGATACGATTTTGCACTAGAGCACGAACTGGAGCTTGATGACGTCCTGTTCTTCAAGGTGATAGATGATTCCTCGATGAAGGTGGAAATCTACGAGAGTAACAGCTCCACCCAGAGGGTGAACTTTTGTGATGATCACCCTTAGTTGAATATTGCATGCATGATCTGCCATGCATTTACGATGAGGGATTAGAAACCTAAATATCTTAATGAATTAACTAGATGGTTCTTTTGGATCAGGGTAGAACCATGCTGATAATCAAGAAGATGTTTAAGTACTTGGGTTTTGTATTAGGGGACCCATATACCTTGTGATGTAAGTATGTTAATTACTACCTCAGCTTGTGTTGTGCAACTATGTATGTTACACGGTGTTATGTTAGTTGAATTGAATGTGTGATGCTAGGACATAGCCAAATACTATACCTTGTATTTATGCAACTATGTATGTTACACGGTGTTATGTTAGTTGAATTGACTGTATGGTCTGATGATGTTTATTGTAATACATAGTAACTACATGGAGCTCGGTGTGATGAATAATTCAAGAAGTGGATTATTAACTTCCAAAAAATCTGCAGTTTTTTCTAAGAAGTATATATGTAGCCAATGGTTCTACCTTCTTGCGCAATCTCATAGCCAAATACTATACCTTGTATTTTAGGCTGCTCAAATATAACAAAACTGTTTATCTGATTGTGCCGTTTTCTGAACCGCCATAATTTGTCAATTTTTATATTTTTGCACAGCCCAGAATACATGTACAAGGTATTTCTAAAGTATTTGTTTTCATCCGCTAGTAGAATACACCAATGGCTACATCAATTATTGTTTCCATATTTTTTTAATTTCTAGAGGTCCATTTTGTCTTTTCATTCAGAAAAGGGCTTTATATATGGGTAGGCAATCTGTGTGTGCACACACTGCATCACACCACTGACGAATCGAGTTTTCTGTGTATGGATGATGCCTCGGTCCCTGGCCGGCCTTGTTCCTTCCCGAGACACGGTGTATTTATTCCTGCACCGGCGCTCATCTATCATGCTCACACCTCCCCTCTTCTTCACTTCACTCGTCGCACTCGCCCTCTCGCCTCCCTCTACATCATCGGCGACCACCACCGCTCAGACTCCATTCTCTAAGGCTGTGCGGTGACTGCGCCGCGGAAAACTAATCTAAGGCGGTGGCCCATCGATCCATGAATATCTCTTGCTCCACGGCAGCAATGGCGATAATCCCATATCCCTTGGGTATTACCATTGTTCGATGATTTGTTGGCGGTTTGTTTTAGCATTCTTTGATGTAGAGTAGTTCTCAATCAGGGTATTTAATCCATCTGTGTGGACTAGGATTACGCATGGGAGCTAGTATATTGGGGCTAGATCTACTGTGAACAGTAAAATAAGTTCAAATGTTGGATTGATCGATTCCCGCCGCGGAGCCAGAATTTTGTTTTGAGGGCGTGCACTCTTGAAAAAATTCAGGAGTGAGCTGTTTCTCTTCACTTTTGACGATTGTTAACAATTAGCATGATGGGCAAGACAATGCTTAGCTGATCTTGCAATTTTCATAGAAGGTCTAGGTGTGCCAGGGCACCCGGCACACCCCCTGGCTCCGCCTATTGATTATATATGTGAGGTGATTGGGCATGTTTTGCTTTGGTGCCCTATAAAGCGTTGATGATTTGTTGTCTTTTGCTTGTTTGCATTTGCATGCCTGACCCTCTCGCTCACTCTGGCTAGAGTGTGCATAGTACGTTCTATCCCTGTAGCTAGCTAGGTTTTGTATCGTTTTGGATTTGGTTTATTCATAATGTCAAAATAATTTGTTGAACTGATATATCAGGTCATATGTATGTATCGTCCTTGCTAGGTTCAGACGAATCTTAACGTTCAAACTGTGCGTGCTTTATAAGAACAATGCTCACCCTTTTTTAATCAAGGCAACAGTGCTCTGATTAGGTATATATTTACAATTGCTAGTTTCAAGCAAGAATCCAGAGTCTATCTGATCGAGGCCATTTTGTTTGCAGAGTTCAAGAAAAAAGCTCAAGCTTGGGAAGAGCTCATCATGTAAGAAGACAGGAGAGCGCTCAGCCTGGATGGGGAGGCCACAGAAGCAAGTTGGACACATCCCCAAGGATAACACCCCTTACAGCTTCTGCAATGTAACAACCCAACTTTTCTAACAATGTTTAAGTAGTGTTTAGTGAGCCAAAAATGAGGGCCAATAAAAACTTTTTGTCTTGACCTCTAGAAATGTTGCTTCTTGCCTGTTTGTCTTGGTTGTTGTATTAAGGATGTCTGTTTGAGTTGCTTGCTCAACAAGACTATGAACCAACACCATCCTTATGCCCTTGTGATCATGCCATTATTTATGCTTCTAGCTTTTTTCCAAATACATTATCTTGGCAACCTCTCCTTCTCCATTAATTTTTTTTCAAAACAAGAGCCAATATTGACAAAGATTTTAACAAAACTAAGTATTTTCAAAACTATAGGGACCTACAAAGTGGTGTGGTCCCACTATTTTAAAAACTTATATTTTGTTGATATTAATAAAAGGAATTCAAACACCTTTAAAAACTTTCTAAAGTTGATGTTTATGTCTCCACTAGTTTCTGAAAGGTCTACAAAAGCTTTACTCCTTTATTTGAAACTCTTTTCAACTTGACCATGGCATGATCATCATTTAACACTAGTTTAAACATTGTTTCTAGTGATGCTGCAAATGATTGACCATGTGTGGTGAGTTGACCTTGTGTGACTTTGTTTGACTTCGATGAGTTGCTTGTGAGTAGATATGAATCTTCAGGAAGGCATGTGGCCCAACCTATTCAAAAACCCATCAAGTAATATATTGTCTAGTGTAAATTATTTTTCATTCTATCTTTCAAATAAAATCTATTTTGATGTTTCCCTCTCAATCCTAAGAACCCTAACTCTAATGCCTTACCATAAGACATTAGGAGCCCTTCTTGAGGACTTTGGCACTAATCAATTTAGCTCAATAGAACCCCTCCTGAGGTTATAAGAACCACATCCATCCAACCATAAGAAGGTTCCACTCAAATTTTGAAATATATCTCTTGCAGGAATTTCACCAAACACCTAGTGTGCAGACTATCTTAACTTCTGTTAACAGATTTAGTTTTCAATCACTTGTATTAAGCTCACACCTGCTATCCATGGAAATTCACCTTCTTATAATCCATCCTTATCATATGGTCTTCCATTCTCTCTATTACCACTTGGTCAATTGAGGCCATCTTCTAATTGTTTCAAACCTATTTTGGAGGCTAATCAAATCAATGACCATTTGACAGTTATCAAATGCACATTTGCTCATACATTTAAATTTCGAAAATAATTCAGAGACCATCCTATGACCTATTCCTCTTCCTATTGATCTTCTGTAACTATCTATGCACTTGTTGGTGCATTTTGAAGCATGCCACCCATTTATGTGAGGTGGTTTTGAACTCTAATCAAAACTACTTCCAGCCCTTCTTTTATTCCATTTTTTATCGCTTCTTACTATTCACCATAAATTATCCCCCATAAACAATTTCTTCTACACTAATATTTGGAAATGTTATTTGTGCATAATACCACCCCTCCTCCATCCAAGATAACTTTTTTTATTATCTTTCTTATTTAACAAATGCATGGAAATAACAACTATGTTAATTCATGCACTCTTCTTATAAAATAAATTTGATATTATCCTAGCATGCCATCCTACTCCTGTAGAATCCTATGGACCCAAAGACCCTAGTTGTTCATCACAAAAATGTTAAAAAATCTTGTCTAAAGCATATTAAGGTTAAATCTTAAAAAAAAAAATTGGTGATCAATTAAATTGTTAAGACTTGGCAATATCGTACCAAATATTCTCACTACCCTCTCTGATCTATACACCCATGCACATTCTTGGAGGAGTTAAATTAAAACTCAAAATCCAAACATTGGAATCATGCAAGCATATTCACCAGGCCTATTTCTAGTCATCTCAAAATCCATTGCAACTCCACCAAACTACCCCATTGACCTCTGCAGTGCCTCCACCTCTCTCTGGTCGAAGTGTACTATAGCAACGCCCTTCCCCTTTTGTCCTTAAGTGTTTGGAAGGAGAGGGAGATGATTCAAGCTAAAGTTTTGTTCCACATTAAAATAGGTGGGCAGCAGCCACCCATATCAAGCAAGGCACCCCTCTGGACCCCTCTCACCCTCCCCATCGCCCATCTTGCCCAACAAGAGGCCACTAAGCATACCCCACATGCCAAACCGACCTAACTCATGATGCCTCACCCCCTCTCTAAATATAAAGATGCAGACCATCCCAGCCCCTCCTGTCCGGCTCATTCCACTCCCCTGTGAGCCCTCTACCACTCCCTGAGCCTAGACTCAAGCTCTGGCCCTAGAATACCCTGCTAATGCAAGTTTACATTTTTGGTGCTGCAAGCTTTCGAGGAGGATGGCCACCGATTTAAACCACCTCTGATCCTCTTCTTTATATTATCTGAATCCTCTCTCCTAGATCTATCTAATCATGCCATTGCATTTCCGCAAGAGATCTCAGATCAGCCAGCATCATCCCGTCCCTGTAGATCCCGTCGAGGACAGACCCGGCGCCCCCGACCACCTAAAGTCACTCCAAGACCACCCTCGGGACCTCTGCATCCACCCCAAAGCATCTCCAATGGCCTGCGATGGCCCTACATGAGCCCCTGCACCCTACCTGGCAGCACTAGGGTTTGCCCTATTCCCGCGCGGCTGGAGGAAGGAGACGCCCAGGGGCCGTCGATCAGGACTTGAACGGACAGCCCAGGTCTCTCCATACCATTTCGGCGGCCGGAGGCACTGACCAACGGGCCCGACAGTGCGAGCGTTTGAGTGTGTCACCTGCGTGCGGCGGACGTAGATGGGCCGGCGCCGGATCGGCCAGATCCGGTTTAGATCTGGCCCGCGGATCTTTTTTTTCTAGAATCTGTTAAACTATTTGCTAGATCTGTTTATTGTGCTTCTTTGATTAATTTTCAAACAAATGATAGAATGCATGGAAAAATTTTGATCTAAATTTCTACAAGTTTTATAACATTTTACCCAAAATTCTGTACAAGTGGTTTGCCAAAATATCTTGTATTTTATTTTTGGAATTTAATCTTGCATAATGTGTCAACTACACTAATAAATTCATATCTTGGGATCTAGAGACCCAATTGGATTGATTCCAATTTTGTAGAAAAACCCTCGGTAGTACCTTTCACATGCCACTGATACGTCCCAAACGTATCTATAGTTTTTGATGCTCCATGCTTGAATACACACCATTTGCTTTGAGTTTTGTTACACTTCGTGGCATTTTTATGCATTTTCCGGAACTAACCTATTAACAAGATGCCACAGTGCCAGTTCCCTGTTTTCTGCTATTTTTGTGTTTCAGAAAAGTTACACCGAAAATATTCTCGGAATTGGACGAAACAAAGGCCGAACCTCCTATTTTTACCGAAGCTTCGCGAAGACTGAAGATGAGATAGAGGGGGGCCAGGGGCTAGCCTCACCACCAGGGGGCGCGACCCAGCCCCTGGTCGTGCCCACCTGTGGTGAGACCGCCTGGTCCCACTTCTGGCGCTGCCCTTTCGCCTATAAAGTCCCCTCGATGGGAAAAACCTAAGGGACGGATCATTTTTCCACAAAACATACTGCAAGCCGCTGCCATCGCTGCCGCGAGATCGGGATGATCCAGGAGCTCTTCCCAGCACCCTGCCGGAGAGGGGAATCCCTTCCGGAGGCCTTCTACACCACCATGGTCGCCTCCGAAGTGATGTTGAGTAGTCTACCTTGGACTATGGGTCCATAGCAGTAGCTAGATGGTTGTCTCCTCCACCATGTGCTTCATGTTTAGATCTTGTGAGCTGCCCTACATGATCAGGATCATCTTTATGTAATCATACATATTGTGTTTGTTGGGATCCGATGAGTATTGGTACTATGTGATGTTGATGTGCTAAAAATTATATCTTATGTTATCTCTATGTTATTTATGATCTTGCATGCTTTCCATTGCTAGTAGCTATCTTGGCCGAGTAGATGCTAGTAATTCCAAGAGGGAGTATTTATGCTCGATAGTTGGGTTCATGCCTCTATTTAATCTGGGGGCGTGAGAGATACCTCTAAGGTTGTAGATGTGCTGTTGCTACTAGGGAGAAAACAACATTCTTGTGTCCAAGGACATTTGCTTTGTTTACATTACATACTTTGCTTAATGCAATTATCTGTTGTTCGCAACTTAATACTCAAGGGGTCCTCGGATGATTCCCCGCGAGTGGATTTTTAGTCATAGATGCAGTTGGATTACGGTCTATGTATTTTGTCGTAATGCCCAGAGTGAATCTCATAGTGATCCTCATGACATATGTACGTTAACTTTACTCTATCAATTGCCCAACTATAATTTGTTTACCCAGCATGTGTTATTTATCTTATGGAGAGACACCACTAGTGAACTGTGGACTCCGGTCCAATTTCCTTTACATTGCTTTACCATTTTACTATTACTCGCTCTATTTACTTTCTTGCATTACTATTATCCTTTTACCACTCGATATGCTCAATCCTTTGTTTACAGCAAACCAATGAGATTGACAACCTCATCGTAGTTTGGAGCAAAGTTCTTGGTTGTGTTGTGTGCAGGTTTCATGTTGCTGCTGGGTGAAGACACACCAACAATATTCCTGGCACCATTGTTCGGAGTGTCACGAAGCTAGCAAGCATCACCTTTTGAAGTTTGGCTTTCTCCTACCGGTTCAATAAACCTTGGTTTCACAACTGAGGGAAGACTTGCTACTGTGCTCATCATACCTTCCTCTTGGGGTTCCCAATGGGCTGTTACTACACCCCATCAAGCAGTTTTCTGGTGCCATTGCCAGGGAGAAAGAAGACTTCTGCAAGGGGAGTCTCTCACGCACAATCCTTTACTTTGTTATTGTTTTGCTTTATTTTATTTCTGCTTGCATTGTTTTATCAAAAATACAAAAAATTAGCTTCCTTTATAGTTGCTTTTATTTACTTGCTTTTAGTTTTGCTAGAATAGGTACTCCTGAAAACACCAAGTTGTGTGATTTTCTAGCACCAAAAACAATGATTTTATCTGCACTCCTATTGCGCCACCTGCTCCTGAGGCAAATTTTTATGAGATCAAACCTGCTTTATTGAATCTTGTTATAAAAGAGCAATTTTCTGGTGCCAGTTCTGATGATGCTGCAGCTCATCTCAACAATTTTGTTGAGCTATGTGAGATGCAAAAGTATAAGGATGTAGATGATAATATTATTAAGCTTAAGTTGTTTCCTTTCTCTTTAAGAGGAAGAGCTAAGGATTGGTTACTATCTTTGCCTAGAAATAGTATTGATTCTTGGGATAAGTGTAAGGATGCTTTTATTAGAAAATACTATCCTCCTGCTAAGATTATAGCTTTGCGTAGTGATATTATGAAGTTTAGACAGTTTGATAATGAACATGTTGCTCAGTCTTGGGAAAGAATGAAATCTATGATAAAGAATTGTCCCACTCATGGACTGACTACTTGGATGATTGTCCAAACTTTTTATGCAGGACTGAATTTTTCTTCAAGGAACCTATTGGATTCAGCTGCTGGAGGCACTTTTATGTCCCTTACCTTGGGCGCTGCAACAAAGCTTCTCTACAACATGATGGTAAATTATTCTGAATGTCACACCGAGAGAGCTCCACAAGGTAAGAAGGTAAATTCTGTTGAGGAAACCTCTTCCTTGAGTGATAAGATTGATGCTATTATGCTTATGCTTTCTAATGATAGAACTCATGTTGATCCTAATAATGTTCCTTTGGCCTCTTTGGTTGCTCAAGAAGAGCATGTTGATGTAAACTTCATTAGAAATAATAATTTCAACAATAATGCTTATAGGAAAATTTTTGCTAGTAACAATTATAGGTCGTATCCTTCTACCAATGGTAATGGTTATGGTAACTCTTATGGTAATTCCTCCAACAACACTAGGGGCGCGCCCTCTGAGCTTGAAGTCATGCTCAAGGACTTCATCGGTAAGCAAACTGCTTTTAACAAGTCTGTTCAGGAAAAGTTAGGCAAAATTGATATTCTTGCTTCTAAAGTTGATAGCCTTGCTCTTGATGTTGAACTTCTGAAACTAAAAGTGTTGCCTAATGAGGTGAAAGAAAGCAATACTTTTGCCGCTACTAATGCCATACAAGTTAAAAATTGATGAAAATGTTAGGATGTTAGCAGAATTGCATGCCAGTTGGGAAAGAGAAGATGAGATGGCTAGAAAGATGAAGGTATGTACTGTTACTACCTCTAATGATGTTGTTCCAAATACTAGCAATCCTCTTACTTTGATTGGTATAGAGAAAACTCCTACTCCTTGTGCGAAAAAGCCTAAAACGCCAAAAACTTTTCTCAAAAGAGTATGGGAGATGATAGCTCTATTTCTTTTAATGATTTTGATGTTGATGGCTGCAATATATCTAAAGTTATTTTGTTCTTGCAAAAGCTTGCTTTGAGTCCTAATGCTAGTTCTTTGAATATTGCTTTTACAAATCATATTACAAATGCTCTAATGAAAATTAGGGAGGAAAAGTTGAAACAAAAAGCTTCTATTCCCAAGAAGTTAGAAGATGGTTGGGGGCCCATCATTGATATGCATGTTAATGGTTTTGATTGCCATGCTTTATGTGATCTAGGTGCTAGTATTTCTATTATGCCTAGAAAGATTTATGACATGCTTGGTTTACCACCGCTTGAAAAGTGTTATTTTGATGTTCCTCTTGCTGATGTTGCTAAGAAGAAACCTTTGGGAATGATTAATGATGTTCTTATTATGGTTAACAATAACCTTGTTCCCATTGATCTTCTTGTTATGGATGTTGAATGCAATGCTTCATGTCCTATTATTTTGGGAAGACCTTTTCTTCGAACTGTAGGTGCCATCATTGATATGAAGGAAGGCACCATCAAATATCAATTTCCACTCAAGAAAGGTATGGAACACTTCCCTAGAAGGAGGAAGAAATTACTTTTTGACTCTATTCTTAGAGAAAATTATGAACTTGATGCTTCATCATTTGATATTACTTGATTTGCACTTTCTGCGCCTAGCTCAAAGGCGTTAAAGAAAAGCACTCTTGGGAGATAACCCATTATTTTATTTTCAGTACTTTTTCTTTTATTTGAGTCTTGGAAGTTATTACTACTGTAATAACCGCTCCTTATCCTTTTTATTTCGTTGTTGTGCCAAGAAGAACCTCTGATTTGAGTGAGGTAAGATTTGGGGAAGTTGCTGTCCTGAAACAGATTTCGGTGCTGCACCGTAAAAATTCGTGAAAATTCTCAGCATATCTTTTTGACCTGCGATTTCTTGTGCATATGCCCCAGGTTATATCCAAACTTTCATTAGTTTTACGCTTTTCGATTTGAGCAACTGAAGGTCCTCAAAAAAATCGACCTTTGTTAGCTGTTCTGTTTTGACAGATTTCTACCACTATTTGTGTTTGCCTCTCGATCGCTTTCTTTTTGAGTTCTTTTGATCACGAAACTTTTGGGGAAGTTGCTACAGTAGTATATGCTTTATATGTGGTGTTTTTGAGTTGAAACCTGAACCAAAAATGGTTGATTTACTATTATGCTTATGCTAACGTTGCTAATATAATTGTGTTGAGTTTTGTATGAAGGAAGTTTTCAAGTGTAGGGATTGGAGAATGATGAGATGAGATGAAGAATGGACAAAAGATCAAGCTTGGGGATTCCCATGCACCCCAAGAAATATCCAAGAGGTACAAGCGTCAAAGCTTGGGGATGCCCCCGAGGCACCCCTTCTTCATCGGCAAAAATCAGGTCACCTTTCGAAACACTATATTTTTATTGCTTCATGCACTATACATTTTTCTTGGAGTGTCTTTACTTTTTTTTCAGTTTTCTTTTGTTTTGTTTGCTGCAATAAGTGGTTGGACCCCAACAAATTTCTTTTGGAGGAGATGTACTCGTTTTTCTGCCAAGAACACTTCGTTTTTCACTCTTATCGTTCAACGAGTGTTCTCTTTTCCTAGAACTGCGTTTAGTTTTTGTTTTTCACCTTGATTTTTGTTCAGATCTTGTTTATCTTTGCATCAAGGTGTATTTGGACCTCTGGTCTATGTTGGTATTCATCAAAAGAGTTGTTTCAAAAAAGATTCGAATGGTGTTGGAAAAGAGAAAAAGTTTCATGCAAAAAAGTGGTACAAAAAGGAGCTTGTGTAGACTGCGGCTTAGACTTTTGCATGCCATGCTTGATGTCATTTCGATAGTATGCTTAGTGATTTTTGCTGTAGCATGACTTGTCTCAAATGACTGAGATTGCTTAACGAGCCTTTGAAAAAAATCATGCATTGTTTTTATTATATGGAAGCATTTATTTGGTTTTCTCCTTGATGCTTTATTTGGGTTGACTTGGCACATGCTTACAACATGTTTGAATCTAAAAAGTCGGCATAAGCCTCTATGATCATTTATTTTTTGACTTTTGATGCCATTTTATGCTTCTTTTAATGATGTTTTGTCGCTATGCATGATTATGGACGTTTTTGCTCTCTTAGTTGGTCGCTCCTAGTCTTTTGTTAGCCCTCACTTTGTACTAATTGTGAGCTCTACTCGTGCATCCAACTCCAAAAAACCAAGTTATGCCAATGTGTCCACCATACATACCAATTAGCAATTTGCTATTCCAAGTACATTTGACTTGCTTTTATCTATCCTTCGAATTAAACTTTTTCGGTGTTATGCAAAAATTAGTCAGTAAAGCTCTCACGAACCTGATGGCACACTTTACTTTTCTCGTTTATAAAATTTTGACATTTGGCTCTTTAATGTTGACGTTATGCTTGCAAGTTGTAAGTTGGGAATTAGCCAAACCATACCATCATGGGGAAAGCTTTCAACATTGCACTTCTCTTATTTGAGTTGATATCGTGATCTTTTGTTTATGGATACTCGCGATGTGAAACAAGTTGGGAATCTAGCGGGATCATGGAGTTTGTATATGTGTTAGAGAAACGCCTGGGCCGCTAATCTAAGCCATGCATAATTCATGGTGGAAATTTACAGCATGCCCATAGTGGACATTCGACGACGCATCTCAAAATAAAAGGCTATACCAATGGTAAATAAAAGAGATGCCAAGGTGTTCATTGTCTGTTTGTCCTATCATTTTGATGTGGGCTTGTTCCATGTCATCAGCATGGAGGTACCCCGTTGGCGGTTCTCGATGATACGCATATACTTACAATGACAAGAGCTTGCTTGGGACCCTAAGTCGAGTAGCATGAGATTTGGGTATTCGTACTTCATGGTACATGAGGTTTTCAACTTATGATTTGTCAAGCATATGCTCATAATTGTTCTCACATTAACTTTATCCATTCAAGATGCCTATGATGGGGGCAATGAGAGCTTAAAGCTAGTAAGTACCATAATTTTTGAAGGTTTATAAAACATGCAATCACTACTTCCCTCTGCAAAGGGCCTTTCTTTTACTTTTATGTTGAGTCTCCACCTTCTACCTTCATGCATCGTCTAAGAGAGCATAGTTGCCATTCTGAGTATAATGTGCATTGTCCCAAAGTTTATCATTGATTGATTCATGATTTTGGTTTCACTTGCTCTTAAATTATTTGTATCTAGTCACCATCTTAAACTTCAAGGTGTCCTATGCATTTATGTTTTGCTATTCCATGAAGGACAAGCTGAAAACCATTTGCTATGTTTTCTATATGATTTGAACACATGTTTGACTTTCATTATTTCATTATTCATGATCTTTCGTTTGTGTTCCTTTTCATGTTATAACATGGTTGCTAAGTTCTTATTGTCAAGATTATGTCTTTTATGCCCATGTTTTAAGTTCTTTGATCCCAGCACTCAATGCTTACAAAGATGATCAAGATTGTGATGGTGCATGTCACCTAAAAAATTGTTCTTTTGTTATCACTTACCTACTCGAGGATGAGCAGGAGTTAAGCTTGGGGATGCTTGATACGTCTCAAACGTATCTATAATTTTTTATGCTCCATGCTTGTTTACACACCATTTGCTTTGAGTTTTGTTACACTTCGTGGCATTTTTATGCATTTTCCGAAACTAACCTATTAACAAGATGCCACAGTGCCAGTTCCCTGTTTTCTGCTATTTTTGTGTTTCAGAAAAGTTACACAGGAAATATTCTCGGAATTGGACGAAACAAATGCCGAACCTCCTATTTTTACCGAAGCTTCACGAAGACCAAAGATGAGACGGAGGGGGGCCAGGGGCCAGCCTCACCACCAAGGGGCGCGGCCCAGCCCCTGGCCGAGCCCACCTATGGTGAGACCGCCTGGTCCTTCTTCTGATGCTGCCCTTTTGCCTATAAAGTCCCCTCGACGGGAAAAACCTAAGGGACAGATCACTTTTCCACAAAACATACTGCAAGACACCGTCGTTGCCGTCGTGAGATTGGGAGGATCTAGGAGCTCTTCCCGGCACCCTGCCGGAGAGGGGAATCCCTGCCGGAGGCCTTCTACACCACCATGGTCGCCTCCAGAGTGATGTGTGAGTAGTCTACCTTGGACTATGGGTCCATAGAAGTAGCTAGATGGTTGTCTCCTCCACCATGTGCTTCATGTTTAGATCTTGTGAGCTGCCCTACATGATCAGGATCATCTTTATGTAATCATACATGTTGTGTTTGTTGGGATCCGGTGAGTACTGGTACTATGTGATGTTGATGTGCTGAATATTATATCTTATGTTATCTCTGTGTTATTTATGATCTTGCATGCTTTCCATTGCTAGTAGCTATCTTGGCTGAGTAGATGCTAGTAACTCGAAGAGGGAGTATTTATGCTTGATAGTTGGGTTCATGCCTATATTTAATTTGGGGGAGTGAAAGATACCTCTAAGGTTGTAGATGTGCTGTTGCCACTAAGGAGAAAACAACATTCTTATGTCCAAGGACATTTTCTTTGTTTACATTACGCACTTTGCTTAATGCAATTATCTGTTGTTCGCAACTTAATACTCAAGGGGTCCTCGGATGATTCCCCGCGAGTGGATTTTTAGTCATAGATGCAGTTGGATTACGGTCTATGTATTTTGTCGTAATGCCTAGAATGAATTTCATAGTGAACCTCATGACATATGTACGTTATCGTTACTCTATCAATTGCCCAACTGTAATTTGTTTACCCAGCATGTGTTATTTATCTTATGGAGAGACACCACAAGTGAATTGTGGACTCCAGTCCAATTTCCTTTACATTGCTTTACCGGTTTACTATTACTCGCTCTTTTTACTTTCTTGCATTACTATTATCCTTTTACCTCTCGATACGCTCAATCCTTTGTTTATAGCAAACAGGTGAGATTGAGAACCTCATCGTAAGTTGGGAGCAAAGTTCTTGGTTGTGTTGTGTGCATGTTTCACGTTGCTGCTGGGTGAAGACACACCAACAATATTCCAGGCGCCATTGTTCAGAGTGTCACGAAGCTAGCAAGCATCACCTTCTGAAGTTTGGCTTTCTCCTACTGGTTCGATAAACCTTGGTTTCACAACTGAGGGAAGACTTGCTACTGTGCTCATCATACCTTCCTCTTGGGGTTCCCAACGGGTTGTTACTACACTCCATCAGCCACTAGCCCTCATGTAAATTAATTAATATTTATTGCATCGTTGTTTTTGCAAAATACTATCAGATCTGACTTTAGGGAATTATATAACTTATTCTGTGGAGTATTTTTTGGTGAAACCAATTTTGGGTTATCATGTAATGTGAATGCTTGCTACTGACCACAGGATAAATTTTTCTGAGCTTGTATAATTTTGTAGTAGAATTAACTCTGAAACACTAGTTTTCATCACTACAAAAATCATAAGAAAATAACTGCAAATCCTTTTTGAGTGAATCCACTTTTGTTGGATTCATACAATTGATACCTTTCTATTGATATGTGGTTGCATGAATTGGAAATTTATAATTACCTTCTTGCTATTTGGAGCTTATTAGGGTTTATTTGTTACTTAAATCTTCCATAATGCTTAGAAGTAAGTATTAGTGTGAAACCACCTGAGAATGTTCAAAGTGATGTTTTGTTTGTTTCTGATACTTCAATTGGTGTGATTTGTTTGCTGTCGTGGTGTGTGTGCTCCTTGTATTCTTGCATACTTATTTTCTATTGTTTACCAACGATAGATACGAATGACAACGAGTGCACCAAGAGGAGGGAAAGTATTTGGATATCAAGGAGAAGACCAGGGATAAGCTAAGAAAGGCAAGCCATCTAACTTGTTGCATCTCTGATCCTAGTTTTACTCAATGCATGATTTATTACTGTTTATCCAAATGCATGATTTCATATTGCTATTACTCTTACATAGCAATTGTTGGCGACTTAGGTCCACAAGTCATTGTTATCATCCTCATGAGTGCAAGGTAGTCAGAATCCCGATCCAAGTCTCGGAATCCTATGATTTTATGACCCTGCAACATCATGTTGATCCAAATCCCACTATGAATCCCAACTTGGTAGAATCCATGTTGAGTCCTAATCCAAATCATTGAACCCTATACAATAATGCAAAATCTCGATCCTGTTTATGAACTTTCCCGATTCCGAACCATTAGTTGAGTCATCCTCTTAACTGTAGTAGGATACTATGTCAACCTCCCAAGTCATTTTCACTTGTCTCATTACGCTTTATTTACCTCCCAAGACCCAAATGATTAGCCAATATGATCTTTTATCACCCTTAAAGAAAACCTTACAATACCAAAGCTCTGTACTCCTCTTACAAACTCTCAGTTCATCATTGGAAAGCATATTGCAAGAAAGTTTGGAGACAGGATGTGATTGGTCGGTGTCTAAAGTAGGCCTGATAAGAAGGATCTATCAACATAAATTGCTAGAGACCTGAAGGTTGGACACTCTATATTGGCTTGGCAAGTGGCATGCTACTTCAATACTCTAATGTTTTCATTAAATAAATTTGTAATTTGATGATTCTAAAGGTATATACTTTTTTCTTTGATATATATTCCATGTTTATATACAAAATGAATAAAAATAGTTGTATGTTTTATAAAAGTAGTAGGCATATACTTGGATATATTAGTGTAAACCATATTGATATAAATTTTAATGATTAGTATTTTCACCTTTTCTATACTAGCATACAAAATTTCAACATGGATACTCTCTTGGCTGAGAAATCTAATAGAATCCAGAATTCTACGATTCGATACTACGACTCGATTCTGTTAGAGGAAAATTGATCCGACTCCGAATCCTGACTCTGACTACCTTGCATGAGTGACACCCCCTTTGACACCTATTTATCCCCCTGAGTTAGTGGCGTGATGGTTAGCATCATAGCATTTAGAAAACTTTGTAGTGGAGCAAAAACTCTAGGTTGGGAAAACACAAACTGGGATTTTGAAAATGTCTTTGAAAACCTTGGAATAAGGAACAATTCCATTGATGGATTTCAGAAATGAGGTTTTGAAAAATGGAGGAAAAAGGAGATGGTGGATTTATGAAAAAGGGCATTGTGTATAAGTGTTTTCCAAACCAATTTAACCCGTGCAACCACATTACCCTGGTATGGGACGGGGCTTGACTCATAGTTTATTTGCTTTGGTACGGGGCATCTCACAACTATATAAGGGTACGTGGTACCCTGTAATCCGGATTGCCGCAAGTCAATGGGCAATAGTAAATCGGGATCCATTGAGGGATTTATCTGGCCGGAAGACACTATGGGTCTCCTAAAGTGGCACTAGAGTTACGCTCGAACATGGAGGTAGACTGTCAGGGTGTGCCGGGGAGGTACATACTCCATAGGGTAGATTCTCGTACTAAGGTAGATAAGTGAAAGGCTTTGATCGGATGCTTGTCGTGGCATAGGATGCTATGGGGGGATGATGCCCACACGATGAGTATTCGGATGGTGTGGGTAAAGTGTACAACCTCTGCAAAGTGTAAATCTATTCGAATAGCCGAGTCCTCGGTCATGGACTATTGGAATGGCCATACTTAACCTATGTCGGTTTTTGTTTTAAAAGTGGTTTTTGTAAAAATGGAAGAAGGTGCCGGACGGAGTACTCGGAGGGTACTGCCGTGGCATGGGTATGGTTCAAAGTACCTGCAGGGTACTGCCGAGGAATTGGAGATGGTCATGTGTGATTGACCTAGTTTTATAAATGGACATGGTCATGTTTGATTGACCTGGTTTATGAAATGAAAAGGTTTTCCCCCCATTCCAAGAGATTTTTACTAAAACTATTTTATAAAAGATTTTAGTAAGGATATAGAGATGTCATAGAACATGTTTCTGGACATCCTATTTCAACACAAGAAGAAGGTTTTCAAAGAAAGTAACTAGACTAGAGCTTTTCCTTGCTACAACCAAACTGCATATTAGTTCACTCTCTTTTGATGGTTTGCGAGTACAATTCAGAATGTACTCACGGCTTTGTCCCTGGCTATTAACTTGATCAGACTATGAAGAAGACTATATGGGCGGTGTCGATGATTACGATGACGCCGGTGAGAACTAGGAACGTCTCCCAGTCAGTTGCCTGTAGGGTAGAAGGCATGACGTGGGTCATCAATGCTGCTTGGTATCCGCTGATTAGTTGTAGACTTGCCTTGCGTGGCAATATCATACTTGGTCATGCAACCAATTGTAAGTATATTATTCGGTAATGTAATGGAAGATGTAATTCTGTTATCAACTCGGATATGTGGATTCAAGACACACTGATCATGGGATCATGAATTGTATGCATATCGAGTATTCCGGATGGGTAATCCGGGGTCACCACAGAGTTGGTATCAGAGACATCCTGACTGTAGGAGACCTTAGTTAGCATGGGCGTTCGGTAGGAATGTAACACCCCACTTTTTGAAAACCCTGTTTAGGTAGTGTTTAGTGATCCAAAAAGGAGGGCCAACAAAAACTTTTTGAGCAAACCTCTAGAAGTACTATTTCTTGCTTGTTTGTCTTTATTGATATGTTAATGGTGTCTGTTTGAGTTGCTTGTGGAGCACTTTTGTGAACCAACACAACCCCTGTGCCCTTGTGGTCATGCCTTTATTATGCCTCTGGCTATTTTACCAAAACCCTTATCTTGGCAACTTCTCCTTTCTCAAATTCATTTTTATTTGTCCCAAAATAAGTGCCAAGATTTATCTTTGAGACGAAGCTTTTATCAAAACTAAGTATTTACAAAATTATCTAGACCTACGAAGTAGAGTGGTCCCTCTATTTTGCAAACTTATATTTTGTTGATGTTAAAAAAGGATTTCAAACACCTTTAAGAAAACTTTTCCAGGGGAGATGCTATGTCTCCACTAGTTTCTGAAAAATCTACAAAAGCTTTACTCCTTTATTTGAAACTCTCTTTTCTACTTGACCATGGCCTGATCACCATTGAGCACTTATTTAATCATTGTTTCTGGTAATGCTAGATAAGTTGCAAATGGTTAACCTTGGGTGGTGAGTTGACTTTGTGTGACTGTTTGACTTTGATGAGTTGCTTGTGTGTGGTTATAATCCTCATAAAGGCATGTGACCTAACCTATTCAAAATACATCCATTAATATTCTAGCACATATAAGTTGATTTCATGCTATCCTTCAAATAAAACCCATCTTGTTATTTTCCTCTCAATCCTAAATCCCTAACTCTAATGTCTTAGTCTTATCAGGAGGCATTAGGAGCCCCTTTTTGAGGAATCTTAGAACTAATCAAACTAGCCCAAGGAAAGCACCCATGGTGTTATTAGGATCATCATCATCCAACCATAACAAGGTTTCACCCAGATTTAGAAAATCATCTCTTGCAGACATTTCATCAAACACCCAGTGTGCAGACTATCTTCATGTCTGTTAACAGATTCAATTTTTCCAACACCTATATTAAGCTCATCTATTCTATCCATGGCAATGTACCTTCCTATAACTCATCTTTGATATATATCCTTCCATTCTTTCCATGACCACTCATTCAATTGAGGTCATCTGCTACTAGCTCTAATCCTATTTCTGACCCTAATCAAATCACTGACCATTTGACTATTATCATATGCACTTTTGCCTATACTTTTAAATTTCGAAATAAATTGTTCAGAGACCATTATTTGACCTATTCTTCTTATTTTTGATCTACCCTAGCTACCTATGCACTTGCATGTGCATTTTGAGGTATGCCACCCATTTATGTGGGATGGTTTTGAACCCTAGTAAAAACTATTTTCACCCTTCTCATTTCCCTTAATCTTCTCGGTCACTTGCCAATATCCACCATCAACTCTGTCTATAAATCCAAACTTCCTCAAATAACATTCTTAAATATTATTCATGCCTTCTATCATCTCTTTTTCATCACAAATATATTTAATGAGACCATCTTCTTATTCTATCTTCCTATTAACCAAAATGCATGGAAGAGTCAACTAAGCCATTTCCTGCACTCTATTACACCAAATAATTTTGAGAAAAACCTACTGAGCATGTAAATGCTAGTAGATCTATTTTTATATAAAAAGATCACCTTGTCTTTCTCAAAATTTTCAAAAGCTAGTATATTGGAGTTTCTTTCAAATTAGATCAAACTCATTTTTTTTGTGTGTGTTCCAAACTAATAATGAAGACCATATGTAAATGGCATGTTCTATGCACCCAACACACCTCTCTGATCTACCTCTCATCATCTTCACTTTACCTATTATGAATGCAAACAAATGACTTCATAATCATCAGTTAGCAGTATTCCCTATGTCTATCCCTATCTCTCCCTAAGTCTTTGCTAATCATTTTCAAAACCATCCAAGTGATATCCGTCACCTTGATCTTGGGCGACCTGCTTTGCCCATTTGAAAATGATCGTGTCCCCTTGTGCTTGGCAAGGAGAGAGTCCGGCCATGACATGCATGGCATGCGTGCATCATGTCTCCCTCCCCATCCCTCTTGTCTATGCTGCATAGAAACAGGCCAGTGGCCCAGGTCGAGTTCCCAAGAAATTCTCTCTCTCTCTCTCTCATGCGCCCTAGGAGGCCATTGGCATGCCATGTGGCATGGGCCACCTTCTCAGCTCGAGCCCTCTCACCGCTGGCATCCTTTATCAATCTTTGAGCCTTACCAAGCACGCCATCAGCCTTGTCCGGTCTCTCTTGCCTCCTCTCGACGATGCTCTGGTAGGCAACAATCCATCGAACAGCTGGCGTGCATCAACTGGACGTCTTCTCCCCGAACCGACCGACCACCTCCGCGTCGACCATCTCGCCATAGACGTAGCCCCGTGACTGTAGACACGCTGTCGCAGCCCTGACCCTTCTGGTTGTCGTCTCCCTCCCGTCCTATGTGCCGCCCGCACCGGCCAATGGACGTCGAGCGACACGGCTGACTGTCGTGCACGCATCCCGCCCCTGCCTATTTAAGCCCTCCTCCCGTCACGCAGCACCCTTTCCCCACTCAGAACCAACCCAAACCAAGCCCCCTGCTCTCCATCCCCTTCTCTTCCCGGGCTCTGACCGGAGCGCCGCCGCCGAGGCCGGCGTCGCGTCACAACTCGCAAACGTGTTTCAGACCACCCCGCAGCCTCCCTTCTCATCCTACTGCTTCACCTCGTCACCCTAGTGCTCACCCCCGACTCGGTTTTCCTCAGGAACCTTCGAGGAGGTAGCCGTCATCGAGTTCCGTCTCTGACGAGGTCCGTCGTCCCGGGCTGGTGCCGCGTTAGCATCGAACGAGCTCCTGACTTGGAGCTTCGCTCGCGCTTACGAGGGGCCTGGGAGAGCCGCCTCGGGATCCTCTACCGCCTCCACGTCGCCTCCGTCACCCACGGCTGCCCCTCGGTGAGCTCCGGTTCAATCTCCGACGAGTAGAGCAACCCAGGCATCGTGCATGCATTAGCCTGTAGCACGGATTTTAAAGCAATCGCCCTTTTTTTTATATAGCAATGGTCTGGTGCAGCGCATAGTGGGCCGGCCTCCCCCCCCAGATCGGCCCATATCAAGTTTAAATCTGACCCGTCACTTGTTTTTTTTTTCTAGAGAATTTCATTACTCTTTGTCCCAGATCTGCAAACTCCCAAAATTCGTAGAAAAATAATTATAAGCCCACATTGGATGATTCAAATTTTTGTGAACTCCTTAGATTATTATCTATCCTGTGGTACTTGTTGTATGAAATTTCGAGCTCTGTAGAATTACTTGAATTTAAATTGGTAGATCTAGTCACTTTTCATTCATAAATCCAAATCTGGAGTTTTGTATATTCAAATTGAGCAATTCCAATTTTCAGTGATGATATGTTGTATGGTGGTGCGTGAGGAACTTGATTTTCTATTTTAGGAGCATTATTTTTCCTGCAGTAATTATTTTGGTGGTATTAGCAATTTGCATGGTTTTATTTATTGTACCTAGTATGTTTAATATTTTTAGGTGATTCCACCTCTGGTGTGGTATGTATTGAATTAGCTTTCTAATATGGTCTCTGGTAGAATTTTAGGATCTACAGAAAGTTTTAGGGAACTAAATTGCTTCTCTAGTGTTAAGTGAGATTTGGAAATTCTTTATAAATCAACCCCAACCTATTTTGGGATGATTCCAATTGGGTTGGTTTTGTAACCTTGTTAGCTACCTGGTGACATGCTGGTTTCCATGCTTTGTTTCTTATGGATGCCTGCAAGATGTTGCCTTGTGCATAGGACTTATTTGCTATTAGAAAGTACCTTGCTAGTATTAGAGTAATAATTCCTTTGTAGAATAGTTTCTTGTTTGAGAATCTAAACATGTTTGTTTCTGATACTCAATGCTTGAGTTGTGTGGGGTGGTTTGAGTGAACTTCATGTATGCATGAATTCTTATTGTGTGTGTCTTCGTTTCTTTTTCCGGCGATAGAATCGAACGACGGCTGTGCGGAGGAGGGAGAAGAGTTTGAGTACGAGGAGGAAGGTGATCAGGGACAAGCCAACCAAGGCAAGCCATCTACTTGATGCATATCTGAATCCTATTATTACACTATGCATTGCTTACTCCTGCTCTCTTATTTATGCATTGTTTCCTATATTGCTATTGATCTCTAGATAGCAATAGTTGGTGACTTAGCTCCACAAGTCAACTTGATATCATCCTTTGAGATGACACCTCTTGTGACCTATTCTACACCCCTCATAGTAGAGACTTGATGGCTAGCATCAATGTCTTTGGAAAACTTGTAGTGGAGCCAAAACTCTAGGGAATTGGGTTTACTCTTGGGAAGCAATTCAAAAATGGTTTTGAAAACCTTGGAGTAGTTGCTACTTCATTGAGATGTTTTAAAATGGTTTCATAAACAAGGAGTGGACAATGGGAGATGTAGAAGTTGGTGGATTTCTGAAAAGTGGCACTGCGTATAAGTGTTCGCCAAACCAATTACTCTCGTGCAACCACATTACCCGGTATGGGACGAGCTTAGTTTGAAGTTTATTTGCCTTAGTGCGGGGAGCCTCGTACTATATAAGGGTCTGTAGGACCCCGGAATCCGGGTTGTCGCAAGTGGTGGGCAACAGTGTAGCAGGCCCGCCAATAGGCTACCCGTCCGGAAGACACTTGGGTTTCTCCCGCCGTGGCACTGGAACTACGCTCGACGGAGGTAGACGGCCAGGGTTTGTCGGGGATGTATACTCCACAGGGTAGGCTCCCGTACTAAGGTGGATAGATGGAGGGCTTCGATCGATTATCCGAACCCCGCATACTTGTGTATGACGATCCATGGTGGTATCCCGACGGATTTATCGAATGGTGTGGGTAAAGTGTACAACCTCTGCAGAGTGTAATCTATTCGAATAGCCGCGTCCTCGGTCATGGACGGTTGGAATGGCCATACTTAACCTGTGTCAAGATTTGGTTTTACAAAAATGTTTTCGGAAAAGTGGAGAAAGGTGCCAGGCGAAGTACTCAGAGGGTACTGCCGTGGCACGGATATGGTTCAGAGTACTTGCAGGGTACTGCCGAAGGGATGGAGGTGGTCATGTGTGATTGACCGGAAATTAATAAGGAGGGTGGTCATGTTTGATTGACCCCCGGCTTTTCTCTTGAAAATGAGTTCCCCCTTCCCTAGAGCTTTTACTAAAGAAGCTTTACAAAAACTCTTCTTTAATATTAATATAGAGATGTCGTATGACATGCTATATCGACACGAGAAATTGACTAGATAGGAAAAACTAGATTAGAGCCCTTCTCCTTGCTACAGCCAAACTGCATATTTGTCCTCTCCCCTTTAGATGGTTTGCGAGTACAATTCAAATGTACTCACGGCTTTGTCCCTGGCTATTAACTTGGTTAGACTATGAAGAAGGTTACAAGGGAGGTGGAGATGGTTACGATGACGCCAGTGCGAACTAGGAACGTCTCCCAGTCAGTTGCCTGTAGGGTAGTAGGCATGACGTGGGTCATCAACGCTGCTTGGTATCCGCTGCTTATTTGTAGACTTGCCCTGCGTGGCAATATCATACTTGGTCATGTGACCAATTGTAAGTATATTATTCGATACTGTAATGGATGGTGAAATTCTGTTATCAACTCGGATATGTGGATTCACGACACACTGATCATGGGATCGTGAATTGTATGCATATCGGGTATTTCGGATGGGTAATCCGGGGTCCCCACAGAGTTGGTATCAGAGCCATCCTGACTGTAGGAGACCTTAGTTAGCATGGGTGTTAGATAGGAAAGTACTATTTTGCTAAAACTATTTTCAAAGGATAATTCTTCTAAGTAGCCAATAGTATGGCTTATACTCCTCTTACCTCTTCAAAACTTCAAATCTTATCTCTCTGATTTTCAAACCATTTTAAGGTTTTACTCTTTCGTCTCCTCCACTTCGAATTTAGTTAATGGACGTTGCACCCCAAATAGACCGGAGGTTTAGCAGGACATGATGGAGCAACTATTCAGAAGGATGTATTCAAATCTCGCCAACTGCAAAGAAAGAAGAGTGTTGACCAATATTCTGCCTTTGGTTGACCCCAACTGCTCTGTCAAGAAGCTAACCTTGTTCCTCCCTGGACTTGCACTTTTGGAGTCGCCAAGGACCAAGTCCTTAGTTGCATGACTAGTATTTATTAGGTTTGTTGGGCGTGTATGCCACCAAGGGCACACTTCAGCAATCCCTTTGAGGACCTCACAACCATGTGATGTGATACAAGAAGGCTTACAAAACTGCACTTCCCAAGTCAACATCAACGGCTCAACAACACTGCAACTTCACCACCAACTGCCATCACCTTTCTGCTGAAGCGAGAGTAAAGGAGAATGAAGACCTCAACAGCTATGACCAACCATGACCCTAGGATGAATAGGATAGGCTCATTTGTCTCATATGAGCTACTCCCAACGACCGCGAGTATTAGGCATTGTTGGTACTTGAAGTACCTCGTTTGATCCTTGCAATTGATTGTTGATTGCCTTGCGTGTTCTGGGTATTGTTTGCAGTTGCTCTGTGTGTTTCTTGAGTGTGTGTTATTGCCTTGTGCTTATGCTTGTGCTTGTGCTTGTTTTTGGCATCTTGATTAGCATAGTTGAGTTAAAACTAAAGCGTTAACTCTAACCTAGATAATAGGGGATAATAACCTTTCTTGCAACACATACTCGAGATCCGACGCAACAATTTTTGCTACGTGCTTAAAGCTTCGCCGAGACCTCTCACCAGCGTCAAGGAAGCAGAAGCCAGACCCGCCTGGACTACAAAGGACTTCTAGAAGACAAAGACTTCACTGCCCCGGGATCGCCTAACCTTAACCCTAGAGTTTCCTAACATTGATGATACTCTTTTAACACCCCAGCACTTGCTAAACTTCTAACAAGCCGACTAACATTGAGCATAGTAGTATCAAATCCAAGCCTAACTTCTGCAGTTCAACACGTTTTCACCACTTGGAGCCGAAGACTCACGTGTTTGATCTCCACCAAGCAAAAAGAAAAATGAAGACTCTCCAAAATCGAGCCATCAATGCAGACTCTACATTTAGGAGTTACCAAGGGAGGTAGCAACGGGAAGAAGTGAAGACTTTTCTAGCTAACCCGCTCACTTGTTCAAATTTTGACGGGTTAGGAACCAAAACTGACTTATGCCACGGGTAAGAATCCACCTGAAGACTTCTCCGAAGATGGAGTCGACTCAAGGTATCCCAATATACCTCAAGATCATCAAGGCTACAAAAGATGGGGAACCAAGAAGATCTTCAATGGTCTCCACCAATCCAAAGACAAGAAGGAATAGATCATTAACTACTGGAAGACACAACGTTGGCAGTGCGCCATCACCTAGAGCATTTTTAGCTCAAACACAAGACAACCCAGAAGAATGGTTTCTACTAGGACTAACCTGTGCCTTGGTAGTTAGGAAGCGTAGAGGATTAAGAGGATAGGGTTGACGTGCCTATTAAGATTGAAGCATAAATGCTCTTGTATACCTTCCTCAGAGGACTCCGAGCTCGAGACTAAATGTCTACACCAATATCAAGCTTCAAGGCGCAACACCAAGAATTGAAGACTCCATCAATATACATGAAAGGAAGCGACGACCCTCAAGCCAACAAAAGCTACCCGAGAAGCCTCGACTCTTCAAGACCTCAATTTGCGAGCTAGAAACCTTCTAACTCTTGAAGAATCTTTTCAGGCATACTAGGTAGCCTAAACCCGCTAACCTTAAAAATGCTCTGACGAGGTTTCGATAGGATATTGTCGGCAACATCAACTCTTCAGCCATCAACTTTAGCAACTGAAGATGATCTACACCTTCGGCAAAAGAAAGTCTTTGATGCAACTCAAAGTACCACCGGTGGATTGGAAGAGCAACCCTTGAGGCCTAACTCTAACTTAGTCTCAGCACCTCTTACTGCTATGCTTAGGAATCTCGGGACGAGATTCTGTTTAAGGGGGGAAGAGCTGTAACACCCCACTTTTTGAAAACCCTGTTTAGGTAGTGTTTAGTGATCCAAAAAAGAGGGCCAACAAAAACTTTTTGAGCAAACCTCTGGAAGTACTATTTCTTGCTTGTTTGTCTTTATTGATATGTTAATGGTGTCTGTTTGAGTTGCTTGTGGAGCACTTTTGTGAACCAACACAACCCCTGTGCCCTTGTGGTCATGCCTTTATTATGCCTCTGGCTATTTTACCAAAACCCTTATCTTGGCAACTTCTCCTTTCTCAAATTCATTTTTATTTGTCCCAAAATAAGTGCCAAGATTTATCTTTGAGACGAAGCTTTTATCAAAACTAAGTATTTACAAAATTGTCTAGACCTACGAAGTAGAGTGGTCCCTCTATTTTGCAAACTTATATTTTGTTGATGTTAAAAAAGGATTTCAAACACCTTTAAGAAAACTTTTCCAGGGGAGATGCTATGTCTCCACTAGTTTCTGAAAAATCTACAAAAGCTTTACTCCTTTATTTGAAACTCTCTTTTCTACTTGACCATGGCCTGATCACCATTGAGCACTTATTTAATCATTGTTTCTGGTAATGCTAGATAAGCTGCAAATGGTTAACCTTGGGTGGTGAGTTGACTTTGTGTGACTGTTTGACTTTGATGAGTTGCTTGTGTGTGGTTATAATCCTCATAAAGGCATGTGGCCTAACCTATTCAAAATACATCCATTAATATTCTAGCACATATAAGTTGATTTCATGCTATCCTTCAAATAAAACCCATCTTGTTATTTTCCTCTCAATCCTAAATCCCTAACTCTAATGTCTTAGTCTTATCAGGAGGCATTAGGAGCCCCTTTTTGAGGAATCTTAGAACTAATCAAACTAGCCCAAGGAAAACACCCATGGTGTTATTAGGATCATCATCATCCAACCATAACAAGGTTTCACCCAGATTTAGAAAATCATCTCTTGCAGACATTTCATCAAACACCCAGTGTGCAGACTATCTTCATGTCTGTTAACAGATTCAATTTTTCCAACACCTATATTAAGCTCATCTATTCTATCCATGGCAATGTACCTTCCTAGAACTCATCTTTGATATATATCCTTCCATTCTTTCCATGACCACTCATTCAATTGAGGTCATCTGCTACTAGCTCTAATCCTATTTCTGACCCTAATCAAATCACTAACCATTTGACTATTATCATATGCACTTTTGCCTATACTATTAAATTTCGAAATAAATTGTTCAGAGACCATTATTTGACCTATTCTTCTTATTTTTGATCTACCCTAACTACCTATGCACTTGCATGTGCATTTTGAGGTATGCCACCCATTTATGTGGGATGGTTTTGAACCCTAGTAAAAACTATTTTCACCCTTCTCATTTCCCTTAATCTTCTCGGTCACTTGCCAATATCCACCATCAACTCTGTCTATAAATCCAAACTTCCTCAAATAACATTCTTCAATATTATTCATGCCTTCTATCATCTCTTTTTCATCACAAATATATTTAATGAGACCATCTTCTTATTCTATCTTCCTATTAACCAAAATGCATGGAAGAGTCAACTAAGCCATTTCCTGCACTCTATTACACCAAATAATTTTGAGAAAAACCTACTGAGCATGTAAATGCTAGTAGATCTATTTTTATATAAAAAGATCACCTTGTCTTTCTCAAAATTTTCAAAAGCTAGTATATTGGAGTTTCTTTCAAATTAGATCAAACTCATTTTTTTTTTGTGTGTTCCAAACTAATAATGAAGACCATATGTAAATGGCATGTTCTATGCACCCAACACACCTCTCTGATCTACCTCTCATCATCTTCACTTTACCTATTATGAATGCAAACAAATGACTTCATAATCATCAGTTAGCAGTATTCCCTATGTCTATCCCTATCTCTCCCTAAGTCTTTGCTAATCATTTTCAAAACCATCCAAGTGATATCCGTCACCTTGATCTTGGGCGACCTACTTTGCCCATTTGAAAATGATCGTGTCCCCTTGTGCTTGGAAAGGAGAGAGTCCGGCCATGACATGCATGGCACGCATGCATCATGTCTCCCTCCCCATCCCTCTTGTCTATGCTGCATAGAAATAGGCCAGTGGCCCAGGTCGAGTTCCCAAGAAATTCTCTCTCTCTCTCATGCGCCCTAGGAGGCCATTGGCATGCCATGTGGCATGGGCCACCTTCTCAGCTCGAGCCCTCTCACCGCTGGCATCCTTTATCAATCTTTGAGCCTTACCAAGCACGCCATCAGCCTTGTCCGGTCTCTCTTGCCTCCTCTCGACGATGCTCTGGTAGGCAACAATCCATCGAACAGCTGGCGTGCATCAACTGGACGTCTTCTCCCCGAACCGACCGACCACCTCCGCGCCGACCATCTCGCCATAGACGTAGCCCCGTGACTGTAGACACGCTGTCGCAGCCCTGACCCTTCTGGTTGTCGTCTCCCTCCCGTCCTATGTGCCGCCCGCACCGGCCAATGGACGTCGAGCGACACGGCTGACTGTCGTGCACGCATCCCGCCCCTGCCTATTTAAGCCCTCCTCCCGTCACGCAGCACCCTTTCCCCACTCAGAACCAACCCAAACCAAGCCCCCTGCTCTCCATCCCCTTCTCTTCCCGGGCTCTGACCGGAGCGCCGCCGCCGAGGCCGGCGTCGCGTCGCAACTCGCAAACGTGTTTCAGACCACCCCACAGCCTCCCTTCTCATCCTACTACTTCACCTCGTCACCCTAGTGCTCACCCCCGACTCGGTTTTCCTCAGGAACCTTCGAGGAGGTAGCCGTCATCGAGTTCCGTCTCTGACGAGGTCCGTCGTCCCGGGCTGGTGCCGCGTTAGCATCGAACGAGCTCCTGACCTGGAGCTTCGCTCGCGCTTCCGAGGGGCCTGGGAGAGCCGCCTCGGGATCCTCTACCGCCTCCACGTCGCCTCTGTCACCCACGGCTGCCCCTCGGTGAGCTCCGGTTCAATCTCCGACGAGTAGAGCAACCCAGGCATCGTGCATGCATTAGCCTGTAGCACGGATTTTAAAGCAATCGCCCTTTTTTATATATAGCAATGGTCTGGTGCAGCGCATAGTGGGCCGGCCTCCCCCCCAGATCGGCCCATATCAAGTTTAAATCTGACCCGTCACTTGTTTTTTTTTTCCAGAGAATTTCATTACTCTTTGTCCCAGATCTGCAAACTCCCAAAATTCGTAGAAAAATAATTATAAGCCCAAATTGGATGATTCAAATTTCTGTGAACTCCTTAGATTATTATATATCCTGTGGTACTTGTTGTATGAAATTTCGAGCTCTGTAGAATTACTTGAATTTAAATTGGTAGATCTAGTCACTTTTCATTCATAAATCCAAATCTGGAGTTTTGTATATTCAAATTGAGCAATTCCAATTTTCAGTGATGATATGTTGTATGGTGGTGCGTGAGGAACTTGATTTTCTATTTTAGGAGCATTATTTTTCCTGCAGTAATTATTTTGGTGGTATTAGCAATTTGCATGGTTTTATTTATTGTACCTAGTATGTTTAATATTTTTAGGTGATTCCACCTCTGGTGTGGTATGTATTGAATTAGCTTTCTAATATGGTCTTTGGTAGAATTTTAGGATCTACATAAAGTTTTAGGGAACTAAATTGCTTCTCTAGTGTTAAGTGAGATTTGGAAATTCTTTATAAATCAACCCCAACCTATTTTGGGATGATTCCAATTGGGTTGGTTTTGTAACCTTGTTAGCTACCTGGTGACATGCTGGTTTCCATGCTTTGTTTCTTATGGATGCCTGCAAGATGTTGCCTTGTGCATAGGACTTATTTGCTATTAGAAAGTACCTTGCTAGTATTAGAGTAATAATTCCTTTGTAGAATAGTTTCTTGTTTGAGAATCTAAACATGTTTGTTTCTGATACTCAATGCTTGAGTTGTGTGGGGTGGTTTGAGTGAACTTCATGTATGCATGAATTCTTATTGTGTGTGTCTTCGTTTCTTTTTCCGGCGATAGAATCGAACGACGGCTGTGCGGAGGAGGGAGAAGAGTTTGAGTACGAGGAGGAAGGTGATCAGGGACAAGCCAACCAAGGCAAGCCATCTACTTGATGCATATCTGAATCCTATTATTACACTATGCATTGCTTACTCCTGCTCTCTTATTTATGCATTGTTTCCTATATTGCTATTGATCTCTAGATAGCAATAGTTGGTGACTTAGCTCCACAAGTCAAGTTGATATCATCCTTTGAGATGACACCTCTTGTGACCTATTCTACACCCCTCATAGTAGAGACTTGATGGCTAGCATCAATGTCTTTGGAAAACTTGTAGTGGAGCCAAAACTCTAGGGAATTGGGTTTACTCTTGGGAAGCAATTCAAAAATGGTTTCGAAAACCTTGGAGTAGTTGGTACTTCATTGAGATGTTTTAAAATGGTTTCATAAACAAGGAGTGGACAATGGGAGATGTAGAAGTTGGTGGATTTCTGAAAAGTGGCACTGCGTATAAGTGTTCGCCAAACCAATTACTCTCGTGCAACCACATTACCCGGTATGGGACGGGCTTAGTTTGAAGTTTATTTGCCTTAGTGCGGGGAGCCTCGTACTATATAAGGGTCTGTAGGACCCCGGAATCCGGGTTGTCGCAAGTGGTGGGCAACAGTGTAGCGGGCCCGCCAATAGGCTACCCGTCCGGAAGACACTTGGGTTTCTCCCGCCGTGGCACTGGAACTACGCTCGACGGAGGTAGACGGCCAGGGTTTGCCAGGGATGTATACTCCACAGGGTAGGCTCCCGTACTAAGGTGGATAGATGGAGGGCTTCGATCGATTATCCGAACCCCGCATACTTGTGTATGACGGTCCATGGTGGTATCCCGGCGGATTTATCGAATGGTGTGGGTAAAGTGTACAACCTCTGCAGAGTGTAATCTATTCGAATAGCCGCGTCCTCGGTCATGGACGGTTGGAATGGCCATACTTAACCTGTGTCAAGATTTGGTTTTACAAAAATATTTTCGGAAAAGTGGAGAAAGGTGCCGGGCGAAGTACTCAGAGGGTACTGCCGTGGCACGGATATGGTTCGGAGTACTTGCAGGGTACTGCCGAAGGGATGGAGGTGGTCATGTGTGATTGACCGGAAATTAATAAGGAGGGTGGTCATGTTTGATTGACCCCCGGCTTTTCTCTTGAAAATGAGTTCCCCCTTCCCTAGAGCTTTTACTAAGGAAGCTTTACAAAAACTCTTCTTTAATATTAATATAGAGATGTCGTATGACATGCTATATCGACACGAGAAATTGACTAGATAGGAAAAACTAGATTAGAGCCCTTCTCCTTGCTACAGCCAAACTGCATATTTGTCCTCTCCCCTTTAGATGGTTTGCGAGTACAATTCAAATGTACTCACGGCTTTGTCCCTGGCTATTAACTTGGTTAGACTATGAAGAAGGTTACAAGGGAGGTGGAGATGGTTACGATGACGCCAGTGCGAACTAGGAACGTCTCCCAGTCAGTTGCCTGTAGGGTAGTAGGCATGACGTGGGTCATCAACGCTGCTTGGTATCCGCTGCTTATTTGTAGACTTGCCCTGCGTGGCAATATCATACTTGGTCATGTGACCAATTGTAAGTATATTATTCGATACTGTAATGGATGGTGAAATTCTGTTATCAACTCGGATATGTGGATTCACGACACACTGATCATGGGATCGTGAATTGTATGCATATCGGGTATTTCGGATGGGTAATCCGGGGTCCCCACAAGGAAAGTAATATATTGGATAAAACTAATTTCAAAGTGTATTTTACTAATTGCCCAATAGAGTGGCTTATACTCCTCTTATCTCTTCAAAACTTCTAATCTTACCTACCTAATTACCAAATAATTTTAAAGATTTTACTCTTCTGCATCCTCCACTTCAAATTTAATTAATGGACGTTGTACCCCAATTAGACCCAAAGTTTAGCAACACAAGATGGAGCAAATCGTCAGAAGGACGTCTTCAAACCTCTCCAGATGTTAAAGGAAGAAAAGTGTGGAAAAATGTTTTGCCTTTGGTTCACACCAACGACTCTGTCAAGAAACTGATCTTGTTCCTCCTTGGACATGCACTTCTGCAGTCATCAAGGACCAAGCTCTCGGTTGCTTGACTAGAGATTTTTAGGCCTGGCACGAGACATTGTCATACATGTGGAACTTCAATAATCCCTCTAAAGACATCACAACCCTGTGATGAGATTCAAGGAGACCTACAAACCTGCACTTCCCAAATCAACATCAATGGCTCGACAATAACTGCCAACAAGTTTCAGCTGAAGCAAAAGTCAAGAAAATGAAGGAGTCAACGACTATGACCAACATGACCCCTAGGATTAATAGGATAAGCTCAATTGCCTTGATTGAGCTAACCCCATGTATCACGAGTTGTTAGCTGTCCTTGGTACTCGTAGTACCTTGTGTGTTCTTGATGTTGTTTGAAGTTGCCTTGTATGTTTCTTGAGTGTGTATTGATACCTTGTGTTTGTGCTTGTTTTTGGCCTCTCGGCCTTAAAACCCCTCTGTTGTGTAAAACCCGGAATAGGAAGCCCCTCTAAAATGTCTTTTCCCTCTCATCTACTTATATCAGCTCGAGTAGCATACATAAAGTAAAACTAAGACGCTAACTCTAACCTTGATGATGGTGGATAGTAAG
Organism: Dactylis glomerata; assembly: GCA_007115705.1. NCBI lineage: Eukaryota > Viridiplantae > Streptophyta > Magnoliopsida > Poales > Poaceae > Dactylis > Dactylis glomerata. The sequence goes on along the minus strand of QXEO01000406.1, from coordinate 2,887,164 downwards.
TCTTCTCGCAACACCTCCCCAATATTCGACGTGAATTTTTTTGCTACGTGCTTCAAGCTTCGTCAAGACCTCTCTACAATGTCAAGGAAACAAAAGATAGACCCGCTGGATTACAAAGGACTTCTAGAAGACAAAGACTTCACTAACCTAGGTCACCTAACCATAAGTCCAGAAGTTTCGCTAACACTGTTGATACTCTCTTAACACCCCAACACTTGATACTCTTCTAACAGGCCAACTAACATGGAGCACAGTATTATCGAAGCCAAGCCTAACCTGTGAAGTTCAACAAGTTCTTGGCACATGAAGACGAAGACTCACATGTTTGATCTCCATCAAGCAAATGGAAGCCTGCAGACACTTCAAGATCTAGTCCTCGACTCGCCTTCACGAAAGAAGAACCTTCATCTCTAGCCTAAGATGACTCATAGGAATACTTCCGGTTAGGAACATATGCCCTGCTGGTTAGGAAGCATAGAGAGTTAAGTTTATAGATTTGAAGTACCCAGCAAGACCAAAGCTTAAGCGCCATTATCTACATCCTCTATAGCACTCCAAGCTAAAGACAGAAGGTATACACTAGCAACAAGCTTCAAGGGATGACACCAAGATTGGAAGATTCCATCAAGCTGCATGAAGGAAGCGATGACCCCAAGCCAACAAAATCTAGCCAAAAGCCGCAACTCTTCAAGACCTTGATTGCAAGCTGAGAACCTTCTGACTCTTGTAAGATCTTTTCAAAAATACTAGATAGTTTGACCCCACTAACCTCAAAAGTGCTCGACAAGGTTTTCGTCAAAATACTATCGGCAACATCAACTCTTCAGCCGTCAACTACAGCATGTGAAGACAATCTACATCTTTGGCAAAAGCAAGTCTTCTACACAACTCAAAGTGTCAATGAGAAGTTGGAAGAGCAACTTTTCAAAGTCTAACTCTAACCTAGTCTCCGCACCTCTTTAATACTATGCTCAGAAATCTCGGGACGAGGTTCTTTTTAAGGGAGGAAGAGCTGTAACACCCCAACTTTTCTAACCATGTTTAAGTAGTGTTTAGTAAGCCAAAAATGAGGGCCAACAAAAACTTTTTGTGTTGACCTCTAGAAATGTTGTTTCTTGCCTGTTTGTCTTGGTTGTTGTATTAAGGATGTCTGTTTGATTTGCTTGTTGAACAAGACTGTGAACCAACACCATCCTTAAGCCCTTGTGATCATGCCATTATTTATGCTTCTAGCATTTTTCGAGAAACATTATCTTGGCAACCTCTCCTTCTCCATTTTTTTTCAAAACAAGAGCCAATATTTATCTTTGAGACAAAGCTTTTACCAAAACTAAGTATTTACAAAACTATAGGGACCTACAAAGTGGTGTGGTCCCACTATTTTAAAAACTTATATTTTGTTGATATTAATAAAAGGATTTCAAACACCTTTAAGAAAACTTTCTAAAGCTGATGTTTATATCTCCACTAGTTTCTGAAAGGTATACAAAAGCTTTACTCCTTTATTTGAAACTCTTTTCAACTTGACCATGGCATGATCATGATTGAACACTTGTTCAAACATTGTTTCTGGTGATGCTAGATTAGCTACAAATGATTGACCATGTGTGGTGAGTTGACCTTGTGTGACTTTTTTTGACTTTGATGAGTTGCTTGTGAGTAGATATGAATCTTCAGGAAGGCCTGTGGCATAACCTACTCAAAAACCCATCAAGTAATATATTGTCCAGTGGAAATTATTTTTCATTCTATCTTTCAAATAAAATCTATTTTGATGTTTCCCTCTCAATCCTAAGAACCCTAACTCTAATGTCTTACCATAAGACATTAGGAGCCCTTCTTGAAGACTTTGGCACTAATCAATTTATCCCAATAGAACCCCTCCAGAGGTTATAAGAACCACATCCATCCAACCATAAGAAGGTTCCACTCAAATTTCGAAATATATATCTTGCAGGAATTTCACCAAACACCTAGTGTGCAGACTATCTTCACTTCTGTTATCAGATTCAGTTTTCAATCACTTGTATTAAGATCACACCTACTATCCATGGCAATTCACCTTCTTAGAATCCATCCTTATCATATGGTCTTCTATTCTCTACATTACCACTTGGTCAATTGAGGCCATCTTCTAATTGTTTCAAACCTGTTTCGGAGGCTAATCAAATCAATGACCATTTGACAGTTATCAGATGCACTTTTTCTCATACATTTAAATTACAAAATAAATATTTCAGAGACCATCCTATGACCTATTCCTCTTCCTATTGATCTTCTCTAACTATCTGTGCACTTGTTGCTATACTTTGAAGCATGCCACCCATTTATGTGTGGTGGTTTTGAACTCTAATCAAAACTTCTTCCAGCGCTTCTTTTATTCCATCATTTTTTTGATCGCTTCTTACTATTCACCATAAATTATCCCCCACAAACAATTTCTTCTACACTAATATTTGGAAATGTTATTTGTGCATAATACCACCACTCCTCCATCCAAGATAACTTTTTTTAATTATCTTTCTTATTTAACAAATGCATGGAAATAACAACTATGGTATTGCATGCACGCTTCTTATCAAATAAATTTGATATTCTCCTACAATGACATCCTACTCCTGTAGACTCCTATGGACCCAAAGACCCTAGTTGTTCATCACCAAAATGTTCAAAACTCTTGTCCAAAGCATATTAAGGTTAAATCTTTAACAAAAAAGTTTGGTGATCAATTAAATTTTCAAGACTTGGCAATATCGTACCAAATATTCTCACTACCCTCTCTGATCTATACACCCATGCCCATTCTTGGAGGAGTTAAGTGAAAACTCAAAATCCAAACATTGGAATCATTCAAGCATGTTCACCATGCCTATTTCTAGTTATCTCAAAATCCATTGCAACTCCACCAAGCTACCCCATTGACCTCTGCAGCGCCTCCACCTCTCTCTTGTCCAAGTGTACTGTAGCAATGCCCTTCCCCTTTTGTCCTGAAGTGTTTGCAAGGAGAGGGAGATGATTCAAGCTAAAATCTTGTTCCACATTAAAATAGGTGGGCAGTAGCCACCCATATCAAGTAAGGCACCCCTCTGGACCCCTCTCACCCTCCCACCACCCCTCTTGCCGAACCAGAGGCCACCAAGGCTACCCCACATGCCAAACCGACCTAACTCATGATGCCTCAGCCCCTCTCTAAATATAAGGATGCAGACCACCCTAGTCCCTCCTGTCCGGCTCATTCCACTCCCCTGCGATCCCTCTACCACTCCCTGAGCCTAGACTCAAGCTCCCGCCCTAGAATACCCTGCTAATGCGAGTTTGCATTTTCGGTGCTGCAAGCTTTTGAGGAGGATGGCCACCGATTTAAACCACCTCTGATCCTCTTCTTTATATCATCTGAATCCTCTCTCCTAGATCTATCTAATCGTGCCATTACATTTCCTCAGGAGACCTCGGATGCGCCACCATCATCCCATCCATGTAGATCCCGTTGAGGACAGACCCGACGCCCCCGACCACCTGAAGCCACTCCAAGACCACCCCCGAGACCCCTGAGACCTCTGCATCTGCCCCAAAGCTTCTCCGATGGCCTGCGATGGCACTAGGTGAGCCCCTGCACCTTGTCTGGCCGCGCTAGGGTTTGCCCTATTCCCACGCGGCTGGAGGAAGGAGATGACCGGGGGCCATCGATCAGGACTTGATCGGACGGCCCAGGTCTCTCCATACCATTTTGGTGACCGGAGGCACTGACTAGCGGGCCGGCAGTGCAGGCATTTGAGTGTATCGCCCGCGTGCGGCAGACGTAGATGGGCCGGTGCTAGATCGGCCCAGATCCGGTTTAGATCTAGCCCGCGGATGTTTTTCTTCTAGAATCTATTAAACTATTTGCCAGATCTATTTATTGTGCTACTTGGATTAAATTTCAAACAAATGATAGAATGCATGGAAATTTTTTTATCTAAATTTCTACAAGTTTTATAACATTTTATCCAACATTCTGTACAAGTGATTTGCCAAAATATCTTATATTTTATTTTTGGAATTTAATCTTGCATAATGTGTCAACTACACTAATAAATCCATATCTTGAGATCCAGAGACCCAATTGGATTGAGTCTAATTTTGTAGAAAAGCCCTCGGAAGTATCTTTAACATGCCACTAGCCCTCATGCAAATTAAGTAATATTTATTGCATGGTTTATTTTGCAAAATTCTACTAGATCTAACTTTAGGGAATTATATAACTTATTCTGTGGAGTATTTTTGGGTGAAACCAATTTTGGGTGATCATATACTGTGATTGCTTGCTACTGACCATAGGATAAATTTTCTGAGCTAGTATGATTTTCTTGTAGAATTAACTCTGAAACAGTAATTTTCATCACTAGAAAAATCATAAGAAAATAACTGCAAATCCTTTTTGAGTGAATCCACTTTTGTTGGATTCAGAAAATTGATACCTTTCTATTGATATGCTAGTTGCATGAATTGAACATTTATAATTACATGCTTGCTATTTGGAGCTTATTAGGGTTTATTTGTTACTTAAATCTTCCTTAATTCTTAGAAGTAAGTATTAGTGTGAAACCACCTGAGAATGTTCAAAGTGAAGTTTTTTGTTTCTGATACTTGAATTGGTGTGATTTGTTTGCTTCTGTGGTGTGTGTGCTCCTTGTATGCTTGCATACTTATTTTCTATTGTTTACCGGTGATAGATTCGAATGACAATGAGTGCACCAAGTGGGGGGAAGTATTTGGATATCAAGGAGAAGACCAGGGACAAGCTAAGAAAGGCAAGCCATCTAACTTGTTGCATCTCCGATCCTAGTTTTACTAAATGCATGATTTATTACTGTTTATCCAAATGCATGATTTCATATTGCTATTACTCTTACATAGCAATTGTTGGCAACTTAGCTCCACAAGTCATTGTTATCATCCTCATGGGTGACACCCCCTTTGACACCTGTTCATCCCACTGAGTTAGTGGCATGATGGTTAGCATCATAGCCGTTGGAAAACTTTGTAGTGGAGCAAAAACTCTAGGTTGGGAACACTCAAATTGGGATTTTGAAAATGTCTTTGAAAACCTTGGAATAAGGATTTATTCCATTGATGGATTTCAGAAATGAGGTTTTGGAAAATGGAGGAAAAAGGAGATGGTGGATTTATAAAAAAGGGCCTTGTGTATAAGTGTTCGCCAAACCAATTTAACCCGTGTAACCACATTACCCTAGTATGGGACAGGGCTTGGCTCATAGTTTATTTGCTTTGGTGATGTCTACACACGCTGTTGTTCTTGTAGACAGTGTTGGGCCTCCAAGTGCAGAGGTTTGTAGAGCAGCATCAAGTTTCCCTTAAGTGGATCACCCAAGGTTTATCGAACTCAGGGAGGAAGAGGTCAAAGCTATCCCTCTCAAGCAACCCTGCAATTACGATACAGAAAGTCTCTTATGTCCCCAACACACCCAATACACTTGTCAGATGTATAGGTGCACTAGTTCGGCGAAGAGATAGTGAAATACAAGTAGTAGTGATGATTATAAGTAGCAAATGTGATCTGGAATAAAAATGGTAGCAAGCAAACAAGTAACAAAACAGCAAGTAAACGGTGTGCAAAGCTTGGAAATAAGGCCTAGGGATCATACTTTCACTAGTGGACACACTCCCAACAAATATAACATAATTGAACAAATAAATAACTTTTCTTCACTATGGTACTCTGAATTACTCTCCTATTGAACAACACTAATCATTGCATAGGGCTACGAAGCACTCCTCAAAGTTCATCAAGTACTTGACAAACACCACTCATAGATATCCAAATCGAATCACAACTCAAGATAAATATTATTGCAACTTAGACCAAGTACTAAAACGGTGCACACACTGTCAACATTACACCATGAAAGGAGAAATAGATCACTTCAATACTATCATAGTGATAATTATTCTCATAATCCATAAGAGATCACAATCGTAGCCTAGACCAAGTACCACCACGATGCACGCACTGTCACCGTTACACCATGGCAGGAGGAATAGATTACTTTAATAACACACTAGAGTACACATAATGAAGAAGAGTAACATCTACTTATTCAACATGATACAAAGCTCACGATCACATAAAGATCATATCATGGGAGAGAGGGGTGAACCACATAGCTACCAGTAGAGCCCTCAGCCCCGGGGGTGAACTACTCCCTCCTCATCATAGGAGACAGCAAGGTTGATGGAGATGGCGGTGAGGTCGATGGAGACGGCGGAGACGGCGATGGAGACCGATGGAGATGGCTCCGGGGGCACTTCCCCGTCCCGGCAGGGTGCCAGAACAGAGACTTCTGTCCCCCGAAATTCGTCGATGGCGGCGGCGGAGCTACGGAACTTTTCTGGAAATTTCGCCGACTCCTTTAGGGTTTTCCGTCCCGAGGCTTCTTATAGGCGAAGGGGCGTCGTCAGGGGGCAGCCAGGGGCTCCTCACACCAGGTGGGTGCGGCCAGGGGCTGGGCCGCACCCCCTACGTGTGAGGGCGGCCTCTGTCCCCCCCTCCGGCTCTCTTTCGGTCTTCGGGAAGCTTTCGGGAAAAATAAGACTTCTGGAACTTATTTCGTCCAATTCCGAGAATATTTCCTGTGTAGCTTTTCTGAAACACAAAATAGCAGAAAATAGGGAACTGGCACTGTGGCATCTTGTCAATAGGTTAGTTCCGGAAATCACATAAAAATGCCACGAAGTGTAATGAAACACAAGGCAAATGGTGTAAAAATAAGCATGGAGCATCAAAAATCATAGATACATTTGAGACGTATCAGCATCCCCAAGCTTAACTCTTGCTCGTCCTCGAGTAGGTAAGTGATAACAAAAGAAATAATTTTTGAGGTGACATGCACCATCACAATCTTGATCATATAGGTAAAGCATTGAGTGCTGAGATCAAAGAACTTAAAACATGGGCATGAAAGACATAATCTTGATAATAGAAACTTAGCAACCATGTTATAACATGAAAATGAACACAAACAAAAGATCATGAATAATGAAACAATGAAAGTCAAACGTGTGTTCAAATCATAAGGAAAAACATACAAATGGTTTTCAGCTTATCCTTCATAGAGAGCAAAACATAAATGCATAGGACACCTTCAAGTTTAAGAGGGCGACTAGATACAAGTAATTTGAGAACAAGTGAAACCAACAATATGAATCAATCAATGAAAACTTTGGGACAATGCACATTATACTCAGAATGACAACTATGCTCTCTTAGATGGTGCATAAATATAGAAGGTGAAGACTCAACATAAAAGTAAAAGAAAGGCACTTCGCAGAGGGAAGCAGTGATTAAACATGTGCTAGAGCTTTTCATTTGTAAAACAGAGAGATACAACTTGAGTTTTGAGAGGTGGTTGCTTTTTTCAACGACTAGCAATGGGGTTCTTACTATCTTCCATACAAAAATGAAGCAAGTTTTTGAGAGAGATATTGGCACTTTTGTGCTCTTTTTATAAAACTTGGCACTCCTCCCCACCTTTTTTCCTTTCACAAACCATGGCTAACCGATTCATCGGGTGCCCACCAACATTCACATTCCATGGAGGAGTGCCTTTTTCTTTCTTTCTTTTTTCTCTTTTTTTTTGGAATAAGCAATATGGAAGATAGCAAATCCGACCACTACGTCCCCATGAGCTAAAAACAGTGTCACAAAACGAGAAATGTTTTGAAGGTTTTTTTGAAAGGTAGCACATGAGAATTTACTTGGAATGGCTTACAAATACCATGCATAGGAATTTATAGTGGACACAATGGCAAACTTGGTTTTTAGGAGTTGGATGCACGAGTAGAGCTCATACTCAGTACAAAATGAGGGCTAGCAAAAGACTGGGAGCGACCAACTAAGAGAGCAATAATGGCCATAATCATGCATAGCGACAAAGTGACATTAAAAGAAGCATAAGATGGCATCAAAAGTCAAAAACTAAATAATCATAGAGGCTATTGGCCACTTTGTATGAGTCTAACATGTGTGAGCATGCGCCAAGTCAACCCAAATAAAGCATCAAGGAGAAAACCAAAATAATGCTTCCAAATAATTAAAACAACGCATGATTTTTTTAAAGGCTCATTAAGCAATCTCAGTTATTTGAGACAAGTCATGCTACAGCAAAACCACTAAGCATACTATCAAAAAGACATCAAGCATGACATGAAAAAGCCTAAGCCGCAGTCTACACAAGCTCCTTCTTGTACCACTTTTTTGCATAAAACTTTTTCTCTTTTCCAACACCATTCGAAATTTTTATAAACACCTCTTTTGATGAATACCAATAAAGATCAGAGGAAAAAATACACCTTGATGAAAAGATATAACAAGATTTGAACACAAATCAAGGCGAAAAATCGAAAGCTAAACGCGGTAGCAGAAAAAAGAGAACACTCGTTGAAACGATAAGAGTAAAAAACGGAGTGTTCTTGGCAAATGAAAAGTGAAGTATGTCTCCCTCCAAACCAACATGATGTGATCAACCATTTATTGCAGCAAACAAAGCAAAAGAAAACTAAAAACAAAAATAACTAACGCTCCAAGAAAAACGCATAGTGCATGAAGCAATAAAAATAGTGTCTTGAAAGGTGACCTAATTTTTGCCGATGAAGAAGGGGGTGCCTCGAGGGCATCCCCAAGCTTTGACGCTTGTACTTCTTGGATATTTCTTGGGGTGATGCATGGGTATCCCCAAGCTTGAGCTTTTGTCCATTCTTCAACTCATCTCATCACTCTCTGATCCCTACACTTGAAAACTTCCTTCATACAAAACTAAACACAAATCTATTAGCAACATTAGTGTAAGCATAACATATAATCAACCCTTTTTGCTTCAGATTTCAACCTAAAACCACCACATATATAGCATATAATACTGTAGTGATGAGGACATCCCATCTATTGATACAACCGCTGCACCTACAGCGGAACACATACAAGGACCCATCACTCGAGCTCGTGCCAAGCAACTTAACTATCAGGTACTTTCGTTTCTTGGAACTCTTTCTCACATACATGAGAATATGATGCTGCCTAAATCAGATATGTTTGTTACTCTTAGGAATGATGGACCTAGCATGGATGAGAGAGACAAGCATTGGAGCATGATCATGCATGGAGATGGCAGCAAGCGTTTGAGGATTGAAGAAGATGCCACGAGTGGAGATTTCAGAACTTTGAAGCCACCGTAATGAAGGATGAAGACTTGGACAAAATATACAAAGAACTACTTCATAAATTCGTCCTTAGATAGATATGATGCTGCGTCACTTTTATTTTTGGGCCAGGGCCATGTAATTTTCGCAGCAAATAAGACAGCCACTTTTAGGAGTCCGAATTTGAGGAGAAAAGGCATGTTAGGGTTCCGTTCGACCACCATACCCATGGCTGGTCGCACCCCTACCTTTTCCTCCTCAAATACCCCCCGTAGCCATCATTAGAACTCGGATTTTGTTTAGACTAAAGTTAGCCATTGCTGCAACTACGAGCTCGACTTTTGAGGCCAATCGTCCAGAAGAAGACCGCCTATTTGGAATCCCACCTTTTGAATAAAGCATACATCTTTCATCCGCAATATCTTGATTGCAGTATTAGTTCTTACTTGTTCTCGATTTCAGGTAGGAATTAAGACCCTCGCTGGTCAGGCTGATCGTGCATCCGCAAGTTCAGTAACTCCCGGAGATTGTCCTAGCGATTGCATTGGCGCACGAGCTTCGCACGTGTAGTCGGATCATCAAGCACGAACTCCACCCACCAAATCGACATATCAAGATCTCATCGAAAGATTGGACACCTTTGCCCTATCAAGTGGTATCAGATTTCAGGTTGCTCGGTGAGATTTACTGTTTTCGTAGTTTAGATTGCATCTGTGTTCATACCTATAAACCACGAAAAAGCCAAAAATACAGTTAGGGTTTAGATCATCTCGTCCCATAAACCATCCGAGCCTTTGCATTGTCTTTTCAGTTTGCATCGTTGAATTTGTGTCTGCATCCGCGTGTCGAGTTGCTGGTCTTAGTGTCTGTTCCTTTAGAGTTTCGAGTTCGAATCACCATAGTCCCGCCGCCGCCGCACGCTTGCACCACTGCTCCACCATATCCTTCCACCACCACGCCATATACTTCCGCCACTGCCTTCATATAAGATTTTGTTCGTTCCTTCCAATTTCATCCGTGCCTTTTTCAGAGTCCGTGAGTTAGGTTTCGGTCGCCAGTCAAGAGGAAGAAGAAGAGCAAAAAAAAAAGTCAAATCCGCATCCAAGTCGGGTTGACCCGTTCCTACTAGCCCAGTCCGAATCTAGTCCGAATTGGACAGTTTCGTCAGTTTTTGACGGTTTTCGACAGCAAACTTCAACTGGCCATAACTTTTGCATACAAACTCCGTTTTCGACGTGCGACCACTCAAAATGCTCAGCACGAAAAGATCTATGTAACGACACTCAGAACTCCCAAAAAAGGCCGGGAAGGCCGAGTTTTTGCCCTCTGAAGTTTCAGACCCGAAAATTCCTGCAGATCTTCACTTATATCTTGCTTTGGAGCTGTTTCTTTCTGCTTGTTGTGCCACGCCGTGACTTTCTTAGTGTTCTCGGCTCGCGTCTCTAGCTCGGTATAGCCTAGGACCAGCACAGTACTGTGGTTGAGCATTCTTTCAACATTGCATTGCTGTTTTGATATTTGCTGTGTTTTTGCTACCATATAAGCCTTCCTACAGCTCCACATATTTCTGCACGTGCTTTGTATCGACACCTGGTAATCGCTTTGTGCAATTTTGGGAGTCGCTGATCCTTGCTGGTTGCATATCACCTTCCTCCTGTTTGGTAAGAACTTGTAAGAGCTTTGTATACCGCTTGACGGATTACGCGTGATTCCACCATATTCCGTAGTGCATAGGTATATATATTTGTGCTTGCTTCTACACTAACCATGACAGGAACCACGAAGGATGATGTTGATCCGGAGAAGATGACTAATGCAGAGTTGCATGCCCACTTCACTCGGCTGTTGGTGGGGCGTGCACAAGATGTGGACACCCGCTTGGGTGATGTTGATTCCAAGCTTTCTGATGCGATGGACAAGATGGCTGGTCTTGAGGCATCCTTCAACACCAAGCTCGACGCCCGGTTCCAGGAAGTCCTGACCCGTTTACCACCACTGCCACAGCCGGGCATCCCTGTACCACGTGCTCACCGCGTTCCTCTCATACCGCCATCTGCGGGTACCGTTACAGCTGTGGCAGGTGCTGCGGCCGCTATGGAGGCGGCCACCCAGGATGGATATGCTGCTGACGAGGGGGAAAACGAGTTCGAAGATGAAAACAAGCTCGAGGAGGACGAGGTCCAACAACCTGCACATGGCTGTCCGCGGCAATACAACCGCAACGCTCGTCCGCCTCCGCATCCGGTACGTGATGATGACCATGTGGCTAAGCTAAAATTAAATATTCCGCCATTTGAGGGTAGATATAATCCTGATGCATATCTCACTTGGGAATTAGAAGTAGAGCAACATTTTGCATGTTTACGCTACCCTGAGCATTTGCGTGTTAATGCTGCTACATGTGAATTTACAGATTTTGCTTCTATCTGGTGGTCTGAACATTGTCGAGTCAATCATGCTAATATTCCTGCTACTTGGCTTGGTCTAAAACATGCCGTGCGTACTCGTTTTGTACCTCCACATTATCAACGGGACTTGCTTAAAAAATTAACTCGTTTAGAACAAGGCAAAAATTCTGTACAAGAGTATTATCAAGAGTTACAAACAGGCATGATTCGTTGTGGTATTGTAGAGGATAATGAAGCTATGCTTGCACGTTTCTTTGCTGGTTTAAATAAGGAGATTCAGCATATTTTAGACTATAAGGAGTACAACACTATTACTCGTTTATTTCACCTTGCTTGCAAAGCTAAACTTGAAGTGCAGGATCGTCAACCATATTGGAGAAGAGCTAATAATTCTGCAGGTCGTACTTCTTCATGGTCTGCGCGCCAATCAGCCCCACCTTCTCGTGGGGATGCACCAGGTCCTTCCACCTCCAGGTATACCACGCCGACGTCAAGAACGCCACCTGCTCCTGCTCCATCACCATCTGCTGGTCCGACACGGAGTTCTTCTTCCATGGCCTCCACGGGGAAGACTCGCGATATTCAATGTCGCAAATGTTTTGGGTTTGGTCACATCAAAAAAGAATGCAGAACCAAACGTGTGATGGTGGTGCTTGAAGATGGCGAATATGACTCTGCGAGTGATTTTGATGATGATACATTGGCCCTTATTGCTGCACGTGATGGTGCCAATTCTGATTCTGACAAGGAGATGGAGGTAATGGGAGCTGAAACTGCTGATCAATACAAGAGTTTAGTTGCACAACGTGTCTTGAGTGTGCAATTGAGCAAAGCTGAGCATGATCAACGCCACAATTTGTTTCAAACAAGAGGCGTTGTTAAGGAGAGAGCTATCCGGATCATCATTGATGGAGGGAGTTGTAACAATCTGGCTAGTATTGACATGGTGGAGAAGCTTGCTCTACCCACACGACAACGACCTCATCCATATTACATTCAATGGTTTGAGAGCTCCCGTAAGCTCAAGGTAACAAGAACTGCACGTGTGCATTTTACTATTGGTACCTATTCAGATTTTGTTGATTGTGATGTTGTACCTATGCAAGCTTGTTCTTTGTTACTTGGTAGACCATGGCAATTTGATAGAGAATCTGTACATAATGGTAAAACTAATCAGTATTCTCTTACACATGCTGGCAAGAAAATTGGACTTAAACCCATGACTCCGGAACAAATTTTGAAAGATGATCTTGCTAGAGCTAGTAGATTAAAAAACGATGACAAACATAAGAGTGAGAATCAGATTATTGCTGCAGATTTTGTACCCCCTAAGCATTCTTCTAAATCTGATTCTAACCATGCTACTGAAATTCGTTTGAAGAATCCTTGTTTACTTGCTAGCAAATCTGATCTTGCTGAAATAGATGTCAATATTACTCCATGTTATGCCATTGTTTGCAAAGAAGTTCTGTTTTCATTTGAGGATATGCCTCCTTCTTTGCCACCTGCGGTTGCTAACCTTTTGCAGGAATACATGGACGTTTTTCCACAAGATGTTCCACCTGGACTTCCACCTATTCGTGGGATAGAACACCAAATTGATTTGATTCCAGGAGCCTCGCTGCCCAACTGTGCGCCATATCGCACCAATCCTGAAGAAACAAAAGAGATCCAACGATAAATCCAGAGTTTATTGGACAAAGGTTATATTCGTGAGTCTCTTAGTCCATGCGCTGTTCCTATTATTTTAGTACCTAAGAAAGATGGTTCTTCGCGCATGTGTACTGATTGTCGAGCTATTAATAATATTACCATTCGATATCGTCACCCTATACCTCATTTGGATGACATGCTAGATGAGTTGAGTGGTTCTATTATGTTTTCTAAAGTTGATTTGCGTAGTGGTTACCACCAAATTCGTATGCAATTAGGAGATGAATGGAAAACAGCTTTTAAAACTAAGTTCGGTTTATATGAGTGGTCAGTAATGCCGTTTGTTTAACTAATGCACCTAGTACCTTTATGAGACTGATGAACGGAGTTTTACGGGCTTTTATTGGTCATTTTGTGGTGGTTGCTACTCGTGTGATGATGACGCCAGAAAAGAGCTGTGGCGTGTAGTTGACGTGGGAGCAGTAAGTCCTTGTGCGTGGTGATGACCAGCCCATTGGGAACCCCAAGAGGAAGGTATGATGAGTGTAGCGGCAAGTTTTCCCTCAGTTAAGAAACCAAGGTTTATCGAATAGGAGAGGAGAGACGGTGACGACTGAAGGTGTTGTGGAACCTGCACACACACAAACAAATACTTTGTTCCCAACTTGTGATGAGGTTGTCAATCTCACCGGTTTGCTTGAAATAAAGGTTATGAGTGTATCGAGTGGAAAACAGTAAAGTATATGCGAGTAAAGTAAACAGTGCGAGAAAAGTAAACAGGTGATTGCAATATGATTAAAATAGGACCGGGGTCCACAGTTCACTAGTGGTGTCTCTCCATAGATAAAATAACATGCTGGGTAAACAAATTACAGTTGGGCAATTGATAGAATAAAGATAACGTGATATGTCAAGAAGATCACTATGAGATTTACTCTGGGCATTACAACAAAATACATAGACCGCCATCCAACTGCATCTATGACTAATAATCCACTCCCGGGGATATCATCCGAACACCCTAGAAGTATTAAGTTGCGAACAACAGATAATTGCATTAAGCAAAGTGTGTAATGTAAACAAAGCATATGCCATTGAGCATATGAATGTTGTTTTCTCCCTAGTAGCAACAACACATCTACCACCTTAGAGGTTTCTGTCACTCCCCCAGGTGAAATAGAGACATGAACCAACTATCGAGCATAAATACCCCCTCTTGGAGTCACTAGCAACTACTCGGCCAAGATAGCTACTAACAACGGAGAGCATGCAAGATCATAAACAACATAGAGATAACAAAAGATATAATTCAGTACAGCAACTTAATCATAAACACCAATATTCATCGGATCCCAACAAACCAACATCATAGAATTACATAACGGTGATCTCAATCATGTAGGGCAGCTCATGAGATCTAAACATGAAGCACATGGTGGAGAAGACAACCATCTAGCTACTGCTATGGACCCATAGTCCAAGGTAGACTACTCACTCATCGCTTCGGAGGCAAGCATGGCGATGAAGAAGACCTCCGGTGGCGATTCCCCTCTCCGGCAGGGTGCCGAGAAGAGCTTTTGGACCCTCCCGATCTTCGGGTCGATGGCGGCGGCGGATCGCGATGTGTTCTAGAAATCTGATCGGGTACTTAGGTTTTTCTCATCGGGGGGTCTTTATAGGCGAAGGGGCGATGTCAGAGGTGGAGCCAGGCTCCCTCACACAGGGGTGGCGCGGCCAGGGGCCAGGCCGCGCCGGCCCTGTGTGTGGGGCCCTGGTGGCCCCTCTCCGTCTCTCCTTCGGATGTCTGGAAGCTTCCGGGAAAAATAAGACTTCAGGAACTTGTTTCGTCCAATTCCGAGAATATTTCCTGTGTATCACTTCTGAAACACAAAAACAGCAGAAAACAGGAAACTGGCACTGTGGCACTTCGTTAATAGGTTAGTTCCGGAAAATGCATAAAAGTGCCACTAAGTGTAACGAAACAATAGGCAAATGGTGTAAAAACAAGCATGGAGCATCAAAAATTATAGATACGTTTGAAACGTATCAAGCATCCCCAAGCTTAACTCCTGCTCGTCCTCGAGTAGGTAAGTGATAACAAAAGAATAATTTTTGAGGTGACATGCACCTACATAATCTTGATCATATATGTAAGCATTGGTGAGCTGGGATCAATAGAACTTAAAACATGGGCATGAAAGATATAATCATGACAATAAGAAACTTAGCAACCATGTTGTAAACATGCAAATGAACACAAACAAAAGATCATGAAAATGAAACAATGAAAGTCAAACGTGTGTTCAAATCATAAGGAAAAACATACAAATGGTTTTCAGTTTGTCCTTCAAAGAGAGCAAAACATAAATGCATAGGACACCTCAAAGTTTAAGAGGGCGACTAGATACAAATAACTTAAGAACAAGTGAAACCAACAATATGAGTCAATCAATGAACTTTGGGACAATGCATATCACACTAAGAATGACAACTATGCTCTCTTAATGGTGCATAAAGAAAGAAGGTGGTGACTCAACATAAAAGTAAAAGAAAGACCCTTCGCAGAGGGAAGCAGTGATTGCAAGTTTTATAACCTTCAAAAATTATGGTACTTACCGGCTTTGAGCTCTCATTGCCCCCATCATAAGCATCTTGAATGGTTAAAGTTAATGCGAGAACAATTATGATGCATATGCTTGACAAATCATAAGTTGAAAACCTCGTGTCCCGTGAATACGAGTACCCAAACCTCATGCTACTTTACTTAGAGTCCCAAGCAAGGCTCTTGTCATTGTAAGTATATGCATATCATTGAGAACCGCCAATGGGGTACCTCCGTGCCCGATGACATGGAACAAGCCCACACCAAAATGACAGGACAAGCAGACAATGAACACCTCGACATATCTTTTATTTGCTATATTGTTTAGCTTTTTATTGTGAGATGTGTCGTCGAATGTTCACCATGGGTATGCTGCAAATTTCCACCATGAATTATGCATGGCTTAGATTGGCGGCCCGGCATTTCCCTAACACATATAAAAACTCCATGATCCTCACAAGATTCCCAATTCATTTCACACCGCGGGCATCCATAAACAAAAGATCACGATATCAACTCAAATAAGAAGTGCAATGTTGAAAGCTTGCCCATGACTGCATGGCTGGGCTAGAATCCAACTTACAACTTGCAAGCATAACAACTCAACATAAAAGACCACAATGTCAAATTTTTAAGTACAGGAAAAAGTAAAGTGTGCCTTCCGGTTCGTGAGAGCTTTACTGACCAAATTTCGCATAACACTGGTAAGAGTTTAATTTGAAGAGAAAATAAAAGCAAGTCAAATTTACTTGGAATAGCAAATTGCTAGTAGGTATGTATGGTGGACACTTTGAAAAACTTTGGCTTTTAGGAGTTGGATGCACGAGTAGAGCTCATACTCAGTACAAGGCGAGGGCTAGCAAAAGACTGGGAGCGACCAACTAAGAGAGCAGTAATGGCCATAATCATGCAAAGCGACAAAGCAACATTAAAAGAAGCATAAGATGGCATCAAAAGTCAAAAACTAAATGATCATGAAGGCTAATGGCGACTTTGTAAGAGTCTAACATATGTGAGCATGCGCCAAGTCAACCCAAATAAAGCATTAAGGAGAAAACCAAAATAATGCTTCCATACAATAAAAACAACGCATGATTTTTTCAAAGGCTCATTAAGCAATCTCAGTTATTTGAGACAAGTCATGCTACAGCAAAACCACTAAGCATACTATCAAAAAGACATCAAGCATGACATGAAAAAGCCTAAGCCGCAGTCTACACAAGCTCCTTCTTGTACCACTATTTTGCACAAAGCTTTTTCTCTTTTCCAACACCATTTGAAATTTTTATAAACACCTCTTTTGATGAAAACCAATAAAGATCAGAGGCAAAAATACACCTTGATGAAAAGATATGACAAGATCTGAATGCAAATCAAGGCGAAAACGAAAACCAAAAGCAGTAGCAGAAAAAGTGGAACGCTCGATTTTTAATAAGAGTGAAAACTAGAGCGTTCTTTGCAAATGAAAACGAGTACATCTCCTCCAAAGGAAAATTTGTTGGGGTCCAACCATTTATTGCAGCAAACAAGCAAACTAAACAACCTAAGAAAACTAAAACAACTGACGCTCCAAGAAAAACACATAGTGCATGAAGCAATAAAAATATAGTGTTTTGAAAGGTGACCTGATTTTTGCCGATGAAGAAGGGGTGCCTCGGGGGCATCCCCAAGCTTTGACGCTTGTACTTCTTGGATATTTCTTGGGGTGATGCATGGGCATCCCCAAGCTTGAGCTTTTGTCCATTCTTCAACTCATCTCATCATTCTCCAATCCCTACACTTGAAAACTTCCTTCATACAAAACTAAACACAATTCTATTAGCAACATTAGTGTAAGCATAAAATATATTCAACCTCTTTTAGCTTCAGGTTTCAACCCAAAACCACCACATATAAAGTATATACTACTGTAGCAACTTCCACAAGAGTTCCATGATCAAAAAGAACTCAAAAGAAAGCGATAAAGTGGCAAAAACAAATATTGGCAGAAATCTATCAAAACTGAACAGCTGACAAAGGACGAATTTTTGAGGGATTTTCTGTTGCTCAAATCAAAAAGTGTTCAACTAAGAAAAGTTTGGATATAACCTGGGGAATATTCACAAGAAATCGCAGGTCCAAAAGATAAACAGAGAATTTTCACGAATTTTTACGGTGCAGCACCGAAAACAGTTTCAGGACAGCAACATCCCCAAATCTTTACCTCACTCAAATTAGAGGCTTCTCTTGGCACAAAAACGAAATAAACAAGATAAGGAGCGGTCATTACAGTAGTAATGACTTCCAAGACTCAAATAAAAGAAAAAGTACTGAAACAAAACATTGGGTTATCTCCCAAGAGTGCTTTTCTTTAACGCCTTTGAGCTAGGCGCAGAAAAGTGCGAATCAAGTAATATCAAGTGATGAAGTATCAAGCTCATAATTTGCTCTAAGAATAGAGTCAAAAAGTAATTTCTTTCTTTTCCTAGGGAAGTGTTCCATACCTTTCTTTAGTGGGAATTGATACTTGATAGTGCCTTCCCTCATATCAATGATAGCACCTACAGTTCGAAGAAAGGGTCTTCCCAAAATAATAGGACATGAAGCATGGCATTCAACGTCCATAACAAGAAAATCAACGGGAACAAGGTTATTGTTAACCACAATAAGAACATCATTAATCCTTCCCAAAGGTTTCTTCTTAGCAACATCAGCAATAGGAACATCAAAATAAGACTTTTCAAGCGGTGGTAAATCAAGCATGTCATAAATCTTTCTAGGCATGATAGAAATACTAGCACCTAGATCACATAAAGCATGGCAATCATAACCATTAACATGCATATCAATGATGGGTTCCCAACCATCTTCTAACTTCTTGGGAACAGAAGCTTTTTGCTTCAACTTTTCATCCCTAATCTTTATAAGAGCATTGGTAATGTGCTTAGTAAAAGCAATATTTAAAGAACTAGCATTGGGAGTCAAAGAAAGCTTTTGTAAGAACAAAATAACTTCAGATATATTGCAGCCATCAACATCAAAATCATTAAAGGAAATAGAGCTATCATCTCCCACACTCCGAAAAATTTCAGCACTCTTTTGAGAAAAAGTTTTGGCAGTTTTAGGCTTTTTAACACAAGGAGTGGGAGTTTTCTCTACACCAATCAAAGTGAGAGGATTGGTACCAGTAGGAATAACATCATTAGAGGTAGTAATAGTACATACCTTCATCTCTCTAGCCATCTCATCTTCTCTTTCCCACCTGGCATGCAATGCCGCTAACAATCTAATATTTTCATCAATTCCAACATGGATAGCATTAGCGGTAGCAAAAGGATCAGGCTTAGCGGACATTCTATTAACCAAAGAAGATTGCATATTAGACAATAATGAAATATCGGTTTCAGCTTTGGAAGCCTTAGCTTGTAGTTCAGGAACAGCCTTGTTTAAACTTTCTAATTGATGACTAATAGTCCTCAATAGAGCTGATTGCTCCTCCATAGTCTTGGTGAAAGCCCTGTTCTGCTCATATTGCATCTGCATAAAATTCTTGGTAGCCTTTTCAAGTTCAAAAATTCTTTCTTCACTAGGCATTTTAGGTCTACCAAGATAGCTATTATCACCATTAGAAGGAAACGGTCTATAATTATTACTAGCAAAATTGTTCCTATAAGCATTGTTGTTAAAATTGTTGTTTCTAATGAAATTCACATCAACTTGCTCTTCTTGAGCAACCTGAGAGGCCAAAGGAACATTATTAGGATCAACATGAGTCCTATCATTAGCAAGCATAGCCATAATGGTATCAATCTTATCATTCAAGGAAGAGGTTTCCTCAACAGAATTTACCTTCTTACCTTGTGGAGCTCTCTCGGTGTGCCATTCAGAATAATTTACCATCATGTTGTCGAGTAGCTTTGATGCAGCGCCCAATGTGAGGGACATAAAAGTGCCTCCAGCAGCTGAATCAAGAAGGTTCCTTGAAGAAAAATTCAGTCCTGCATAAAAAGTTTGGATAATCATCCAAGTAGTCAGTCCATGAGTGGGGCAATTCTTTACCATAGATTTCATTCTTTCCCAAGCTTGAGCAACATGTTCATTATCAAACTGAGTAAACTTCATAATATTGCTGCGCAAAGCTATAATCTTAGCAGGAGGATAGTATCTACCAATAAAAGCATCCTTACACTTAGCCCATGAATCAATACTATTCTTAGTCAAAGACAGCAACCAATCTTTAGCTTTTCCTCTCAAAGAAAAAGTAAACAACTTGAGCTTAATAATATCACTATCAACATCCTTATATTTCTGCATCTCACATAGCTCAACAAAGTTGTTGAGATGAGCTGCAGCATCTTCAGTACTAGCACCAGAAAATTGCTCTTTCATAACAAGGTTCAATAAAGTAGGCTTGATCTCATAAAAGGTGGTAGCAGGAACAGGTGGTGCAATAGGAGTGCAGATAAAATCACTATTGTTCGTGCTAGCAAAGTCACACAACTTGGTGTTTTCAGGAGTACCCATTTCAGCAAAACGAAAGTAAACAAGTAAAAACAACTACCAAGGATTCTAATTTTTTTGGGTTTTTGATATAAATCAATGCATGTAAAATAAAATAAAGTAAAGCAAAACAAATAACAAAGTAAAGAATGTGTGTGCGAAAAACTCCCCTCGCAGAAGTCTTCTCTTCCTCCCCGGCAACGGCGCCAGAAAAAGTGCTGCTACTCGTGTGATGATGAGGCCAGAAAAGAGCTGTGGTGTGTAGTTGACGTGGGAGCAGTAAGTCCTTGTGCGTGGTGATGACCAGCCCGTTGGGAACCCCAAGAGGAAGGTATGATGAGTGTAGCGGCATGTTTTCCCTCAGTTAAGAAACCAAGGTTTATCGAACAGGAGAGGAGAGACGGTGACGACTGAAGGTGTTGTGGAACCTGCACACACACAAACAAATACTTTGTTCCCAACTTGCGATGAGGTTGTCAATCTCACCGGTTTGCTTGAAACAAAGGTTATGAGTGTATCGAGTGGAAAACAGTAAAGTATATGCGAGTAAAGTAAACAGTGCGAGAAAAGTAAACAGGTGATTGCAATATGATTAAAATAGGACCGGGGTCCACAGTTCACTAGTGGTGTCTCTCCATAGATAAAATAACATGCTGGGTAAACAAATTACAGTTGGGCAATTGATAGAATAAAGATAACGTGATATGTCAAGAAGATCACTATGAGATTTACTCTGGGCATTACAACAAAATACATAGACCGCCATCCAACTGCATCTATGACTAATAATCCACTCCCGGGGATATCATCCAAACACCCTAGAAGTATTAAGTTGCGAACAACAGATAATTGCATTAAGCAAAGTGTGTAATGTAAACAAAGCATATGCCCTTGAGCATATGAATGTTGTTTTCTCCCTAGTAGCAACAGCACATCTACCACCTTAGAGGTTTCTGTCACTCCCCCAGGTGAAATAGAGACATGAACCCACTATCGAGCATAAATACCCCCTCTTGGAGTCACTAGCAACTACTCGGCCAAGATAGCTACTAACAACGGAGAGCATGCAAGATCATAAACAACATAGAGATAACAAAAGATATAATTCAGTACAGCAACTTAATCATAAACACCAATATTCATCGGATCCCAACAAACCAACATCATAGAATTACATAACGGTGATCTCAATCATGTAGGGCAGCTCATGAGATCTAAACATGAAGCACATGGTGGAGAAGACAACCATCTAGCTACTGCTATGGACCCATAGTCCAAGGTAGACTACTCACTCATCGCTCCGGAGGCAAGCATGGCGATGAAGAAGACCTCCGGTGGCGATTCCCCTCTCCGGCAGGGTGCCGGGAAGAGCTTCTGGACCCTCCCGATCTTCGGGTCGATGGCGGCGGCGGATCGCGATGTGTTCTATAAATCCGATCGGGTACTTAGGTTTTTCTCGTCGGGGTGTCTTTATAGGCGAAGGGGCGATATCAGAGGTGGAGCCAGGCTCCCTCACACAGGGGTGGCGCGGCCAGGGGCCAGGCCGCGCCGGCCCTGTGTGTGGGCCCTGGTGGCCCCTCTCCGTCTCTCCTTCGGATGTCTGGAAGCTTCCGGGAAAAATAAGACTTCAGGAACTTGTTTCATCCAATTCTGAGAATATTTCCTGTGTATCACTTCTGAAACACAAAAACAGCAAAAAACAGGAAACTGGCACTGTGGCACTTCGTTAATAGGTTAGTTCCGGAAAATGCATAAAAGTGCCACTAAGTGTAACGAAACAATAGGCAAATGGTGTAAAAACAAGCATGGAGCATCAAAAATTATAGATACGTTTGAAACGTATCAGTGGTATATTTTGATGACATTCTCATATATAGCAAATCTTTAGAGGACCATTTGGATCATTTACGTGCTGTTTTCAATGCTTTACGTGATGCACGTCAGTATGGTAATCTTGAGAAGTGCACCTTTTGCACAAACAGAGTTGCTTTTCTTGGTTATGTTGTTACAGAACAGGGAATTGAAGTTGATCCAGCCAAGATTGAAGCTATTGAGAATTGGCCGCAGCCCAAGACGGTCACACAAGTGAGGAGTTTTCTTGGTCTCGCTGGGTTTTATAGGCGCTTTGTCAAAGATTTTGGTTCTATTGCTGCGCCATTGAATGAGCTCACAAAGAAGGATGTGCCCTTTGTTTGGGGCAATGCACAACAAGAGGCCTTCATGATACTGAAAGATAAGTTAACACATGCTCCATTACTCCAACTTCCTAATTTTAATAAGACGTTTGAACTTGAATGTGATGCTAGTGGAATTGGTTTGGGAGGTGTGTTATTACAAGAGGGCAAACCTGTATCATATTTTAGTGAAAAATTGAGTGGGCCTAGTCTGAACTATTCTACTTATGATAAAGAATTATATGCACTAGTTCGGACATTAGAAACTTGGCAACATTATTTATGGCCTAAAGAATTTGTTATATATTCTGATCATGAATCTTTGAAGCATATTCGTAGTCAAGCAAAACTGAATCGTCAACATGCAAAGTGGGTTGAATTTATTGAGTCTTTTCCTTATGTTATCAAACACAAAAAGGGTAAAGATAATGTTATTGCTGATGCTTTGTCGCGCCGCTATACTATGCTATCCCAGCTTGACTTCAAATTTTTTGGGTTGGAAACTATAAAGGAACAATACTTGCATGATGCTGAATTTAAAGATGTGTTGCAAAATTGTAGAGATGGTAGAACATGGAACAAATTCATCCTTACTGATAGATTTGTGTTCCGTGCTAACAAACTATGCATCCCAGATGGTTCCGTTCGTCTTTTGTTATTACAGGAGGCGCATGGAGGAGGATTAATGGGACACTTTGGTGTCAAGAAGACGGAGGATGTTCTTGCTGCACACTTCTTTTGGCCACGCATGCGGCGAGATGTTGAGAGATTCGTGGCACGCTGCACTACTTGTCAAAAAGCGAAGTCTCGCCTTAATCCACATGGTTTATATATGCCTCTTCCTGTTCCTAGTATTCCTTGGGAGGATATTTCGATGGACTTTGTTTTGGGATTACCTCGTACACAGAAGGGGAGGGATAGTATTTTTGTTGTTGTGGATCGGTTTTCTAAGATGGCACACTTTATTCCTTGTCACAAGACCGATGATGCTGCGCACATTGCTGATTTGTTTTTTCGTGATATCGTTCATTTGCATGGTGTGCCAAATACTATTGTTTCTGACCGTGATACTAAATTCCTTAGCCATTTTTGGAGATGTTTATGGGCTAAGTTGGGGACTAAATTGCTGTTTAGTACTACATGTCATCCCCAAACTGATGGACAAACTGAAGTAGTTAATAGAACTTTATCTACCATGTTGCGGGCTGTTTTAAAGAAGAACTTAAAATTGTGGGAAGAGTGTTTGCCTCATATTGAATTTGCTTATAATCGTTCGCTGCATTCTACCACAAAGATGAGCCTTTTTCAGATTGTCTATGGTTTTGTTCCACGTGCACCTATTGATTTGTTGCCTTTACCATCTTCAGTGCAAAATAATTTCGATGCTACACAACGTGTTGATTTGATTTTAAAATTGCATGCAACTACTAAAGACAACATAGAACGCATGAATGTTAAGTATAAAGTTGCTGGGGATAGAGGACGAAAGCATGTTGTGTTTGAGGTTGGTGATCTTGTTTGGTTGCATTTGCGCAAAGATCGTTTTCCTGATTTGTGCAAGTCTAAGTTAATGCCACGTGCTGATGGTCCTTTTAAGGTGATAGAGAAAATCAATGATAATGCATATAAACTTGAGCTTCCTGCAGATTTTGGTACGGTAAGTCCTACATTTAACATTGCAGATTTAAAGCCTTACTTCGGTGAAGAAGATGAGGTTGCATCGAGGATGACTTCAATTCAAGAAGGGGAGCATGATGAGGACATCCCATCTATTGATACAACCGCTGCACCTACAGCAGAACACATACAAGGACCCATCACTCGAGCTCGTGCCAAGCAACTTAACTATCAGGTACTTTCGTTTCTTGGAACTCTTTCTCACATACATGAGAATATGATGCTGCCTAAATCAGATATGTTTGTTACTCTTAGGAATGATGGACCTAGCATGGATGAGAGGGACAATCATTGGAGCATGATCATGCATGGAGATGGCAGCAAGCGTTTGAGGATTGAAGAAGATGCCACGAGTGGAGATTTCAGAACTTTGAAGCCACCGTAATGAAGGATGAAGACTTGGACGAAATATACAAAGAACTACTTCATAAATTCGTCCTTAGATAGATATGGTGCTGCGTCACTTTTATTTTTGGGCCAGGCCCATGTAATTTTCGCAGCAAATAAGACAGCCAATTTTAGGAGTCCGAATTTGAGGAGAAAAGGCCTGTTAGGGTTCCGTTCGACCACCATACCCATGGCTGGTCGCACCCCTACCTTTTCCTCCTCAAATACCCCCCGTAGCCATCATTAGAACTCGGATTTTGTTTAGACTAAAGTTAGCCATTACTGCAACTACGAGCTCGACTTTTGAGGCCAATCGCCCAGAAAAAGACCGCTATTCGGAATCCCACCTTTTGAATAAAGCATACATCTTTCATCCGCAATATCTTGATTGCAGTATTAGTTCTTACTTGTTCTCGATTTCAGGTAGGAATTAAGACCCTCGCTGGTCAGGCTGATCGTGCATCCGCAAGTTCAGTAACTCCCGGAGATTGTTCTAGCGATTGCATTGGCGCACGAGCTTCGCACGTGTAGTCGGATCGTCAAGCACGAACTCCACCCACCAAATCGACATATCAAGATCTCATCGAAAGATCGGACACCTTTTCCCTATCATGTAGCAACTTCCCCAAAAGTTCCGTGATCAAAAGAACTCGCAAAGAAAACTATAAAGCGGCAAACACAAATATTGGCGGAAATCTGTCAAAACAGAACAGCTGACAAAGGTCGAATTTTTAAGGTGTTTTCTGTTGCTAAAATCAAAAAGTGTTCAGCTAATGAAAGTTTGGATATAACCTGGGGCATATGCACAAGAAATCGCAGGTCCAAAAGATATACAGAGAATTTTCACGAATTTTTACGGTGCAGCATCGAAAACAGTTTCAGGACAGCAACATCCCCAAATCTTACCTCACTCAAATTAGAGGCTTCTCTTGGCACAACAACGAAATAAAAAGGATAAGGAGCAGTTATTACAGTAGTAATAACTTCCAAGACTCAAATAAAAGAAAAAGTACTGAAAATAAAACAATGGGTTATCTCCCAAGAGTGCTTTTCTTTAACGCCTTTGAGCTAGGCGCAGTAATTTGCAAAGATGCTCATGTGGGCGCCATATAAGAGCTTGAGGCAAAGGCGCCATATAGGAACTTAAAGCAATAGAGAGCATCAAAAAGCAAGTATGGAACACATTTAAATCTAAACCAGTTCCTATGAAAAATAGTCTTGTAAAGAGATAAGTCATAAAAGCGCAAAGCAAAAAGCATAGGAAGGCAAAACAAGTACAACTTCAAGAATTGCAACATAAAGAGGGGAAACTCAATATTGTTGAGATCCATCAAACCATGTTTCCCTCTCTCATAATAACTTTCAGTAGCATCATGAGTAGAACTAACAATATAACTATCACATAAAGCATCCCTATCATGAGCCACATGCATAAAAGAATTAATACTCCCCACATGAACAATAGTAGTAGGAGCAGATTCAACAGAATAATTATTCTCATCACCATAATCATCAAAAATAGGAGGCATATTGTAGTCATACCTTGTTTCCTCCTCAATAGTAGGTGAACTGAAAATATTATACTCATCATCATAGCCATCATAAACTAGAGGTTTAATATCATCACAAGCTAGAGAACAACTATTTCGCAAAGCGTATTCATCAAACATATCATCATAAGAAGGAACATCACATAGGGGAGATAAAATATCATCAGAGCAAACTTTCTCCACTGAAGCTGGGGAACTAAAAATATCATGCTTAACAAAACCAGCTTCCCCAAGCTTAGACTTTTCCATAGCATTAGTAATAACAGGATTCAAAGCATTTGTATTCTCTTCAAACACTTCATATCTAAACTCAGGAAAAAGACTAAAGAACTCTTTATTTTCCATTAAGCCTAACTAGTGAAAATAAAAACAAGAAACAAAAAGATGTAATTGTAGAATCTAAAGGAAATAACTTCGAGCACTCACACAGGAGGATGTGAGTACCTTTTACCTTACCTCCCCGGCAACGGCGCCAGAAAAGAGCTTGATGTCTACACACACTTCTGTTCTTGTAGACAGTGTTGGGCCTCCAAGTGCAGAGGTTTGTAGAGCAGCAGCAAGTTTCCCTTAAGTGGATCACCCAAGGTTTATCAAACTCAGGGAGGAAGAGGTCAAAGCTATCCCTCTCAAGCAACCCTGCAATTATGATAC
Organism: Dactylis glomerata; assembly: GCA_007115705.1. Lineage (NCBI taxonomy): Eukaryota > Viridiplantae > Streptophyta > Magnoliopsida > Poales > Poaceae > Dactylis > Dactylis glomerata. The sequence goes on along the minus strand of QXEO01000406.1, from coordinate 2,860,388 downwards.
AGAAAGTCTCTTGTGTCCCCAACACACCCAATACACTTGTCAGATGTATAGGTGCACTAGTTCGGCGAAGAGATAGTGAAATACAAGTAGTAGTGATGAATATAAGTAGCAAACGTGATCTGGAATAAAAATGGCAGCAAGCAAACAAGTAACAAAACAGCAAGTAAACGGTGTGCAAAGCTTGGAAACAAGGCCTAGGGATCATACTTTCACTAGTGGACACACTCCCAACAAATATAACATAATTGAACAAATAAATAACTTCTCTTCACTATGGTACTCTGAATTACTCTCCTATTGAACAACACTAATCATTGCGTAGGGCTACGAAGCACTCCTCAAAGTTCATCAAGTACTTGAAAAACACCACTCATAGAGATATTCAAATCGAATCACAACTCAAGATAAATATTATTGCAACTTAGACCAAGTACTAACACGGTGCACACACTGTCAACATTACACTATGAAAGGAGGAATAGATCACTTCAATACTATCATAGTGATAATTATTCTCATAATCCATAAGAGATCACAATCGTAGCCTAGACCAAGTACCACCACGATGCATGTACTGTCACCGTTACACCATGGCAGGAGGAATAGATTACTTTAATAACACACTAGAGTACACATAATGAAGAAGAGTAACATCTACTTATTCAACATGATACAAAGCTCACGATCACATAAAGATCACATCATGGGAGAGAGAGGTGAACCACATAGCTACCGGTAGAGCCCTCAGCCCCGGGGGTGAACTACTCCCTCCTCATCATAGGAGACAGCAAGGTTGATGGAGATGGCGGTGAGGTCGATGGAGACGGCGGAGACGGCGATGGAGACCGATGGAGATGGCTCCGGGGGCACTTCCCCATCCCGGCAGGGTGCCGGAATAGAGACTTCTGTCCCCCTAAATTCGTCGATAGTGGCGGCGGAGCTACGGAACTGTTCTAGAAATTTCGCCGACTCCTTTAGGGTTTTCCGTCCCGAGGCTTCTTATAGGCGAAGGGGCATCGTCAGGGGGCAGCCAGGGGCTCCTCACACCAGGTGGGCGTGGCCAGGGGCTGGGCCACGCCCCCTACGTGTGAGGGTGGCCTCTGGCCCCCCTCGGCTCTCTTTCGGTCTTCGGGAAGCTTCCGGGAAAAATAAGACTTCTGGAACTTGTTTCGTCCAATTCCAAGAATATTTTCTATGTAGCTTTTCTGAAACACAAAACAACAGAAAACAGGGAACTGGCACTGTGGCATCTTGTCAATAGGTTAGTTCCGGAAATCGCATAAAAATGCCACGAAGTGTAACGAAACACAAGGCAAATGGTGTAAAAACAAGCATGGAGCATAAAAAATTATAGATACGTTTGAGACGTATCATTTGGTACGAGGCATCTCACAACTATATAAGGGTACGTGGTACCCTGGAATCCGGATTGCCGCAAGTCAATGGGAAATAGTAAATCAGGATCCGTTGAGGGATTTATCTGGCCAGAAGACACTATGGGTCTCCTGACATGGTAGTAGAGTTACGCTCGAACGTGGAGGTAGACTGCCAGGATGTGCCGGGGAGGTACACACTCCATAGGGTAGATTCCCGTACTAAGGTAAATAAGCGAAAGGCTTTGATCGGGTGCTTGTCGTGGCATAGGATGCTATGCGGGGATTATGCCCACACGATGAGTATTAGGATGGTGTGGGTGATACATTGCAGACGTATCTATAATTTTTGATGCTCCATGCTTGTTTTACACCAATTGCTTTATGTTTTGTTTACACTTCGTGACGTTTTTATGCATTTTCCAGAACTAACCTATTAACAAGATGCCACAGTGCCAGTTCCTATTTTCTGCTGTTTGTGTGTTTCAGAAAAGTTACACAGGAAATATTCTCGGAATTGGACAAAATGAAAGCCGAAATTCCTATTTAGCTAACACGAAGACGGATTCCAGAGGAGAGATGGAGATCAGCCAGGGGGCGGCCACACCATAGGGTGGCGCGGGCCACCCCTTGGCTGCACCACCAGGTGGTGTGGGCCCCTGGTCCACCCTCTAACATTGCCCTTCCGCCTATAAATTCCCTTCGTCGCAAAAAACCTAAAGGAGAGAACTTACTGTTGTGCTCATCATACCATCCTCTTGGGGTTTCCCAACTGGTCTTGTGAGACATCAGGACTCTTTCTGGCGCCATCGCTAAGAGAAAGAAGATTTCCGCAACGGGAGTCTCTCACTTCCAATCTTTTTACTTTGTTATTGTTTTGCTTAGTTTCTTTACTTTATTTTGTTTTCTTATTTTTATCAAAAATACAGAAAATTAGTTCCTACTATAGTTGTTATTTTTGCTGGTCTATTATTGTCTTGCTTTATCATGCTTTCTATCAATGGTTGATTTCTTTGAAACTAGATCTTATTGGCAAGGTGGGTTCACGGAAGAACAACAAAATTATTATAAGGAACACCGCTTGTCACAAAAAGGGAAACACTTATGGGAGCAAATTAATAAATTGTATATCATTGCTAGAAATGTGTGCTCTACTTATAATGTTACTTATTGCTTTGATAAATCTCGTTGCTGTAGGAGGTATAAACACCTCCCTTTTCAATGTGAGTATAATGATAATGTTACCATATCTTCTTATGTTAAGGGAAATTATGACTTTTATGATGTGGAACAGATTGAAGAATTTATTACTTGGAAGGGTGCATTCAAACTTGCTTATTTGCTTGAAAATACTGATGATGCACCTTAAAATAAATATGAGGTTTATGATATACTTAAATTTTTCTTTGATAATTACAAGGAAGAAAATGGCTATATTCTTAAATATCTTAATAGATGCTCTCCACCAACAGAAGAGACTAATGCCTTGCAGGAGCCTATGGAGAAGAAATTGCCGAAACTGGAAGCTCATTGGATGAAAAAGAGGAGGAGAGTGATGATCAAGAGGAGGAAGAATGGAGCTACCCTTTTCTACCTTCCAATAAGATTAACTCTTTAACTAATACCATATTTGATCGTCCTCCATGCTTACCAAAGGATAATGAGTGTTATATTGATAATTGTGTTGATTCCATTGATTCTTTTGAAATATCCCTTTTTGATGAAATTGATACTTGCTATACTTGTGACCTTGATACTACTATTGATGCTACTTAAAATTATTATGAGAGAGGAAAATATGGTTGTTGGAATTTTCATGTTACTAAAACACCTCTCTTTATATTGAAAGTTCCGAAGTTGCTCTTGTTTTATCTACCCATGCTTGTTACTATGTGCTTCTTTGATTTATTTTCTTACAAGATTCCTATGCATAGGAAGTGGGTTAGACTTAAATGCTTTTCATATTTTCTCCTTGATGTTCTCTTTTGCTTCAATTCATATTTCTTATGTGAGCATCTTCTCAAATTATAGAGCCTAGCTCAAAGGCGTTAAAGAAAAGCACTCTTGGGAGATAACCCAATGTTTTCTTTTTAGTACTTTTTCTTTTTATTGAGTCTTGGAAGTTGTTACTACTTTAATGACCTATCCTTCTCATTTTTATTTCGTTTTTGTGCCAAGAATAGCCTCTAATTGGAAGAAGATAAGAATTGGGGAAGTTGCTGTCTTGAAACAGATTTCTGCGCTTTGCTGTAAAAATTCGTGAAAATTCCCAGAATGTCGTATTGATCTGCTACTTTTTGTGCACATGCCCCAGGTTATTATCTAACTTTTGTTAGTTTTGCACTTTTCGATTTGAGCAACAGAAGATTTTTGAAAAAAAAAATCAATCTTTACATGTTGTTCTATTTTGACTGATTTTTGCCAGTATTGGCATTTGCCTCTTGATCTCTTTCTTTTTGAGTTCTTTTGATCACGGAAATTTTGAGAGAAGTTTCTACAGTACCTAATGTTTTAATAGGTGTTGTACTTGAGTTGAATCTGAACCAAAAGTGGATCTACTATCTTGCATACACTAATGTTGCTAATGAGAATTGTGTGAAGTTTTGTATGAAGGAAGTTTTCAAGTGTAGGGAAAGGAGAATGATGAGATGAGATGAAATATGGACAAAGCTCAATATTGGGGTTGCCATGTCACCTCAATAAATATCCAAGAGGTACAAGTGTCAAAGCTTGGGGATGCCCCATGGCACCCCTTCTTCATTAACAAAAATATCAGGTTATCTTTCAAGACCCTATATTTTTATTGCTTCATATGCTATGTGTTTTTCTTGGAGCGTCTTTATTTTTTTTGCTTTCAGTTTTCTTTTGTTTTGTTTGCTGCAATAAATGGTTGGACCCCAACATTTTTATTTTGGAGAAAAAACACTCCGTTTTCATTGCCTAGAACACTCTAGTTTTCACTCTCATCGTTCTACGATTGTTCTCTTTTTCTAGTACTGCATTAACTTTTATTTTTCGCCTTTATTTTTGTTCAGAACTTGCTAGTTCTTTGTAGCTAGGTGTGTTTAGACATCTGGTCTTTTTTGCTTTTCATCCTTGAGAGTTGTTTCAAATAGGTTGATTGGTGTTGGAAAAGAGTAAACTGTTTCATGCTTATAGTGGCGCAAAAGGGAGCTTGTTTAGACTGTGGCTTAGACTTTAGCATGTCATGCTAGATATTATTTTGATTATATGCTTAGTAGTTATTGTTTTAGCATGACTTGTCTAAAATAACTGAGAGTGCTTAATGTGCCTTTGAAAGAATCATGCGTTGTTTTTATCATATAGAACCATAATATTGTGGTATTCTCCTTTGATGCTTTATTTGGGTTGACTTGGCGCATGCTTACACCATGTTATGACTATAAACCAGTCGTCTTAAGCCTCTATGATCATTTGGTTTTTGACTTGTAATATCACTTTATGCTTTGGTTAATAATGTTTTATCGCTATGCATGATTATGGCCATTATTGCTCTCTTAGTTGGTCGCTCCCAGTCTTTTGCTAGCCTTCATCTGTACTGAGTATGAGCTCTACTCTTGCATCCAACTCCCAAAAACCAAAGTTATTCCAAAGAGTCCACTATAAATTCCTATGCATGGCATTTCAAACCATTCCAAGCAAATTTTCATGTGCTAGCTTTCAAAACCTTCAAAATACTTTTCATTTTGTGACACTGTTTTTAGCTCATGAGGACGTAGTGGTTGGGTTTTTATCTTCCATATTGAATTAAGTACCCCTTGACTTGCATGCTTCATCCGCTCGTCACTAATTTTGCAAGAGAGCTGGTCAGACCATTGTAACCTTTAAAAAGGAAAAGAAAAAAGGCACTCCTCCCTGGTATGTGATTGTTGGCAGGCACTTGAAGGATTCGGTTAGCCATGGTTTGTGAAAGGAAAAGTGGGGAGGAGTGCCAAACTTTATAAAAGAGCATGCAAATGCCAATTTTTCAAGAACTCGGAACTGCTCTCAACTTGTTCAGTATGGAAGATAACACGAACCCCATTGCCAGTCGTTGACAGGAACAACCACCTCTCAAAACAATTTTTATCTTTGTTTTACAAATGAAAAGCTCTAGCACATGTTAAATCCCTGCTTCCCTCTGTGAAAGGGCCTATCTTTTCCTTTTATGTTGAGTCTTCATCTTCTATCTTTTTGCACCAATTAAGAGAGCATAGTTGTCATTCTGTGTAACACCCCACTTTCTGTAACCCTGTTTAAGTAGTGTTTAGTGAGCCAAAAATGAGGGCCAACAAAAACTTTTTTTGTGCAAACCTCTGGGAGTACTATTTCTTGCTTGTTTGTCTTGGTTGTTATGTTAATGATGTCGGTTTGAGTTGCTTGTTGAACAATATTGTGAACCAACGCAATCCTTGTGCCCTTGTGGTCATGCCTTCATTTATGCTTCTAGCTATTTTTCCAAAACCATTATCTTGGCAACCTCTCCTTTTTCCAATTTATTTTATTTGTCCAAAACAAGAGCCAAGGTTTATCCTTGAGACAAAGCTTTTATCAAAACTAAGTATTTACAAAATTATGGGGACCTACAAAGTAGAGTGGTCCCACTATTTTACAAACTTATATTTTGTTGATATTTATAAAAAGGATTTCAAACACCTTTAAGAAAACTTTCTAAAGGAGATGTTTATGTCTCCACTAGTTTCTGAAAAGTCTACAAAAGCTTTACTCCTTTATTTGAAACTCTTTTCAAACTTGACCATGGCATGATCATCATTGAGCACTTGTCAATCATTGTTTCTGGTGATGCTAGATTAGCTGCAAATGATTGACCATGTGTGGTGAGTTGACTTTGTGTGCCTCTGTTTGACTTTGATGAGATGTTTGTGAGTAGATATGATCTTCAGGTAGGCTTGTGGCCTAACATAATAAAAACCCCTCAAGTAGTGTATTGTCCAGTGTAATTTATTTCATTCTATCTTTCAAATCAAACCTATTTTGATGTTTTCCTCTCAACCCCAAAACCCTAACTCTAATGTCTTACCATAAGACATTAGGATCCCTTCTTGAGGACTTTGGCCCTAACCATTTTAGCCCAATAGAACACCCCTGGTATCATAGGAACCATCCCCATCCAACCCTAAGAGGTTCCTCTCCATCTTCACAAAATATTTTCTTGCAGACATTTTATCGAACACCTAGTGTGCAGACTATCTTCGTGTCTGTTAACAGATTCAGCTTTCCGACACTTGTATTAAGCTCATCTATTCTATCCATGACATTGTACCTTCCTAGAACTCATATTTGGCATGTGTTCTTTCATTCTTTCCATTACCACTTGGTCATTTGGGGCCATCTTCAAATTGTTTCAATCTTGTTTCCGAGGCTAATCAAATCAGTGACCAATTGGCTGTTATCAGATGCACTTTTGCTCAAACTTTTAAATTCTGAAATTAACTGTTCAGAGGCCATCCTCTGACCTATTCCTCTTCCTTTTGACCCACTCTAACTATCTATGCACTCGTTGGTGCATTTTGAAGCCTACCACTTATTTATGTGACTAGGTTTTGAACCCTAGTCAAAACTGATTTCACCTTTTCTAGTTTCCTTGATCCTCTTGGTAACTTGTCAGCACTCATCATAAAAATTTCTCCATAAATTCATTTCCTCTTTACTAGCATTTGGAAAGGTTATTTATGCATACAATCATTCCCTCTCCATAAAAAATAATCATTTTCCTTATTTCATCTTTCTTATTTAGCAAAATGCATGGAATGGAAACTATGCTATCTCATGCCTTTTCTTTCCTATCAAATAGGTTTGATGAGACTTCACCATGCTATCTTGTTATTAAAGAATCCCATGAATCCCAAAACTCGAGTTGCTTATTCTCCAATAGTTTCAAAGTCTTGTTCAAAATATAATCAGGACCAACCTTCATTAATACAAATACTAGTGACCAAGTTACTTTGCAAAGCTTGGCTAGGTCATCTTCAACTTTCACACTACTCCCTCTGAACAATCCTTACATGCCCATGTTTGGAAACAATTGAAACTACCTCTCATATCCAAATTTGATCAATGCATGCATCAAATTCCATTTCCATTTCAAACCACCTAAACACATTTGTAACTTCGCCAATCCATCTCTCTGATCCATCAATCACTTGTCACCACCTATGATTATTTGAATCCTTCTCCATTTCAAGAAATGACCATCACTTTCTTGAATCCCCCTTCTTAATTTCTCTCATGGTCTTTCCCTTTGGATCCTCACTAATCACCCTAGCACCCTCCTCTCTCTCTGGACCAAAATGGCATATGCTACAGTGCTACTTTTGGCTGGTTGTTTTTGGAAAGAAGGAGAGAGGAGAGGCATGGCCGATGAGCAAGTTTTGTGCCAAGATTTGTGGCATCATCCCTCTTCCCTCTATCAAGCTACCTCACCACTGGCCTCCCATGTGCCCCTTTGAGCCTTCCCGATCAAGCCCCCTCCCCTATCCTAATCCTCTCAGCCACTCTCTCTCGTGACCTAGAGAAGCCATTGGCATGAACCATTTATGAAACGAGCTCCTCCGCTCGGGTGTGGGGACCCCGGATTACCCATCCGGAATACCCGATATGCATACAATTCATGATCCCATGATCGGTGTGTCGTGAATCCACATATCCGAGTTGATTCCAGAATTACATCGTCCATTACATTACCGAATGATATACTTACAATTGGTCACATGACCAAGTATTATATTGCCACGCAGGGCAAGTCTATAATTAACCAGCGGATACCAAGTAGCGTTGATGACCCACGTCATGCCTACTACCCTACAGGCAACTGACTGGGAGACGTTCCTAGTTCGCACCGGCGTCGTCGTAACCATCGTCACCTTCCTTGTAGTCTTTGTCATATTCTGACCAAGTTAATAGCCAGGGACAAAGCCGTGAGTACATTTGAATTGTACTCGCAAAGCATCTAAGAGAAATTCATCGGTATGCAATTTGGCTGTTACAAGGTGAAAGGCTCTAGTCTAGTTTACCCTAACTAGTCAATTTCTAGTGTCGATATAGCATGTCTTACGACATTTCTATATCCTTATTAAAGAAAACATTTAGAAAACCGTTTTTATAAAATCTCTAGGAAAGGGGGAACTCATTTACTTTTCAAGAGAGAGAGCCGGTGGTCAATCAAACATGACCACCTTCCTTTATGAATCCAAGTCAATCACACATAACCATCTCCATTCCTTCGGCAGTACCCTGCAAGAACTCCAAATCATAACCGTGCCACGGCAGTACCCTCTGAGTACTCCGTCCGGCACCTTCTCCAATTTTCTTGAAAACATCTTTTGAAAACAAAACCGACATTGGGCTAGATAGCGACCATTCCAACAGTCCATGACCGAGGAATTGGCTATTCGAATAGGATTTCACTCGGCAGAGGTTGTACACTTTACCCACAAGATTCGATAAATCCGCCGGGATTCCACCACGGACCATCATACACAAGTATGCAGGGTTCGGATAATAGAACAGAGCCTTCCATCTGTCTACCTTAGTACGGGTGCCTGCCCTGTGGAGTTAACCTCCCCGGCAAACCCTGGCAGCCTACCTCCATTTCCTCAAGTGTAGCCCCAGTGCCACGGCGGGAGAACCCAAGTGTCTTCCGGATGGGTAGCCTATTGGCGGGCCCTGTGGGGACCCCGGTTTACCATCCGGAATTCCCGTTATGCATACAATTCATGATCCCAGGAAGACCGTCATGAATCCACATAACAGAGTTGGCATTACAGAGTACATCATCCATTACATAAATAAGTCGATTAGTCTTACATGGCCACTTGGCCGAATTTAAATGCCTCGCAGGGCAAGTTCACTAAACATAGTAGCGGCATCAAAAGTAGCGTTGGTAGCCCGTGTCGTGCCTCTACCCTACAGGCGACTGACCGGGAGACGGATCCTAGTTCGCACCGGCGTCGTCGAACTCCTCACCATCATCATCATAGTCTTCTCCATAATCTGGCCAAGTTAATAGCCAGGGACAAAGCCGTGAGTAAATTTTGGAATTGTACTCGCAAACCACCTAAGAGGGAACAAGTTGCATGCTATTTGGCTGTAGCAAGGGAAGATGGTTCGAGGCTAGAGCTCAACTCTACTTATAGTTTCTCGTGTCGATATATCATGTCATACGACATCTCTATATCATAGTTTCTCTTGTCGATATAGCATGTCATACGACATCTCTATATCCTTATTAAAGAAATTTTTTTGTAAAGAAACTTTAGTAAAAGCTCTAGGGAAGGGGGAACTCATTTTTCAAGAGAAGAGCCGGTGGTTAATCAAACATGACCACCATCCACATTAAGTCCGGTCAATCACACATGAACACTTCTATTCCTTTGGCAGTACCCTGCAAGTACTCCGAACCATACCCGTGCCACGGCAGTACCCTCCGAGTACTCCGTCCGGCACCTTTCTCCATTTTTCCGAAATCAACCTTTGAAAACAAAACTAACATTGGGCTAAGCAACGGTCGTCCCAACCGTCCATGACCGAGGACTCGGCTATTCGAATAGATTTACACTCTGCAGAGGTTGTACACTTTACCCACACCATCCGATAAATCCGCCGGGATACCACCATGGACCGTCATACTCAAGTATGCGGGGTTCGGATAATCGACCATAGCCTTCCATCTATTCACCTTAGTATGGGTGCCTACCCTGTGGAGTATACATCCCCAGCAAACCCTGGCCATCTACCTCTGCCGAGTGTAGTTCCAGTGCCACGGCGGGAGAAACCCAAGTGTCTTCCGGCCGGATAAATCCCGAAGGATCCTGATTTACTATTGCCCATAAACTGGTGGCAATTCGGATTCCGGGGTCCTACAAACCCTTATATAGTATGAGGCTCCCCACACTAAAGCAAATAAACTTCGGACTAAGCCCCATCCCATACCGGGGTAATGTGGTTGCACGGATTAATTGTTCTGAGCAAACGCCTAGTGATCACCATCATATAAAAAAAACCACCATCTCCTTTGTCCTCCATTTTGATCAAAACCATTTTTGAAATCACTTCAGTGGGGTAGGTACTACCCCAAGGTTTTCAGAAACATTTTCTAAACTTTCTTTGAGTGTTCCCATTCCTAGAGTTTTAGCTCCACTAGAAGGTTTATCAAGGGCTTTGTTGCTAATCAACAAGCCACTAGTTCAGGGGTGAAGAATAGGTAATCAAGGGGGTCATCTTGATGGATGATAACAATTTGACTTGCGGAGCCTAAGTCAACAAATAATTGCTACAAGAACTATAGCAATATAAATCCATGCACTTTAATAAAACAGAAGGAGATATGCAAATGTGTAAATAGGAATTCAGATATGCATGAAGTTAGATGGCTTGCCTTGGCTGGCTTGTCCCTGGTCCTCCTCGTCCTGATACTTGTACACTTCACCCTCCTCGGTACACTCCTCGTTCGATTCTATCGCCTGGAAAAATAACAATGCACAAATAAATATACAAGCATACACAAGTCACAAACAATTCAGCACTCCATACCATATCATCAAAGAGTATCAGAAGCAAACAAGTTTAGAAAACAATCAAGATTTCATAAGTTTCTAATTAACAATTATCCCTATTAGAACTAGGGTTTCTTATATAGAGCAACACAACAACATCCTATCTTAATCAAGCATGAAGTCAACCAAATGAACCAAAGCATCACATTCAGCACACTTGCAGGTTGACAACAATCTTAAGAACCTAATAAAGTTGGATTTACTGAAAAAGAATTGGTGATTAATTTCCTATGAATTAATCAATAGGAATATAGCACTAGAGCACCAAAATAATCCTCAGATATTCTCTGAGTTTTAGAAAAATATGAGGTGATTTGCTCTGGAAAGCTCTTCCAGAACATAATCCAACAAAGTTGTATTCAACACAAAATTCCATTTCTACTGCAGGTGGTGATTTTCCTAAGATTAATTACACACAATGCCATTTTAATTACTACCGCAAGAATATAGCTCCTAAAATAGCAAAATCAGTGAGTCAAGCAAGATATCATAATAAGCTAACTCTAGAAATTGGATTCACTCATTTTCAATACACCAAACTTAAGATTTGAAATTAAGTATGGAAATAGGCTAATAACACACCTCTATTTATCTTTTTATCTACAGTGCTTCTAAAATCATGGGACCTATGGCATCTGAAAGGTAATCACCTAAGCTACCCAGGGAAATTTGAATCACTTCATTTGCATGCACAAAACAATTTTTATGGAATTTCAAAGTTCACAGAACAAACAAAACAACAGAGCATTTTCTTAAAAAAAAATCGCGCGGGCCAGATCTGCCCGGACTGGGCCGAGGCGACGCAGATCCGGCCCAGATCCAGCGCGGCAGCGGCAACATTTGAACCTGCCAGCAGGGCCCAGCTGTCATCGGCCCCGGTTTACTGAATCGGTACGCGCCGTTCCTGGCCGTCCGATCAAGTCGCGATCGACGGCCAGCGCTCGTCGTCTCCGTGACAGAAGATGAGGGCATCGGCGGGGTTAGGGTTTGCTGGGAATGGCGAGGGCTCACCTAGGGCTTTGCTCATCGTCGGAGAGGGGTAGCGGCGGCTGCGGGGGCTTCGCGCGGTCAAGTCTCACCGTTGGTGAAGCAGAAGGGGCTTTGGGCGAGGGCGTGGTCGAGGGAGTCCTGCAGGTGCTCCGGCTATGCCTCGGTGATGTCGTTGTCCTCCGCTAGCTCTGGATGGAGGAAACGACGCGGTTAGCGAGAGGTAAACCAGGGAGTGCTGACAGAGGAAGAACAGGAGGGAGAAGGGCGACGACATCGACGGCAACCTTCACCTCTTCCTGCGCAGCACCCGAGCGAGATCGAGCTCTCCCCGGCGAGGGAGATCTAGAGGCTTCGGTTGCAGCTCTGGGTGGTGATGCTGGTGTGCTGGGGATGCAAATGAGCGGAAAGACGGGAGAGAGAGGGGGCTCGGGGCTATTTATCGGGCGCAATGGCCTCGGTGACTGGCGCGGCTGGTCGTGGCATTCGGTGCTAGCATTGGCCAAGTGTAACGCCCCAACCTTGAGAACAAGGTGGAACATCTGTGTTAAGTGCTATTCCCTGGATCAATGATAGCACCACAGAACAAAATGAATTATTCATTGCATAGTATCTAGATTACATCGTGGATCCAGATACAAGGTACTTAAATCTTACAATTTACACAGCGGAATTAACAGAGTGGCAAGGAGCCTCCATCTTCTTCACGTGCCACAGGCAGACATGTTGGAATGTAAGCTCGAGATCCTAATCCTGGTTCCTTACTCGAAGTAAAACCTGCACGTTGAATATGCAGCCCCGGAGGGGTCAGTACAATGATGTACTGGCAAATGACACATATTTGGTGGCTGTTGTGAGGAGCCTATCTACATGAGTATTTGGCTAGTGGATCTCACAGGCTGATTTGCATAAAGCCAGTTTTATCCTACAGTTCTTTCTTAAAGTAATACTTTCAAAGTTTTTATATTTTCAAAGGTCGAAATAACCCCCAATAACCACATACTAGCTAGGCACGTGGCACTGGGCGATATTCGACAAAGTTGGAACCTCAGGCACCACCACCCCTCGGAGTGTATGGTCCTTAGTTCCTACCTAGGGGTTTCTAGACAAAATTTTAATAATTCAGAATCGGTGATGAGATTATTCCGTACATTCCATGTCTAGAGACTCAATTGTCCATAACCGAGGACATGGCTAATCGATTAGATTTAAACACCTTGCAAGGGTTGTGCACTTTCACCTTACGATTCATTTTATGCCCATACATAAAATGAAACGAGACCTTTTAGAAGGAGAGGGCAACTAACTGGCAAGATCCGCTCCCAACCTATAATTCATCTACCACCATCTTCTCGCGCCTAGTTGCACTCCCACATTCTAATCAGTCAAGACAGAGCCCATAATGTCATAAGGCTGCACTGGAAGTACGCTAAGCATGGAAGACATAGCCATCTCTTTGTTCCTGGGTGGCCATCCACAAGTGTACGCCCAGGCAGCAACTACACGTAGTGTAGCCCCAGGTCGCCACTCAACACCACCTCCATCATCATACCAATCCACCCAGGTGTTTCATTTTAGTTGAAGTTCTTAACTTTTCACAAAACACTTTTCAAGTGATCTTAGCATGGCATCAATATTAACAAAGTACTTAGCATCCTATCAGGTGGGGTTTGAGGGATAGCTACACACTACTAGGATCTAAGCATTTGATAAAACAGTTGAGTAAAACACCTATCATGCATACTACAAGAGGTGAATTTACTAATGCATAAGTAAAAATGGGTAGGGGAACATGTGTGTCACTTGCCTTTTCGAAGATCACGACGTTTCGCTTCTCTCAACTAAGCACGCAGCTCTTCGCACAAACTATAGCACAAGAAATAGCATACCATAAACAATCCATACAAACACAATCAAACAAATCAAACAATTGAAAGGTGTTTGTTTAACAATTTAGGTTTATTGATATGTTAAGATAGAAAGATATGGCGAAGGATCGTGATTTGTGAGATATGAATTTGAGAGCTAGTTGGGGGAGATCAATATGATTTGAGAGAGGTTTAGAATAGGCATAATATAATTGATGAAGTTTTATACTTTATCGAGGTATGAAAGAATTTCAGAATAGCTCATGTGAAATGGATCACATAAGTGTGGGGTAGTGCAACCAAAATACTATTTGAATAAGTGTAACAACATTTATTCTTTAAATAGCATACATCACCCTTAGGTACTAGGCTAGGTTTCAAGAGTGCTTGAAGTACTCAATTAGCACATTTGCAAGTTGAATAGTTCAATACATGTGAACAGATACTAGGTAGGCACTGATCTGGGTATGGTTGATAACAACACCATAATAACAAAATAGGATTTAGGTTTGTGATGAATTCATATTCTACTCAAGTAGCTCATTTGCTGTTTGAGTAAACATATGAATTAGACAAAATATGATGAGTGGGATCTTTATGCTTTATTAAAGCATATTGGGTCTTGGAACATCTCATGTGGGTAAATCACATAAGAGACAAAATAGTGTAATAGTAATACTACTGAATAAGTGTGACAACAATTATTCTTAAATAGTATCTATTACACTTAAGCTTTGGCTAGGACTCATGAATTATTGAGTTACTCAATTAACTCATTTGTTAATCGAATAGCTCTACACATGAAATCAAGATCAAGTGGGCAGAGGATTGAGTATGGGTAGATAACATTTGGGATAATGGTTTAAGGTTTCTATTGGGTTCATGGGGTATTGGATAAGTGTTATAATGTCGATTAGATCAACATTACAAGGATAGCAAGAATAGAATCTAAGATTGAGATGTATCACACTTTACTCAAACAACACAATTGTAATTTGAATATGTGTGAACTAGACAAGATAGGTCTAAGTAGATATGATCTTGATCAAGATGTTGATTAGATAACATTGATGGCTAGGTATGATCATAAGATTTGCTATGGTAGATGGGAACATTACTGAACAGAAATAGATTTATTCTTATAATGGAAATTACTCAAATCCTCATATTAGAATTTGAATAATTGTGAAGTGGTTCAAGAAATTATGGGAGTGTTGCTACTGGATAGCTTGCAGTAATGCAAGGTCACTGCAATTGGAATCACTCCAAAATAGGTTATAGAATTCAAACTATGATCAGAATAGTGATTTGGATAGATTTGAATGCACAAAGTGTGTGCACGTATCAAATTTGGATTTTCTTGATTCTATGGTGTTCTACAAGTTGAGAGGATTCCAGAGACTACAAATTTGTAATTTTTGGATGGACAGAACTAAGGATATGAATTAATCAAGCTAACAGAAGGTTTGATTCCAATTTGAAAATGGTTTCAAATTGGACCCATAAAATATGGAGTATTATTGTACTACTGGATTCTAGATGTTCTAAGGATTCCAACGGTATATCATTTGTTATTTTTGGACTTACAGAAGATTTTATATTGATTTTACAAGATCTGGGCCAAATCTGTGATTTGAAAATCTATTTGATTTCTATTTGAGTCTGGAGACGACACGCGGCGTGTTCTTACTCGCCCGTACCGGTTCGGGGGGATTAGCATTCTGGGGCGTTGGATCTTATGAGATCTGGACGTCCCAGATGCACTGGTACCTCTTCAGTTAAGTGGTTTGATCTGGTGCGTTAGATCGAGATCGGACGGGCAGGTTAGATCTGAGAGAGGTAAGGCTCACCTAGGGTTCACTGTAGACCGCCGGCGACAAGGTCTGCGCACTGGAATCGAACTCCGGCGAGGTTCTGGTGGTTCCCAGGGACGACGGAGATGCGGACGGTGTTCAGAACGTCAAGGGGATCTCGGAAACGTGAACTACGTCGTCGATCGTTTCCAGGTGCGGAGTAGAGGGTCGGCTGGAGGTGAAGCGGGCGGCAGGAGCTTCGGCTTGATGAAGAGGGGCTCGATTTGCTGCGAGTTAAATCAAACGAAAGACGTCAGAAGGGGCGCCAGAGATAGGGGGAGGAGATAGGGTAGAGGAGGAGACGTGGGTTTTACTGGCAGCGTCGAAATCAACCGAGAATGCTTACGGTGGTGCGGAGCTCCGACGAGCGATTTTGCCGGCCTGGCGGCACAATCTGCAGGAGAACGAAGGGGGAAATGGAGAGGCGGCCGAGGGCATTTTATAGGCGCAGTCGCGGGGAAGAAACGGCAGGAGAATCAATCGAATTGAAGGGGGAGTAACGGCGGGCTCGGGCTTGGTCACCGACGGGATTTCCGTTCGGAGGAAGAAGGAGGTGTCGGTGCTGACACGCGGGTCCCACCCGTCAGCGAGATAGAGAGGGGAGAGGGATACCGGTTCGGGTTTTGCTTCCTGGGCCGCGGGCTCGATCCGGAGCTGGGCCAAATGGTTTCCCCCGGGGGCCTTTTATATTTTTATTTCTTCTTTCCCCCTTTTCCATTTCTGTTTTCTTTATTTCTTTCATAACTTTTGCAAAGATACTTCAATTCAAATCAAACTTCTTCCAGAGATTTTCAAAAGGGAAGCACAATAATCTAAGCCAGTAATAAAACAAGTTTTCAAGTAAAAGGGGTATTTTTAATAAAACATTATGAACCAAGCAAGAGGGACTTGCTTGCATAAAACAATTAGAAATAGGGTGGGAAATTATTCTTTTCAGAATTTGTGAAAATACTTAATTTAGATAGTGTTTGAAATCATCTTTCAAACTTTAAATTTTGAGAAAGAAAACTTTAGCAGATATAAACCTTTTAATAAATATTCTCTATGCTAATATCTTGCATAGGTTTTGATATAAAAGAAAGGAAAATAATAATTTGATACTTGATCTTTCTAAATAAGTTCTTCAAGAAGTAATAGAAAGTTTAATATAGTTTTCTAATAAAGTTTTCAAATAGACTCAAAAGTTTTAAATCCCTGTGAATTTTCAATCAGCACAAGCAAAATAAAAACAAAAATTTTCCCCCAAAATTTGATAAAATCTTGGGTCGTTACACCAAGCTGGGCGGTGGCGTCCAGTGCTGGGCGAAGCATGTGCGGCTCGGTCGGTTTTTGGATGGGCGCGGCTGGCCGAGGGTGTCGAGACGGGTGTGCCAACCGTCCAGTCACATATGCGCGCGCATGTGTTCGACGGTGGCCGCGGCGTCTAACGGGCGAGAGGGCAGGAGTGGCTGTGCCAGTAGGGTGCTAGTGTCGTGTGGAGTCTGTGTGTTTGAACGAAATCGACCGGGGGTGAGCGTGGGGTAGAGAACGGGTTGGGGGTCACTTGGCGGCGGGGGTGCACGGGAGAGGGAGCAGGCTCGCCTGGGGAACACGTGAGGTGCAGTGGTGCTGGTGCGCGCGTTGGTTTGGTCGGAGAGACAGAGGAGAGGGGTGGACTTCGAGGTGCTTGACCCGGTCCTCTGTCCGGAGCACGGTCGACAGTGGGGGCTAGGGTTCACCCTTGTGGCTGACAGGTGAGGTGGGGTGGTGGTCTGGGTCTGGTTACCCGCCTGGCGAATGGGTGAGAGGGGAGAGAGAGATCTTGAGAAGATCTTGTAAGATCTTGGCGCATGCATGGCTCGGGTTCCCTCCTCCTCCTCCTTTTCTTTCAATTTTTTCGAGCAAGGCATGGCTGGGGTGGTGCTAGGTGCAATGCTGGTTATTGACTAGGCCTTGGTGCTGGATCTTAGAGAGAAAAGATTTTGCTTCAAGAAAGAAGAATGAGAAGGAAAGAAAGAAAAAGCTCACATGAAATGATAGGTCAAAACATACAAAAATTTGAAATGCCACTCAATCTCTAACTTGGGGAAGTGTTTGGAAAGTTTGGAGTCAATTTCCTAGGTCCCATAAGCTTGCTAGAATTAAAGAGAAAAGAAAACCGAAAAGAAAAGGAGTTTAAAGAAAATCCACACATGCACATGAAATGATGCACACACACATCAGTGTTTTTCAAACCCTAGCACTCATGCACACAAGCACACAAAATCTAACTAAAAGTTTTAGTTTCCCCCTAAATAAAGTATTAACTTGGTCTTAATATGCATTACAAAAAGTGGGGTGTTACTGACCTTCCCCCCTTAAAAGAATATCGTCCCGAGATTTGGTAGCTAAGCGTTGAGTAACTCGGGAAACTCTCGCTGAAGATAATCTTCAAGTTCCCACGTGGCCTCATCTTCGGTATGGTTAGTCCACTGAACCTTGTGCATATTGATCTTTCGCCTACGGGTGAGACGGACATCTTTCTCCAGTATACGGATTAGCCTCTCACGGTAGGTCAGGTCATGGTTGAGGTCAATAGTATCTTGATCAACCTCGTTGAAGGTCTCAGGCTGGTTAGGGGCTCGAAGACAATTGTGTAGCTGGGAGACGTTGAAGACGTCGTGAAACTCGGATAACTTCGGGGGTAGTTCTAGCTTGTAGGACAATTCTCCTCGGCGTTCAAGGATCTTGTATGGGCCGATGTAGCGGGGTGCAAGCTTTCCCTTCTCGTGGAAACGCTGCATACCCTTAAGTGGAGTCACTCGGAGATAGACAAAATCTCCCACTTGGAAGGTAAGGGGTCTTCGTCGAGAATCTGCATAACTCTTCTGTCTAGATTGTGCGGCATTCAAACGGTTTCGGATTAGTTGTACTTGCTCTTTGGCTTCCTTGATGACATCAGGACCGAATACTTGGCTTTTCCTGTTTCCGACCAATTGAGAGGGGTCCGGCATTTACGGCCATATAGGGCTTCAAAGGGGGCCATTTGAAGACTAGCTTGGTAGCTATTGTTGTAGGAGAATTTGGTGAATGGTAAGCAGTTCTCCCATTTGGCTCCATAAGATAGGACGCATGCGCAGAGCATATCCTCAAGGATCTAGTTGACCCTCTCGGTCTGACCTCCGGTTTGCGGATGATAGGCTGTGCTAAACGAAAGCTTGGTCCCTAAGGCTTCATGGAGTTTTGCCCAAAAACGAGAAGTGAACTGGGTTCCACGATCGGATACGATGGTCTTGGGTACTCCATGTAGACTCACAATCCTGGAGATATAAAGATCGGCGAGTTCTCTACCATTGTGGGTGGTCTTGACCGGAATAAAGTGTGCGACCTTGGTGAGGCGATCCACAATGACCCAGATAGAGTCATGTCCCCTGTTTGACCTTGGCAGGCCAGTGATGAAGTGCATACCAACTTCTTCCCATTTCCACATGGGTACCTTCAGGGGTTGCAGCAGACCCGCGGGTCTTTGGTGCTCGGCCTTGACATGCTGGCAGACGTCCCACCGGGCAATATAAAATGCTATCTCTCACTTCATTCTATGCCACCAAAACTATTCTTTCAAGTCTTGGTACATTTTGGTGCCTCCGGGGTGAATCGAGTAGGGAGTATCATAGGCCTCCTTCAAGATGAGCTGCTTCAACTCTTCGATACTAGGGACGCATAGGCGGCCATTATACCATAGCACACCTTGCTGATCAATCGAAAACCCAGGCACTTCTTCACGTCCCATCCTATGTTTAATTCCTTCAATGCTCTCATGTCCTTTCTGAGCTTCCTTGATTTGATCAAACAGAGTGGGTCGGACTTCAAGGTTGGCTAGGAACCCATGGCTCACAAGCTCAAGTCCAAACTCTTCACATAGGGTAGGCTGGCTGGTCTTCAGCAGGGCATTTAGGGAGCAAGGCTCTCGGCTGAGGGCATCGGCGACCACGTTCGCCTTGCCCGGATGATAATGAATGCCTAAATCATAATCCTTGATGATCTCAATCCACCTACGCTGCCTCATATTCAACTCCTTCGGAGAGAAGATGTACTTCAAGCTCTTGTGGTCGGTGTAAATCTCGCATCGGTTTCCCATAAGATAGTGCCGCCAGGTTTTGAGTGCATCAACGACGGCAGCAAGTTCAAGGTCATGGGTGGGATAGTTTAGCTCATGCGGGCACAGTTGACGGGATAGGTAAGCAATGACCTTGCCATCTTGCATCAGAACACTCCCAAGTCCAAGCTTGGACGCGTCGCAATAGACGTCAAAGCTTTTGGTGATATCGGGCATGGTCAATATAGGAGCTGATACGAGTCTCTTCTTGAGTTCTTGGAAACTCTGCTCGCACTTCTCAGTCCACTCAAACTTCTTGTCCTTCTTGAGGAGCTGAGTCATCGGGCGAGCAATGCTGGAAAAACCTTCATCAAACTTTCGGTAATATCCAGCTAATCCGAGGAATGCTCGAACTTCAGTGGGATTGGTCGGGGCTTTCCTTTCCAAGATGGAGGTAATCTTTGATGGGTCAATAGACACTCCCCCAGCTGAGATAACGTGTCCCAAGAATCCAACTTCCTTTAGCCAAAATTCACACTTGCTGAACTTGGCATAAAGCTGGTGCTCTCGCAAAGTTCCCAATACTAGTCGCAGATGCTCTGCGTGCTCTTCCTCGGTCTTGGAATAGACCAAAATGTTGTCAATGAATACCACCACAAACTTGTCTAGGAACTTCATGAACACCTTGTTCATGAGATTCATGAAGTAGGCTGGGGCATTGGTCAGGCCAAAGGACATCACGGTGTATTCAAACAAACCATACCGTGTGGTAAAGGCGGTCTTGGGAATATCGAACTCGCGGACTTTCAGCTGATGATATCCAGTGCGGAGATCAATCTTGGAGAACACCCTGGCTCCATTCAGCTGGTCAAATAGGTCTTCAATTTTTGGGAGTGGATACTTGTTTTTGATTGTCACCTCGTTCAACTTACGATAATCCACACACAGTCGAATGGTTTGTCCACAAATAGAACAGGCGATCCCCAAGGTGATGCGCTGGGACGGATAAGACCCTTGCTGAGCATATCAGCGAGCTGCCTCTTTAACTCTTCTAACTCTTGGGGGTTCATGCGGTAGGCTCTTTGTGCTATAGGGGCTATTCCGGGGATCAACTCAATAGTGAACTCAATATCCCGGTCAGGGGGCATACCTGGCAACTCTTCGGGGAAGACATCGGGGTACTCACATGCCACCGGGACTTGGTCAAGGGTTGGTCCAGACACAGATTTCTTGTAGTAGGCTTTTCGGGATGGCATGGTTGCAACGTGTTCAATCTGAGTACCTTCGCTGTTGGTCACAGCTATAGACTTCTGGGCGCAATCAATGTGCCCCTGATACTTGGACATCCAGTCCATTCCCAGTACCACATCCAAACCCTTCGTGCCTAGAATGATTAAATTGGCTTTGAAAGACACCCCGTGGATATCTACTGGCACGTCTATGCAATTTCTCTTGGTTATCATAACTAATCCGGGGATCTGAACTAGCATAGCCCTAGGCATCATGGTCGATTCTAACTTTCCTTTTGCAACAAAGTTTTCAGTCACGAAGGAATGAGAGGCGCCAGAATCAAATAGCACTCTTGCAGGGATGGAGTTGATGAGAAACATACCCAGAACAACATCGGGTGCTTCAGCAGCTTCCTCAGCAGTGACATGGTTCAGGCGGCCCCTTGCAGTATTGGCTTGGTTCTTCTGGTTCTTCCCAGTGGGTCCACGGCCTTGACCCTGGTTGGGTCTCGGCGCGCTGAGGCTCGGTGCAGAAGGCTTCTTCAGAGGGCACTCCTTACAGAAGTGTCCCGGCTGGACACAAGTGTAGCATCCGCTGCCTTGGCTGCAGTTGGTGGGGTTGAATGTGTTGCGGTTACCTCTAGAGAAGTTCCCGCTGGAGGGGCGGTTGCTGGAATACTGGTGATTTGGGTTATTGGGCCTGGGGGCTTGAGAGGCAAACCTCTGTGGAGGGGGCGCAGCCCTGGATGGGGGCAGGCTGCGGGACCGCTGTCCAATAGGTCCACCCTGACTCATCATTCTCTGCTTGCGGCTCTCGCGGGCAGCCTTGTTCTTGTCTTCAACCATTATTGCAGCATCCACCATAGCTTCCAGATCAGGGTAGTGCACGACGACAAGATAAGTCTGCAACTCCTCCTGCAGTCCATTGAGGAACCTTTCCCTCTTCTTCTCATCAGTATCAATGTCATTGGGGGCATACCTTCCCCAGGTGGTGAACTTGTCAAGATACTCAGGCACACTCATCTCTCCTTGCTTCAGATTGAGGAACTTGTCCCTCATGATCTTGATGCGTCCAGAAGGGATGTGGGCCTTGCGAAACTTGGTCTTGAATGCTTCCCAAGTCATCACTTGGCCCTCGGGCTGCATGGCGCGGATATTCTCCCACCATGCTCCAGCTGCTCCAGCTAGGAAGTGGGTTGCGTACAACACCTTATCATTGGCTCCAATTCCAGCGTACTCTAACTTGTTTTCAATGGTACGGAGCCAATCATCGGCATCCAGCGGCTCAGTGGACTTGGAGAAGGTCGGGGGATTGGAGTTCTGGAAATCCCTAAGCTTGTTCTGGGGCTCATCATTGCCATTGCCACCATGGTTGTTGTGGTGGGTGCCAATCTGAGCGAGGTGCTGGAGTGTGGTGAGGTTGGCCTGGCGCTCGGCATGTGCGGTGCTGGCGCGTGGGTGACGGCACCAGAAGATTCCTTGTGCGTGGTGAATGACCAGCCAGTTGGGAACCCCAAGAGGAAGGTATGATGAGTATAGCAGCAAATTTTCCCTCAGTTAAGAAACCAAGGTTTAATCGTTCTTGGAGAGGATAGACAAACGACTGAAGGTGATGCTTGCTAGTTTGCGACAGCTTTGGACAATTTATATATGGCGCCTCGTCCAAGCTTTGCTTGCTAGCTGCAACGCGGAACCTGCAGACAACACAACCAAGTACTTCGTTCCCAACTTGCGATGAGGTTGTCAATCTCACCGGTTTGCTTGAAACAAAGGTTATGAGCGTATCGAGTGGAAAACAATAGAGTATGCGAATAAAGTAAACAGTGCGAGTAAAGTAAACAGGTGATAGCAATATGATGGAAATAGGACCGGGGTCCACAGTTCACTAGTGGTGTCTCTCCATAAGATAAATAACACATGCTGGGTAAACAAATTACAGTTGGGCAATTGATAGAATAAAGATAAACGTGATATGTCAAGAAGATCACTATGAGATTTACTCTGGGCATTACAACAAAATACATAGACCGCCATCCAACTGCATCTATGACTAATAATCCACTCACGGGGATATTGTCCGAACACCCCATGAGTATTAAGTTGCGAACAACGGATAATTGCATTAAGCAAAGTGTGTAATGTAAACAAAGCATATGCCCTTGATCATATGAATGTTGTTTTCTCCCTAGTAGCAACAGCACATCTACAACCTTAGAGGTTTCTGTCACTCCCCCAGGTTAAATAGAGGCATGAACCCACTATCGAGCATAAATACCCCCTCTTGGAGTCACTAGCAACTACTCGGCCAAGATAGCTACTAACAACGGAGAGCATGCAAGATCATAAACAACATAGAGATAACAAAAGATAATATTCAGTACAGCAACTCAATCATAAATACCAATATTCATCGGATCCCAGCAAACCAAACATGTAGAATTACATAACGGTGATCTCAATCATGTAGGGCAGCTCATGAGATCTAAACATGAAGCACATGGTGGAGAAGACAACCATCTAGCTACTGCTATGGACCCATGGTCCAAGGTAGACTACTCACTCATCGCACCGGAGGCAAGCATGGCGATGAAGAAGACCTCCGGTGGCGATTCCCCTCTCCGGCAGGGAGCCGGGAAGAGCTTCTAGACCCTCCCGATCTTCGGGTCGACGGCGGCGGCGGATCGCGATGTGTTCTGGAAAAGTGACGGGTACTTAGGTTTTTTCCGTCGGGGGGTCTTTATAGGCAAAGGGGCGATGTCAGAGGAGGGGCCAGGTGCCCTCACACCAGGGTGGCGCGGCCCAGGCCCTGGTCGCGCCAGCCCTGCGTGTGGGGCCCTGGTGGCCTCCCTCCTACTCTCCTTCGGATCTCTGGAAGCTTCCGGGTAAAATAAGACTTCAGAAAGTTGTTTCGTCCAATTCCGAGAATATTTCCTGTGTATCACTTCAGAAACACAAAAACAGCAGAAAAAAGGGAACTGGCACTGTGGCAACTCGTTAATAGGTTAGTTCCAGAAAATGCATAAAAGTGCCACGAAGTGTAACGAAACAATAGGCAAATGGTGTAAAAACAAGCATGGAGCATCAAAAATTATAGATACGTTGGAGACGTATCATGCGGCTTCACGATCCTCTAACATGAGCCGCAGCACCTGCATCATGTCGGGCTCAGGAGGTGGGGGCGGGTTGTTTCCAGCGTGGCCTCGTGTTTCCGGAGCCATTCTGGAGAGAAGTTTATTTTGTGAGAAACAACAACAATTCAAAATGCAGGGGAAACAAGTTGTGCAATATGTCATGATAAGAGAGCATAAGAGACATAACTACACCAACATCCATAAGCATACATCATCAACCATAGTCATCCAAGTCCACCACATGCATACATACATACAAAAGAGGTGCCACATAAGTCTAGCACGCATACCACAAAGTCTCATGCAACTCACACCAAATGGTTTTCAGCTGAACCATACAACACACCTAAACGCAAAAGGGGTCGATCTAGCCACTACGTGACATCCTAAATGAGATAGCAGTGCACCGGGTACCTGCTCGTCGACGCTAACGTGAGGCACAACCTCCTCGGGGTCCTCCTCACTCGGGGTCGCAGGAGCGTAGAAGTCCATGATAGCGTCGCGGTTATCACCGCCATCGCTACCACAGTCGTCGTCGTCAGTGCTCGCAGGCTCCTCATCGTAGGCCTCCTGGTGGTCATCGTCGCGGCCAAGTACCTCCTCGTTCTCCTTGCGGAGCTTGGCGGTCTCCTCCTCTAACTCGGACACGTGGCTCTCAAGTGAGGCTAGGTGATCCTCCAGATCACGGACGCACTGTCGCAGAGCCTTGTTCCTCTTCACGATCCTCCTCTTGGCTGCAAGGAGACGGTGACGAGAGAAAATGGACTCCTGCAGGTCCTCATGAAGAACGGCCAACTCCAGGCCTCTCTCGTCGGCAACCATACAGACATGGTCCAGCTGCCCCTGAGTGTGGTGCAGCAGGGCCTCCATGTGGCAGAGGTGGCGACTGAAGGGGGTGTGTGCGGCAGCCTGGTGAGGAAAGCCGTCAGAGTCGACTCGCCCGTAGTGCTCGTAGCGAGTGCCGAGTAGCTCGTCGTAGTGGAGGTGGACGAGGCACGAGATAGCGTGTCGGAGGACACGCATAAGTCCATCGCCCCACGTGCGCTCGATCACCTCGAAGGTGAACTCGGGAGAAGTCGGCGGGACCTCCTTCCCGTGGACCTGGCAAACGACCTGGTACGCCAACTCGTGGGTACCCTCCTCGAAGAGTCGATAGCCTCGGACCTCCGGACGCGGGCGTCCGAGACGCGCGGCCAACTCCACTAAGTCACGCTCAAAGATGACCACGTCCTCGTGGGTACCAACCTGACGGTGTGCAGTAGGAGCGTCCATCTACTAGGTTGAGTTAATAACTTACCCAAGTGTGCAATATTTTAAATACAGTAAAAACTTGAATTAAGATGCAAGTAGTTTAAATGCTTAAAGAGTAAGGGAAGAGATGAGATAAAAATATATTTACCTTATATATATTAAGCCATCTCTTATAACTTTTTAATAGAGAAAATAGTTTTTGGTCCGGTCTAACGCCCATGCTGACTAAGGTCTCCTAAGGTCAGGATGGCTCTGATACCAACTCTGTGGGGACCCCGGTTTACCATCCGGAATTCCCATTATGCATACAATTCATGATCCCAAGAAGACCGTCATGAATCCACATAACAGAGGTGGCATTACAGAGTACATCATCCATTACATAAATAAGTCGATTAGTCTTACATGGCCACTTGGCCGAATTTAAATGCCTCGCAGAGCAAGCTCACTAAACATAGCAGCGGCATCAAAAGTAACGTCGGTAGCCCGTGTCGTGCCTCTACCCTACAGGCGACTGACCGGGAGACGGATCCTAGTTTGCACCAGCGTCGTCGAACTCCTCACCATCATCATCGTAGTCTTCTCCATAATCTGGCCAAGTTAATAGCCAGGGACAAAGCCGTGAGTACATTTTGGAATTGTACTCGCAAACCACCTAAGAGGGAACAAGTTGCATGTTATTTGGCTGTAGCAAGGGAAGTTGGTTCGAGGCTAGTGCTCAACTCTACTTCTAGTTTCTCGTGTCGATATAGCATGTCATACGACATCTCTATATCATAGTTTCTCTTGTCGATATAGCATGTCATACGACATCTCTATATCCTTATTAAAGAAGAATTTTTGTGAAGAAACTTTAGTAAAAGCTCTAGGGAAGGGGGAACTCATTTTTCACGAGAAGAGCCGGTGGTCAATCAAACATGACCACCATCCACATTAAGTCCGGTCAATCACACATGAACACTTCTATTCCTTCGGCAGTACCCTACAAGTACTCTGAACCATACCAGTGCCACGGCAGTACCCTCCGAGTACCCCGTCCAGCACCTTTCTCCATTTTTCCGAAATCAACCTTTGAAAACAAAACCGACATTGGGCTAAGCAACGGTCGTCCCAACCGTCCATGACCGAGGACTCGGCTATTCGAATAGATTTACACTCTGCAGAGGTTGTACACTTTACCCACACCATCCGATAAATCCGCCGAGATACCTCCACGGACCGTCATACTCAAGTATGCGGGGTTCGAATAATCGACCATAGCGTTCCATCTATTCACCTTAGTACGGGTGCCTACCCTGTGGAGTATACATCCCCGGCAAACCCTGGCCGTATACCTCTGCCGAGCGTAGTTCCAGTGCCACGGCGGGAGAAACCCGAGTGTCTTCCGGCCGGATAAATCCCGAAGGATCCCGATTTACTATTGCCCATAAACTGGAGGCAATCCGGATTCCAGGGTCCTACAAACCCTTATATAGTGTGAGGCTCCCCGCACTAAAGCAAATAAACTTCGGACTAAGCCCCGTCCCATACCGGGGTAATGTGGTTGCACGGGTTAATTGTTCTGAGTGAACGCCTAGTGATCACCAATGTCATATAAAAAAACCACCATCTCCTTTGTCCCCCATTTTGATCAAAACCATTTTTCAAATCACTTCAGTGGGGTAGGTACTACCCCAAGGTTTCCGGAAACATTTTCTAAACTTTCTTTGAGTGTTCCCATTCCTAGAGTTTTAGCTCCACTAGAAGGTTTATCAAGGGCTTTGTTGCTAATCAACAAGCCACTAGTTCAGGGGTGAAGAATAGGTAATCAAGGGGGTCATCTCGATGGATGATAACAATTTGACTCGCGGAGCCTGAGTCAACAAATAATTGCTACAAGAACTATAGCAATATAAATCCATGCACTTTAATAAAACTGATATGGATTGTTTGGCCCGATCTTTCACGATGCACTTCCTGATCCAATGGATCTGAGAAGATCTTCCAATCACGTGAGCGATACACGTAACCTGAAGAGGGGGGGAATGTCAATCCTGTGAACAACTCATCGATGTAGACGAACCTCATGCCGAACAGATGAATCCAACGAGCAACTCGATGATGAACAGCGAGCCTCACGCCGAAGCACGACAATACTTGTATAACAAGCACCTTCATGCAAAGTATACTGGATAACTAGACAAACGTCGGAGACGCCATCTCAATACGCCAACCCCGGAGGGATGGTACACACACGTGGGAACTATAAGTTCTACATAATTTTCAGCCTCCCTAAACCCTAGCCGTCCAGCCTCCCTATATAGACGGCCAGAAAACTATTGGGCTTGGACAGGCCCAAACCCAAAATATAAAATAAAACCTAAGTGGCCCACAACGTGACCTAGCTACGAAATAATATGAACATATATGTAAATTAATGACACAGCCTTAGACTTAATTATCACATATCGTAGGTCGTCCTGGCGTGCCAATATCCTCATCATCCTCCCCTTCTTGGAAAGGTGTTGTCCTCAACGCCGGAGGGTCTTCTCGAGCACGTGGCGTCTAATAAGCAATATCGCCACTCTCCGTCTTCAAGTCTTGCCAGCCTGCCACACCACACCTCCCTCTCGGCTAGCTTGACTTGCCCTTGGCACCTTTTAGTCTTCGGTGCCACCCACCAACAAACCTGACTGAGACACAAGCGATCATCAGAATGCAGTCTCGAAGCACATGAGCAGATCACCCAAAACGGACATGACATACTCCTGCACACTGAGGGTCCAAATGAGCTGAATATACCCGCAGACGCAAACTGAATTTTGGTAGCAAATAAAGCACATCACCCAAAACAAACAGAATAATTTCCTGCATGCCAAGGATCCAAACGTACTGAATGTGTTACCTCTTTGGAACTGCTAAGTGTCTCGAAAATAAGAACTGACGTCTCTTTTGTGTATATATTTATAGTCAGATAAAAGCAAACCAAATCTGTTGTGCACCAAATCTGCATGTTGCTTTGCCTTTTTCCTTTTCAACACGCGGAGAAAAAAATAAGATCAACTGATCCTTTTTTTTGTCCAAACGAAAGAAGATGCAGCAGTGCAGCACCAATGCAATCTGACCAATCTTGTTTCACATAAACCGATGCAAACTTGTACCGATCCATGTATCTGTGTCAACCTTTCCTTTTTTTTATTCTCAGTTTGCTCCTTCCAACCTGTCCTACCTGATCTGAATTTTTCTCCTTTTTTATTAAGACTGATCAGCTCTAGAACTCGATCGCGTGGACTGCTGATCGTAAACCATCGATGGATCCCGACTTGGAGTTGCTCCAGGCGCACGAGCTAGCCATCCCAGCAATGGGCCGGCCCGCTAGAGATCACCAGGATCCCTCCATCAGCGCGGGCACGCTAGCGCGCACGGGGACAGACAGTCTCCATCCTTAGGCGCGGGCGGCTGATCGCTGTATTTTTTCTTTCTTTCTAAAACTTAGATCGATCAACTAAACCAGATGGTAGATCGGATCTGATCGAGACAATTCCTTCTTCTCCACGAATTCGACGACGCCTCACGATCGACGGATTGAAAACAGAGTTTAGCTCGTACACGATCCTCATGTCCGATCTGAACCACGCGCAAAAGTCTGCTGGCGTGCCGATTTTCTTCCTTCAGCTGACCACGGAGGAAACCGATCTAAACGGAACTGAAACGCGTCAAGACGGGACATGCGGCCGACTTCTTTGCACGATCCAAACCACACGATCATCTGATTCCCATATCCACATGATCGAATAAAAATATCTATCTGAACAGCAGTACCAATCGACCTCGCCAAGATCGACCTCTAACAGATAAGGATTTTTTTTTCAACTCGCCGAGTATGCAAAACCAATCTGCGAACTCCAGATCGATCTCCTTAAAGAACTCATCGGAGACCAATTCAATCCCCACCAGCATATCGTCGCCCAACAGATCATTGATCTGCCTGACAACGTCAACCCCATCTTGCATCGTAATCAACTCGGTGCTCTGATACCAAGATGATGAAGATTGTTTGACCCGATCTTTCACGATGCACCTCCTGATCCAATGGATCTGATAAGATCTTTCAATCACATGAGCGATATACGTAACCTGAAGAGGGGGGAATGTCAATCCTGCGAGCAACTCATCGATGTAGATGAACCTCACGCCGAACAGATGAATCCAACGAGCAACTCGATGATGAACAGCGAGCCTCACGCCGAAGCACGATAATACTTGTATAACAAGCACCTTCATGCAAAGTATATTGGATAACTAGCACAAAGCCCGTGCGTTGCTACGGGATAATTCTAAATAATTTGTATTAGAGAGTATGCTCTACATGACAAAAAGATATAACCTGAGCCATATGTAGCCGTTTCATTGCCCTCAATTGAGAGTTGAGAAGGACAATATGAATATTGTTTATAAAAACGTTGGAATTGTTCTGATGAGAGAAGAGAGTCACTCAATCTATCATGTGTGCTGCTGTTACAACAAACAGAATTTAGCCTTAGGGTGTATAAAAATGGGTGACAATATTACAATTTACATGGTTTGTCAAAATCATCCGGTCTGCAGTGCTCCTAAAGAACTCTGCAAGCTGAGGTGTCAGCCGGTGCCTGAACAAAATTTATAGCTTCCGAAAGGCTAATCTGGAGTTGCAAGGATCAAGTCAGAATCTTCAGCTTGAAGTAGATCGTTGTATCTGTAATGCTTGCTCGTTGTGATGCGCTGATTTCAGTACCATATACAGGGATGATTCAGATGCTCAGTTGCAATTTCCTCTCATATCGATCACCAAGTCTGTATTAGGGCCATACATACAACCGAACAGTCACAGAAAACTCGTTGCCCATGCCTTCTTTCACAGACGTCTTAGGCACTATAAGTAATGAAAAACTCTAGATGCAATCGACAAGTGGATTGATTTTGAAGCCAAAATGATTTCAAAGAGCTGATGCTAAAGATTTTCGTACCTGTTTCAAAATGCAGTTAACGACTCCCGTCGCATCGTCTTCGCATGGACAGAAAATATGCCTGCTTGGCATATCAATCCACCACTCCAGCTTGCCGCTGTAGACCTCTGGGGACAGACCGTCATGTCCGGGAGTTCCGCCTCGCCCTCTATCGATCCGGGATGCATGGAATCGAGTGAATCATCGGCACCTCCAGCAAGTGTTGCCGCCGTCGATTCCCTCGCCCTCGCATTGAGCATCCTCCTTTGATACAGGTGAGCGGATGCACCAACCGCATCCCTCCTCTCTCCCTGGCCCTGTGCCGTCTCCTGCCAACATCCGCCACTGCAGCCGGCCGCCAACTCTTTTGGATCGAGGGCTACTCGCGGGGAGCCATCGGGGATAGCGCGGGGATTTAGGGGCAACGTTGTTTTGTTCCACCATACGGAGGAAGGACTGCCTCCAAGTCCCCGCGGGCCTTGCGGCCGCCGACGGCCTGCAAGGTGTGCCAGTGAGGCCGCCTCCTGCCCCCGACGTCCGTGATTCTTCTCCGAGCCACGAATTTTCTCCTGGATCTGGCGACTGCAGCCACCATCAGCAACCTGCTCCCGTGCGTCACAGCTGGGAAGGAAGGCGACGGTGTCGGGCCGACGTGATGCAGAGGAGTCGTGCCTCCACCACGTGAGCGCAGCCGCCGGCGAGGTGTGAGGAGAGAGGAGAAGGGGATCAGGTAGATGATGCGGTCGCGGACTGCGGATTGATTTCCTGATTTTGTAGGGGGTGTTTTGCAAAATGACCACGACGCGCGTACGTACCAACGTACCAGTCGCATCCCCGTATTATTTGTAGAGACTAGACGAACATCGGAGACGCCATCTCAATACGCCAACCCCAGAGGGATGGTACACACACGTGGGAACTATAAGTTCTACATAATTTTCAGCCTCCCTAAACCCTAGCCGTCCAGCCTCCTTATATAGACGGCCAGAAAACTATTGGGCTTGGACATGCCGAAACCCAAAACATAAAATAAAACCTAAGTGGCCCACAACGTGACCTAGCTACGAAATAACATGAACAGATATGTAAATTAATAACACAGCCTTAGACTTAATTATCACATATCGTAGGTCGTCCTGGCGTGCCAATATCCTCATCAAAAACAGAAGGAGATATGCAAATGTGTAAATAGGAATTCAGATATCAAGTTAGATGGCTTGCCTTGGCTGGCTTGTCCCTGGTCCTCCTCGTCCTGATACTCGTACACTTCACCCTCCTCGGTACACTCCTCGTTCGATTCTATCGCCAGGAAAAATAACAACGCACAAATAAATATACAAGCATACACAAGTCACAAACAATTCAGCACTCTATACCATATCATCAAAGAGTATCAGAAGCAAACAAGTTTAGAAAACAATCAAGATTTCATAAGTTTCTAATTAACAATTATCCCTATTAGAACTAGGGTTTCTTATATAGAGCAACACAACAACATCCTATCTTAATCAAGCATGAAGTCAACCAAATGAACCAAAGCATAACATTCAGCACACTTGCAGGTTGACAACAATCTTAAGAACCTAATAAAGTTGGATTTACTAAAAAACAATTGGTGATTAATTTCCTATGAATTAATCAATAGGAATATAGCACTAGAGCACCAAAATAATCGTCAAATATTCTCTGTGTTTCAGAAAAATATGAGGTGAAGTGCTCTGAAAAGCTCTTCCAGAACATAATCCAACAAAGTTGGATTCAACACAAAATTCCATTTCTACTGCAGGTGGTGATTTTCCTAAGATTAATTACACACAATGCCATTTTAATTACTACTGCAAGAATATAAGTCCTAAAATAGCAAAATTAGTGAGTCAAGCAAGATATCATAATAAGCTAACTCTAGAAATTGGATTCACTCATTTTCAACACACCAAACTCAAGATTTGAAATTAAGTATGGAAATAGACTAATAACACACCTCTATTTATCTTTTTATCTACATTGCTTCTAAAATCATGGGACCTATGCCATCTGAAAGGTAATCACCTAAGCTACCCAGGGAAATTTGAATCTTTATTTGCATGCACAGAACAATTTTTATGGAATTTCAAAGTTCACAGAACAAACAAAACAACAGAGCATTTTCTTAAAAAAAATTGCGTGGGCCAGATCTGCCCGGACTGGGCCGAGGCGATGCAGATCTGGCCCAGATCCAGTGCGGCAGCGGCGACGTTTGAACCTGCCAGTGGGGCCCGACTGTCATCGGCCCCGGGTTATCGAATCGGTATGTGCCGTTCCTGGCCATCCGATCAAGTCGCGATCGACGGCCAGCGCTCGTCATCTCCGCGACAGAAGACGAGGGCGTTGGCGGGGTTAGGGTTTGCTAGGAACGGCGAGGGATCACCTAGGGCGTTGCTCATCATTGGAGAGGGGTAGCGGCGGCTGTAGGGGCTTCGCGCGGTCGAGTCTCACCGTCGGTGAAGCAGAAGGGCCTTCGGGCGAGGGCGTGGTCGAGGGAGTCCTGGAGGTGCTCCGGCTATGCCTCGGCGATGTCGTCGTCCTCCGCTAGCTCTGGATGGAGGAAACGACGGGGTTAGCGAGAGGTGAACCAGGGGGTGCTGACAGAGGAAGAACAGGAGGGAGAAGGGCGACGGCATCGACGGCAACCTTCACCTCTTCCTGCGCAGCACCCGAGCGAGATCGAGCTCTTCCCGGCGAGGGAGAGCCAGAGGCTTCGGCTGCGGCTCTGGGTGGCGATGCTGGTGTGCTGGGGATGTAAATGAGCAGAAAGACAGGAGAGAGAGGGGGCTCGGGGCTATTTATTGGGCGCAATGGCCTCAGTGACCGGCGCGGCTGGTCGTGGCGTTCGGTGCTGGCATTGGCCAAGCTCGGTGGTGGCGTCCAGTGTTGGCCGAAGCGTGCGCGGCTTGGTCGATTTTTGGATGGGCGCGGTTGGCCGAGGGTGTCGAGACGGGCATGCCGACCGTCCAGTCACATCTGCGCGCGCAGGTGTTCGACGGTGGCCGCGGCGTCTAACGGGCGAGAGGGCAGGAGTGGCTGCGCTAGTAGGGTGCTAGTGTCGTGTGGAGTCTGTGTGTTTGAACGAAATCGACCGGGGGTGAGCGTGGGGTACAGAACGGGAGCGTGCTCTGGGTGACGTGTTCGGAGCGGGTTGGGGGTCACTTGGCGGCGGGGGTGCACGGGAGAGGGAGCAAGCTCGCCTGGGGAACACGCGAGGTGCAGTGGTGCTGGTGCGCGCATTGGTTTGGTCGGAGAGACAGAGGAGAGGGGTGGACTTCGAGGTGCTCGACCCGGTCCTCTGTCCGGAGCACGGTCGACAGTGGGGGCCAGGGTTCACCCTTGTGGCTGATAGGTGGGGTAGGGTGGTGGTCTGGGTCCGGTTACCCGCCTGGCGAATGGGTGAGAGGGGAGAGAGAGAGATCTTGAGAAGATCTTGCAAGATCTTGGCGCATGCATGGCTTGGGTTCCCTCCTCCTCCTCCTTTTCTTTCAAATTTTTCGAGCAAGGCATGGCTGGGGTGGTGCTAGGTGCAATGCTGGTTATTGACTAGGCCTTGGTGCTGGATCTTAGAGAGAAGAGATTTTGCTTCAAGAAAGAAGAATGAGAAGGAAAGAAAGAAAAAGCTCACATGAAATGATAGGTCAAAACATACAAAAATTTGAAATGCCACTCAATCTCTAACTTGGGGAAGTGTTTGGAAAGTTTGGAGTCAATTTCCTAGGTCCCATAAGCTTGCTAGAATTAAAGAGAAAAGAAAACCGAAAAGAGAAGGAGTTTAAAGAAAATCCACACATGCACATGAAATGATGCACACACACATAAGGGTTTTTCAAACCCTAGCACTCATCCACACAAGCACACAAAATCTTACTAAAAGTTTTAGTTTCCCCCTAAATAAAGTATTAACTTGGTCTTAATATGCATTACAAAAAGTGGGGTGTTACAGGCCCGTTACATAGTTTCCCACCACTTGCGACAACCCAGATTCCGGGGTCCTACAAACCCTTATATAGTGCGAGGCTCCCCGCACTAAGGCAGATAAACTTCGGACTAAGCCCCGTCCCATACCGGGGTAATGTGGTTGCACGGGTTAATTGTTCCGGTGGATACCTAGTGATCACCAATGTCATTTGAAAACCACCAACTCCTTTTTCCTCCATAGTCACCTTCATTTGTTCAAAGAAACCACTTTTGAAAACATTTCAGTGGAGTAGAGGCTACTCCAAGGTTTTTGAAAACATTTTTGAAACTTTCTTTGAGTGTTCCCATCCTAGAGTTTTTGGCTCCACAAGAAGTTTCCCAAAGGATTTGTTGCTAACCAACAAGCCACTACTACAAGGGTAAAGAATAGGTGTTCAAAGGGGTCATCTCGAAGGATGATATCAAATTGGCTTGTGGAGCATGAGCCAACAATACAATTGCTACAAGAGCTATAGCAATATGAAAACATGCAATTTAGTAAACCTTTATGCAACCTGCAAATTGAGTGAATAGGATTCAGATATGCATCAAGTTAGATGGCTTGCCTTGGTTGGCTAGTCCCTGGTCTTCTTCCTCCTAGTACTCAAAGACTTCTCCTTCCTCCGCACACTCTTCATTCGATTCTATCGCCGGAAAAATTAATAACACACAATAAGCACACTTGCATACACAAACCACATACAACCCATGCAATATCACATTTCAACCAAAGAGTATCAGAAACAAACATGTTCAGATTATATGACAAGAAATCATTTAACACAAGGATTATCACCCTAACAATAGCAAGATAATTTCTAATAGCAAACTAGGTCATATGCACAAGGCAACCACTTTGTAGGCATCAACATGAATCAAAGCATGGCAACCAGTATACTACCAAGTAGCAAACAACTATACAGAACCAACCTAATTGGAATCAAACCAAAAGATGCTAGGGTTGATTTATAGTGAATTTCCTAATCACACATATCACTAGAAAAGCAATTTAATTCTCTAAACTTTTCAGTAGTGTCTAAAATTCTAATAGAGACCAAGTTAGATAGCTACAGTAATGCACAACACACCAGAGTTTGAATCACCCAAAAATAATATTCCTACTAGGCACAATAAATAAAATAATGTGAAACTTAAATAACACTAAAATAATTACTGCATGCAACTCAATACTCCTAAGATAGCAAAACCAAGTCCTCAAGCTTCACATTACAACAAGGCACCTCTGAAAATTGGAATCAAACATTTTCACAGCACAGAACTTCAGATTTAGATTTATGAAGATAAAACCCAAGATCTACAACAAATAAACCTCAGATAATTTCTAAATTTCTAAAAATCATGCATGCAGTACTGAAGGCTAGACAATACTGTAAGGTTCACATGAAAATTTGAATCATCAAATTTGGACACTCAGAGAATATTCTATAGATTTTCTAATCTAGCAGATTCAAATAATTTTCTAAAAGCAGTTTTTAAAAAAAAACATCAAACAGGCCGAAATCTGGCGGTCCGGGGCGGATCCGCACTGGGCCGGCCCACTCCAGGCGCGGCGCACGCGGGAGGGCGATTTCAAATAGGCTGCCAGGTAGGCCTCGGCTGTCAGTGGCGGTGGGCGACCGAAGCGGTACCGGGAGACCTGGGCTGTCCGATCTAGTTAAGATCGACGGCCCTGGGTTGTCTTCTTCCTGTCAATGCAGAACTAACAGAGCAAACCCTAGCGGGGGTAGGGAGGGGTGGCGGCTCACCTAGGGGTCTTCCCCGACGATGAGGACTGGACGGGGCGATGCGGGGCACTCCAACGAGCTCAACGAGGGGCGACACAATCAGAAAGCGTCCCGGGAGACAGATCTGCGCGGCGGCAATGGCGAGGTCTTCCCCGGTGATCTGAGGAGCTCCACTCCAGTATTCCTGGGTTAAAAGAGATGGCGGGTGTAACATCCCACTTTTGGTGACCTGAAAGTTTGCACTTTGTTTAATTATCTATTAGGGTAAATTAAAACTTTTGCTAAGCCTTGTGCTTGTGACCCATGGATGCATGATTTTATGTGTGAACTAGCATATGTGTTACCATATGAATGCATAAATCTATGTGTGAAATTGTGTGTGCCCATGATTTCATGTGAGAGTGTTTGGTTTATTTAAGCCTTGTTTTTCTTTTCTAACACATGTGCTTATTCTCTAGGAAGTGAGCTATGTTTTTATGCAACCTATTTTTGACCCTAGCTCACATTGTATGAACCTCAAATCCTAGTATAGATCATTGGTGAGATCACCTATCTTTCCTTTCCTTTTCTTTTATTTTTGCTCTCTTGTTTGGAAATAGGAGTATCTCCAAAAACCTAGCTTACTTAGCTCAAAAATTTGTCAACTATGGTCTTGTGCTCTTGAGCACTTTATACACCACTGGAAGCTTTTCAAAACTCAATTTTCAGATCTATTTGGAGGATTCAATTTCCAACCTTGAATTTCGGACGTCATGACTCTACCCCATGTTTTTCTCTTCTTCTCTCTTTTTCTCTCCTTTGCAAACCGACCAAGTGGAGAAGGGAGACCTGCTGGACAATTCCTTCTGGAGTCCAGAGATTTGCAAATCTCTCCCTCTTGTCGTTTGCGGTTTGGCATCGAGGGGAAACAGGAGAAACCCCGAGGCAATCGACCCCTCTCCTTCTCTGCTAACCCTTCCCTCTCTCTGATCTCACCACCCCATCGCCATCCACCCCCAACCGGAGCACACCACCTAGCCAGCACTCTACCTTGACCCCGCCAGGCAGAGAGCGAGCCCAGCCACCCCACGCCGCCCTGTCCGTCGCCGTGCTCGCCGTGGGCACCCCGGCAGAGCCAGCCCAACACCGTCCACCTCCCGCGACGTCACCTCACCACCAGGCCGGTCTCGATCTGCTGAATCAATTCCCTAAAACAGAATTCCACGAGCGTGACCGAGCGTGCCGCCCCGACCGTGCCGGACCTGCGCCGTCCGAGCCGCCAGAGCGGCCAGAGCGGGCACGCCGTTCCCGCGTGCCGTAACTTCCCTAGCACCTGCACCGCGCCCAGGCCTGCACGGCATCGTGCTGCCAGCCCAACGCCACCCTCGCCCTGCACCGCCAAGCACTGACACGTCCCAACAGCCCACCGTTTTCCTCGCTCCACCACTGAACCCGACCCGTTTTCTCGCGACACAGCCAGCCACCGACACCCACTGCTTGCTCCCTGCACTCAGTGCACAACGCCGTCCCGGAGAAACCGCCCACGACGGCGAATCGTTTCCGACGAAGTCCACCTAGACCGAGCCCACGCCATCTGTTTATATATCGAGGGAAGCCCTCTAGAAGCCACGCTTGCCCTCATTTGCTTCCTCTCTTCCTCCCACCCCTCTACAGTACCTCGCGGACGCCTAGCCGAAGAGAGAACATCGCCGGAGAACTCGAGGTCATCGAGTAGACCTTCACCGGCGAGGGGAAGGTTGCCGTCGACCTGCGCCCCTCCTCTGCTCCCTCTCTGCTCACGTGTTTTCCCCAACCTCTTTCCAATCTCAACCCGCGTCCTATCTGTCTTGCAGACGAACTGGAGGCATCGCCACCACCGCCACCTGCCGGAGCTCACGTCGGCAACCTCGTCATCACCGCGGGAACGGCGAGCTCTGCATGCAGGTTATCTGGACCCTGAGCCCTTTATGAGCACCTCCGCCACCAGACCAGCAGCCGCCGACCACCGGAGCCACCTCGGTGAGCACCCTCTGCCTAACCCTAGCCGGCGACGTTCTTTTCGCGTGCATGCAGCAGGAGATGACGACGACGACGGATAGCCGTCGATCTCCTTCTAATCGAGCGGCCAGGGGTAGCTCATACCCTTTCGGTCACAGCTAGGCTCGCCGAGGGAAGCTTCGGGCCGATCCGGCCCAGAGCTGGCCGAGCCTGGCCAGATCCGGCCTATCTCTTTTTTTTTCTGTATGCTTAATGATTTCTGAGTTAGTGCTGTGGTTTAAATCAGTCTAAAATAGTTTTAAGCCTCAGAAAATTGTGAAACAAAATTTGTAGGATTCAGTATAAAGTTTTTAATCACCTGGTGCTGCATGTTCTATTTTTAGGACCATAAATATTATCTGAGAATTTTTTATTGGTAGATCTATTGATTATCACCATTATCTTCTTGTATGTTGTTCTGTTTGTTGAAAATTGGTGAAACCAATTTTCACTACTAGCTTACTGTCTCCCTGATCTGTAGAAACTAGTTTTGCTATTTTAGGATCTGTAAATTGCTTGCAGTAATTAATTTGGTGATATCAATACCCTGCAGTAATTGATTTATTGTGCTCAAAGTATTGTTTATTTTAGGATGATTCCACTTCTGGTGTGTTGTGCATGTCTTTAGCTTTCCAAAATGGTCACTGTTAAGATTTTAGGACTTACAGAAAGTTTTAGAGAATTATTTTTGCTACTCTAGTGATTCCTAGAATTACAAATTCCTTATTAACTCACTTTTCTAGTCTTTTAGGGTGTTTCCAAATGTGTTGCTACTGAAATGTTATCCACTACCTATAAGTGTGCTGATGCCATGTTTTGATTTGTTGATGCATGCAAGTGTTTGCTTGTGCTTGAATGGTATCATGTATCTAGGATTTGCTTGCTATTAGGTTAGTGTTTAGTTTCTTTTTATTAGAAAAGAGATCTTATGTTCAGAAATCTAAACTTGTTTGCTTCTGATACTCAAATGCTGGAGTTGTTTGTTGTTGTCTGAATGCACTATGTGTATGCATGAATGCTTATGGTATGTATGTTTTTTTTATTTTTCCGGCGATAGAATCGAACGACGACTGTGCGGAGGAGGGTGAGGTGTTGGAATATCAGGAGGAAGGTGACCAGGGACAAGCCCATCAAGGCAAGCCATCTATTTGTTGCATATCTGAAACCTATCAAGTCACTATGCATTGTTCTACTCTTGCTCTTATTACTATGCATTGTTCTTCTTATATTGCTATTAACCCCTAAATAGCAATAGTTGGCGACTCAGCTCCACAAGTCGTATTGATATCATCCATGAAGGATGACACCTTTAACACCTACTCTTTACCCCTGAAAGTAGAGACTCGATGATTAGCATCGAAGTCTTTGGAAAACACTTGTAGTGGAGCCAAAAAAAACTCTAGGATTGGGAATACTCTCTCGGGAATTATTTCGAAAATGGTTTCGAAAACCTTGGAGTAGCTACTACTCCATTGAGATGTTTTGAAATGGTTTCATAAACAAGGACTGGATAATGAGAGATGAAGGAGTTGGTGGATTTTCTGAAAAAGGGCATTGTGTATAAGTGTTCGCCAAACCAATTATTTCCCGTGCAACCACATTACCTGGAATGGGACGGGCTTAGTTGGAAGTTTATCTGCTTTAGTGCGGGGAGCCTCGTACTATATAAGGGTCTGTAGGACCCCGGAATCCGGGTTGTCGCAAGTGGTGGGCAACAGTGTAGCGGGCCCGCCAATAGGCTACCCGTCCGGAAGACACTTGGGTTTCTCCCGCCGTGGCACTGGAACTACGCTCGACGGAGGTAGACGGCCAGGGTTTGCCGGGGAGGTTAACTCCACAGGGTAGGCACCCGTACTAAGGTAGATGAATGGAAGGCTATGATCGGGTGCTTGTCGTGGCATAAGATGTTATGCAGGGATGATGCCCACACGATGAGCACCCGGATGGTGTGGGTAAAGTGTACAACCTCTGCAGAGTGTAATCTATTCGAATAGCCGAGTCCTCGGTCATGGACGGTTGGAATGGCCATACTTAACCTGTGTCGAGTTTTGTTTTCTAAATGGTTTTTTGGAAAAATGGAGTTTTGTGCTGGACGGAGTACTTGGAGGGTACTGCCGTGGCACGGAGGTGGATCGGAGTACTTGGAGGGTACTGCCAATGCTTGGAGGTGGTCATGTTCGATTGACCACCGATCCTTTCTTAAAAAGGAGTTTCCCCCTTTCCTAGAGATTTTACAAAAAGCTTCTAGAAGTTTTCTTTAATAAGGATATAGAAATGTCGTGGGACATGCTATATCGACACGAGAAGTTAGTGGCACATGATCACTTGAAACCCAACCTCCTTGCTACAGCCATATAGCATGTGATTGTTCTCTCTTAGATGGTTTGCGAGTACAATTCCAAATGTACTCACGGCTTTGTCCCTGGCTATTAACTTGGCCAGATTTCGGAGATGATTATGAACAAGACGATGAGGAGTATGACGACGCCGGTGCGAATTAGGACTCGTTTCCTGGTCAGTCGCCTGTAGGGTAGTAGGCCTGACTTGGTCCACTACGCTATGTGTATCCGCTGCTGTTGCATTAGTGTGTCTGTTGAACTTGCCCTGTGAGGCATGTGTATTCAGCCAAGTGGCTATGTAAGACATAACAACTTATTTATGTAATTGGATGATGTATCTGTAATGCCAACTCTGTTATGTGGATTCACGACGGACTCCTGGGATCGTGAATTGTATGCATAACGGGTATCCCGGGTGGTAAGCCGGGGTCCCCACAGAGTTGGTATCAGAGCCATCCTGGCCTTAGGAAACCCTAGTTTAGCATGGGCGTTAGACCGGACCAAAAACTATTTTCTTAAAGCAAAAGAGATGGCTATATATATCAAAGGTAAATATATATTGCTCTCATCTCATCCCTTATTCTTTAAAGCATCTTTTATTACTTGCTTTTAAATTCAAGTTTTTACTTATGTATAAATTTTGCACACTTGGGTAAGTCATTAATAAACTCTACCTCTCACTTAGGATGCCGCGTAGTGTTTAGTTTGACCCTTTTACGTATCGGTGTTGTGTGGTCTATCTAGAACCATTCGCTATGTTGTATGAGACTATGTGTGGTATGTGTGTGTGCCTGGACGTGTTTGGCACCTTTTTGTTTGTATATATTATGTATGCATGGACTTGTTATGTATGGTTGTTGGAGCATGTTATGTATGGATGCCATAGATGTATGCTATGCATGAGTATAGTTCCTTCTTTCATATGAAACCTGCATACGTTTCCTTGTTTTAAATCTCACCAATTCACTCCTCTCCAGAATGGCTCCGGAGACTGGTGCCCACGCTGGAAACGAACCGCCCCCACCTCCTGAGCCTGACATGATGCAGGTGCTGCGACTCCTGCTGGAGGAGCGTGAAGCCGCACGCACCGAGCGTCAAGCCAACCTAGCCACACTCAACCAACTCGCCCAGATGGCCACCAACCACAACAACCATGGTGGCCATGATGATGAGGAACCCCGCAACACACTTAGGAACTTCCAAAACTCCAACCCGCCAACGTTCACCAAGTCTACCGAACCCCTGGATGCCGACGACTGGCTCCGCACCATCGAGAACAAGCTCGAGTATGCAGGAGTTGGAGCAAATGTGAAGGTGCTCTACGCCACCCATTTCCTAGCTGGCGCAGCAGGCGCATGGTGGGAGAACGTCCGTGCCATGCAGCCCGAGGGCCAAGTGATGACTTGGGAAGCCTTCAAGACCAAGTTCCGCAAGGCCCACATTCCATCAGGACTCATCAAGATCATGCGCGACAAGTTCCTTAACCTCAAGCAAGGAAGTATGAGTGTCACCGAGTACCTCGACAAGTTCACCACCTGGGGGAGGTATGCCCCTAACGACATCGACACTGATGAGAAGAAGCGGGAGCGCTTCATGAATGGACTTCAGGAAGACCTGCAGCCTTATCTGGTTGCTGTGCCATACCATGATCTGGAGTCCCTGGTTGATGCTGCCATCATGGTCGAGGACAAGAACATGGCTGCCCGTAAAAGCCGAAAGAGGAGGATGATGAATCAGGGTGGATCAAGCAGTCAGAGATCCCGCAGCATGCCCCCATCAAGGTCTACGCCACCCCCTCAGAGGTTCGCCTCTCAAGCTCCCAGGCCCAACAACCCCAACCGCCAGTACACAGGCAACCGCCCCTCTGGCGGAAATCCTTCTGGAGGGAGTCGCAACACTTTTAACCCTGCCAACCGCAGCCAGGGAAGTGGCTGTTATACTTGTGGCCAACCTGGGCATTTCTCTAAGGAATGCCCTCTGAATAAACCCTCAGCCCCGAGCCTCAGCGCGCCGAGACCCAATCAGGGTCAAGGCCGTGGACCCACTGGAAGGAACCCAAAGACTCAAGCCAACAATGCCAGAGGCCGCTTAAATCATGTGACTGCAGAGGAAGCTACTGAAGCACCTGATGTTGTTCTGGGTACGTTTCTCGTCAACTCAGTTCCCGCAAAGGTGTTATTTGATTCTGAAGCTTCGCATTCCTTTGTTACCGAGAGGTTCGTGTCCAAGGGTGGGTTGACCGCGTCCCAAATGACTCGTAACATGATAGTTCAAATTCCCGGTTCCCAAGTTAGGGCACACTTGACCTGCGAAGGAGTACCCGTAGATATTCATGGTATATCCTTCCAAGCCGATCTGATTATTCTTGGTACCAAGGGTTTGGACGTGGTACTTGGGATGGATTGGATGACCAAGTACCAGGGGCACATTGATTGCGCCCGGAAGGCGATAACAATAACCAATAGTGAAGGAGTTAAGATTGAGCACATCGCGACTATGCCATCTCGTAGAGCCTACTACAAGAAGTCTGTCTCTGGACCGACTCTCGATCAAGTTCCAGTGGTATGTGAGTATCCGGACGTCTTCCCTGAGGAGTTGCCAGGTATGCCCCCTGACCGGGATATCGAGTTCATAATTGAGTTGAT
Source organism: Dactylis glomerata (assembly GCA_007115705.1). Lineage (NCBI taxonomy): Eukaryota > Viridiplantae > Streptophyta > Magnoliopsida > Poales > Poaceae > Dactylis > Dactylis glomerata. The sequence goes on along the minus strand of QXEO01000406.1, from coordinate 2,817,374 downwards.
TCCCGGAACAGCTCCTATTGCCCAACGACCTTATCGTATGAACCCCCAAGAACTTGAGGAGTTAAAGAAGCAACTTGCTGATATGCTCAGCAAAGGCCTTATCCGTCCCAGTGCTTCACCATGGGGATCGCCTGTTTTATTTGTGGACAAGCGAGACGGTACCATACGACTGTGTGTGGACTACCGTAGACTCAATGAGGTAACCATCAAGAATAAATACCCACTCCCGAAGATTGAAGACTTGTTTGATCAGCTGAATGGAGCCAGAGTGTTCTCCAAGATTGATCTCCGCACCGGATATCATCAGCTGAAAGTCCGAGAGTCCGATATTCCCAAGACCGCTTTCACCACTCGCTATGGCTTATTTTAGTACACTGTCATGTCCTTCGGCCTAACCAATGCCCCCGCCTACTTCATGAATCTTATGAATAAGGTGTTCATGAAGTTCCTCGACAAGTTTGTGGTGGTCTTCATCGATGATATCTTGGTCTATTCTAAGACCGAGGAAGAGCACGCAGAGCATCTGCGGCTAGTTTTGGGAACCCTGCGTGAACATCAACTCTATGCCAAGTTCAGCAAATGTGAATTTTGGCTAAAAGAGGTTGGATTCCTTGGCCATGTACTCTCAGCTGGTGGAGTATCCGTTGACCCCTCAAAAATCACCTCCATCGCGGAAAAGAAAGCCCCAACCAACCCCACCGAAGTCCGAGCATTCCTTGGTTTAGCTGGTTACTATCGAAAGTTTGTAGAAGGGTTTTCCAGCATTGCCCGCCCATTGACTCAGCTACTCAAGAAGGATAAGAAGTTTGAGTGGACTGAAAAGTGCGAGCAGAGTTTCCAAGAGCTCAAGAAGAGACTTGTGTCAGCCCCTATCCTGACCATGCCCGATATTACCAAAAGCTTTGACGTCTACTGTGATGCATCCAAGCTTGGCCTTGGAAGTGTCCTTATGCAAGACGGCAAGGTTATTGCCTACCTGTCCCGTCAACTGCGCCCCCATGAGATGAATTACCCCACTCATGACCTCGAACTTGCCGCCGTTGTCCATGCTCTCAAGACCTGGCGACACTATCTTATGGGAAACCGTTGTGAGATCTACACCGACCACAAGAGCCTAAAGTATATCTTCACCCAGAAAGAGTTGAACATGAGGCAAAGGAGATGGATTGAACTTATCAAGGACTACGACATAGGCATTCATTACCATCCTGGTAAAGCGAATGTGGTCGCCGATGCCCTCAGCCGAGAACCTTGCTCCCTGAATACCATATTAAAATTCAACCAACCAACCTTATGTGAGGAGTTTGAGAAGTTTGGGCTTCAGCTTGTAAGTCATGGTTTTCTGGCGAATCTTGAAGTCCGACACACACTCACGGACATCATTAAAGAAGCTCAGAAAGAACACGAGAGTATTGAAGGCATCAAACGCAGAATGGGACGAGAGGAAGTACCTGGGTTCTCGATTGACCAGGAAGGTGTGCTATGGTATAAAGGTCGCCTGTGCGTCCCGAATATCGAGGAGTTGAAGCAGTCCATTTTAACGGAAGCCCATGATACCCCTTACTCTATTCATCCCGGAGGCACAAAGATGTATCAGGACTTGAAGGAACGTTTTTGGTGGCACGGTATGAAGCGAGAGATAGCCCTTTATATTGCCCGGTGTGACGTCTGTCAGCGCGTCAAGGCCGAGCACCAAAGACCCGCAGGATTACTGCAACCCTTGAAGATACCATTATGGAAGTGGGAGGAGGTCGGTATGGATTTCATTTCTGGATTACCCACCTCCCAGCGGGGACATGATTCTATATGGGTCATCGTGGACCGCCTCACCAAAGTCGCCCACTTTATTCCCGTCAAGACCACGGACCATGGAAACCGTCTGGCGGAATTGTACATCTCCCGCATCGTCAGCCTTCATGGTGTTCCCAAGACCATTGTCTCAGACCGAGGCCCCCAGTTTACCTCAAGATTTTGGGCAAAGCTCCAGGAAGCTTTGGGCACCAAGCTATCTTTCAGTACAGCTTACCATCCACAAACCGGAGGTCAAACTGAGCGAGTAAACCAAATCCTGGAAGATATGCTGCGAGCTTGTGTTCTCTCTTATGGAGCCAAGTGGGAAGACTGTCTTCCATTCGCGGAGTTCTCCTACAACAATAGCTACCAAGCTAGCCTGCAAATGGCCCCCTTTTAAGCCCTCTACGGACGCAAGTGCCGTACCCCTCTTAATTGGTCCGAGACTGGAGAAAGCCAAATATTTGGGCCCGATATCATTAAGGAGGCTGAAGAGCAAGTCCAGCTCATTCGGAATCGTCTGAAGGCAGCCCAATCCCGGCAGAAGAGCTATGCCGACTCTAAGAGAAGGCCGGTTACCTTCAACGTGGGAGATTTTGTCTATCTTCGAGTAACACCACTCAAGGGTATGCAACGCTTCCATGTTAAAGGTAAGCTAGCACCCCGCTACATCGGCCCATTCAAGATACTAGAGCGCCGTGGAGAAATGTCCTACAAGCTAGCACTGCCCTCAGAGTTGTCTGAGTTCCATGATGTCTTCCACGTATCGCAACTCCGTAAATGCCTTCAAGTACCTAACAAACCCGAGACTTTCACCGAGATCGACCACAACTCCATCGATCTAAATTCCGACCTCACCTATCGGGAGAGACCCGTCCGCATTCTTGAAGAAGACGTCCGTCTTACCCGTAGACGCAAGATCAAAATGTATAAGGTGCAATGGAGTAATCATACCGAAGACGAAGCCACGTGGGAACGTGAGGATTATCTTCAGCGAGAATTTCCCGGACTACTTCACGCTTAGCTACGGAATCTCGGGACGAGATTCTTTTAAGGGGGGAAGGTCTATAACATCCCACTTTTGGTGACCTGAAAGTTTGCACTTTGTTTAATTATCTATTAGGGTAAATTAAAACTTTTGCTAAGCCTTGTGCTTGTGACCCATGGATGCATGATTTTATGTGTGAACTAGCATATGTGTTACCATATGAATGCATAAATCTATGTGTGAAATTGTGTGCGCCCATGATTTCATGTGAGAGTGTTTGGTTTATTTAAGCCTTGTTTTTCTTTTCTAACACATGTGCTTATTCTCTAGGAAGTGAGCTATGTTTTTATGCAACCTATTTTTGACCCTAGCTCACATTGTATGAACCTCAAATCCTAGTATAGATCATTGGTGAGATCACCTATCTTTCCTTTCCTTTTCTTTTATTTTTGCTCTCTTGTTTGGAAATAGGAGTATCTCCAAAAACCTAGCTTACTTAGCTCAAAAATTTGTCAACTATGGTCTTGTGCTCTTGAGCACTTTATACACCACTGGAAGCTTTTCAAAACTCAATTTTCAGATCTATTTGGAGGATTCAATTTCCAACCTTGAATTTCGGACGTGATGACTCTACCCCATGTTTTTCTCTTCTTCTCTCTTTTTCTCTCCTTTGCAAACCGACCAAGTGGAGAAGGGAGACCTGCTGGACAATTCCTTCTGGAGTCCAGAGATTTGCAAATCTCTCCCTCTTGTCGTTTGCGGTTTGGCATCGAGGGGAAACAGGAGAAACCCCGAGGCAATCGACCCCTCTCCTTCTCTGCTAACCCTTCCCTCTCTCTGATCTCACCACCCCACCGCCATCCACCCCCAACCGGAGCACACCACCTAGCCAGCACTCTACCTTGACCCCGCCAGGCAGAGAGCGAGCCCAGCCACCCCACGCCGCCCTGTCCGTCGCCGTGCTCGCCGTGGGCACCCCGACAGAGCCAGCCCAGCACCGTCCACCTCCCGCGACGTCACCTCACCACCAGGCCGGTCTCGATCTGTTGAATCAATTCCCTAAAACAGAATTCCACGAGCGTGACCGAGCGTGCCGCCCCGACCGTGCCGGACCTGCGCCGTCCGAGCCGCCAGAGCGGCCAGAGCGGGCACGCCGTTCCCGCGTGCCGTAACTTCCCCAGCACCTGCACCGCGCCCAGGCCTGCACGGCATCGTGCTGCCAGCCCAACGCCACCCTCGCCCTGCACCGCCAAGCACTGACACGTCCCAACAGCCCACCGTTTTCCTCGCTCCACCACTAAACCCGACCCGTTTTCTCGCGACACAGCCAGCCACCGACACCCACTGCTTGCTCCCTGCACTCAGTGCACAACGCCGTCCCGGAGAAACCGCCCATGACGGCGAATCGTTTCCGACGAAGTCCACCTAGACCGAGCCCACGCCATCTGTTTATATATCGAGGGAAGCCCTCTGGAAGCCACGCTTGCCCTCATTTGCTTCCTCTCTTCCTCCCACCCCTCTACAGTACCTCGCCGACGCCTAGCCGAAGAGAGAACATCGCCGGAGAACTCGAGGTCATCGAGTAGACCTTCACCGGCGAGGGAAAGGTTGCCGTCGACCTGCGCCCCTCCTCTGCTCCCTCTCTGCTCACGTGTTTTCCCCAACCTCTTTCCAATCTCAACCCGCGTCCTATCTGTCTTGCAGACGAACTGGAGGCATCGCCACCACCGCCACCTGCCGGAGCTCACGTCGGCAACCTCGTCATCACCGCGGGAACGGCGAGCTCTGCATGCAGGTTATCTGGACCCTGAGCCCTTTCTGAGCACCTCCGCCACCAGACCAGCAGCCGCCGACCACCGGAGCCACCTCGGTGAGCACCCTCTGCCTAACCCTAGCCGGCGACGTTCTTTTCGCGCGCATGCAGCAGGAGATGACGACGACGACGGATAGCCGTCGATCTCCTTCTAATCGAGCGGCCAGGGGTAGCTCATACCCTTTCAGTCACAGCTGGGCTCGCCGGGGGAAGCTTCAGGCCGATCCGGCCCAGAGCTGGCCGAGCCTGGCCAGATCCGGCCTATCTCTTTTTTTTCTGTATGCTTAATGATTTCTGAGTTAGTGCTGTGGTTTAAATCAGTCTAAAATAGTTTTAAGCCTCAGAAAATTGTGAAACAAAATTTGTAGGGTTGAGTATAAAGTTTTTAATCACCTGGTGCTGCATGTTCTATTTTTAGGACCATAAATATTATCTGAGAATTTTTTATTGGTAGATCTATTGATTATCACCATTATCTTCTTGTATGTTGTTCTGTTTGTTGAAAATTGGTGAAACCAATTTTCACTACTAGCTTACTATCTCCCTGATCTGTAGAAACTAGTTTTGCTATTTTAGGATCTGTAAATTGCTTGCAGTAATTAATTTGGTGATATCAATACCCTGCAGTAATTGATTTATTGTGCTCAAAGTATTGTTTATTTTAGGATGATTCCACTTCTGGTGTGTTGTGCATGTCTTTAGCTTTCCAAAATGGTCACTGTTAAGATTTTAGGACTTACAGAAAGTTTTAGAGAATTATTTTTGCTACTCTAGTGATTCCTAGAATTACAAATTCCTTATTAACTCACTTTTCTAGTATTTTAGGGTGTTTCCAAATGTGTTGCTACTGAAATGTTATCCACTACCTATAAGTGTGCTGATGCCATGTTTTGATTTGTTGATGCATGCAAGTGTTTGCTTGTGCTTGAATGGTATCATGTATCTAGGATTTGCTTGCTATTAGGTTAGTGTTTAGTTTCTTTTTATTAGAAAAGAGATCTTATGTTCAGAAATCTAAACTTGTTTGCTTCTGATACTCAAATGCTGGAGTTGTTTGTTGTTGTCTGAATGCACTATGTGTATGCATGAATGCTTATGGTATGTATGTTTTTTTTCTTTTTCCGGCGATAGAATCGAACGACGACTGTGCGGAGGAGGGTGAGGTGTTGGAATATCAGGAGGAAGGTGACCAGGGACAAGCCCATCAAGGAAAGCCATCTATTTGTTGCATATCTGAAACCTATCAAGTCACTATGCATTGTTCTACTCTTGCTCTTATTACTATGCATTGTTCTTCTTATATTGCTATTAACCCCTAAATAGCAATAGTTGGCGACTCAGCTCCACAAGTCGTATTGATATCATCCATGAAGGATGACACCTTTAACACCTACTCTTTACCCCTGAAAGTAGAGACTCGATGATTAGCATCGAAGTCTTTGGAAAACACTTGTAGTGGAGCCAAAAAAACTCTAGGATTGGGAATACTCTCTCGGGAATTATTTCGAAAATGGTTTCGAAAACCTTGGAGTAGCTACTACTCCATTGAGATGTTTTGAAATGGTTTCATAAACAAGGACTGGATAATGAGAGATGAAGGAGTTGGTGGATTTTCTGAAAAAGGGCATTGTGTATAAGTGTTCGCCAAACCAATTATTTCCCGTGCAACCACATTACCTGGAATGGGACGGGCTTAGTTGGAAGTTTATCTGCTTTAGTGCGGGGAGCCTCGTACTATATAAGGGTCTGTAGGACCCCGGAATCTGGGTTGTCGCAAGTGGTGGGAAACAGTGTAGCGGGCCCGCCAATAGGCTACCCGTCCGGAAGACACTTGGGTTTCTCCCGCCGTGGCACTGGAACTACGCTCGACGGAGGTAGACGGCCAGGGTTTGCCGGGGAGGTTAACTCCACAGGGTAGGCACCCGTACTAAGGTAGATGAATGGAAGGCTATGATCGGGTGCTTGTCGTTGCATAAGATGTTATGCAGGGATGATGCCCACACGATGAGTACCCGGATGGTGTGGGTAAAGTGTACAACCTCTGCAGAGTGTAATCTATTCGAATAGCCGAGTCCTCGGTCATGGACGGTTGGAATGGCCATACTTAACCTGTGTCGAGTTTTGTTTTCTAAATGGTTATTTGGAAAAATGGAGTTTTGTGCTGGACGGAGTACTTGGAGGGTACTGCCGTGGCACGGAGGTGGATCGGAGTACTTGGAGGGTACTGCCGATGCTTGGAGGTGGTCATGTTCGATTGACCACCGATCCTTTCTTAAAAAGGAGTTTCCCCCTTTCCTAGAGATTTTACAAAAAGCTTCTAGAAGTTTTCTTTAATAAGGATATAGAAATGTCGTGGGACATGCTATATCGACACGAGAAGTTAGTGGCACATGATCACTTGAAACCCAACCTCCTTGCTACAGCCATATAGCATGTGATTGTTCTCTCTTAGATGGTTTGCGAGTACAATTCCAAATGTACTCACGGCTTTGTCCCTGGCTATTAACTTGGCCAGATTTCGGAGATGATTATGAACAAGACGATGAGGAGTATGACGACGCCGGTGCGAATTAGGACTCGTTTCCTGGTCAGTCGCCTGTAGGGTAGTAGGCCTGACTTGGTCCACTACGCTATGTGTATCCGCTGCTGTTGCATTAGTGTGTCTGTTGAACTTGCCCTGTGAGGCGTGTGTATTCAGCCAAGTGGCTATGTAAGACATAACGACTTATTTATGTAATTGGATGATGTATCTGTAATGCCAACTCTGTTATGTGGATTCACGACGGACTCCTGGGATCGTGAATTGTATGCATAACGGGTATCCCGGGTGGTAAGCCGGGGTCCCCACAGCGGGATTATCTACGTATGGATGATAGAAGTTCTAGTATGCAGGGATGAACGACAGAGGGGGTTTTGATTGGTGGCATTCATCTCTTCTTCTCCACAAATTTGAGCTAGGGTTTCTCCTTCTCCCTTCGGGTACAGTGCAATGGGTGGCGCAGGGGCTCTCTGGAGGGCAAGGTGGTGGTACAGGGGTGAAATGAGGGAGTAGAAAGGGGGCTGGGGTGTCCTATGAGCTTATAACCGAGGGGAGTGGGTTATGTCAGTTTGGGGCATGTGGTGTCTAGAGGAGGGCTCTAGTTGGGGGAGAGGGTCGGTGGAGAGAGTGAGAGGGGTCCAGAGTGGTGTCTTCCTCGAGAAGGATCAGAGAGAGGGAGTGGAGAGGGCTGCTGCAAGGTTTTCTTAAACAATGCCCAAGATTTGCATGAATCCTCCTTCTCCTTCTTCCAAGCACTAAAGGGGGCTGCTACAGTACTAGCCGACCAGAGGGTCATGGAAGTGTTGGACTAGTCAATGGGATGCTTTGGTGGAGTTTCAAATGACTTTGGGCTTAATAGGGGGGGGACATGGTGATGGATATATGCATAATCAAGTTTGGTTTTGTGAACTTGATTCCAATCCTTTCAAGCAAGGGCATGCAAGGATGGGTCAAGGTGATGAATATGAGGTGGTGAATAAGACATTTAAATTTGAGATTGAAAAAGTAAAGGTCGGAGTAGGTGATGAGAATGTGCCAAATTTTGGTCAGTAAGCTTCTCAAGATTTTGAGAATAGAGGGAGAAGATTTCGATGTAGATGAATCCTACTAGAAGTTCAAGGTTCTATAAGTCTTCCTCAAATTTATTTGATAAGATAGGATGCAAAGAATAGTTTGGGGCCTTTCCCATGCATTTCTAGTTAATAAGAAAAACATAACTAGAAAATATTCTCATAGAACCATTATTTTGGAGGATGAAAGGATGATAAGGAGAAATAATAACATTTCTAATGTTATTTGAGGAAGAGTTCGATTTATGGACAGAGTAGATGGTGGATGTTGGCAAATGACCCAGAAGATTAAGGGAAAATAAAATGGGTGCAAATAGTTTTGATTAGGGTTCAAAACAAGGTCACATAAATGGGAGGCATACCTCAAAATGCACATGCAAGTGCATAGGTAGTTAGAGTAGATCAAAAATAGGAGTAATAGGTAATAGGATGGTCTCTGAACAATTTATCTCAAAATTTAAAAGTGGGAGCAAAAGTGCATCTGGTAATAGTCAAATGGTCAGTGATTTGATTAGCCTCAGAAACAGAATTGAAACAAGTAGCACATGACCTCGAACGACTAGGTGGTGATGGAAAGAATGAAAGAATATATATCAAACATGAGTTCTAATAAGGTACATTGCCATGGATAGGATAGATGAGCTTAATACAAGCATTGGAAAATTGAATCTGTTAACAAACACGAAGATAGTCTGCACACCAGGTGTTTGATGAAATTTCTGCAAGAGATGATTTTCTAAATTTGAGTGAAACCTTTTTATGGTTGGATGAAAATGATTCTAATAACACCATGGGTGCTTTTCTTAGGCTAGTTTGGTTAGTACTAAAATCCTCAAGAAGGGATCCTAATGTCTTATGGCAAGACTAAGACATTAGAGTTAGGGCTTCAGGATTGAGAGGAAAAAAACAAGATAGGTTTTATTTGAAAGATAGCATGAAAACAACTTACATGTGACAAAATATTAATTGATGGGTTTTGAATAGGTTAGGCCACAGGCCTACCTGAGTATCATATCTACACATAAGCAATTCATCAAAGTCAAACAAAGTCAGACAAAGTCAATTCACCACACAAGGTCAATCATTTGCAGGTAATCTAGCATCACCAGAAATAATGATTGAATAAGTGCTCAATGATGATCATGCCATGGTCAAGTAGAAAAGAGTTTCAAATAAAGGAGTAAAGCTTTTGTAGAATTTTCAGAAACTAGTGGAAACATAACATCTCCTTTTAGAAAGTTTTCTTAAAGGTGTTTGAAATCCTTTTATAAATATCAACAAACTATAAGTTTGTAAAATAGTGGGACCACTCTACTTTGTAGGTCCCAATAATTTCGTAAATGCTTAGTTTTGATAAATGCTTTGTCTCAAAGATAAATCTTGGCTCTTGTCTTGGACAAATAAAATAATATGAAAAAGGAGAGGTTGCCAAGATAATGGTTTTGGAAAAATAGCTAGAAGCATAAATAAAGGCATGATCACAAGGGCATAAGGATTGTGTTGGTTCACGATATTGTTCAACAAGCAACTCAAACAGACATCATTAGCATAACAACCAAGACAAAACAAGCAAGAAATAGTACTTCCAGAGGTTTGCACAAAAAGTTTTTGTTAGCCCTCATTTTTGGCTCTCTAAACACTACTTAAACAGGGTTTCAGAAAGTGAGGTGTTATAGCTCTACCCCCCTTAAACATAATCTCGTCCTGAGATTCCTAAGCGTAGTAGTAAGAGGTGCTGAGACTAAGTTAGAGTTAGGCCTCAACGGTTGCTCTTCCAAGTCACCAGTGATAATCTGAGTTGCATCAAAGACTTGCTTTTGCCGAAGGTGTAGATCGTCTTCATTTGCTAAAGTTGATGTCTGAAGAGTTGATGTTGCCAAAACTATCACGTCGAAACCTTGTCGGGACATTTTTAAGGTTAGCGGGGTTAGGCTACCTAGTATGCCCGAAAAGATTCTTCGAGAGTTAGAAGGTTTCCAGGTTGCAAATTGGGGTCTTGAAGAGTCGAGGCTTCTCGGGTAGCTTTTGTTGTCTTGGGGTTGTCGCTTCCTTCATGTATATTGATGGAGTCTTCAATTCTTGGTGTTGCGTCTTGAAGCTTGATGTTGGTGTAGACCTTTAATCTCGAGCTTGTCGTTCTCTGAGGATGGTAGACAAGAGCATTTATGCTTCGATCTTGATAGGCACGTCAAACCTATCGACTTAGTCCTCTACGCTTCCTAACTACCAAGGCGCGGGTTAGTCCTAATAGAAACCATTCTTCTAGGTCGTCTTGTGCGTGAGCTAAAATCGCTTCAGGTGGTGGCGCACCACCAACGATGTGTCTTTCAGTAGTTAATGATCTGTTCCTTATTGTCTCCGGGTTGGTGGAGACCATTGAAGATCTTCTTGCTCCTCCATTTTCTTGTAGCCTTGAGGATCTTGAAGTATATTGGGATACCTTGAGTTGACTTCATCTTCCGAGAAATCTTCATGTGGATTTCTACCCGTGGCATAAGTCAGCTTTAGTTTCAAACTGATGGCTGGCGTGTAGTTGATGATGATGATTATAACCAGTTAGTTGGGAACCCCAAGCGGAAGGTGTGATGAGCATAGCAGCAAGTTTTTCCCTCAGTTAGAAACCAAGGTTTATCGATCGAAGAAGAAAAAGCCAATACGACTGAAGGTGACGCTTGCAAGCTTCACGACAGCTCCGGACAATTTATATGGCGCCTCGTCCAAGCTTTGCTTTGTGAGCAGCAATGTGGAACCTGCACACAACACAACCAAGTACTTTGTTCCCAACTTACGATGAGGTTGTCAATCTCACCGGTTTGCTTGAAACAAAGGGTATGAGCGTATCTAGTGGAAAACAGTAGAAGTATGTGAGTAAAGTAAACAGTGCGAGTAAAGTAAACAGGTGACAGCAATATGATGGAAATAGGACCAGGGTCCACAGTTCACTAGTGGTGTCTCTCCATAAGATAAATAACACATGCTGGGTAAACAAATTACAGTTGGGCAATTGATAGAATAAAGATAACGTGATATGTCAAGAAGATCACTATGCGATTTACTCTGGGCATTACAACAAAATACATAGACCACCATCCAACTGCATCTATGACTAATAATCCACTCACGGGGATATCATCCGAACACCCCATGAGTATTAACTTGCGAACAACAGATAATTAAATTAAGCAAAGTGTGTAATATAAACAAAGCATATGCCCTCGAGCATATGAATGTTGTTTTCTCCCTAGTGGCAACAACACATCTACAACCTTAGAGGTTTCTGTCACTCCCCCTGATTAAATAGAGGCATGAACCCAAATATCGAGCATAAATACCCCCTCTTGGAGTTACTAGCAACTACTCGGCCAAGATAGCTACTAACAACGGAGAGCATGCAAGATCATAAACAACATAGAGATAACATAAGATATATTTCAGTATAGCAACTCAATCATAACACCAATATTCATCGGATCCCAACAAACACAACATGTAGAATTACATAACGGTGATCTCAATCATGTAGGGCAGCTCATCAGATCTAAACATGAAGCACATGGTGGAGAGAACAACAATCTAGCTACTGCTATGGACCCATAGTCCAAGGTAGACTACTCACTCAACCCTTCGAAGGCAAGCATGGCGATGAAGAAGACCTCCGGTGGCGATTCCCCTCTCCGGCAGGGTGCCGGGAAGTGCTTCTGGACCCTCCCGATCTCGGGTCGACGACAGCGGCGGATCGCGATGTGTTTCTGGAAAATTGATCGGGGCTTAGGTTTTTCCCGTCGTGGGGTCTTTATAGACGAAGGGGCATCGTCAGAAGTGGACCGAGGCGGTCTCACACATAGGGGGCGTGGCTAGGGGCTGGGCCGCGCTGCCCTGGTGTGTGGGCCCCTCGTGGCCCTACTCCGTCTCCTCTTCGGTTCTCTGGAAGCTCCGTGAAATATCTGGATGACTGGCTTTGGTTTCGTCCAATTCTGAGAATATTTCCTGTGTAGCTGTTCTGAAACACAAAAACAGTAGAAAACAGGGAACTGGCACTGTGGCGACTTATTAATAGGTTAGTTCCGGAAAATGCATAAAAGTGCCACGAAGTGTAACAAAACATTAGGCAAATGGTGTAAAAACAAGCATGGAGCATCAAAAATTATGGATACGTTGGAGACGTATCAGCATCCCCAAGCTTAACTCCTGCTCGTCCTCGAGTAGGTAAGTGATAACAAAAGAAATAATTTTTGAGGTGACATGCACCTACACAATCTTGATCATATATGTAAGCGTTGTGAGCTGGGATCAAAAGAACTTAAAACATGGGCATGAAAGATATAATCTTGACAATAAAAACTTAGCAACCATGTTATAACATGAAAAAGAACACAAACAAAAGATCATGAAAATGAAACAATGAAAGTCAAACGTGTGTTCAAATCATAAGGAAAAACATACAAATGGTTTTCAGCTTATCCTTCATGGAGAGCAAAACATAAATGCATAGGACACCTTCAAGTTTAAGAGGGCGACTAGATACAAATAATTTGAGAACAAGTGAAACCATGATCATGAATCAATCAATGAAAACTTTGGGAAAATGCACATTATACTAAGAATGACAACTATGCTCTCTTAATGGTGCATAAAGATAGAAGGTGGTGACTCAACATAAAAGTAAAAGAAAGGCCCTTCGCAGAGGAAAGCAGTGACTGCAAGTTTTATAACCTTCAAAAATTATGGTACTTACCGGCTTTGAGCTCTCATTGCCGCCATCATAAGCATCTTGAATGGTTAAAGTTAATGCGAGAACAATTATGATGCATATGCTTGACAAATCATAAGTTGAAAACCTCGTGTCCCTTGAATACGAGTACCCAAACCTCATGCTATCTTACTTAGAGTCCCAAGCAAGGCTCTTGTCATTGTAAGTACATACATATCATCAAGAACCACCAACGGGTTACCTCTGTGCCCGATGACATGGAACAAGCCCATATCAAAATGACAGGACAAGCAGACAATGAACACCTCGACATCTCTTTTATTTACCATTTGTATAGCTTTTTATTTTGAGATGCGTCATCGAATGTCCACTATGGGCATGCTGCAAATTTCCACCATGAATTATGCATGGCTTAGATTGGTGGCCCAGGCGTTTCTCTAACACATATACAAACTCCATGATCTCGCAAGATTCCCAATTTATTTCACACCGCGCGCATCCATAAACAAAAGATCACGATATCAACTCAAATAAGAAGTGCAATGTTGAAAGCTTGCCCCATGACGGCATGGCTGGGCTAGTCTCCAACTTACAACTTTCAAGCATAACAACTCAACATAAGAGACCACAATGTCAAATTTTTAAGAACGAGAAAAAATAAAGTGTGCCTTCCGGTTCGTGAGAGCTTTACTGACCAATTTTCGCATAACACTGGTAAGAGTTTAATTTGAAGAGTAAATAAAAGAAAGTCAAATTTACTTGGAATAGCAAATTGCTAATAGGTATGTATGGTGTACACTTTGGCAAACTTGGTTTTTAGGAGTTGGATGCACGAGTAGAGCTCATACTTAGTACAAGGCGAGGGCTAGCAAAAGACTGGGAGCGACCAACTAAGAGAGCAATAACGGCCATAATCATGCAAAGCGACAAAGCAACATTAAAAGAAGCATAAGACGGCATCAATAGTCAAAAACTAAATGATCATAGAGGCTATTGGCGACTTTGTAAGAGTCTAACATGTGTGAGCATGCGCCAAGTCAACCCAAATAAAGCATCAAGGAGAAAACCAAAATAATGCTTCCAAACGATAAAAACAACGCATGATTTTTTCAAAGGCTCATTAAGCAATCTCAGTTATTTGAGAGAAGTCATGCTACAGCAAAACCACTAAGCATACTATCAAAAAGACATCAAGCATGACATGAAAAAGCCTAAGCCGCAGTCTACACAAGCTCCTTCTTGTACCACTTTTTTGCATAAAGCTTTTTCTCTTTTCCAACACCATTCGAACTTTTTTAATCCAACTCTTTTTAGGAAAACCAACATGGTCCAGAGGCAAAAATACACCTTGATAAATAAATATAAGAGGATCTAAACACAAATCAAGGTGAAAACGAAAACCAAAAGCAGTAGCAAAAAAAGAAGAACACTCGGTTTTTGATAAGAGTGAAAACTAGAGCGTTCTTAGCAAATGAAAAGCAAGGCAACTTCTCAAAAAGAAATTTGTTGGGGTCCAACCATTTATTGCAGCAAACAAAACAAAACTAATAATAAAAACTAAAACAACTGACGCTCCAAGAAAAATGCGTAGTGCATGAAGCAATAAAAATATAGTGTCTTGAAAGGTGACCTGATTTTTGCCGATGAAGAAGGGGTGCCTCGGGGGAATCCCCAAGCTTTGACGCTTGTACTTCTTGGATATTTCTTGGGGTGATGCATGGGCATCTCCAAGCTTGAGCTTTTGTCCATTCTTCAACTCATCTCATCATTCTCCAATCCCTACACTTGAAAACTTCCTTCATACAAAACTAAACACAAATCTATTAGCAATATTAGTGTAAGCATAACATATAATCAACCTCTTTTGCTTCAGGTTTCAACCCAAAACCACCACATATAAAGTATATACTACTGTAGCAACTTCCCCAAAAGTTCCGTGATCAAAAGAACTCGAAAAGAAAGCGATAAAGCGGCAAAAACGAATAGTGGTAGAAATCTGTCAAAACAGAACAGCTGATAAAGGCCGATTTTTTAAGGGGTTTTGTGTTGCTCAAATAAAAAAGTGTTCAACTAATGAAAGTTTGGATATAACCTGGGGCATATGCAAAAAAAATCGCAGGTCCAAAAGATATACAGAGAAGTTTTACGAATTCTTTCGGTGCAGCACCGAAAACAGTTTCAGGACAGCAACATCCCCAAATCTTTACCTCACTCAAATTAGAGGCTTCTCTTGGCACAACAATGAAATAAAAATGATAAGGAGAGGTCATTACAGTAGTAATGAATTCCAAGACTCAAATAAAAGAAAAATTACTGAAAACAAAACATTGGGTTATCTCCCAAGAGGGCTTTTCTTTAACGCCTTTGAGCTAGGCGCAGAAAATTACGAATCAAGTAACATCAAGAGATGAAGCATCAAGCTCATAATTTTCTCTAAGAATAGAGTCAAAAAGTAATTTCTTTCTTTTCCTAGGGAAGTGTTCCATACCTTTCTTTAGTGGGAGTTGATATTTGATGGTGCCTTCTCTCATATCAATGATGGCACCTATAGTTTGAAGAAAGGGTCTTCCCAAAATAATAGGACATGAAGCATGGCATTCAACATCCATAACGAGAAAATCAACGGGAACAAGGTTATTGTTAACCATAATAAGAACATCATTAATCCTTCCTAAAGGTGTCTTCTTAGCAACATCAGCAATAGGAACATCATAATAACATTTTTCAAGCGGTGGTAAGTCAAGCATATCATAAATCTTTCTAGGCATGATAGAAATACTAGCACCTAGATCATATAAAGTATGGAAATCAAAACCATTAACATGCATATCAATGATGGGTTCCCAACCATCTTCTAACTTCTTGGGAATAGAAGCTTTTTGTTGCAACTTTTCATCCCTAATTTTCATGAGAGCATTGGTAATATGCTTAGTAAAAGCAATATTTAAAGAACTAGCATTGGGAGTCAAAGCAAGCTTTTGCAAGAACAAAATTACTTCAGATATATTGCAGCCATCAACATCAAAATCATTAAAGGAAATAGAGTTATCATCTCCTACACTCCGAAAAATTTCAGCACTCTTTTGAGAAAAAGTTTTGGCAGTTTTAGGCTTTCTTAACACAAGGAGTGGGAGTTTTCTCTACACCAATCAAAGTAAGAGGATTGCTAGCATTAGGAACAACATCATTAGAGGTAGTAATAGTACAAACTTTCATATTCCTAGCAATCTCATCCTCTCTTTCCCATCTAGCATGCAATTCTGCTAACAATCTAACATTTTTATCAATTCCAACTTGAATAGCATTAGTAGTAGCAAAAAACATTGTTCTCTTTCACATCATTAGGCAACACTTTTAATTTCAGAAGTTCAACATCATGAGAAAGGCTATCAAATTTAGAAGCAAGAATATCAATTTTGCCTAACTTTTCCTCAACAGACTTGTTAAAAGCAGTTTGTTTTACCATGAAGTCTTTGAGCATGACTTCAAGTTTAGATGGCGCGGCCCTAGTGTTGTTGGAGGAATTACCATAAGAATTACCATAACCATTACCATTGGTAGAAGGATACGGCCTATAATTGTTACTAGCAAAATTGTTCCTATAAGCATTGTTGTTGAAATTATTGTTTCTAATGAAGTTCACATCAACATGCTCTTCTTGAGCAACCAAAGAGGCTAAAGGAACATTATTAGGATCAACATGAGTCCTATCATTAGCAAGCATAGCCATAATGGTATCAATCTTATCACTCAAGGAAGAGGTTTCCTCAACAGAATTTACCTTCTTACCTTGTGGAGCTCTCTCGGTGTGCCATTCGGAATAATTTACCATCATGTTGTCGAGTAGCTTTGTTGCAATGCCCAAGGTAAGGGACATAAAAGTGCCTCCAGCAGCTGGATCTAATAGGTTCCTTGAAGAAAAATTCAGTCCTGCATAAAAAGTTTGGACAATCATCCAAGTAGTCAGTCCACGAGTGGGGCAATTCTTTATCATAGATTTCATTCTTTCCCAGGCTTGAGCAACATGTTCATTATCAAATTGACTAAACTTCATAATATTGCTACGCAAAGATATGATTTTAGCAGGAGGATAATATCTACCAATGAAAGCATCCTTACACTTAGTCCATGAATCAATACTATTCTTAGTCAAAGATAGCAACCAATCTTTAGCTTTTCCTCTCAAAGAAAAAGGAAACAACTTGAGCTTAATAATATCACTTTCTACATCCTTATATTTCTGCATCTCACATAGCTCAACAAAATTGTTGAGATGAGCTGCAGCATCTTCAGTACTGGCACCAGAAAATTGCTCTTTCATAACAAGGTTCAATAAAGCAGGCTTAATCTCATAAAAGTTTGCAGCAGGAGCAGGTGGCGCAATAGGAGTGCAGATAAAATCACTATTGTTCATGCAAGTAAAGTCACACAACTTGGTGTTTTCAGGATTAGCCATTTCAGCAAAACTAAAAGTAGACAAGTAAAAACAACTATCAAGGATTCTAATTTTTTTGGGTTTTTGATAAAACAATGCAAGTAAAAATAAAGTAAAGCAAAACTTAAAACAAAGTAAAGGATGTGCATGCGAAAAACTCCCCTTGCAGAAGTCTTCTTTTTCCTCCCCGGCAACGGCGCCAGAAAAGACTTGATGGCTGGCGTGTAGTTGATGATGATGATTATAACCAGTCAGTCGAGAACCCCAAGCGGAAGGTGTGATGAGCACAGCAGCAAGGTTTTCCCTCAGTTAGAAACCAAGGTTTATCGATCGAAGAAGAAAAAGCCAATACGACTGAAGGTGATGCTTGCAAGCTTCACGACAGCTCCGGACAATTTATATGGCGCCTCGTCCAAGCTTTGCTTTGCGAGCAGCAACGTGGAACCTGCACACAACACAACCAAGTACTTTGTTCCCAACTTACGATGAGGTTGTCAATCTCACCGGTTTGCTTGAAACAAAGGGTATGAGCGTATCGAGTGGAAAATAGTAGAAGTATGTGAGTAAAGTAAATAGTGCGAGTAAAGTAAATAGGTGATAGCAATATGATGGAAATAGGACCGGGGTCCATAGTTCACTAGTGGTGTCTCTCCATAAGATAAATAACACATGCTGGGTAAACAAATTACAGTTGGGCAATTGATAGAATAAAGATAACGTGATATGTCAAGAAGATCACTATGCGATTTACTCTAGGCATTACAGCAAAATACATAGACCGCCATCCAACTGCATCTATGACTAATAATCCACTCACGGGGATATCATTCGAACACCCCATGAGTATTAAGTTGCAAACAACAGATAATTGCATTAAGCAAAGTGTGTAATGTAAACAAAGCATATGCCCTCGAGCATATGAATTTTGTTTTCTCCCTGGTGGCAACAACACATCTACAACCTTAGACGTTTCTTTCACTCCCCCAGATTAAATAGAGGCATGAACCCAACTATCGAGCATAAATACCCCCTCTTGGAGTTACTAGCAACTACTCGGCCAAGATAGCTACTAACAACAGAGAGCATGCAAGATCATAAACAACATAGAGATAACATAAGATATATTTCAGTATAGCAACTCAATCATAATACCAATATTCATCGGATCCCAACAAACACAACATGTAGAATTACATAACGGTGATCTCAATCATGTAGGGCAGCTCATGAGATCTAAACATGAAGCACATGGTGGAGAGAACAACCATCTAGCTACTGCTATGGACCCATAGTCCAAGGTAGACTACTCACTCATCGCTCCGGAGGCAAGCATGGTGATGAAGAAGACCTCCGGTGGCGATTCCTCTCTCCGGCAGGGTGCCGGGAAGAGCTTCTGGACCCTCCCGATCTTGGGTCGACAACGGCGGCGGATCGCGATGTGTTTCTGGAAAATTGATCGGGGCTTAGGTTTTTCCCGTCGGGGGGTCTTTATAGGTGAAGGGGCATCGTCAGAAGTGGACCAAGGCAGTCTCACACATAGGGGGCGCGGCCAGGGGCTGGGCCGCGCCGCCCTGGTGTGAGGGCCCCTCGTGGCCCCACTCCATCTCCTCTTTGGTTCTCTGGAAGCTCCGTGAAATATCTGGACGACTGGCTTTGGTTTCGTCCAATTCCGAGAATATTTCCTGTGTAGCTTTTCTGAAACACAAAAATAGTAGAAAACAGGGAACTGGCACTGTGGCGACTTGTTAATAGGTTAGTTCTGGAAAATGCATAAAAGTGCCACGAAGTGTAACAAAACATTAGGCAAATGGTGTAAAAACAAGCATGGAGCATCAAAAATTATGGATACGTTGGAGACGTATCACAAACCCATCAAAATTTGAACGAGCGAGCGAGTTAGATAGAAAAGTCTTCACTTCTTCTTGTTGTTGCTACCTCCATTGATATCTCCTAAATGCAGAGTCGACCTTGATGGCTTGATTTTGGAGAGTCTTCATCCTTCTATTTGCTCAGTGGAGATCAAGCACATGAGTCTTCGGGCTTCAACTTATGATAACGGGTTGATCTTTGAAAGTTAGGCTTGGCTTTGATACTTGCATGCTCCATGTTAGTTGGATTGTTATAAGATTAGCAAGTGTTGGGGTGTTGAGAGAGCATCGCCAATGTTAGCGAACTTTAGATTTAAGGTTAGGCGCTCCGGGTTAGTGAAGTCTTTGTCTTCTAGAAGTCCTTTGTAGTCCGGGCGGGTCTATCTTCTGCCTCCTTGACGTTGTAGAGAGGTCTTGATTAAGCTTGAAGCACGTAGCAAAATTTTTACGTCGAAACTCGGGGAGAGTTACTATCCACCAATATCAAGGTTAGAGTTAGCTTTCTAGTTTTTAACTTATCTATGCTACTCGTGCTGACATAAATAGATAAGGGGAAACACACAGTATAGAGAGGTTCCCTAACCAAGGTCCTTTTACACAACATTGGGTTTTTAAGGCCAAGAGGCCAAAAACAAGCACAAGCACAAGGTAACAATACACACTCAAGAAACACTCCAATCAACTGCAAAGACTATCAAGAACACACAAGGCAAACAACAAACAATTGCAGAAATCACACGAGGTACTTCAAGTACCAACGATGCCTAACAACGCGCGATATTTGGGGGTTAGTCCTATTCATCCTAGGGTCATGGTTGGCCATAGTTGTTGATATCTTCACTTTCTTTGACTCTCACTTCAGCAGAAACTTGATGGCAGTTGGTGGTGAAGTTGCAGTGTTGTTGAACTGTTAATGTAGAGTTGGGAAGTGCAGATTTACATGTCTTCTTGTCTCGCATCATATTGATGTGAGGTCTTCGGAAGAGTCATTGAAGTTCTCCATATTTGGCAATGTCTCGTGATAGGCCTAAAAATTTCTAGTCAAGTAATTGAGTACTGGGTCCTTGGCAACTGCAAAAGTGCGAGTCCAGGGAGGATCAAGGTCAACTTCTCAACAGAGCCGTTGGTGTCAACCAAAGGCAAAATACTTGTCTACAATCTTCTTCCTTTCCAGCTGGAGAGGATTGAAGACGTCCTTCTGAAGTTTGCTCCATCTCGTGTTGCTAAGCTTCAGGTCTAACTGGGGTATAACGTCCATTATTTAAATTTGAAGTGGGAAAGACAGGAGACTATAATCTTTTAAATCCTTGAAAAATTAGAGAGGTAAGATTAGAAGTTTTGAAAGGTTAAGTAAGGTATAGGCCATACTATTGGCTCCATAGGAGAATAAACTTTGCAATTAGTCTTAGCAAAATACTACTCTTCCTATCTAACGCCCATGCTAACTAAGGTCTCCTATAGTCAGGATGGCTCTGATACCAACTCTATGGGGACCCCGGATTACCCATCCGGAATACCCGATATGCATACAATTCATGATCCCATGATCAGTGTGTCGTGAATCCACATATCCGAGTTGATACCAGAATTACATCATCCATTACAGTACCGAATGATATACTTACAATTGGTCACATGACCAAGTATTATATTGCCACGTAGGGCAAGTCTACAATTAACCAGCGGATACCAAGTAGCGTTGTTGACCCACGTCATGCCTACTACCCTACAGGCAACTGACTGGGAGACGTTCCTAGTTTGCACCGGCGTCGTCGTAACCATAGTAACCTTCCTCGTAGTCTTCTTCATAGTCTGATAAAGTTAATAGCCAGGGACAAAGCCGTGAGTACATTTGAATTATACTCACAAACCATCTAAGAGAAATTCATCGGTATGTAATTTGGTTGTAGCAAGGTGAAAGGCTCTAGTCTAGTTTACCCTAACTAGTCAATTTCTAGTGTCGATATAGCATGTCTTACGACATTTCTATATCCTTATTAAAGAAAACATTTAGAAAACCTTTTTAGTAAAATCTCTAGGAAAGTGGGAACTCATTTACTTTTCAAGAGAGAGAGCCGGTGGTCAATCAAACATGACCACCTTCCTTTATGAATCCAGGTCAATCACACATGACCATCTCCATTCTTTCGGCAGTACCCTGCAAGTACTCTGAATCATAACCGTGCCACGGCAGTACCCTCCGAGTACTCCATCCGGCACCTTCTCCAATTTTCTTGAAAACATCTTTTGAAAACAAAACCGACATTGGGCTAGATAGCGACCATTCCAACCGTCCATGACCGAGGACTTGGCTATTCGAATAGGATTTCACTCGGCAGAGGTTGTACACTTTACCCACAAGATTCGATAAATCCGCCGGGATTCCACCACGGACCGTCATACACAAGTATGCGGGGTTCGGATAATCGAACAGAGCCTTCCATCTATCTACCTTAGTACGGGTGCATGCCCTGTGGAGTTAACCCCCCCGGCAAACCCTGCCAGTGTAACATCCCAAGTTTTTATCAAATTTTAGAATAAAAAAAATTATTTTATTTGTGTTGATTGAAAAATCACAGGGATTTAAAACTTTTTGAGTTTAATTAAAGACTCTATTACAAAAACTATTTCAAACTTTTTATTACTCCTTGAAGAACTCTTTGAGTAAATAAAAGTCCCAAAATACTATTTTGTATTTATTCAATCCTATGCAAGCTTATTTGCAAAAGGGAATATTATTTACGAAATGATTTATATAAAATAAAGTATGCATTACTAACAATGTGTTTGAAAATAATTTTCAAATATCAATGTTATATAATTTATTTTATAATTTAAAGAATGATTTTGAACCCTATTTTTCTATTTATGAAAATATGCAAAGAAACCCCTATGGGGCAAATGGATATATCATTGTCAAATTTTATTTTTGAAATTAAAAGTTGTATCTTAATGTTTTAAAATATTATGTTGAATTTTACAAAATTTTAAAAAGTTGTTTGAATCAATTTAGAACTCAAATACAAAAGTTATGAAAGAAATAAAAAAAAAGAAAAGATAACAAAAAAAAGAGCCGACCCGATTGGGCCGACTCAGCCCAACAAGGCCGAGCAGCCCAGGCGAACCGAGCGAGAGCTCGTGGTCGTCTTCCTCCTCTTAGGGCGTGTTTGGTAGCCCGGTCCAACCCACCAAATTGCATCTGGACCGAGATATTTGCAAGGCTAGGTGTTTGTTAGCCCGGCTATGCTCACCTGGGCACTGCCCACTTCGCACCGAAAAGAGCTCTCAGCCCTGCCCGGTTGAGAAGCTCGATTCGAGCTTCGCAGGTGGGCAGGGCCGGACTCGATCGAGACTCTTCCCCGCGCCCCACGCCCCGCAGGGGTCTCTGACCCCGAGCCCTCACTTCCCCCCTCTAATTTCTCTCTCACTCATCTCTCTCTCTCTGGACACCACCGCCTCCCGAACTCTGCCGCCACCCGTGGTCACCTCCGAAGCTCCGCCGCCGTCCGTGGTCGCGTCCAGAGCTCCGCCGCCGCCCGTGGTAGCCTGAATAACACCTCCGCCGCTCGTGGTCGTCTCCGGAGCACCAAGATCGTCCACGGCCTGCCATGGCCGGCGCCGCCATGGCCTCGCGTCCCACGGCCTCGCAGACTCACGGCCAGCGCCGGAGCGCCTCGAGCCCGACCGCCAGGGACTCGTGCCCCTCCGCCATGGCCAGCGCCGGAGCGCCCGACGACCAGCGCCTCGAGCCGGACGGGCAGCGACTTCCAGCGCCTCGAGCCGAACGGCGCGGCGACTTCCAGCGCCCGTGGTCGCCTCCCGAGCTCCACCGGAGCACCCCACGGCCAGCTCCGCCACGTCCAGCGCCAGATTCCCGGTGGCTAGCGCCGGAGTGCCTTCACCGGAGAAGAAGGACCCGATTGCTTTTTGAAGGACCCGATTGCTTTTTTAAAGGACCCGATTGCTTTCAATTTTGTATGCAGGACTCAATCGCGTTTCATTTTTTTATGTAAGGGGTTTTGTGCAAATTTTGGACTCATCAGCTATTCTCAACTCACACAGCCTACCAAACAATATCTCAGAGTAGCTTGTTTGAACACACCCGACCTACCAAACACACTACAAAATCTCAACCCAGCTTAGCTAGAGTCAGCTTGGCTGAGGGCAGATAGCTGTTCTCAGCTGGACCGGGCTACCAAACACACCCTTAATGTTCTACGCTGGAGCGTTACAATATTCATGGCTGTTTTACTTCTCCTCCTCCTCCCATCAAATCTAGTAACTATTTTGATTCGACTTCAACACGAAATTTGATGGGAATGAAATAGAGTAACCGTTCAGAGAATTAAATCTCCATTTAATTATCTTAATCCTCCAAACCCAAACGGCGCACCGAATGTCAACCAATGGCATACCCATCCCGATCTTCCTGCTCGATCCCTTAGAAGACGAACTGAGAGAAGCACCGTGTACCCAAACTCGTCCTCCCTCAATTTGATTCTAAAAATTTCCCCAGATAAGCTCTATATAGCCCGTCATAACCATGCCAATCTGAGCAAAAACTCGAGTTCACCGCTAGGTTTCGACGCCCTCGGTGATTACCTCGTAGATTCCTTGCGCCAGGAGACTAGTCTCGTCAAGGACAACCTCCAGGACATGGTTGTGCATCCTTTTGTGGATGTTGGCTGCGACGTCAATGGGGTTCATCAGTCCGGTACCTCGTGTACATTTATCTCTAGATCTATTCCTTGCACCAGTGGAATTTTCTCACCGTCGCCTACCTCTAGGACATAATCTTGTATAATCTTCTTGCTGTTGGCTCCGCCGCCCGTTGTCCAGCCGCCGCTCCGCTCGCCTCCACCAGCGCGAGAGGCCTCTCCGAGCCTTCAGTAGGATGACACCAACTTCGCTAGACTCCGCCGCTTCCAGCCAAAGAAGGACGTCACTGAGGAACACGAGGACCGCCACAACGCAGCCATCGACTACCTCGGAACCGCCTTTTATCTGCTGTCGGCTGTCGCTAGTACGCACCATCGCTGCGTATTTTGATCAGGAGCATATACTCATGAAAAGGAACCGGTAACAGCATATCATGCCTTGCCACGTTGTCACGTTCTTTTTATTCATGCACGTAATGGATCAGATCGGTTATAGTTTGTAACTAGGTCTAGATGGGTATGTGCATAGAAGTCCCAGCCGGTTACAGATCTTAATTTTCTTCCTTCCTAACTGAATTGTTACACCGATCCTGCAATCTGCATGCACTCCTTTTGCTGGTATCTTTTCCAAGTTTATTTTGCTACGATTCTCCGATCAATCAGTTGAGACATACTACTGCTAGCTCAAGTAAATCTTTCAAAATTCATAACTTCAGTTTTAAAGCTCCGTTTTAGATGAGTTTTTATGCGTTGGGTTCATAATTAAATTTCCTATCTAGTGGTACCAAATTTTCTAATTATTGAATTTTCGAATCTGTAAGTTTAAATTTTGGATTTGAACCTATTTACTTATATTCAAATTCAAATATGGGAATTTGAGTATTTTTGTTATAGAATTAATTCTATAATTCATTTCAATATGATTCCTTCTACAAAAGTGAATCTTATGATTATACCTATCTATGACTACCATTCTTACTCTTGATCATCACTCAATATCAAGCCATCTTATTTTTGTGGGCCTAGTTCATAATATTCAAACTACACTTGAGTAATCTCTACTATATTAATTGTCTAGAGGTGGTGTCTGATTGTAGTCGATACGTCCTACCCTCCCACACCCCGCACACTAAAAAAAAATCATGCGTTGATCCGGCGCAAACAGAAAACCGCACGAAGGTATGTCATCTCCTCGTCACAGCTGAACCGCTTACGCAGGAAACCTTTGTGAACCAGCAGTCTCTCACGATCAATTTGGGGCGGTGGTTATACCACGCACGCACAACTCTGCAAACAGAACGCTCTGCCAAAATTCATCCACCACAGATGAGCGCCGCCCAATCTTACACCACGATCAAGCCTTCACCCAATCTTACACCACGCCGGAACCGCAGCGTCGAGCGCCGCCAACAGAGTACAGTCGCAACGGAGGTCTCTCCGCGCTGCACGCCCACCGTCGCCTTACGCGGACGTGTGCTACGTGCGGGAAGTCACCTCCGTCGGTTTGACGGGGCCGTCACCTCCACTACGCCACTACGCTAGGCCATTTCCCTCTCAGACTACAGCGCAAGGAACAACAAGGCCAAGGGCCACGGCCGCGGGTGTTGGGACCGAAAGCCGCGTCGCCCCTGCTTGTACTGGAGAGGACGAGACGCCGGGAACTGTTGACGTAGAGTGCCACCTCTATTTCCTTTCTGCTGCAGCCGCCGATCCCGGTCCAATCTCTTCCATCCGTAAGCTCATCTGTCTCTGTTACTTCACTGGACCGGCTGACTGGCTGGCGATGGAAATGCAATGTTGTCATGCATCTCTTTCTTCTCTAGATAGACTAGATGGTTTCGTTTTTAAATTTGTTCTGAAAGGTGTTAATTTGCTCTATATATTCTATTTATCATCTAAAAATTCAGTACTGTGAAATATTGTGTCTCGTCATATAGATAAAACAACAGTTCTGATTAGTGATAATGTTGTCTAATCATCAAAGATCAAAGAGTGGTTCAAATGGATAAATGGAAAATATGACTAAAAGAGCACTTGATCATGTTTTTATGAATTTTCTCAGCCGTATGCTCTCAAATCTTTTGCACGAAGTTCACTCCGCAATGTGCGTCATACAGCTGTACTGTTCAAAAAAACTTGTCGAATATTGATAAATCACAATTAGTTTGTGAGTATTGCAGAGAACATGATGTTTGTGCTCGGAGCATGGCAAAAGAAAACATCGGATTGAGACCTCCAATGGTTAGCTTATTTTACTCTGTTCTGTTATAGCGTGTGGAAGCTGCGGGACTTCTATCATTGGCCACAACATTTTCTTCAGATTCGATGTGTGGTTCTTGGTTCTGCTCACAATGCAGTTCTTTAGCAGTTTCCACACAGGTATAAATTCAGTTTCTCAAACAGGAATATCTCCCACTACCACTTATTTTGAGTTGACTGATCCTATAATAGCATGGATAATTGTGCAGATGCCACTGATTGCCTAATTTCAATTGCATCAGCTGGTGAGTTACCTAAGATTCTTGATGAAACGGAATCATTTCAGAGCACAAAGTCCCAGCAACGTCAATCCATATGTATCTAAATTCACAGCATTAGAATAACATATGTTGTCTCAGGGGCAAAATATAAAAGGCATACACTACAGGAAAACATCTCTACGCCGACGGCAATTTTTATGCCGACGGCATTTAGTCGGGACCGTCGGCATAGGATCCGAGGTGATAGCCCAACTACGAGGCCGTCGGCGTAGTTTAGCCGTCGGCGTAGATATGGCCGTCGGCGTAGCTCCTGTCCGGCCGTCGGCGTAGCTCATTTTCTTTTCCTCCATTTATGTTTATATTTTTCTTAGCTATGCCGACGGTATTGCCGTCGGCCTAGAACTTTCATGCTGTAGTGATAATATACTGATAATAATTCATAACTAAATGAATGACATTTTGCTTCTATTCGTCGAACAACAATGTTACATAAAATTAGAAGAAGGTTGCAGGCCAGAAAATACTAAGTGGGGCATTTGACCATAGAAGCGCATTAGTTAATACAATCCATGTAAAGGGTGAACCAGTAGACGAGGTCTCTCACTATGTTGCTTCAGAAGGTAAATATCTGAAAGGTTTCTTAGCTTTGACTCCTTTCCACTAGCATTTGCATGCTTATCTTAATTTTAGCTGAAGCTCATGATTGTTTTCTGCTCTCTTTCAGATAATTTCATGGATATCTATGTTTCACAGGTTAGTGCCGATTCTCGAGTTCACAGATGAATCTTGTCAGTGGGATATGGGATAAGACTTTGAGGTGATCAAATATACACAAAGCTGAAGTTACATTGGTTCTTATAGAATTAGTTGTGAGTCAATGTGGTACTGTCCAGTGTTGCATTGCATGTGATAGATTGCATCATAACAGCAGATTACTGAAATATTTATTCAGCTGCATTATTTCTAAGCACCATGAGCTTTGTTTACGTAATGTTGACATACATATAAAGTTAGAAACACAATGGACCTACAAAACTTTGTTTACTATCATGATTGCTACAAATAAAAATCCCTCCAACCTTCTGTTAATTAAGGCACTGGTCCTTAGACAAGCTCAGCCATCACATGATCATCAACTTTCTGATTCCTGCTATGCCCTCTCTTAGTTATCCTCTAATGGTTGCTGGCACTGCTGTCTACACTTAAGTAATCTTAAGTCTGCAGAATCCACAGGTAAATTATGCCTCTTATGTTACAGGTTATATCTGGTTATGGGTGCAGTGGATTTTTACACACTTTATTTTAATCCATCATTATTGTACAAGTGTAAACATATTTTGTTTCTTAACTTAATTTCTAGCAAGTATTTCTGTTCACTATTATAAGCGCCATTGTAACTAACCTTAGAACAGCTCGAAGTCGATGTGCTGCCATACGGTGGTCGTCAGCCTTAGTCCAGGAGACTCACACGAGTGGCAGAGGGCGTTCCCGTATAGTTTGCTTACTCTGGCCCTAGCTCCAGCTCCATTGCCGCCGTGGTTGTGCAAGCGTTGTCGCAAAGATCATCTACAATGACTCGAAGGACTTCGGTGGCATTTGGGCTCCTCTCCCTTTGATCTAATCGTGCCAGCCACAGCGAGCGTGTTCCATCATCACCAAATTGTATGTCGTGGAAACAGCCCTTAGTAAAATCTCTTACCCATCTAAATTGTTTAATTCATCGCATTCTTGTGACATCTATCTTTCTCATGTGAAGAACTTTAGGGTTGTCGTGGGAATAGAGAAGGGCTGTTTATGTACGTTTTCCCATCATGTGTTGATCAAAACACATCTTTGACATACGGGTCTATAGGCTGTGTGATTAAGTTATGGAAACTTTTTTCTAGAAAGATCAGAGATTTAATTAGGATGCCATAATTGACCTCCCTAATCATATATTTAGACAACTTTCTTCCATTTAGTGTTATTGCTTTTGACGTCTACCAAATAAACAACTAAATTTATGGTTTACAGGGAAGGTAGAGAGACATGCAGTTTGGCCACAATGTATTTACAAATGCTGATACTGAAGCTGGCAAGCGCAACAAAATGGTGAATTCAAGGAATCTTTACTATAGGATTCCAGTTGGTGATGGTGAAGCCACTTTTGATTAAAACATTTTACTTCCCATTTTACCCCTGCAAAACCACACGTGTTACACACTATGCCACCGCCAAGTCATAAGCATCTGTTTATTTTCATTTTCCCCACAAGGCAGAAGCCCTCTCTCGATCCCCAAATCACGCCGCGCCCCTCCACGCCCTAAACCTTGCAGGCCTGGACGCCGCCGTGGACTGCCCTTCAGCGACCCACGCTGGTCTGGCCGGCGTCGCCCCCACCTTGCGGGCCTGGACATCGCCTCCGCCCTTGAGTTGGACCCGTGGTGGCTTGGACGGCGTCTCCCCCACCTTGCGGTCCTGGACGCCGCCGCCGCCCTTGAGTCTGGACGAAGCCGTCGCACTCCACGCATGGATTTCCCTGCCAGGCTGGCGCCATGTTCCCTCTTCCTCCCTACCATCGTGCTCTCCTGCTCCTTCCCATCTTTGCACTCTCCTTGCAGGTTAAGTGTTTGTGATATTGCCAAGGTGTCATGTGCACACCAGACGACTTCTACAAGTAGTTACAGGTTAGTATATTTGATCAATCGACACCTGCTGAAACTAAGCCGCCATCGAGTTGATTTCCTTTCAGCATTAACATCTTTTTACATATTTCGACAAGTTCCTGATATTTTTCATCTATACATGTAGCTGCTTGACATCTGCCAAACTTGCACACATGCTGGCAAGTTTACCTAGGTCCACTAGAATGATGTTGCGCAAGCTATGCCTGATCAAATATTTTGTTGGACATCTTGCTTACAGTTCGATTATGAAAGTTCCATGGACTTGCTGCGAGGCCCATTTTTGTTCTCACTGGAATGATTGGGAAATCCATGCTTTGGGCTAATGTTGCTAAAATTTTCATTCACGTCTTTGATCTAGAAGTTCACTGAATATCTTCTTTACTATTATGTATTTCGTACGGTATAACATTTATACCTTGTCTATTCTGGAATTCATGTCTCTACCTTCACTGTTCCTCAGATTGGTTGCACAGGTGGTTGTGGAAACGATCTTTTTTTATGCAGTGCTGCACTATTCAATAGGGAAATAGCAGACTTGCTTCATTTAAAATCCTTAAGAATATTCTGATTTCCCTAAAGTTATGCCAGAGGTAATTCATTTCCCTATACTATGGTTGCCTCAAAAGCCATTCTCAATGTGGCCTTTGGCTCATTATATTTAATCCTGTTTATACTAAGAGCAGAGCAGATTTGTACTTTGCCATTTGTTCCAGATTCAGAAATCTACAGAATATTCTTAGTAATATCAATAGGGAATGTGAATACCACTTCAAGTACTGATTGTCCTTCAGTGTATAATTGAGGTTATGGCTTGCCCTTCAGGTAATTCATTCATGATATTTTGCGCACTGTCACATTTACTAACATGTTTCTCCAAACTAAGGGGAAGCTAAGCGGCGGAGATCCAAGTGTGACGCTGGTGGCTGAAGGGGACGCCCAAGGCGCGGCGAGATGATGGTAGCGTTCGATGATGGCTTCAGGTATTATGTATTACTTGATTAAGTGTAATTGTTACATTATATGGTACCATTCTGACCGTACAATATCAGATTGGTGTTGAACCATGTATAGGGTATGGTTTCAGATGGATAATGTTGCATTCCACTAACGATTAGAAGGACCAGAAGTTTTTGGGTATATCATCGTGAACAGATGGTGCATTGCTCTCTGATTTTGCTATAATTAATCGCATAATAATGATGTATACCCACTCTTACCTCTGAATTTTGCCCTGAATTGTTCACATTTGAAATAATAATTGATGATTGGATCCTTGCAACTTTGCAGGCAACCCTTCTTGAATGTTGACTATAGGGTTAGCAGACTATGATTCATTACCTAATTGCACAATCTAAATCCAATATCGGAAGTGACACGACTTTAAGTCTGTTTCATTTTTCAGGCTATTGATGTTGTAAGTGAGATGAACAAAATAAGAGATTGTTCAGTGAGTTTTTCGGACTTGTAACCAAAAGTTTTCAGCCTATCAAGGAGCTCCTACGATTAACCCTTTAGCTACTCGATGTGACCGGAAAATTGTTGCCGAAGTGCTTTAAATTGTTTGTTGGGGGTAAAAGGTGATATATCAGTCTCTTCTTGGGGATCCCTTTTATTCAATTATTTCTGGATGTGTGGTACAGTGTAAATAATTTAAGGCACTTTCCCAACAATTTTTAGGTCACAGCGAGTAAAAGGTGCTATTACCTATGAATCAGCAAATAGCCTTCCAATTCTTTGTCGGGGGTAAAAGGTGGTTTAAATTGTTTGTTGGGGGTAAAAGGTGATTTAAATTATTTGTTGGGGGGTAAAAGTGCTATATCTGCAATTAGGTAATGAATCAACAAATACCCTTCCAATTGTTTGTTGGGGGTAACAGATGCTATATCATTCTCTTCTTAGGGATCCCTTTTATTCAATTCTTTGTGGATATGTGGTATAGTGTAAATAATTTGTGTCATCCTTTGACTAGAAAATACAATGGAAGGAATTTCTCAAGAGATCTTCAAAAAATGATGCAGCGCGGCACTGGAGAAGATGAGTGATGAGGTAATATATGGTTTGTGAATGTAGCACAAGTAAAGATCTTAGGATAATATGCAAGTCTTAGGGTTGTTCCTTTCCTTACGCTAGCACAACTATTGATCAAATAATTGTTTCAGTAGCTTACTAGAAGGCAAATAGGAAGCTATGCAAACAACAGATGATCTCTTCCTGCCATTATAAGGTGATTATTCGGTATCGTTTATTGTATTCAATTTGTTTGATGTTAAATGGAGCCCTGGGCATGTACCTTGGATTTCTACTAGAGATGCATTCAAATTGTAGCCTAGTGCTTTTTCTACTATTGTTGAGTTACCTGGTCCATATAGGTATTTCATCTCCAAATATCTTACCTAAAACAAATTGTGCACTGTTCATTCCCATGGTGAAGTAATTCAATTCGTTAGAGAAAATAATGTCTAATTGCAGTTAATCTGAAATTGATTACGATAGGAGCATTGTTCCACACCTCTATTATGTCCGTCATCTATTTGCACTTGAGTTAAAGGACACTCAAGACTATATCAAGGCTTTTAATTATTTGCATTCTTCTGTTCCAGATTAGAGGCAACTTAAACTTCAGAGCACGAAAGAAATCGGGCGTAGCAAAGATGAACACATTGGTAGGCATCGATGTTGTGGATGCGAGGAAGGGCACTGGAGACGTCATGGGAATTTGCTAGCACCTTGGAAGTGTGTTCGCCAGTGAGTTTGCCAGAGTACTTATACGGTTTCCCATGCGTATTTTTATAGGAAAATATTTCCATATATTGAAATAAGCTAAAAAAAATTGAGCATCCATAAACCTTCCACGCATGCAGATTTCTCTTCTTTTTAATGGCCTTCTCAGATTCGTTTTGAGAGGAGTGCTTGCCCATGATAGGTTGGTAGTGTGCAGAACGCATATCCTATTTTTTTTAACATATCATTTTACAGATAAGATGATGTAATGGACTACAAATGATATTTGCAGATCCTAGCAGTCCAAGTTGCCAGGGTTTGTAATTTTCGTTGGATCTTCAACGCCTTAATTTTTTATGCCTTTTATTAGAAGGCCATCTTTTGATGTTCATATGTGTGATACTGTGTCTGATCACTGACGTAGTTGGCCCAACAGGAAATGTTGCTAAGAGAAGACGAACACCATCATCAAATTCAGGCATTACAAAAAAGTGTTTTCATCTAATAAAACAAACAAGCTACATTGTGCCTAGATTTCATCTGTGATAGAAAGCCTAAAATGCCTTGATTATTGAAGAATGAAGTTGCCGATTGAGGAATCTTTCAACCTAGAGTTTCAAACCCAGCCACGTTTTGGTTTCTGGAGAATGATCTCCGGTCATAGCCCAAATAATTCCTCATATGGCATTTCAAAATATGATGGGATCATAATGAAATTTTTGACCTAACGACAAATGTTTGTTACACTATGACTTGGGATTTTATAGTTGGATATGTTAAGTGAAAGGGATCAAACTTTCAAAGGTATATGTATGATTTTTTTATAAACTTGGTGATATTTTGTATTGCAAAAGATTCAGTAATTAAATTACAATATTCATACTCTTCAACTACTTATCACATATTATAGTGAGAAGTGCATGCTCTTTTCGTCCAAACTCTTTGACGTTGAAATTTTCTTACTGCATAGGGCAACACAACTAAATTATAATTTTCACATATTGCTCTTTCTCTATCTTTATAAGTGATGCACTATCATAGGAGGGCGAGGAGAGAGGGGGCCAAAAAAAATTATACTCGTAAGAGGACCCGTAGCAACGCACGGGCATTCAACTAGTTTGGGTAATTAGTGTTTACTCCAATTAGGGTTCCCTTTGATACTAGTGTATGACACACTCTAACTCATATCACATCTATCCAAAACCATTCTAATCCAATATCATCCTTGATCCAAGCCACCATCTTTATAAATACCTTTCATACTTGTTTAACCCCATGCCAACTTGACCATATTGGTTTATATTGAACTATTCAATTTACAGAAAAGTTAATTGAGTAATTCAAAATACCACCAATATATGCCCAAGCCTATGTGTAACTACACTATTATGAGTAAGTGTTGTCACACTTAATTCAGTAGTGTTTTGTTGCACTATTCTATACTTATGCAAATCTATTCATAAGAGTCATCTCTAAACTCTAACCATGCTTATGCCTAGCATAAGATTTTATCATTACATTATAATCTTGGAAGATCAATCCTTTCAATCATATGACCTTCCCATTCAAACTCCCAATCCCTATCTTGTAAGCCAAGGTTCATGACATATCTCTCTCATCACAAAAATCATAAGAATTTAAGATGTTGAACCAACCCATTTCAATTGTATGCATTGCTTGATCTTGTTTGTCTTGGACCAGTGTGTTTATGTTGTGTACTTCTATTGCTATAGATTTAAAGAAGAGAACGTGTATTGTTGAGAGAGGTGAAAGGGTTTGAACTCCAAAAAGGCAAGTGACACTCATTCTTCTACCTATTTTTACTACTGCATTAGTGTTTTACCTGCATTCATGTTTTACCAGTAGTATGTATGATAGGTTGTTTTTCAAATAAGTTTGTGCAATGCTAGATCCTAGTAGTGTGTAGCCAACACTTGAACCCCAACCTTTGCTAGGATTGCTACTGTTGTTTTGAAAGTGTTGCCTACTGCTTATTTAAAAGTAACAACTTCAATGAATCACTTGGGTAGAATGATAGTTTGGGTTAGTGACTACTCAGGGCTGCATGCCTAGGGGAAGGACCTAGAGTATGTGGTGTCTGGTTTAGTTAGTGGCTACTCAGGGCTGCATGCCTAGGGGAAGGACCTAGAGTATGTGGTGTCTGGTTTAGTTAGTGGCTACTCAGGGCTGCATGCCTAGGGGAAGGACTTGGAGTATGTGGTGTCTGGTTTAGTTAGTGGCTGCTCAGGCTGTATGCCTAGGGGAAGGACCTAGAGTATGTGCTTGAGAGTGCACTTATGTTTGTACAGAAGAATCTCATCACCTTTTTCTAATTATTTAAAATTTGATTGGTCATTCGAGGGATGGACTCGGGTGTCTAAGTAGTTCAAGATAGACTTAATCATATGGGGTCATTTCGAGGGATGGACTCGAGTGATTTTCATGTGCTCATCTCAAAAAACCTTTTCAAAGAAATAAAAAATGTTTTGATATAGGTTAAAACTTGCTTTATGCAAATTAGCCAAAGATCCACCAGCCAAATATCATGTAGATAGCTCTTTCACAATAGCCACCAAACCTGTGTCATTTGCCAATCCATCATTGTACTGACCCCCATTCGTGGGGCTGCATATTCAAATGTGCAGGTTTTTCAGAGAAGGAGTAAGTTGATAGGATCTCGAGTCTACATTCCAACATGACTGCCTGTGGCGCATGGTGAAGATGGAGGCTCACTGCTACCTTAGCTCCGATGTGTTTGTGATGTGTTGAACTCTGTCCCTTGAGCTAGTCCATGTGACTAAGCTGGCTTGTAAGTTTTGAAGACTTATGTATCTGGATCCACATTGTAATCTTGATACTATGCAATGAATACTTATTTTGTTCTGTGGTGATTTCAGTGATCCAGGGAATAGCACTTAACACAGGTGTTCCACCTTAATTCAAAGGTGGGGCATTACAAAATGGTATCAGAGCATAGTGTTGCCTATAGGATACCCTAGGTTTGGAATTAGCAATAGGAAGACCCTAGGATTAAAAAAAAAATCTATCTCATCCTGTTTCTTTTTACAAAAAAAAGAGAGTTTACATTTTGAAATCCTAGTATTCTCTCCTACTTCCTCTTCAAATTTTCCTTTTATTATAGATGACCCTACCCTGAAATCATCAACAAAGGATAGAAGATCATAATGAGCCAGAAGTGTGAGGCTGATACTTCACATATTCTCCTAGATCCGACATGAAGAGCTACATTGAAAGCCGATGAAGAATTTGGAGAAATATAGATATGAGGACTTCACAACACCCAACAACACATTGAGGAAGTGGAAATGAGAACATGAATCCATGAAGACAGTGATAGACTAGACCACCAATATTCTAGTTTATAGACCCAACGATGTTGTGATAATCTAATGATCATACCAAATTGGGGTATGACCATACTAGATTATTAGTGTTTGACCTAGTTTGCTTGATGTCATGAATGTTTGTTAGATGTTGTTTGTAAGATGATTTCTTTTGATCTGATGTGTTTGGGTAGGAATCTTCTTTAGATCCCTTCTGTCTAATCTCATCTATGCTAAGACCTAAACCTATCCTAAACCCAAACAGATGCATCCTCAACACCAGAACAATCACAACAATCCTCAGTTGGGGATAGCAATGCAACAGTTGGTTGAAGCTCACACAGGAATGATGCGGGTATTGACCCAGAATATGGTTAACCGTGACAGCAACGAGATACCTCCAGGAATGCAGCAAGTACTGGATGATCATACGTGAATAGTACAAATGATGTCCCAGATTGTGGCTAATACCAATAATAGCCTGCAACAAAATGATCATGGTGGAAAGACAACAAGAGATGATGTTGAGATGACACTGCAAGCCTGTAAGAGATGTGGAGAAATAGGGCACACGTCTAAGGACTGTCATGAACAGAGTCCTTACTGTGATATGAGTCACCCAATTGGAGAATGTCCTGTGACCCAAGTTACTGGTTTCCTATGCGAAGGAATCAATCATGTCCCTGCTGAATGTAAGTTTTATTCCACGGTGCAACGAATGAATCAACAAGCCAAGGATGGAATGAGCCAACTGCTAGGAAAGACCCCTGAAGATGGAATACCAAAGACGATGGTGGAAGATAAAATCATGGGAACAACACCCAACCTTACCACCAAGTGTTGCTTTTCATGTGAAGAAGAAGGACATTTATCTAGAGATTGCTTGAAGAAAAGAAAAAAGGTGTCCCACCACAGTAGTGGAATATGAAGAAAATGAAGTAAAAGATCTCCTAGCCTTAGAGATACCCAAAAAGAAGAAGAAGATAAAGGAGAAGGACAATAGCAAGGTGCTATGCTTAAATTGCAAGGAGCTAGGACATTATGCGGACAAATGTCCAGAATGGGACAACAAAGCAAACGGGCAAGATAGCATGAAGAAGGAACTCCGACTGATCACTTGTTACAAGTGCAAACAAAAGGGACACTATGCAGATAAATGTTCAGAGAACTAGTACTTCAAGACTTCAGAAAATGGGATAACTGAAGAGGTCGTCACTACAAGGAGAAGACACAACAAAGTGTAGCCAACTTGAAAGAATTTCTATACAACTACAGTCTTGTAATAAATATTGTAAGGACTTGTAAGAGCTAAGGACAACCTTGTTGAATGGATTTTATTTTTTCCTATGAAATGGCAAACCAAAGGATATGTAACTCAAGAGTCAATGCCATATGACAGAATTTACTCAAACCCCTAGCTAAGGAACGATAGATTTGTTTTCCCAAAATTTAAAAATGGGATTTGGAACATTGGTTCAACTCCCAAGAAAATTTTGTCAAAACTAGTGAGGTTGACCAAGAGTTAGAATGCGAGATGCACCAAACCAAATGCAAGGTAATGATTGGGTGCGACATGGATTGGCCCCCATGACGACTACTCATATTGTTCACTCTTGTAATGAGGAATGGTTAATCTAGAGAGACATACCTACAAGAGAGACGATGTTGTTAAGCCTGAATCTTAGGAGGATAAGATGTATTACCCTTATAATAGGCAAGTGATGCCGAAAACGTAGGAACACGGTGAGAATGCACGCAGGCTTACTGTTGAAGATGACTTGTAATCAAGGTTGGAAAAAACGCTAGGCGTAAGCGAGGCGGTTAGCATTTGCCTAGTGCCTAGGCACTGCCTAGGCGTCCTAGGCGTGGCCTAGGCGGTCACGGTTTTTGTACAATCAAGCATTCATATGGGCTATTATAGTGAATACGCATTAGTTTACAGTATCTATATGAGTAAACTATGAACAACTACCATTAAAATATGGCAAATCTGGCTCGTTAGTGCAATATGGCATACATTCTTGTTGGGGAAGCCTATTTCTTAGTTGCACTGCCTAGACTACCGCCTATGCCCTAGGCGAGGCGTTTGTCTATCGCCTAGCGCCTAAGCGTGCCTAAGCGCTGCCTAGGCATCGCCTTTTCCAACACTGCTTGTAATGGAAGATGACACTAAGAACTTCGTCCTGCCTAAAAGTACTTACAAGGGAAGGAACCATAAGAAGGAAGACTGCCAAGGGTGTCAGCGAAGAGGATGAAGTAAAGATAGGAGTCCACCTTAACATGGTCCTCTGATTGACCCAAAGAGTGACCCTTCAGTGTCCAAAGTAGTTCAACAAAACTACATCGTTGGATATGAACTCTACAATGGAGCAGTTCTGCTCAAGCCTCATTGAGAAATGCTAGAAACCCAATTTGTGAATAGACACTCACCCATTGGAAATGAAGATGGAATCTAACTACAGATTCAAAAGATGACCGAGTGCCAAGTCAAATTCCAGGTGTACCTACTTTGAACCAAAGACCTAGACCACCTACAAAAGTTTCTTTTAAGGGTGGTAGCCACCTAAGTACCACAAACCTTCTACCTTTCTAGCCTCTTCAAATCTCGGGGATGAGATTTCTTTTAAGGGTGGTAGTCTGTAACATCCCAAGTTTTTATCAAATTTTAGAATAAAAAAAATTATTTTATTTGTGTTGATTGAAAAATCACAGGGATTTAAAACTTTTTGAGTTTAATTAAAGACTCTATTACAAAAACTATTTCAAACTTTCTATTACTCCTTGAAGAACTCTTTGAGTAGATAGAAGTCCCAAAATACTATTTTGTATTTATTCAATCGTATGCAAGCTTATTTGC
Organism: Dactylis glomerata; assembly: GCA_007115705.1. Classification (NCBI taxonomy): domain Eukaryota; kingdom Viridiplantae; phylum Streptophyta; class Magnoliopsida; order Poales; family Poaceae; genus Dactylis; species Dactylis glomerata. The sequence goes on along the minus strand of QXEO01000406.1, from coordinate 2,779,433 downwards.
AAAAGGGAATATTATTTACGAAATGATTTATATAAAATAAAGTATGCATTACTAACAATGTGTTTGAAAATAATTTTCAAATATCAATGTTATATAATTTATTTTATAATTTAAAGAATGATTTTGAACCCTATTTTTTCTATTTATGAAAATATGCAAAGAAACCCCTATGGGGCAAATGGATATATCATTGTCAAATTTTATTTTTGAAATTAAAAGTTGTATCTTAATGTTTTAAAATATTATGTTGAATTTTACAAAATTTTAAAAAGTTGTTTGAATCAATTTAGAACTCAAATACAAAAGTTATGAAAGAAATAAAAAAAAGGAAAAGATAACACAAAAAAAAGAGCCGACCCGATTGGGCCGACTCAGCCCAACAAGGCCGAGCAGCCCAGGCGAACCGAGCGAGAGCTCGTGGTCGTCTTCCTCCTCTTAATGTTCTAAGCTGGAGCGTTACAATATTCATGGCTGTTTTACTTCTCCTCCTCCTCCCATCAAATCTAGTAACTATTTTGATTCGACTTAAACACGAAATTTGATGGGAATGAAATAGAGTAACCGTTTAGAGAATTAAATCTCCATTTGATTATCTTAATCCTCCAAACCCAAACGGCGCACCGAATGTCAACCAATGGCATACCCATCCCGATCTTCCTGCTCGATCCCTTAGAAGACGAACTGAGAGAAGCACCGTGTACCCAAACTCGTCCTCCCTCAATTTGATTCTAAAAATTTCCCCAGATAAGCTCTATACAGCCCGTCATAAGCATGCCAATCTGAGCAAAAACTCGAGTTCACCGCTAGGTTTCGACGCCCTCGGTGATTACCTCGTAGATTCCTTGCGCCAGGAGACTAGTCTCGTCAAGGACAACCTCCAGGACATGGTTGTGCATCGTTTTGTGGATGTTGGCCGCGACGTCAATGGGGTTCATCAGTCCTGTACGTCGTGTACATTTATCTCTAGATCTATTCCTTGCACCAGTGGAATTTTCTCACCGTCGCCTACCTCTAGGACATGATCTTGTATCATCTTCTTGTTGTTGGCTCCGCCGCCCGTTGTCCAGCCGCTGCTCCGCTCGCCTCCACCAGCGCGAGAGGCCTCTCCGAGCCTTCAGTAGGACGACACCAACTTCGCCAGACTCCGCCGCTTCCAGCCAAAGAAGGACGTCACTGAGGAACACGAGGACCGCCACAGCGCAGCCATCGACTACCTCGGAACCGCCTTTTATGTGCTGTCGGCTGTCGCTGGTACGCACCATCGCTACGTATTTTGATCAGTAGCATATGCTCATGAAAAGGAACCGGTAACAGCATATCATGCCTTGCCACGTTGTCACGTTCTTTTTATTCATGCACGTAATGGATCAGATCGGTTATAGTTTGTAACTAGGTCTAGATGGGTATGTGCATAGAAGTCCCAGCCGGTTACAGATCTTAATTTTCTTCCTTCCTAACTGAATTGTTACACCGATCCTGCAATCTGCATGCACTCCTTTTGCTGGTATCTTTTCCAAGTTTATTTTGCTACAATTCTCCGATCAATCAGTTGAGACATACTACTGCTAGCTCAAGTAAATCTTTCAAAATTCATAACTTCAGTTTTGAAGCTCCATTTTAGATGAGTTTTTATGCGTTGGGTTCATAATTAAATTTCATATCTAGTGGTACCAAATTTTCTAATTATTGAATTTTCGAATCTGTAAGTTTAAATTTTGGATTTGAACCTATTTACTTATATTCAAATTAAAATATGGGAATTTGAGTATTTTTGTTATAGAATTAATTCTATAATTCATTTCAATATGATTCCTTCTACAAAAGTGAATCTTATGATTATACCTATCTATGACTACCATTCTTACTCTTGATCATCACTCAATATCAAGCCATCTTATTCTTGTGGGCCTAGTTCATAATATTCAAACTACACTTGAGTAATTTGGGTAATTGGTGTTTACTCCAATTAGGGTTTCCTTTGATACTAGTGTATGACACACTCTAACTCATATCACATCTATCCAAAACCATTCTAATCCAATATCATCCTTGATCCAAGCCACCATCTTTATAAATACCTTTCATACTTGTTTAACCCCATGCCAACTTGACCATATTGGTTTATATTGAACTATTCAATTTATAGAAAAGTTAATTGAGTAATTCAAAGTACCACCAATATATGCCCAAGCCTATGTATAACTATACTATTATGAGTAAGTGTTGTCACACTTAATTCAGTAGTGTTTTGTTGCACTATTCTATACTTATGCGAATCTATTCATAAGAGTCATCTCTAAACTCTAACCATGCTTATGCCTAGCATAAGATTTTATCATTACAATATAATCTTGGAAGATCAATCCTTTCAATCATATGACCTTCCCATTCAAACTCCCAATCCCTATCTTGTAAGCCAAGGTTCATGACATATCTCTCTCATCACAAAAATCATAAGAATTTAAGATGTTGAACCAACCCATTTCAATTGTATGCATTGCTTGATCTTGTTTGTCTTGGACCAGTGTGTTTATGTTGTGTACTTCTATTGCTATAGATTTAAAGAAGAGAACGTGTCTTGTTGAGAGAGGTGAAAGGGTTTGAACTCCAAAAAGGCAAGTGACACTTATTCTTCTACCTATTTTTACTACTGCATTAGTGTTTTACCAGTAGTATGTATGATAGGTTGTTTTTCAAATAAGTTTGTGCAATGCTAGATCCTAGTAGTGTGTAGCCAACACTTGAACCCCAACCTTTGCTAGGATTGCTACTGTTGTTTTGAAAGTGGTGCCTGCTGCTTATTTAAAAGTAACAACTTCAATGAATCACTTGGGTAGAATGATAGTTTAGGTTAGTGACTACTTAGGGCTGCATGCCTAGGGGAAGGACCTAGAGTATGTGGTGTCTGGTTTAGTTAGTGGCTACTCAGGGCTGCATGCCTAGGGGAAGGACCTAGAGTATGTGGTGTCTGGTTTAGTTAGTGGCTACTCAGGGCTGCATGCCTAGGGGAAGGACCTGGAGTATGTGGTGGCTTGAGAGTGCACTTATGTTTGTACAGAAGAATCTCATCACCTTTTTTCTAATTATTTAAAATTTGTTTGGTCATTCGAGGGATGGACTCGGGTGTCTAAGTAGTTCAAGATAGACTTAATCATATGGGGTCATGTCGAGGGATGGACTCGAGTGATTTTCATGTGTTCATCTCAAAAAACCTTTTTAAAGAAATTAAAAATGTTTTGATATAGGTTAAAACTTGCTTTATGCAAATTAGCCAAAGATCCACCAGCCAAATATCATGTAGATAGCTCTTTCACAACAGCCACCAAACCTGTGTCATTTGCCAGTACATCATTGTACTGACCCCCATTCGTGGGGCTGCATATTCAAATGTGCAGGTTTTTCAGAGAAGGAGTAAGTTGATAGGATCTCGAGTCTACATTCCAACATGACTGCTTGTGGCGCATGGTGAAGATGGAGGCTCACTGCTACCTTAGCTCCGCTGTGTTTGTGATGTGTTGAACTCTGTCCCTTGAGCTAGTCCATGTGACTAAGATGGCTTGTAAGTTTTGAAGACTTATGTATCTGGATCGACATTGTAATCTTGATACTATGCAATGAATACTTATTTTGTTCTGCGGTGCTATCAGTGATCCAGGGAATAGCACTTAACACAGGTGTTCCACCTTAATTCAAAGGTGGGGCGTTACAGCCAGCCTACCTCCATTTCCTCAAGTGTAGCCCCAGTGCCACAGCGGGAGAACCCAAGTGTCTTTCGGACGGGTAGCCTATTGGCGGGTCCGTTACACTGTTGCCCACCACTTGCGACAACCCAGATTCCGGGGTCCTACAAACCCTTATATAGTGCGAGGCTCCTTGCACTAAGGCAGATAAACTTCGGACTAAGCCCCGTCCCATACCGGGGTAATGTGGTTACACGGGTTAATTGTTCCGGTGGATACGTAGTGATCACCAATGTCATTTGAAAACCACCAACTCCTTTTTCCTCCATATTCACCTTCATTTGTTCAATGAAACCACTTTTGAAAACATTTCAGTGGAGTAGAGGCTACTCCAAGGTTTTTGAAAACATTTTCGAAACTTTCTTTGAGTGTTCCCATCCTAGAGTTTTTGGCTCCACTAGAAGTTTCCCAAAGGCTTTGTTGCTAACCAACAAGCCACTACTACAAGGGTAAAGAATAGGTGTTCAAAGGGGTCATCTCGAAGGATGATATGAAATTGGGTTGTGGAGCATGAGCCAACAATACAATTGCTACAAGAGCTATAGCAATATGAAAACATGCAATTTAGTAAACCTTTATGCAACCTGCAAATTGAGTGAATAGGATTCAGATATGCATCAAGTTAGATGGCTTGCCTTGGTTGGCTAGTCCCTGGTCTTCTTCCTCCAGGTACTCAAAGACTTCTCCTTCCTCCGCACACTCTTCGTTCGATTCTATCGCCGGAAAAATTAATAACACACAATAAGCACACTTGCGTGCACAAACCACACACATCCCATGCAATATCACATTTCAACCAAAGAGTATCAGAAACAAACATGTTCAGATTATATGACAAGAAATCATTTAACACACGGATTATCACCCTAACAATAGCAAGATAATTTCTAATAGCAAACTAGGTCATATGCACAAGGCAACCACTTTGCAGACATCAACATGAATCAAAGCATGGCAACCAGTATACTACTAGGTAGCTAACAACTATACAGAACCAACCTAATTGGAATCAAACCAAAAGATGCTAGGGCTGATTTATAGTGAATTTCCTAATCACACATATCACTAGAAAACTGATTTAATTCTCTAAACTTTTCAGTAGTGTCTAAAATTCTAACAGAGACCAAGTTAGATAGCTACAGTAATGCACAACACACCAGAGTTTGAATCACCCAAAAATAATTTTCCTACTAGGCACAATAAATAAAACAATGTGAAACTTAAATAACACTAAAATAATTACTGCATGCAACTCATTACTCCTAAAATAGCAAAACCAAGTCCTCAAGCTTCACATTACAACAAGGCACCTCCGAAAATTGGAATCAAACATTTTCACAGCACAGAACTTCAGATTTAGATTTATGAAGATAAAACCCAAGATCTACAACAAATAAACCTCAGATAATTTCTAAAGTTCTAAAAATCATGCATGTAGTACTGGAGGCTTGACAATACTGTAAGGTTCACATGAAAATTTGAATCATCAAATTTGGACACTTAGAGAGTATTCTATAGATTTTCTAATCTAGCAGATTCAAATAATTTTCTAAAAGCAGTTTTCTGAAAAAAAAAACATCAAATAGGCCGAAATCTGGCGGTCTGGTGGATCCGCACTGGGCCGGCCCACTCCAGGCGCGACGCGCGTGGGAGGGCAATTTCAAACGGGCTGCCAGGTAGGCCCTGGCTATCAGCGGCGGTGGGCGACCGAAGCGGTACCGGGAGACCTGGGCCATCCGATCTAGCTTAGATCGACAGCCCCGGGTCGTCTTCTTCTTGTCGACGCGGAACCAATAGAGCAAAACCTAGTGGGGTTAGGGAGGGGTGGCGGCTCACCTAGGGGTCTTCCCCGGCGACGAGGACTGGACGGGGCGACGCGGGGCACTCCGACAAGCTCAACGAGGGGCGACACGATCAGAAAGCGTCCCGGGAGACAAATCTGCATGGCGGCAATGGTGAGGTCTTCCCCGATGATCTAAGGAGCTCCACTCCGGCATTCCTAGGTCAAAAGAGATGGCGGGATTAGCTAGGTATGGATGATAGGAGCTCCAGTATGCAGGGATGAACGACAAAGGGGGTTTTGATTGGTGGCATTCGTCTCTTCTTCTCCGCAGATTCAAGCTAGGGTTTGTCCTTCTCCCTTCAGGTACAGCGCAATGGGTGGCGCAGGGGCTCTCTGGAGGGCAAGGTGGTGGTACAGGGGGTGAAATGAGGGTGTAGAAAGGGGGCTGGGGTGTCCTGTGAGCTTATAACCGAGGGGGAGTGAGTTATGTTGGTTTGGGGCATGTGGGGTCTAGAGGAGGGCTCTGGTTGGGGGAGAGGGTCGGTGGAGAGAGTGAGAGGGGTCTAGAGTGGTGTCTTCCTCGAGAAGGATCATAGAGAGGGAGTGGAGAGGGCTGCTGCAAGGTTTTCTTAAACAATGCCCAAGATTTGCATGAATCCTCCTTCTCCTTCTTCCAAGCACTAAAGGACAAGGGGGAGAGGGGGCTGCTACAGTACTGGCCGACCAGAGGGTGATGGAGGTGCTGGACTAGTCAATGGGATGCTTTGGTGGAGTTTCAAATGACTTTGGGCTTAATAGGGGGGGACATGGTGATGGATATATGCATAATCAAGTTTAGTTTTGTGAACTTGATTCCAATCCTTTCAAGCAAGGGCATGCAAGGATGGGTCAAGGAGATAAATATGAGGTGGTGAATAAGGCATTTAAATTTGAGATTGAAAAAGTAAAGGTCGGAGTAGGTGATGGGAATGTGCCAAATTTTGTTTAGTAAGCTTCTCAAGATTTTGAGAATAGAGGGAGAAGATTTCGATGTAGATGAATCCTACTAGAAGTTCAAGGTTCTATAAGTCTTCCTCAAATTTATTTGATAAGATAAGATGCAAAGAATAGTTTGGGGCCTTTCCCATGCATTTCTAGTTAATAAGAAAAACATAACTAGAAAATATTCTCATAGAACCATTATTTTGGAGGATGAAAGGATGATAAGGAGAAATAATAACATTTCTAATGTTATTTGAGGAAGAGTTGGATTTATGGACAGATTTGATGGTGGATGTTGGCAAGTGACCCAGAAGATTAAGGGAAAATAAAATGGGTGCAAATAGTTTTGATTAGGGTTCAAAACAAGGTCACATAAATCGGTGGCATACCTCAAAATGCACATGCAAGAGCATAGGTAGTTAGAGTAGATCAAAAATAGGCGGCATAGGTCATAGGATGGTCTCTGAACAATTTATCTCAAAATTTAAAAGTGGGAGCAAAAGTGCATCTGGTAATAGTCAAATGGTCAGTGATTTGATTAGCCTCAGAAACAGGATTGAAACAAGTAGCAGATGACCTCAAACGACTAGGTGGTAATGGAAAGAATGAAAGAATATATATCAGACATGAGTTCTAGGAAGATACATTTCCATGGATAGGATAGAATACAAGCGTTGGAAAATTGAATCTGTTAACAAACACGAAGATAGTCTGCACACCAGGTGTTTGATGAAATGTCTACAAGAGATGATTTTCTAAATTTGAGTGAAACCTTTTTATGGTTGGATGAAAATGATTCTAATAACACCATGGGTGCTTTTCTTAGGCTAGTTTGGTTAGTACTAAAATCCTCAAGAAGGGATCCTAATGTCTTATGGCAAGACTAAGACATTAGAGTTAGGGCTTCAGGATTGAGAAGAAAATAACAAGACATGTTTTATTTGAAAGATAGCATGAAAACAACTTACATGTGACAAAATATTAATTGATGGGTTTTGAATAGGTTAGGCGACAGGCCTACCTAAGGATCATATCTACACACAAGCAATTCATCAAAGTCAAACAAAGTCACACAAAGTCAACTCACCACACAAGGTCAATCATTTGCAGCTAATCTAGCATCACCAGAAACAATGATTGAATAAGTGCTCAATGATGATCATGCCATGGTCAAGTAGAAAAGAGTTTCAAATAAAGGAGTAAAGCTTTTGTAGAATTTTCAGAAACTAGTGGAGACATAACATCTCCTTTTAAAAAGTTGTCTTAAAGGTGTTTGAATCCTTTTATAAATATCAACATAATATAAGTTTGTAAAATAGTGGGACCACTCTACTTTGTAGGTCCCAATAATTTCGTAAATACTTAGTTTTGATAAATTTTTTGTCTCAAGGATAAATCTTGGCTCTTGTCGTGGACAAATAAAATAATATGAAAAAGGAGATGTTGCCAAGATAATGGTTTTGGAAAAATAGCTAGAAGCATAAATAAAGGCATGATCACAAGGGCATAAGGATTGTGTTGGTTCATGTTATTGTTCAACAAGCAACTCAAACAGACATCATTAGCATAACAACCAAGACAAAAAAGCAAGAAATAGTACTTCCAGAGGTTTGCACAAAAAGTTTTTGTTGGCCCTCATTTTTGGCTCTCTAAACACTACTTAAACAGGGTTTCAGAAAGTGGGGTGTTACAGCGGGCCATCGCGCCACGAAACTCCTATCTCTGACCCTGACCAAGCAAGCACACCCGGTTGTCTTTGTACGTTTCCTATCAGCCGCATTCGTCTGTGCTCTGCGAGCCGACCCAGCATCGAACACCTGGAGGGCACGGACTCAACGTCCTCTCTCCAAGCCAGCCGAGCTCCCCCGCGCTTGAAACTTTGCCAGCGACAGAGCCTCGCGTGCCTTGACCTACTGATGCAACCCCGAGCCATCTTGTTGTCACGTTTCCCCTGTCCGATGTGCTGTCCACTCGGGCCAGTGAACGCCGAGCACCTCCACCCACTGCCGCGCACGCCCGCTCCTTCCCTGCCTATTTGAGACCGAGCTCACCTCTCATCCTCCTCTTTTGCCAGAGAACCTTTCCAAACCGAGCCCTATCTCCTATAGCTCTCTCTGTCCTCAACTCCAGCCAAAGCATGGTCGCCGCCATCCCCACATCACCAGGAAGATGCAGACCACCCTGAGGTTTAATTCTTCTTCCTGTGCATCTCCCTATCTCCCGCATAACTCATGAGCTCTCTGATTTTCTCTAGGAACACCGACATTGTCAAGTCCATCCCCATCTCTGTAACACCCCACTTTCTGTAACCCTGTTTAAGTAGTGTTTAGTGAGCCAAAAATGAGGGCCAACAAAAACTTTCTGCAACTGGATAAATAAAAGAGAGTTTCCTGTATGTTTGCCTAGATGGTTGTGAAAAATATTGTTGTAGAGTGTGGTTTGATGAATAAGTTTGTGCACCAACACAATCCTTGTGTTCTTGTGATCATGCCCTCACTCGTACCTCTAGCCTTTTCTCAAAATAAAGTATCTTGGCACCTCCTTTTTCTTTTCAAAATGTTTTATGGTCTAAAAATAGGAGCCAAGACCCATTTCAAAACAAGGTCTTTTACAAAACTTGTATTTATAAAACTACAGGGATATAGTGTAGTGATCCCACTATTTTATAAAACTACTATTTTATAAACCTTTGATAAGTGGTCTTTCAAAATACCTTTGAGAAAACTCGTAAAGGAGATGATTATGTCTCCATTTGTTTCTAAAAATATCTACCAAAGCCTTACTCATTTCTTTCAAACTCTTTTCAACTTCCCATGGCTTGATCACTATTTAACACTTGTTCAACCATTGCTTCTGGTGATGATAGATTACCTTCAAATGATTGACCATGTGTGGTGAGTTGACTTTGTGTGACTTTGTTTGACTTTATGAGTTACTTGTGTGTAGATATAATCCTCAGATAGGCCTGTGGCCAAACCTATTCAAAACCCATCAATGAATTTCTTTCCCAAAGTAAATTACTTTCCCTCTATCATTCAAATAAAACCTATCTCGTGTTTTCCTCTCAATCCTAAAGCCCTAACTCTAATGTCTTAGTCTCACCATAAGACATTAGGAGCCCCTTTTTGAAGATTTTAGTACTAACCAAACTAGCCTAAGGAAAGCACCCATGGGGTTATTAGAATCATCTTCATCCAACCACAAAAAGGTTCCACTCAAATTTAGAGAATCATCTCTTGCAGACATTTTATCAAACACCTACTGTGTAGACTATCTTCGTGTCTGTTAACAGATTCAATTTTTCAACACTTGTATTAAGCTCATCTATTCTATCCATGACAATGTACCTTCCTAGAACTCATATTTGGCATGTGTTCTTCCATTCTTTCCATTACCACTTGGTCATTTGAGGTCACCTGATACTTGTTCTAATCCTATTTCTGACCCTAATCAAATCACTGACCATTTGACTATTATCAGATGCACTTTTACTCCCGCCTTTAAATTCCAAAATAAATTGTTCAGAGACCATTATTTGATCTATTCCTCTTTCTTTTGATCTACTCTAACTACTCATGCACTTGTTGGTGCATTTTGAAGCCTTTCACCCATTTATGTAACCATGTTTTGAACCTTAATCAAAGTTGTATCCACCCATTTTATTTTTCCTTAACCCTCATGGTCACTTACCAATATCCACCAACAACTATGTCCATAAATCCAAACCTTCCTCAAATAACATTTGTAAGTGTTATTCATGTCTTCTATCATCTCTGTTTCTTCACAAATATATTCATAAGACCATCTTCTTATTCTATCTTCCTATTAACCAAAATGCATGGGAGAGTCAATTATGCCATTCTTGCCCTTTATCTCATCAAATAAATTTGATGAAACTCCACCATGCTCTCATATGAATTTTAGAATCATATGAACCCAAAACTCTGGTGATTCATCTTCAAATTTTAAAAATCTTGTCTCAAGTAATATGAGGCAAATCTTCACATTTCACTTTTGGTTATCTTGCCTATTACCAAATAAAATCTTCCAAATTGGCAATACTATTAATCTCACCAAATCACACCCATCTAATCCATCTATGCATGCCATTGTTTGGTGCATATGAGACTAGATATTAATCCAAGAATTGCATCATGCATAAAATTACTACCATATCTACCTCTATCTAATTCAAAATTATTTGAAACTTCACCAAACCACCACCTTGACCTCCCCAGCACTACCACTTATCCCTGGTCGAAAATTACTGTAGCAGCACCCTCCCTTCTTGTCTTTTAGTGATTGGAAAGGAGGAGGAAGGGAATTCATGCAAACCTTGGGCATTTAAAAATCTTGCAGCCACATTGCCTTACAACACAAGCCAGCCACCCTCTGTCCCTCTCTCACCCTCTCCACCGCCATCCTTGCCCAATCCCAAGCCCCCAGCCCTCTCCATGGTCCATATAGACCAAAACCACCATAGACCATGCCCCCTCTGGTTATAAACCCCCACAACACCCCAGCCTCTCCCTGCCGTCCCATTTCACTCCCCCACCACCACTCTACCCTCCCAGAGCACCCAGAGCCGCCCCTCGATCTATACCAGAGGAGGAGAGGAAGAAAGCTTCCTCTAGGTCTGCGAGGAAGAAGACCACCGTGCCACCGACCTGGACCTTCTCTGACCTCTCTCTCTGCATAGATCTACTCCCCTCAGTAAAACCAACCTAACGCTACCCTCTATCTTGATCCAGGAGCACCGGAGCTTGGACCTCGACGACCATCTGGTTCGGCCGTCCCCATCGCGGACGCGTGAGATCCCTCCCGGCGTCCAGACCGGCCATGCCACCCCTTGTTGGGCTCGTCGGAGTCCGCCATGTCGCTCCCTCGCGTCGCCCTGGCCGGAGGAGGCCCATAGGTGAGCCCCTAAACCCCCGTCGACTCCTGCTAGGGTTTCCTCCCCATCAGGCCTGTCCCAGGAGGAAGATGACGAGCGACCGTCGATCCATACTTGATCGAACGGCCGTCGTCACCCCTTACCGGTTCGGCCTCGGCGGGTGCTGACCAGTGGGCCTGGCCTGTCAGTGTTTCGGGCCAGCGTCCCACGCGCCCCTGTGCCGGATTGGGCCAGCCCAGCACTGCACTGCGTCGGTCGGTCAGATCTGGCCCGTTCCATTTTTTTTTGACAAATTTGTTAAACTTTTTCCACAAACCTGCAACCTGAAAAATCCATAGAAAATTAACCAGGCATCCAATGTGAGTGAATCAAATTTTCATGAACTCCTTAATTCAAGCTCTATCCAGTGGTAATGCATGCATATCATCTGGTTTACTGTAAAATTACTTGTATTTAATTTGGTAGATCTAGTTACTTTTCACTCAAAAATCCATATCTAGAGTTTTATATATTGGAATTGAGTGAATCAAAGTTTTAGTGATGCCCTGTTGTATTGTGAAGCTTGAGAAAATGGATTTGCTATTTTAGGGGTATTATATTGCCTGCAATAATTATTTTGGTCCTAATAAAGAATTGCTTTGTTTTAATTATTGTGCTCAATAGGATTATTATTTTTAGGTGATTCCACCTCTGGTGTGTTATGCATTGCAGTAGCTTTCCAGTATGGTCTCTGGTAGAATTTTAGGAGCTACAAAAAGTTTTAGGTAATTAAATTGCTTTTCTAGTGATAAGTGTGATTAGGAAATTCATTATAATTCACCAAAAGCTTCTTTTGGATTGATTCCAATTGGAGTGGTTCTGTAATGTTGTTAGCTACCTGAATGTATGCTGGTTACCTTGTGTTGATGCATATTGATGCCTGCAAGTGTTTGCTTGAGAATAGGGTTTATTTGTCAATAGGAATTGCTTTGCTATTATTTGGGTAATGTTTTCTTTGTAGAAAATGTTGTTGGTTCAGATATCTGAACATGTTTGCTTCTAATACTCAATGTTTGAATTGTGTGTTGCATGTATTGGGTGTGAATCATGTATGCATGTGTGCTTATTGTGTGTTGTTGTTACTTTTCCAGCGATAGAATCGAACGATGAGTGTGCGGAGGAGGGGGAGATCTTTGAGTATCAAGAGGAAGGAGATCAGGGACAAGCCACTCAAGGCAAGCCATCTACTTGTTGCATACCTAAATCCTACTATTACACCTTGCATTGCTTTACTCCTGTTTTTCTTATTATGCATTGTTTATCTATATTGCTATTATTCTCTAGATAGCAATAGTTGGCAACTTAGCTCCACAAGTCGACTTGATATCATCCGTAGAGATGACACCCCTTGTGACCTATTTAACTCCCCTCTCATTAGAGACTTGATTATTAGCATCAAAGTCTTTGGAAAACTTGTAGTGGAGCCAAAAACTCTAGGATTGGGATTACTCTCTGGAAAGATTTCGAAAATGTTTTTGAAAACCTTGGAGTAGTTGCTACTCCATTGAAATGTTTTCAAATGGTTTTATAAACATGGAGTTGGACATGGGAGATGAAGGAGTTGGTGGGTTTCTGAAAAATGGCATTGTGTATAAGTGTTCGCCAAACCAATTACTCCCGTGCAACCACATTACCCCGGTATGGGACGGGGCTTAGTTTGAAGTTTATTTGCTTTAGTGCGGGGAGCCTCACACTATATAAGGATTTGTAGGACCCCGGAATCCGGGTTGCCGCCAGTTTGTGGGCAATAGTAAATCGGGATCCTTCGGGATTTATCCAGCCGGAAGACACTTGGGTTCTCCCGCCGTGGCGCTGGAGTTATGCTCTGAAGGAGGTACTGCCAGGGCATCCCGGGGAGGTAAACTCCACAGGGTAGGCACCCGTACTAAGGTGGATAGATGGAGGACTTTGATCGATTATCCGAACCCCGCATACTTGTGTATGACGGTCCATGGTGGTACCCCGGCAGATTTATCGAATGGTGTGGGTAAAGTGTACAACCTCTGCAGAGTGTAATCTATTCGAATAGCCGAGTCCTCGGTCATGGACGGTTGGAATGGCCATACTTAACCTGTGTCAAGTTTTGGTTTTGCAAAATGTTTTCAGAAAAATGGAGTTTGTGCCGGATGGAGTACTTGGAGGGTACTGCCGTGGCACGGGAATGGTTCGGAGTACTCGGAGGGTACTGCCGTGGCACGGTTGTGGTTCGGAGTACTTGCAGGGTACTGCCGAGGAAATGGAGATGGTCATGTGTGATTGACCCGGTTTTATAAAGGAAGGTGGTGATGTTCGATTGACCACCGGCTCTCTCTCTTGAAGAATAAATGAGATTCCCCCTTCCCTAGAGACCTTTACTAAAAAGGTTTTCGAAATTTTTTCTTTAATAAGGATATAGAAATGTCGTAAGACATGCTATATCGACACGAGAAATTGACTAGTTAGGATAAACTAGACTAGAGCCTTTCTTTGCTACAACCAAACTGCATATCAGCTCAATCTCTCTTTAGATGGTTTGCGAGTATAATTCAAAATGTACTCACGGCATTGTCCCTGGCTATTAACTTGGTCAGACCTGGAGCAAGAATTTGATGAAGATGGTGTTGGTACAATGGCGCCGGTGCGAACTAGGAACGTCTCCCAGTTAGTTGCCTGTAGGGTAGTAGGCATGACATGGGTCATCAACGCTGCTTGGTATCCGCTGCTTAGTTGTAGACTTGCCCTGTGTGGCAATATCATACTTGGTCTTGTGACCAATTGTAAGTAAATTATTTGGTACTGTAATGGATGATGTAATTCTGTTATCAACTCGGATATGTGGATTCATGACACACTGATCATGGGATCGTGAATTGTATGCATATCGGGTATTCCGGATGGGTAATCTGGGGTCCCCATAGTCTCCATCCGCCCGCCACAGGTTCTCGTCGAGCTCATATCTCCGGGCATCCCTGCCTTGCGCAAGTGGGCGCGGCAGCTCGACGGCGTCCATCTGATCCCTCTCGTGCTAGAGGCGCAGGAAGGCGGGCACCCGAGCAGATTCCGGTGATGTACCAGCGATCTTCCGGTGAGCCTCCACCGTATCCTCTGTTTCCACCACTCCTTTTTGGTCAAGCCAATCCTGGCCAGTGGATCTCGATCCAATGGTGCGTTGACCATCTGCTGTTGACCCAGGTACTGATGGCCGGGACCCATCCATCAGTGCCTCGTGTTACCTCTCCAACACCGACACATGTGGCCCGCTTGTCAGCGTATTTGAGCGCCATCTCCCGCGCTCCACGGCGTCAGATGGGCCAGCACAGTTGGCCCCGGTCCGTTTAGTTCCTGCCCATCTAGTTTTTTTTTCAAAGAATCTGTTAATCCTTATGGTATTTTATTGGGTAGAATTAATCACTTTTCAATAAAAAATCCAAATCTTGAGTTCTGTGTACTGTTTTGATGTGTTTCCAAATTTCAGTGATGCCCTGATGTGTTAGCTTGCAGACCTCACTGGTTTTGTTATTTTAGGGGCTATAGTTCTGCAGTAGTATTTATTTTGGCAAATAGATTAATTAGTATAGTTTAATTTCTCACTTGCAGTAGGATAGGAATTTATGTGTGAATCCAATTTCTATGTGTCATGTATTGTGTTAGCTTTCCAGAACATCCTCTGGTACATTTTTCTGATATCCAGAGAATATCTGGGATTTATTCTAGTGTTTTAGCTTTTATTGTTGATAGGAAATTCATAGAAAACCAACCACAAGGTGTTTTGTGGTGAATCCAACTTTGTTGGGTTCATACACTTGTTATCTACCTACTGAGGTGCTGAGAGTGGTTTTTGACCCATTTTAGCACTTGCATGCTTGTTTGATTTGAAATGGTGTATTGTTGCTAGAAATGAGATACCCCTTGTTTAATAGTTTAGCTTGCTATTAGACTCCTATAAAATCTTGTTCAGATTCTATACTTGTTTGCTTCTGATACTCTCTGATTGTGTGTTGTGAAGTGTGGTAATGCTTGTGCCTTTTGTATGCATGCTTGCTTATTGTTTGCCATTTCATTTTACCAGCGATAGAATCGAATGACACCGAGTGCAACGAGGAAGGTGAAGTGTACGAGTACCAGGAGGAAGAAGACCAGGGACCAGCCAACCAAGGCAAGCCATCTATACTTGATGCATATCTGAATCCTATTCACTTACTTTGCATGTTTCATAAAGGTTTATCAACTGCATGTTTTTATACTGCTATAGTCCTTGTAGCAACAAATTGTTGGCTCAAGCTCCACAAGCCAAATTGTTATCATCCTTCGAGATGACCCCTTTGAATACCTATTCTTTACCCTTGCAGTAGTGGCTTGTTGATTAGCAACAAAGCCTTTGGGAAACTTCTAGTGGAGCCAAAAACTCTAGGATGGGAACACTCAAAGAAAAGTTTCGAAAATGTTTTCGAAAACCTTGGAGTAGTATCTACTCCACTGAAATGTTTTCAAAAGTGGTTTATGGACAAATAGAGTTGGACATGGAGGAAAAAGGAGTGGTGGTTTTAAAGAAAAGACACTGGTGATTATGTATTCACCCGGGGCAATTAACCCGTGCAACCACATTACCCCAGAATGGGACGGGGCTTAGCCCGAAGTTTATTTGCTTTAGTGCGGGGAGCCTCACACTATATAAGGGTTTGTAGGACCCCGGAATCCGAGTTGCCGCCAGTTTGTGGGCAATAGTAAATTAGGATCCCTCAGGATTTATCCGACCGGAAGAAACTTGGGTTCTCCCGCTGAGGCACTGGAGCTACACTCGAGAAGATGGAGGTAGGCTGCCAGGGTTTGCCAGGGAGGTTAAATCCACAGGGCAGGCACCCGTACTAAGGTAGATAGATGGAAGACTCTGTTCGATTATCCGAACCCCACATACTTGTGTATGACGGTCCATGGTGGTATCCCGGCGGATTTATCGAATCTTGTGGGTAAAGTGTACAACCTCTGTAGAGTGTAAATCTATTCGAATAGCCGAGTCCTCGGTAATGGACGGTTGAACTGGCTGTTGCCTAACCCAATGTCAGGTTCTGGTTTTACAAAAATGTTTTTAGAAAAATGGAGAAAGGTGCCGGACGGAGTACTCGGAGGGTACTGCCGTGGCACAGTTATGGTTCGGAGTACTTGCAGGGTACTACCGAGGCGATGGAGATGGTCATGTGTGATTGACCTGGTTTTATGAAGGAAGGTGGTCATGTTTGATTGACCACCGGCTCTCTCTTGGAAAAACAAATGAGTTCCCCCTTTCCTAGAGATTTTTCTAAAAAGGTTTTCTAAATGTTTTCTTTAATAAGGATATAGAAATGTCGTAAGACATGCTATATCGACACGAGAAACTGACTAGTTAGGATAAACTAGACTAGAGCCTTTCACCTTGCTACAGCCAAACTGCATGACAACACTTCCTCTTAGATGGTTTGCAAGTACAATTCCAAAATGTACTCACGGCTTTGTCCCTGGCTATTAACTTGGTCAGACTATGAAGAAGACTACAAGGAAGGTGATGATGGTTACGACAACGCCGGTGCGAACTAGGAACGTCTCCCAGTCAGTTGCCTGTAGGGTAGTAGGCATGACATGGGCCATCAGTGCTGCTTGGTATCCGCTGCTTAATTGTGGACTTGCCCTGCGTGGCAGTATATATTACTTGGTCATGTGACCAATTGTAAATATTATTCGGTACTGTAATGGATGATGTAATTCTGTTATCAACTCGGATATGTGGATTCACGACACACTGATCATGGGATCGTGAATTGTATGCATATCGGGTATTCCGGATGGGTAATCCGGGGTCCCCACAGAGTTGGTATCAGATCCATCCTGACTTTAGGAGACCCTTGTTAGCATGGGCGTTAGTTAGGAAAGTAGTATTTTGGGTAAAACTAATTACAAAATTCTTTTTTACTAATTAGCCGATAGAATGGCTTATACTATTCTCACATCTTCAAAATTTCTAATCTTATCTCTCTAATTGCCAAAGTTTTCACAAGTTTTACTATTCTATCTCATCCCCTTCAAACTCAACTAATGGACGTTATATCCCAAATAGACCTGAAGCTTAGCAACACATGATAGAGCAGATATTCATAAGGACATCTTCAAAACCTCCCCAACCGCAAAGAAAGAAGAGTGTTGACAATTACCTTGCCTTTGGTTGACACCAATGTCTCTGTCAAGAAGCTGCCCTTGTTCCTCCCTGGACTCGCATCTTTGCAGTCGTCAAGGACCAAGTTCTCGGTTACTTGACTAGAAATTTTTAGGCCTGGCACGAGACATCATCGCATATGAAGGACTTCAACAACCTTTCTGAAGACCTCACATCCGTGTAATGTGAGCAAGAGTACCTACAAGATCTGCACTTCTGAACTCAATGTCAACAGCTCAACAACACTGCGGCTACCTTATCGACTACCATCAATCTCAACTGAAGCGAGAGTCAAGGAGAATGAAGACATCAACAACTATGGCCAACCATGACCCTAGGATGAATAGGACTAACCCCAAATATCGCGCGTTGTTAGGCATCGTTGGTACTTGAAGTACCTCATGTGATTTCTACAATTGTTTGTTGTTTGCCTTGTGTGTTCTTGATAGTGTTTGCAGTTGCTTGGAGCGTTTCTTGAGTGTGTATTGTTACCTTGTGGTTGTGCTTGTTTTTGGCCTCTTGGCCTTAAAAACCCACTGGTATGTAGAGGAACCTCGGTTAGGAAACCTCTCTATACTATGTGTTCCCCCTTATCTATTTATGTCAGCACGAGTAGCATAGATAAGTTAAAAACTAGAAAGCTAACTCTAACCTTGATAATGGTGGGTAGTAACTCTCCCCGAGTTTCGACCTAAAAATTTTGCTACGTGCTTCAAGCTTCATCAAGACCTCTCTACAACATCAAGGAAGCAAAAGATAGACCCGCCTGTACTACAAAGGACTTCTAGAAGACGAAGACTACACTAACCGGGATCGACTAACCTAAATCTAGAGTTTCCTAACATTGTTGATACTCTCTCAACACCCCAACACTTGTTGATCTTCTAACAAGACAAATAACATGGAGCATGCAAGTATCAAAGCCAAGCCTAACTTTCGAAGATCAACCCGTTATGGTCACTTGAAGCCTGAAGACTCACATGCTTGATCTCCACGGAGCAAATAGAAGGATGAAGACTCTCCAAAATCAAGCCGTCAATGTTGACTCTACCTTTAGGAGATATCAATGGAGGTGGCAACGAGAAGGAGTGAAGACTTTTCTAACTAACTCGCTCGCTCATTCAAATTTTGACGGGTTTGAAACCAAAGTTGACTTATGATACGAGTAGAAATCCACATGAAGATTTCTCGGATGATGAAGTTGACTCAAGGTATCCCAATATACCTCAAGATTCTCAAGGCTACAAGAAGATGGAGACGTAAGAAGATCTTCAATGGTCTCCACCAACCCGGAGACAAGAAGGAACAGATCATTACCTACTGGAAGACACCCCATTGGTGGTGCTCTGCCACCTGGAGCATTTTTAGCTCAATCACAAGACAACCCAGAAGAATGGCTTCTATTAGGACTAACCGACGCCTTGGTAGTTAGGAAGCGTAGAGGACTAAGTCGACAGATTTGGCATGCCTATCAAGATCAAAGCATAAATGCCCTTGTCTACCATCCTCCAAGGACGGCAAGCTCAAGATTAAAGGTCTACACCAACATCAAGCTTCAAGACGCAACACCAAGAATTGAAGACTCCATCAATATACATGAAGGAAGCGACAACCCCAAGACAACAAAAGCTACCCGAGAAGCCTCGACACTTCAAGACCTCAATTTGTGAGCTGAAAACCTTCTAACTCTTGAAGAATCTTTTCGGGCATTCTAGGTAGCCTAACCCCGCTAACCTTAAAGATGTCCCGACGAGGTTTTGACAGGATACTTTTGGCAACATCAACTCTTCAACCATCAACTTTAGCAAATGAAGACGATCTCCACCTTCGGCAAAAGCAGGTCTTTGATGCAACTCAGATTATCACCAGTGAGTTGGAAGAGCAATCGTTGAGGCCTAAATCTAACTTAGTCTCGGCACCTCTTACTACTATGCTTAGGAATCTCAGGATGAGATTCTGTTTAAGGGGGGAAGAGCTGTAACACCCCACTTTCTGTAACCTTGTTTAAGTAGTGTTTAGTGAGCCAAAAATGAGGGCCAACAAAAACTTTTTTTGTGCAAACCTCTAGGAGTACTATTTCTTGCTTGTTTTTCTTTGTTGTTATGTTAATGATGTTGGTTTGAGTTGCTTGTTGAACCATATTGTGAACCAACACAATCCTTGTGCCCTTGTGGTCATGCCTTTATTTATGCTTCTAGCTATTTTTCCAAAACCATTATCTTGGCAACCTCTCCTTTTTCCAATTTATTTTATTTTTCCAAAATAAGAGCCAAGGTTTATCCTTGAGACAAAGCTTTTATCAAAACTAAGTATTTACAAAATTATCGGGACCTACAAAGTAGAGTGGTCCCACTATTTGACAAACTTATATTTTGTTGATATTTATAAAACAGATTTCAAACACCTTTAAGAAAACTTTCTAAAGGAGATGTTTATGTCTCCACTAGTTTCTGAAAAGTCTACAAAAGTTTTACTCCTTTATTTGAAATCTTTTCAAACTTGACCATGGCATGATCATCATTGAGCACTTGTTCAATCATTGTTTTTGGTGATGCTAGATTAGCTGCAAATGATTGACCACATGTGGTGAGTTGACTTTGTGTGCCTCTGTTTGACTTTGATGAGATGTTTGTGAGTAGATATGATCTTCAGGTAGGCCTGTGGCCTAACATAATAAAAACCCTTCAAGTAGTGTATTGTCTAGTGTAATTTATTTCATTCTCACTTCAAGGAAAATGCTAACTTATGACCCTCCATTTTCGTCACTAGATCATCATGATAAGTCGTTTATGACGATCTTATGACGAAAATAGGATGGTCAAAAGCTGGGCGTCACAAATGAACTATAACGATGATTTTGATGAAATTGTCATAACCGTCTATGATGATATTGGATCGTCATAACCTTTATGATGATCGAATATCGTCACTGGCGCTCTGGCTAGGCCACATCAGATCCTACGTGGCCAATCCTACGTGTCATGTTGAAATGCATATTCAGCCCGATCCATTTTGGTGGTCTATTTGGGCCAAGCCCAATAATTCTGGCCTTTTTTCTAGGCCTTAGCCTGTTACGTTGCATTTTTATTTTG
This sequence comes from Dactylis glomerata, assembly GCA_007115705.1. Lineage (NCBI taxonomy): Eukaryota > Viridiplantae > Streptophyta > Magnoliopsida > Poales > Poaceae > Dactylis > Dactylis glomerata. The sequence continues at coordinate 2,758,741 of QXEO01000406.1, read as the reverse complement.
GGCTATTATTCTGTTTCTCTTTTGGGCCGGAGTCTCTTTGAACCTTTAAAAAAAATTGAGCCTTTTTTCAAATCTTTTTCTAAAATAGTTCTATTAATATAATTGGGCCATAGCATTTTAGAGCCCACAAGTATTTTGTCCAGTAGAATTTCAGGCCTTTTTAATTATTTTTTATTCAAAAATATAGAAGATATCAATTATTCACGTCCCCACAGCAAACAATCAATGTTTGACAAATGAAAAATATCAGCTCACACCCAAAACAAATTGCATCGGGGCCATAAAAATAAATCAGTTACATTATTCTTCTCAATCACATATTACAGGCTAATAAAAATAAACCTAATATTTGCTAACTGGGACTTCACACTTCATAGAAACTCTTTATAGCCTGGATATCTTGTAACAGAAGGGGAACACCTCCTAACAACAAAGCACAACAACGCATTTAGGAACAAAACAAAAACAGCTGGGAATTTGAATAGAATGCATGACATACTGATGGAATGTAACAATGGAAGAGAATGCACGCCAACATGGATGAGCAGGGAAATAAATCAAGCACTAGAACTAAAAGCATTTCAAATGCAAAGATACCAAAACCAGCTAGCCTCTGGTATATTCCCATACAGATGCTTCCCAATCAAGTTTTGTACCTATAAAATAAACAAAATGTCACTGAAACATTCCAAACATACAAAATGAGAACCACGATAGGTTTGCAAGCTAAAGCAGGACACAAAGCAACTTTGTTGGAACTTTGCTGTAATTAAAATGTTACAGAAAATGTCCGTTAAGCTGCCAAAATTCTAGAATAGCAGGGTAGCTGTAACTATATATAAATGAAAGTTGAGTTTGGACTTGGAAGAAAACTAGAAGGAGAGTATATTATTTATTCTAGTAACGGCAGCATATAGTAGATATACTTTCTTTTTCATTTTCATGGAACTGTAGCCTGACCACATGGCACATTCCTACTCAAGTTTACTGAGATAAGACAATGGGTGAAATAGTGTGTATATAAGAAAAAAAGAACTGTGCAAACTATAGCAGATTTTGAAGACAAAGCACATCTACACTGAGCACCTAAGAAAGCACATGAAGCAGCATCATAGAGACTCGATGAGATTCTAATACAAAGTTATTCAGACCATAGCTGCAACATTACATAGGGACTCGAAACAAATAAGATATCATGGCATCAAAGCCATCATGAAGGGACATCATAGAGACTAGACCAGATTCTAATACAAAGATATTCAGACCATAGCTTCCATATCACACAGGTATTCCATAGTCGATACAAACAATATGTCATGGCATCAACGCCCAGAAACCAAGTAACAACAGAAGAGAATGGGATAGACCGAACACTTAGCTAATCCAGAGAAGAAAGACAGTGTTGATGTTGTTGCAACATGGTGAGCTGGACAATGAAAATGTGGTGCCATGGCCAGTGTTCATGCGCTCCAGCACATAGGTAAGCATCATGGCTCAATCAGGTCTGCAAGAACAACCAAACAAGTTAGGGGTCAGCAAGCATCAAGGATGCTGCTGCTGTAGGTCAAACCAAGTAAACCAAGGGCCAAATAAATATTAGCAAGACATGATTAAACCATGATGAACCATATGAGCACACGCAAGCCATAATAGCTAGTACAAGTCAAAAAGTAATGATAACAGTGTTATTTGGTACACCCTAAATAGCTCGCAAAATAATTCCAAAACATGTGATCATAAGCAGTGAGGAATCATGTAGGCATGCTCACCTCGTGGCTGTGGAGAGGAGGCAACAGCGCTGACGAAACGAGGATCTGATGAAGAGACAGTACTCAAACTAGCATCTGTACTTTGCCTACGATAGATGGGCATCAACTATTTAGACATGGTAAATCTAAAAAAATACAGCTAATATGAGAATAAAACTAATCCATTACAGAGTATAGTTGAAAAATATAAATCTAATATGGGCTTAAGCTCAACACCAAAGGTGCACGTACAACTAGGAGAATTTGTGTATAGTTGAAAAATAATTACTACTACCAACTAAATAAGCATTACACAGCAATCGTAAAATGCATATCACATCCCACCTAATGCAGCATTAGTAGGGATGTATCTATTCAATTTCTTCTGCACGTTTGACTCAAGATGGCCTGACATCACCATTTGTTATTCCCGTTGAATTACCCTTAATAAGATTAAATAAAAAGTTTTTTTTGCAATCTGGACACCCCAATTTAATACTTTTTCACCACTGAGCAACATTTGATAGGCCAACATCAGACTAGAGTCTCTAAAGATGCTAGAATAAACATACTAGCATTTAAATGTATTCTTACTGCATCATATAGCAAAATAATTGAGATTTAAACAGTACATGAAAGGGATGTGGCACTGATGTTGCATAGTCTATCTTACCAGAACTTAGTTACTAGAAAAAATCTAATATTAAGCAATCCAAGGTGTAACTACAGGATCATGTTATTAGCATCAGGGTAGACAAAATAATTCAACAAAGCTTCTTTTAAACATTATTCATCTCATATAGTTAATTATCTCATGGAAGCATCTATAAAACAATTCAACACATTTCTGCTAGTTCTCCTTGATCTAATATGTTAAGTATCACACAAGATGCCACACAAATAATCTGCATTCGGGCTGCAGTGGGGTATACGCAGCAAAATAGATCTAGAGGAAAGGGAGACGGGAGTCGCAGAATATACCAGGAGGAGGTGGAAGAGGGTAGCCTGGTCGACCTTAACGAACTCGGCATCCCAGTTTTTGAGGTCCTCCGCGGGGACCAAGGTCGTGGCGGACCTGGCGCATGTAAGATATCCACTCTTGCCAATGAAGATGTTGAGGACGAGCTTCTGCACTGTGATCTCCCGCATGGGGTTTGCCAGCTTCTTCTTCGTCGACTGCGAGCACCAAGTATAAAAAAATGACATCGTTAGAAGAGCAAAAACATTACCACCCTAGGATTCGGCACAATGGTAGCAGATCGAAGAGTATAGGAAATCTGCGCGACGAGAACTCACCGCGACGGCTGATCTGGGGATTGGCGGCAGTACCCTTGATGGTAGATCTGCGCGACGAGAACTCATCGCGATGGAGGATCTGGGGAGCGGCGGCGGTACACGAGAGGCGGACCTATAGGGAGATAGGTGGTGGCGGTCACGCAGCACCGGGGAACTGAATCAGTATGAAGATTGTTCGGATCGAATCGGGAAGAGGAGGTCTCCCCCATCCTCCCCCCATGACTCATCATCGTCCATGATCATGCACAGCTATGGGCAGCAGCATCGTCGGGGTCACCACCGACGAGTGCCATGGCTGGCGCATCGGGCAAGGAGTGCAGCGAGATCTCAAGGAAGAGGGGGCTAGCGGCGGCGTCTGGGGCGAGGAGAAAAATCGTGTGAGATCAAGGTGCTAGGGTTTTGTTTGGTTAGGTTGCTAGGGTTTGGTTAGATTGGGTGGGGGTTGGTCTGTGTATTTGGTGCGTTGGATGTCAGCGCGTGGACGGTCCAGATGGGCTTGTATGGGCGATCCGTGGGCAGGCAACTCGTGCAATCTGATTGGCTGCTACGGTTGGGTGGGTTTGTACCTTTTTTTTGTTCGTCTAAACAACCTAAATATTCAAAACAAAATGAAAATTTGGTCCAACACAATATCCAAAAATAATAGACCATTTTCTATGTACAATTCACCTAATAGTTGAACATGAAACCCTTTAGGGGTATTTTTTTGGGTGTATTCCTTTTGTTCGCATAAAAAGTTTGTTTTCTATTTTCCGAGTGTTGAAAATGGGTTTTTTGTTAACCAAACACCAAATATTTGATGTTGAAACCTTCACATTGTGTCATGTTGGAAGGAAAAATAACAAATTTGTACTATCATAAATATTCTATAAAACCCTTCCCATAAATGAGCTACCATGTATAGAGTTGCATGGCTTTCAAGCCAAATGAGCTAGGTCTTGACTAAAACCATGGCATAGTTTGTTAAAATGACCTCTTATGGTGCAAATGTGTGCGACTTTGGATGGCAAACAATGTTCTTTTTGGATGTTTTCCTTTTCTTCGCATAAAAAGCATGTTTTCAATTTTTTGAGTGTTGAAAATGGGTTTTTTGTGAAACAACTACCAAATATTTGATGTTGAATTGGACAACAAGATTTTTATAAAATAATATATCATATTTTATTCACAAAAAACCAATTATTTGAGTGTCCAAAGCTTTCCACGCATCTCTCATAAAAAATGAACTTTTGCCGAATCAGTTGGAAATGGGTCTAATTTGAACTACAGGTACTCTACAGAATGTTCATGAATTTTTCCAAAAATCCTTTTTAGCTTCACAAGTATATATTTTATCATAGATCCAATAATAGTTTTTCAAGAACGAACCTCTAGATAAGAATGGCCATGTCTGCCGTTTAAGCAACATTTTAAATCGAGCATAAGAAATTCAAAACAAATCATAAAAATGTGAAACCATTGCATTGTGTCATGTTATGTGACCTAGTTGGAAGGAAAAATAACAAATTTGTACTATCGTAAATATTCTAGAAAACCCTTCCCATAAATGAGCTACCATGTATAGAGCTGCATGGCTTTCAAGCCAAATGAGCTAGGTCCTGACTAAAACCATGTCATAGTTTGTTAAAATGACCTCTTATGGTGCAAATGTGTGCGACTTTGGATGGCAAACAATGTTTGTTTTGGATGTTTTCCTTTTCTTCGCATAAAAAGCATGTTTTCGATTTTTCGAGTGTTAAAAATGGGTTTTTTTGTGAAACAACTACCAAATATTTGATGTTGAATTGGACAACAAGATTTTATAAAATAATATATCATATTTTATTCACATATAACCTATTATTTGAGTGTCCAAAGCTTTCCACGCATCTCTCATAAAAAAGATAAACTTTTGCCGAATCAGCTAGAAATGGGTCTAATTTGAACTACAGGTACTCTACAGAATGTTCATGAATTTTTCCAAAAATCCTTTTTAGCTTCACAAGTATATATTTTATCATAGATCCAATAATAGTCTTTCAAGAACGAACCTCTAGATGAGAATGGCCATGTCCGCCGTTTAAGCAACATTTTAAATCGAGCATAAGAAATTAAAAAAAAATCATAAAAATGTGAAACCATCGCATTGTGTCATGTTATGTGACCTAGTTGGAAGGAAAAATAACAAATTTATACTATCGCAAATATTCTAGAAAACCCTTGCCATAAATGAGATACCATGTATAGAGCTGCATGGCTTTTAAGCTAAATGAGCTAGGTCCTGACTAAAACCATGGCATAGTTTGTTGAAATGACCTCATATTGCACAAATGTGTGCGAATTTGGATGGAAAACAATGTTCATTTTGGATGTTTTCCTTTTCTTTGCATGAAAAGTATGTTTTTTATTTTCCAAGTGTTAAAAATGGGTTTTTTTTGTGAAACAACTACCAAATATTTGATGTTGAATTGGACAACAAGATTTTTATAAAATAATATATCATATTTTTTCACATATCACCAATTGTTTGAGTGTCCATCCATGCATTCTCATAAAAAAGATAAACTTTTGCCAAATTAGGTGGAAATGGGTCTAATTTAAACTATAGGTGCCTCGTAGAATGTTCATAAATTTTTCAAAAAATCATTTCTAGCTTCACAAGTACATATTTCATCATAGATACGATAACAGTTTTGCAAGAATCAACCCCTAGCTAAGAATGACCATACCCGCTATTTTAATCGCATTTTAAATACACCATAATGGCATTCTAGTGATTAAATTTTAATTTTTTTGCAAAGAAAAATATCTAATGTTATTATATATGTAAAATACAAATTTAAATTTTTTATTTCAATTTATTTGGCCTTGTTTTGAGTTTTCTTCAAATCTTGAAAATTTTATTCAATTTATTTTTCCTTTTCTTCGCATAAAAATCATTTTATTTTTTTCGAGTGTCAAAAGGTATTTTTTGTGAAACAACTACCAAATATTTAAAGTTACATCGTACCACAAGATTTTTGTAAAATAATAGATCATATGCAAATTTGGCATTGAAATTAGTATTCTAACTTTAAAAAAAAGTTTAAACTCCCTCACTTGTTTGGGCTTGTACTCTTACAAAGCCCGATAATTTTCCTCTTTATGTGCTTTCTATTAGCCTGTGGGCTGTTGGCCCATTCGGTGGTGTGAGGGTTAAAAAAAATAGGGCGACCGTGGCTACGGCGGCCCAGGCCAAATATATGGATCGATCCTTTAAGTAGTATGGGTGTTGAATGTAAACAAAAGTGAGGAAGTACCTTGGTGGTGGTGTTCCTTTGGAAAGCGGGGCTGGTCTAGAGTTTGAGTACCCCTGGATAGAACTTTTGCTTCAATATTTTCCTAAAGCTACATAGTCGGTTGTGCCCTGCGGGACCCGCATGCTAGGTGTGTGGTGGGACCCCCTTGCCATGCGGGCGGGACCCACCTGCCAGGTGCGTGGGCATGGTGGGACCCATGCTAGATCAGCTGGGTCCGCTGGGACCCCTTGCCAGGTCAGCGGGGGTCTGTGGGACCTGCATGCAAGGTCTATGGGCTTAGTGGGACCCATATGTCAGGCTGTGTGGGTGGGATGTCAGGTGTGAGTTACCCAGGCTGAGTGACATGTGGGTCATATCTGTAAGTGATATCTTAAAAGAACATCAGATTGAGATGTAGGGTCTGCATGTCAGTAAACGAATTAAGGTAATTTATATTGCCACATAGATATGACACGTAGACAAATTGCTTAGCTGTCAGTCTAGTCATCATTCTATATGAGAAAATATGATGTGAAAAAAGTTACGACCATCTAAAATTGGTCGTAATCGTGTGCAAGGAACGTTCTAAGCTGTGGCAGACAAGTTATGACGATTTTAGCTAAGAAAGTTACGACGATCTTAACTTAAATCATCGTAAGTTTGTAGGGTTTTCACTTTTCTAACCGGCTTACGACCATTTGCTGAGAAATCATCATAATTCTATGAGGATCTTATCCATGGTCACTACGAGAAGGTCACAAGCTGACATATTTCTTGTAGTGTCTATCTTTCAAATCAAACCTATTTTGATGTTTTCCTCTCAACCCTAAAACCCTAACTCTAATGTCTTACCATAAAACATTAAGATCCCTTCTTGAGGACTTTGGCACTAACCATTTTAGCCCAATAGAACACCCCTGGTATCATAGGAACCATCCCCATCCAACCCTAAGAGGTTCCTCTCCATCTTCACAAAATATTTTCTTGCAGACATTTTATCAAACACCTAGTGTGCAGACTATCTTCGTGTCTGTTAACAGATTCAGTTTTTTGACACTTGTATTAAGCTCATCTATTCTATCCATGACATTGTACCTTCCTAGAACTCATATTTGGCATGTGTTCTTTCATTCTTTCCATTACCACTTGGTCATTTGGGGCCATCTTCAAATTGTTTCAATCTTGTTTCCGAGGCTAATCAAATCAGTGACCAATTGGCTATTATCAGATGCACTTTTGCTCAAACTTTTAAATTCTGAAATTAATTGTTCAGAGGCCATCCTCTGACCTATTCCTCTTCCTTTTGACCTTCTCTAACTATCTATGCACTCGTTGGTGCATTTTGAAGCCTACCACTTATTTATGTGACTAGGTTTTGAACCCTAGTCAAAAGTGATTTCACCTTTTCTAGTTTCCTTGATCCTCTTGGTAACTTGTCAGCACTCATCATAAAAATTTCTCCATAAATTCATTTCCTCTTTACTAGCATTTGAAAGGTTATTCATGCATACAATCATTCCCTCTCCATCAAAAATAATCATTTTCCTTATTTCATCTTTCTTATTTAGCAAAATGCATGGAATGGAAACTATGCTATCTCATGCCTTTTCTTTCCTATCAAATAGGTTTGATGAGACTTCACCATGATATCTTGTTATTAAAGAATCCCATGAATCCCAAAACTCGAGTTGCTTATTCTCCAATAGTTTCAAAGTCTTGTTCAAAATATAATCAGGACCAACCTTCATAAATACAAATACTTGTGATCAAGTTACTTTGTAAAGCTTGGCTAGGTCATCTTCAACTTTCACACTACTCCCTCTGAACCATCCTTACATGCCCATGTTTGGAAACAATTGAAAGTACCTCTCATATCCAAATTTGATCAATGCATGCATCAAATTCCATTTCCATTTCAAACCACCTAAACACATTTGTAACTTCGCCAATCCATCTCTCTGATCCATCAATCACTTGTCACCACCTATGATTATTTGAATCCTTCTCCATTTCAAGAAATGACCATCACTTTCTTGAATCCCCCTTCTTAATTTCTCTCATGTTATTTCCCTTTGGATCCTCACTAAACCACCTCACTAATCACCCTAGCACCCTCCTCTCTCTCTGGACCGAAATGGCATATGCTACAGTGCTACTTTTGGTTGGTTGTTTTTGGAAAGAAGGAGAGAGGAGAGGCATGGCTGATGAGCAAGTTTTGTGCCAAGATTTGTGGCATCATCCCTCTTCCCTCTATCAAGCTACCTCACCACTGGCCTCCCCTGTGCCCCTTTGAGCCTTCCCGAGCAAGTCCCCTCCCCTATCCTGATCCTCTCAGCCTCTCTCTCTCTCGTGACCAAGAGAAGCCATTGCCATGACCCATTTATGAAACGAGCTCCTCTGCCCGGGCCTTCGCGCCACCAGACTCCTATCTCCGACCCTGACCAAGCAAGCATGCCTGGTTGTCTTTGTACGTTTCCTATCAGTCGCATTCGTCTGTGCTCCGCGAGCCGACCCAGCATCAAACACCTGGAGGGCGCGGACTCGACGTCCTCTCTCCAAGCCAGCCGAGCTCCCTCACGCTTGAAACTTCGCCAACGACAGAGCCTCGCGTGCCTTGACCTACTGACGTAGCCCTGAGCCATCTTGTTGTCGCGTTTCCCCTGTCCGGTGTGCCGTCCACTCGGGCCAGTGAACGTCGAGCACCTCCACCCATTGCCACGCACGCCCACTCCTTCCCTGCCTATTTGAGACCGAGCTCACCTCTCATCCTCCTCTTTTGCCAGAGAACCTTTCCAAACCGAGCCCTGTCTCCTATAGCTCTCTCTGTCCTCGACTCCGGCCAAAGCACAGTCGCCGCCATCCCCACATCGCCAGGAAGATGCAGACCACCCCGAGCTTTACTTATTCTTCCTGTGCATCTCCCTATATCCCACATAACTCATGAGCTCTCTGATTTTCTCTAGGAACACCGACATCGTTGAGTCCATCCCCGTCTCCGTCCGCCTGCCACAGGTCCTCATCGAGCTCATCTCTCCGGGCATCCCCGCCTTGGGCACGGCAGCTTGACGGCGTCCATCTGATCCCTCTCGTGCTAGAGGCGCAGGAAGGCAGGCACCCGAGCAGATTCCGACGATCTTCTGGTGAGCCTCTGATGCGGCGCGGTGTTGATGGTTTTTCACCGTCCAGTTGGGAACCCCAAGAGGAAGGTATGATGAGCACAACAGCAAGTTTTTCCCTCAGAAAGAAACCAAGGTTTATCGAATCTAGGAAAAAGTCAATACTCCAGAAGGTGATGCTGACTAGCCTAGTAACACTCCAACAAGGGCGCCGTTAACGATTCTTGTTGACTCGTCTTCAACTAGTAGCAGCACGGAACCTGCACGAAACATAACCAAATATTTGCTCCCAACTTACGATGAGGTTGTCAATCTCACCGGTTTGCTTGAAACAAAGGAATGAGCGTATCGAGTGGAAAGCAATAGTAATATGCGAGTAAAGTAAACAGTGCGAGTAAAGTAAACAGGTGATAGCAATATAATGGAAATAGGACCGGGGTCCAGAGTTCACTAGTGGTGTCTCTCCATAAGATAAAATAACACATGTTGGGTAAACAAATTACAGTTGGGCAATTGATAGAATAAAGACAACGTGCATATGTCGAGAGGATCACTATGAGATTTACTCTAGGCATTACAACAAGATACATAGACCGCCATCCAACTGTATCTATGACTAATAATCCACTTGTGGTGAATCAATCCGAGAACTCCACAAGTATTAAGTTGCGAACAATTGATAACTGCATTAAGCAAATATTGTAACGTAAACAAAGCATATGCCCTTGAGCATATGAATGTTGTTTTCCCCCTAGTAGCAATAGCACATCTACAACCTTAAAGGTTTCTGTCACTCCCCCAGATTAAATAGAGGCATGAACCCACTATCGAGCATAAATACCCCCTCTTGGAGTCACTAGCAACTACTCGGCCAAGATAGCTACTAACAACAGAGAGCATGCAAGATCATAAACAACATAGAGATAACATAAGATAATATTCAGCACATCAACTCAATCATAACACCAATATTCATCGGATCCCAACAAACACAACATGTAGAATTACATAAAGGTAGTCTCGATCATGTAAAGCAGCTCACGAGATCTAAACATGAAGCACATGGTGGAGAAGACAACCATCTAGCTACTGCTATGGACCGATAGTCCAAGGTAGACTACTCACTCATCGCGCCGGAGGCAAGCATGGCGATGAAGAAGACCTTCAATGGCGATTCCCCTCTCCGGCAGGGTGCCGGGAAGAGCTTCTGGACCCTCCCGATCTCGGGTCGACGACGGCGGTGGATCGCGATGTGTTTCTGGAAAAGTGATTAGGTGTTTAGGTTTTTCCCATCGGGGGGTCTTTATAGGCGAAGGGGCAGCGTCAGAAGTGGACCAGGGGGCCCTCACCATAGGGCGGCGTGGCTAGGCCCTGGGCCGTGCCCCCTGGTGGTGTGGCCGCCCTGTGGCTCCTTTCCATCTCCTCGTTGGTTCTTTGGAAGCTTTGGTAAATATCTGGATGTTCAGCTTTTGTTTCGTCCAATTCTGAGAATATTTCCTGTGTAACTTTTTTGAAACAAAAAAATAGCAGAAAACATGGAACTGGCACTGTGGCATCTCGTTAATAGGTTAGTTCCGGAAAATGCATAAAAACACCACGAAGTGTAACGAAACACTAAGCAAATTGTGTAAAAATAAGCATGGAGCATCAAAAATTGTAGATACGTTTGAGACGTATCAGCATCCCCAAGCTTAACTCCTGCTCGTCCTCGAGTAGGTAAGTGATAACAAAAGAAATAATTTTTGAGGTGACATGCACCTACACAATCTTGATCATCTATGTAAGCGTTGTGCACTAGGATCAAAAGAACTTAAAACATGGGCATGAAAGATATAATCTTGATAGAAGAAACTTAGCAACCATGTTATAACATGAAAAAGAACACAAACAAAAGATCATGAAAATGAAACAATGAAAGTCAAACGTGTATTCAAATCATATGGAAAAACATACAAATGGTTTCCAGCTTGTCCTTCACGAGAGAGCAAAACATAAATGCATAGGACACCTTCAAGTTTAAGAGGGCGACTAGATACAAATAATTTAGGAACAAGTGAAACCAACATCATGAATCAATCAATGAAAACTTTGGGACAATGCACATTATACTCAGAATGACAACTATGCTCTCTTAGACGGTGCATAAAGGTAGAAGGTGGTGACTCAACATAAAAGTAAAAGAAATGCCCTTCGCGGAGGGAAGCAGTGATTAAACATGTGCTAGAACTTTTCATTTGTAAAACAAAGAGATAAAACTTGGGTTTTGAGAGGTGGCTGCTTTTGTCAACGACTGGCAATGGGGTTCTTACTATCTTCCATACAAAAATGAAGCAAGTTTTTGAGAGAGATTGACACTTTTGTGCTCTTTTATAAAGCTTGGCACTCCTCCCCACCTTTTTTCCTTTCACAAACCATGGCTAACCGATTCCATCGGGTGCCCACCAACATTCACATACCATGGAGGAGTGCCTTTTTTTTCTTTCTTTTTTCTATTTTTTTCTTTTTGGAATAAGCAATATGGAAGATAGCAAATCCGACCACTACGTCCCCATGAGTTGAAAATAGTGTCACAAAACGAGAAGTATTTTGAAGGTTTTTTCAAAGCTAGCACATGAAAAATTACTTGGAATGGCTTGCAAATACCATGCACAGGAATTTATAGTGGACACAATGGCAAACTTGGTTTTTAGGAGTTGGATGCATGAGTAGAGCTCATACTCAGTACAAAATGAGGGCTAGCAAAAGACTGGGAGCGACCAACTAAGATAGCAATAATGGCCATAATCATGTAGAGCGACAAAGCGACATTAAAAGAAGCATAAGATGGCACCAAAAGTCAAAAACTAAATGATCATAGAGGCAATGGCGACTTTGTATGATTCAAACATGTGTGAGCATGTGCCAAGTCAACCCAAATAAAGCATCAAGGAGAAAATCAAAATAATGCTTCCAAACAATTAAAACAACGCACGATTTTTTCAAAGGTTCATTAAGCAATCTCAGTCATTTGAGACAAGTCATGCTACAGCAAAACCACTTAGCATACTATCAAAAAGACATCAAGCACGACATGCAAAAGCCTAGGCTGCAGTCTACACAAGCTCCTTCTTGTACCACTTTTTTGCATAAAGCTTTTTCTCTTTTCCAACACCATTCGAACTTTTTATAAACAACTCTTTTTTGATGAAAACCAACATGGACCAGATGTCAAAATACACCTTGATACAAAGATATAACAAGATCTGAACACAAATCAAGGCAAAAATCGAAAGCTAAACGCAGTTCTAGAAAAAGAGAACACTCGTTGAAACGATAAGAGTGAAAAACGGAGTGTTCTTGGCAAATGAAAAGTAAGGCAACTTCTCCAAAAGGAATTTGTTGGGGTCCAACCATTTATTACAGCAAACAAAGCTAAAGAAAACTGAAAACTAAAACAACTGACGCTCCAAGAAAAACACATAGTGCATGAAGCAATAAAAATATAGTGTGTTGAAAGGTGACCTGATTTTTTGCAGATGAAGAAGGGGTGCCTCGGGGGCATCCCCAAGCTTTGACGCTTTTACCTCTTGGATATTTCTTGGGGTGTGTGGGCATCCCCAATCTTGAGCTTTTGTCCATTCTTCAACTCATCTCATCATTCTCCAATCCCTACACTTAAAAACTTCCTTCATACAAAACTAAACACAAATCTATTAGCAACATTAGTGTAAGCATAACATTGAATCAACCCTTTTTGCTTCAGGTTTTAACTCAAAACCACCATATATAAAGCATATACTACTGTAGCAACTTATCCAAAAGTTCTGTGATCAAAAGAACTCAAAAAGAAAGTGATAAAGTGGCAAACACAAATATTGGCAGAAATCTGTCAAAATAGAACAGCTGGCAAAGGTCGAATTTTTAGAGGGTTTTATATTGCTCAAATAAAAAAGTGTTCAACTAATGAAAGTTTGGATATAACCGGGGGCATATTCACAAGAAATCGCAGGTCCAAAAGATACACAGAGAATTTTCACGAATTTTTACGGTGCAGCACCGAAAACTGTTTCAGGACAGCAACATCCCCAAATCTTACCTCACTCAAATTAGAGGCTTCTCTTGGCACAAAAACGAAATAAAAATGATAAGGAGAGGTCATTACAGTAGTAATAACTTCCAAGACTCAAATAAAAGAAAAAGAACTGAAAGTAAAAACATTGGGTTATCTCCCAAAAGTGCTTTTCTTTAACGCCTTTGAGCTAGGCGCAGAAAGTGTGAATCAAGTAATATCAAGTGATGAAGCATCAAGCTCATAATTTGCTCTAAGAATACAGTCAAAAAGTAATTTATTTCTCTTTCTAGGGAAGTGTTCCATACCTTTCTTGAGTGGGAATTGATATCAGCAGGTGCCTTCCCTCATATCAATGATAGCACCTACCGTTCGAAGAAAGGGTCTTCCCAAAATAATAGGACATGAAGCATTGCATTCAACATCCATGACAAGAAAATAAACGGGAACAAGGTTATTGTTAACCATAATAATAACATCATTAATCCTTCCCAAAGGTTTCTTCTTAGCAACATCAGCAATAGGAACATCATAATAACACTTTTCAAGCGGTGGTAAATCAAGCATATCATAAATCTTTCTAGGCATGATAGAAATACTAGCACCTAGATCACATAAAGCATGGCAATCAAAACCATTAACATGCATATTAATGATGGGTTCCCAACCATCTTCTAACTTCTTGGGAATAGAAGCTTTTTGCTTCAACTTTTCATCCCTAATTTTCATAAGAGCATTGGTAATATGCTTAGTAAAAGCAACATTTAAAGAACTAGAATTGGGAGTCAAAGCAAGCTTTTGCAAGAACAAAATAACTTCAGATATATTGCAGCCATCAACATCAAAATCATTAAAGGAAATAGAGTTATCATCTCCTAAACTCTGAAAAATTTCAGCACTCTTTTGAGAAAAAGTTTTGGCTGTTTTAGGCTTTTTAACACTAGGAGTGGGAGTTTTCTCTACACCAATCAAAGTAAGAGGATTGCTAGCATTAGGAGCAACATCATTGGAGGTAGTAATGGTATATACCTTCATCTTTCTAGCCATCTCATCTTCTCTTTCCCACCTGGCATGCAATTCTGCTAGCATCCTAACATTAGGCAACACTTTTAATTTCAGAAGTTCAACATCATGAGCAAGGCTATCAACTTTAGTAGCAAGAATATCAATTTTGCCTAACTTTTCCTCAACAGACCTGTTAAAAGCAGTTTGCTTACCGATGAAGTCCTTGAGCATTACCTCAAGCTCAGAGGGCGCGGCCCTAGTGTTGTTGGAGGAATTACCATAAGAGTTACCATAACCATTACCATTGGTAGAAGGATATGGCCTATAATTGTTACTAGCAAAATTGTTCCTATAAGCATTGTTGTTAAATTTTTTATTTCTAATGAAGTTTACATCAACATGCTCTTCTTGAGCAACCAAAGAGGCCAAAGGAACATTATTAGGATCAACATGAGTCCTAGCATTATAGCATCAATCTTATCACTCAAGGAAGAGGTTTCCTCAACAGAATTTACCTTCTTACCTTGTGGAGCTCTCTCGGCGTGCCATTCAGAGTAATTTACCATCATATTGTCGAGAAGCTTCATTGCGGCGCCCAAGGTAAGGGACATAAAAGTGCCTCCAGCAGCTGAATCCAATAGGTTCCTTGAAGAAAAATTCAGTCCTGCATAAAAAGTTTGGACAATCATCAAAGTAGTCAGTCCATGAGTGGGACAATTCTTGATCATAGATTTCATTCTTTCCCAAGCTTGAGCAACATGTTCATTATCAAACTGACTAAACTTCATAATATTGCTACGCAAAGCTATAATCTTAGCAGGAGGATAATATCTACCAATAAAAGCATCCTTACACTTAGCCCATGAATCAATACTATTTTTAGGCAAAGACAGCAACAAATCCTTAGCTTTTCCTCTCAAAGAAAAAGGAAACAACTTAAGCTTAATAGTATCACTCTCCACATCCTTATATTTCTGCATCTCACATAGCTCAAGAAAATTTTGAGATGAGCTGCAGCATCACCAGTACTAGCACCAAAAAATTGTTCTTTCATAACAAGGTTCAACAAAGCAGGCTTAATCTCATAAAAATTTGCAGCAGGAGCAGGTGGCACAATAGGAGTGCAAATAAAATCACTATTATTAGTTCTAGTAAAATCACACAACTTGGTATTCTCAGGAGTGGCCATTCTAGCAAAAGTAAAAGCCGACAAGTAAAAACAACTATAAAGGATGATAAAATGATGCAAGTAAAAATAAAGTAGAGCAAAACTTAAAACAAAGTAAAGGATGTGCGTGCAAAACTCTCCTTCCAGAAGTCTTCTTTTTTCCTGGCAATGGCGCCAGAAAAATGTCTTGATGCGGCGCGGTGTTGATGGTTTTTCACCGTCCAGTTGGGAACCCCAAGAGGAAGGTATGATGAGCACATCAGCAAGTTTTTCCCTCAGAAAGAAACCAAGGTTTATCGAATCCAGGAAAAAGTCAATACTCCAGAAGGTGATGCTGACTAGCCTAGTAACACTCCAACAAGGGCGCCGTTAATGATTCTTGTTGACTCGTCTTCAACTAGTACCAACGCGGAACCTGCACACAACACAACCAAATACTTTGCTCCCAACTTACGATGAGGTTGTCAATCTCATCGGTTTGCTTGAAACAAAGGAATGAGCGTATCGAGTGGAAAGCAATAGTAATATGCGAGTAAAGAAAACAGTGTGAGTAAAGTAAACAGGTGATAGCAATATAATGGAAATTGGACCGGGGTCCACAGTTCACTAGTGGTGTCTCTCCATATGATAAAATAACACATGTTGGGTAAACAAATTACAGTTGGGCACTTTTTAGAATAAAGACAACGTGCATATGTCGAGAGGATCACTATGGGATTTACTCTGGGCATTACAACAAGATACATAGACCGCCATCCAACTACATCTATGACTAATAATCCACTTGTGGCGAATCAATCCGAGAACTCCACAAGTATTAAGTTGCGAACAACAGATAACTGCATTAAGCAAAGTGTGTAATGTAAACAAAGCATATGCCCTTGAGCATATGAATGTTGTTTTCCCCCTAGTAGCAACAGCACATCTACAACCTTAGAGGTTTCTGTCACTCCCCCAGATTAAATAGAGGCATGAACCCACTATCGAGCATAAATACCCCCTCTTGGAGTCACTAGCAACTACTCGGCCAAGATAGCTACTAACAACGGAGAGCATGCAAGATCATAATCAACATAGAGATAACATAAGATAATATTCAGCACATCAACTCAATCATAACACCAATATTCATCGGATCCCAACAAACACAACATGTAGAATTACATAAAGGTAGTCTCGATCCTGTAAAGCAGCTCACGAGATCTAAACATGAAGCACATGGTGGAGAAGACAACCATCTATCTACTGCTATGGACCCATAGTCCAATGTAGACTACTCACTCATCACGTCGGAGGCAAGCATGGCGATGAAGAAGACCTCCGGTGGCGATTCCCCTCTCCAGCAGGGTGCTGGGAAGAGCTTCTGGACCCTCCCGATCTCGGGTCGACGACAGCGGCGGATCGCGATGTGTTTCTGGAAAAGTGATCGGGTATTTAGGTTTTTCCCGTTGGGGGTCTTTATAGGCGAAGGGGCAGCGTCAGAAGTAGACCAGGGGGCCCTCACCATAGGGCGGCGCGGCCAGGCCCTGGGCCGCGCCCCCTGGTGGTGTGCTGCCCTGTGGCTCCTTTTTGTCTCCTCTTCGGTTCTCTGGAAGCTTCGGTAAATATCTGGATGTTCGGCTTTTGTTTCGTCCAATTCCGAGAATATTTCCTGTGTAACTTTTCTGAAACACAAAAACAGCAGAAAACAGGGAACTGGCACTGTGGCATCTCGTTAATAGGTTAGTTCCAGAAAATGCATAAAAACGCCACGAAGTGTAACGCAACACTAAGCAAATGGTGTAAAAACAAGCATGTAGCATAAAAAATTATAGATACGTTTGTGACGTATCAGCCTCCACCGTATCCTCTGTTTCCGCCGCTCCTTTTTGGTCAAGCCAATCCTGGCCAGTGGATCTCGATCCAACGGTGTGTTGACCGTCTGCTATTGACCTAGGTACTGATGGCCGGGACCCATCCGTCAGTGCCTCGTGTTACCTCTCCAACACCGACACATGTGGCCCGCTTGTCAGTGTATTTGCGTGCCATCTCCCGTGCTCCATGGCGTCAGATGGGCTAGCCCAGCATAGTTGGCCCGGTCCGTTTAGTTCCAGCCCATCTAGTTTTTTTTTCAAAGAATATGTTAATCCTTTGAGTTCAAATCTGAAACTTGTAATTTGCCTAGAAAAATAAATATTGGTCTGATTGGCCTGATTCAAATTTCTGAGTGATCCTTGTTTACAGATCTAGCCTTTGGCACCGGTCCCATGCTCATGATATCACCGTAGATATTATGGTATTTTATTGGGTAGAATTAATCAATTTTCAATAAAAAATCCAAATCTTGAGTTATGTGTACTGTTTTGATGTGTTTCCAAATTTTAGTGATGCCCTGATGTGTTAGCTTGCAGACCTCACTGGTTTTGTTATTTTAGGGGCTGTAGTTCTGCAGTAGTATTTATATTAGCAAATAGATTAACTAGTATAGTTTAATTTCTCACTTGTAGTAGGTTAGGAATTTATGTGTGAATCCAATTTCTATATGTCATGTATTGTGTTAGCTTTCCAGAACATCCTCTGGTATATTTTTCTGATATCCAAAGAATATCTAGGATTTATTCTAGTGTTTTAGCTTTTATTGTTGATAGGAAATTCATAGAAAATAAACCACAAGGTGTTTTGTGGTGAATCCAACTTTGTTGGGTTCATAAACTTGTTATCTACCTGCTGATGTCCTGAGAGTGGTTTTTGACCCATTTTAGCACTTGCATGCTTGTTTGATTTGAAATGGTGTATTGTTGCCAGAAATGAGATACCCATTGTTTAATAGTTTAGCTTGCTATTAGACTCCTATAAAATCTTGTTCAGATTCTATACTTGTTTGCTTCTGATACTCTCTGATTGTGTGTTGTGAATTGTGGTAATCCTTGTGACTTTTGTATGCATGCTTGCTTATTGTTTGCCATTTCCTTTTACCGGCGATAGAATCGAACGACACCGAGTGCAACGAGGAAGGTGAAGTGTATGAGTAGCAGGAGGAAGAAGACCAGGGACCAGCCAACCAAGGCAAGCCATCTATACTTGATGCATATCTAAATCCTATTCACTTACTTTGCATGTTTCATAAAGGTTTATCAACTGCATGTTTTTATACTTCTATAGTCCTTGTAGCAATAAATTGTTGGCTCAAGCTCCATAAGCCAAATTGTTATCATCCTTCAAGATGACCCCTTTGAACACCTATTCTTTACCCTTGCAGTAGTGGCTTGTTGATTAGCAGCAAAGACTTTGGGAAACTTCTAGTGGAGCCAAAAACTCTAGGATGGGAACACTCAAAGAAAGGTTTCAAATATGTTTTCAAAAACCTTGGAGTATTATCTACTACACTGAAATGTTTTCAAAAGTGGTTTATGGACAAATAGAGTTGGACATGGAGGAAAAAGGAGTGGTGGTTTTAAAGAAAAGACATTGGTGATTATGTATTCACCCGGGACAATTAATCCGTGCAACCACATTACCCCAGTATGGGACGGGGCTTAGCCCAAAGTTTATTTGCTTTAGTGCGGGGAGCCTCACACTATATAAGGGTTTGTAGGACCCCGGAATCCAGGTTGTCGCCAGTTTGTGGGCAATAGTAAATCGGGATCCCTCGGGATTTATCCGGCCGGAAGACACTTGGGTTCTCCCGCCGTGGCACTGGAGCTACACTCGAGAAGATGGAGGTAGGCTGCCAGGGTTTGTCGGGGAGGTTAACTCCACAGGGTAGGCACCCGTACGAAGGTAGATAGATGGAAGACTGTTTGATTATCGAACCCCGCATACTTGTGTATGACGGTCCGTGGTGGTATCCCGGCGGATTTATCGAATCTTGTGGGTAAAGTGTACAACCTCTGCATAGTGTAAATCTATTCGAATAGCCGAGTCCTCAGTCATGGACGGTTGAACTGGCTGTTGCCTAACCCAATGTCAGGTTTTGGTTTTACAAAAATGTTTTTGGAAAAATGGAGAAAGGTGCCGGACGGAGTACTCGGAGGGTACTGCCATGGCATAGTTATGGTTCGGAGTACTTGCAGGGTACTACCGAGGGAATGGAGATGGTCATGTGTGATTGACCTGGTTTTATGAAGGAAGGTGGTCATGTTTGATTGACCACCGGTTCTCTCTTGGAAAAACAAATGAGTTCCCCCTTTCCTATAGATTTTTCTAAAAAGGTTTTCTAAATGTTTTCTTTAAT
This sequence comes from Dactylis glomerata, assembly GCA_007115705.1. Classification (NCBI taxonomy): domain Eukaryota; kingdom Viridiplantae; phylum Streptophyta; class Magnoliopsida; order Poales; family Poaceae; genus Dactylis; species Dactylis glomerata. Next base: position 2,738,890 of record QXEO01000406.1, on the reverse strand, counting down.
AAGGATATAGAAATGTCGTAAGACATGCTATATCGACATGAGAAACTGACTAGTTAGGATAAACTAGACTAGAGCCTTTCACCTTGCTATAGCCAAACTGCATGACAACACTTCCTCTTAGATGGTTTGCGAGTACAATTCCAAAATGTACTCACGGCTTTGTCCCTGGCTATTAACTTGGTCAGACTATGAAGAAAACTATGAGGAAGGTGACGATGGTTACGACGACGCCGGTGCGAACTAGGAACGTCTCCCAGTCAGTTGCATGTAGGGTAGTAGGCATGACGTGGGCCATCAGTGCTGCTTGGTATCCGCGGCTTAATTGTGGACTTGCCCTGCGTGGCATTATATATTACTTGGTCATGTGACCAATTGTAAATATTATTCGGTACTGTAATGGATGATGTAATTCTGTTATCAACTCAGATATGTGGATTCATGACACACTGATCATGGGATCGTGAATTGTATGCATATCGGGTATTTCGGATGGGTAATTCGGGGTCCCCACATTCTGAGTATAATGTCCATAGTCCCAAAATTTATTATTGATTGATTCATGATTATGGTATTGCTTGTTCTCAAATTATTTGTATCTAGTCACCCTCTTGAACTTTGAAGGTGTCCTATGCATTTATGTTTTGCTACTCCATGAGGGACAAGTTGAATACTACTTTGCTATGTTTTATCTATGCTCGAAACAAACAAATACCTTTTATTGCATTATTACTCATGTTTGTTTGTATTACTTTTCATGTTGTAACATGGTTGTTAAGTTCTATGGATAGAATTATATCTTTTATGCCCATGTTTAGAGTACTTTGATCTCAGCTAGCAATGCTTTACATCGATTTGATCAAGATTGTGTTGGGTGCATGTCACCTCAAAAATTATTATTTTGTTATCACTTACCTACTCGAGGACGAGCAGGAGTTAAGCTTGGGGATGCTTGATATGTTGCAAATGTATCTATAATTTTTGATGCTCCATGCTTGTTTCACACCAATTGCTTTATGTTTTGTTTACACTTCGTGGCATTTTTATGCATTTTCCGGAACTAACCAATTAACAAGATGCCATAGTGTCAGTTCCTGTTTTCTATTGTTTTTGTGTTTCAGAAAAGTTACACAGGAAATATTCTTGGAATTGGACGAAACGAAAGCTGAAGTTCCTATTTAGCTCACACGAAGACGGAGTCCAGAGGAGAGACCGAGATCTGCCAGGAGGCGGCCACACCATAGGGTGGCGCGAGCCACCCCCTGGCCATGCCACCAGGTGGTGTGGGCCCCTGGTCCACCCTCTGACATCGCCATTCTGCCTATAAATTCCCTTCATTGCGAAAACCCTAAAGGAGAGAACACTTTTCGATGAAACATACTGCAAGCCATCGCTGTCATCGACCCAAGATCGGGAGGGTCCAGAAGCTCTTCTTGGCACCCTGCCGGAGAGGGGAATCATCACCGGAGGCCTTCTTCATCACCATGCTAGCCTCTGGAGTGATGCGTGAGTAGTCCACCACTGGACCATGGGTCCATAGTAGTAGCTACATGGTTGTCTTCTCCTCCATGTGCCTCATGTTTAGATCTTGTGAGCTGCCTATCATGATCAAGATCATATTTATGTAATTCTACATGTTGTGTTTGTTGGGATCCGATGAATATTGAGTACTATGTCAAGTTGATTTCTTGATTTATCATGTCTATGTTATTTGTGATCTTGCATGCTCTCCGTTGCTAGTGGAAACTTTGGCCAAGTAGATGCTAGTGACTCCAAGAGGGAGTATTTATGCTCGATAGTGGGTTCATGCCTCTAGTAATCCGGGAGAGTGACAATAACTTCTAAGGTTGTAGATGTGCTGTTGCTACTAGGGAGAAAACAAAAATATTTTGTTCAAGGATAATTGTATTGTTTACATTACACACTTTGCTTAAGGCGATAATCTATTGCTTGCAACTTAATACCCAAGGGTTGTTCGGATGATATCCTGTGGGTGGATTATTAGTCATAGATGCAGTTGGATTACAGTCTATGTATTATGGTGTAATGCCCAAGTGAATCTCATAGTGATCTTCATGACATGTATATGCATTACTATACATTATTTATTTTGTCAATTGCCCAACTGTAATTTGTTTTACCCAGCATGTTATTTATCTTTATGGAGAGACACCTCTAGTGAACTGTGGGGCCTGTTCCATTCTTTTACATTTATATTACCATCTACTGCAAGCAATGTTTACTTTTTGCAACTACTATTTTATTTCACTGCAAGCAAACACCTTTTTCCACACCATACGTTTAATCCTTTGTTTTTAGCAAACCGGTGAGATTGACAACCTCACTGTAAGTTGGGGAAAAGTATTTTGGTTGTGTTGCGTGCAGGTTCCACGTTGCTGCTGGCGCTGAAGCAATCACGCACCAGACTGTTTTCTGGCACCAGTTAGCAACAACCTTCAGGAGTGGTTTCTTTCTCCTACTGGTCGATTAAACCTTGATTTCATACTGAGGGAAAACTTACTGATGTCCTCATCATACCTTCCTCTTGGGGTTTCCCAACTTATCCTGTGAGACATCAGTGGGTAAAGTGACAACCTCTACAGAGCGTAAATCTATTCGAATAGCCAAGTCCTTGGTCATGGACAGTTGGAATGGCCATACTTAACCTATGTCGGTTTTGGTTTTAAATGTGGTTTTCTGAAAAATGGAAGGTGCCGGACGGAGTACTCGGAGGGTACTGCCATGGCACCGGTATGGTTCGGAGTACCTGTAGGGTACTGCTGAGGAATTGGAGATGGTCATGTGCGATTGACCTGGTTTTATAAATGGAGATGGTCATGTTTGATTGACCTGGTTTTTGAAATGAAAAGGGTTCCCCGCCTTCCTAGAGATTTTTACTAAAACTGTCTTATAAAAGATTTTAGTAAGGATTTAGAGATGTCGTAGAACATGTTTCTGGACATCATATTTCAACACAAGAAGAAGGTTTTCAAAGAATGTAAACTAGACTAGAGCCTTTCCATGCTACAGCCAAACTACATATTAGTTCACTCTCTTTAGATGATTTACGATTACAATTCAAAATGTACTCACAGCTTTGTCCCTGGCTATTAACTTGGTCAGACTATGAAGAAGACTATGCGGGAGGTGTCGATGATTACGACGATGCTGGTGCGAACTAGGAACGTCTCCCAGTTAGTTGCCTGTAGGGTAATAGGCATGACGTGGGTCATCAACGCTGCTTGGTATCCGCTGCTTAGTTGTAGACGTGTCCTGCGTCGCAATATCATACTTGGTCATGCGACCAATTGTAAGTATCACTAGTAGAAAAAAGCTTATAGCTGCATGGCTTACCACCGGCGAAGAAGAAAATGCGTTCGCCAGCGCTACTTACCCCTGGCGAACCACCTAACCTATGCGACAGTGGTAAATCGTTACCGCCGGTGATTGAATTGTGTGTCGCCGGTGATAATAGTTTCCAGGGCCAGCCGGAGGGTCTGCCCATTACCGCCGGCGAATTGAGACGGCATGCGCCAGGAATTTTCTTACTATCGCTCGTGCACTGACATACCCGTGTGCTGGGGTTATGCTCCCAATGACCCACGCCACACATGAGTGCACACCACACTGATACGTCTCCAACGTATCTATAATTTTTTATGCTCCATGCTTGTTTTTACACCATTTGCCTAATATTTTGTTATACTTCGTGGCACTTTTATGCATTTTCCGGAACTAAACTATTAACAAGTTGCCACAGTGCCAGTTCCCTATTTTCTGCTATTTTTGTGTTTCAGAAAAGCTACACAGGAAATATTCTCGGAATTGGACGAAACAAGTTCCTGAAGTCTTATTTTTCCCGGAAGCTTTCAGAGATCCGAAGAGGAGATGGAGAGGGGCTACAGGCCACCCTCACACAAGGGCAGCGCGGCCCAGCCCCTAGCCGCGCCCCCTATGTGTGAGGACACCTGGGTCCACTTCTGACGCTGCCCATTCACCTATAAAGACCTCCCGACGGGAAAACCTAAGTACCCGATCAGTTTTCTAGAAACACATCGCGATCCGCTACCGTCGTCGACCCAAGATCGGGAGGGTCCAGAAGCTCTTCCCGGCACCCTGTCGGAGAGGGGAATCGCCACCGGAGGTCTTCTTCATCGCCATGCTTGCCTCCGGAGCAATGAGTGAGTAGTCTACCTTAGACTATGGGTCCATAGCAGTAACTAGATGGTTGTCCTCTCCTCCATGTGATTCATGTTTAGATCTCATGAGCTGCCCTACATGATTGAGATCACCGTTATGTAATTCTACATGTTTGATTTGTTGGGATCCGATGAATATTGGTGTTATGATTGAGTTGCTATACTGAAATATATCTTATGTTATCTCTATGTTGTTTATGATCTTGCATGCTCTCCGTTGTTAGTAGCTATCTTGGCCGAGTAGTTGCTAGTGACTCCAAGAGGGGGTATTTATGCTCGATAGTGGGTTCATGCCTCTATTTAATCTGGGGGAGTGACAGAAACCTCTAAGGTTGTAGATGTGCTGTTGCTACTAGGGAGAAAACAACATTCATATGCTCAAGGGCATATGCTTTGTTTACATTACACAATTTGCTTAATGCAATTATCTGTTGTTCGCAACTTAATACTCATGGGGTGTTCGGATGATATCCCCGTGAGTGGATTATTAGTCATAGATGCAGTTGGATGGTGGTCTATGTCTTTTGTTGTAATGCCCAGAGTAAATCGCATAGTGATCTTCTTGACATATCACGTTTATCTTTATTCTATCAATTGCCCAACTGTAATTTGTTTACCCAACATGTGTTATTTATCTTATGGAGAGACACCACTAGTGAACTGTGGACCCCGGTCCTATTTCCATCATATTGCTATCACCTGTTTACTTTACTCGCATACTATTATCACTTTCCACTCGATACGCTCATACCCTTTGTTTCAAGCAAACCGGTGAGATTGACAACCTCATCGCAAGTTGGGAACAAAGTATTTGGTTCTGTGTGTGCAGGTTCCACATTGCTACTAGTTGAAGACGCGCTAACTCATTATCGATCGTTAACGGCACCCTTGTTGGAGTGCTATTAAGCCAGTCTGCATCACCTTCAGTCGTTTGTCTCTCTTCTCCAAGATCGACATACCTTGGTTTCTTAATTGAGGGAGAAACCTTGCTGCTATATTCATCACACCTTCCTCTTGGGGTTCCCAACGGGCTGGTCATTTACCAGGCATCAAGCTCTTTTTCTGGCGCCGTTGCCGGGGAGGAAGTAGAAGACTTCTGCGAGGGGAGTTTTTCGCATGCACATCCTTTACTTTGTTATTTGTTTTGCTTTACTTTATTTATTTTTACTTGCATCGTTTTATCAAAAACCCAAAAAAAAATTAGAATCCTTGGTAGTTGTTATTTCTTTACTTTAGTTTATTATGTCTAGTTCAGTTGCTACTATGTCGCCAGAGGATATGATTTTCACTTTTAAACAAAAAGATGAGGAAAGTTTTAAAGAAGCTTGGTCTGGAATTTATGATTGGCATGGAAAAACTGAACCTAAAATGACCTTGAGTTTGCTTCTTAGTAGTTTTTACTTTGGACTTGCTCTTCATTGTAGATATGCTTTGGATGCTACTGCAGAAGAAGATTTCCTTCATTGTGATGGAGATCAAGGCTTCAATATTATAAAAAAGCTGATTACAATTTATAGCATGCCTATTTTGATTCCTCTCTTGTGTGCATTTTTAATAGACTTGATACTCTTGAGACTCGCACTGCTAGTTTGAATACTTGCTACAATACTTTGCGCCAACATTTTGATTATGTGCCAACAAATTCTGAACCTTCGAGTTGGTATCCTACGGTAAAAATCACCATTAGTGGTGAAACTTTTCATGCTCGTTGTGATATTATGTCTGAATTCTGTCTTATGCCAAAGGATGTTTATGAATCTTTGAGTCTTTGGAAGCATTCTGAGGGGGGAGAAGGAATTTCTTTTAATAACAATGCCACTATATTTCCCATTGGAATAGCTGAAGGAGTTTTTACAAAATTCCTAGGAAAAATGATACCTACTGATTATCTTGTTATTGAATGTGTAGGAAAAGGACAAATCACACTTGGAAGATCCCTACTGAAGCTCCTGGGCGCCGTCATTGATGTGGGAAAAGGCAATATAAGATTTATCTCCCCACCTTGCAATAGCCATGTCTTTCCTAGAGTCAAGAGCAAAGGTAAGAAAGGAAGACGTAAGGCACCCGCTGATCCTAGCACTTCATCACTTGATAATACTTGATTCGCAATTTTCTGCGCCTAGCTCAAAGGCGTTAAAGAAAAGCACTCTTGGGAGATAACCCAATGTTTTATTTTTAGTACTTTTTCTTTTATTTGAGTCTTGGAAGTCATTACTACTGTAATGACCGCTCCTTATCTTGTTTATTTCATTGTTGTGCCAAGAGAAGCCTCTAATTTGAGTGAGGTAAGATTTGGGGATGTTGCTGTCCTGAAACTGTTTTCGGTGCTGCACCGTAAAAATTCGTAAACATTCTCTGTATATCTTTTGGACCTGCGATTTCTTGTGCATATGCCCCAGGTTATATCCAAACTTTCATTAGTTGAACATGTTTTGATTTGAGCAACAGAAAACCCTTTAAAAATTCGACCTTTGTCAGCTATTCTGTTTTTTTAGATTTCTGCCAATATTTGTGCTTGCCGCTTTATCGCTTTCTTTGCGAGTTCTTTTGATCACGGAACTTTTGGGGAAGTTGCTACAGTAGTATATGCTATATATGTGGTGGTTTTGGGTTGAAACCTGAAGCAAAAAGAGGTTGATTGTATGTTATGCTACACTAATGTTGCTAATAGATTTGTGTTTAGTTTTGTATGAAGGAAGTTTTCAAGTGTAGGGATTGGAGAATGATGAGATGCGTTGAAGAATGGACAAAAGCTCAAGCTTGGGGATGCCCATGCATCACCCCAAGAAATATCCAAGAAGTACAAGCGTCAAAGCTTGGGGATGCCCCCGAGGCACCCCTTCTTCATCGGCAAAAATCAGGTCACCTTTCAAGACACTATATTTGTATTGCTTCATGCACTATGTGTTCTTCTTGGAGCGTCAGTTGTTTTAGTTTTCTTTATTATTTTGTTTGTTTGCTGCAATAAATGGTTGGACCCCAACAAATTTCTTTTGGAGAAGTTGCCTTGCTTTTCATTTGCCAAGAATGCTCTAGTTTTCACTCTTATCAAAAACCGAGTGTTCTTCTTTTTCTGCTACTGCTTTTGATTTTCATTTTCACCTTGATTTGCATTTAGATCTTTTTATATTTATTCATCAAGGTGTATTTTTGCCTCTGATCTTTATTGGTTTTCATCAAAAGAGGTGTTTATAAAAAGTTTGAATGGTGTTGGAAAAGAGAAAAAGCATTATGCAAAAAAGTGGTATAAGAAGGAGCTTGTGAAGACTGCGGCTTAGGCTTTTTCATGTCATGCTTGATGTCTTTTTGATAGTATGCTTAGTGGTTTTGCTGTAGCATGACTTGTCTCAAATAACTGAGATTGCTTAATGAGCCTTTGAAAAAATCATGCGTTGTTTTAATTATTTGGAAGCATTATTTTGGTTTTCTCCTTGATGCTTTATTTGGGTTGACTTGGCGCATGCTCACACATGTTAGACTCATACAAAGTCGCCAATAGCCTCTATGATCATTTAGTTTTTGACTTTTGATGCCATCTTATGCTTCTTTTAACGTTGCTTTGTCACTTTGCATGATTATGGCCATTATTGCTCTCTTAGTTGGTCGCTCCCAGTCTTTTGCAAGCCCTCGCCTTGTACTAAGTATGTGCTCTACTCGTGCATCCAACTCCTAAAAACCAAGTTTGCCAAAGTGTCCACCATACATACCTACTAGAAATTTGCTATTCCAAGTAAATTTGACTTGATTTTATTTTCTCTTCAAATTAAACTCTTACCAGTGTTCTGCGAAAATTGGTCAGTAAGCTCTCACGAACCGGAAGGCAGACTTTACTTTTTCCAGTTCTTAAAAATTTGACATTGTGGTCTCCTATGTTGAGTTGTTATGCTTGCAAGTTGTAAGTTGGAGACTAGCCCGGCCATGCAGTCATGGGCAAGCTTTCATCATTGCACTCCTTATTTGAGTTGATATCGTGATCTTTTGTTTATGGATGCCCGTGGTGTGAAATGAATTGGGAATCTTGTGGGGATCATGGAGTTTGTATATGTGTTAGGGAAATGCTTGGGCCGCCAATCTAAGCCATGCATAATTCATGGTGGAAATTTGCACCACACCCATAGTGGATATTCGACGATGCATCTCAAAATAAAAAGCTATACAAATGGTAAATAAAAGAGATGTCGAGGTGTTCATTGTCTGCTTGTCCTGTCATTTTGATGTGGGCTTGTTCCATGTCATCGGGCACGGAGGTACCCCGTTGGCGGTTCTCGATGATACGCATATACTTACAATGACAAGAGCCTTGCTTGGGACTCTAAGTAAAGTAGCATGAGGTTGGGGTATTTGTATTCATGGGACACGAGGTTTTCAACTTATGATTTGTCAAGCATATGCATCATAATTGCTCTCGCATTAACTTTAACCATTCAAGATGCTTATGATGGGGGCAATGAGAGCTCAAAGCCGGTAAGTAACATAATTTTTGAAGGTTATAAAACTTGCAATCACTGCTTCCCTCCGCGAAGGGCCTTTCTTTTACTTTTATGTTGAGTCACCACCTTCTATCTTTATGCACCATTAAGAGAGCATAGTTGTCATTCTTAGTATAATGTGCATTGTCCCAAAGTTTTCATTGATTGATTCATATTGTTGCTTTCACTTGTTCTTAAATTACTTGTATCTAGTCGCCCTCTTAAACTTGAAGGTGTCCTATGCATTTCTGTTTTGCTCTCTTTGAAGGACAAGCTGAAAACCATTTGTATGTTTTTCCTTATGATTTGAACACATGTTTGACTTTCATTGTTTCATTTTCATGATCTTTTGTTTGTGTTCATTTGCATGTTTATAACATGGTTGCTAAGTTCTTATTATCAAGATTATATCTTTCATGCCCATGTTTTAAGTTCTTATGATCCCAGCTCACAATGCTTACATATATGATCAAGATTGTGTAGGTGCATGTCACCTCAAAAATTATTTCTTTTGTTATCACTTACCTACTCGAGGACGAGCAGGAGTTAAGCTTGGGGATGCTGATACGTCTCCAATGTATATATAATTTTTGATGCTCCATGCTTGTTTTTACACCATTTGCCTAATGTTTTGTTACACTTCGTGGCACTTTTATGCATTTTCCGGAACTAACCTATTAACAAGTCGCCACAATGCCAGTTCCCTGTTTTTTGCTGTTTTTGTGTTTTAGAAAAGCTACACAGGAAATATTCTCAGAATTGGACGAAACAAGTTCCTGAAGTCTTATTTTTCCCGGAAGCTTCCAGAGATCCGAAGAGGAGACGGAGAGGGGCCACAGGCCACCCTCACACAAGGGCGGCGCGGCCCAGCCCCTGTCCGTGCCCCCTATGTGTGAGGACACCTGGGTCCACTTCTGATGCTGCCTCTTCGCCTATAAAGACCCCCCGATGGGAAAAACCTAAGTACCTGATCAATTTTCCAGAAACACATCACGATCCACCGTCATCGTCGACCCGAGATCTCACGATTGGGAGGGTCCAGAAGTTCTTCCCGGCACCCCACCAGAGAGGGGAATCTCCACCGGAGGTCTTCTTCATCGCCATGCTTACCTCTGGAGCGATGGGTGAGTTGTCTACCTTGGACTATGGGTCCATAGCAGTAGCTAGATGGTTGTCCTCTCCACCATGTGCTTCATGTTTAGATCTCATGAGCTGCCCTACATGATTGAGATCACCGTTATGTAATTCTACATGTTTGGTTTGTTGGGATCCGATGAATATTGGTGTTATGATTGAGTTGCTATACTGAAATATATCTTATGTTATCTCTATGTTGTTTATGATCTTGCATGCTCTTCGTTGTTAGTAGCTATCTTGGCCGAGTAGTTGCTAGTGACTCCAAGAGGGGGTATTTATGCTCGATAGTGGGTTCATGCCTCTATTTAATCTGGGGGAGTGACAGAAACCTCTAAGGTTGTAGATGTGCTATTGCTACTAGGGAGAAAACAACATTCATATGCTCAAGGGCATATGCTTTGTTTACATTACACACTTTGCTTAATGCAATTATCTGTTGTTCGCAACTTAATACTCATGGGGTGTTCGGATGATATCCCAGTGAGTGGATTATTAGTGATAGATGCAGTTGGATGGGGGTCTATGTATTTTGTTGTAATGCCCAGGGTAAATCGCATAGTGATCTTCTTGACATATCACGTTTATCTTTATTCTATCAATTGCCCAACTGTAATTTGTTTACCCAGCATGTGTTATTTATCTTATGGAGAGACACCACTAGTGAACTGTGGACCCCGGTCCTATTTCCATCATATTGCTATCACCTGTTTACTTTACTCGCACTATTACTTTACTCGCATACTATTATCACTTTCCACTCGATACGCTCATACCCTTTGTTTCAAGCAAACCGGTGAGATTGACAACCTCATCGCAAGTTGGGAACAAAGTATTTGGTTGTGTGTGTGCGCAGGTTCCACATTGCTACTAGTTGAAGACGCGCTAACTTGTTATCGATCATTAACGGCGCCCTTGTTGGAGTGCTATTAAGCCAGTCTGCATCACCTTCAGTTGTTTGTCTATCCTCTCCAAGATCGACATACCTTGGTTTCTTAATTGAGGGAAAAACCTTGCTGCTATATTCATCACACCTTCCTCTTGGGGTTCCCAACGGGCTGGTCATTTACCAGGCATCACACACCAGTACACTCCTAACTCACACCACACAACACCCCCCACCAACCCTCCCTCTCCCACGACTCATGCCGCCCGCCGCCATAGGAACCCTAGATCGCCAAATCCCCCGCTGCCACACCCCTGCACCTTTGACCTAGAATTCTGGCAACCCAAGCAGCAGCAATGGGAGATGGAGATGGAGGACCTCCTCCATGGCGCATTGGATTCATAAGTTGTAACACCCCAACTTTTATAACCTTGTTTAAGTAGAGTTTTGTAAGGCAAAAATGAGGGCTAACAAAAACTTTTCGTGCTAAATTGAATTTAAAGAAGTCTCTTGCATGTTTGCCTTAGTTGTTGTGTGATGGTTGCTTATTTAAGTTTCTTGTTGAACCTGATTGCGAATCAGCACAATCCTTGTGCCCTTGTGATCATGTCATTAGCAATACTAGTAGTTATTTTGCAAAAACATTATCTTGGCAACCCTTCCTTTTTCAAATGATTTGACTTTCTCCAAAAATGAAGAGCCAAGATTTATTTTAACAAAAAGGTTTTCCAAATTATTTATTTATAAAAACTATGGGAATCAATAGGTTAGTATGATCCCACTATTTTCAAACTACTATTCTACAAGCATTTCATAAGTGGATTTCAAACACCTTTGAGAAGACTAGATAAAGAAGATGTATATGTCTCCACTAGTTCTTGGGTAAAATTACAAAAGATTACTCTTTATTTAAAACTCTTTTCAGCCAATCTTAAAGCCATGATCCCCTTGGAACACTGCTCGGGCCATTGCTCTTATGATGTCTCTTGCATGAGTTTGACTATGATTGACTATGTTTGACTTTTTTTGACTTCCTATTGTGTGCAAGATAGTTTTTCTTGGAGAACCTTCCTTTAGTCCTTATTATGCTTGTAGAAGTTTATTTATGCTTGATAGCATCCAAGAGAAGTCAGTAGGTATCAAGGAGGCAAGTTAAAATGCAAAGTTAACCAAATTCCAAACTTGGTCCTATCTTCATTTCTGTTAACAGATTCAATCTTCAAGGACTTGTCTTAATATCATACTTTTTATCCATGGCAATGCACCTTCCTAGAACTCATATTTGCTCTTTGATCTTCCATTCTCTCCGTTACCACTTGGTCATTTGAGACCATTTGCTACTTGTTTTAATCATGTTTCTAACCCTAATCAAAACAATGACCATTTGTCTCTTATTCATCCTTTGCCAAATTTTGGCTTAATTTAAGACCTTTACCCCATTGCCCCTAGACTTGAACCAACATCACCTCAGCTCTATCCTTGTTTTATTTTATCAATCTAGCTCATTTATCTATATGGCTATTTATCTCTAAAATCATAAACCCTTCTCTTTTTCTTCTTTTCTACTAAATTATTCAAATGCTTTACCTTTTTTATAAAAAAAATATTCTTCTCAAATAAGGTGGGAAATGTGATCTGCCTTTTTATATCACTCTATTTCCCAATGGAAATTTTTTCCCTAATTTTATTTCTTTATTTATTTTCTTATTAAAAAATGTATGGGAATGGTAACTAAGCCATTTCTTACACTTTTTTTAAATCAAAGAAATTTGAGAAAGAATCTACAAAACATTGTTTTGCTAGTAGATTTTTTTAGACCCAAATCACACCTTTCCATTTTCAAAAGTTTCACAACTACATCAAATCAAATTTCACCAAGTTGTGGACATACTCATGGTTTGTGATTAAATCAATTCCATAGAATTTAAAACTTGACATTCATCTCACACCTCTCTAATCCATCAACACACCCCCTTGCCTTGAAATATTTGTATCTCCCTCAAATAAAGAAAAGGGGTGATCATCACATGCATTAATCCTTGCCTTCAACCAAAGACACTCTCATAAAAATATTGGTTCTCACTACTTTTTCACTACTACCTCTCCTTGACTATTTTCTAAGCAACATTCGAGCCATCCTTGTTGGCTAACCAAAACCAGCTCAAGGCTTGGTCGACATGCATTGCCCTTGGGCAATTTTTCCTGGCTCCTTTGAGTCGAACCAACGGAGGAGGTCGGCCATGTCCAAGCAAATGGCATGTGAGCCATATATATCAACCTCCCTCTCAGCCTATACTAAATTGATTGGCACCCCTCCCTCTCTTTGACCCCTCCATCGCATGCATCTCTCTGTGGACTACCGCAACAGAGCTACAGTGCACAGTACCACCCTTGGCTGTTTGCGCTTGGAAAATGAGGAGGAAGGCAAGAAGAACCAAAGCAAAATCTTTCCTAAGATATTGATGGTGCCTCACCTTCCTCTCCTCCAATCAGTAATGGCGCGATTAGACACTCATAGCACCGCACACGACACCCCTCTCCCTCTTCTTTAATCCCCCTCAGCCCTGGAACGCAGCTGACACGGTGTAGGACACCATACTTGGAAAACTTTTGCCTCGAGCTCCTCCTAGACTTCAATCGCACCATGCACGTCCTCTATCTGTACCTGATCAAGAGATAGCACACTCTCTTCTCTGTAATCTTTGTACCGGCCGCTATCAGCCATGCTCTGGAAGTCGACTTTTCATCAAGCATCTGACAGGCGTTGAATCATCGCACTCTTCCAAGCCGACCAACCGCCTCCACCAATGACCGCTCGCCTCAGACCTCGCCCGGCCCTCGCATACCTCCAGGAGCAACCCTGTATTCTTATTTTGTTGGGTTTCCTCTGTCTCGTGCGCCGCCCATTCTGTCCAGTGCGCATGCTCGGCCGTGCCCACACGCCTATCTCCTTCGCCATCCTTTTCTAAGGACTCCCAAGCCCCATCTCTGCTCACTCTACTCTCTACCCTCTCCCGGACTGGCACTCTCCCATGCCATATCCTCTCTCTGGAATGCCAGGGCGAAACCCTGCTTCGTTTCTTTGTGGGCCAAAGGAGAGATCGAGCGAGAGCCGGAGCTCGTCGTAGACGAGGCTACTGCAGCACTTCGCCCTCTCTCTCTCCCTCTATTTCCATATCTCTTTATCTCTCTATACACCCTGAATCAGTCTTCTTCTTGCCTGCGGCACACCGACAGTTGCCGTCGTCAGAGCTTTGTCTGTGCAGACACGGAGCTCGTCTCGGAGACCACGCCAACGTCCAGGGGCTTCCCCAGCACACGCGCGTCGGCGACCGAGCCTCTGCACCTCCCATGTCGTCCCCGCTCCTCCTCGGTGAGCTCCCACCCTTCCCCCGTCGATCCCCATCGAGTACGATTGTAGCGTACCTGTGCTTTATTTGTGCTAGTCCCGGATCGACTGCTAGCACACACAGTTACAAGATGAAATACCAAGAATACAAAGGTCTTTATTACAACGCTTGATCCACAATAACATAGTCTTTTACAAATCAATAAGGCACAAAGCCAGAAACTTATTACAACTCTAGAAAATGACTAAGTAAATGAACTACAAGTCTTATTTTCTTCAAAGCTCCGCAGGCAGACATGTTGGATGAAGACTCGTGACCGTAGCGCAGCATCCTTCAATCTTCTTAGTAGCCACCTGCAACATGATATGTTGCAGCCACGGAGGGTTAATACTTTGAATGTATTGGCAAGATTTCACTTTGGTGGACTCAATGGCACCTACACTTATATGCTATTTGGCCAGGTGGAGTTTAACTTAGCAAAAGCAAGCCTTTTCCTATCTTTGGAAAACTCAATTTTTCCTTAGCAAAATTTTGTCCAGAAAGAACTTTTACTACCCATGTTTACCCATCAAGTTTTAACTTAGAGAAATTGGGGTGAGGAGATTCTTGAACAGCTTCAACATCATGTCACTCAAAAATTGTCCGTAACCAGGGACACGGCTAAGTACTTAGTTCTAAACACTCTGCAGAGGTGGTGCACTTTTCCCACAAGACTTAGTTAACCTATTTTGCCATGAGACTCATTTTGCCTCAAATGGCCAAGTGAAAACTAAGACGAGGTCTTTCAGAAGCATTCCCTCAGACCAAACGGACACATTCCATCCTACCAACATCTACCACCCCCTGTCCGCCTGGCTTGAGTTCTTGCAGCTTAATTGACCAAGACAGAGCCCATATGTCTTGTGGTTGCACTGAAAGCTTCATGACTTGAACGTCTCCAATCTCTTTGCTCCTGGGTGGCCGTCCACAAGTGAGATACACCTGGTGGTTCAGAGGTTCGACGACATGACCCCAGGGAACCACTCAACATCACCCAAACAAAGCCACATCCACCCAGGTGATTCATTAACTTAGTTGTTTTCTTAGTTTTTGCAAAACAAGGTTTTCAACACTTAGCCAAAAATAGCCAAAAATATATGTTAACCCTTCCCACAACAAGTGTAAAAGCAAAGTCCTATAGCAGCAGCAATTCTACTGGCAGATGCAAATCTAGTCAAGCTAGACAAAAACTTAGCATAAAATCTAGCAAGCTAAAGATAAGAAATCATAAAAACACCTACACATGCATCTTCTACTAGAAAAGTTACTAAAGACAAATCTTTCAGTGGTACAAAAAACCATGGTGACACTTGCCTTGATGAGGAGAAGAGTTGGTGCACTCGTCACAAAGACACTCGTTGCACTCAGCACAATCTACACATAATATATAGCACCATAAGCACATATCAATCATAAAACACTCATGAAAGGAAAATATGCATGCAATATGTGATTTAAACACCACAAGGACACTTATCAAGTTCTCGGATTGTTAACTATATGCATGACGCCATGATCAAAATTTTAGAGTTCTTTATACAGCTCAATTTATTTCCAACACACAAAAAGAACAATTAAATAAACTAAAACTACAAAAGTAATCTAGAAGGTACTAAAATTATTCTGAACGTGCTACAGTACTGGGAGGTTTAATATGGACCAAAAACAAAATAATTTACTGCAAAAATAAATTTACAACTATTTTTAATAGCATAAACACATGAATATGGCTTGCAGCAAATCACTAAATAAAACATATACTATAGGGGCTTTTGATGCTAGAAATAGATTCTACACAATTTTATGAAACCACAGGCGCAAAGTTTGCTAAATTTGGACGTATAGAACTAAAGAAATGTAATTTACAAGTTTGAAACAAAATCTGAAAGTTTAAAATGAAAATAGGTCGGGGGTTATCCTAGAGCTGACACTTGGCGCTATCTGATTGGGTGGTACCAGTTCGGGCGGATAACAGTTCTGCGCCGTTAGATCTAAGTGGAGATCGACGCGTCAGATTTGATGGTACCCCTTCGATAAGTTGTCTAATCTATACCCTAGATCTAAGATCCCACGGATGAGAGGAGGACCGAGGGAGCTCACCTGAAAAGGACGTCAACGGCGAGATCCCGGCGACACTGGAAATCATCGGCGAGGTGTTTCCAAAGGTCTCCGACGGTGATGGCGTACACGACGGTCTTCAGGGAGTCGCGGCGAGTCCGGAGGCGTGGTTGACGACCTTGAGAGTTTCCTATAACGGTGGCGAAGGGCGGCTGGAGGGTTAGGCCCATACCACGTCATGCAGAGCACGGAGGAAGACGATGCTCTGGGGCGGTTTTAGGAAGCGAGGGTCATACCAGGAGGTTCAGGAGAACGAGGCGGAACTGGTGGCGAGGCTGCGGAGGATGATGCGGTCGGTGGCATCCAGAATCATTCGCCGAAGTTCTTCTAGCGAGCGGGTTTGCGTCGGTCGTGGCTGTCTGCTCGAACTCGCAAGAAAGCAGTGACGAAAACTTGTCAGCAGGGTGCACGGGGGCAAGAGGAGATGGACTATGCTGGTTAGAAGACGAGGGGGAACGGGAGCTCACCGGAATCGTTGACGATGATTGGCGGTGTCTGCGAGATTGCGATATGGATTGCGAGCAGCCCGGCGGCGCAGCTTCTAGGGTTTCGGGTGGAGGACACGCGCAAATCAGGGGGGGTTTTATAGACACGGTTTTGTGGCCAAGGGGTAAGGGGTCACACCGGATTCGAAGAGAGATCCGCGGGGATCATCCAGAGCCCGCCATGTTCGTCCAGGAGTCTCTGGCAGAGATGACATGTGGGGTCACCCTGTCAGCGTCCGAGGAAAAAGAAGAAAAACGGTTCAGGGAGGGAGTGAGAGATGGGCCGTGGGCTGCCTTCGGTTGCGGGCCAGATTTTGTCCCCGCGGCCATTTTACTCTTTTCCTATTTTCTTTTCTTTTTCTATTCTGTTTTCTTTTGATTTTTGGTTTGAAAAACTTTTACAAAACCTCTGTTTTGAATTTTGGCCAACTTTTGAATGTTGTGAATCTTTCCCTCTGTTGTCTGAACATACAGGGAAGATTTTGGTTCAAGAACAAAGCAAAACTTTGAAAAGTGTGCAAATGCAAGGTGGAGGAATGCATGAAATGATGCATGATTTCATGTGCAAATTTTATAAATTCTTTTCCCAAATATTGGGATGTTACAAGTCTAACCCCCTTAAGAAGAATCTCGCCCTCGAGATTCAGGTTGGCTAGCAAATAGGTGCGGGTAGTCTTCTCGGAGTTCATCTTCTCGTTCCGAAGTTGCTTCTTCTTCAGTATGGTGACTCCACTGAACTTTGCAAAACTTGATCGTCTTGGTATGAGTAACTCTTTCTGATGTCTCCAAGATTTTGATAGGTTTCTCTTCATACGTGAGATCACTTTCCATCTGGCACTTCATGCATACTAACCCCCTTAAGAGAGTTAACCTTAGACCCTTTAAACTCAAAGGTTGATTTGAAACAAAATCTGAAAGTTTAAAATGAAAATAGGTCGGGGGTTATCCTGGAGCTGACACTTGGCGCTATCTGATTGGGTGGTACCAGTTCGGGCGGATAACAGTTCTGCGCCGTTAGATCTAAGTGGAGATCGACGCGCCAGATTTGATGGTACCCCTTCGATAAGTTGTCTAATCTATACCCTAGATCTAAGATCCCACGGATGAGAGGAGGACCGAGGGAGCTCACCTGAAAAGGACGTCAACGGCGAGATCCCGGCGACACTGGAAATCATCGGCGAGGTGGTTCCAAAGGTCTCTGACGGCGATGGCGTACACGACGGTCTTCAGGGAGTCGCGGCGAGTCCGGAGGCGTGGTCGACGACCTTGAGAGTTTCCTATAACGGTGGCGAAGGGCGGCTGGAGGGTTAGGCCCATACCACATCGTGCAGAGCACGGAGGAAGACGATGCTCTGGGGCGGTTTTAGGAAGCGAGGGTCATACCAGGAGGTTTAGGAGAACGTGGCGGAACTGGTGGCGAGGCTGCGGAGGATGATGCGGTCGGTGGCATCCAGAATCGTTCGCCGAAGTTCTTCTAGCGGGCGGGTTTGCGTCGGTCGTGGCTGTCTGCTCAAACTCGCAAGAAAGCAGTGACGAAAACTTGTCAGCAGGGTGCGCGGGGGCAAGAGGAGATGGACTATGCTGGTTAGAAGACGAGGGGGAACGGGAGCTCACCGGAATCGTTGACGATGATTGGCGGTGTCTGCGAGATTGCGATATGGATTGCGAGCAGCCCGGCGGCGCAGCTTCTAGGGTTTCGGGTGGAGGACACGCGCAAATCAGGGGGGGTTTTATAGACACGGTTTTGTGGCCAAGGGGTAAGGGGTCACACCGGATTCGAAGAGAGATCCGCGGGGATCATCCAGAGCCCGCCATGTTCGTCCAGGAGTCTCTGGCAGAGATGACATGTGGGGTCACCCTGTCAGCGTCCGAGGAAAAAGAAGAAAAACGGTTCAGGGAGGGAGTGAGAGATGGGCCGTGGGCTGCCTTCGGTTGCGGGCCAGATTTTGTCCCCGCGGCCATTTTACTCTTTTCCTATTTTCTTTTCTTTTTCTATTCTGTTTTCTTTTGATTTTTGGTTTGAAAAACTTTTACAAAACCTCTGTTTTGAATTTTGGCCAACTTTTGAATGTTGTGAATCTTTCCCTCTGTTGTCTGAACATACAGGGAAGATTTTGGTTCAAGAACAAAGCAAAACTTTGAAAAGTGTGCAAATGCAAGGTGGAGGAATGCATGAAATGATGCATGATTTCATGTGCAAATTTTATAAATTCTTTTCCCAAATATTGGGATGTTACAAGTCTAACCCCCTTAAGAAGAATCTCGCCCTCGAGATTCAGGTTGGCTAGCAAATAGGTGCGGGTAGTCTTCTCGGAGTTCATCTTCTCGTTCCGAAGTTGCTTCTTCTTCAGTATGGTGACTCCACTGAACTTTGCAAAACTTGATCGTCTTGGTATGAGTAACTCTTTCTGATGTCTCCAAGATTTTGATAGGTTTCTCTTCATACGTGAGATCACTTTCCATCTGGCACTTCATGCATACTAACCCCCTTAAGAGAGTTAACCTTAGACCCTTTAAACTCAAAGGTTGATTTGAAACAAAATCTGAAAGTTTAAAATGAAAATAGGTCGGGGGTTATCCTGGAGCTGACACTTGGCGCTATCTGATTGGGTGGTACCAGTTCGGGCGGATAACAGTTCTGCGCCGTTAGATCTAAGTGGAGATCGACGCGCCAGATTTGATGGTACCCCTTCGATAAGTTGTCTAATCTATACCCTAGATCTAAGATCCCACGGATGAGAGGAGGACCGAGGGAGCTCACCTGAAAAGGACGTCAACGGCGAGATCCCGGCGACACTGGAAATCATCGGCGAGGTGGTTCCAAAGGTCTCTGACGGCGATGGCGTACACGACGGTCTTCAGGGAGTCGCGGCGAGTCCGGAGGCGTGGTCGACGACCTTGAGAGTTTCCTATAACGGTGGCGAAGGGCGGCTGGAGGGTTAGGCCCATACCACATCGTGCAGAGCACGGAGGAAGACGATGCTCTGGGGCGGTTTTAGGAAGCGAGGGTCATACCAGGAGGTTTAGGAGAACGTGGCGGAACTGGTGGCGAGGCTGCGGAGGATGATGCGGTCGGTGGCATCCAGAATCGTTCGCCGAAGTTCTTCTAGCGGGCGGGTTTGCGTCGGTCGTGGCTGTCTGCTCGAACTCGCAAGAAAGCAGTGACGAAAACTTGTCAGCAGGGTGCGCGGGGGCAAGAGGAGATGGACTATGCTGGTTAGAAGACGAGGGGGAACGGGAGCTCACCGGAATCGTTGACGATGATTGGCGGTGTCTGCGAGATTGCGATATGGATTGCGAGTAGCCCGGCGGCGCAACTTCTAGGGTTTCGGGTGGAGGACACGCGCAAATCAGGGGGGGTTTTATAGACACGGTTTTGTGGCCAAGGGGTAAGGGGTCACACCGGATTCGAAGAGAGATCCGCGGGGATCATCCAGAGCCCGCCATGTTCGTCCAGGAGTCTCTGGCAGAGATGACATGTGGGGTCACCCTGTCAGCGTCCGAGGAAAAAGAAGAAAAACGGTTCAGGGAGGGAGTGAGAGATGGGCCGTGGGCTGCCTTCGGTTGCGGGCCAGATTTTATCCCCGCGGCCATTTTACTCTTTTCCTATTTTCTTTTCTTTTTCTATTCTGTTTTCTTTTGATTTTTGGTTTGAAAAACTTTTACAAAACCTCTGTTTTGAATTTTGGCCAACTTTTGAATGTTGTGAATCTTTCCCTCTGTTGTCTGAACATACAGGGAAGATTTTGGTTCAAGAACAAAGCAAAACTTTGAAAAGTGTGCAAATGCAAGGTGGAGGAATGCATGAAATGATGCATGATTTCATGTGCAAATTTTATAAATTCTTTTCCCAAATATTGGGATGTTACAAGTCTAACCCCCTTAAGAAGAATCTCGCCCTCGAGATTCAGGTTGGCTAGCAAATAGGTGCGGGTAGTCTTCTCGGAGTTCATCTTCTCGTTCCGAAGTTGCTTCTTCTTCAGTATGGTGACTCCACTGAACTTTGCAAAACTTGATCATCTTGGTATGAGTAACTCTTTCTGATGTCTCCAAGATTTTGATAGGTTTCTCTTCATACGTGAGATCACTTTCCATCTGGCACTTCATGCATACTAACCCCCTTAAGAGAGTTAACCTTAGACCCTTTAAACTCAAAGGTTGATTTGAAACAAAATCTGAAAGTTTAAAATGAAAATAGGTCGGGGGTTATCCTGGAGCTGACACTTGGCGCTATCTGATTGGGTGGTACCAGTTCGGGCGGATAACAGTTCTGCGCCGTTAGATCTAAGTGGAGATCGACGCGCCAGATTTGATGGTACCCCTTCGATAAGTTGTCTAATCTATACCCTAGATCTAAGATCCCACGGATGAGAGGAGGACCGAGGGAGCTCACCTGAAAAGGACGTCAACGGCGAGATCCCGGCGACACTGGAAATCATCGGCGAGGTGGTTCCAAAGGTCTCCGACGGCGATGGCGTACACGACGGTCTTCAGGGAGTCGCGGCGAGTCCGGAGGCGTGGTCGACGACCTTGAGAGTTTCCTATAACGGTGGCGAAGGGCGGCTGGAGGGTTAGGCCCATACCACGTCGTGCAGAGCACGGAGGAAGACGATGCTCTGGGGCGGTTTTAGGAAGCGAGGGTCATACCAGGAGGTTTAGGAGAACGTGGCGGAACTGGTGGCGAGGCTGCGGAGGATGATGCGGTCGGTGGCATCCAGAATCGTTCGCCGAAGTTCTTCTAGCGGGCGGGTTTGCGTCGGTCGTGGCTGTCTGCTCGAACTCGCAAGAAAGCAGTGACGAAAACTTGTCAGCAGGGTGCGCGGGGGCAAGAGGAGATGGACTATGCTGGTTAGAAGACGAGGGGGAACGGGAGCTCACCGGAATCGTTGACGATGATTGGCGGTGTCTGCGAGATTGCGATATGGATTGCGAGCAGCCCAGCGGCGCAGCTTCTAGGGTTTCGGGTGGAGGACACGCGCAAATCAGGGGGGGTTTTATAGACACGGTTTTGTGGCCAAGGGGTAAGGGGTCACGCCAGATTCGAAGAGAGATCCGCGGGGATCATCCAGAGCGCGCCGTGTTCGTCCAGGAGTCTCTGGCAGAGATGACATGTGGGGTCACCCTGTCAGCGTCCGAGGAAAAAGAAGAAAAATGGTTCAGGGAGGGAGTGAGAGATGGGCCGTGGGCTGCCTTCGGTTGCGGGCCAGATTTTGTCCCCGCGGCCATTTTACTCTTTTCCTATTTTCTTTTCTTTTTCTATTCAGTTTTCTTTTGATTTTTGGTTTGAAAAACTTTTACAAAACCTCTATTTTGAATTTTGGCCAACTTTTGAATGTTGTGAATCTTTCCCTCTGTTGTCTGAACATACAGGGAAGATTTTGGTTCAAGAACAAAGCAAAACTTTGAAAAGTGTACAAATGCAAGGTGGAGGAATGCATGAAATGATGCATGATTTCATGTGCAAATTTTATAAATTCTTTTCCCAAATATTGGGATGTTACAAGTCTAACCCCCTTAAGAAGAATCTCGCCCTCGAGATTCAGGTTGGCTAGCAAATAGGTGCGGGTAGTCTTCTCGGAGTTCATCTTCTCGTTCTGAAGTTGCTTCTTCTTCAGTATGGTGACTCCACTGAACTTTGCAAAACTTGATCATCTTGGTACGAGTAACTCTTTCTGATGTCTCCAAGATTTTGATAGGTTTCTCTTCATACGTGAGATCACTTTCCATCTGGCACTTCATGCATACTAACCCCCTTAAGAGAGTTAACCTTAGACCCTTTAAACTCGAAGGTTGATTTGAAACAAAATCTGAAAGTTTAAAATGAAAATAGGTCAGGGGTTATCCTGGAGCTGACACTTGGTGCTATCTGATTGGGTGGTACCAGTTCAGGCGGATAACAGTTCTGCGCCGTTAGATCTAAGTGGAGATCGACGCGCCAGATTTGATGGTACCCCTTCGATAAGTTGTCTAATCTATACCCTAGATCTAAGATCCCACGGATGAGAGGAGGATCGAGGGAGCTCACCTGAAAAGGACGTCAACGGCGAGATCCCGGCGACACTGGAAATCATCGGCGATGTGGTTCCAAAGGTCTCCGACGGCGATGGTGTACATGACGGTCTTCAGGGAGTCGCGGCGAGTCCGGAGGCGTGGTCGACGACCTTGAGAGTTTCCTATAACGGTGGCGAAGGGAGGCTGGAGGGTTAGGCCCATACCACGTCGTGCAGAGCACGGAGGAAGACGATGCTCTGGGGCGGTTTTAGGAAGCGAGGGTCATACCAGGAGGTTCAGGAGAACGAGGCAGAACTGGTGGCGAGGCTGCGGAGGATGATGCGGTCGGTGGCATCCAGAATCATTCGCCGAAGTTCTTCTAGCGGGCGGGTTTGCGTCGGTCGTGGTTGTCTGCTCGAACTCGCAAGAAAGCAGTGATGAAAACTTGTCAGCAGGGTGCGCGGGGGCAAGAGGAGATGGACTATGCTGGTTAGAAGACGAGGGGGAACGGGAGCTCACCGGAATTGTTGACGATGATTGGCGGTGTCTGCAAGATTGCGATATGGATTGTGAGCAGCCCGGCGGCGCAGCTTCTAGGGTTTTGGGTGGAGGACACGTGCAAATCAGGGGGGTTTTATAGACACGGTTTTGTGGCCAAGGGGTAAGGGGTCACGTCGGATTCGAAGAGAGATCCACGGGGATCATCCAGAGCGCGCCGTGTTCGTCCAGGAGTCTCTGGCAGAGATGACATGTGGGGTCACCCTGTCAGCATCCGAGGAAAAAGAAGAAAAACGGTTCAGGGAGGGAGTGAGAGATGGGCCATGGGCTGCCTTCGGTTGCGGGCCAGATTTTGTCCCCGCGGCCATTTTACTCTTTTCCTATTTTCTTTTCTTTTTCTATTCTGTTTTCTTTTGATTTTTGGTTTGAAAAACTTTTAAAAAACCTCTGTTTTGAATTTTGGCCAACTTTTGAATGTTGTGAATCTTTCCCTCTGTTGTCTGAACATACAGGGAAGATTTTGGTTCAAGAACAAAGCAAAACTTTGAAAAGTGTACAAATGCAAGGTGGAGGAATGCATGAAATGATGCATGATTTCATGTGCAAATTTTATAAATTCTTTTCCCAAATATTGGGATGTTACAAGTCTAACCCCCTTAAGAAGAATCTCGCCCTCGAGATTCAGGTTGGCTAGCAAATAGGTGCGGGTAGTCTTCTCGGAGTTCATCTTCTCGTTCCGAAGTTGCTTCTTCTTCAGTATGGTGACTCCACTGAACTTTGCAAAACTTGATCATCTTGGTACGAGTAACTCTTTCTGATGTCTCCAAGATTTTGATAGGTTTTTCTTCATACGTGAGATCACTTTCCATCTGGCACTTCATGCATACTAACCCCCTTAAGAGAGTTAACCTTAGACCCTTTAAACTCGAAGGCTGATTTGAAACAAAATCTAAAAGTTTAAAATGAAAATAGGTCGGGGGTTATCCTGGAGCTGACACTTGGCGCTATCTGATTGGGTGGTACCAGTTCAGGCGGATAACAGTTCTGCGCCGTTAGATCTAAGTGGAGATCGACGCGCCAGATTTGATGGTACCCCTTCGATAAGTTGTCTAATCTATACCCTAGATCTAAGATCCCACGGATGAGAGGAGGACCGAGGGAGCTCACCTGAAAAGGACGTCAACGGCGAGATCCCGGCGACACTGGAAATCATCGGCGAGGTGGTTCCAAAGGTCTCCGACGGCGATGGTGTACACGACGGTCTTCAGGGAGTCACGGCGAGTCCGGAGGCATGGTCGACGACCTTGAGAGTTTCCTATAACGGTGGCGAAGGGCGGCTGGAGGGTTAGGCCCATACCACGTCGTGCAGAGCACGGAGGAAGACGATGCTCTGGGGCGGTTTTAGGAAGCGAGGGTCATACCAGGAGGTTCAGGAGAACGAGGCAGAACTGGTGGCGAGGCTGCGGAGGATGATGCGGTCGGTGGCATCCAGAATCATTCGCCGAAGTTCTTCTAGCGGGCGGGTTTGCGTCGGTCGTGGCTGTCTGCTCGAACTCGCAAGAAAGCAGTGACGAAAACTTGTCAGCAGGGTGCGTGGGGGCAAGAGGAGATGGACTATGCTGGTTAGAAGACGAGGGGGAACGGGAGCTCACCGGAATTGTTGACGATGATTGGCGGTGTCTGCGAGATTGCGATATGGATTGCAAGCAGCCCGGCGACGCAGCTTCTAGGGTTTCGGGTGGAGGACACGCGCAAATCAGGGGGGGGTTTATAGACACAGTTTTGTGGCCAAGGGGTAAGGGGTCACGCCGGATTCGAAGAGAGATCCGCGGGGATCATCCAGAGCGCGCCGTGTTCGTCCAGGAGTCTCTGGCAGAGATGACATGTGGGGTCACCCTGTCAGCGTCCGAGGAAAAAGAAGAAAAACGGTTCAGGGAGGGAGTGAGAGATGGGCCGTGGGCTGCCTTCGGTTGCGGGCCAGAATTTGTCCCCGCGGCCATTTTACTCTTTTCCTATTTTCTTTTCTTTTTCTATTTTGTTTTCTTTTTATTTTTGGTTTGAAAAACTTTTACAAAACCTTTGTTTTGAATTCTGGCCAACTTTTGAATGTTGTGAATCTTTCCCTCTGTTGTCTGAACATACAGGGAAGATTTTGGTTCAAGAACAAAGCAAAACTTTGAAAAGTGTGCAAATGCATGGTGGAGGAATGCATGCAATGATGCATGATTTCATGTGCAAATTTTATAAATTCTTTTCCCAAATATTGGGATGTTACAAGTCTAACCCCCTTAAGAAGAATCTCGCCCTCGAGATTCAGGTTGGCTATTAAATAGGCGCGGGTAGTCTTCTCGGAGTTCATCTTCTCATTCCGAAGTTGCTTCTTCTTCAGTATGGTGACTCCACTGAACTTTGCAAAACTTGATCGTCTTGGTACGAGTAACTCTTTCTGATGTCTCCAAGATTTTGATAGGTTTCTCTTCATACGTGAGATCACTTTCCATCTGGCACTTCATGCATACTAACCCCCTTAAGAGAGTTAACCTTAGACCCTTTAAACTCGAAGGTTGATTTGAAACAAAATCTGAAAGTTTAAAATGAAAATAGGTCGGGGGTTATCCTGGAGCTGACACTTGGCACTATCTGATTGGGTGGTACCAGTTCGGGCGGATAACAGTTCTGCGCCGTTAGATCTAAGTGGAGATCGACGCGCCAGATTTGATGGTACCCCTTCGATAAGTTGTCTAATCTATACCCTAGATCTAAGATCCCACGGATGAGAGGAGGACCGAGGGAGCTCACCTGAAAAGGATGTCAACGGCGAGATACCGGCGACACTGGAAATCATCGGCGAGGTGGTTCCAAAGGTCTCCGACGGCGATGGCGTACACGACGGTCTTCAGGGAGTCGCGGCGAGTCCGGAGGCGTGGTCGACGACCTTGAGAGTTTCCTATAACGGTGGCAAAGGGCGGCTGGAGGGTTAGGCCCATACCACGTCGTGCAGAGCACGGAGGAAGACGATGCTCTGGGGCGGTTTTAGGAAGCGAGGGTCATACCAGGAGGTTCAGGAGAACGAGGCGGAACTGGTGGCGAGGCTGCGGAGGATGATGCGGTCGGTGGCATCCAGAATCGTTCACCGAAGTTCTTCTAGCGGGCGGGTTTGCGTCGGTCGTGGCTGTCTGCTCGAACTCGCAAGAAAGCAGTGACGAAAACTTGTCAGCAGGGTGCGCGGGGGCAAGAGGAGATGGACTATGCTGGTTAGAAGACGAGGGGGAACGGGAGCTCACCGGAATCGTTGACGATGATTGGCGATGTCTGCGAGATTGCGATATGGATTGCGAGCAGCCCGGCGGCGCAGCTTCTAGGGTTTCGGGTGGAGGACACGCGCAAATCAGGGGGGGTTTTATAGACACGGTTTTGTGGCCAAGGGGTAAGGGGTCACGCCGGATTCGAAGAGAGATACGCGGGGATCATCCAGAGCGCGCCGTGTTCGTCCAGGAGTCTCTAGCAGAGATGACATGTGGGGTCACCCTGTCAGCGTCTGAGGAAAAAGAAGAAAAACGGTTCAGGGAGGGAGTGAGAGATGGGCCGTGGGCTGCCTTCGGTTGCGGGCCAGATTTTGTCCCCGCGGCCATTTTACTCTTTTCCTATTTTCTTTTCTTTTTCTATTCTGTTTTCTTTTGATTTTTGGTTTGAAAAACTTTTACAAAACCTCTGTTTTGAATTTTGGCCAACTTTTGAATGTTGTGAATCTTTCCCTCTGTTGTCTGAACATACAGGGAAGATTTTGGTTCAAGAACAAAGCAAAACTTTGAAAAGTGTGCAAATGCAAGGTGGAGGAATGCATGAAATGATGCATGATTTAATGTGCAAATTTTATAAATTCTTTTCCCAAATATTGGGATGTTACAAGTCTAACCCCCTTAAGAAGAATCTCGCCCTCGAGATTCAGGTTGGCTAGCAAATAGGTGCGGGTAGTCTTCTCGGAGTTCATCTTCTCGTTCCGAAGTTGCTTCTTCTTCAGTATGGTGACTCCACTGAACTTTGCAAAACTTGATCGTCTTGGTACGAGTAACTCTTTCTGATGTCTCCAAGATTTTGATAGGTTTCTCTTCATACGTGAGATCACTTTCCATCTGGCACTTCATGCATACTAACCCCCTTAAGAGAGTTAACCTTAGACCCTTTAAACTCGAAGGTTGATTTGAAACAAAAGTGTTTCTTTTCAGGGGTTGTGAGGGTGATGGTTTTGTTTGCACAGTCTATGACTCCCTCAAAAGCGGTCATCCAATCCATGCCTAGGATGACATCTAATCCTTTTGAGTCTAGGACAATGAGATTAGCCAGAAACTTATGTTTTCCAATTTCCAGGACTAGGTCTCTACAACCGGCATTTACTATCAACTCTCCCCCTAGAGAACTTACCCTTATAGGACAACCTATCGTTTCAGTGGGTGATTTGTTCTTAACCACAAATGCTCTTGAAATGAATGAATGAGATGCACCAATGTCGAAAAGAACAAGTGTTGAGAACTTATTGAGCAGAAACATACCGTACACGACATCAGGCTTATCATAAATCTCCTCCACATTGATGTCATTAACATGCCCCTTCTGGAATGGATTGGGCTTGTTTCCTTCATCTTTCTTCTGTGGGCAATCATTTGCATAATGCCCAGTCTTGTGGCACTTGAAGCATTCCACCTGAATAATATCCCTCTTTTCGGGGACATTGTTTTTCTGCCATTGTTGTTGCCATTGTTATGGCTATTTGTCCTGGTGGAGTCATGATTGTTGTGATTCCTGTGGGCATTATGGTGGTGGCCATTTCCCTTGTGATGCTGGTGCCCATTTCCACCATTATGGTTGTGGTGGTTTCCTCCATTCTTATGGAATCCAGAGCTTCCATGGTCACTGTGATAGCTTCGCTTGTGTGTAGGCTCTTGGTACTTGCTAACATGGTGCTTCCTCTTTCTGTTTTCAGACTGCTTTATCTCGCTCTCCAGAGTTATAGCCTGATCAAGCAGGGACTGGAAGGTAGGAGTGTAGGCAACAGACAGAGGGATTGACAGTTCATCATTTAGGCCCTCCAGAAACTTCTCCTTTCTCTTTGCATCGGTGTCAATGTCATCCGGTGCATAGCGTGACAGATTGGTGAACTCATCAATATACACAGACACACTGCGGAATTTCTGTCTGAGATCACAGAATTCTTTCTTCTTCAGACCCATCACACCAGAAGAAATGTGTGCAGCCCGGAACCCTTCTTGGAACAAGTGCCATGTCACTCCTTCAATGGGATGAGTGATCCGGTAAGTGTCCCACCAGCTTGCTGCTGGTCCTTCCAACAGATGAGCTGCAAACCTGACCTTTTCAGCATCAGTGCAACCAGTTGTCACCAAATCCTTGTTGATAGAACGGAGCCAATCCATGGCTTCTAGTGGTTCAGCAGCATGAGAAAACTTGGCAGGACATAGCCTTAGGAACCTTGTAAGCATGTCAACCTGAGGGGGAGGTGGTGGCGGAGGGTTGTTGTTGTTATTATTGTTGTTGTTAGCATTGGCCAGAAACTGAGTCATGACTTCCATGAGTTGAGCCTTGGCTTCCATCATCTGCTGCATCTGTTCCTCAGGAGCGTGATGAGGAGGCATCTGTTGGGTTCAAAATAGGTGAGGTTAGACTTAGAGAAAGAGTCTAAGGGAATAAAGTTTCCTACCGATATGCAAAAACAATCCTTAAAAGAACACACATACATAAACACACAAGCATAGAAGAACCTTTAAACCAAGGACACAATAACTCAATAAATAGTTCGAAGGTACGCAAACGTTTTAAGTCTAAGGGATACAATGTCTATTGCCATACCACAAGCGGTCACGCGCAAAAATGCAAACTCAAAGATAAAGTGTGGTAGTCTATCTAACTATTCTATTCTTCCATGGCGACTTCCACCTCTTCAACATCGAAGCCATTCTCCTTGAGTAGCCTCTTGTAGTCCTGTAGCTCTTCAGTTAGGGTGTCGACCTTCTCTTGAAGCTCCCTCTTGTCGGCGCGCAGCTTCTTGATCAGATCGTGGTCCACTTCAAGCTCGAAGTCACTGCACTCTATCTTCTGCTTCAGCTCTCTAACATCTTTGTTCCTGGCTTGGATCATCCTCTCTTGGCTCTTCCGCTGCTTCTCTTGAGTCTCGAACTTCTCCTCCATCTCCTTGATCTTCTGCCCCTGCTCTAGGTGCTGCTTGTCCTTCTCGGCAAGCTGGGCGCGTAGCTCGTCGTTGTTAAATAGCTCATTGTACCTCTCAACATCGACGTCCCTGACAAGGTACTCTAACTCGGCGAGGTGGGTGCGCATGGGGTCTTGTTCGCTGTCAGTTAGCCCGATGACCATGCCCTCCACATCGTGTCGGTCGTAGGAGTGGGAGTAGTACCCGGGAGCTGGCTATCCAGGTGGTTTGCCAGGTCCGCGGGAAGGAGGTCCCGCCTACCTCACCGGAGTTCACCTTCGAGGTGATCGAGCGCAACTGGGGCGATGGATTGATGCGTGTTCTGCGACACACCATCTCGCGCCTCGTCCACCTCCACTACGAGGAGCTGCTTGGTACCCGCTACGAGCACTACGGGAGGGTCGACTCTGATGGCCTTCCCTACCAGGCCGCCGTGCACACCCCTGCTGGCGTGTAGCTGGCGGTCCTTGTGCGTGGTGAATAACCAGCCCGTTGGGAACCCCAAGAGGAAGGTGTGATGAGTATAGCAGCTAGTTTTCCCTCAGTTAAGAAACCAAGGTATGTCGATCTTGGAGAGGAGAGACAAACGACTGAAGGTGATGCTTGCTAGCTTGCGACAGCTTCGGACAATTTATATATGGCGCCTCGTCCAAGCTTTGCTTGCTAGCTGCAACGCGGAACCTGCACACAACACAACCAAGTACTTCGTTCCCAACTTGCGATGAGGTTGTCAATCTCACCGGTTTGCTTGAAACAAAGGTTATGAGCGTATCGAGTGGAAAACAATAGAGTATGCGAATAAAGTAAACAGTGCGAGTAAAGTAAACAGGTGATAGCAATATGATGGAAATAGGACCGGGGTGCACAGTTCACTAGTGGTGTCTCTCCATAAGATAAATAACACATGCTGGGTAAACAAATTACAGTTGGGCAATTGATAGAATAAAGATAAACGTGATATGTCAAGAAGATCACTATGAGATTTACTCTGGGCATTACAACAAAATACATAGACCGCCATCCAACTGCATCTATGACTAATAATCCACTTGTGGCGAATCAATCCGAGAACTCCACAAGTATTAAGTTGCGAACAACAGATAATTGCATTAAGCAAAGTGTGTAATGTAAACAAAGCATATGCCCTTGAGTATATGAATGTTGTTTTCTCCCTAGTAGCAACAGCACATCTACAACCTTAGAGGTTTCTGTCACTCCCCCAAGTTAAATAGAGGCATGAACCCACTATCGAGCATAAATACCCCCTCTTGGAGTCACTAGCAACTACTCGGCCAAGATAGCTACTAACAACGGAGAGCATGCAAGATCATAAACACCATAGAGATAATAAAAGATAATATTCAGTACACCAACTCAATCATAAACACCAATATTCATCGGATCCCAACAAACCAAACATGTAGAATTACATAACGGTGATCTCAATCATGTAGAGCAGCTCATGAGATCTAAACATGAAGCACATGGTGGAGGAGACAACCATCTAGCTACTGCTATGGACCCATAGTCCAAGGTAGACTACTCACTCATCGCTCCGGAGGCAAGCATGGCGATGAAGAAGACCTCCGGTGGCGATTCCCCTCTCTGGCAGGGTGCCGGAAAGAGCTTCTGGACCCTCCCGATCTTCGGGTCGATAGCGGCGGCGGATCGCGATGTGTTCTGGAAAAGTGATCGGGTACTTAGGTTTTTTCCATCAGGGGGTCTTCATAGGCGAAGGGGCGATGTCAGAGGAGGAGCCAGGTGGCCTCACACCATGGTGGCGCGGGCCAGGGGCTGGCCGCGCCACCCCTGTGTGTGGGCACCTGGTGGCCCCCCGCCTACTCTCCTTCAGATCTCTAGAAGCTTCCAGGTAAAATAAGACTTCAGGAACTTGTTTCATCCAATTCCGAGAATATTTCCTGTGTATCACTTCTGAAACACAAAAATAGCAGAAAACAGGGAACTGACACTGCGGCAACTTGTTAATAGGTTAGTTTCGGAAAATGCATAAAAGTGCCACGAAGTGTAACGAAACATTAGGCAAATGGTGTAAAAACAAGCATGGAGCATCAAAAATTATAGATACGTTGGAGACGTATCAACCCCCTTCAGCCGTCACTTCTGCCACACAGAGGCTCTGCTTCACCACATGCAGGAGCATCTGGACCACGTCCGGATGGTCGCCGATGAGAGAGGACTGGAGCTAGCTGTCCTTCGTGAGGACCTCCAGGAGTCTATCTTCTCACGTCACCGTCTCCTTTCTGCCAAGAGGAAGATTGTGAAGAAGAACAAGGCTCTTAGGAGGCGCGTCCGCGAGTTGGAGGACCACTTGGCTTGTCTTGAGAGCCACGTGTCCGAGCTGGAGGAGGAGACCGCCGAGCTCCGCAAGGAGAACGAGGCGGTACTCGGCCGCGATGACGACCACCAGCAGGCCTTCGACGAGGAGCCCGCTAGCACCGACGACGACGACCAGGGTAGCGAGAGCGGTGATGACCGCAACGCTATCTTGGACTTCTACGCTCCTGAGACTCCTAGCGAGGAGGACCCCGAGGAGGTAGTTCCCCACGTTAGCGGCGACGAGTAGTTCCACCACCCTACCCCTCGCACGTAGGTTGCCGCGTAGTGGTTAGATTACTCCCTTTTGCATACCCGTGTTGTATGGTTTAGTTTGAACCATTTGCTATGTGTGTTGTATGAGACTCTGTGTTATGTATGTGCCTGGACATGTTTGGCACTCTTTTGCCTGTATATATTATGTATGCCTGGACTTGTTATGCATGGTTGTTGTTGGAGCACGTTATGTATGGCTGCCATGGATGTTATGTTATGCATGAGTTTAGTTCTTTTTATTTGAAGCATGCCTAAGTTTCCTTGTTATGAATCTCACAAAACCACTTCTCTCCAGAATGGCTCCGGAAACGCGAGGCCAAGCTGGAGGCAATCTTCCACCACCCCCTGAACCCAGCATGGAGCAGCTGGTGTGGCTCATGCTAGAAGATCGCGAAGCCGCGCGAGCCGAGCGCCAAGCCAACCTCGCAACCCTACAACACCTTGCGCAAATTGCCACCCACCACAACAACCATGGTGGAAATGACGATGAGGAACCCGCAACAAGCTTAGAGATTTCCAAAACTCCAACCCTCCAACCTTCACCAAGTCCACCGAACCTTTGGACGCCGACGATTGGCTCCACACCATCGAGAACAAGCTAGAATATGCGGGAGTTGGAGAGAACGAGAAAGTGCTCTATGCCACTCACTTCCTAGCAGGAGCAGCAAGTGCATGGTGGGAGAACGTTCATGCCATGCAGCCCGAAGGCCAAGTAATGACTTGGGAAGCTTTCAAGACCAAGTTCCGCAAAGCCCACATTCCCTCCAGACTCATCAAGATCATGCGCGACAAGTTTCTCAACCTCAAGCAAGGTGGTATGAGTGTCACCAAGTATCTCGACAAGTTCACTACTTGGGGGAGGTATGCCCCTAATGACATCGACACTGACGAGAAGAAGAGGGAACACTTCCTAAACGGACTTCAGGAAGAACTGCAAACCTATCTGGTAGCTGTGCCTTACAATGACCTAGAAGCTCTGGTAGATGCTGCTATCATGGTGGAAGACAAGAACAAAGCTGCCCGCGAAAGCCGAAAGAGAAGGATGATGAGTCAGGGTGGACCAAGCAGTCAAAGATCCCGCAGCATGCCCCCATCAAGGTCTGCTCCACCCCCTCAGAGGTTCACCTCTCAAGCTCCCAGGCCGAATAACCTCAACTGCCAATACCCAAGCAACCGCCCTACCAGCGGGAATCCTTCTAGAGGAAACTGCAACACCTTCAACCCCACCAACCACAGCCAAGGAAGTGGCTGCTATACTTGTGGCCAGCCAGGACATTTCTCTAAGGAGTGTCCCCTGAAGAAACCTTCTGCGCCGAGCCTCAGCGTGCCGAGACCCAATCAGGGTCAAGGCCGTGGACCCCCTGGAAGGAACCCGAAGAGTCAAGCAAATGTTGCTCGAGGCCGCCTGAATCATATCAATGCAGCTGAAGCTGAAGAGGCACCCAATGTTGTGCTTGGTACGTTTCTCGTCAACTCCGTGCCTGCGAAAATTCTATTTGATTCTGGTGCATCACATTCATTTGTCACGGAGAACTTCATGGATAAGGATAGACTAAAACCTAGTCGCAGGGATAGACTCATGATAGTGCAAATCCCTGGGTCATCTGTCAAGACCCAACTATCCTGCAGAAATGTCCCAGTAGAACTCTACGGGGAGAAATTCCAAGCGGATCTGATTGTTCTAGGCTCAAAGGGATTGGATGTGGTACTTGGAATGGAATGGATGTCCAAGTACCAGGGGCACATTGACTATGCTTGGAAAGCCATAACCGTGACCAGCAGTAGTGGGGTTTTGATTGAGCACGTAGCAACCATGCCATCCCGCAAAGCCTACTACAAGAAGTCTGTCTCTGGGCCGACTCTTGATCAAGTCCCGGTGGTATGTGAGTACCCCGACGTCTTCCCTGAGGAGTTGCCAGGTATGCCCTCTGACCGGGATATCGAGTTCATGATAGAGTTGATTCCTGGAACAGCTCCCATTTCTCAACGACCCTGTCGTATGAACCCCCCAGGAACTTGAGGAGTTAAAGAAGCAACTTGCTGACATGCTTAGCAAAGGCCTTATCCGTCCCAGCGCTTCACCTTGGGGATCGCCTGTTCTGTTTGTGGACAAGCGAGACGGTACCATACGACTATGTGTGGATTACCATAAGCTCAATAAGGTGACCATCAAGAATAAATACCCACTCCCGAAGATTGAAGACCTGTTCGATCAGCTGAATGGAGCCAAAGTGTTCTCCAAGATTGATCTCCGCACTGGATATCATCAGCTGAAGGTCAGAGAGTCTGATATTCCCAAGACCGCTTTCACCACTTGCTATGGCCTATTCGAGTACACCGTCATGTCCTTTGGCCTAACCAATGCCCCTGCCTATTTCATAAATCTCATGAATAAAGTATTCATGAAGTTCCCCGACAAGTTTGTGGTGGTCTTCATCGATGACATCTTAGTTTATTCTAAGACCGAGGAAGAGCATGCAGAACATCTGCGACTACTGTTGGGAACCCTGCGCGAACACCAGCTTTACGCCAAGTTTAGCAAATGTGAGTTTTGGCTGAACGAAGTTGGTTTTCTAGGCCATGTACTCTCAGCTGGTGGAGTATCCGTTGATCCCTCAAAAATCACCTCTATCATGGAAAGAAAAGCCCCAACCAATCCCACTGAAGTCCGAGCATTCCTTGTGCTAGCCGGGTATTACCGGAAGTTTATAGAAGGGTTCTCCAGCATTACTCGCACATTGACTCAGATGCTCAAGAAAGATAAGAAGTTTGAGTGGACTAAGAAGTGCGAGCAGAGTTTCCAAGAGCTCAAGAAGAGACTAGTGATAGCTCCTATCCTAACCATGCCCGATATCACCAAGAGCTTCGATGTCTACTGCGATGCATCCAAGCTTGATGTTGGAAGTGTCTTGATGCAAGACGGCAAAGTTATCGCCTACCTGTCCCGTCAACTACGCCCTCATGAGCTGAACTACCCTACTCATGACCTTGAGCTTGTCGCTGTTGTCCATGCCCTCAAAACATGGCAACACTACCTTATGGGGAATCATTGTGAGATCTACACCGACCACAAGAGCCTGAAGTACATCTTCTCCTAGAAAGAGTTGAACATGAGACAAAGGAGATGGATTGAACTTATCAAAGACTATGACCTAGGCATTCATTACCATCCCGGTAAAGCGAATGTGGTCGCCGATGCCCTTAGCCGAGAGCCCTGTTCCCTAAATACCTTGTTGAAGACAAACTAGCCAACCCTATGCGAGGAGTTTGAGAAGTTCGGACTTGAGCTAGTAAGCCACGGTTTCTTAGTGAACCTTGAAGTCCAACCCACTCTCTTCGACCAGATCAAGGAAGCTCAGAAGGGTCATGAGAGTATAGAAGGTATTAAACGTAGGATGGGACGAGAGGAAGTACCTGGATTTTTAATTGACCAGGAAGGTGTGCTCTGGTATAATGGCCGCCTATGCGTCCCTAGCATCGAGGAGTTAAAACAGCTTATTCTGGCAGAGGCCCATGATACCCCTTACTCTATTCATCCTGGAGGCACCAAAATGTACCAAGACTTGAAGGAAAGGTTTTGGTGGCACGGTATGAAGCGAGAGATAGCTTTCTATATCGCTCGATGTGACGTCTGCCAGCATGTCAAGGCTGAGCACCAAAAGCCGGCGGGTCTGCTGCAGCCATTAAAGGTGCCAATGTGGAAGTGGGAGGAAGTCGGAATGGATTACATCACTGGGCTGCCTAGATCAAACCAAGGCCATGACTCTATCTGGGTTATTATTGATCGCCTGACTAAGGTCGCCCATTTTTAGCCTGTCAAGACCACCCATAAGGGCCGAGACCTAGCTGACCTGTATATGTCCAGAATTGTTAGCCTCCATGGAGTGCCCAAGGTGATTGTGACTGATCGAGGCACTCAGTTCACCTCAAGATTCTGGAACAAACTTCACGAAGCCTTGGGAACAAAACTCTCCTTTAGCACAGCCTACCACCCGCAGACTGGTGGCCAAACCGAAAGGGTAAACCAAATCCTCGAAGACATGCTTAGAGCCTGCGTCCTCTCATATGGAGCCAAGTGGGAGGACTGCCTGCCATTTGCTGAGTTCTCCTACAACAATAGCTATCAGGCTAGTCTGCAGATGGCCCCATTCGAAGCCCTATATGGCCGCAAGTGTCGTACCCGTCTCAACTGGTCTGAGACTAGAGAAAGCCAAGTGTTTAGGTCCTATGTGATCAAGGAAGCCGAAGAGCAAGTCCAGCTCATCCGCAACCATTTGAAAGCAGCCCAGTCACGACAAAAGAGTTATGTCGACCCAAAGAGGAGACCTATCACCTTCAATGTGGGAGACTTTGTCTACCTTCGAGTCACACCACTCAAGGGTATGCAACACTTCCATGTCAAAGGTAAACTTGCACCCCGGTACATCGGACCATTCAAGATCTTGGACCGTAAAGGCGCCATGTCCTACAAGTTAGAACTACCCCCAAAGCTGTCCGAGTTCCATGATGTCTTCCATGTGTCGCAACTCCGCAAATGTCTCCAAGTCCCTAACAAGCCCGAGACCTTCAAGGAGATCGATCACAACTCCATTGATCTAAACCACAACCTCACTTATCGGGAGAGACCTATTCGCATTCTTGAAGAAAATGTTCGTCTTACCCGTAGATACAAGATCAAGATGTATAAGGTGCAATGGAGTAACCACACCAAAGACGAAGCTACCTGGGAACGTGAGGATTATCTTCGACGAGAGTTTCCCGAACTACTCCACGCTTAGCTACCGAATCTCGGGACGAGATTCTTTTTAAGGGGGGAAGGTCTGTAACACCTCACTTTTGTAGACCAAGATAAAAACCTTTGTTTAAAATACTTTGTCTAGAAGGAAATAAAAACTTTTGCTAAGCTTTGAGCTTGTGTGCTATTACCCATGATTTCATGTGTGTGTGTGTCTATGATCCCATGTGAGTGTGTTTGTGTGGAGTATGCCATGTTTCTTTTTAAACACATGTGCTCTTGATCTAGAATAAGTCTTATGATTTCATGCACCAAATTTTGACCCTAGCTTCTACTTGTGTGCACCAAAAACCCTAGCATGAACCCTTTGTTTGATCACCTCTCTACTTCTTTTCTTTTCCTTTTATTTTTGCTCCTTTATCTGAAATTAGAGGCATCTCTAAAACCCTAGCATATCAAGATAAAAAATCTTCAAACTTTGGCCTTGGCTACTTAACCATGTTTGAAAACCTCTGGAGACTATTTTGATAGTTTTTCAAATCTAGTTTGGCTAAATTGAAATTCAAATTTGAATTCGACTAAGTTACCCTAGCTTGGCCTATTCTCTTCTCTCTCCCTCTTTCCTTCCTTTGCAAGCCGACCTAGGGGAGGGAAGGAGATCTGCACTGCCTCTCTCTCTCTGAAGCCTAGGAGATCTTGGAATTTTTTTGCTGTTGTTGTTTTTTAGTTGGACTCGAGGGAGAGGAGGAGCCCGAGGCTGCCACCCTGCCAGGACTCCCTTCCCTCTCTTCTGCTTCAACCACCACTGCCGCCGCTGACCCCCAATGGGTGAACGCCATCCTGCTAGCCCCCTAGCCCGACCCCCACCTCGCAGAGACCCGACCCAGCCACCCCATGCCGCCCAGGACATCGCCATGGCCACCGAGGACGCCCGATCGAGGCAGAGCGCCACCGACCACCCCCTGGCCCGTCACTTCGCCACCAGCCACATGTCGGCCTCGACGACCAATTCCCTGAGCCAGACCAGCCCGAGCCTCATCGTGCATGCCACCCTGACCACGCCGATCCGACGTGACCGAGCCGCCCAGAGCGCACAGCGTGTGTGTCGCGTTCCCGCGCACATAGAACCGCTCCTACATCGCCGTTCACGCACACCTGCATGGCATCGAACAGTCGACGCGAGGACACCTACGCCCTGCACCGCGATGCACCGAGACACCCCCATGGCACACCGTTTCACTCCCAGGCGTTCTAAAAACTGTCGTGCCCTAGCCGAACCACCTAGCCACCGACACCGCCCACCTGTTCCCTGCACTCAGTGCACGATGCCGCCCCAGAGAACCGCCCACGACACCCAATGGCATCCATCACTGGTGCACCCTAGACCATGCCCATCCGGTGATATAAAACCCGAGGCCACCTCTGGAACCCTCCCATGTCATCCATTTGTTTCCACTCCACTCCCCTTCACCTGCAGAACCCCTCTCCCATGGAGCCATTCCCTCTCTGCCGCTGTTGAAGCCCGAGGTCATCATTAGATCGCCAACCACCGGGGAAGGTTGCCGTCGATCTGCATCGCCATTCTACTCCCTCTCTAGTCCTTGGTGCCCTTTTCCATCTCCCAGACCTCACCC
Organism: Dactylis glomerata; assembly: GCA_007115705.1. Taxonomy (NCBI): domain Eukaryota; kingdom Viridiplantae; phylum Streptophyta; class Magnoliopsida; order Poales; family Poaceae; genus Dactylis; species Dactylis glomerata. The sequence goes on along the minus strand of QXEO01000406.1, from coordinate 2,700,525 downwards.
CGTGCCTTGTTTGCCTTGCAGAGACCTGCAGGCATCGCCATCACCACCACCTGCCGGAGAGCACATCGGCGACTTCGACATCACCGCGAGAGCTGCAGGCCCTGCATGCAAGCCGTTTGGACCCGGACCCCCTCCTGAGAACCTCCGCCACCAAGCCAGTCGCCGCCGACTGCCAGAGCACCCTCGGTGAGCTTCCCCTCGTGAAACCCTAGCCGGCGCTGTTTCCCTCGCGCGCATGCAGCAGGAGGTGTGGACGACGACCTTTGGCTATCGATCGTCGTCTAATCGGATCGCCAGGGGTAGCCCATACCACTTCGGCCGCCACCGGGCTGGCCGGCGAGCCGGCTGGGCCGATCTGGCCTAGATCTGGCGAGGCCCGGCCAGATCCGGCCTCTTTTCTTTTTTTTCCTCTATGCATTATCTGTTTAGTTAATAACTGCTGCAAAAAAAATGCTTAGAAAATCTTTTAGACCTTAGAAATTTGTGATTCAAATTTTCCTGTGATCCATGCAATGTTGTTTAGCCACTGGTACTGCATGTTTTATTTTTAGGACCTCCAATAGTATCTGGCAATTAAATAGTGTAAATCTATTGATTTTCACTCATATTTGCAAATATGATGTTCTGTGTAATGAAATTTAGTGATTCCAATTATCAGTGATGCTATGCTGTCATGTGAAGCTGTAGAAACTAGATTTTCTATTTTAGCATCAAAGTCTTTGGAAAACTCTTAGTGGAGCCAAAAACTCTAGGATGGGAAAACTCTCGGGAAAGTTTTGAAAATGGTTTCGAAAACCTTGGAGTAGTATCTACTCCACTGAAATGTTTTCTAAATGATTTTTGGGACAAATGGAAAATTGGGATATGGAAGGAAAGGAGTTGGTGATTAAGGAAAAAGGCATTGGTGTTTCTTTGTAGTCGCTCGGAGCAATTAACCCGTGCAACCACATTACCCCGGTATGGGGCGGGGCTTAGTTTGAAGTTTATTTTCTTTAGTGCGGGGAGCCTCACAACTATATAAGGGTCCGTAGGACCCCGGAATCTGGGTTGACGCCAAAAGAGGTCAACACATATCGCGGCATATCCTGAGCCGCCGGAAGACACTTGGGTTATCCCGCCGTGGCGCCGGGGTTACGCTCTGGAGGAGGTACTGTCGGGATGTGCCGGTGAGGTCAACTCCAGAGGGTAGGCACCCGTACGAAGGTAGATAGATGGAGGGCTCTGATCGATTATCCGAACCCCGCATACTTGTGTATGATGGTCCGTGGTGGTATCCCGACGGATTTATCGGATGGTGTGGGTAAAGTGTACAACCTCTGTAGAGTGTAAACCTATTCGAATAGCCAAGTCCTCGGTCATGGGCGGTTGTAAAGATCACTACATTGCCCAATGTCAGGTTTTGGTTTTATAAATGGTTTTCAAGAAAAATGGAGTTTGTGCCGGACGAAGTACTTGGAGGGTACGACCGTGGCATGGGTGTGGATCGGCGTACTTGGAGGGTACTGCCGACGACTTGAGGTGGTCATGTCTGATTGACCACCGACCTTATCTTACAAAGGAGTTTCCCCCTTTCCTAGAGCTTTTCCTATAATTCATTTATAAAAGTCTTCTTTAAGAAGGATATAGAAATGTCGTAAGACATGCTATGTCAACACAGAAAACTTGCTAGTTTATAGTTTCATTAAAGTCAAGCCAACGCTTGCTACAGCCATATAGCATGTAAATGTTCCTCTCCTAGATGGTTTGTGAGTACAATTCCAAAATGTACTCACGGCTTTGTCCCTGGCTATTAACTTTGCCAGACTTTGGCGATGACTATGAGGAGGATGATGAGGAGTACGACGACACCAGTGCGAATTAGGAATCATTTCCCGGCCAGTCGCTTGTAGGGTAGTAGGCATAACTTGGGTCAGCTACGCTGCATGTATCTGCTGTTACTTCATTAATAAGTGTGTCAGTTGAACTTGCCCTGCGTGGCATTTATATTCAGGCAAACGGCTTATGTAAGACTTTAATACTCGCTATGTAATGGATGATGTAATCTGAAATGCCAACTCTGTTATGTGGATTCATGACGATCTCCTGGGATCGTGAATTGTATGCATAACGGGAATCCCGGGTGGTAAGCCAGGGTCCCCATAGATACCGGGATTGCGCCAGAATCGGCTAAAAACGGCGGAGGTGTCCACTGGCTCCGGCGATAAAATTCACCAGCCTGGCGGTGATTTGAGCGGGCGAAAAGAGAGAGGTGAGAGAGGGGAGCATGGCGGTATTTATAGTGGGCGATGTTGTGGAGTAGGGGTTAAGAACGAGGCAGTTTCAGTGAGATTTTCCCAGGATCGGATACATGCTCAACGTGGACTCCAGGCTGAAGGTTGAAGATGGCTTACAGATGGGGCTGGTGTGTTAGAGAGAGGAGGGAAAAAGGGGTACTGGTTTATGAAAGGGATAAAGGGGTCGTGGGCTCGATCTGGTGCTGGGTCGGATTGGTTCCCCGGGGCCCTTTTCTATTTTTTGTTTCTCCTTTTCTTCTTTTTCATTTCTGTTTTGTTTTTTATTTCTTCATAGCTTTTGATTTAGATAACCAAATGAGTTCAAACCAATTTCAATTTTTTTTCTAAAATTCAACACAACAATACAACATAGCAAGAAACAAGTTTTAAGGATAAAACTTATTTTCATCAAAACCTTATAGGTTCGGCCAATAGGGCTTTATTTGCATATTCCAAAATATAAATAGGGTTTAAAAATAATCCTTTATAATTCAGCGAATAAATATTTATAAAAAAATATTTGAACTTTATTTTAAAACATACTTTTGGTGATACAAACTTTATTTAATATAAATCATATTGGTAATATGTCCTTTGCAATATGGCTTGCATAGGTTTGATTAAATGCAAAATAGTATTTTGGAAATTCTATTTTCTCAAAAAGAATTCCTTTAAAGGATTGATAGAAAATTTGAAATAGTTTTTATAACAAAACATTTGAATATAATTTTTTAATAAGAAACTCTTTTATAAATTGGAAAACCTTGGAGGCCAAAATATGTTAGATTTGAAAGTTTAGGAAAACTTTATTTAGGGAAAAGCTTTTAAATAAACCCAAAAGCTTTTAAATTCAATTAAAATTGTTTTTTATTCCAAAATTTGAAAAGTGCTGGGATGTTATAGACTACCACCCTTAAAAGGAATCTCATCCCTGAGTTTCTGAGAGGCTAGAAAAGAAAGATGGGTTTGGTATATCTATGTTTAGGGTTCTCGGTGGCTACCACCCTTAAAAGAAACTTTTGTGGGTATTCTAGGTCTTGGGGTTCTTAGTAAGCACATCTTGGATATGACTTGAAACTTGGTCATCTTTTGTGCCATAAGTAGCTTCCATCTTATTATCCAATAGGTGGGTGTCTATCCACATACAATAGCATCGAATCTTCCTCAAGATGGCTTGAGTATAACTTTCCTCCATTGTAATGCTTCAATCCAACAATGACATTTATTGAATGACTTTGGACACTGAAGGGTTACTCTTTCAGTAAATTAGAAGACCAGTTAAGATGATCTCGTATCTTCATTTCATCCTCTTTATTGACATCATTGGCAATCTTCTGATACGTCTCAGACATATCTATAATTTTTGATGCTCCATGCTTGTTCTTACACCATTTTCTTAGTGTTTTGTTACACTTCGTGGCATTTTTATGCATTTTATGGAACTAACCTATTAACAAGATGCCACAGTGCCAGTTCCCTGTTTTCTGCTTTTTTGTGTTTCAAAAAAGTTACACAGGAGATATTCTCGGAATTGGACGAAACAAAAGCCGAACATCCTAATATTTACCAAAGCTTCTAGAAGTCCGAAGAAAAGATGGAGGGGGGCCACGGGCTGGCCACACCATAGGGCGGTGTGGCCAGGCCCAGGCCCACGCCCCCTATGGGTGAGGCCACCCTGGTCCACCTCTGACGCTGCCCCTTCGCCTATAAAGACCCCCCGATGGGAAAAACTTAAAGACCCGATCAATTTTCTAGAAACACATCGCGATCCGCCACCGTCCTTGACCCAAGATTGGGAGGGTCCAGAAGCTCTTCTCGGCACCCTGCCGGAGAGGGGAATCGCCACTGGAGGTCTTCTTCATCGCCATGCTTGCCTCCGGCGCGATGAGTGAGTAGTCTACCTTGGACTATGGGTCCATAGCAGTAGCTAGATGGTTGTCTTCTCCACCATGTGCTTCATGTTTAGATCTCGTGAGCTGCCTTACATGATCAAGATCATCTTTATGTAATTCTACATGTTGTGTTAGTTGGGATCCGATGAATATTGGTGTTATGTTAAGTTGATTGCTGAATATTATCTTATGTTATCTCTATGTTGTTTATGATCTTGCATGCTCTCCGTTGTTAGTAGCTATCTTGGCCAAGTAGATACTAGTGACTCCAAGAGGGGGTATTTATTGTCAATAGTTGGGTTCATGCCTCTATTTAATCTGGGGGAGTGACAGAAACCTCTAAGGTTGTAGATGTGTTGTTGCCACTAGGGAGAAAACAACATTCTTGTGTCCAAGGACATTCATTTTGTATATATTACACACTTTGCTTAATGCAGTTATCTGTTGTTCGCAACTTAATACTCGAGGGGTGTTTGGACGATATCCCCGCGAGTGGATTATTAGTCATAGATGCAGTTGGATGGCGGTCTATGTATTTTGTTGTAATGCCCAGAGTAAATCTCATAGTGATCCTCGTGACATATACACGTTATCTTTATTCTATCAATTGCCCAACTGTAATTTGTTTACCTAGCATGTTGTTATTTATCTTATGGAGAGACACCAGTAGTTAACTGTGGACCCCGGTACAATTTCCTTTACATTGCTAGTACTATTTACTTTTACTCGCACTATTTACTTTCTCACATACTACTATTACTTTCCACTCGATACGCTCAATCCTTTGTTTACAGCAAACCGGTGAGATTGACAACCTCATCGTAAGTTGGGAGCAAAGTACTTGGTTGTGTTGTGTGCAGGTTCCACGTTGCTGCTGGTGTAAAGCAAAGCCCTGGACGAGGCTCCTTATAAATTGTCCGGAGCTGTCGCGAAGCTAGCAGGCATCACCTTCTGAAGATTGGCTTTTTCCTACTGGTTCGATAAACCTCGATTTCTTACTGAGGGAAAATTTGCTGCTGTGCTCATCATACCTTCTCCTAGGGTTCCCAACTGGTCGGTCATCTACATCAACACCGCACCGCAATCAAGCTATTTTCTGGCGCCGTTGCCGGGGAAAAAGAAGATTTTGGCAAGGGGAGTTTCGCACGCACATCCTTTACTTTGTTTTAGTTTTGCTTTACTTTATTTTTGCTTGCATCGTTTTATAAAAAATATAAAAAAATTAGTATCCTTTATAGTTGTTACTTTATTATTCTTAGTTCATTATGTTGTTCCCTAAGTATATTTTGGAGGACATCTCAGTAGGTAGTGGTTCTATTATTGGGAAAGGTAACATTGAGGAGTTCTTTAATCATATTAGCATGCATAAAGTTGTTGAGGATAAATCTTTGGCTGAGCTTGCTCCTAGTTATGAAGTTGCTTCTGCTTATTTAGCTCACATGTTGGAAGCTAGGTTTGCTAGCCTTAATCCTTTTATGCAACACATGTTTCTTAAGCTTCATGATATTGAAGACTCTGAAAAGAAAGATTTTATTTTGGAGACTTTGCGTAGAGAATTTAGAGATGTTGTTATTGAAGCTAGGAAAGTTTTTGAGCGTTTTAATATGCTTGGTTTGCCTGTTAAGGTTGTTGGTACAACCAAAGAAGATTTCAAAGTACCAATACCTTGCAAACTTGTAGGAATGCATGCAGCTTTGGAAAAGAATTTCAATTGGATTTGTCCTGAAAATCTTTTTGATGAAAGTAGTGTACCAAAGCGTGATCATAAATGATCTTAAAAAATTCATTTGGACACAATTCAATTTATTGTTGAAAAGACTTCTGCAATTGATCTTAATGCCTCTTTCGAAAATACTTGATTTGCACCTTTCTGTGCCTAGCTCAAAGGCATTAAAGAAAAGCACTCTTGGGAGATAACCCATTGTTTTACTTTCAGTTCTTTTTCTTTTATTTGAGTCCTGGAAGTTATTACTACTGTAATAACTGCTCCTTATCCTTTTTATTTCGTTGTTGTGCCAAGAGAAACCTCTAATTTGAGTGAGGTAAGATTTGGGGAAGTTGCTGTCCTGAAACAGATTTTGGTGCTGCACCGTAAAAATTCGTCAAAATTCTCTGAATATCTTTCTGACCTGAGATTTCTTGTGCATATGACCCAGGTTATATCCAAACTTTCATTAGTTTTGACACTTTTTGATTTGAGCAACAGAAAACCCTCCAAAAAATCGACCTTTATTTTGATAGATTTCTGCCACTATTTGTGTTTGCCTCTCGATCGCCTTCTTTTTGAGTTCTTTTGATCACGGAACTTTTGGGGAAGTTGCTACAGTAGTATATGCTTTATGTGTGGTGGTTTTGAGTTGAAATCTGAACCAAAAAGGGTTGATTCATTATTATGCTTACACTAATGTTGCTAATAGAATTGTGTTGAGTTTTGTATGAAGGAAGTTTTCAAGTGTAGGGATTGGAGAATGATGAGATGAGTTGAAGAATGGACAAAAGCTCAAGCTTGGGGATGCCCACGCACCCCAAGAAATATCCAAGAGGTACAAGCGTCAAACCTTGGGGATGCCCACGAGGCACCCCTTCTTCATCGGCAAAAATCAGGTCACCTTTCAACACACTATATTTTTATTGCTTCATGCACTAAGAGTTTTTCTTGGAGCGTCTTTACTTTAGTTTTCATTTTTGTTTAGTTTTGTTTGCTGCAATAAATGGTTGGACCCCAACAAATTTCTTTTGGAGAAGTTGCCTTGCTTTTCATTTGTCAAGAACACTCCATTTTTCACTCTTATCGTTCAACGAGTGTTCTCTTTTTCTGCTACTTCGTTAGCTTTTATTTTTCGCCTTGATTTTTGTTCAGATCTTGTTTTATCTTTGCATAAAGGTGTATTTGGACCTTTGGTCCACGTTGGTTTTCATCAAAAGAGTTATTTCAAAATGGTTCGAATGGTTTTGGAAAAGAGAAAAAGTTTCATGCAAAAAAAAGTGGTACAAAAAGGAACTTGTTTAGACTGCGGCTTAGACTTTTGCATGTCGTGCTTGATGTCATTTTTATAGTATGCTTAGTGGTTTTGCAGTAGCATGACTTGTATCAAATGACTGAGATTGCTTAATGAGCCTTTGAAAAAAATTATGCGTTGTTTTTATTATTTGGAAGCATTATTTTGGTTTTCTCCTTGATGCTTTATTTGGGTTGACTTGGTGCATGCTTACAACATGTTTGACTCATACAAAGTCGCCATAAGCCTCTATGATCATTTAGTTTTTGACTTTTGATGCCATTTTATGCTTCTCTTAATGATGTTTTGTTGCTATGCATGATTATGGCCGTTATTGCTCTCTTGGTTGGTCGCTCCCAGTCTTTTGCTAGCCCTCACTTTGTACTGAGTATGTGTTGTCGATATACCAAATGGGTATACCAGTGACGTAGTCTCATACCAGCAAACCCGGGTGGCCCATAGATGGTGGTCAGGCCTATGGCCTAACCGGGCGGCCTAGTTGCTGGTGGTATGGCGGATTGAAGGCTGCCATGCCATGGCGGATTCCCAGACGCACCCGTGCCATGGCAGATTCCGAGACACACCCGTGCCATGGCAGATTCCCGGACAGCAAGAGCTCATAGCAGATTCCTCAAGACATGCTTATGACAGATTTGCCATATAGTACAAGATATTGTATAGGACTTAGTCTAGGACTCTATGTAGTATCCGCCCCAGAACCGCCGTGATGCCCACGCCAGGCGCCTTTATAAGCCGGCGTGGAGGAGCCCTTGAGGCACGACTTAGCCATAAGGCTAGAAGACATAGCAGATCGCATCGCGACCAACACAACCATTGTAATCTGTACACATTGTGCCATTATAGTGAGTTGTAGCAGGATGTAGCGATCCTCCACCGCGGGGACGTGAACCTGGGTAATCCCTATCTATCACCGTCCTGGGCACCAGATCGCCTATCCCCTCTTTCTATCGCCTTGAGGTACCCCTTATGGCATACGTGTCATAAGAATCACGATAGTTGGCGCCCACCGTGGGGCCAGGGTTTCTGGAATCGATCCGGGAGGAATCACTCGCCGTCTTCGACGGCGGTCGGATCGGATCGCTTTCATCTGCAACATCGGCGGAAAATTTATCATCGCCCCAGGCTAGGTAATCGGGATCTCGACATAACAGCCCTCACATTGACGGATCGTCTTGATCCCTTGTGTTCGAGGCGGCGCCGATCATATCCGATTGTCGATCTGCCGAACTACAACAAAACCGAGACCGACGGGAACGTTCCTTGGAGCTCTGACTCGTTCTTCCGCTATGGTTTTTGTACGTGACGACGCCATGGTCCCTGCCGATTGGATCAGATGCACTGCTCTTGGCGGGATCTCTCATTTATATGGGTCGCGTCGCGTCGCAAGCCAAAACCAAGTCAGAAGCGCGCGTGTCAGGCAAAGGAATATGCTCACATGACGTTGTCTCAAGCATATGACCGAAAAAGGTAGTACTTCTTGCTGTGAAGATTATAGCAGATGCAGTCCTAGCAGATATATGGCGGCCGACTGCGAGGTATTGAGATGGTTTTTGCCGCGGATTACCGTGTAGCTGTCTCCGCCATCGTCGCTAGCCTCGGTGCCGGATCCGACTAGGCGGCCGAGTATGGCTTTGTCCATCGTCGCCGGTGTAGATTACATTGGCTCCGCAACGACTGTACATCCGCCATGTATCAACACATGCTTGGCGTTGCTGGCTTCGCCGCCGCTGCGGATTATTTATACTCCGCCATGTCTCTATATCTGTTCGGTGTCGCTGGCTCTGCCGCCGCTATCTCAGATTATTCATACTCCTCGTCTTAGCGTCGCTGGCTTCACCACCGCCGCGGATTGCTTCTACTCCGCCATGGATAGCGCGTGTGGCCGGCAACCAGCGAGGCGACGGAGTGCCTATTGTGCTCCCTCCTTGGCCTGGTTGCCTCTCCTTACGTGCATGCATGTGTACGGATGAAGCGCCCTCTACACCTGCTAGCTATATGTATGACACGCAGTCCACCAAGATTGCCGCCTATGTGTGCCTGGCTTCCTTGACTGCTGTTGTATGTCGTATGGCCGGTTTCGTTGTTGGCACCCATGTGCATGTCCCCTACGATCCGCGCGCCTTACTCTGAGGGCGGTCGTGTTCGACTCCACGATGGTTGCGTTGAACAACGTCGCAAGGCTAACAGAGGAACCATAGCGGGAGCGTACGTGACAGACACAGCTAACCTTGAAGACAGAAGAAAAATCCACTTTATCTTGCCTGAGCATAAAAGAAAAGAGCCAATTGATTGACCAATTCGATCGATGGTTTGCTGCTGTAGCTAGCTCACGTGAAGGTCAAGGAAGAATGCATGGAATTTGCGTCAAGAAGGCCAATCACGTGTATGGATTTTCCGCCAGCGACGATGTGTGATCTGTTCGGCGCTCATAGCGGCTTATACCATTGCCATCGGTGCCGCCGGCGGCTTTGCCATCGCTGTTGATTATTCCTACTTCGCTACCGTGGCAGACTATTTTGCCGCAAACAACATCGACTTCGTTTAAGCAGCTAAGTCCCTATTTATATTTAATATTTAATATTTGTTTATGATCATGAGATAAAGATTGGTTCACTCATATTCTGAGTCTTTTACCGCTTTCGTTTTGATCATATACTTTTCCACGATTTGCCTTGCGCTCGTGAGTAAACTTTTGACTGGCTTGCTTCTAAAAGCGCCGGTATCATGCAAAATCCGCCATCCGGCGTTAGTTTAAGTTTTCTGGCCTACACGTTTTCTGATGTTTTATATGTGGATTCCCGAGTAGTGACATTTTGGCACTTTAAAGCCGCCATCCGTTTCTAAGGTTTTGGACGGCTGCTATCAAGCGCTATCGCCATGGCGGATTGTTCGTGCAAAATTTTGCCATCTCACGAAAAGTCAAGCATATAACCGGAAGAACGGATAAACCAGCACTTGCTTAAAATATATTAAATGCACATGAACTGATCAAGATAGTTGAGTTTTTTCCGCCTTGACAGTTTTATGTTGTTCAACAGCTGCATAGTTTCAGCTTTAAAACATTTGTTCAATAGCCGTGTTTTATCCGCCTTGCATTTGTTTGTTGAACACAAGAACAATTTAATATAATTGTGTTTTATTTTCATGTCACAGGTACATATGACGCTTGGACGCTTTGCTGGTGCCCGATCTGAGGTGTTTTCGAGCCACTCAGCTCAAATACCCGGGGGCTACCTTCGATGGCAGCCCAAATCTGCCATGCAACGGCCACCTTTGATGGCATCCCAAATCTGCCATGGATCGGACACCTTTGATGGCAGCCCAAATCTGCCATGCAGCGGCCACCTTTGATGGCATCCCAAATCTGCCATGGAGCAGATACCTTTGATGACAGCCCAAATCTACCATGGAGCGGCCACCTTGGAGCAGTCCGCCATGGAGCAGGATGCCTTGAGACCGCCATGGAGCATGCCAACTTGGAGCAGATTGCCATGGAGCAGGATGCCCTGAGGTCACCTTGGAGCCGGCCGCCATGGAGCTGGCCGCCTGGGGGCTGTGGCCATAGTATGTTGATGCTAAGTTTTGTGAAGTTCTCTTAGAGCATTGCGCCGGATAGAAATCCGCCATAACGCTCGAGGGCTACTCATCACATTTTAACTACGTAGTTCTCTTAGAGCCCTATGCCGGATAGAAATCTGCCATAATGCTCGGGGGCTACAGCTAGCAAAAAATCCTAAGTCTTCTGAGAGCACCGCTAGGAAAAATTGTGTAGCGGTGCTTGGGGGCTACAGGCTAAAAATTCTAAGTAGTTTCTCTAAGAGCACCCTGATGGATTCTCTATGAGAACCCGCCATGGCGCTCGGGGGCTACACATGGTGTAAAAGCATAGAAGTTCAAAAACAGAAGCAGTGCGATAATTTTGCGCTCACTGTTTGGTAAGCTTCGAGGCAACATCTTATACTGGAAGGAACGTTCCCTGAGCTTGGAAGAAACACAAGTTATCCGCCTTGGATTTGTTCGCAGTAGCATACCAGCATGTATCTAGAGCATTGCACTGCAAGTATGAGACGTCACTGGTCCGCCTAAAGTTATAGGCGGATGAAATTTATTCTTTGGGAGCTCTACGAGATCTTTCACGCGACTGTCTTGAAGATGAAGATGAAGATAAAAAGCCCATCAAGCAATGAGGACAAAAGAGAAGATCTCAAAGAAATCCGGGGGCTACTGTTGTGGATATACCAAACGGGTATACTAGTGACGTAGTCTCATACCAGCAAACCCGGGTGGCCCATAGATGGTGATCAGGCCTATGGCCTAACCGGGCGGCCTAGTTGCTGATGGTATGGCGGATTGAAGTCTGCCATGCCATGGCGGATTCCATGCTGCCATGCCATGGCAGATTCCCAGACGCACCCGTGCCATGGCAGATTCCCGGACAGCAGGAGCTCATAGCAGATTCCTCAAGACATGCTTATGGCAGATTTGCCATGTAGTACAAGATATTGTATAGGACTTAGTCTAGGACTCTATGTAGTATCTGCCCCGGAACCGCCGTGATGCCCATGCCAGGCGCCTTTATAAGCCGGTGTGGAGGAGCCCTTGAGGCACGACTTAGCCATAAGGGTAGAAGACATAGCATATCGCATCGCGACCAGCACAACCATTGTAATCTGTACACATTGTGCCATTATAGTGAGTTGTAGCAGGATGTAGCGATCCTCCACCGCGGGGACGTGAACCTGGGTAATCCCTGTCTATCACCATCCCGGGCACCAGATCGCCTATCCCCTCTTTCTATCGCCTTGAGGGACCCCTCATGGCATACGTGTCGTAAGAACCACGACAGTATGAGCTCTACTCATGCATCCAACTCCCAAAAACCAAGTTATTCCAATGTGTCCACCGTACATACCTATTAGCAATTTGCTATTCCAAAGTACATTTGACTTGCTTTTATCTATCATTCAAATTAAACTCTTTTTGGTGTTATGCGAAAATTGATCAGTAAAGCTCTCACGAACCTGATGGCACACTTTACTTTTCTCGTTCTTAAAAAATTGACATTGTGGCTCTCTTATGTTGAGTTGTTATGCTTTCAAGTTGTAAGTTGGAAATTAGCCAAACCATGCCGTCATGGGGTAAGCTTTCAACATTGCACTTCTTATTTGAGTTGATATCGTGATCTTTTGTTTATGGATACTCGCGATGTGAAACAAGTTGGGAATCTTGCAGGATCATGGAGTTTGTATATGTGTTAGAGAAACAACTGGGCCGCTAATCTAAGCCATGCATAATTCATGATGGAAATTTACAGCATGCCCATACTGAACATTCGACGACGCATCTCAAAATAAAAAGCTATACCAATGGTAAATAAAAGAGATGCCGAGGTGTTCATTGTCTGTTTGTCCTGTCATTTTTATGTGGGCTTGTTCCATGTCATCAGGCACGGAGGTACCCCGTTGGAGGTTCTCGATGATACGTGTATACTTACAATTACAAGAGCTTGCTTGGGACTCTAAGTCGAGTAGCATGAGGTTTGGGTATTCGTACTTCATGGGACACGAGGTTTTCAACTTATGATTTGTCAAGCATATGCTTCATAATTGTACTCGCATTAACTTTAACCATTCAAGATGCCTATGATGGGAGCAATGAGAGCTCAAAGCTAGTAAGTACCATAATTTTTGAAGGTTTATGAAACTTGCAATCACTGCTTCCCTCTGTGAAGGGCCTTTCTTTTACTTTTATGTTGAGTCACCACCTTCTACCTTTATGAACCGTCTAAGAGAGCATAGTTGTCATTCTGAGTTTAATGTGCATAGTCCCAAAGTTTATCATTGATTGATTCATGATTTGGGTTTCACTTGTTCTTAAATTATTTGTATCTAGTCGCCCTCTTAAACTTAAAGGTGTCCTATGCATTTATGTTTTGCTATTCCATGAAGGACAAGCTGAAAACCATTTGCTATGTTTTTCCATATGATTTGAACACACGTTTGACTTTCATTGTTTCATTTTCATGATCTTTTGTTTGTGTTCTTTTTCATGTTATAACATGGTTGCTAAGTTTCTTCTATCAAGATTATGTCTTTCAAGCCCATGTTTTAAGTTCTTTTGATCCCAGCACTCAATGCTTACATAGATGATCAAGATTGTGTTGGTGCATGTCACCTCAAAAATTATTCTTTTGTTATCACTTACCTACTCGAGGACGAGCAGGAGTTAAGCTTGGGGATGCTTGATACGTCTCAAACGTATTTATAATTTTTGATGCTCCATGCTTGTTCTTACACCATTTGCTTAGTGTTTTGTGACACTTTGAGGCATTTTTATGCATTTTCCGGAACTATCCTATTAACAAGATGTCACAGTGCCAGTTCCCTGTTTTTTGCTGTTTTTGTGTTTTAGAAAAGTTACATAGGAAATATTCTCGGAATTGGACGAAACAAAAGCCGAACCTCCTAATATTTACCAAAGATTCCAGAAGTCACGAAGAGAAGACGGAGGGGGGCCACAGGCTGGCCACACCATAGGGCGGCGCGGCCAGCCCCTGGCCCGCGCCCCCTATCGGTGAGGCCACCTTGGTCCACCTCTGACGCCTCCCCTTCGCCTAAAAAGACCCCCTGATGGGAAAAACCTAAAGACCCGATCAATTTTCCAGAAACACATCGCGATCCACCGCCGTCGTTGACCCGAGATCAAGAGGGTCCAGAAGCTCTTCTCGGCACCCTGCCGGAGAGGGGAATTACCACCGAAGGTCTTCTTCATCGCCATGCTTGCCTCCGGCACGATGAGTGAGTAGTATACCTTGGACTATGGGTCCATAGCAGTAGCTAGATGGTTGTCTTCTCCACCATGTGCTTCATGTTTAGATCTCGTGAGCTGCCTTACATGATCGAGATCATCTTTATTTAATTCTACATGTTGTGTTAGTTGGGATCCGATGAATATTGGTGTTATGTTAAGTTGATGTGCTGAATATTATCTTATGTTATCTCTATGTTATTTATGATCTTGCATGCTCTCCGTTGTTAGTAGCTATCTTGGCCAAGTAGATACTAGTCACTCCACGAGGGGGTATTTATGCTCGATAGTTGTGTTCATGCCTCTATTTAATCTGGGGGAGTGACAGAAACCTCTAAGGTTGTAGATGTGTTGTTGCCACTAGGGAGAAAACAACATTCTTGTGTCCAAGGACATTCGTTTTATTTACATTACACACTTTGCTTAATGCAGTTATCTGTTGTTCGCAACTTAATACTCGAGGGGTGTTCGGACGATATCCCCGCGAGTGGATTATTAGTCATAGATGCAGTTGGATGGTGGTCTATGTATTTTGTTGTAATGCCCAGAGTAAATCTCATAGTGATCCTCGTGACATATGCACGTTATCTTTATTCTATCAGTTGCCCAACTGTAATTTGTTTACCCAGCATGTTGTTATTTATCTTATGGAGAGACACCACTAGTGAACTATGGACCCCTGTCTAATTTCCTTTACATTGCTATTACTGTTTAATTTTACTCGCACTGTTTACTTTCTCGCATACTACTATTACTTTCCACTTGATACGCTCAATACTTTGTTTACAACAAACCGGTGAGATTGACAACCTCATCGTAAGTTGGGAGCAAAGTACTTGGTTGTGTTGTGTGCGGGTTCCACGTTGCTGCTAGTGCAAAGCAAAGCCCTGGACAAGGCGCCTTATAAATTGTCCGGAGCTGTCGTGAAGCTAGCAGGCATCACCTTCTAAGTTTGGCTTTTTCCTACTGGTTCGATAAACCTTGGTTTATTACTGAGGGAAAATTTGCTGCTGTGCTCATCATACCTTCTCTTGGGGTTCCCAACAGGTCAGTCATCTACATCAACACCGCACCACAATCATCTTCCATCTCATGGTTCATTCCTCTGCAAACACTTGATAGTGCGTGTTAACCACCCAGTTGAGAACCCCAAGAGGAAGGTATGAGGAGCACAGCAGCAGGATTCCCTCAGTTGTGAAACCAAGGTTTAATTAAACCAGTAGGAGAAAGCCAAACTTCCGAAGGTTGATGCTTGCTAGCTTCGCGACACACCGGACAAGGGTGCCAGATAAACTGCTTGTCGGCGTGTAGCTTTTCACCAGCAGCAACGTCGAACCTGCACACAACACAACCAAGAACTTTGCCCCAACTTACGATGAGGTTGTCAATCACACCGGTTTGCTATAAACAAAGGATTGAGCGTATCGAGTGGTAAAATGTAATAGTATGCAAGAATGTAAATAAGCAAGTAAAACAGTAAACGGTAATAGCAATGTAATGGAAATTGGATCGGGGTCCACAGTTCACTAGTGGTGTCTCTCCATAAGATAAATAACAACATGTTGGGTAAACAAATTACAGTTGGGCAATTGATAGAATAAAGATAGCATACATATGTCATGAGGATCACTATGAGATTCACTCTGGGCATTATGACAAAATACATAGAACGTAATCCAACTGCATCAATGACTACTAATCCACCCTCCGGATGTCGTCCGAGCAACCATCGAGTATTAAGTTGCGAACAACGGATAACTGCATTAAGCAAAGTGCGTAAAGTAAACAAAGCAAATGTCCTTGGACACAAGAATGTTGTTTTCTCCCTAGTGGCAATAGCACATCTACAACCTTAGAGGTTTCTGTCACTCCCCCAGATTACTAGAGGCATGAACCCAACTATCGAGCATAATACTCCCTCTTGGAGTCACTAGCCTCTACTCGGCCAAGATATCTACTAGCACCGGAGAACATGCAAGATCATAAACAACATAGAGATAACATAAAGATAATAATTAAGCACATCAACTTGACATAGTACCAATACTCATCGGATCCCAACAAACACAACATGTAGAATTACACAAAGATGATCTTGATCAAGATAGGCAGCTCACAAGATCTGAACATGAAGCGCATGGTGGAGGAGACGACCATCTAGCTACTGCTTTGGACCCGTAGTCCAAGGTAAACTACTCACACATCACTCCGGAGGCGACCATGGTGGTGTAGAAGGCCTCCGATGGTGATTCCCCTCTCCGGCAGGGTGCCGGGAAGAGCTCCTAGATTCTCCCAATCTCACGTCGACGATGGCGGCGGCTTGCAGTATGTTTCGAGGAAAATTAATTGGTCCTTTAGGTTTTTCCCATCGAGGGGAATATATAGGCAGAAGGGCGGCGTAAGGAGGTGGACCAGTCGGTCTCACCCCCTGGTGGCACAGCTAGGGGCAGGGCCACGCCACCCTAGGGTGAGTCTGGCCTCTGGCCCCGCTCTGTCTCATCTTCGAAGTTAGCGACACTTCGGGAAAAATAGCAGGTTTGGCTTTTGTTTTGTCCAATTCCGAGAATATTTCATGTGTAGCTTTTCTGAAACACAAAAATAGCAGAAAACAGGGAACTGGCACTGTGGCATCTCGTTAATAGGTTAGTTCCGAAAAATGCATAAAAACGCCACGAAGTGTAACAAAACACAAAGCAAATGGTGTTTAAACAAGAATGGAGCATCAAAAATTATAGATACATTTGAGACATATCAAGCATCCCCAAGCTTAACTCCTGCTCGTCCTCGAGTAGGTAAGTGATAACAAAGGAATAATTTTTGAGGTGACATATACCATCATAATCTTGATCAACGATGTAAAGCATTGAGTGCTGGGATCAAAGTACTTATAACATGGGCATAAGAGACATAATCTTGACAATAAAACTTAGCAACCATGTTATAACATGAAAAGAAACACAAACGAAAGATCATGAATAATGAAACATTGAAAGTTAAACGTGTGTTCAAATCATATAGAAAAACATCTCAAAGTGGTTTTCAGCTTGTCCTTCATGGAATAGCAAAACATAAATGCATAGGACACCTTCAAGTTTAAAAGGGCGACTAGATACAAATGATTTAAGAACAAGCAAAACCATAATCATGAATCAATCAATGATAAACTTTGGGACTATGCACATTAAACTCAGAATGACAACTATGCTCTCTTAGATGGTGCATAAAGGTAGAAGGTGGAGACTCAACATAAATGTAAAAGAAAGGCCCTTCACAGAGGGAAGCAGTGATTAAACATGTGCTAGAGCTTTTCATTTGTAAAACAGAGAGATAAAAAATTGGTTTTGAGAGGTGGTTGTCTTTGTCAACGACTGGCAATGGGGTTCTTACTATCTTCCATACAAAGCAAGTTTTTGAGAGAGAGATTGGCACTTTGGTGCTCTTTTATAAAGCTTGGCACTCCTCCCCACTTTTCCTTTCACGAACCATGGCTAACCGATTCCATCGGGTGCCCACCAACTTTCACATACCATGGAGGAGTGCCTTTTTTTCTTTTCTTTTTCCCTTTTTTTCTTTTTGGAATAAAACAATATGGAAGATAGCAAATCCGACCACTACATCCCCATGAGCTGAAAACAGTGTCACAAAACGAGAAGTATTTTGAAGGTTTTTTGAAAGCTAGCACATGAAAATTTACTTGGAATGGCTTACAAATACCATGCATAGGAATTTATAGTGGACACATTGGCAAACTTTGGTTTTTGGGAGTTGGATGCACGAGTAGAGCTCATACTCAGTACAAAATGAAGGCTAGTGTAACACCCCAACTTTTGTAACCCTGTTTAAGCCGAGTTAGGTAATGCAAAAATGAGGGCCAACAAAAACTTTTTTGTGCAAACCTCTGGAAGTACTATTTCTTTCTTGTTTGTCTTGGTTGTTATGTTAATGATGTCTATTTGAGTTGCTTGTGGAATAATATTTTAAACCAACACAATCCTTGTGCCCTTGTGATCATGCCTTTATTTATGCTTCTAGCTATTTTTCCAAAACCATTATCTTGGCAACCTCTCCTTTACCAAATTATTTTACTTGTCCAAATCAAGAGCCAAGATTTATCTTTGAGACAAAGCTTTTATCAAAACTAAGTATTTACAAAATTATCGGGACTTACGAAGTAGAGTGGTCTCACTATTTTACAAAGTCATATTTCTATTAAAATTTATAAAAGGATTTCAAACACCTTTTAGAAAACTAGGTAAATGAGAAGCTTCCGTCTCCACTAGTTCTTGCAAAAATTTACAAAAGTTTTACTTCCTTATTTAAAACTCTTTTCAAAAATCTCAAAGGCGTGACCCCCATGGAGCACTTGCTTAGACCATTGCTCATATGCTATGTGTTGCATGAGTTTGACTATGATTGACTGTGTGTGACTATGTTTGGCTGTAATTGTCTTCTTATGTGTATGATTGCTTTGCTTGGAGAATTTCTTTTAGTCCTAATTATTACTCATAAAACCTTATTCGTGCTTGATAGCATCTAAGTGAAGCCAAGAAGTATCAAAGAGACAAGTTAGAAATGCAAAATCATCCAAATTCCAAGTTTGACCCTATCTTCACTCTAGTTAAAAGATTCAATTTTTAGACACTTGTCTTAAGCTCATATATTATACCCTTGACAATGGACCTATCTAGAACTCATCCATGTCACATGATCTTCCATTCTCTCCATTAGAACTTGGTCAACTGAGACCCTCTGCTACTTGTTCTAATCCTGTTTCTGACCCTATTCAAATTAGTGACCGTATGAATTTCCGCATATTCCTTTTTCTCCACACTTTTAGATTTCGAAATAAACTCAGTAGGGACTCTCATATGCCCTACTTCTCTTCTTCTTGACCTACCCTAACCATCCATAACCTTTCTAAGTTATTTGGAACCTTGTCCTAGTTAATGTGGGTTAGTTTCGAGCTCTAGTCAAAACTATTTCTATCCTTAGTAATTTCTTTATAAACCTTGGATCATTTCTTAGCACTTACCATTAATTCTCTCCAAAATGCAAATCTTCCTATACCATCTGGAAATCTTGTTCATTCATGATATCACTTCTTGGTCCTCAAAAATAATTTCTATAAAACTATCTCCTTATTATATTCTCTTATTAAGCAGTAGTGCATAAGAATAGCAACTATGCTAATTCTTGCATTTCCCCTCATCATACAATTTGATAAATTCTACCAGGTTATCTTGGTCATTTAGAATCTTGTTAACCCAAAACCCTCCATGCTTATTTTTGAAATCTTGATCAAACCATACCCACTCCCCTTCACCACTCCATCTGATCTATCAACTCATGATCATGCTTGAAAGCAATTTGGCAAACTCACATTAAGTTGGATCAACACATTTTTTTTGAACAACAACCATCCTGATCTCTCTCACTCTAATCTATTTTGACTTAGCATAACTCTTCCAATTTGACCACTCCAGCACCCCTCCCTCTCTCTGGCCGAAATGGGTACTGTAGCATTGTTCCCTTTTGTCCTCTAGTGTTTGGAGGAAGGAGGAAGAGAGGCTCGTGCATATGTTTGCTAGATGTTGGTAAAAACCTTGCAGCCAGTCACCACCCTCCCTACCCAATGATCATGCAGTTATCAGGACCCTGCACCACTCCTCTACCCCACCTGCAAGCTTCCTAGCTAGCCACGAGCTCCCTCTCCTTCTCCTTGCCCTAGGACGCCATGGCATGGCAATTGTTTATAAAATCAGCTTCTTGGACCGAGCCAGCGCGCCAATAGCCTCCCCTAAGCATCCCTGAGACTTCCCAAGCAAGCCTCCTCCTTTGTTTTGTTTTGTTTCAGTTGTTCTCTCTCGAGCGTGCTCTGCAGGCCGACACGGTGTCGAGCACCTGGCAGGCGTAGAGTGGACTTCCTCTCCCCGAGCTGACCGGCCGTCCCCTGACGTTCCCTCTCGCCATACGCCTCCTCTCACTAACACCAGCCCGTTGGCGCAGCCCCGCCTCCACTCCTTGTCAGATTCCTCCTGGCTGCTCTCGCCGCACGACGCCGCCAATCAACGAGCGCCTATTAACTGGCAAGGCACCAACCGTCTTGATGATTAATAAGCACGTGAGGCTCCTCTCCCTCTCATACACTCATACAATCCCTCTCTATTGACCGACTCACCTAGCCCTAGCTCCTCTCTCCCTAGCCATCCTCGACTCCGGCCAAATCGTGACCGCGACAATCTCCACAACGATGACGAGCTACAGACCGCCTCCAGATCCTCTAACACTTCCTTGAGCATCAACTCCACTTCCTAAAGCTCACCCCCTCTTATTATGTTCCAGGACCCTTGGAATCGCCGAGTTCATCGTCGGCACCCTCCGCCCACCGCAGGTCTCCCTCGAGCTCCATACTCCGGCCATCTCCTGCATGCTCATGTGGGTCCACGAGCTTGGCGGGACCTTCCTGATCCTTCTAGTGCAAGATTCATCCCCGAAGGTGATCCTCAGCCACCGGTGGCGAGGTCGCCATCCTCTTGTGCGGTGCCAGGAGCGGACACCACCGGCTCTTTTGGTCGCCGCCGAGCGCGAGTCGACGTGGCCTTCTCTGGGCCCTCGATCTAAAGATCAGCGGTGAGGTACTGCTTCAGCCTCCCGTGAGTGCCACGCCACCGGGGATGGGCCGGCCCGTTAGGGTGCTGCCCAGGTCCGCTCGAATCTGGCCCGCTGCCCTTTTTTCTGTCAATCTTTATTCATTTCTACAGATCTGTTAAACTGCTGCTGGAATTAAATCCCAAACAAAATATAAAATGCATAAAATATTTTGGATATATTT
Source organism: Dactylis glomerata (assembly GCA_007115705.1). Classification (NCBI taxonomy): domain Eukaryota; kingdom Viridiplantae; phylum Streptophyta; class Magnoliopsida; order Poales; family Poaceae; genus Dactylis; species Dactylis glomerata. The sequence goes on along the minus strand of QXEO01000406.1, from coordinate 2,679,701 downwards.
TATGCATGTTCTAGAACCATTTACCCAACACTCAGAGCAAGTTGTTTGCCAAAATAGTTTTTAGATTATTTATGGCATTTAATCTTGCATGATGTGTCATTTTGGCTAGTAAATCCATATCTTGAGATTCAGAAACCCTAATGGTTTGAATCCAATTATGTTGGAGGCCTATCTTCATTACATTTCACATGTCACTGGCCTAATTGCAATTAGATCTATATCTTTAGCATTATGAATTTAGCAACAAAACACCAGATCTTACTTTAGGGAATTTTAGAACCTAATCTGTGAAGTATTTTTGGATGAAACCAATTTTGTGTAATCCTTTACTGTGAAGGCTTGCTACTGACCAGAGGATAGATTTTTCTGAGCAAGTATGATTTTCTGGTAGAATTAACTCTTGAACAGTAGCTTTTATCACTAGAAATTTCATAGGAAATTAACTACAAGGCCTTTTTGAGTGAATCCACTTTTGTTGGGTTCAAAAAATTGATACCTTTCCATTGATATTCTGGTTGCACGCTTTTGAACAACTATACTTGCCTGCAAGGTATTTAGAGCTCAATTAGGGTTTAGTTGATAGATAAGTCTTGTTTTGTTCTTAGAACTAGTTATTGTTATTTGAATACTTGAGATTCGTTCAGTATCTAGTTTTGTTTGTTTCTGACACTTGTTCGGTGTGAGTGGTATGTTACTATTGTGTGTGAACCTTGTATGCTTGCATGCTTGTTAGTGTTGAATTAGGGTTTTCCTTGCTATATTGCAAATACCCTAGTTTTTAAATAAGTTTAAATTATGCTAATAAAACTTTGAAAGTTTATTCAGAATCTAAACTTGTTTGCTTCTAATATTCTTTGGTTGTGTAATGTTGGTTGTGATGATGCATGTGCCTTGTGTATGCATGCTTGCTTATTGTTGCTATCTCTTTTACCGGCGATAGAATCGAACGACACTGAGTGCAACGAGGAAGGAGAAGTGTATGAGTACCAGGAGGAAGAAGACCAGGGACTAGCCAACCAAGGCAAGCCATCTATACTTGATACATATCTGATCCTATTCACTTACTTTGCATGTTTCATAAAGGTTTATTAAACTTCATGTTTTTATATTGCTATAGTCCTTGTAGCAATTATTTGTTGGCTCAAGCTCCATGAGCCAACTTGTTATCATCCTTCGAGATGACCCCTTTAAACACCTATTCAAAACCCTTGCAGCAGTGGCTTGTTGTTTAGCAGCAAAGCCTTTGGGAAACTTTGTAGTGGAGCAAAAACTCTAGGTTAGGAACACTCAAATGGGTCTTCGAAAATGATTTTGAAAACCTTGGAATGGAGTGCTATTCCATTGATGGATTTCAAAAAAATGAGTTTGAAAATAAGGTGGGGATGTATATCCCGGGAGTTGAAGGCAGGAGTTTTTCAGAAATGACATTGGTGATCACTAAGTGTTCGCTCAGAACAATTAACCCGTGCAACCACGATTACCCTGGTATGGGACGGGGCTTAGCTCGTAGTTTATTTGCTTTGGTATGGGGCACCTCACAACTATATAAGGGTATGCGGTACCCCAGAATCCAGGTTATCCTTAGGAAGGAGGAAACACATATCACGGCATATCCCGAGCCGCCGGAAGACACTATGGGTCTCCCGCCGTGGCACTGGAGTTACGCTTGAGCGTGGAGGTAGACTGCCAGGGTGTGCCGAGGAGGTACATATTCTATAGGGTAGGTCCCTGTACTAAGGTAGATAAGCGAAAGGCTTTGATCGGGTGCTTGTCGTGGCATATGATGTTATGCGGGGGAGATGCCCACACGATGAGTATCCGGATGATTGTGGGTAAAGTGTACAACCTCTGCAGAGTGTAAATCTATTCGAATAGCCGAGTCTTCGGTCATGGACGATTGGGACGACCGTTACTTAGCCCAATGTTAGGTTTTGGTTTTACAAAATGTTTTTGGAAAGATGGAGAAAGGTGTTGGACGGAGTACTCGGAGGGTACTACCGTGGCACGGTTATGGGTCGGAGTACTTGCAGGGTACTGCCAAAGGAATGGAGACGGTCATGTGTGATTGACCTGGTTTTATGAAGGAAGGTGGTCATGTTTGATTGACCATCGGCTCTCTCTTGAAAAACAAATGAGTCCCTCCCTTCCCTAAAGATTTTACTAAAAAGGTTTTCTAAATGTTTTCTTTAATAAGGATATAGAGATGTCGTAAGACATGATATATCGACCTGAGAATTTGACTAGTTAGGATAAACTAGACTAGAGCCTTTCACCTTGCTACAGCCAAACTGCATGTCAACACTTCCTCTTAGATGGTTTGCGAGTACAATTCCAAAATGTACTCACGGCTTTGTCCCTAGCTATTAACTTGGTCAGATTATGAAGAAGGTTATGAGGACGATGGTGAGGAGTACGATGACGCTGGTGCGAACTAGGAACGTCTCCCAATCAGTTGCCTGTAGGATAGTAGGCTTGAAGTGGGTCATCAAGGCTGCTTGGTATCCGCTGCTTAGTTGTAAACTTGCCCTGCGTGGCAATTTCAGTCTTGGTCATGTGACCAATTGTAAGACTATTATATTCGATACTGTAATGGATGATGTAACTTTGATATCAGCTCGGTTATGTGGACTCACGACATACTGATCATGGGATCATGAGTTGTATGCATAACGGGAATCCCGGAGTGGTAAAACGGGGTCCCCACAGCTAGCAAAAGACTAGGAGCAACCAACTAAGAGAGCAATAACGGCCATAATCATGCATAGCGACAAAACATCATTAAAAGAAGCATAAAGTGGCATCACAAGTCAAAAACCAAATGATCATAGAGGCTAATGGTGAATTGTTAGAGTCAAACATGTTGTAAGCATGCGCCAAGTCAACCCAAATAAAGCATCAAGGAGAAAACCACAAAAATGCTTCCATATAATAAAAACAACGCATGATTTTTTCAAAGGCTCATTAAGCAATCTCAGTCATTTGAGACAAGTCGTGCTACAGCAAAAACTACTAAGCATACTATCAAAATGACATCAAGCATGGCATGCAAAAGTCTAAGCCGCAGTCTAAACAAGCTCCTTTTTGTACCACTTTTTGCATGAAATTTTTTTCTCTTTTCCAACACCATTCAAACCCTTTTTGAGACAACTCTTTTGATGAAAACAAACATATACCAGATGTCCAAATAGACCTTGATGCAAAGATATAACAAGATCTGAACAAAAATCAAGGCAAAAAATGAAAGCTAAACGCAGTACTAGAAAAAGAGAACACTCGTTGAACGATAAGAGTGAAAACTAGAGTGTTCTTGGCAAATGAAAAACAGAGTGCGTCTTCTCCAAAAGAAATTTGTTGGGGTCCAACCATTTATTGCAGCAAACAAAACAAAAGAAAATTGAAAGCGAAAGTAAAGACGCTCCAAGAAAAATGCATAGAATATGAAGCAATAAAAATATAGTGTCTTGAAAGGTGACCTATTTTTTGTCGATGAAGAAGGGGTGCCTCGGGGGCATCTGTAACAACTCAGAAATTGTAATCCACTTCTTAATAATTAAAGTGCCAAATTTTGGACCCAAATAAAACTTTTTATCTATTATTGTATGCATACATGCACTTCCTTTTAATTGTATTCTATGATTTTATGTGTGTTAATTTTGATTGAGCATTGGTTAGATAATTCTAAGTGAACCAACAGAATCAATTGAGAAGATTTTTAGGAAGCAAAGAAATCAGAAGTAAAAATAAGTAAGAAAGAGATAAAGTTAATATGATCTAGAAACTGTTATTGACTACATCACTTTGAGACCTTAGATTAAGCAATCTACAGCTCACCTTCATGTTTGACCTATTAGTTGAGCTTAAACAAGTTATGGACTAACTCAACCAACAAGCATTTGTCCAAATTTCAAACTGGAGCCCCACTCAAACTTGAGCCAAAGTTTGAATCCAAAACACTGACCATACTCAAATTTGAAATATAAATTTCTGCAAAACTCAACCTTTCACTATAACAAAAATATGCCTGGGTACCTTATCCAATATGATGAGCACCCAAAGTGGAAAATTTCGAAAATTCAAACTTTGAGTTCTTGCGGGCATTTCGTCGAGCACTGGCAGAAGAAAATCAAATGAGATCAAAGATCACTGGTGCTGCACTGTTCGAGCTCGTCCAAACGCTGTAGCCACGCTGCTGGACGGTGCCTCGATCGACTCCAGCTTCCCCAGCCCCGACCCAAGCCGTGAGAAGAGGAGGGAGGAGGAGAAACGCACCCAGGGCCCCCTCCCAGCAACCCTCTTCCCTGCACGATGCCGACCAGCTTGGAGGCGCCAGAGGAGACCCACAGCACCCCGCGGCCGAACCAGCAACCCCCCAGCACGCGAGCGTGGCCGCCGTGACCGGAGAACGCTTCAAACGCCGCCAGGGCCCCCGTGCAGATGAGCTTCTGGCCGCGCTTGCCCTCGTCGCTCCGGCCTATAAAATGCCCCGCTGATCAAACGCAGAGACGCACCTCACTCCCCTCTACCTCCCAGACACTCTCGCTTAGCCCAGCTCGCCCTAGTTCGTCGACGCCTGCAACTCCGGCGAGGCACTGGACGAGCGGAGCGCCGCCGCGATCGACCACCTGGAGGCCAGCTGCTGCAGGGAATCAGAGGAGGAGGAGCACCGCAGCCGATCCCGCGCATCGCCGTCAAGTTCTGCATCCTCTACGCCTCGCCCTCGCCGTCGAACATTCGTCACTGCTCGCAGGTGAGCCCCCGCCGTGCTGAGGAAGACGATGCACGTGAGCCGTCCGATCTGAATCCAACGCCAACTTACCGATTCGGGAATCGTTAAGTGAGCTGACATCGCGACCCCACCTGTCAGCTCCCCTTTTTAATTATTTTTCCCCGCGCAAAACGGTATGGGCCGGCCCATTCGGGTTTGTTCTGAATAGGGCCCGGCTCGTTGCGAATTCGGTCCGATTCGTTTTCAATTAAATTCCCGCCCGTTTCATTTATTTCAAATATGTTTCAGATGCTATTTTCAAACTTTAATTCCTAGAGTTTTACAAATCCAAATCTAGCAAATAAATATGCATTGGAAAGCTTATAAAATAATCTACCCAATAGAACTGGTTAGAATTAAAAATAAGTTAAGAATAAATTTAGATATGAATAGTGTGACCATAGCTTGTTGAATAATGAAAGATTTCTAGAAAATTATTTAAGCCATCAAAAATCATAAAAATTAAAATGTGAACTTACTAATGACCTCTCCTACTGTTAGTCAACACTAATCTACCCCAAACCATATTAGTGTGATCATTTAGACCCTAACCCAATCCTATTTTGTAGCATAAAATGATAGATCACTAGTGCACACTTAGGATTAATTGCCCTCAATGCCAATTCACCTAGTGGATCCATCCCACTTGAACTTGTCTTAGTAACCCTAAATCAACACCAATGCTGCACAAGTGAACCACTTATGCCACTTAGTAAAGAATCTAGCTTGCACCCTTGAAGAAAAACTTAGAAGAAAGACTTACAATCCAACACCATAAAAATGCAACATGAATGCTTTGGTTAGCAAACAAAGATGTGTGCTTGGTGTGTTGTTAGCTTGGTGAAGTGATGGTGTGCTTTGTGTTTATTCGTTATTAGACGCTAGTGTTGCCGAGGAGGATATTGGAGGGGATTATTATTATCAAGAAGAAGAAGAAAACCCCGGGCACTTTGTCAACCAAGGCAAGCCATCTTTTGATTCATACTCCCCATTCCTAGTTTTAAGATTGCATTCTACTTGTTTTAAGTAAATTGCATGATTGAATTGCTAGAGTAGAATGATAGAAGTATATTGATGTCTTGATTATCAAGAGCATCAAGCTGAGTTTATCCAACCCTATTTAGTAGTACTATCACTCAATGTAGTTGCTTAGTCGCTAATAAAAGTTGATGCTATCTCTGGAGGAACCCCATTTGAAAGGTGGTGACTTGAACTTGAAACTTGAAATGGGAGATTGCTCCTACATGAGGGCTTTGTAAAAGAAATTAATCTTGACTAAGAACTATGAAATATATTTCTCAAATGACAACGAGTGATGTACCATGGGAGCCAATTTTACCGTACAACCACATTACCCCTATATGGGAAGGGGCCTAATCCGTAGTTTGTTTATCTTAGTATGGGAGGCCTTGTATCAAAGCTTCATGGAAGGACACCGTGAAACGGTTACTTCTGGACCAGGTGGATTCCACTAACCCAGTACCCGGGATGGGCAGAACTAGAGGCGCCGGAGCGGGGTTCCGTATCCCGGGCTCTAGGGAAGGATCCTATACTAGGATGAGCAAGTGAAAGAGTTTGTTTGATTATCTGAACCTCGCATACTTTGTGTATGTCGAACCGTGGATTTCTCCCGGCAGATGTATCGAATCTTGTGGGTAAAGTGTACCCCTCTGCAGAGGTTTTGAAACTATTCGAATAGCCGCGTCCGCGGTCATGGACGGTTGGCAAGCTGTACTTGACTTTTGTCAGGACTAAAATGACAATGGTGAACGTGATGAAGGACTTGACTTGACAATGTTGTTGACACATTCGAAGTCCTCTTTAGATTGAACTTAGAGAACTAAACTTCTTTTCTACCAATGAACATTCTTGGGAAATAAAACTAGCTTTTGCAAATAAACTTAGTGCTTAGTCCACTATACCAAACTTTGCATATCTACTTCATCATTTCAATTATAAGATGGTTTGCGAGTGCATCCAATGTACTCACGGCTGTGTCCCTGGCTATCAACTTGGCCAGACTATGGGGAAGAGTATTCGGAGGAAGGGTATGAAGAAGAGTACCAGAACTAAGATCGTCTCCGTGAGTCGCCAGTTGCCTGTAGGGAGAAGGCATGGGCCGAAGACGTTATTTCCGCTGCTATATTGTGTTGTAATATGACTTGGTCTATATGACCATTGTATTTGAACCACCGTGTTGTAATGTCTATGGAACTGGTTACCAACTACGTTATGTATATCGCAACAATGGTTCTGGGATTGCGGTGGAATACATAACGGGCACTTCGAATTTGTATCAAATTTGAGGTCGTCACAAGTTGGTATCAGAGCCTAGGCTGACCATAGGAAACCTTAGTTAGAATGGACGTTAAACAAAACCTTGATAAAAGCAAAGATACAAGAACGGTTGCAAAAATGGCTTATTCTTTCCTCTCTAGTTGCAAAGTTTTATACATACTTCAGTCTTTTTTTTGCCTACTTAAAATTTTGCACACTTGAGTTGATCACTAACCTAATCTAATCTAAAATTTTGTAGATGGCCCCGGTATTCACTGAGCAGTACCAGTTGGGCCATGGTGGCAGCCTTTGTTTTGAGCGCGACCTCACCACCTTGACCTTGTTCCTGAACCGTTTGTACCCGGAGTTCAAGGGAGCCGTGCTCAATGAGCACCCGGATGGAGAGCTACGGTGGCTCATCCGAGCTAGTTGCCGTGGCAAGAAGGGGATGTTGGGTTCTCCAAGGATCAAGTTTGAGCTGGTGGAGAACACTTGGGCCGATGGTTTGGTCCGAGCGATGCAGGAGATGCACGCCCGCTTGTGCGGACTGCATGTTGAGGAGGTTCAGGGAGGACGCTTCAGGGACTTTGCTTGGCGTGATGCGGATGGACGTCCCGCAAACATGCCCGGGCAGAATGAGCCGAGTACCTACATCGATCACATGGACTTCTTGTTGTACTCCACTCAGCAGGAGGCCGATCGTGCACGTACCAAGGCCAACCTTGAGCACTTCGCCCTGGTGGAGGCGAGGAGCACTATCAGAATTCTTGCGAAGGAGCGCAAGAGCCTTCATCGCCAGCGCGATGAGAAGGAGCAAGACCTTGAGGAGTTGAAGGCCAATGTGGCGGAGTTGACTGAGTACATTGAGAGCCTAGAGGATCACCTTGGTGAGGAGGAAGGCATTGATCTCCGCAAGGAGGATAATGCCCTCATTAGTGATGAGGATGACTTCATGGAGGACCTCGATGATCCGGAAGATGGTGGGCACAATGGATTCATTGTGAGTGATGAGGAGGAAGACCCCGAGGAGCCCGCTGTTTAGATTCGAGATCCACGTGTTATCTAGTATGAGTTCCACTTTATTTTTCACTTCGTGTAGGTGTGAGTTGTATCCCCCTCTCTAGTAGACGAGTCGCTATGGTTTAGTGTAAACCCTTTGTAATGTGTGAACTCGTATGTATGATATGTTTGATGAGTGTTGAATGAAATATGAATTTGGCTATTAAGGCCCTAGTACAACAAAAATTGCATCATCCATGTTACCTTTAAATCTTAGCAAATTAGCTTTTCCCTCTTGTCTTACACACCTTATCTTCAGATGCCGCGAGCACCCCCACCCCCGAACCCGAAAATGGCCTTATTGCTAAGGTTGATCATGGAAGACCGGGAAGCAGCCCGAGCTGAACGCCAAGCCAACTTGGCCACTCTTCAGCAGTTAACCCAGATGGCAATGAACCACAACAATGGCAATGGCAATGGTGAAGGAGAAAACCATGGCAATGGAGAGCACCGATCCAAGTTAAGGAGTTTCCAAAACACCAACCCTCCTATATTCACTAAGTCTGAAGAGCCCTTAGATGCCGATGACTGGCTTCGTACCATGGAGAACAATTTGGCAGTCACCGAAGTTGGTGAAAATGAGAAGGTCTTGTACACCACCCACTATCTTGCTGGAGCAGCGAGAGCTTGGTGGGATAGCACCCGTGCAATGCAAGCCCCAGGGTATGTGATGCCTTGGGAAGAGTTCCAGAGCAAGTTTAGTAAAGCCCATGTCCCTATGGGATTGGTGAAAAGGATGAGAGATGAGTTCAGAAATCTGAGACAAGGTTCCCTATCTGTGGTGGATTACCGTGACAAGTTCCTTACCTTGTCTAGGTATGCCCCAGATGACACCAACACCACGGAGAAGAAGCAAGAAAGGTTCCTGGATGGACTTCATGATGAGATGCAATGTGTCTTGGTCAGCATTCACTTTGCCGACCTGGAGTCATTGGTTGACTCTGCCATTCAGATGGAAGGCAAACTCAAGCAAGCTACTGAGAACCGCAAGCGTCGTATGATGTATCAAGGCAACTCGAGCAACTCGCAGAAGCCAAGGGGAAATGCACCAATGGGTTTCGCCCCTAGGCCAATGAGGCCGTATGCACCTGCTCCACGTCCCAACTATCCCAGCCGTCCACCCGGCAACAACTTCAACCGTGCACCTTCAAGACCTAGTGGCAACAACTTCAACACCAATACCCCAAGGCCAAATGGTGCCCCTGTGTTACCCAAGCCTGGTGACAAGTCTGGTGTTACCTGTTATGAGTGTGGACTTAAAGGGCACTACTCCAATGAGTGCCCCAAGAAGCTAAACGATGCATCCAAGACAGCTGCCCCTGTTCAGCAACAGCGCCGTGTGGGAAATGGCAAGAACTATCCCCCAAGGAACCAGCCTCGCTCTCAAGGCCATCTGAACCACATGAATGTTGAAGAAGCTCAGGAAGCAACAGATGTCGTGCTTGGTATGTTCCCTGTTAATTCAGTTCTTGCAAGAGTTCTGTTTGATTCTGGAGCTTCACACTCATTTGTTACCCAATTATTCGTTGATAAAAGTGGACTTCAACCCACACCCTTGAAAGATGTCATGCCTGTGCAAATTCCCGGGTCAGTAACCAAAGCTAGTTGCACCTGTTTGGCAGTGCCCATAGAAATCCATGGGATCTCATTCCTAGCCAGTTTGATTGTGTTAGGAACCAAAGGATTGGAAGTAGTCTTAGGTATGGATTGGATGTCCCAACACCAAGGAATTATAGATTGTGCCAAAAAGACCCTCACCATGAGGAGTAGCCATGGAGTTTTCGTGAAGCATGTGTCCGTCAAACCCATTCCAATCCCCAGATGTCATAAGAGTATCTCAGGACCGACTTTGGAGCAAGTCCCCATCGTCTGTGAATACCCGGATGTCTTTCCCGATGAGCTACCCGGAATGCCACCGGATCGGGATATTGAGTTTATCATTGAGCTTATCCCCGGAACTGGATCAATAGCCCAACGACCCTATCGCATGAACCCAGCTGAATTAGTTGAGTTGAAGAAGCAATTGGATGACCTTTTGAGCAAAGGATTGATTCAACCAAGTTCTTCTGCTTGGAGATCACCTGTTCTGTTTGTGGATAAAAGTGACAGTTCTAGCCGACTGTGCACTGATTATCGCAAGCTTAACAATGTGACCATCAAGAACAAGTATCTTCTCCCAAAGATTGAAGATTTGTTTGACCAACTGACTGGAGCCAGAGTATTCTCAAAGATAGATCTTAGAACCGGATACCATCAACTGAAGATCCGTGCAACGGATATCCCCAAAACAGCCTTCACTACCCGATACGGATTGTATGAGTACACCGTAATGTCATTTGGATTGACCAATGCCCCTGCTTATTTCATGAACCTCATGAATAAGGTCTTTATGGAGTTCTTGGATAAGTTTGTTGTTGTCTTCATTGACGACATCCTTATCTACTCCAAATCCGAAGAAGAGCATGCAAACCATTTGAGATTAATTGTAGAAACCTTAAGGGAGCATTAGCTGTATGCCAAGTTCAGTAAATGTGAGTTCTGGTTGAAGGAGGTTGGATTCTTAGGCCATGTGCTATCAGCAGGAGGAATATCCGTAGACCCTAAGAAGATTAAATCAGTCATGGAATGGGAAGCCCCTACCACTCAAACTGAAATTAGAGGTTTTCTCGGATTAGCGGGATATTACCGCAAGTTTGTTGAAGGATTTTCCAGTATTGCCCGGCCAATGACCCAATTGTTGAAGAAGGACAAGAAGTTTGAATGGACCCCTAAGTGTGAAGAGAGTTTTCAAGAGCTCAAGAAGCGATTGGTGACCGCCCCCGTCCTAACCATGCCCGATATCACCAAAGACTTTGATGTCTATTGCGACGCTTCCAAACTTGGACTTGGTTGTGTATTGATGCAAGAAGGCAAGGTAATAGCTTACCTCTCCCGGCAGCTTCGACCTCATGAAGAAAATTATCCAACCCATGATCTAGAGTTAGCAGCCGTGGTTCTAGCTTTGAAGACTTGGAGGCACTATCTGATGGGCAACCGTTGTGAGATCTACTCTGATCACAAGAGTTTGAAGTATATTTTTACCCAGAAGGAGTTGAACATGAGGCAAAGAAGATGGATAGAGTTGATCAAGGATTATGATCTGGAAATTCACTACCACCCCGGTAAGGCCAATATAGTGGCAGATGCATTGAGTAGGAAGCCGTTTTCGTTAAATATGATGATCAAAGAAGAGCAACCTATGTTACACCAAGAGTTTGAAAGATTTGGATTGGAACTAGTCAGTCAAGGATTCCTAGCCAACCTTGAGTTTCAACCCACCTTGATGAGCCAAATCAAAGAAGCCCAGAAGGGGAATGAGAGTATTGACGGAATTAAGCGCCGAATTAGTTCCGGTAAGGTGCCAGGATTTGAGGAAGATGATCAAGGAGTTCTTTGGTATAAAGGACGTATTTGTGTGCCTGCTGATTCAGAATTGAAGGAAGTGATTATGAAGGAAGCCCATGAGACACCTTACTCCATCCACCCCGGTGGAACTAAGATGTATCAAGATCTGAAGGAACAATTCTGGTGGCATGGAATGAAGCGTGAGATTGCATCGTTCATCTCTAAGTGTGATATTTGTCAAAGAGTCAAGGCTGAACATCAACGTCCTGCTGGACTGCTGCAACCTTTGCAAGTTCCGGAATGGAAGTGGGATTCTGTTGGAATGGATTTCATCACTGGATTTCCAAGGTCTAGCCGTGGAAATGACTCTATCTGGGTCATTGTGGATAGACTAACCAAAGTGGCCCACTTTATTCCTGTCAAGACCACTTACAACTCGGGACAGCTAGCAGATCTGTATCTATCCAGAATTGTCAGTTTGCATGGAGTTCCCAAAACCATAGTTTCCGATCGAGGAACTCAATTCACCTCGAGATTTTGGAAGAGTTTGCATCAAGCCTTGGGAACCAAATTAGCTTTCAGCACCGCTTACCACCCTCAGACTGATGGACAGACTGAAAGAGTAAACCAAATACTTGAAGATATGTTGAGAGCCTGTGTTCTAGCCTATGGAGCTAAGTGGGAAGATTGTCTGCCCTTCGCGGAGTTTTCCTACAACAACAGTTATCAAGCCAGTTTGCAAATGGCCCCATTTGAAGCTTTGTATGGAAGAAAGTGTCGTACCCCTCTGAATTGGTCAGAAACCGGAGACAGTCAGATTTTTGGACCCGATATTTTGCAAGAAGCCGAGGAGAAAGTTCGCATGATTCGTGACTATCTCAAGGCAGCCCAGTCAAGACAAAAGAGTTATGCCGACAAGAGACGTAGAGAACTGACTTTCAAGAGTGGAGACTTTGTTTATCTTAGAGTATCACCTCTCAAGGGGATGCAGAGATTCCAAGTAAAAGGAAAGCTTGAACCAAGATATATTGGACCCTTCAAGATACTAGACAGAAGAGGAGAAGTGTCTTATCAGTTGGAAATGCCCCCTGAATTGTCCGAAGTACACGATGTCTTTCACGTGTCCCTACTTCGGAAATGTCTTGAAGTGCCGGAGAAGCCAGAAATTTTCAAGAATATTGATCACCGTTCTGTGGACATCAACAAGGATTTGACCTATCGTGAAATGCCTATCCGTATCCTCGAGGAAGCTTATAGACCCACCCGAACCCGAAGCATCAAATTTCTGAAAGTTCAGTGGAGTAATCACACCGAAGAGGAAGCCACTTGGGAACGAGAAGATTACCTTCAGAAAGAGTTTCCCAATCTTTTCCGTTCTTAATTAGTGAATCTCGGGGACGAGATTCTTTTTAAGGGGGGAAGATTGTAACAACTCAGAAATTGTAATCCACTTCTTAATAATTAAAGTGCCAAATTTTGGACCCAAATAAAACTTTTTATCTATTATTGTATGCATACATGCACTTCCTTTTAATTGTATTCTATGATTTTATGTGTGTTAATTTTGATTGAGCATTGGTTAGATAATTCTAAGTGAACCAACAGAATCAATTGAGAAGATTTTTAGGAAGCAAAGAAATCAGAAGTAAAAATAAGTAAGAAAGAGATAAAGTTAATATGATCTAGAAACTGTTATTGACTACATCACTTTGAGACCTTAGATTAAGCAATCTACAGCTCACCTTCATGTTTGACCTATTAGTTGAGCTTAAACAAGTTATGGACTAACTCAACCAACAAGCATTTGTCCAAATTTCAAACTGGAGCCCCACTCAAACTTGAGCCAAAGTTTGAATCCAAAACAGTGACCATACTCAAATTTGAAATATAAATTTCTGCAAAACTCAACCTTTCACTATAACAAAAATATGCCTGGGTACCTTATCCAATATCATGAGCACCCAAAGTGGAAAATTTCGAAAATTCAAACTTTGAGTTCTTGCGGGCATTTCGTCGAGCACTGGCAGAAGCAAATCAAATGAGATCAAAGATCACTGGTGCTGCACTGTTTGAGCTCGTCCAAACGCTGTAGCCACGCTGCTGGACGGTGCCTCGATCGACTCCAGCTTCCCCAGCCCCGACCCAAGCCGTGAGAAGAGGAGGGAGGAGGAGAAACGCACCCAGGGCCCCCTCCCAGCAACCCTCTTCCCTGCACGATGCCGACCAGCTTGGAGGCGCCAGAGGAGACCCACAGCACCCCGCGGCCGAACCAGCAACCCCCCAGCACGCGAGCGTGGCCGCCGTGACCGGAGAACGCTTCAAACGCCGCCAGGGCCCCCGTGCAGATGAGCTTCTGGCCGCGCTTGCCCTCGTCGCTCCGGCCTATAAAATGCCCCGCTGATCAAACGCAGAGACGCACCTCACTCCCCTCTACCTCCCAGACACTCTCGCTTAGCCCAGCTCGCCCTAGTTCTTCGACGCCTGCAACTCCGGCGAGGCACTGGACGAGCGGAGCGCCGCCGCGATCGACCACCTGGAGGCCAGCTGCTGCAGGGAATCGGAGGAGGAGGAGCACCGCAGCCGATCCCGCGCATCGCCGTCAAGTTCTGCATCCTCTACGCCTCGCCCTCGCCGTCGAACATTCATCACTGCTCGCAGGTGAGCCCCCACCGTGCTGAGGAAGACGATGCACGTGAGCCGTCCGATCTGAATCCAACGCCAACTTACCGATTCGGGAATCGTTAAGTGAGCTGACATCGCGACCCCACCTGTCAGCTCCCCTTTTTAATTCTTTTTCCCCGCGCGAAACGGTATGGGCCGGCCCATTCGGATTTGTTCTGAATAGGGCCCGGCTCGTTGCGAATTCGGTCCGATTCGTTTTCAATTAAATTCCCGCCCGTTTCATTTATTTCAAATATGTTTCAGATGCTATTTTCAAACTTTAATTCCTAGAGTTTTACAAATCCAAATCTAGCAAATAAATATGCATTGGAAAGCTTATAAAATAATCTACCCAATAGAACTGGTTAGAATTAAAAATAAGTTAAGAATAAATTTAGATATGAATAGTGTGACCATAGCTTGTTGAATAATGAAAGATTTCTAGAAAATTATTTAAGCCATCAAAAATCATAAAAATTAAAATGTGAACTTACTAATGACCTCTCCTACTGTTAGTCAACACTAATCTACCCCAAACCATATTAGTGTGATCATTTAGACCCTAACCCAATCCTATTTTGTAGCATAAAATGATAGATCACTAGTGCACACTTAGGATTAATTGCCCTCAATGCCAATTCACCTAGTGGATCCATCCCACTTGAACTTGTCTTAGTAACCCTAAATCAACACCAATGCTGCACAAGTGAACCACTTATGCCACTTAGTAAAGAATCTAGCTTGCACCCTTGAAGAAAAACTTAGAAGAAAGACTTACAATCCAACACCATAAAAATGCAACATGAATGCTTTGGTTAGCAAACAAAGATGTGTGCTTGGTGTGTTGTTAGCTTGGTGAAGTGATGGTGTGCTTTGTGTTTATTCGTTATTAGACGCTAGTGTTGCCGAGGAGGATATTGGAGGGGATTATTATTATCAAGAAGAAGAAGAAAACCCCGGGCACTTTGTCAACCAAGGCAAGCCATCTTTTGATTCATACTCCCCATTCCTAGTTTTAAGATTTCATTCTACTTGTTTTAAGTAAATTGCATGATTGAATTGCTAGAGTAGAATGATAGAAGTATATTGATGTCTTGATTATCAAGAGCATCAAGCTGAGTTTATCCAACCCTATTTAGTAGTACTATCACTCAATGTAGTTGCTTAGTCGCTAATAAAAGTTGATGCTACCTCTGGAGGAACCCCATTTGAAAGGTGGTGACTTGAACTTGAAACTTGAAATGGGAGATTGCTCCTACATGAGGGCTTTGTAAAAGAAATTAATCTTGACTAAGAACTATGAAATATATTTCTCAAATGACAACGAGTGATGTACCATGGGAGCCAATTTTACCGTACAACCACATTACCCCTATATGGGAAGGGGCCTAATCCGTAGTTTGTTTATCTTAGTATGGGAGGCCTTGTATCAAAGCTTCATGGAAGGACACCGTGAAACGGTTACTTCTGGACCAGGTGGATTCCACTAACCCAGTACCCGGGATGGGAAGAACTAGAGGCGCCAGAGCGGGGTTCCGTATCCCGGGCTCTAGGGAAGGATCCTATACTAGGATGAGCAAGTGAAAGAGTTTGTTTGATTATCTGAACCTCGCATACTTTGTGTATGTCGAACCGTGGATTTCTCCCGGCAGATGTATCGAATCTTGTGGGTAAAGTGTACCCCTCTGCAGAGGTTTTGAAACTATTCGAATAGCCGCGTCCGCGGTCATGGACGGTTGGCAAGCTGTACTTGACTTTTGTCAGGACTAAAATGACAATGGTGAACGTGATGAAGGACTTGACTTGACAATGTTGTTGACACATTCGAAGTCCTCTTTAGATTGAACTTAGAGAACTAAACTTCTTTTCTACCAATGAACATTCTTGGGAAATAAAACTAGCTTTTGCAAATAAACTTAGTGCTTAGTCCACTATACCAAACTTTGCATATCGACTTCATCATTTCAATTATAAGATGGTTTGCGAGTGCATCCAATGTACTCACGGCTGTGTCCCTGGCTGTCAACTTGGCCAGACTATGGGGAAGAGTATTCGGAGGAAGGGTATGAAGAAGAGTACCAGAACTAAGATCGTCTCCGTGAGTCGCCAGTTGCCTGTAGGGAGAAGGCATGGGCCGAAGACGTTATTTCTGCTGCTATATTGTGTTGTAATATGACTTGGTCTATATGACCATTGTATTTGAACCACCGTGTTGTAATGTCTATGGAACTGGTTACCAACTACGTTATGTATATTGCAACAATGGTTCTGGGATTGCGGTGGAATACATAACGGGCACTTCGAATTTGTATCAAATTTGAGGTCGTCACAGCATCCCCAAGCTTTGACGCTTGTACCTCTTGGATATTTCTTGGGGTGACATGGGCCCCAAGCTTGAGATTTTGTCCATACTTCATCTCATCTCATCACTTTCCATTCCCTACACTTGAAAACTTCCTTCATACAAAACTTCACACAATTCTATTAGCAACTATAGTTTTAAAAACTGGTTCAATAGCGACAAAAAACCATCAAATTTAATAAATAATTAAGTTAATTTTGGAAAAATTTAGCATCAAATTATATATTTTGTGTTTGCTTTCATAGTATATCACAAACTAAGTGTAGTAAAGATGGTATTAGGCCTTATGCAAAGTATTTGGAGCAAGGTTCTAGATTTTAGGATCATATCCTCATGAAAACACATTATCTTTATGCAGTTTTTCTGGTTTTTATTAGTTGGACCAGTGGCTCTTAAAAAACCAGTGAAGGCTTCGATTCAGGTTTTTCCTGATCGAACCACCGAACCGGTTTGGTTTTTAAAACTAATAGCAATGTTAGCATAAGCATAATATTAAATCAACCCTTTTGGTTCAGTTTAAAACTCAAAAACACCACATATAAATCATATACTACTGTAGCAACTTCCTCAAAAGTTCCGTGATCAAAAGAACTCAAAAAGAAAGCGATCGAGAGGCAAACACGAATAGTGGCAGAAATCTGTCAAAACAGAACAGCTGACAAAGGTCGATTTTTTTGAGGACCTTCTGTTGCTCAAATCGAAAAGTGCGAAACTATTGAAAGTTTGTATGTAACCTGGGGCATATGCACAAGAAATCGCAGATTAAAAATATATTCTGAGAATTTTCACAAATTTTTACGGTGCAGCGCAGAAATCTGTTTCAGGACAGCAACTTCCCCAGATCTTACCTTCCTCGAATTAGAGGTTCTTCATGGCACAACAACGAAATAAAAATGATAAGGAGCGGTCAATACAGTAGTAATAACTTCCAAGACTCAAATAAAAGAAAAAGTACTGAAAAGAAAACATTGGGTTATCTCCCAAGAGTGCTTTTCTTTAACGCCTTTGAGCTAGGCGCAAAAAGTGGAAATCAAGTAATATCAAATGAGGCATTAAGATCAGTTGTAGAAGTATTTTCAACAATGAATTGAATTGTATCCAAATGAGTTTTTAAAGATCCCTTATGAACACTCTTTGGTTCACTACTTTCATCGAAAGGGTTTTCAGGACAAATCCAATCAAAATTCTTTTCCAAAGCTTCATGCACTCCTACAAGTTTGCAAGGTATTGGTACTTTGATTTCTTCCTTGTTTGTACCAACAACCTCTACACGTGAGCCAAGCATATTAATATGCTCAAAAACTTTCCTAGCTTCACTAACAACATCTCTAAGTTCTCTATGCAAAGTCTCCAAAATAAAGTCTTTCTTTTTGGAGTCTTCGATATCATGAAGCTTAAGAAACATTTGTTGCATAAAAGGATTAAGGTTAACAAACCCAGCCTCCAACATGTGAACTAATTAAGCAGCAACAACTTCATAACTAGGAGCAAGCTCAGCCAAAGATCTATCATCAACATCATTATGCATACTAACATGATTAAAGAACTCCTCGATGTTACCTTTCCCAATGATAGAACCACTACCTACTAAGAGGTCCTCCAAAGCATACTTAGGGAACAACATAATGAACTAAAGGTAAAAGTAACGGAATGCAAACTATCAAAGGAACTAATTTTTTTTTGTATTTTTGATAAAAAGATGCAAGCAAAAATAAAATAAAGCAAAACAATAACAAAGTAAAAGATTGAGCGTGAGAGACTCCCCTTGCAGAAATCTTCTTTCTCCCCAGCAACGGCGCCAGAAAAATTGCTTGATAGTGCGTGTTAAGCACCTAGTTGGGAACCCCAAGAGGAAGGTATGAGGAGCACAGCAGCAAGTTTCCCTCAGTTGTGAAACCAAGGTTTAATCGAACCAGTAGGAGAAAGCCAAACTTCCGAAGGTTGATGCTTGCTAGCTTCGCGACACTCCGGACAAGGGCACCAGATAAACTGCTAGTCGGCGTGTAGCTTTTCACCAGCAGCAACGTGGAACCTGCATACAACACAACCAAGAACTTTGCCCCAACTTACGATGAGGTTGTCAATCTCACCGGTTTGCTGTAAACAAAGGATTGAGCGTATCGAGTGGTAAAAGGTAATACTCCCTCTATTCAGAAATATAAGATGTTTTAGTTTTGTGAACTGAGTGTATCTAGACATCTTTTAGTGTATTGATTCATTTGAATCTATACACTAAAAGATGTCTAGATACACTCACTTCACAAAGCTAAAACATCTTATATTTCTAAACGGAGGGAGTAGTATGCAAGAATGTAAATAAGAAAGTAAAACAGTAAACGGTAATAGCAATGTAAAGGAAATAACACCGGGGTCCATAGTTCACTAGTGGTGTCTCTCCATAAGATAAATAACAACATGTTGCGTAAACAAATTACAGTTGGGCAATTGATAGAATAAAGATAGCGTACATATGTCATGAGGATCACAATGAGATTCACTCTGGGCATTATGACAAAATACATAGACCGTAATCCAACTGCATATATGACTAATAATCCACCCTGCGGATGTCGTCCGAGCAACCATCGGGTATTAAGTTGCGAACAACGGATAACTGCATTAAGCAAAGTGCATAAATTAAACAAAGCAAATGTCCTTGGACACAAGAATGTTGTTTTCTCCCTAGTGGCAACAACACATCTACAAACTTAGAGGTTTCTGTCACTCCCCCAAATTACTAGAGGCATGAACCCAACTATCGAGCATAAATACTCCCTCTTGGAGTCACTAGCATCTACTCAGCCAAGATATCTACTAGCAACAGAAAACATGCAAGATCATAAACAACATAGAGATAACATAAAGATAATAATTCAGCACATCAACTTGACATAGTACCAATAATCATCGGATCCCAACAAACACAACATGTAGAATTACACAAAGATGATCTTGATCATGATAGGCAGCTCACAAGATCTAAACATGAAGCACATGGTGGAGGAGACGACCATCTAGCTACTGCTATGGACCCGTAGTCCAAGGTACACTACTCACACATCACTCCGGAGGCGACCATGGTTGTGAAGAAGGCCTCCGGCGGTGATTCCCCTCTCCGACAGGGTGCTGGGAAGAGCTCCTAGATCCTCCCAATCTCGCGTCCATGATAGTGGCGGCTTCCAGCATGTTTCGAGGAAAATTGATCGGTCCTTTAGGTTTTTCCCGTCTAGGGGAATATATAGGCGGAAGGGCGGCGTCAGGAGGTGGACCAGGCGGTCTCACCCCTGGTGGCGCGGCCAGGGGCTAGACCGCGCCACCCTAGGGTGAGCCTGGCCTCTGGCCCCCCTCCGTCTCAACTTCGGACTTCGTGAAGCTTCAGGAAAAATAACAGGTTTGGCTTTTGTTGTGTCCAATTTCGAGAATATTTCCTATGTAGCTTTTCTGAAACACAAAAACAGCAGAAAACAGGTAACTGGCACTATGGCATCTCGTTAATAGATTAGTTCCGGAAAATGCATAAAAACACCACGAAGTGTAACAAAACACAAAGAAAATGGTGTATAGACAAGCATGGAGCATCAAAAATTATAGATACGTTTGAGACGTATCAACACTCTTGGGTCAAGGTTTGTAAGACTTCTTCCATTGCAATTCTTTTTCAACGGTAAGCTTGTGGTTCATCCTCACCGTATTCCTATGATTGGCAACACGTGCCTATTATAAGGGTATAATATCTTATCCTCCTAAGTTCAAGGCTTAACAACATCATCACTCTTGTAGGTATGTCTCTCTAGATTAGCAAAGTCAACATTATGAGAGCAAATAATGAGAGTAGTAAGAATGGTGATCAATCCATCATGCACCCAAATCATTACTCCATACATGGATTATTGAATCTCGCATTCTAACTCTTGGTCCACCTCACTAGTTTGACAAAACTTCCATGGAAAATTGAATCAATGTTTCAAATCTCATTATTGAATTTTAGAAAACAAATCTATCATTCCTTAGCTAGAGGTTTGCGTAAACTCTCATATGGTATTAACTCTTAAGTTCCAGATCCTTTGATTTGCCATCTCATAGGAATAATAATATCCATTCAATAGTTTCCAATTGCTCTTACATGTCCTTACAACATTTATTACAAAATAATAGTTGCATACGATTTCTTCCAGGTTGGTTACACTTTGTTGTGTTGTGGCATCTCCTTGTATTGGTGGCATCTTTCAGTTATCCAGGTTCACTGAAGTCTTGAAGTATATCTCCCTGAGCATTCCTTTGCATAGTGCCCCTTTCAATTGCATTTGCAACAAGTGACAAGGCTGAGGTCCTTTTTCATGCTACCTTGTCTGTTTGCTCTGTTGTTCCTTTCCGGACATTTGAACGCATAATGTCCTAGCTCCTTGCAATTGAAGCAGTGCACCTTGCTAATGTCCATCCTCTTTTTGGGTCTCTGTAAGGCTAGGTGATCTCTTAGTTCTTGTTCTTCATATTCCAGTATAGTTGTGGGAAACCTTTCTCGTTTCCTCGAATAATTTCTAGATAAGCGTCCTTCTCCACATGAGAAGCAACACTTGGTGGTGACATCGTGTGTTGTTTCCATGACTTCCATTTCCACCTTCATCGTGTATCTTCTATCTTCATGGGTCTTCCCCCAACAACTGGCACAGTCCATCCTTGGCTTATTGATTCATTCGTTGCACCGTGGGGTAAAGATAGCATTCAGTAGGAACATGATTGGTTACATTGCATAAGAAACAAGTAACCTTGGTCACGCTCCACCTTTGGACTAAGGTGGAAAAGCTGTGTTAAGTGCTATTCCCTGGATCCTTGATAGCACCACAGTACAAAATATAGTATTCATTGCAAAGTATCAAAGATTACAAAGCAGATCCAGATACACAAGTCTTTAAAACCTTACAAGCTAGCTTAGCCCCACAGACTAGCTCAAAAGACAGAGTTCAACATAACAAAAGCACAACGGAAACTAAAGTGGCAGTGAGCCTCCATCTTCACCATGCTCCACAGGCAAACATGTTGGAATGTAGACTTGAGATCCTACCAAATTACTCCTCAGAATAACCTCCACATTTGAATATGCAGCCCCAATGAATGGGGTCAGTACAATGATGTATTGGCAAATGACACATATTTAGTGGCTGTTGTGAAAAGACTATACTACATGATATTTGGTTAGTGGATCTTTGGGCTAATTTGCATAAAGCCAATTTTATCCTATAATTTTTCCATCTCAAAACATTTGTAAAGCATTTAGATTTTTAAAGGTCAAGATAATCCCCATGTCACCACCACATACCATGGTTCTACAGCCAGGTATGTAGCCTTGGTTAGTTACTCAACAAAACCAGGAGGATCCCTCAAGTCACCACCACATACCATGGTTTTCACTGCCAGGTATGTAGCCCTGAGGCATTCCCTGACCTGAGATTGTTTCTAATAAAATTTAATCATGCCAAAAAGGTGACAAGATTGTTCCGTACATCCTTGTCTAGAGACTCAAATTGTCCATAACCGGGGACACGGTTAATCAATTAGTTTTACACCCTACAGGGGTTGTGCACTTTCACCTTGAGACCCATTCTACCCAAAGAGAAGAATGAGACGAGACCTTTCAGAAGGAGAGATCAACCATACCAGCAAGACCTGTTCCCACCTACAATTCTACTACAAGCCAATGTCTTGCAACAAGTTGAACCCTCACAGCTTAGTCAATCAAGACAGAGCCCATAATGTCATAAGGCTGCACTGGAAGTACACTAAACACGGAAGTCATAGTAATCTCTTTGTTCCTGGGTGGCAAACCAGAAGTGAACTAACTCAGGTCACCACCACATACCATGGTTTTCACTGCCATGATATGTAGCCCCAAGCAGCCACTCAACACACCCAAGCCACACCAATCCACCTAGGTATTTCATTGAAGTTGAAGTTTTTAATTATTAAAACAACTTTTTACACCAAAGTGAGACATAGCATTGGCATCATTTTCAAAGTAATTTAGCAATCCTAGCAAGTGGGGTTTAAAGGTTGACTATGCACTACTGGGTAGAAGAATGTGTGTCACTTGCCTTGGAAACAACCAGCACACTCACAACATTCACAACAGTAGTTCAGCTCCTCTTCACAATCTAAACAAGCACAGATACACAAATTTAAACACACTAGTTCTATCATGGCAACCATAGACATGTATGCATGCATGCAAATGATCATGTAGTTTCACACACATTGTTTTTGTGTGAAAATGTTGTATTTAGGGTTCTCTTGTGGTTAGAAAACATGTGTGAGGTTAGGGTAGCTTTTTAAACATCTAGAAAGCATTAGGGCCATTTTAGGCATTTTAAAATAGGACTAAATGCCTCCCAAATTAGTTCTGGTTTGAAAATGTTTTGAGAAAAATTTGTTGTGAACCTACTGGATAGGATACTATAAAACAAAGCTACTGCAATTGGATTCATTCAAAAATCATTTTTAGAAAACAAGTTATGAGCAAAACAGTGGGTTGAAAGAATTTGAGTGTACCAAGTTTGTGCACATAACAAGCTTGGGGTTTTCTGGTTCTAAAATGTTCTACAGGTCCAGGGGATTCCATAGACTACAAAATTGTAAAATGTGGATGTGCAGAATAATATTTGTGAAATATTTGGTACAAGAAGGCATTTAAATCCATTTGAATTACATTTCACTTTTTTACAATAACCATGTAATGTTTCTGCATAATTGAATTCTACACATTTCTAGGATTCCATGTATAAAATTTTTGCAATTTTTGGACTTGTAGATTATTTTCTATGCATTTTACAAGATCTAGACATAAACATGAATTTGAATTTCAAATTTAAAACCGGATTTGACCGGGGGTTTGACTGGCCGATATGGATGCTGACTGGACTGCGACGTGGTGCATGGCCAGTGGCCGATACTGTTTCTATTAAGTGATTCTATCCTAACTCTTGGATCTGGATCTAAGGGACAGAAGGAAAGAGGGGAGAGAGGCTCACCGGTAAGGTGGGATTCCATTGAGGGCGCACTTCAGGTCGACGACAGTGAGCTCCTGGTGGTCTCCGGGAAGAAGGAGGGCGTGGATGAGGTGAAGCAGATCACGGCGAGGTTGAGGGTGTGGTCGGCACCGTCGATTGCGTCCTGCCGAGATGAGAAGGGGCGGATGGAGGTGGTGCAGGGCGTTGGTGGAGTCGGGCGATGATGGCGATCTCGATTCTTTATGAAATAGCACCGAGCAAGCACATTAGGAGATGCACTAGAGACAAGGAGAAAGAGGGGGACTCGAGGTAGGGCGCGGGGGTGCTCTACCACCCCGGAATCGGCGAGAAATAGCGGTGGCATCTGCGGGATCCTGCTGTGAAATTCGGCATCCTGGCGGCCTAGTTCGAGAAGAAGGGTGAGGGGAAGTGGAGAGGACGATGCAGGGAATTAAAGGGAGGGTCGGAGAGGCTGTTGCGGCTCTATAGAGAGCGGGGGAAGTGGGGGTGTGGGCGTCGTGCGTGCGGGGGATGCGGCCAGAGGTTGAAGACCATGCGGGCGTGACAGGTGGGGTCCGCCTGTCAGCAGGGAAAGAAAAGAAAAAGGAAAAAGGGGAAAGGAAGGGGCTGCAGGCTGAGGCTGGCTGGGTTGGCTACTGGGCCGTTTGGCCCCGGGCTGGCCCTGTTGGGCTGTTGCCTTTTTTTTCTTCTTTTATTTTTCTATTTTTTGCCATTTTAATTCTAGTTTGGTATTTGGGATTCAAATTTATTTGAATTCAAATCTTTTGAATTGGGAAAATTTAAATAATACCTCAGGGTGTTTGGAAACCCTAAAATGCATGGTTTGGTGTATTTTCTTTTTGAACTTTATTTTTGTAATTTAAATTGGGCTCCCATAAGCTTTGAAGCTTATTTCAAAAGGAAAACTTCTAATTTTGGAATTTAGATTCAAATCTTATTTCAAAAAATGCTACGAGCATGAATGCATGATGTTTTTTTAAATTTTGAAAATTGGGATGTTACAGACTACCCCTCTTAAGATGAAGCTCACCTTCGAACTTCAAAAATGCTAGCAAAATAGGTATTGGTGAAAATCTTGAAGATTTTCTCTACGCTCTAATACGTCCATTTTGAATCACTATTTTATATCATAATTTACTGTTATTTATTGATACATTTCATATTTAGAGATGATACTTATGTTATTTCCTCCATTTTTGCATGATTGATGATTATTTAAGAATTCACTGCCGGAGGTAGGATTATGCTGGAAAAAGGACCATCAAGACACCATATATTTGAAGACCAGCAATTCCAGGAAAATACCCAGAAATTCATATTTTGCCTGAAGACGGAAGTAGCCAGAAGGGGAGGGCGAGGTGAGCCACCATTGGATTTGAGGATACATCTATTTTGATTGTGGGTCAGGTTTAGATATAATTGAGAAATTGATAGAAGGGATCTAAAGAAGATTCCTACCTCAAACACAGCAGATCAAGACAATTCATCTTATAAAATCACCCATCTAGCATTCATTACAAAAACACAAAAAGCATCTTCTAACAAAAGGTATGGTCACACCCCAGTTTGGTATGATCAAAAATACGTAATGTAAGATTCATGTGGTTCTACGACTAATATTATTGGTGGTCTATTCTACTTGAACTGTGCCAGGTATGCCTTCGTATTCCCAGTCCGACGGTGTTTGACTCTGGTGCCTATGTGCTCCTCGCTGTTCTTCTCCATAGGAATCTCTTCTTCTTTAGCCTTGGACACCACTTGCTCCTTGGGGTCATTCTTGGGTGCCTCCGGGGTTGACTCCTTAGCAGCTAGCAGTGCCTTATTCTTGGTAGGCCATGAGTCAAACTTCATCAGGTACTGGTTGAGATATGCACATTGTCCTTGTAGCCCCGCAATCTGTATAGCCTGATCTTCTATCTTGAATGCCAACTTATCATTAGTCGCCTCAAGTGACTTGTTCTTTGTGACGACCCGCCTTTTACTAAAGGCAAATCTCCTGTGTATCTGTGCCATTCCCTGGATCAGTAGATAGCACCACAGTACAAAATAAGTAATCATTGCAATAGCATCAATATTACAACGTAAATCTAGTTACATAGGTCTTCAACCTTACGAGTACACAGCATAAAGCATAGTTGCAGTGAGCCTCCATTCTTCATCACGTGCCACAGGCAGACATGTTGGAATGTAGTCTCGAGATCCTACTCCTGGTTCCTTACTCGAAATAAAACCTGCACGTTTGAATATGCAGCCCCAGAGGGGTCAGTACAATGATGTACTGGCAAATGACACATATTTGGTGGCATTTTTGTGGAATGACTATACTACATGACATTTGGCTGGTGGATCTCATAGGCTGATTTGCATAAAGCCAATTTTATCCTATAAATCCATTTTAATACTTTCTTTCACAATTTTAATTTTCAAGGGTCAAGACAACCCCCATACACTACATACTGGCCGGTATGTAGGTCTGGGCGTAACTCAACAAAGTTTGGAACCTCAGGCACCACCACCCCTCGGAGTGTATGGTCCTTAGTTCCTACCTAGGGGTTTCTAGGCAAAATTTTAATAATTCAGAATCGGTGATGAGATTATTCCGTACATTCCATGTCTAGAGACTCAATTGTCCATAACCGAGGACACGGCTAATCGATTAGATTTAAACACCTTGCAAGGGTTGTGCACTTTCACCTTACGATTCATTTTATGCCCATACATAAAATGAAACGAGACCTTTTAGAAGGAGAGGGCAACTAACTGGCAAGATCCGCTCCCAACCTATAATTCATCTACCACCATCTTCTCGCGCCTAGTTGCACTCCCACATTCTAATCAGTCAAGACAGAGCCCATAATGTCATAAGGCTGCACTGGAAGTACGCTAAGCATGGAAGACATAGCCATCTCTTTGTTCCTGGGTGGCCATCCACAAGTGTACGCCCAGGCAGCAACTACACGTAGTGTAGCCCCAGGTCGCCACTCAACACCACCTCCATCAACATACCAATCCACCCAGGTGTTTCATTTTAGTTGAAGTTATTAACTTTTCACAAAACACTTTTCAAGTGATCTTAGCATGGCATCAAAGTTAGCAAAGTATTTAGCATCCTATCATGGGGGGTTTGAGGGATAGCTACACACTACTAGGATCTAAGCATTTGATAAAACAGTTGAGTAAAACACCTATCATGCATACGACAAGAGGTGAAATTACTAATGCATAAGTAAAATGGGTAGGGAACATGTGTGTCACTTGCCTTTTTGAAGATCACGATGTTTCGCTTCTCTCAACTAAGCTCGTAGCTCTTCGCACAAACTATAGCACAGAAATAGCATACCATAAACAATCCATACAACACAATCAAACAAATAGACAAACGGAAGTGTTCGTTTAGCAATTTAGATTTATTGAGATGTTATGACAAGAAAGATATGGTAAAGGATCATGATTTGGGGAGATATGGGTTTGAGAGCTTAGCTGGGGAAGATCAATATGATTTGAGAGAGAATTGGTCTAGGCAAATATGATTGATGAAGTTTTTATGCTTTATCAAAGCATAAGAGTTTTAGGAATAGCTCATGTGAAATAGATCACATAGGTGTGGGATAGTGCAACCACAATACTATTTGAATAAGTGTAACGACTTTTATTCTTTAAATAGCATATATCACACTTAGGCACTAGGCTAGGTTTTAAGAATGTTTGAATTACTCAATTAGCACATTTGCAAGTTGAATAGTTCAATACATGTGAACAAAACTAAGTAGGCATTGGATTGGGTATGAATGATTGATATTTGAGGACATGGCTCAAATGGTTCGTTGATCAACATGGTGTATAACACATACTACGGTATGGGTCATAGCAACACCACATTAACAAAATCTAGGTTTGGGATGAATTCATATTCTACTCAAGTAGCACAATTGCATTTCGAATATATATATGAATTAGACAAAAATATGATGAGTGAGATATTTATGCTTTATCAAAGCATAATGAATATTGGAATATCTCATGTGGGTAAATCACACAAGAGACAAAATAATGCAATAGCAATACTATTGAATAAGTGTAACAACAATTATTCTTAAATAGTATATATATTACACTTAAGCAATGGGCTAGGATTCATGAAGCATTGAGTTACTCAATTAACTCAGTTGTTAATTGAATAGTTCTACACATGAAATCAGGATCAGGTGGACAGATGATTGAGTATGGGTAGATAATATTTGAGATTATGGTTTTAGGTTCCTATTTGGTACAAGGAGTGTCGGATAGGTACCATAATGTTGATTAGATCAACTCCTAAGATAGTAAGAATAGAATTCTATGATTGAGATGTATCACACTTTACTCAAATAACACAATTGTAATTTGAATATGTGTGAACTAGATAAGATAGGTCTAAGTGAATATGATCTTGATCAAGATGTTGTTTAGATAACATGGATAACTAGGTATGATTGTAGGATTTGCTATGGTAGTAGAATGGAACATTGATCGAAATAGAAATAGAATTAATCTATATAGGAATACTCAAATTCTCATATTAGAATTTGAATAATTGTGAAGTGGCTCATGAAAATATGGGTGTGATACTACCGGATAGCTTGCAGTAAAACAAAGCTACTGCAATTGGAATCACTCCAAAATAAGTTATAGAAATTAAATTATCACCGAAATAGTGATTTGGACAAATTTGAATGCACAAAGTGTGTGCACGTATCAAATTTGGAATTTCTTGATCCTATGATGTTCTACAAGTGGAGAGGATTCCAGAGACTACAAATTTGTAATTTTTGGATATCCAGAACAAAAGATATGAATTTATCAAGCTAATAGAAGGTCTGATTCCAATTTGAAAATAGTTTCAAATTGATCCCATAAAATATAATATTTTATGGTACTGCTAGATTTTAGACTTCCTAAGGATTCCAACAAGATATTATTTGCAATTTTTGGACCTAGGGATCAAGAGATATGATTTTTGTAAGATTGGACTAAATTCTGGTTTGAAAACCTAATTGAAATCTGTTTTGATCCCAGGCTGGCCACGTGGCTGTATCGGATTAGCCGATACCGGTTCGGTCGGATTGCGATTCAGAGCCGTAGGATCTTATGATGCTTCAACGATCCAGATCTGTCCATACCGGTTCAGATAAGTGATTTGATCTGGGGCGATGGATCGGGATCCGACGGTCTAGATCAAGCAGAGGAGGGAGGGTGCTCACCGGCTAGGGTTCCGACGAGATCTCCGGCGAGGGCGGCCAGAGGTGGACGTCGGCGGGGTTCTGGTGGTTCTGGTGGCCAACGGCGGGGTGTACGAGATGCGGAAGGTCACTGTGAAGTCGATGGCGTGGTCGAGGTAGTCGGGGACGTCCTGCAGAGAAGGCGAGACGCGGCTGGAGACGGTGTTAGCTTCGGGCGGCTCAGGTGATCGACGAGGATGCCGTTCTGGGGCTTCCTGGAGCAAATCAAAACAATGAGGAGGAGCGCGCGGGATGGTGGAGTCGAGGAGGTGCAGAAATTTGGTGGCGGGGTACCTTATGGCGCCGGAATCGTGCTCGCACGGTGGCAGTAGTGCGGCTCTCCGGCGAGCGATTACTCGGGTCTGGTAGCGTAATCGGTAGAGGGAAAAAGGGGGAAATGGAGAGGAGGTCCAGGGTGATTTATAGGCGCGGAGGGGAGTCAATTAAGGCTGTAGTTAGGGCGAATTTAAGGCCGATTGATCGCGGTGTCTTCGGACGCGTTACCGGTGAGATTTCCATTCAGAGGAAGAAGAAGGGTGACGTGGCCTGGCAGGTAGGGCCCACACGTCAGCGACGGAGAAGAGAAACAAGGATACCGATTCGGTTTCCTTAACGGGCCGCGGCTGGCTTCTGCTGCTGCTCGATGTTGGGCCCTGGGCTGGTTCGTCCCGGGCGTGGCCCAGTTGGGCTGTGCCCCTTTTTTTTTGTTCTTTCTTTTTATTCTTTTCTGAAATCTTATTTCCTTTAGAGATTTTGCATAATGAAACCAAACAAGGTCAAACCAAGTTCTAAATTTTTGTAAAATTCAACTTAACATTCTAAGACAGTAAGAAACATGTTTTCATAAATAAAACTAATTTCCAAATAAAAACTCTATAATTCAGACAAAGGGTTTATTTGCATAAACCAAAGTAGAAATAGGATTTTAAAGTAATTCTTTTAAAGTCAGAGAATAAACTCTATAAAAATAGTTTTTGAAATATATTTGTAAAACATTCCTTTGGCATAGAAAACTTTATAAACCATTTTGTAAATATCCCTTTGCAAGATAGCTTGCATAGGTTTGAATAAACACAAAGTAGTATTTTGAAACTTGATCTTTCTCAAAGAAGTTCTTCAAGAAATAAATAGAGGATTTTAAATAGTTTTCAAACAAATCTTTCAAACAAACTCAAAAAGTTTTAAATCCCTGTGAATTTTCAATCAACACAAGCAAAATAAAAAAGAAAATTTTCCCCCAAAATTTGATAAAATCTTGGGTCGTGACAGACTACCACCCTTAAAGAAATCTCGTCCTCGAGATTGAAGAGGCTAGAAAGAAAGTAGGTATTTGGTCATCTAGGTTTAGGTATCTGGGTGGCTACCACCCTTAAAAGAAAATTCCTCTTGGTGGTATCTTGATGCTTCCTTAGACACTTGCATTTTGTTCCCAGCTTGCATTCACTGTTGTGCGATTTTCCCTGAATCGTCCTTCTCAGAAATTTTGGTGATCAATACTATGTTCAAAAGTGGGCATACCAAGGGTTCCATCCAATTCTGGTGATAAGCAGATATCATCCATTGCGTTGTCTTCAAAAAGGTAGTCCACATCTTCATTTACAATAGGTGGGTGTCTATTCACAATTCCGGGCACCAACCTTCCTCATGGGGTTGCTTGAGGTAACCTTACTCTATTGTAGAGCTTTCTATCCAACAGGGTAGTTGTTGAACTACTTTGGACACTGAGGAGTCACTCTTTGGTTCAATCAGAGGACCAAGCTGAGTTGTCTCCTCTTTGGGTCATTCAGAAGACCAAGCTGAGAGGGTATACTCTCATCAACTCAACTTTCTTATCATCATCCTTAGAGGTTCTTCATCTTATGGTTGTTTCCTTATACCATTCTGCTCTTCAATTTTTCCACGATACCATTCTGTTCTGGTAATCTTCCTGGTTGTTGTACATTTTCCAAGAATGTGTATCTAGCCTTTTCTTGGTCGATCCTCACCAAGGTCAAGATTGCATACAGGCTATCACCATACTCCTTGTTGCTTTTTAGCTGATTTTCGTTGCAGAATCTCAAAAGATAACTCAGTGTCAAGTACTGCATGCTTGCCCCATGAACATGATGAGACCACACATCCCAATGAATTAAGATGGCATCTCTCTGCAGTCTTCTCATGCATTTCATAGGGGTAAACAAGGTGGACTCTGTAAGAGGTGCTTGCACCTTTAAGGGACGGAAGGTCGCCTTATAACCAGCATTGTTGAACCCATTCAAGTTACCGGAGCAAGTCGTGCTACTTGCCACAGGTATCAGATGGTCCTTAAGAATTCCTTTAGCAACCGTCTTCATAGTTGTTGAAAGGCGCTGAACAACTTGATCATATCTCGAAGATGAACTCCTTCGCAAGAATAATGAATCTAACGAAGCTCTCATGGGCAGGAAAATAGTTCCATGGATTTGGAGAGTTGCTTCATAACATCGCAGGTCGGGATGGGGTAGACTTCGGTGGCGCATGGCTTTGGAATCAGGAGGCAATCGCATAGGTAGTGGTGGTTATCTCTGTTGTGACTCTCTGGAGAGGAGTAACCTCTCTTTTATAGGCACAGGAAGGTAGCTAAACAAGCCACGTGGGGAGTCGAAACGAAGAGTCGGGGAGGTGAACTGAACAGGCAGTAGCCGAAGCTGAACAGTCTCCGTCTTCAAAGTCCACTGAGCAAAGCGTTTCTGATTTGTGTAGCCGTTCAAAAGTCCAAGTTCTCACCGTATTCCTACGTTTTGGCCACTGGCTCACTATAAGGGATGTAATATATTATCCTCCTAAGGTTATGGTTTAACGACGTCATCTCTCATGTAGGTAGGTCTCTCTAGATTCACCATTCCTCCTACAAGAGTGAACAATATGAGTAGTCGTCATGGGCGCGAATCCATGTCGCACTCAATCATTACCTCGTATTTGGTTTGGTGCATCTCGCATTCTAACTCTTGGTCAAGCTCACTAGCTTTTAAACAAAAGTTTTGTTCAAATTGGAACCAAGTTCCCAAATTCTACTTTAAATTTTTGAAACAAAATCTATCGTTCTTAGCTAGAGGTTTTCAACAAAGCTCATGGCAATAAACTTTAAGTTGTAGATCCTTTGGTATGCCATTAAAGAGGGAATAAAATCCTTTCCATTGCTCTATTTGCTCTTTCCATTGCTCTGTTTGTTCTTTCCACCTTTCTTGCATGAGGTGGTTGAATAGTATTACTTCCACATTAGCTATACCTTGGGGTGTCTTCTTATTGTTTGCGAGGTATCCTTTAGCTATCCTAGCTTACTGGAGTCTTGGGGTATCATCCTTTGTGTAATCTCTTGCTTAATGTTTTGGTCTCTTGTACTTGAAACACTACCTCTTGTTGTTGTACTCTGTATCCTTATCTCCAACTGAGGGTCATTGTAGTTGTTCTGTCGTTGAGGAAAACTTTTGATTGGGTTTTGGGGCAAGTTTAGGTCTTGGCATAGATGAGAATTAGATAGAAGAGGTCTAAAGAAGAAAAATTCCTACCCAAACATAACAGATCAAAACAAACCATCTTACAAACAACATCTAACAAACATTCTTCATAACAAGCAAACTAGTTTTCAAACAAACGGGAAGGTACGATCATCCACAAGTCGGTATGACCATAACGTTTATTACACATCGTTGCTTAATAAAATTTCCTAAATGGAGGTCCAACTAAAGCTTCTTGGTTTTCTTCTAAGCAGATCCATTGTTCTGGTCCAGCTGCTTTTGTAGATTGGCAATTTGCTCATCCTTGGTTTTGATGAGGTCTCCTTGAACACTACGTTCAGATACCAACTTTTCCATGTCACCTTGAAGTTGGTTTATGGTTTCCTTCAATGTAGCAGTGTCTTCCTTCTCTTCTTTGAAGTCTTGCTGAGTATTATGAAGTCTCCACTTGAGTCTTTCTCCAAGTTCCTTTATGGCTGACCAAGCAGCACATCTTGCTGAGTCAAGGAATGATGGATACATCTCGGAGTTGGTGAACATCCAGAGTCCCATCTTGTTGTGGTCATCTTCCTTGTTCTTGTATAAATGAAGCTGTACCCACCAATATTCTTCACCGTCATCTATCACGGGAAATCCTTTGTAAACAGCTTCTCCTTGCATTCCCATACTTAACATGAGGTTCTTCAATGCTTTGGGAAACTCAGTCTCACTCTTCAGGGTCATGGTCATCACTGGGCTTTTAGTAGTTGACATCGAATCCATCAAGAAAGGACCAGTGGGGTTGGTCATCTAAATTTAGAAAGAAGAGTGGTGTAAAGCAAATGAATGGGGTAAGTTCTTTACAAGAAAATTTCAAACTAAAAGTATATAGATTGATCTCACTTTAGAAAACTGAATTGATTTTCTTTTTGAAGAGAGAGGAAAGAATCCTAGGGCTTCCTAGTCTATTCCAAACCTAGGGTCTCGATCCTACAGGCAACACTATGCTCTGATACCATTCTGTGACGACCCGCCTTTTACTAAAGGCAAATCTCCTGTGTATCTGTGCCATTCCCTGGATCAGTAGATAGCACCACAGTACAAAATAAGTAATCATTGCAATAGCATCAATATTACAACGTAAATCTAGTTACATAGGTCTTCAACCTTACGAGTACACAGCATAAAGCATAGTTGCAGTGAGCCTCCATTCTTCATCACGTGCCATAGGCAGACATGTTGGAATGTAGTCTCGAGATCCTACTCCTGGTTCCTTACTCAAAATAAAACCTGCACGTTTGAATATGCAGCCCCAGAGGGGTCAGTACAATGATGTACTGGCAAATGACACATATTTGGTGGCATTTTTGTGGAATGACTATACTACATGACATTTGGCTGGTGGATCTCATAGGCTGATTTGCATAAAGCCAATTTTATCCTATAAATCCATTTTAATACTTTCTTTCACAATTTTAATTTTCAAGGGTCAAGACAACCCCCATACACTACATACTGGCCGGTATGTAGGTCTGGGCGTAACTCAACAAAGTTTGGAACCTCAGGCACCACCACCCCTCGGAGTGTATGGTCCTTAGTTCCTACCTAGGGGTTTCTAGGCAAAATTTTAATAATTCAGAATCGGTGATGAGATTATTCTGTACATTCCATGTCTAGAGACTCAATTGTCCATAACCGAGGACACGGCTAATCGATTAGATTTAAACACCTTGCAAGGGTTGTGCACTTTCACCTTACGATTCATTTTATGCCCATACATAAAATGAAACGAGACCTTTTAGAAGGAGAGGGCAACTAACTGGCAAGATCCGCTCCCAACCTATAATTCATCGACCACCATCTTCTCGCGCCTAGTTGCACTCCCACATTCTAATCAGTCAAGACAGAGCCCATAATGTCATAAGGCTGCACTGGAAGTACGCTAAGCATGGAAGACATAGCCATCTCTTTGTTCCTAGGTGGCCATCCACAAGTGTACGCCCAGGCAGCAACTACACGTAGTGTAGCCCCAGGTCGCCACTCAACACCACCTCCATCAACATACCAATCCACCCAGGTGTTTCATTTTAGTTGAAGTTATTAACTTTTCACAAAACACTTTTCAAGTGATCTTAGCATGGCATCAAAGTTAGCAAAGTATTTAGCATCCTATCATGGGGGGTTTGAGGGATAGCTACACACTACTAGGATCTAAGCATTTGATAAAACAGTTGAGTAAAACACCTATCATGCATACGACAAGAGGTGAAATTACTAATGCATAAGTAAAATGGGTAGGGAACATGTGTGTCACTTGCCTTTTTGAAGATCACGATGTTTCGCTTCTCTCAACTAAGCTCATAGCTCTTCGCACAAACTATAGCACAGAAATAGCATACCATAAACAATCCATACAACACAATCAAACAAATAGACAAACGGAAGTGTTCGTTTAGCAATTTAGATTTATTGAGATGTTATGACAAGAAAGATATGGTAAAGGATCATGATTTGGGGAGATATGGGTTTGAGAGCTTAGCTGGGGAAGATCAATATGATTTGAGAGAGAATTGGTCTAGGCAAATATGATTGGTGAAGTTTTTATGCTTTATCAAAGCATAAGAGTTTTAGGAATAGCTCATGTGAAATAGATCACATAGGTGTGGGATAGTGCAACCACAATACTATTTGAATAAGTGTAACGACTTTTATTCTTTAAATAGCATATATCACACTTAGGCACTAGGCTAGGTTTTAAGAATGTTTGAATTACTCAATTAGCACATTTGCAAGTTGAATAGTTCAATACATGTGAACAAAACTAAGTAGGCATTGGATTGGGTATGAATGATTGATATTTGAGGACATGGCTCAAATGGTTCATTGATCAACATGGTGTATAACACATACTACGGTATGGGTCATAGCAACACCACATTAACAAAATCTAGGTTTGGGATGAATTCATATTCTACTCAAGTAGCACAATTGCATTTCGAATATATATATGAATTAGACAAAAATATGATGAGTGAGATCTTTATGCTTTATCAAAGTATAATGAATATTGGAATATCTCATGTGGGTAAATCACACAAGAGACAAAATAATGCAATAGCAATACTATTGAATAAGTGTAACAACAATTATTCTTAAATAGTATATATATTACACTTAAGCAATGGGCTAGGATTCATAAAGCATTGAGTTACTCAATTAACTCAGTTGTTAATTGAATAGTTCTACACATGAAATCAGGATCAGGTGGACAGATGATTGAGTATGGGTAGATAATATTTGAGATTATGGTTTTAGGTTCCTATTTGGTACAAGGAGTGTCGGATAGGTACCATAATGTTGATTAGATCAACTCCTAAGATAGTAAGAATAGAATTCTATGATTGAGATGTATCACACTTTACTCAAATAACACAATTGTAATTTGAATATGTGTGAACTAGATAAGATAGATCTAAGTGAATATGATCTTGATCAAGATGTTGTTTAGATAACATGGATAACTAGGTATGATTGTAGGATTTGCTATGGTAGTAGAATGGAACATTGATCGAAATAGAAATAGAATTAATCTATATAGGAATACTCAAATTCTCATATTAGAATTTGAATAATTGTGAAGTGGCTCATGAAAATATGGGTGTGATACTACCGGATAGCTTGCAGTAAAACAAAGCTACTGCAATTGGAATCACTCCAAAATAAGTTATAGAAATTAAATTATCACCGAAATAGTGATTTGGACAAATTTGAATGCACAAAGTGTGTGCACGTATCAAATTTGGAATTTCTTGATCCTATGATGTTCTACAAGTGGAGAGGATTCCAGAGACTACAAATTTGTAATTTTTGGATATCCAGAACAAAAGATATGAATTTATCAAGCTAATAGAAGGTCTGATTCCAATTTGAAAATAGTTTCAAATTGATCCCATAAAATATAATATTTTATGGTACTGCTAGATTTTAGACTTCCTAAGGATTCCAACAAGATATTATTTGCAATTTTTGGAACTAGGGATCAAGAGATATGATTTTTGTAAGATTGGACTAAATAATGGTTTGAAAACCTAATTGAAATCTGTTTTGATCCCAGGCTGGCCACGTGGCTGTATCGGATTAGCCGATACCGGTTCGGTCGGATTGCGATTCAGAGCCGTAGGATCTTATGATGCTTCAACGATCCAGATCTGTCCATACCGGTTCAGATAAGTGATTTGATCTGGGGCGATGGATCGGGATCCGACGGTCTAGATCAAGCAGAGGAGGGAGGGTGCTCACCGGCTAGGGTTCCGACGAGATCTCCGGCGAGGGCGGCCAGAGGTGGACGTCGGCGGGGTTCTGGTGGTTCTGGTGGCCAACGGCGGGGTGTACGAGATGCGGAAGGTCACTGTGAAGTCGATGGCGTGGTCGAGGTAGTCGGGGACGTCCTGCAGAGAAGGCGAGACGCGGCTGGAGACGGTGTTAGCTTCGGGCGGCTCCGGTGATCGACGAGGATGCCGTTCTGGGGCTTCCTGGAGCAAATCAAAACGATGAGGAGGAGCGCGCGGGATGGTGGAGTCGAGGAGGTGCAGAAATTTGGTGGCGGGGTACCTTATGGCGCCGGAATCGTGCTCGCACGGTGGCAGTAGTGCGGCTCTCCGGCGAGCGATTACTCGGGTCTGGTAGCGTAATCGGTAGAGGGAAAAAGGGGGAAATGGAGAGGAGGTCCAGGGTGATTTATAGGCGCGGAGGGGAGTCAATTAAGGCTGTAGTTAGGGCGAATTTAAGGCCGATTGATCGCGGTGTCTTCGGACGCGTTACCGGTGAGATTTCCGTTCGGAGGAAGAAGAAGGGTGACGTGGCCTGGCAGGTAGGGCCCACACGTCAGCGAGGGAGAAGAGAAACAAGGATACCGATTCGGTTTCCTTAACGGGCCGCGGCTGGCTTCTGCTGCTGCTCGATGTTGGGCCCTGGGCTGGTTCGTCCCGGGCGTGGCCCAATTGGGCTGTGCCCCTTTTTTTTTGTTCTTTCTTTTTATTCTTTTCTGAAATCTTATTTCCTTTAGAGATTTTGCATAATGAAACCAAACAAGGTCAAACCAAGTTCTAAATTTTTGTAAAATTCAACTTAACATTCTAAGACAGTAAGAAACATGTTTTCATAAATAAAACTAATTTCCAAATAAAAACTCTATAATTCAGACAAAGGGTTTATTTGCATAAACCAAAGTAGAAATAGGATTTTAAAGTAATTCTTTTAAAGTCAGAGAATAAACTCTATAAAAATAGTTTTTGAAATATATTTGTAAAACATTCCTTTGGCATAGAAAACTTTATAAACCATTTTGTAAATATCCCTTTGCAAGATAGCTTGCATAGGTTTGAATAAACACAAAGTAGTATTTTGAAACTTGATCTTTCTCAAAGAAGTTCTTCAAGAAATAAATAGAGGATTTTAAATAGTTTTCAAACAAATCTTTCAAACAAACTCAAAAAGTTTTAAATCCCTGTGAATTTTCAATCAACACAAGCAAAATAAAAACGAAAATTTTCCCCCAAAATTTGATAAAATCTTGGGTCGTGACATTCTTCTCCTTCAGCTTCTGTATGGTGTTCTCCGGCTGTTCAATCTTCTCATCTTTTTCCTTGAGTTGATACTTGGCATCATCTGTGGCATCCATCTCATTGCGGAGCATGAGCTCCATGTTGAAGGCATAGCTCTCCCTATCTTCCAACTGGATCTGAGTCCAAGGTAGACCCTCATGGAGTCCTAGAGTACTCAATGCCCATCCATCAGAGTTGCGTCTCCCAAACTGGTGAAAAGAGTTGTTCAGCTCAGATATCTCCTAAACGTACATACCAAATATGTGAGATAACGCCTCCTCCATGGCCATCATGATCCCAGTCTCCCAACCTGGGTACATCCTCGAGTACACCACTGTCTCCATGGGTGGCTCAATGGTACGTCCTTTGATCTTCATCTTGATCTCCCAGCGGATGATCTCAGGAACTTCATAGGGTATCACTCTACCTCAGAAAGTGGGAGGGCCCAAGTCCAACATCCGAGAGAGGCGGGAAAGCTGGTCGCTAAAGCACTCGGTGTCATCATCAAAGGGTGTCTTCATCTTGGTGAAAAGGGCCATCTAAAAATTGAAAGAAAAGAATAGAATAAGTAAATGAACTTGGTAAGTATTACAAGAAAATTTAAACTAAAAAGTAGATAAATTTTATTTAGAAAACCATATTGATTTTTCTTTTTGAAGAAATAAAAAAATCATAGGGCTTCCTAGTCTATTCCAAACCTAGTGTCTCGATCCTACAGGCAACACTATGCTCTGATACCATTCTGTAGTGCCCTACCTTTAGAAAAAGGCAGAACTCCTGTGTTAAGTGCTACTCCCTGGATCGCTGATAGAACCACAATACAAAATATAGTAATCATTATAATAGTATCAAATATTACAACATAAATCCAGATACATAGGTCTTCAACCTTATGAGTACACAGCAGAAAGCAGAGTGGCAATGAGCCTCCATCTTCATCACGTGCCATAGGCAGACATGTTGGAATATAGACTCGAGATCCTACTAATTGTTCCTCATCTGAAAAACCTGCACGTTTGAATATGCAGCCCCAATGAAAGGGGTCAGTACAACAACATACTGGCAATTGACACATATTTGGTGGCATTTGTGAAAAGACTATACTACATGATATTTGGCTGGTGGATCTCATAGGCTAATTTGCATAAAGACAATTTCATCCTAAACTTTCTTTTCAAAACTTTCTTTGAAAATTTTAGTTTATAAGGGTCAAGATAACCCCCATACATTACATACTGGCCGGTATGTAGTTTCTGGGCGAAACTCAACAAAGTTGGAACAACAGAAACCACCACCCCTCAGAGTGTATGGCCCTGAGCTCCTTCCTATGGGTTTCTATTCAATTTTAAAGCATTCAGAAACAGTGATGAGATTCTTTCGTACATTCCATGACTAGAGACTCAATTGTCCATAACCGAGGACACGGCTAATCGATTAGGTTTGACACCCTGCAGGGGTTGTGCACTTTCACGTTAAGACTCATTTTACCCAAAGAACAAAATGAGACAAGACCTTTCTGAAGAAGCATACAACCAAACTAGTATGATCGTGCCCCCTATAATTCTGCTACCACCTCGTGTCAATACTCATGGTTGAACCCTTACAACTTACTCATAGTGTCATAAGGCTGCACTGGAAGTACCCTTAAGATAGAGCCCATAGTGTCATAAGGCTGCACTGGAAGTACCCTTAAACATGGAAGACATAGTAATCCCTTTAATCCTGAGTGGCAAACCCGAGCAGTATCCTGAGTGTACATGCTTTACTGGCATATGCCCCAGAACCCACCTACTTCGCCTCGTCTCATCAAACCAGTCCACCCAGGTGTTTCATTTTAGTTGAAGTTCTTAATTTGTTCACAAAACAACTTTGACAATGTGATCATAGCATAGCATCAATATTTTTCAAAGTATTTAACATTCCAACTAATGGGGTTAATGGATATCTACACACTACTAGGATCAAGCATTTTGTAAAATAGTTGAATATTCCACCTATCATGCATACTACTGAAAACACTAATGCAGTAGTTAAAGTGGGTAGAAGATATGTGTGTCACTTGCCTTTTTGAAGATCACAATCTTTCACTTCTCTCGACTAAGCACGTTGCTCTTCGCACAAACTATAACACATAAATAACACAACATAAACATACAATACAAACACAATCAAACAAGACAAACAATTAAAAAGGGTTTGTTTAACAATTTAGATTTCTCAAGATATTGTGATAGAAGAGAGATATGGCAGAAGAATTGTGAGTTGTGAGATATGAATTTGAGAGCTTGAGTGGCAAGATCAAATGATTTTAGAAGAGTGGATTTGAAAATATATGAGTGACGAAGTCTTTATGCTTTACAAAAGCATGAATGAAACTTGGAATGACTCATGTGAATTAGATCACATAAGTGGCAAATAGTGCAATAGCAATACTATTGAATAAGTGTGACAACAATTATTCATAAATAGCATATATTATACTTAGACACCAGGTAGGTATTTATGAAGCATTGAATTACTCAATTAACTCATCTACAAATTGAATAGTTCAATACATGTGAACAAAATTAAGTGATCATAGTATTGGTTATGAATGGATGATATTTGAGAGTATGGCTCAAGGATTCATTGAACAACATGGAGCATAATCATGTGCTATGATGTTGATTAAATTAACAGCACAATAGCAAGAGTAGAACCTATAGTTGAGATACAACATATCTTACTCAAATAACTCAATTGTAATTTGAATATATGTCAATTAGACAAGCAAGATTTAGATAGACATGATAATGGATCAAGGTGATGTCAAGTGGATCTTGGTGAATGGGTATGACCATAGGATTTACTTCTGTGGAAAGAAACAATACTGAAAAGAAATAGAATCAATCTATGAAGGAAAATACTCAAATTCTCATATTTGAATTTGAATAATTCTGAAGTGGTTCAAGAAATTTTGGAAGTGATGCTAGTGGATATCTTACAGTAAAACCAAGCTACTGCACTTGAATATATTCTAAAATAAATTTTAGAACTTCAATTATGATCAGAACAGTGATTTGGATAGATTTGAATGCACAAAGTGTGTGCACGTAACAACTTTGATGTTTCTTGATTCTATGGTCTTCTACATGATCAGAGGATTCCAAAGACTACAAATTTGTAATTTTTGGATGTGTAGAACAAAAGATATGAATTAAATAGTGAAACCGGTAGATTTGAATCAATTTAAGAATGGACTCAAATTGACCACTGAAACTATGGGATTTTATAGTACTAATATATTCAACACATTCTTAGCTTTCCAGAGACATAAAGTTTGTTGATTTTGGATCTACGGTTTGAAAGTTATGAATTTTGCAAGATTCAGCTGAAATATGTTTTTGAAATCTAAATTTGAATCGGAATTAAACCAGAGAGGGACATGTGGCATGTTCTTATTCGCCGATACCATTTTGGTTGGATTACGAATTGGTGTCGTCGGATTAAAAGAGGATTGGATGCACTAGATTCGCCTGTATCGATTCGCTTAAGTGATTTGATTTGAGCCGCTCGATCAAGATCAAACGGATGAGGAGGGGGAAGGGAGAAACTCACCGTGGGGCTGGGGTTCCGACGAGGCCTCCAGCGAGGTACGGCCAGAGAATGAGCTTCGATGATGCTCTGATGGTCTCTGAATGACGACGAGGGCACAACAGGGATCAAAACAACGAGGGGAGTTTGGGGGCTTGGTCGGTGGCGTTGATCGCTTCCAGATGCGAGGTGGAGGCACGGCTGGAGAAGCTTCAAGTGCCGGCGAGCTTTGGCCGTGGACGAGCGCGTCGTTTTGCTGCGGTAACAAATGAAAGAAGGGGTCACGGAGGTGCGCCAGAGGATGCAGAGGAGGTTGAGGCCAAAATCGGGCGGCGGCTTCAGCTCCATTCGCCGGAGTCACGCTCGCACGGTGGCAGATGCTGCGGCCTCCGGCGATCAATTTCGTCGGCTTGTCGACGATTTGAGGGGAAAGAAAAGGGGAGGCAACAGAGGGGATCGAGGGGGTTTTATAGGTGGCGTGGCTTGCAGTAGGGGTTAGGGTTTAGGGCGCGGAGGAGATCAGGTGGCCAGGGGCGATGTCATGCCTTCGTGGCACACTGGCCTGAGGAGGGAGAAGAGTCTGACTGGTGGGGCCCGGTCATCAGCGAGGAAAGAGGGAAGAGGCGTACCAATTCGGTCGGGGCGAGGAGCTGGGATGCGGGCTGCTTTCTGGCATGGGCCGGATTGGTGCCCTCGGCCCTTCTTCCCTTTTTTTGTTCTTTCTTTTTCTTTTTCTGTTTTCTTTATAACTTCTGCAAAAAGGCACCAAATCAATTCAAACCAATTTCTAATTTTTCAAAAAAAACAACACAATGTTTTAAAACAATAAGTAAACTAGTTTTAAAAATAAAACAAGATTTTCAAAAAAATCTAATTGAGCCAAAAGGGCTTTGGTTGCATAATCAAAATAGGATTTGGGTTTTGGAAAATAAACCTTTTTAAAATCAGAGAGAAAGCTTTATGAAATAATGTTTGAAATTAATTTTCAAACTTAGTTTTGAAAATGGAAACTTTACTTAATCTACACATTTTGTACATCATTCCTTTGCAAGCAAGCTTGCATAGAACTAAGTGCAAATTAATATTTTGGAAACTTTCATTTACTCAAAGGAGTTCTTCAAGAATTTCTAGAAAGCTTGAAATAGTTTTCTAATAAAGCTTTAAATTAAACTCAAAAAGTTTTAAATCCTTGTGAAATTCCAATCAATATAAGCAAAACAGAACAAAAATTTCATTCCAAAATTCGATAAAATCTTGGGATATTACATGTTGCTAGGTCGCTCATCGCTCATCTCACTTGGAGTAGAAACTTGTTGGACTCTCGCTAAAGCCTTTGCATTGTCCGCAATAACTTGGCTAGGAGTTATTGGGCGAAGCATGAAGGTCTTGTCGGCTTACTTGAAGGTGTAGGCATTGGAATAGCCATTGTGTATAGCCTTCTTGTCAAATTGCCATGGGCGGCCAAGGAGCATGTGGCACACCATCATGGGAACAACATCGCACTCCACCGTGTCTCCATCAGCTCCAATCTTGAATGTAACGGAGATGGTGTGTTCAATCTTGACATTGCCGTTGTCGCTTAACCATTGCACATGGCATGGGTGTGCATGCTTGCGTAGTTGGAGATTGAGCTTGGTACATAACTTGGTGCTTGCAAGGTTGTGGCAACTTCCTCCATCAATGATCACCTTGATTGACTTCCCATGAATGCCGGCTTTTGTTTGGAAGATGTTGCATCTTTGGTCGTCCAAGTCTTGCGAGTGCATAGTCAAAACCTTTGTGACGACAAGGGAAGGACTAGTGTCGTGGGAGCATAGCACATGTTCCTTGTCGTTCTCCATGTCATCCGCTTCCATGGCAACGGCCGCTTGGACAAAGGCTTCATACTCGACTTCACTATAGTAGTCAACGGTGCCATTGTCCTTGGTGATCATAACCCTTGTGTTTTTGCACTCAAATGACTTGTGTCCTTGAATGCCACACTTGAAGCAAGTTACTTTGAGTGGTGTCGATGATGCTTTGGAGGAGGCGGTTGAAGGAGGTGTGTGAGCTTGAGTTGTTGTATGTGGTGGCTTGGAGAAGGTCTTGGACCAAGATGCAAAATGCGGCTTGGGTGTCATTGGTGTGCTTGATGAAGCGTTACGAGAGGCGAAGAAGCCCTTGTTGCGCTCAAACTTGGCATCTTCTTGAACTTGACGCTCGGTGCGAGATGCTGGGTGTACAAGTTCCGACAAGGTAGTGTAAGGTAGGAATTCCACAATGCACTTATTGGGGAAATTCAATCCATTGAAGAAATGTGCCATTGTTTGTTCTTCTCGTTCGTCCAACTTTATGCGCATCATAGTCATTTCCATTTCCTTGAAGTACTCTTTCACGGACTTGGTTCCTTGTGTGAGCTTTTGAAGCTTGTTGAAGAGATTGGGGTTGTAATGGTTGGGGACGAAGCGCTTGTGCATTTCAATCTTCATCTCTTCCCAATTTGCTATTGACTCTTGTAGCTA
This sequence comes from Dactylis glomerata, assembly GCA_007115705.1. Lineage (NCBI taxonomy): Eukaryota > Viridiplantae > Streptophyta > Magnoliopsida > Poales > Poaceae > Dactylis > Dactylis glomerata. Next base: position 2,635,781 of record QXEO01000406.1, on the reverse strand, counting down.
ATCTTCACGAATGGCCACCACTTGCTCCCACCAATCATTGGCATAGCCTTCAAACTCAAGGGATGCCATGGCGAATTTTTTTCTTTGGAGTAATTGTGTTCCCGGAAGATCTTGTCAACCTTGATGGCCCATGAAAGGTAGGCATCGGCATCGTCGTTGTCCCTGAACTTTGGGCATGGTGAACTTGAGTTTGCCAAACTTGTCATCCGCATCATGTGGGCGACGAGGAGGTCTTGCATCATCATCATGTTGGTGGTTAGGTGGTCTTGCATTCTCTTCAAGTGGTCGACACGGCGGTATAGCATTGGCTTGTGGGTCTTGGTCACAGTGTCGATGGTGCGGATGGAACCATGATTCTTCATCATGGTTGGATCGGTGTCAGCAAGGTTCAGACTATCTTTGCTTAACGCCCGGTGGTGGTCATGTTGATGATGAAACTCATGTTGAAAGTGGCGGCGGTTGGTGTCATGGGGTCGACGTCCATCTTGGTCATGGAGAACGGGACAATGACCATCGTGGTCATGAGGGAGATGGCGTCGCCCATCTTGTTGTGGAGGTCGGACGACGTCCACGTTGGCGTGGGGAAGATGTGGTTGGTCCACATGGAGAAGTTGTCACTCTTGATTTATAATGGGTGGTGCACCATGTTGTGCTTGGCCTTGAGGAGGATGTTCCACTTGGGGCCGTTCTTGATTGACAATGAGTGGGACTCCATGTTGTGCTTGGCCTTGAGGTGGATTGCCCGCTTGGGGATGCTCTTGATTCACCAAACATGGTGCATCATGTGTTGGTTGCTCTTGAGCTTGATGAAGATGTTAAGGATTGACTTGTTGTTCGCCATCGTGGCATTGAGGACCATGAGCACCATGCTTGTGAGGTTGAGGCCGAGGTTGTTGGGGACGCGCATGGTCATCCACATGGTTGGAGCGACAAGAAGATGATCTTGACGAACGCGACCTTGAGCGTGATGTTGATGTTGGAGGAGTTGGGCTAACATTGTGGTGAAGTCGTCAAACCATTGGTTGATGTCGAGTTTGTTGGCGGTGTTCCTTTTGTCGAAGGCTTGTAGGTGCTAATTGGTGGTGATTAGATGGTTCTCGTTGGCGAGCATGCGATCGTCAAGTCGTCGGAGCATGGCATTGATTTCACCGAACTTTGAGTCATTGGTAGCTTGGAAGTCGTCGAGTCTCTCGGCCCAAGACTCCTCACCTTGCTCCGGGGTGTCATGAGATTTGTCTTGCCTAGGCATGGTCACAAAGGAAGAGAAATTGGTTGCAAGGTGAGTTGGTTAGAGGAAAACACACTTGAAACACGTCCCGTAAAACAATTGAATTGATGAAAACACCCAAGGACAACCGTTGTGCACAAGTTAGAACAGACGCAAAAGGCTAATTATTGGATGGGTACGTAAGGTGGGAAAGCCAAACAAAAAGATCAAAAGAAAAGTGTATTGTTAAATGTGGAGGCGATACAAAAATTTCAAATGTCAAAAGTGTGATCAAAAGTTACACACAAGTGGAGATAGATGTGGTTAGTGCGACGGACAAAAAGAGCACGACAAAATGGTCCTAACGAAGACTACACTCAATGTCGCACTAACACGTGAGAGACTGTGGCTTGGTTGCAAAATGGGGAAGCACCGAGATTCACACACTTGCCTCTCTTCTCACTCTCTCTTTTGCTTACAAGCTTGTGGACTGTTTTGTATTTGTGGACTAAGTATGGCACACACACACTATTTGTTTCTTCTCTTTCTTTCTTTTCTTTTTTTTGATTGGAAGTATCTCTTTTCTCTTGCTCTTGGTCCACTTCAAAACTTGTTAGAGCTTGGTATATGCACACACTCTCACGATGCGGGGTCAAGTTTACGATGCTTCGCAACACTAGGAAAGCCACTCTCAAAGGACAAGGTCACCAAAGGAAAAGATACTGTCAAAGAAGAAGAATCGGCAAAGGAGAAAGAAATCTGCGTGTACCAGTCTTGGCCGGCTTTAGCCGGTGGCCGGCTTTAGCCGATGTCTAGACCAGCTTTAGTCGGTTCAGTGTTTTTCGAGAAACCTGGACAGACTGGCAATTTGCTGCGCGCAGACCGGCTTTAGCTGGATCGGGAATTTAAGCGAGCAGTTCATCTTTGGTGGCCGAAATTGGGCACAAAAATCCTCAAATCCGGGAGAAATAGGAAGAATTAGGCAAAGGAAGGTAGATCAGCACTTGAGACACGAAATCAATGGATCAAAACCATAAAAAACTCAACAAATCAAGAGATCAAAATTCGAGGCAATTTTGGGGCTATTTTTTTGATTTTCAAAATTTATGGTGGAAATCACAAGACGAGAGTAAATCCGTCGCAACCAAAAGCTGCTGATACCATATGATAGGGGTTGACCCCTTGGGTGTGGCCCGATCTTCACGGATTCATGAGATTTTTGGTGAGAAAAGAGGATGAACACGAAGAACACAACGAACACGATGAACACGACACATAAATCGAAGGCAAACAAACACACACAAGATACACACCGGTTGTTGTAACAACCCAAAATTTTGGAAAAATAGAAATAAATGGATTTATTAAAATACCAAATTTTGGAGACAACAAAAACTTTTATTTGAAATACAAGATTAATTTATGGTCTTTTAGAACTTGTGAAATTAAGCATTGCTCCCATGCTTCACATAAAAAGCATATGAGAAAGGTTTTTAAATCAAATCCTTTGATCCAAATTTTCAACACCATTATTGGAAAATAAAGTAAAATCCTATTTCAATAAAACTAGCCTTGTTTAAAAATAGTGGATTTAAAAGGTCCTCTTTCTGAAAACTATTTTTGTTCCTCAAATGAATATTTCCAAAAGGATTTGCGAATTATTACTTTATTTGAAACCTCAATGTTTTCCAAACCAAAACTTAAGTCAAGCAATCACAAACAAATAGAAAAGAAGCAAGAAAATAAACCGCAACACAAAAACCTAAGTAAGAAAAGAGGAAGTAGTGATCTTAAAAAAATTACTGATTACACTACTTTGCCCTTATATATTAAGCAATATTTGAACTATACCATCATGCATCTCTCCACCACAACTAAGAACAAGTTACAAAGAATCAAAGACAATAAAGTTTGAAACAAAAATTAACTGGGAACTCTATTTAATAGTCTGCCAAAGTTTGAATCTGTTACATATGCCATTTGAAATTCAAATCTTAAATGACACCAAATCTCCATCTCTGGACAAAACCAACATATACCTAGGGTCCTTATCCAATGCATGGTCCAACCCAACAGGAAATTTCTACAATTTTTAAGTTTGAATTCATGCATGCATAGATTTCTATTCTATGTCTTTTATGATTTCATGTGGGTTATAATTTGTTGTGCAATAATTAGTTAATTCAAACTCAACCAACAGAAGCACTAGAGAAGAACCACAAAGACCAAAAGAAACCAGAAGCAAAAGAAATAATTAAAAGAGAAGAAAATTGGGATCTAGAAAAAGTTAACCACTACCCTACTTTGGACACTTAGATTAAGAAATCTGCAACTCAACTGAAGGTGTGATCAGTTGGTTGAGCAAGACCAAATCACATTCTTGCTTGACCAAGAAATTTCAAACAAAAACTCAAATGCTAACCTAACTCAAACATCTGCAAAAGATTGAATCTGAGACATAGGACAACCCCAAATTCAAAATAGCCCTGAAGCAAAACACCACCTCTTGACCTAACAAATATTGTTTTAGACTCCCTATCCAATATAATGACCAACCCAATTTGAAAATTTCGAAAATTCAAATTTTGACTTCTTGCGGACATTGTGTCGAACACCTGGGGGGCAGAATTTCAGAAAAGCCACATTCACTGTGGACGACGCTGTTCCCGTTTGCCCCAGGTCCTGTAGCCATGCCGTGTACACTCACTCTGTCGAGCCCAGCCTCCCGTGCCCAGACCACGGCCGTGAGACCTGGAAGAAAAGGAGAGAAACCACCCCGGACCCTTCCTCACAGCCATCACTTGCCCCCTCTACACCAGACCACCCCGCAGCCCGCAAGCGCGCCAGAGAGCTTCTGCAACGCAGCGTAACCCGCCGCCCACGCCAGAACCACGCCTTGCCCCTCCCACGGCTGACACGCATGGTGTGCTGGCCGCCACTGGACACCGCCGGTGCTCCCTCTCCCGCCTATAAAAGGGCCCCCTGTTGGCCTGAAAAGATGCACACCACCTCCCTCTCCCCCCTAGACATCGTCTCCCATTGATTCGCTTCTTGGTTCGAGCTCGCCAGAGCTGGCCCAGCTCCAGGACGCCCGCGCGTTCCCGGCGTTCCAGAGCCTCCCTCGAGCTGCCGCCAGTACAAGGTGGTCATGTTGATGATGAAACTCATGTTGAAAGTGGCGGCGGTTGGTGTCATGGGGTCGACGTCCATCTTGGTCATGGAGAACGGGACAATGACCATCGTGGTCATGAGGGAGATGGCGTCGCCCATCTTGTGGTGGAGGTCGGACGACGTCCACGTTGGCGTGGGGAAGATGTGGTTGGTCCACATGGAGAAGTTGTCACTCTTGATTTATAATGGGTGGTGCACCATGTTGTGCTTGGCCTTGAGGAGGATGTTCCACTTGGGGCCGTTCTTGATTGACAATGAGTGGGACTCCATGTTGTGCTTGGCCTTGAGGTGGATTGCCCGCTTGGGGATGCTCTTGATTCACCAAACATGGTGCATCATGTTGTGGTTGCTCTTGAGCTTGATGAAGATGTTAAGGATTGACTTGTTGTTCGCCATCGTGGCATTGAGGACCATGAGCACCATGCTTGTGAGGTTGAGGCCGAGGTTGTTGGGGACGCGCATGGTCATCCACATGGTTGGAGCGACAAGAAGATGATCTTGACGAACGCGACCTTGAGCGTGATGTTGATGTTGGAGGAGTTGGGCTAACATTGTGGTGAAGTCGTCAAACCATTGGTTGATGTCGAGTTTGTTGGCGGTGTTCCTTTTGTCGAAGGCTTGTAGGTGCTAATTGGTGGTGATTAGATGGTTCTCGTTGGCGAGCATGCGATCGTCAAGTCGTCGGAGCATGGCATTGATTTCACCGAACTTTGAGTCATTGGTAGCTTGGAAGTCGTCGAGTCTCTCGGCCCAAGACTCCTCACCTTGCTCCGGGGTGTCATGAGATTTGTCTTGCCTAGGCATGGTCACAAAGGAAGAGAAATTGGTTGCAAGGTGAGTTGGTTAGAGGAAAACACACTTGAAACACGTCCCGTAAAACAATTGAATTGATGAAAACACCCAAGGACAACCGTTGTGCACAAGTTAGAACAGACGCAAAAGGCTAATTATTGGATGGGTACGTAAGGTGGGAAAGCCAAACAAAAAGATCAAAAGAAAAGTGTATTGTTAAATGTGGAGGCGATACAAAAATTTCAAATGTCAAAAGTGTGATCAAAAGTTACACACAAGTGGAGATAGATGTGGTTAGTGCGACGGACAAAAAGAGCACGACAAAATGGTCCTAACGAAGACTACACTCAATGTCGCACTAACACGTGAGAGACTGTGGCTTGGTTGCAAAATGGGGAAGCACCGAGATTCACACACTTGCCTCTCTTCTCACTCTCTCTTTTGCTTACAAGCTTGTGGACTGTTTTGTATTTGTGGACTAAGTATGGCACACACACACTATTTGTTTCTTCTCTTTCTTTCTTTTCTTTTTTTTGATTGGAAGTATCTCTTTTCTCTTGCTCTTGGTCCACTTCAAAACTTGTTAGAGCTTGGTATATGCACACACTCTCACGATGCGGGGTCAAGTTTACGATGCTTCGCAACACTAGGAAAGCCACTCTCAAAGGACAAGGTCACCAAAGGAAAAGATACTGTCAAAGAAGAAGAATCGGCAAAGGAGAAAGAAATCTGCGTGTACCAGTCTTGGCCGGCTTTAGCCGGTGGCCGGCTTTAGCCGATGTCTAGACCAGCTTTAGTCGGTTCAGTGTTTTTCGAGAAACCTGGACAGACTGGCAATTTGCTGCGCGCAGACCGGCTTTAGCTGGATCGGGAATTTAAGCGAGCAGTTCATCTTTGGTGGCCGAAATTGGGCACAAAAATCCTCAAATCCGGGAGAAATAGGAAGAATTAGGCAAAGGAAGGTAGATCAGCACTTGAGACACGAAATCAATGGATCAAAACCATAAAAAACTCAACAAATCAAGAGATCAAAATTCGAGGCAATTTTGGGGCTATTTTTTTGATTTTCAAAATTTATGGTGGAAATCACAAGACGAGAGTAAATCCGTCGCAACCAAAAGCTGCTGATACCATATGATAGGGGTTGACCCCTTGGGTGTGGCCCGATCTTCACGGATTCATGAGATTTTTGGTGAGAAAAGAGGATGAACACGAAGAACACAACGAACACGATGAACACGACACATAAATCGAAGGCAAACAAACACACACAAGATACACACCGGTTGTTGTAACAACCCAAAATTTTGGAAAAATAGAAATAAATGGATTTATTAAAATACCAAATTTTGGAGACAACAAAAACTTTTATTTGAAATACAAGATTAATTTATGGTCTTTTAGAACTTGTGAAATTAAGCATTGCTCCCATGCTTCACATAAAAAGCATATGAGAAAGGTTTTTAAATCAAATCCTTTGATCCAAATTTTCAACACCATTATTGGAAAATAAAGTAAAATCCTATTTCAATAAAACTAGCCTTGTTTAAAAATAGTGGATTTAAAAGGTCCTCTTTCTGAAAACTATTTTTGTTCCTCAAATGAATATTTCCAAAAGGATTTGCGAATTATTACTTTATTTGAAACCTCAATGTTTTCCAAACCAAAACTTAAGTCAAGCAATCACAAACAAATAGAAAAGAAGCAAGAAAATAAACCGCAACACAAAAACCTAAGTAAGAAAAGAGGAAGTAGTGATCTTAAAAAAATTACTGATTACACTACTTTGCCCTTATATATTAAGCAATATTTGAACTATACCATCATGCATCTCTCCACCACAACTAAGAACAAGTTACAAAGAATCAAAGACAATAAAGTTTGAAACAAAAATTAACTGGGAACTCTATTTAATAGTCTGCCAAAGTTTGAATCTGTTACATATGCCATTTGAAATTCAAATCTTAAATGACACCAAATCTCCATCTCTGGACAAAACCAACATATACCTAGGGTCCTTATCCAATGCATGGTCCAACCCAACAGGAAATTTCTACAATTTTTAAGTTTGAATTCATGCATGCATAGATTTCTATTCTATGTCTTTTATGATTTCATGTGGGTTATAATTTGTTGTGCAATAATTAGTTAATTCAAACTCAACCAACAGAAGCACTAGAGAAGAACCACAAAGACCAAAAGAAACCAGAAGCAAAAGAAATAATTAAAAGAGAAGAAAATTGGGATCTAGAAAAAGTTAACCACTACCCTACTTTGGACACTTAGATTAAGAAATCTGCAACTCAACTGAAGGTGTGATCAGTTGGTTGAGCAAGACCAAATCACATTCTTGCTTGACCAAGAAATTTCAAACAAAAACTCAAATGCTAACCTAACTCAAACATCTGCAAAAGATTGAATCTGAGACATAGGACAACCCCAAATTCAAAATAGCCCTGAAGCAAAACACCACCTCTTGACCTAACAAATATTGTTTTAGACTCCCTATCCAATATAATGACCAACCCAATTTGAAAATTTCGAAAATTCAAATTTTGACTTCTTGCGGACATTGTGTCGAACACCTGGGGGGCAGAATTTCAGAAAAGCCACATTCACTGTGGACGACGCTGTTCCCGTTTGCCCCAGGTCCTGTAGCCATGCCGTGTACACTCACTCTGTCGAGCCCAGCCTCCCGTGCCCAGACCACGGCCGTGAGACCTGGAAGAAAAGGAGAGAAACCACCCCGGACCCTTCCTCACAGCCATCACTTGCCCCCTCTACACCAGACCACCCCGCAGCCCGCAAGCGCGCCAGAGAGCTTCTGCAACGCAGCGTAACCCGCCGCCCACGCCATGCCCCTCCCACGGCTGACACGCATGGTGTGCTGGCCGCCACTGGACACCGCCGGTGCTCCCTCTCCCGCCTATAAAAGGGCCCCCTGTTGGCCTGAAAAGATGCACACCACCTCCCTCTCCCCCCTAGACATCGTCTCCCATTGATTCGCTTCTTGGTTCGAGCTCGCCAGAGCTGGCCCAGCTCCAGGACGCCCGCGCGTTCCCGGCGTTCCAGAGCCTCCCTCGAGCTGCCGCCAGTACAAGGTGGACGAGGACTCCCTCCGGCGCCGCCCTGCACCCTTGCCGCTGCTCCCCGTCACCGCCGGTGAGCACCCCGACCACCGCCTCCTCCCAGTAGCCGCTCGCTGTGTATGCGTCGAGCTGGGGAAGAAAGCCTCGTGCGTACCGATTCGGTTCAATAAGTACTGACAGCCGGGCCCCACCTGCCAGTCTTTTTTTTCTCACTCACGCCCGGACACGTAGTTGGGCCGGCCAGGTATGCGCCATATGGGCCGGCCAAGCTCCATAATCCTGGCCCGTTCCAGATCCGGTCTGTTTATTTTTTTTTCAGAAATAGTTCAGTTATTGTTTAAGTTACTGCAAATTACAACTTTAATTCCTAGAGTTGTAGGGACCCAAATGTAGCAAATAAATACTTTTTGGAAAGCCCTAAACTTTATCCAGCCTCTGAAACTTGTTTGAACTCAAATAGATTTATAAATTAAATCTAGTAAAAATAACAAAACCTGAGGTTTATGACCTTAGAAAAATTGGATTAAATCAAATAAAATTCCTAAAAATAGGATTCCAACTCTCAAAATCCTTAATTAGTAGTGTGTATCTGTTTATAAGATTAGATTCCTTATTTGAACCTTTTAAGTCAAATGCTATTTACTATTTGGAGTAAATAAGCCTTCCGATCATGGAATTTGGTACACTCATTTCATAATTGGAAAATCTTCTAAATCCATTTAGAATCAACCACATTTCTAAATATTAATCTATAAACCCTAATACAAGTCAACTAGGATCTATAGACTCTACTTGTAGATTCAAATTTGATCACTAAATAGTTGCAAACTAGAAATGGCTTCAATAAAAGAGAAATACTATAAATCCTATGAATCCTTTTTGGTTGAACCATAATCTTGAATATATACTAGTAGTATATGAACTATGGTCAATAAGGACTTGCAAGAGATATTTTACAATTCAAAGTAAATTAAATCCTCACTTAAGTCAAGAAATTGATAATCCCATCTATATGAACTCAATTAAGTTGAAACCACTCTCCATCGCATTTTGAGATAACTTTCCTTACCCTAGTATCCTGGATTGTTGAATATGTGTTGTTTGTGAATTGTGTGGTGATTGTGTGCCTATTTATTTTTCAACGATTAGACGACAAAGAGAGTAAGGAGAATGGATCCCGAAGTCCACCAAGAAATGGAGATGGAGACCAATCAATCAAAGATGAAGATGAAGACTATTTTGACTTTGCCAAGCCAGGCAAGCCATCTTTTGATTCATACTCCCAATGCCTAGTTTTAATATTGCATTCCACTTGTTTTAAGTAAATTGCATGATTGAATTACTAGAGTAGAATGATAGAAGTGAAGTGATATCTTGCTTAGCAAGAGCATCAAGCTGAGTTTATCCAACCATAGCTTGGTAGTATCATCACTCAATGTAGTTGCTTAGTCGCTAATAATATTGAGGCCATCTATAAGGGGAACTCTATTTGAAAAGTGGTGACTTGAACTTGAAACTTGAATTGGAGATTGCTCCTACATAATGGCTTTATGAAAGAAATCAAGCTTGACTAAGAACTATGAAATGTATTTCTCAATGACAACGAGTGATGTACCATGGGAGCCAACCATACCGTACAACCACATTACCCCTATATGGGAAGGGGCTTAGTCCGTAGCTTGTTTACCTTAGTATGGGAGGCCTTGTAACAAACCTTTATGGAAGGACACCGTGCGCGGTTACTTCTGAACCAGGTGGATTCCACTAACCCGGCATCCCGGGATGGCCAGAACTAGAGGCGCTGGAGCGGGGATTCCGTATCCCGAGCTCTAGGGAAGGATCCTATACTAGGGTGAGCAAGTGAAAGAGTTTGTTTGATTATCTGAACTCCGCATACTTGTGTATGATGATCCGTGGATTTCTCCCGGCAGATGTATCGAATCTTGTGGGTAAAGTGTACCCCTCTGCAGAGGTTTTTCAAACTATTCGAATAGCCGAGTCCGCGGTTATGGACAGTTGGCTAGCTGTACTTGACTTTTGTCAAGAAGAAAAAAATAACAATGGTGAACTTGGTGAATGACATGAATTGACTGGACTTGACAATGATGTTGACACACTTGAATTCCTCTTTAGATTGAACTTAGAGAACTAAACTTCTTTTCTACCAATGAACACTCGCAGGGGAAATAAAACTAGTTTTTGCAAATAAACTTAGTGCTTAGTCCACCATATCAACCATGCATATCTATCTCATCATTTTGTTTATAAGATGGTTTGCGAGTGCATCCAATGTACTCATGGCTGTGTCCCTGGCTATTAACTTGGCCAGACTTGAAGGAGCAAGATCAAGAAGGAAAGACTCATTGACGGCTTTGCGAATTAGGCTCGTTTCCTACTGTCCGCTTTGCCTGTGCGGTTGAAGCTTGACAATATGGACCCAAAGTGTTATTCCGCTGCCTGTTGATGTAATGTAAGGTTTGGTCTGTGCGACCACCTATGTTATTTACTATTAATGTCTATGACTGTGATATCAACTACGTTATGTATATCGCAACAATGACCCTAGGATTGCGGTGGAATACATAACGGGCACTTCAAATTTGTTATCAAATTTGAGGTCGTCACAAGTTGGTATCAGAGCCTAGGCTGACTCTAGGAAACCCTAGTTAGCATGGTCGTTAGAAAATGATATCTCTGATATCACCAGTTTGATATCAGGACTATCATGACCTTAGGAGACCTTAGTTAGCATGGTCGTTAGCTAAGAAAGTGATATCTTGTCAAACACTTATTTCTACAAAAGAAACTTATTTGCTTTGGTACCCAAAGCCAATCTTATACTCCCATCTTATTCACTTCAAACACCTTACACTCTCAACTTATACTCTCAAGAGATTTTGACAAAGAATTTATTTACCTCTTTAATTACAAAGTCTTTTCAAAGATTTGTTTTACTCTATTCCCCATCTACCTCAAATTATACTATGGACGATATACCGACCTAAGACCAAAGGACTTTTGGATGAAAAGATTAGGGACTCAATATTTTTCACAGCTTCAACCTTGGATGTCAACTACGACCGCTACCATCGAAAGAGAGTCTCTTCATCTGATCCAGAAATCTTCCAACAAGAGTCAACCCTAGGAGACAAAGACTTCAAGAGCAAAGAGAGAGTGATCAGAAATGATGAAGACCCAACAACCTTTTGACCAACAGGACTTATAGGAAATGCTCAGTTGATTTCATTGAGCTGCCCTTACCTCACGATTATTAAGTGTGCTTAGTGCCTTGTGTGTTTGAATGATTGATTTGCTTTAGGATGTGTTGCTCATATGCCCTCCGGCAACATGTAGCAACCACCCCAACAACTTGTTTTCTCAAAAGTGTTCTAGTAGTCTTGTTTATCTCCTTCTAAAATGAATGAGACATGTAATCTGCAAGACCCCTTATTAATAAAATTATATGGTTTAAACCTAAAACATTTTGTTTTTGAAAAGTGTTATTGTTTGTTGAAAATGCTATGTGATTGATGAATATGTGTTTTGGACCATTTGGCCTTATCACATTTTGGGTGTACCCAATCTTTCTACCTCAATAGGAATCAATATACACTACATCTCTTATCTGTTAATCTCATTTCTCAATCTATCTCAATCTCAACTTGTGAATCTCGGGACGAGATTCTTTTTAAGGGGGGAAGATTGTAACAACCCAAAATTTTGGAAAAAAAGAAATAAATGGATTTATTAAAATACCAAATTTTGGAGACAACAAAAACTTTTATTTGAAATACAAGATTAATTTATGGTCTTTTAGAACTTGTGAAATTAAGCATTGCTCCCATGCTTCACATAAAAAGCATATGAGAAAGGTTTTTAAATCAAATCCTTTGATCCAAATTTTCAACACCATTATTGGAAAATAAAGTAAAATCCTATTTCAATAAAACTAGCCTTGTTTAAAAATAGTGGATTTAAAAGGTCCTCTTTCTGAAAACTATTTTTTTCCTCAAATGAATATTTCCAAAAGGATTTGCGAATTATTACTTTATTTGAAACCTCAATGTTTTCCAAACCAAAACTTAAGTCAAGCAATCACAAACAAATAGAAAAGAAGCAAGAAAATAAACCGCAACACAAAAACCTAAGTAAGAAAAGAGGAAGTAGTGATCTTAAAAAAATTTACTGATTACACTACTTTGCCCTTATATATTAAGCAATATTTGAACTATACCATCATACATCTCTCCACCACAACTAAGAATAAGTTACAAAGAATCAAAGACAATAAAGTTTGAAACAAAAATTAACTGGGAACTCTATTTAATAGTCTGCCAAAGTTTGAATCTGTTACATATGCCATTTGAAATTCAAATCTTAAATGACACCAAATCTCCATCTCTGGACAAAACCAACATATACCTAGGGTCCTTATCCAATGCATGGTCCAACCCAACAGGAAATTTCTACAATTTTTAAGTTTGAATTCATGCATGCATAGATTTCTATTCTATGTCTTTTATGATTTCATGTGGGTTATAATTTGTTGTGCAATAATTAGTTAATTCAAACTCAACCAACAGAAGCACTAGAGAAGAACCACAAAGACCAAAAGAAACCAGAAGCAAAAGAAATAAAGAAAAGAGAAGAAAATTGGGATCTAGAAAAAGTTAACCACTACCCTACTTTGGACACTTAGATTAAGAAATCTGCAACTCAACTGAAGGTGTGATCAGTTGGTTGAGCAAGACCAAATCACATTCTTGCTTGACCAACAAATTTCAAACAAAAACTCAAATGCTAACCTAACTCAAACATCTGCAAAAGATTGAATCTGAGACATAGGACAACCCCAAATTCAAAATAGCCCTGAAGCAAAACACCACCACTTGACCTAACAAAAATTGTTTTAGACTCCCTATCCAATATAATGACCAACCCAATTTGAAAATTTCGAAAATTCAAATTTTGACTTCTTGCGGACATTGTGTCGAACACCTGGGGGACAGAATTTCGGAAAAGCCACATTCACTGTGGACGACGCTGTTCCCGTTCGCCCCAGGTCCTGTAGCCATGCCGTGTACACTCACTCTGTCAAGCCCAGCCTCCCCTGCCCAGACCACGGCCGTGAGACCTGGAAGAAAAGGAGAGAAACCACCCCGGACCCCTCCTCACAGCCATCACTTGCCCCCTCTGCACCAGACCACCCCGCAGCCCGCAAGCGCGCCAGAGAGCTTCTGCAACGCACCGTAACCCGCCGCCCATGCCAGAACAACGCCTTGCCCCTCCCACGGCCGACACGCACGGTGTGCTGGCCGCCACTGGACACCACCGGTGCTCCCTCTCCCGCCTATAAAAGGGCCCCCTGTTGGCCTGAAAAGATGCACACCACCTCCCTCTCCCCCCTAGACATCGTCTCCCGCTGATTCGCTTCTTGGTTCGAGCTCGCCGGAGCCGGCCGAGCTGCAGGACGCCCGCGCGTTCCCGGCGTTCCAGAGCCTCCCTCGAGCTGCCGCCAGTACAAGGTGGACGAGGACTCCCTCCGGCGCCGCCCTGCACCCTCGCCGCCGCTCCCCGTCACCGCCGGTGAGCACCCCGACCACCGCCTCCTCCCAGTAGCCGCTCGCTGTGTATGCGTCGAGCTGGGGAAGAAAGCCTCGTGCGTACCGATTCGGTTCAATAAGTACTGACAGTCAGGCCCCACCTGCCAGTCTTTTTTTTTCTCACTCACGCCCGGACACGTAGTTGGGCCGGCCAGGTATGCGCCATATGGGCCGGCCAAGCTCCATAATCCTGGCCCGTTCCAGATTCCGGTCTGTTTATTTTTTTTTCAAAAATAGTTCAGTTATTGTTTAAGTTACTACAAATTACAACTTTAATTCCTAGAGTTGTAGGGACCCAAATGTAGCAAATAAATACTTTTTGGAAAGCCCTAAACTTTATCCAGCCTCTGAAACTTGTTTGAACTCAAATAGATTTATAAATTAAATCTAGTAAAAATAACAAAACCTGAGGTTTATGACCTTAGAAAAATTGGATTAAATCAAATAAAATTCCTAAAAATAGGATTCCAACTCTCAAAATCCTTAATTAGTAGTGTGTATCTGTTTATAAGATTAGATTCCTTATTTGAACCTTTTAAGTCAAATGCTATTTACTATTTGGAGTAAATAAGCCTTCCGATCATGGAATTTGGTACACTCATTTCATAATTGGAAAATCTTCTAAATCCATTTAGAATCAACCACATTTCTAAATATTAATCTATAAACCCTAATACAAGTCAACTAGGATCTATAGACTCTACTTGTAGATTCAAATTTGATCACTAAATAGTTGGAAACTAGAAATGGCTTCAATAAAAGAGAAATACTATAAATCCTATGAATCCTTTTTGGTTGAACCATAATCTTGAATATATACTAGTAGTATATGAACTATGGTCAATAAGGACTTGCAAGAGATATTTCACAATTCAAAGTAAATTAAATCCTCACTTAAGTCAAGAAAGTGATAATCCCATCTATATGAACTCAATTAAGTTGAAACCACTCTCCATCGCATTCTGAGATAACATTCCTTACCCTAGTATCCTGGATTGTTGAATATGTGTTGTTTGTGAATTGTGTGGTGATTGTATGCCTATTTATTTTTCAATGATTAGACGACAAAGAGAGTAAGGAGAATGGATCCCGAAGTCCACCAAGAAATGGAGATGGAGACCAATCAATCAAAGATGAAGATGAAGACTATTTTGACTTTGCCAAGCCAGGCAAGCCATCTTTTGATTCATACTCCCAATGCCTAGTTTTAATATTGCATTCCACTTGTTTTAAGTAAATTGCATGATTGAATTGCTAGAGTAGAATGATAGAAGTGAAGTGATATCTTGCTTAGCAAGAGCATCAAGCTGAGTTTATCCAACCATAGCTTGGTAGTATCATCACTCAATGTAGTTGCTTAGTCGCTAATAATATTGAGGCCATCTATAAGGGGAACTCTATTTGAAAAGTGGTGACTTGAACTTGAAACTTGAATTGGAGATTGCTCCTACATAATGGCTTTATGAAAGAAATCAAGCTTGACTAAGAACTATGAAATGTATTTCTCAATGACAACGAGTGATGTACCATGGGAGCCAACCATACCGTACAACCACATTACCCCTATATGGGAAGGGGCTTAGTCCGTAGCTTGTTTACCTTAGTATGGGAGGCCTTGTAACAAACCTTTATGGAAGGACACCGTGCGCGGTTACTTCTGAACCAGGTGGATTCCACTAACCCGGCATCCCGGGATGGCCAGAACTAGAGGCGCCGGAGCGGGGATTCCATATCCCGGGCTCTAGGGAAGGATCCTATACTAGGGTGAGCAAGTGAAAGAGTTTGTTTGATTATCTGAACTCCGCATACTTGTGTATGACGATCCGTGGATTTCTCCCGGCAGATGTATCGAATCTTGTGGGTAAAGTGTACCCCTCTGCAGAGGTTTTTCAAACTATTCGAATAGCCGAGTCCGCGGTTATGGACAGTTGGCAAGCTGTACTTGACTTTTGTTAAGAAGAAAAAAATAACAATGGTGAACTTGGTGAATGACATGAATTGACTGGACTTGACAATGATGTTGACACACTTGAATTCCTCTTTAGATTGAACTTAGAGAACTAAACTTCTTTTCTACCAATGAACACTCGCAGGGGAAATAAAACTAGTTTTTGCAAATAATCTTAGTGCTTAGTCCACCATATCAACCATGCATATCTATCTCATCACATTGTTTATAAGATGGTTTGCGAGTGCATCCAATGTACTCATGGCTGTGTCCCTAGCTATTAACTTGGCCAGACTTGAAGGAGCAAGATCAAGAAGGAAAGACTCATTGACGGCTTTGTGAATTAGGCTCGTTTCCTACTGTCCGCTTTGCCTGTGCGGTTGAAGCTTGACAATATGGACCCAAAGTGTTATTCCGCTGCCTGTTGATGTAATGTAAGGTTTGGTCTGTGCGACCACCTATGTAATCCCCTTTATTTACTATTAATGTCTATGACTGTGATATCAACTACGTTATGTATATCGCAACAATGACCCCGGGATTGCGGTGGAATACATAACGGGCACTTCGAATTTGTTATCAAATTTGAGGTCATCACAGTTGTCCTCGTTGGCCCGATTCACCAACTCAATAGAATCACAAGGAAGAGACTCCAAGAGTAGAATTCCTTGTGAGAGATTGATTTGCTAGGGATAGAATTCCACTTGGGGAAGAGACAAATCCAATGGATAGAATTACACACACAAGTATGCAAGAGATCCACTTCAAGGTAGAATTCCCCAACTAGAAGAGATCCCAAACAAAGAGGGATGATGATTCACTCTAGATGTGAGATCTAGTAGCAAATTTCCCTAAGGGGAGAGGCATGATGCCATGTCTTATCTTAATTCTTATCTAAGTCTAGAGTGGGGAAAGATGCCCATATAAATAGGCAGCCATGAACTAGGGGCAATTTGGTAAATTGGAGAAAGATTACATAGGTGGCTTCTGGGCCAAAGGGGCGTTGACTCGACCAGACCGACTATAGCCGGAGTTCAGTCCGGCTTTAGCCGGTGTGGCCGGCTATAGCCCGTGCCGAGGCCGGCTTTAGCCGGTCCATCTTTTGCGTTAGCTTCTTCTTGCGGCGTTTCCAGGATTCCTCCTCGTGTTCCTCATCCTTGGTCATCGCTCCATGTGGTTCGTATCAGACTACACAAATGACGTTCCAATGAGGTAGCGAAGCATCCCAAGTATGTTCTAAATCAAGTGTTTTTAGGAGCAAGTTCACCTTAGCATGGATAGCTTTAGCTCGAGCCCTTGTCATGGGTCCTCACGGGGGACTTGGCTTTCTAGAGGCGGAGGTGTCCGAAGGCCACCCCATATCATGTTTGCAGCGGGGCCTCGAGTGAAACTACTGGTAATTAAGGTATTCCTTCTAATAGAGTATCGGAGCAAAGCATTAACACTCCGTGAACACACGTAATCCTCATATCACAGCCATCCCCTCCGGTTATCCCAATTATTGTCACTTTGGGGCCTCGGGTTCTGGACAACGATATGTGTATACAACTTGCAGGTAAGATCACAAACAATAATTAACCTCATGAAACAATAACATGTTCAGATTTGTGATCATGGCACTCAGGCCCAAAGTGACAAGCATTAAGCATAACAAGTTGCAATAATGTCAAAAGCACTAACAATGGATACTAGGCACCATGTCCTAACAATCTTATAGCAATTACATGAAAGATCTCATCCAATCCCTACCATCCCCTTCCACCTATAGTGGTAATTACTCACACATGGATGGGGAAATCATGGATGGTTGATG
Source organism: Dactylis glomerata (assembly GCA_007115705.1). Classification (NCBI taxonomy): domain Eukaryota; kingdom Viridiplantae; phylum Streptophyta; class Magnoliopsida; order Poales; family Poaceae; genus Dactylis; species Dactylis glomerata. The sequence continues at coordinate 2,618,158 of QXEO01000406.1, read as the reverse complement.
GAGAGACGTTGGTGATGATGATGGTGATGACTTCCTCCAATACCCTGTCCCGATAGGGTGCCAGAACGGAGTTTCTGGTTCCGAATCGCGGTTTCTGGTGGTGGCAGCGCAGCGGAACTCTATCTGGGAAAAATGCCAAACCCCCGATGTTTTCAGGTCAGAGGGTATATGTAGACGAAAGGGGGGTTCGAGGCGATGGCTGGGGCGGCCACACCACCCCCTAGCATGGCCTGGCATGGCCCGCGCCACCTGGTGGTGTGAGCCCCTCGTGGCCCCTCTCCGTCTTGTCTTCTGGCTCTGTGAGTCTTTTGGTAAAATAGGAGTTTTGTGATATTTTTCGAGATTTTTCCTAAAAGTTGGATTTCTGCACAAAAACGAGACACCAGAGCAATTCTGCTAAATCAGCATTAGTCCGTGTTAGTTGTATTCAAAACACACAAATTAGAGGGAAAACAACGGCAAAAGGGTTTGGGAAAGTAGATACGTTTTGGACGTATCAATGTCGCCGGGTCGTCTTCTCGGCAATTAGAGATGGAAGATGTAACGCCCCACCTTTGGATTATGGTGGAACACCTGTGTTAAGTTCTATTCCTTGGATCACTGATAGCACCACCGTACAAATTATAGTAATCATTGCAATAGTATCAAATATTACATCACAGATCCAGTTACACAAGTCTCAAATCTTACAAATTCACAGCAGAATAACAAGTGGCAAGGAGCCTCCATCTTCATCACGTGCCACAGGCAGACATGTTGGAATGTAGACTCGAGATCCTACTAATTGATCCTTATCTGAAAAAACCTACACGTTTGAATATGCAGTCCCAATGAAAGGGGTCAGTACAACAATGTACTGACAATTGACACATATTTGGTGGCATTTGTGAAAAGACTATACTACATGATATTTGGCTGGTGGATCTCTTAGGCTAATTTGCATAAAGCCAAATTTATCCTAAACTTTCTTTTCAAAACTTTCTTTCAAAATTTTAGTTTATAAGGTTCAAGATAACCCCAATACATTACATACAGGCCGGTATGTAGTTTCTGGGCGAAACTCAACAAAGTTGAAACAACAGAATCCACCACCCCTCGGAGTGTATGGCCCTGTGCTCCTGCCTATGGGTTTCTAGTCAATTTTAAAGCATTCAGAAATAGTGATGAGATTCTTCCGTGCATTCCATGACTAGAGACTCAATTGTCCATAACCGAGGACACATCTAATCGATTAAGTTTGCCATCCTGCAGGGGTTGTGCACTTTCACCTTAAGACTCATTTTACCCAAAGAATAAAATGATACAAGACCTTTCTGAAGAAGCATTCAACCAAACTAGTATGACCGTGCCCCCTATAATTTTGCTACCACCTCGTGTCAGTACTCATGGTTGAACCCTTACAACTTAGTCAATCAAGACAGAGCACATAGTGTCATAAGGTTGCACTGGAAGACATAGTAATCCCTTTAATCCTGAGTCGTATACCCGAGCAGTATCCTGAGTACACATCCTTAACTGGCATATGCCCCAGAACCCACCTACTTTGCCTCTTCTCATCAAACCAATCCACCCAGGTGTTTCATTTTAGTTGAAGTTATTAATTTGTTCACAAAACAACTTTGACAATGTGATCATAGCATAGCATCAATATTTTTCAAACCATTTAGCATTCCAACTGAAGGGGTTAATGGATAACTACACACTACTAGGATCTAGCATTTTGTAAAACAGTTGAATATTCCACCTATCATGCATACTACTGAAAACACTAATGTAGTAGTAAAAGTGGGTAGAAGATATGTGTGTCACTTGCCTTTTTGAAGATCATGATCTTTCACTTCTCTCGACTAAGCACGTTGCTCTTCGCACAAACTATAACACAGAAATAACACAACATAAACATACAATACAAACACAATCAAACAAGACAAACAATTAAAAAAGGTTTGTTTAATAATTTAGATTTCTCAAGATATTGTGATAGAAGAGAGATATGGCAGAAGAATTGTGAGTTGTGCGATATGAATTTGAGAGCTTGAGTGGCAAGATCAAATGATTTTAGAAGAGTGGATTTGAAAATATATGAGTGACGAAGTCTTTATGCTTTACAAAAGCATGAATGAAACTTGGAATGACTCATGTGAATCAGATCACATAACTGTCAAATAGTGCAATAGCAATACTATTGAATAAGTGTGACAACAATTATTCATAAATAGCATATATTATACTTAGACACTAGGTAGGGATTTATGAAGCATTGAATTACTCAATTAACTCATCTGCAAATTAATAGTTCAATACATGTGAACAAAATTAAGTTATCATGGGATTGGTTATGAATGGATGATATTTGAGAGTATGGCTCAAGGATTCATTGAACAACATGGAGCATAATCATGTGCTATGATGTTGATTAAATTAACACCACAATAGCAAGAGTAGAACCTATAGTTGAGATACAACATATCTTACTCAAATAACTCAATTGTAATTTGAATATATGTGAACTAGAGAAGCAAGATATAGATAGACATGATAATGGATCAAGGTGATGTCAAGTGGATCTTGGTGAATGGGTATGACCATAGGATTTACTTCTGTGGAAAGAAACAATACTAAAAAGAAATAGAATCTATCTATGAAGGAAAATACTCAAATTCTCATATTTGAATTTGAATAATTGTGAAGTGGTTCAAGAAATTTGGGAAGTGATACTAGTGGATAGCCTACAGTAAAACAAAGCTACTTCAATTGAATTCATTCTAAAAGAAATTTTAGAACTCAAATTATGATCAAAACAGTGATTTGGATAGATTTGAATGAACAAAGTGTGTGCACGTACCAACTTTGATGTTTCTTGATTCTATGGTGTTCTGCATGATCAGAGGATTCCAAAGACTGCAAATTTGTAATTTTTGGATGTGTAGAACAAAAGATATGAATTAAATAGTGAAACAGATAGATTTGAATCAATTTAAAAATGGACTCAAATTGGCCACAAAAACTATGGGACTTTATTGCACTAATAGATTCTGCACATTCTTAGCTTTCCAGAGACATAAAGTTTGTTGATTTTGGATCTACGGTTTGAAAGTTACGAATTTTGCAAGATTTAGCTGGAATCTGTTTTTGAAATCTAAATTTGAATCGGAATTAAACCAAAGAGGGACACATGGCGTGTTCTTATTCACCGATACTGTTTCGGTTGGATTATGAATTGGGGCCGTCGGATTAAAAGAGGATTGGATGCACCAGATTTGCCCGTACCGATTCGCTTAAGTGATTTGATCTGAGCCGCTCGATCAAGATCAAACGGATGAGGAGGGGGAAGGGGGAAACTCACCGTGGGGATAGGGTTCCGACAAGGCCTCCGGCAAGGTGCGGCCAGAGATCAAGCTCCGGTGATGCTCCGATGGTCTCTGAACGATGGCAAGGGCACTATGGGGATCAGAATGATGAGGGGAGTTCAGGGGCTTGGTCGGTGGCGTTGATCGCTTCCAGATGCGAGGTGGAGGCGCAGCTGGAGAAGCTTCAAGCACCGACGAGCTTCGGCCATGGACGAGCGTGTCGTTTTGCTGTGGTAATAAATGAAAGAAGGGGTCAGGGAGGTGCGCCAGAGGATGCGGAGGAGGTTGAGGCCAAAATCGGGCGGCGGCTTCACCTCTAGTCATCGGAATCACGCTCGCACGACGGTAGATGCTGCGGCCTCCGGCGATCAATTCCGTTGGCTTGGCGACGATTTGAGAGGAAAGAAAAGGGGAGGCGGCAAAGGGGATCGAGGGGGTTTTATAGGTGGCGTGGCTTGCAGTAGGGGTTAGGGTTTAGGGCGCGGAGGAGATCTGGCGGCCAGGGGCGACGTCGTGCCTGCGGGGGACACCGACCTAAGGAGGGAGAAGAGTCTGACTGGTGGGGCCTGGTCGTTAGCGAGGAGAGAGGGAAGAGGCGTACCGATTCGGTCGAGGCGAGGAGCTGGGATATGGGCTGCTTTCTGGCCTAGGCCGGATTGGTGCCCTCGATCCTTCTTCCCTTTTTTTGTTCTTTCTTTTTCTTTTTCTGTTTTCTTTATAACTTTTGCAACAAGGCACCAAATCAATTCAAACCAATTTCTAAAATTTTCAAAAAAAATAACACAATGTTTTAAAATAGTAAGAAAACTAGTTTTAAAAATAAAACAAGATTTTCAAGAAAAATTCTAATTGAGCCAAAAGGGCTTTGCTTGCATAATCAAAATAGGATTTGGGTTTTGGAAAATAAACCTTTTTAAAATCAGAGAGAAAGCTTTATAAAATAATGTTTGATATTAATTTTCAAACTTAGTTTTGAAAATGCAAACTTTACTTAATCTACACATTTTGTACATCATTCCTTTGCAAGCAAGCTTGCATAGAACTAAGTGCAAATTAATATTTTGGAAACATTCATTTTCTCAAAGGAGTTCTTCAAGAATTTCTAGAAAGCTTGAAATAGTTTTATAATAAAGCTTTTAATTAAATTCAAAAAGTTTTAAATCCTTGTGAAATTCCAATCAATACAAGCAAAACAGAATAAAAATTTCACTCCAAAATTTGATAAAATCTTGGGATGTTACATGTGGCTAGGTTGCTCATCGCTCATCTCACTTGGAGTGGAAACTTGCTGGACTCTCGCTAAAGCCTTTGCATTGTCCACAATAATTTGGCTAGGAGTCATTGGGCGAAGCATGAAGGTCTTGTCGGCTACCTTGAAGGTGTAGGCATTGGAATAGCCATTGTGTATAGCCTTCTTGTCAAATTGCCATGGGCTGCCAAGGAGCATGTGGCACACCGTCATGGGAACAACATCACACTCCACCATGTCTTCATAAGCTCCAATCTTGAATGTAACAAAGATGGTGTGTTCAATCTTGACATTGTCGTTGTCGCTTAACCATTGTACATGGTATGGATGTGCATACTTGCGTAGTTGGAGATTGAGCTTGGAACATAACTCGGTGCTTGCAAGGTTGTGGCAACTTCCTCCATCAATGATCACCTTGATAGACTTCCCATGAATGTCGGCTTTTGTTTGGAAGATGTTGCATCTTTGGTCTTCCAAGTCTTGGGAGTGCGTAGTCAAAACCTTTGTGACGACAAGGGAAGGACTAGTGTCGTGGGAGCATAGCACATGTTCCTCGTCGTTCTCCATGTCATCCGCTTCCATGGCAATGGCCGCTTGGACAAAGGCTTCATACTCGACTTCACTATAGTAGTCAACGGTGCCATTGTCCTTGGTGATCATAACCCTCGTGTTTTTGCACTCAAATGACTTGTGTCCTTGAACACCACACTTGAAGCAAGTTACTTTGAGTGGTGTCGATGATTGAAGGAGGTGCGTGAGCTTGAGTTGTTGTATGTGGTGGCTTGTAGAAGGTCTTGGACGAAGATGCAAAAGGCGGCTTGGGTGTCGTTGGTGTGCTTGATGAAGCGTTACGAGAGGCAAAGAAGCCCTTGTTGCGCTCAAACTTGGCATCTTCTTGAACTTGACGCTCAGCGCGAGATGTTGGGTGTACAAGTTCCCACAAGGTAGTGTAAGGTAGGAATTCCATAATGCGCTTAATGGGGAAATTCAATCCATTGAAGAAACGTGCCATTGTTTGTTCTTCTCGTTCGTCCAACTTTATGCGCATCATAGTCATTTCCATTTCCTTGAAGTACTCTTCCACGGACTTGGTGCCTTGTGGGAGCTTTTGAAGCTTGTTTAAGAGATCGGGGTTGTAATGGTTGGGAATGAAGCGCTTGTGCATTTCAATCTTCATCTCTTCCCAAGTTGCTATTGGCTCTTGTAGGTTATCTTCACGAATGGCCACCACTTGCTGCCACCAAACATTGGCATAGCCTTCAAACTCAAGGGATGCCATGGCGACTTTCCTTTCTTCGGAGTAATTGTGTACCCGGAAGATCTTGTCAACCTTTATGGCCCATGAAAGGTAGGCGTCGGCATCGTCGTCGCCCATGAACTTGGGCATGGTGAACTTGAGTTTGCCAAACTTGTCGTCCGCATCATGTGGGCGGCGAGGAGGTCTTGCATCATCATCATGTTGGTGGTTAGGCGGTCTTGCATTCTCTTCAAGTGGTCGATGCAGCGGTATTGCATTGGCTGGTGGGTCTTGGTCACGGTGTCGATGGTGTGGATTGAACCACGATTCTTCATCATGGTTGGGTCGGTGTCGGCGAGGTTGCACACTATCTTCGCTTAACGTCCGGTGGTGGTCATGTTGATGATGAAACTCATGTTAAAAGTGGCGGCGGTTGGTGTCATGGGGTCAGCGTCCATCTTGATCATGGAGAACGGGGCGATGACCATCATGGTCATGAGGGAGATGGCGTCGCCCATCTTGTTGTGGAGGTCGGACGACGTGCACATTGGCATGGGGAAGATGTGGTTGTTCCACATGGAGAAGTTGTCGCTCTTGATTTATAATGGGTGGTGCACCATGTTGTGCTTGGCCTTGAGGAGGATGTTCCTCTTGGGGCCGTTCTTGATTGACAATGAGTGGGACTCCATGTTGTGCTTGGCCTTGAGGTGGATTGTCCGCTTGGGGATGCTCTTGATTCACCAAACGTGGTGCATCATGTTGTGGTTGCTCTTGAGCTTGATGAAGATGTTCAGGATGGCCTTGTTGTTCACCATCGTGGCATTGAGGACCATGAGCACCATGATTGTGAGGTCGAGGCCGAGGTTGTTGGGGACGCGCATGGTCATCCACATGGTTGGAGCGGGAAGAACATGATCTTGACAAACGCGACCTTGAGCGGTGATGTTGATGTTGGAGGAGTTGGGCTAACATTATGGTGACATCGTCAAACCGTTGGTTGATGTCGAGTTTGTTGGTGGCGTTCCTTTTGTCGAAGGCTTGTAGGTGCTCATTGGTGGTGAATAGATGCTTCTCATTGGCGAGCATGCGATCGTCAAGACGTCCAAGCGTGGCATTGATGTCACCTAACTTTGAGTCATTGGTAGCTTGGAAGTCGTCGAGTCTCTCGGCCCAAGACTCCTCACCTTGCTCCGGGGTGTCGTGCGATTTGTCTTGCCTAGGCATGGTCACAAAGGAAGAGAAATTGGTTGCAAGGTGAGTTGGTTAGAGGAAAACACACTTGAAACCTAAAAAAATTGAATTGATGAAAACACCCAAGGACAACCGTTGTGCACAAGTTAAAACACACGCAAAAGGCTATCTATTGGATGGGTACGTAAGGTGGCAAAGCCAAACGAAAAGATCAAAAGAAAAGTGTATTGTTAAATGTGGAGGCGATACAAAAATTTCAAATGTCAAAAGGGCGATAAAAAGTTGCACACACGTGGAGATAGATGTGGTTAGTGCGACGGATAAAAAGAGCATGACAAAATGGTCCTAACAAAGTCTACACTCAATGTCGCATTAACACGCGAGAGACCGTGGCTTGGTTGGAAAATGGAGAAGCACCAATATTCGCACACTTGCCTCTCTTCTCACTCTCTCTTTTGCTTACAAGCTTGTGGACTCTTTTGTATTTGTGGACTAAGTATGGAACACACACACACTATTTGTTTCTTCTCTTTCTTTCTTTTCTTTTTTTTGATTGGAAGTATCTCTTGCTCTTGGTCCACTTCAAAACTTGTTAGAGCTTGGTATATGCACACACTCTCATGATGCGGGGTGAAGTGTACAATGCTTCGCAACACTAGGAAAGCCACTCTCAAAGGACAAGGTCACCAAAGGAAAAGAGGTTGTAAAACAAGAAGAATCGGCAAAGGCGAAAGAAATCTGCGTGTACCAATCTTGGCCGGCTTTAGCCGGTGTGTGGACCGGCTTTAGCCGGGAACCAGCTTTAGCCGGTGGCTGGCTTTAGCAGGTGTCCAGACCGCCTTTAGTCGGTTCGGTTTTTTTGAGAAACCTGGACAGACCGTCTATTTGCTGCGCGCAGACCGGCTTTAGACGGATCAGGAATTTTCGCGAGCAGTTCGTCTGTGGTTGCGGAAATTGGGCACAAAAATCCTCAAATCCGGAAGAAATAGGAAGAATTAGGCTAAGGGAACGCAAAGGAAGGTAGATCAGCACTTGAGACACGAAATAAATGGATCAAAAAAACAAAAAACTCAACAAATCAAGAGATCAAAATTCGAGGCAATTTTGGGGCTATTTTTTGATTTTCGAAATTTATGGTGGAAATCACAGCACGAGAGTAAATCTGTGGCAACCAAAAGCTGCCAATACCATATGATAGGGGTTGACCCCTTGGGTGTGGCCCGATCTTCACGAATTCATGAGATTTGTGGCGGGAAAAGAGGATGAACACGAAGAACACAACGAACACAATGAACACGACACACAAATCGAAGGCAAACACACACACACAAGATACACATCGGTTGTCCTTGTTGGCCCGATTCACCAACTCAATAGAATCACAAGGAAGAGACTCCAAGAGTAGAATTCCTTGTGAGAGATTGATTTGCTAGGCATAGAATTCCACTTGGGGAAGAGACAATTCCAATGGATTGAATTACACACACAAGTATGCAAGAGGTCCACTTCAAGGTAGAATTCCCCAACTAGAAGAGATACCAAACAAACATGGATGAGGATTCACTCTTGATGTGAGATCTAGTATCAAGTTTCCCTAAGGGGAGAGGCATGATGCCATGTCTTATCTTAATTCTTATCTAAGTCTAGAGTGGGGAAAGATACCCATATAAATAGGCAGCGACGACTTGGGGGCAATTTGGTAAATTGGGGAAAGATTACATAGGTGACTTCTGGGCCAAAGGGGCGTTGACTTGACCAGACCGGATATAGCCGGAGTTCAGTCCAGCTATAGCCGGTGTGGCCGGCTATAGCCGGTGCAGGGCCGGCTTTAGCCGATGTGGCCGGCTATAGCCAGTGCCGAGGCCGGCTTTAGTCGGTCCGTCTTTTGCGTTACTTTCTTCTTGCGGCGTTTCCAGGCTTCCTCCTCGTGTTCCTCGTCCTTGGTCGTCGCTCCATGTGGTTCTATCAGACTGCACAAATGACGTTGCAATGAGGTAGCGAACCATCCCAAGTATGTTATAAATCAAGTGTTTTTAGGAGCAAGTTCACCTTATCATGGATAGTATGTTATAAATCAATTAAGGTACTCCTTCTAATAGAGTACCGGAGCAAAGCATTAACACTCTGTGAAAACACGTAATCCTCACATCATAGCCATCCCCTCTAGTTATCCCAATTATTGTCACTTTGGGCCCTCGGGTTCCGGACAACGATATGTGTATACAACTTGCAGATAATATCACAAACAACAATTATCCTCATGAAACAATAACATGTTCAGATTTGAGATCATGGCACTCGGGCCCAACGTGACAAGCATTAAGCACAACAAGTTGCAACAATGTCAAAAGCACCAACAATGGATACTAGGCACCATGCCCTAACAATCTTATAGCAATTACATGAATGATCTCATGCAATCCCTACCACCCCCTTCCGCCTACAGCGGTAATTACTCACACATGGATGGGGGAATCATGGATGGTTGATGGAGAGACATCGGTGATGATGATGGTGATGATCTCTTCCAATACCCCGTCCCAGCAGGGTGCCAGGACAGAGTTTCTGGTTCCGAATCATGGTTTCTAGTGGTGGTGGCGCAGAGGAAATCTATCTGGGAAAAACGCCGAACCGCCGATGTTTTCAGGTCAGAGGGTATATGTAGGCAAAAGGGGGGCTCGAGGCGATGGCTGGGGTGGCCACACCAATCGCTGGCGCGGCCTGGCCTGGCCCGCGCCACCTGGTGGTGTGAGCCCCTCGTGGCCCCTCTCTGTCTTGTCTTCTGGCTCCATGAGTCTTCTGGTAAAATAGGAGTTTTGCGAAATTTTCTAGGATTTTTCCTGAAAGTTGGATTTCTACACAAAAACGAGATACCAGAGCAATTATGCTAAAAACAGCGTTAGTCCATGCTATTTATATTCAAAACACACAAATTAGAGGGAAAACAACAGCAAAAGGGTTTGGGAAAGTAGATACGTTTTGGACGTATCAATGTCGTCGGGTCGTCTTCTCGGCAATTAGAGATGGAAGATGTAACGCCCACCTTTGGATTAAGGTGGAATACCTGTGTTAAGTGATATTCCCTAGATCACTGATAGCACCACAGTACAAATTATAGTAATCATTGCAATAGTATCAAATATTACATTGTAGATCCAGTTACACAAGTCTCAAATCTTACAAATTCACAGCAGAATAACAAGTGGCAAGGAGCCTCCATCTTCATCACATGCCACAGCAGACATGTTAGAATGTAGACTCGAGATCCTACTAATTGATCCTTATCTGAAAAACCCTGCACATTTGAATATGCAGCCCCATGAATGGGAGTCAGTACAATGATGTACTGGCAAATGACACATATTTGGTGGCTGTTGTGAAAGAGCTATCTACATGATGTTTGGCTGGTGGAGCTTTTGGCTGAATTTGCGATAAGCAAGTTTTATCCTATCTTTTCCAAAACAAAACTTTTTAATCATTGAAAAACTTTGAAGGGGCACATGGTTAAATCCACCATGAGCACCAAAGTCACCTGGTTAAATCCACCAAGATGACCCCATGAGGTTAAATCCACCACATGGTTAAAGGAAAGGGCACATGGTTAAATCCACCATGAGCACCAAAGTCACCAGGTTAAATCCACCATGATGACCCCATGAGGTTAAATCCACCACATGGTCCTGAGACTGTTTCCAAACCAGTTTTAATCATTCAAAAATGGTGATGAGACTCTTCCGTACATCCATGTCTAGGAACTCAAATTGTCCATAACCGGGGACACGGCTAATCGATTAGTTTTACACCCTGCAAGGGTTGTGCGCTTTCACCCTAAGACCCATTCTACCCAAAGAGAAGAATGAGACAAGACCTTTCAGAAGGAGCATTCAACCATCTGGATCTAACCGTACCCAAATACCACCCACTGTCAGTACCCATGGATGAACCCTCACAGCATACTCAATCAAGACACCCATATTGTCATAAGGCTGCACTAGAAGATCACTAAAGCAAGAAGGCATGGTAGTCTCTTTGTTCTTGGGTGGCAAACCACAAGTGTGCTAACCCTTCGGTTACCACCACATACTCTCGCTAAATCCGTCAGGTATGTAGCCCTGAGTAGCCACTCAACATAAACCAAGCAATACCATTCCACACAGGTGTTTCATTGGGGTTGTAATTTAATTTTCATACCAATTTAAAAACAAAGCATGGCATCATTTCCATAGTAAGTTTGCAATCCTAGCAAGTGGGGTTTAAAGGATGGCTACACACTACTATGATCTAAGCATTTCATAAACCACTTTGAAAATTTCATATCATGCATAGTACCGAAAACACTAATGCATATAAATAAAAAGGTAGGTGGAAGAATGTGTGCCACTTGCCTTTTTGAAGTTCAAACTCGTTCACTTCTCTCAACAAAATGTGTTGCACTCCGTACCAAACTATAATACAAAAATAACACAACATAAACACACCATACCAATGGCAACAAAATCAACCAAGACAACAATTGAAAAGGGTTGGTTCAGCATTTTAAATTTCTTATGATTCTGTGATGAGAGAGATATGGCATGAAGCTTGGCTTACAAGATATGGATTTGAGAGTTTGGATGGCAAGGTCAAATGATTAGAAAGAAATGATCCTCCAAGATACAATGTAATGATAATAATCTTGTGCTTGGCATAAGCATGGATAGAGTTTAGAGATGACTCATGTGAATAGATTCACATAAGTATAGAGATAACTCATGTGAATAGATTCACATAAGTATAGAATAGTGCAACTAGAACACTACTGAATAAAGTGTGACAACACTTACTCATATTAGTATAAGTTACACATAGGCTTGGGTATGTATTGGTGATACATTGAATTACTCAATTAACTCATCTGTAAATTGAATAGTTTAATATAAACCAATAAGATCAAGTTGGCATGGGATTTTAATAAGTATGAATGTTATTTGGAATGATGGTGGCTTCTTGGCCACAAGATTTTCTTGGACAAGAGGATTAATTAAAGCTAGGGTTATAGTCTCAAGATTAGGCCAGGTCAATGTTCAAACTCTTCTTGAAGAATTTAAAGTAGCTTTGTTTATGGCTCAAGAATGATATTTGATTTGAATGGTTTAAGATATGTGTGATATGGGGTGGGGTGTACTACCACAAATAGCAAAGGAGAACCTAACTGAGACATATCACCATTTACTCAAATTACTCAAGTGTAATTTGAATATTATGAACTAGGCCCACAAGAATAAGATGGCATGATATTGGGTGATGATCAAGAGTCGACATGATAGGGATAGATATATGATCATATGCTTCACTTTTGTAGGTGGAATCATATTGAAAGGAATTACAGAAATAAATTGATAATGAAAGTACTCAAATCCTCATGTTTGAACTTGAATATTTAAAAAGTGATTCAACTATTTTGTGCAGTAGTGCTACTGGATAGGGGACAATAATACTAAGTTGTTGCAATTGGATTCATTCCAAAATCATTTTTAGAATTCAAGTTATGATCAAAGTAGTGATTTGGATGAATTTAAATGCACCAAGTTTGTGCACGTATCAACTTTGATGTTTCTTGATTCTATGATGTTCTTCAAGTTAAGAGGATTCCATAGACTACAAATTTGTGATTTTTGGATGTGTGGAATTAAAGTTATGAATTAATTGGTGCAAAAATAAATTTAAACCATTTGAATTATATTTCAAACTTTTGTACAGAAACTATGGTATGTCTCTGCAAAATTAGGTTCTACACATTTTTAGGAATCCATTGATATGTTATTTGCAATTTTTGGACTTATAGAAGATTTTCTATGCATTTTACAAGTTTCGGCACATTTGAAAACTATTTGAACCAATTTAAAACAGGACTGGCCACGTGGCTCCATTCTGCTGGTTGATACCGTTTTGCTCAGATCATCGATGTGGGCCATTCGATTTAAAGTGGATCGGACAATTCTGATCCGATGATACCGATTCGGCTAAGTGACTTATTGTGAGCCCCTAGATCAAGATCCAACGGCTGCCAGAGAAGGGAGAGAGAGAAGCTCACCGGTTTAGAGTTCCGGTGAGGCGTCGGCGAGGTGTGGCCCAGATGTGGAACTCGGGGAGGTTCCGGTGGTCTCCGGCGATGACGGAGGAGTGCATGGTGCGAGGGAGAGCAAGGAGAGCTTGATTGCGTGATCTTCAGACCCAGGGGTGGCTTCCTGCAATGTTTGTGAGTGAACGGAGGGGCTCCGGTCAATGGCGGCTCGGGATTTGCTCACTGGCGTCCTCTGCTGCACCAAACAGACGGGGAAGGGGGATTAGAGGATGCGGGAATAGGGAGGAGGGCATGGGGAAAATAATGGAAGCCCGGGGCTCCCTGTATTCGACAAATTCGTCGTCGGTGGCTGGAATAGGAGCAGAGCCCTGACGAGAAATTGCGATGGCTTGGTGGCGCATTCGGGAGGGAGAAGAGAGGGGAAATGGAGAGGAGGCAGTGGGGAGTAAGGGGGAAGGGCTTGTCTCAACCGTTCGGCCCTGGGAAAGTGGAGAACATGGGCGAGATCATGCGGGAAGGGGGCATGAAGCTCGACCGGAGGTTGAGCGTGGAGCTGACAGGTGGGACCCACCTATCGGCGCGAAAAGGAAAAGAAAGAGGAGAAAAGAGAGGGGGCGTGCGGCTGAGGCCTGTTGGGCTGGTTGGTCGTCCGGGTCGGCCCAGTTGCCTGCCTTCCTCTTTTTATTTTTTTTAAACCTTTTCTATTTTCTGTTCTGTTTTTTGATTTGCTTTATTTCTTTTGCATTTTGATTCAAAATTATATCACACCAACTTGTACAACTAGTCATCAACCCGTGCCCTGCACGGGCTAGTCAATTTTAAAATTCATACTTCACATTGTGACAAAAATTTCCTACTACTTTGTCTACAAAAAGAAATGTAATATAATACTATTTTCTTCAAAATGTCGTACAAAATAGAGCTATGAAAATAGATAAAAACTATTTAAATACTTATTTTAGTAGTGTGTATTACTAAAATGGCCAAAAAAGTAATAAATACTGTTCTCTAGTTTCGGCTTGTTAGTCCAATATTACAATATACAGCTATCTTTTTCTGAGTTTGATGTCGTGTGTGAACTGGATTTCACAGAAATACATGTGAATAAATCTGGAGACTCAAATGTTAGATCACTTTTTTCTTACATCGTAATCTATCAAACCCAGCATTCACTACAAAATAGATGTTCCAGATTTCCTTTTTTATGCCCTCCGTCCCAAAAAGATGTCTCCATTTTATCTAGATTTGCATATATTTAGACATGTTTCGGTGTGTAGATACATGTGAATCTTGACAATGTTGAGTGAAACAGAGGGAATATGTTGTAATCCATTAACCCAAGCCGACCCTGCCAATTAATCCTTGTGTAGTTCAGCCGAAGTTGGGTCTGAAGTAAATTTCAATAGGCATGCCATCTATTTTCAAGTTTAGACATATATAGTTTTCTTAAGGCAAAAAAGAAGATTCTAAGAGATACCTCATCTATAAAGTACACCAGATGATACTCAACAAAAAGGAAAAACAAAGACAATATATGAAAATCACATGACAATGAATCCACCAAACTAAATATCAGTAAGTACTACAAAGTCAAAGCAAGCAAGTACACATGTGTGTTGGATGAAAATAAATTTTCCTTCTGTAATAACCTATCGTATAAAATATGTCTATAGTAGAAAAACTTAAAAGGTAAACCGTCCTAGATTTGTTTTGTCCATCTGAAATTGTATAATATAGAAAGCAAATAATAATTAGGGATTATAATAACACTGACCATACATCTATTCTAGTGATAATATAGTAGAGGACATTAACAGGCTATAGAGTATAGAAAGTTTAGCTCTATATGTTAAAGCATATAAGAGTAGACTTTTGGAATTTGTGTTATACCTTGCCTTATTCGTTCTTGAAACCATATCATATAGCGCAATATATTAACTTCAACTCTTCAAATACAAATATATAGTAGATATTTAGCTCCAAAACAATACAATTTGGATCAGCTTTGTTGTGGGAATTAACTGCAGGAAACAGACCGTCTGATACTACGATGTGCCATTCTTGCTCCTGCGTATCTGTTGGTACATGGCATATGTCGTAGTATATTTGTTTCGATCCCTCAAATCGTAAATCTGCAGTAAATATATTAGCCCAAGAACAAAAAAGGTTTGATCAGCTATGTTGTGTGAAGGACACACCGACTTGGTAAATTGTTAAATGGCTAGATGCAAAACAAAATAATAAAGCACGATGCAAACTATATATTACCTAGAACATACAATCTGATACCCTGTTGTGCCATACTTGCCCACGCATCTTCCAATGGCGCGTGGGCAACGCGCCGTCTATTTTCTGGCAAGGTGGAGAGCTGGCTTGATGCCTCAATACTTGTGAAACAATTCGCCATGGACATTAATCTGTTGTGCACACTTACCCATAGCAAGATCGATTAGCTCTCTGAGACTGCCGTTTTGTGGCGTAGCTAGCCGGGATCCACATGGGAGCGCAAGGAGGCAAGAGAGCATGCTGGGTAGCACGAATAAGCATCAGTCGCACCTTAGACCTTACTGCTACCATCGCAAGTGAATTATCACCATATTCTTTGTTGCCTCCGCTGCCACATCATATGCGCGGAGGCAAAGATGGCATGAGCAATGATCTGACGACAACACATAAACGTATGCGCGGAAGGATGGAAAGACCGAGGAGAAAGCTTGCAGCAATGGCGTTGACGACCACCGAGGAAGGTGCCCTCGAAGGGCTGGCGGTTTGGGACTCAATGATTCAATGATTAGGGCAATGCGACGGCGACGTAGAGTAAGATTTTTTTTGGCGATGATGGTGGAGTCCATGCGTGCGAGAACTGGATTGTTTTTTGCCCATACGCGACAACTCTTTGTTAATCTAAACGGTTAGCGATAATCATTAGGTGATCCTACGGACGGTTATAACTCCCGCGTGAGAGTTAATGTGGAGGCTTCTACGGTGCCTCCAATTAGTAAATATATATATAAGATTTTCTACAATTTAGCACAACATTGTAAAACAGTAAAAAACCACTTTTGATTCCAAAAATAAAATTTGGCAGCTATGTATGCATTTGCCTCCTAGGGTTTCTTTGCATACCTTCATAAATGGAAAATAAGGTTTTAAAATAATTCTTTGAAATCAGGGAAAAACACTTTATGAGATTTTGAAATTCCTTTTCAAACACCTTGTTGATAATGCATACCTTCTATTATATAAATCATTTTGTAAACTTTCCCTTTGCAAGTTAACTTGTATAAGTTTGTATAAATACCAAATAGTATTTTGAAAATGCAATTCCTCAAAGAATTCTTCAAGGAATAATAGAAGGTTTTAAAATAGTTTTTGAAATAAAGTTTTTATTAAACTCGAAAAGTTTTAAATCCCTGTGATTTTTCAATCAACACAAACTAAACAAAAAATAAATTTGTTCCAAATTTTGATAAAAACTTGGGATGTTACAGACTACCACCCTTAAAAGAAATCTAATCCCCGAGATTTGGAGAGGCTAGAAAGAAAGATGGGTTTGGGATACCTATGTTTAGGATTTCTGGGTGGCTACCACCCTTAAAAGAGGCTTTTGTAGGCAATTTAGGTCTTTGGGTTCAGAAGGGTGATACGTCTCAAACGTATCTATAATTTTTGATGCTCCATGCTTGTTCTTACACCATTTGCTTAGTGTTTTGTTACACTTCGTGGCGTTTATTTGCATTTTCCGGAACTAGCCTATTAACAAGATGCCACAGTGCCAGTTCCCTATTTTCTGCTGTTTTTGTGTTTTAGAAAAGTTACACAAGAAATATTCTCGGAATTGGATGAAACAAAAGCCGAACCTCCTATTTTTACCGAAGCTTCGCGAAAACCGAAGATGACATGAAGAGGGGCCAGGGGCCACCACCAGGGGGCGCGGCCCAGCCCCTGGTCGCGCCCACCTATGGTGAGGGCGCCCTGGTCCACTCCTGATGCTGCCCCTTCGCCTATAAAGTTCCCTCAACGGGAAAAACCTGGGGGACGGATCGTTTTTCCGAGAAACATACTGCAAGCCGCCACCGTTGCCGTCGCGAGATCGGGAGGATCCAGGAGCTCTTCCCGGCACCCTGCTGGAGAGGGGAATCCCTGCCGGAGGCCTTCTACACCACCATGGTCGCCCCCAGAGTAATGTGTGAGTAGTCTACCTTGGACTACGGGTCCATAGCAGCAGCTAGATGGTTGTCTTCTCCACCATGTGCTTCATGTTTATATCTTGTGAGCTTCCCTACATGATCAAGATCATCTTTATGTAATCATACATGTTGTGTTTGTTGGGATCCGATGAGTATTGGTACTATGTCAAGTTGATGTGCTGAAATTATATCTTTATGTTATCTCTATGTTGTTTATGATCTTGCATGCTTTCCGTTGCTAGTAGCTATCTTGGCCGAGTAGATGCTAGTAACTCTAAGAGGGAGTATTTATGCTCGATAGTTGGGTTCATGCCTCTATTTAATCTGGGGGAGTGACAGAAACCTCTAAGGTTGTAGATGTGATATTGCCACTAGGGAGAAAACAACATTCTTGTGTCCAAGGACATTTGCTTTGTTTACATTACGCACTTTGCTTAATGCAATTATCTATTGTTTTCAACTTAATACTCAAGGGGTCCTTGGATGATTCCCCACGAGTGGATTTTTAGTCATAGATGCAGTTGGATTACGGTCCATGTATTTTGTCGTAATGCCCAGAGTAAATCTCATAGTGATCCTCGTGATGTATGTACGTTATCTTTGCTCTATCAATTGCCCAACTGTAATTTGTTTACCCAACATGTGCTTTTTATCTTATGGAGAGACACCACTAGTGAACTGTGGACCCCGATCCAATTTCCTTTACATTGTTACACCGTTTTACTTTACTCGCATGGTTTACTTTACTTGCATTACTATTATCTAATTACCACTCTATACGCTCATTCCTTTGTTTACAGCAAACCGGTGAGATTGACACCCTCATCGTAAGTTGGGAGCGAAGTATTTGTTTGTGTTATGTGTAGGTTTCACGTTGCTGCTAGGTGAAGAAGCTCCTACGCACCAGCAAGTTGTCTGGTGCCATCCGGAGTGTCGCGAAGCTAGCAAGCATCACCTTCTTAAGTTTGGCTCTCTCCTGCTGGATTGATTACCTTGGTTTCATAACTAAGAGAAAACTTGCTGCTGTGCTCATCACACCTTCTCTTGGGGTTCCCAACTGGTCGGTCATTTACATCATCAACACCGCACCATCAACAAGTTTTCAGGCACCATTGCCGGGGAACAAAGAAGAAGAAGCTCCCACGTCAACTACGCGCCAGCAAAACATCAACAAGTTTTCTGGCACTGTTGCCTAGGAGAGAGAAGACTTCTGCAAGGGGAGTCTCGCACACACAATCTTTTACTTTGTTTATTTTTTTGCTTTATTTTATTTTTGCTTGCATCATTTTATCAAAAATACAAAAACAATTAGCTTCCTTTATAATTGCTTTTAGTTTTGCTAGAATGGGTACCCCTGGAAACACCAAGTTGTGTGACTTTACTAGCACCAAAAACAATGATTTTATCTACACTCCTATTGCGCCACCTGCTCCTGAGGCAAATTTTTATGAGATCAAACCTTCTTTGATAAATCTTGTTATGAAAAAGCAATTTTCTGGTGCCAGTTCTGATGATGCTGCATCTCATCTCAACAATTTTGTTGAGCTA
Organism: Dactylis glomerata; assembly: GCA_007115705.1. Taxonomy (NCBI): domain Eukaryota; kingdom Viridiplantae; phylum Streptophyta; class Magnoliopsida; order Poales; family Poaceae; genus Dactylis; species Dactylis glomerata. Next base: position 2,599,329 of record QXEO01000406.1, on the reverse strand, counting down.
TGTGAGATGCAAAAGTATGAGGATGTAGATGTCAATATTATTAAGCTTAAGTTGTTTCCTTTCTCTTTAAGAGGAAGAGCTAAGGATTGGTTGCTATCTTTGCCTAGAAATAGTATTGATTCTTGGAATAAGTGTAAGAACGCTTTTATTGGAAAATACTATCCTCCTGCTAAGATTATATCCTTGCATAGTGATATTATGAAGTTTAGACAGTTTGATAATGAACATGTTGCTCAGGCTTGGGAAAGAATGAAATCTATGATAAAGAATTGCCCTACCCATGGACTGACTACTTGGATGATTGTCTAAACTTTTTATGTAGGACTAAATTTTTCTTCAAGAAACCTATTGGATTCAGCTGCTGGAGCCACTTTTATGTCCCTTACCTTGGGCGCCGCAACAAAGCTTCTCGACAACATGATGGTAAATTATTCTAAATGGCACATCGAGAGAGCTCCACAAGGTAAGAAGGTAAATTCTGTTGAGGAAACCTCTTCCTTGAGTGATAAGATTGATGCTATTATGCTTATGCTTTCTAATGATAGGACTCATGTTGATCCTAATAATATTCCTTTGGCCTCCTTGGTTGCTCGAGAAGAGCATGTTGATGTAAACTTCATTAGAAATAATAATTTCAATAATAATGCTTATAGGAACAATTTTGCTAGTAACAATTATAGGTCGTGTCCTTCTACCAATGGTAATGGTTATGGTAACTCTTATGGTAATTCCTCCAACAACACTAGGGGCGCGCCCTCTGAGCTTGAAATCATGCTCAAGGACTTCATCGGTAAGCAAACTGCTTTTAACAAGTCTGTTGAGGAAAAGTTAGGCAAAATTGATATTCTTGCTTCTAAAGTTGACAGTCTTGCTCTTGATGTTGAACTTCTGTAACTAAAAGTGTTGCCTAATGAGGTGAAAGAAAGCAATACTTTTGCCGCTACTAATGCCATCCAAGTTAGAATTGATGAAAATGTTAGGATGTTAGCAGAATTGCATGCCGGGTGGGAAAGACAGGATGAGATGGATAGAAAGATAAAGGTATGTACTATTACTACCTCTAATGATGTTATTCCAAATACTAGCAATCCTCTTACTTTGATTGGTATAGAGAAAACTCCTACTCCTTGTGCTAAAAAGCCCAAAACTGCAAAAACTTTTTCTCAAAAGAGTGCTAAAATTTTTCGGAGTGTAGGAGATGATAGCTCTATTTCTTTCAATGTTTTTGATGTTGATGGCTGCAATATATCTGAAGTTATTTTGTTTTTGCAAAAGCTTGCTTTGAGTCCTAATGCTAGTTCTTTGAATATTGCTTTTACAAATCATATTACCAATGCTCTCATGAAAATTAGGGATGAAAAGTTGAAGCAAAAAGCTTCTATTCCCAAGAAGTTAGAAGACGGTTGGGATCCCATCATTGATATGCATGTTAATGGTTTTGATTGACATGCTTTATGTGATCTAGGTGCTAGTATTTCTATTATGCCTAGAAATATTTATGACAAGCTTGGTTTACCACCGCTTGAAAAGTATTATTATGATATTCCTATTGCTGATGTTGCTAAGAAGAAACCTTTGAGAAGGATTAATGATGTTCTTATTATGGTTAACAATAACCTTGTTCCCGTTGATTTTCTTGTCATGGATGTTGAATGCAATACTTCATGTCCTATTATTTTGGGAAGACCTTTTCTTCGAACTGTAGGTGCCATCATTGATATGAAGGAAGGCACCATCAAATATCAATTCCCATTTAAGAAAGGTATGGAACACTTCCCTAGAAGAAGGAAGAAATTACTTTTTGACTCTATTCTTAGAGCAAATTATGAGCTTGATGCTTCATCGCTTGATATTACTTAATTTGCACTTTCTGCGCCTAGCTCAAAGGCGTTAAAAAAAGCACTTTTGGGAGATAACTCATTGTTTTAATTTCAGTTATTTTTCTTTTATTTGAGTCTTGGAAGTTATTACTACTGTAATAACCGCTCCTTATCCTTTTTATTCCGTTGTTGTGCCAAGAGAAACCTCTAATTTGAGTGAGGTAAGATTTGGGGAAGTTGTTGTCCTGAAACAGATTTCGGTGCTACACTGTAAAAATTCGTGAAAATTCTCAGAATATCTTTTTGACCTGCTATTTCTTGTGCATATGCCCCAGATTATATCCAAACTTTCATTAGTTTGACACTTTTCGATTTGAGCAACAGAAGGACCTAGAAAAAATCGACCTTTGTCAGCTGTTCTGTTTTGATAGGTTTCTGCCACTATTTGTGTTTGCCTCTCGATCGCTTTATTTTTGAGTTCTTTTGATCACGGAACTTTTGGGGAAGTTGCTACAGTACTATATGCTTTATATGTGGTGTTTTTGAGTTGAAACCTGAACTAAAAAGGGTTGATTCATTATTATGATTATGCTAACATTGCTAATAGAATTGTGTTGAGTTTTGTATGAAGGAAGTTTTCAAGTCTAGGGATTGGAGAATGATGAGATGAAATGAAGAATGGACAAAAGCTCAAGTTTGGGGATGCCCATTTCACCCCAAGAAATATCCAAGAGGTACAAGCATCAAAGCTTGGGGATGCCCCCGAGGCACCCCTTCTTCATCGGCAAAAATCAGGTCACCTTTCAAGACACTATATTTTTATTGCTTCATGCACTATGCATTTTTCTTGGAGGGTCTTTACTTTAGTTTTCAGTTTTGTTTTAGTTTTGTTTTCTGCAATAAATGGTTGGACCCCAACAAATTTCTTTTGGAGGAGATTTACTTGCTTTTCATTTGCCAAGAACACTCCGTTTTTCACTCTTATCGTTCAATGAGTGTTCTCTTTTTCTACTACTGCGTTTAACTTTTGTTTTTCGCCTTGATTTTTGTTCAGATCTTGTTTTATCTTTGCATCAAGGTGTATTTGGACCTCTGGTATACGTTGGTATTCATCAAAAGAGTTGTTTAAAAAGGTTCGAATGGTGTTGGAAAAGAGAAAAAGTTTCATGCAAAAAAGTGGTACAAAAAGGAGCTTGTTTAGGTTGTGGCTTAGACTTTTGCATGCCATGCTTTATGTCGTTTTGATAGTATGCTTAGTGATTTTTTCTATAGCATGACTTGTCTCAAATGACTGAGATTGCTTAATGAGCCTTTGAAAAAATAATGCGTTGTTTTATTATTTGGAAGCATTAATTTGGTTTTCTCCTTTGAAGCTTTATTTGGGTTGACTTGGCGCATGCTTACAACATGTTAGACTCATACAAAGTCGCCATAAGCCTCTATGATCATTTATTTTTTGACTTTTGATGCCATTTTATGCTTCTCTTAATGTTGCTTTGTCGCTTTGCATGATTATGGCCATTTTTGCTCTCTTAGTTGGTCGCTCCCAGTATTTTGCTAGCCCTCGTTTTGTACTGAGTATGAGCTCTACTCGTGCATTCAACTCCCAAAAACCAAGTTATGCCAATGTGTGCACCATACATGCCTATTAGCAATTTGCTATTCCAAAGTACATTTGACTTGCTTTTATCTATCCTTCGAATTAGACTCTTATTAGTGTTATGCAAAAATTGGTCAGTAAAGCTCTCACGAACTTGATGGCACACTTTACTTTTATCGTTTTTAATAATTTTGACATTGTGGTTCTTTTATGTTGATGTTATGCTTGCAAGTTGTAAGTTGGAAATTAGCCAAACCATGTCGTCATGGGGTAAGCTTTCAACATTGCACATCTTTTATTTGAGTTGATATCGTGATCTTTTGTTTATGGATACTCGCGATGTGAAACAAGTTGGGAATCTTGCGGGATCATGGAGTTTTTATATGTGTTAGAGAAACGCCTGGGCCGCTAATCTAAGCCATGCATAATTCATGGTGGAAATTTACAGCATGCCTATAGTGGACATTCGACGACGCATCTCAAAATAAAAAGCTATACCAATGGTAAATAAAAGAGATGCCGAGGTGTTCATTGTCTGTTTGTCCTATCATTTTGATGTGGGCTTGTTCCATGTCATCGGGCACGGAGGTACCCCGTTGGCGGTTCTCGATGATACACATATACTTACAATGACAAGAGCTTGCTTGGGACCCTAAGTCGAGTAGCATGAGGTTTGGGTATTCGTACTTCACGGGACACGAGGTTTTCAACTTATGATTTGTCAAGCATATGCTTCGCAAACGTTCTTGCATTTACTTTAACCATTCAAGATGCCTATGATGGGGGCAATGTGAGCTCAAAGCTAGTATGTACCATAATTTTTGAAGGTTTGTAAAACTTGCAATCACTACTTCGCTCTGCGAAGGGTCTTTCTTTTACTTTTATGTTGAGTCACCACCTTCTACCTTTATGCACCGTCTACGAGAGAATAGTTTCCATTCCCAGTTTAATGTGCATTATCCCAATGTTTATCATTGATTGATTCATTATTTTGGTTTCACTTGTTCTTAAATTATTTGTATCTAGTCACCCTCTTAAACTTGAAGATGTCCTATGCATATATGTTTTGCTATTCCGTGAAGGACAAGCTGAAAACCATTTGCTATGTTTTCCATATGATTTGAACACACGTTTGACTTTCATTGTTTCATTATTCATGATCTTTCGTTTGTGTTCTTTTTCATGTTACAACATGGTTGCTAAGTTTCTTATTGTCAAGATTATATCTTTTATGCCCCTGTGTTAAGTTCTTTTGATCCCAGCACTCAATGCTTACTTAGATGATCAAGATTGTGATGGTGCATGTCACCTCAAAAAAAATTCTTTTGTTATCACTTACCTACTCAAGGACGAGCAGGAGTTAAGCTTGGGGATGCTTGATATGTCTCAAATGTATCCATAATTTTTGATGCTCCATGCTTGTTCTTACACCATTTGCTTAGTGTTTTGTTACACTTCGTGGCGTTTTATGCATTTTCCAGAACTAACCTATTAACAAGATGCCACAGTGCCAGTTCCCTGTTTTCTGTTGTTTTTATGTTTCAGAAAAGTTACACAAGAAATATTCTCGGAATAGGATGAAACAAAAGTCGAACCTCCTATTTTTACCGAAGCTTCTCGAAGACCAAAGATGACACGGAGAGGGGCTAGGGGCCACCCTCACCACCAGGAGGCGCGGCCTAGCCCCTGGCCGCGCCCACCTATGATGAGGGTGCCCTGGTCCACTCCTAATGCTGCCCCTTCGCCTATAAAGTCCCCTCGATAGGAAAAACCTAGGGGACGGATCGCTTTTCCCAGAAACATACTGCAACCCGCCATTGTCGCCGTCGCGAGATCGGGAGGATCCAGGAGCTCTTCCCGGCACCCTGCCGGCTAGTAGCACACAATTCTAAATTCTACAGCTAGCACAAATGCAAGCAGCTGAGTCCGGCTCCTTGTCCCAAACGTCGACAGCCAAAGTCCCGGGGGACAATCCTTACGTAAGGGGCATAAACATCGCAAAGGAGCAGCTGCCGTTGAAGAGGCCGCACTTAGGCCATGTCACTGGTGCCGGAGCAGGTCACAAGCATTCCGCCCATGGCTTGGCTGAGCCTAGCACCAAGGAGTCGTGACAGGCGAAGAAGAGCTAGGACACTTCATAGACAGAGGCCCTTAAGAGAATGATCACAGACTTGGAAACAAACATGGACCACAGGGTGATTGGCGGTGCTTAGCCACCCAGTTGGGAACCCCAAGAGGAAGGTATGATGAGCACATCGACAAGTTTCCCTCAGTACGAAACCAAGGTTTAATCAAACCAGTAGGAGAAAGAAACAACTTCCGAAGGTTAATGCTAGCTAGCTTGGCGACGCTCTAGACAATTTGTTTATGGCGCCTATCTAGGCGAAGCTCTGCACCTATGACTAATAATCCACCCACCGGATATCAAACGAACAACCGTTGGGTATTAAGTTGCAAGAAACAGATTATCGCCTTAAGCAAAGTGTGTAAAGTAAACAATACAAATGTCCTTGAACACAAGATTGTCGTTTTCTCCCTAGTAGCAATAACACATCTATAACCTTAGAAGTTGTTGTCACTCTCCCAGGTTACCATAGGCATGAACCCACTATCGAGCATAAATACTCCCTCCTGGAGTTACTAGCATCTACTCGGCCAAGATATCTACTAGCAAAAGAGAGCATGCAAGATCATAAACAACATAGAGATGATAAATCACAGATCAACTTGACATACTACTCAATATTCATCGGATCCCAACAAACACAACATGTAGAATTACATAACGATGATCTTGATCATGATAGGCAGCTCACAAGATCTAAACATGAAGCATATGGAGGAGAAGACATCCATCTAGCTACTGTTATGGACCTATAGTCCAAGGTAGACTACTCACACATCACTCCAGAGGCAGGCATGGTGATGAAGAAGGCCTCCGGTGGTGATTCCCCTCTCCGGCAGGGTGCCGGGAAGAGCTTCTGGACCCTCCCGATCTCGCGTCAACAACGCCAGCGGCTTGCAGTATGTTTTCTGGAAAAGAATTCGGGCCCTTAGGGTTTTCTCATCGAGGAGAATATATAGGCGGAAGGGCAATGTCAGGGGGTGGACCAGGCGGTCACACCCCCTGGTGGCGTGGCCAAGGGGGGGCCCGCGCCACCATATGGTGTGGCCGGCCTCTGGTCCGCCTCCTGCTCTCCTTTGTCCAGTTTCGAGAATATTTCATGTGTAACTTTTCTGAAACACAAAAACAACAGAAAACAGGGAATTGGCACTGTGGCATCTTGTTAATAGGTTAGTTCCGGAAAATGCATAAAAATGCCACGAAGTGTAAACAAAACACAAAGCAAATGGTGCATAAACAAGTATGGAGCATCAAAAATTATAGATATGTTTGAGACGTATCAAGCATCCCCAAGCTTAACTCCTGCTCGTCCTCGAGTAGGTAAGTGATAACAAAACAATAATTTTTGAGGTAACATGCAGCCACACAATCTTGATCAAACGATGTAAAGCATTGAGTGCTGAGATCAAAGTACTCTAAACATGGGCATAAAAGATATATTCTTGACAATAGAACTTAGCAACCATGCTATAACATGAAAAGCAACATAAACAAAAGATCATGAGTAATAATGCAATGAAAGTCAATCGTGTGTTTCAAGCATATAGAAAAACATAGAAAAGTGGTATTCAGCTTGTCCCTCATGGAGTGGCAAAACATAAATGAATAGGACACCTTCAAGTTTAAGTGGGTGATTAGATACAAATAATTTAAGAACAAGCAAAACCATAATCATGAATCAATAATTAATTTTGGGACCATGCACATTATACTCAGAATGACAACTATGCTCTCTTAGATGGTGCATAAAGGTAGAAGGTGAAGACTCAACATAAAAGTAAAAAAAGGCCCTTCGCAGAGGGAAGCAGGGATTTAGCATGTGCTAGAGCTTTTCATTTGTAAAACAGAGATAAAAATTGTTTTGAGAGGTGGTTGTTCTTGTCAACGACTAGCACTGGGGTTCTTGCTATCTTCCATACTAACAAGTTTTGAGAGAAATTGGCACATTTGTGCTCTTTTATAAAGCTTGGCACTCCTCCCCACTTTTCTTTTCACAAACCATGGCTAACCGATTCCATCGGGTGCCCACCAACTTTCACATACCATGGAGGAGTGCCTTTTTTTTCTTTTTTTCTTTTTTCCTTTTTTTCTCTTTTTTAAAAGATTACAATATGGAAGATAGCAAATCCGACCACTACGTCCCCATTAGCTGAAAACAATGTCACAAATTGAGAAGTATTTTGAATGTTTTTTGAAAGGTAGCACATGAAAATTTACTTGGAATGGCTTGCAAATACCATGCATAGGAATTTATAGTGGACTCTATGAAATAACTTGGTTTTGGTAGTTGGATGCACAAGAAGTATTCCCTCTCAGTACGGATGAAGGCTAGCAAAAGACTGGGAGCGACCAACTAAGAGAGCAATAACGACCATAATCATGCATAGCGACAAAACATTATTAATCAAAGCATAAAGTGGTATCACAAGTCAAAAACCAAATGATCATAGAGGCTTGAGGCGACTGGTTTGTAGTCAAAGATGGTGTAAGCATGCGCCAAGTCAACCCAAATACGGCATCAAAAGAGAATACCATAATAATATGCTCCCATATAATACAAACAACGCATGATTCTTTCAAAGGCACATTAAGCAATCTCAGTCATTTGAGACAAGTCATGCTACAGCAAAAACTACTAAGCATATAATCAAAATAACATGAAGCATGACATGCAAAAGTCTAAGCCACAGTCTAAACAAGCTCCCATTTGTACCACTATAGGCATGAAACTTTTTTCTCTTTTCCAACACCAATCAACCTTATTGAATCAACTCTTAAAGATGAAAACCAACATAGACCATAGGTCTAACCAAACCTTGCTACAAAGCAATAACAAGTTCCGAACAAAAATCAAGGCGAAAAACGAAAGCTAAACGCGGTACTAGAAAAAGAGAACACTCGTTGAACGATAAGAGTGAAAACTAGAGTGTTCTTGGCAATGAAAAACGGAGTGCGTCTTCTCCAAAATAAATATGTTGGGGTCCAACCATTTATTGCAGCAAACAAAACAAAATAAAACTGAAAGTGAAAATAAAGACACTCCAAGAAAAATGCATAAAATACGAAGAAATAAAAATATAGTGTCTTGAAAGGTGACCTGATATTTGTCGATGAAGAAGGGGTGCCTCGGGGCATCCCCAAGCTTTGACGCTTGTACTTCTTGGATATTTCTTGGGGTGACATGGGCATCCCCAAGCTTGGGCTTTTGTCCATACTTCAGCTTATCTCATCATTCTCCTTTCCCTACACTTGAAAACTTCCTTCATACAAAACTTCACACAATGCTTATTAGCAACATTAGTGCATGCAAGATAGTAAATCCACTCTTTGGTTCATTTTCAACTCAAATATAACACCCATTAAAGCATAAGCTATTGTAGAAACTCTCTCAAAAGTTCCGTGATCAAAAGAACTCAAAAAGAAAGGATCAAGAGGCAAACACAAATAGTGGCAGAAATCTGTCAAAATAGAATAGCTGGTAAAGATCGATTTTCTTGAAAATCTTATGTTGCTCAAATCAAAAAGTGTAAAACTAATGGAAGTTAGAAAACAACCTGGGGCATATGCACAAGAAATCTCGGATCAGAAAGACGTTCTGAGAATTTTGACGAATTTTTATGGTACAGCACAGAAATCTATTTCAAGACAGCAACTTCCCCAAATCTTACCTTCCTCCAATTAGAGGTTGTTCTTGGCACAAAAACGAAATAAAAATGATAAGGAGAGGTCATTACAGTAGTAATAACTTCCAAGACTCAACAAAAAGAAAATTTTCTAAAAAGAAAAAAATTGGGTTATCTCCCAAGAGTGCTTTTCTTTAACGCCTTTGAGCTAGGCGCAGAAAGTGGAAATCAAGTATTTTCAAATGAAGGAGCATTAAGATCAATACCAGAAGTATTTTCAACAAGGCATTGTATTTTATCCAAATGAGTTTTAGAGATCCTCTATGAACACTCTTGGGCTCACTACTCTCATCAAAAGGGTTTACAGGAACAATCCAATCAAAATTCTTTTCCAAAGCTTCATGCATTCCTACGAGTTCGAAAGGTATTGGTACTTTGATTTCTTCCTTATTTCTACCAACAACATCTACACGTGAGCCAAGCATATCAAACCACTCAAAAACTTTCCTAGCTTCTATGACAACATCTCTAAATTCTTCTTTCGCAAAAAAAACATCTCTAAATTCTTTACACAAAGTCTCTAAAATAAAATCTCTCTTTTCAAAGTTTTCGATATCATGAAGCTTAAGAAACATTTCTTGCATAAAAGGATTAAGGTTAACAAACCAAGCCTCCAACATGTGAACTAAATAAGCAGATGCAACTTCATAACTAGGAGCAAGTCCGACTAAAGATCTATCCTCAACATCTTTATACTTACTGACATGATTAAAGAACTCCTCAATGTTATCTTTCACAATTATAGAACCACTTCCTATTGATAGGTCTTCCAGAACGTACTTAGGGAACAACATAATGAACTAAAAGTAAAAGTAATGAAATACCAACTGTAAAAGGAACTATTTTTTGTATTTTTGATAAAAAGATGCAAGCAAAAATAAAGTAAAGAAAATAAGAAAAACAATAACAAAGTAAAAGATTGGAAGCGAGAGACTCCCTTTGCAGAAATCCTCTTTCTCCCCGGCAACGGCGCTAGAAAAATTGCATGATAGCGATGCTAGCCGCCTAGTTGGGAACCCCAAGAGCAAGGTATGATGAGCACAGCGGCTAATTTCCCTCAATATGAAACCAAGGTTTAATCGAACCAGTAGGAGAAAGAACCAACTTCCGAAGGTTGATGCTAACTGGCTTGGCGACTGCTCCAGACAATTTATATATGGCGCCTTATCTGGGGTGTAGCTTTGCACCAGCAGCAACGTGGAACCTGCACACAACACAACCAAAGTACTTTGCCCCAACTTGCAGTGAGGTTGTCAATCTCACCGGTTTGCTGTAAACAAAGGATTAAACGTATCGTGTGGTAAAAGATAGTTGTTTGCGAGAAAGTAAATAATGCTTGTAAATAGTAAATGGTAATAAGAACATAAAAGAATGGACCGGGGTCCACAGTTCACTAGAGGTGTCTCTCCATAAAGATAAATAACATGTTGGGTAAACAAATTACAGTTGGGCAATTGACAGAATAAAGAATGCAAGCAATGCATGTACATGTCATGAGGATCACTATGAGATTCACTTGGGCATTACAACATAATACATAGACCGTAATCCAACTACATCTATGACTAATAATCCACCCGCCGGATATCATCTGAACAACCATTGGGTATTAAGTTGCAAGCAACAGATTATCGCCTTAAGCAAAGTGTGTAAAGTAAACAATACAAATGTCTTAGAACACAAGATTGTTGTTTTATCCCTAGTAGCAATAGCACATCTACAACCTTAGAAGTTGTTGTCACTCTCCCAGGTTACCAGAGGCATGAACCCACTATCGAGCATAAATACTCCCTCTTGGAGTTACTAGCATCTACTCCTACTCGGCCAAGATATCTACTAGCAACGGAGAGCATGAAAGATCATAAACAACATAGAGATGATAAATCACAAATCAACTTGACATATTACTCAATATTCATCGGATCCCAACAAACACAACATGTAGAATTACATAACGATGATCTTGATCATGAGGCAGCTCACAAGATCTAAACTTGAAGCACATGGAGGAGAAGACATCCATCTAGATACTATTATGGACCCGTAGTCCAAGGTAGACTATTCACACATCACTCCGAAGGCAGGCATGGTGATGAAGAAGGCCTCCGGTGGTGATTCCCCTCTCCGGCAGGGTGCCGGGAAGAGCTTCTGGACCCTCCCGATCTCGCGTCGACGATGCCAGCGGCTTGCAGTATGTTTTCTGGAAAAGAGTTCAGGCCCTTAGGGCTTTCTCATCGAGGAGAATATATAGGCGGAAGGGCGATGTCAGGGGGTGGACCAGGCGGCCACACCCCTATTGGCGTGGCCAAGGGGGGGCCACGTCACCATATGGTGTGGCCGGCCTCTGGTCTGCCTCCTGCTCTCCTTTGGACTCCATCTTCGTGTCAGGTAATTAGGGACTTTGGCTTTTGTTTCGTCCAATTCCGAGAATGTTTCCTGTGTAACTTTTCTAAAACACAAAACAGCAGAAAACAGAGAACTGGCACTGTGGCATCTTGTTAATATGTTAGTTCCGGAAAACGCATAAAAATGCCACGAAGGTGCATAAACAAGCATGGAGCATCAAAAATTACAGATATGTTTGAGACGTATCAGAGGGTCGAGGAGAAAACTGTTGCGAAGGTCAACGAAATCAATCCCGACCTCGCAGAGAAGATCGCCGCTAATATCGCAAGAGGCCAAAAGGGGCCGTTACCGTTGCTAAGGTTAGGCGCCAGCAACTCAGACAAAGAGGCGTCGTGGGCTCAAAGTGAACCACGAGATGATTCCCCCGCTACAACAGTGACTCCAGAGGGTAGCAACACAGGTGGTGGTCGTACGGAGGACTCGCCGGCCATGGCGGCTAGCAGCCCCTCCATCACTTGCATGCCTGCTGGTCCGTCGACGCTTGCCGAGCTCAATGCCCTCTCGGTAATAAATTAAGCCTCCTCTGCAAGTATTCAATTACTTCATCGCCGCCACTCTCTTTTGACATACGTGTTGTGTTTCTGCAGGAGAGCTCGACACAATGCACCTTGCTACTGAAACTGGACAACCAGTTCAAGGATGTGGCAAAGGGAAACATCTTGATACCACTCAGCCGGGTGTACCACGGCAACCCTATGTCCGATAGCGTGCACTGGGTTCAGGTGGCACATGTGTTGTCGTTCTGCCATGAGTTGAATCCTCCTAACCAACCAGCGGATGCCGAAAGCAAGCTGAAGATCGGACAACTCAAGAACCACATCTTGCTATGGCCAAAAGCCCTGATTCGGCTGAACACCGCCTTAAGGTCGGCGGCAAGCCAAGAAAGGGTCACTCCATCGGTTGCGTCGGCGGCGCCGAGCCAAGACAATGTCGCTCCGCCCTCTGTTCCGGAGGCAAGGGAAGAATGGCCCGATACTCCACCCGCTAATGATCCTCCCGAGCACGATGGCGCAATGGATATTGACAAGGCTCCCATCGATACTTTCATCGCTGATTTGGAGTTCGACGATGCTCCTCGACATGTACCCGATCAAGGCCATGGTCCTCTGGCGAAGAAGCTGATGTTCAGTTCTCAGGAAACGCCAGAGGAACAAGCTGTCGCCTTCACCGCCCCGCTGCGATCTATGATTTCCCTGAAGACACTCTTTGTTCTAACCAAGGAGGAGATGCAACAAAAAGGCACTCCCCCTGCAACAAGAAGAAGGAGAGGAAGCGGAAGAAAAAAGGTGGCGCGGCCTCTACCTCTGTGCGCCTAGCGGATCGGGTTCTCAATACGTTGACGACCCCTTGGAGGAAGATGCATTATCTCGGTGAACCAATGCTGCCGAGTGAGATTCTCAAATATATGGGGGGAGCATCAAGGACGTGCATGATAGCATTATGTATCTGGAGAACCAACTTCTCAAAGAGAAAAATCCCGGGTACCTGATACATGTGGACAAGGTGCCAACCAATGTGGGCTTTGTGAATGGGTACCCAGGGGATCTTTTCTTTATTAGATTTGAAGACATCTTTAGGCTCTTTGATGAGGATCTATCCGTGAAATATGATGATTCTACTTGTTTGAGCTGGAAGGAAATATTGAGCCTAACTAATAATAATGATAAGGTGAATTCTTTCCTAATTGAAGAGAATGTTTTGTTATCTCCGAATTATATACTACCTAAGGCAAAGTACTGTGTTGTATTTAGGTATGTCATCTGTCAAGATATCGCCAGCGGGAGGAGAGGGAGGACGGCGATCAAGAGACAAGTAGAGATCAAGTCTGCATGAGCACGAGCATGTGATGGCGCACTAGGACTGCCTACGACATGATGTCTACACGTCTAAGGCGTGCCACACACATGGCTTGCGTGCCAGAAATAGGTCGAACCCATATATGGGTCGGTATGTACTCGTTTGAGTCAAACCGAGTCAGTTTGGGCCCAAACCAGGTTGGTTTTGGGCTAGGTCCATGCTGAGGACGCCCCAGCCTCCCTTAAGTAGCCAGGGGCGCCCCCTCAAGTCCGTGAGACCATGTTTAAACAAAACCCTAGTTTCTAGACAGAACCAAGTGTTCCTCTGAAATTATTCGCACCAATTCGTATCGATCTGGTGTTCGTTCTACTGAAATTTTGAGTGTAATCTGCTGTTCTATTGGGAATTAGTATATTGCATTACCGCTTCATGGTCGGCGGCTACGTGCGCAAGCGTGTGACGTTGCGAATATCCAAAGGGTTGAGAGCTGTTGCGCTGGCAGCAGGGATTAGCCGGAGAGTTTACAGCGATACTCGAGTTATCTTCATCACCATCATCGCCATCTACATCGCGCTCGCTGAGAAGATCGGGACACCCCTTATCATCTTGGTATCAGATTCCAGCGTTTCCTCGGTGAGCATCCACAAATCCATCCTCGTAGATTCGTTTTTGTTTTCAGTCCTATCCAGAAAAAGCCACACAAAAAAGAAATTAGGGTTCTTAGTTTTTGCCATAGTCTAGATTGCATCGAAGTATTTGTTCTAGTTGCTGATCGTAGCTCTTTTGCGTAGCTTTTTCTATCAATCTAAGTCTTACCCGTGTCTAATTTTCCTTCTGTTTTCTATTTTTCTGTGTCGTCAGCATCCTCGTCAAATCAGTCTCGCGTCCGTCGGGCGTTGCTTGTTTTCCGATCGTTTCCGATTTCTGTTTTTCAGCTACTAGATCCGATCGCTAGTTCTAGTCAAAAAGAAAAAATTGCGATCGATCTCCAAACAGCTATCCAGGTCTGCAGCGATTAAAGCCAAAAAAAAAACTTTGTGATCTGATCGCAAGAGTCCTCCAGTGATACTATAACTTGCTAGACCGATCCAAGTACAAGCTTTTGTATCGATTACCTGTTATGATCGGTTCTTGTCAAACAAAATAAAATACCACGCGCCCGACTAGACTTCTATTTTTGTCTGCTGCTGTGCGTCAGTTGGCTACGCTATCGATCAGACATTTTGTTTTGTTTGTCTGCTCGCGCGCGTAGCCGGTTTTGCCCAGCCGCGCGTGCCGTCTTGTCGCGTTTTCCCGAGTTTTCGTATCGCGGTACTGTTCAGTGCATCCTTTTTGCTTGTTTTCTTTCTAAACTGTGTCCACATAGCATACTTTTCTACATCTTTTGGAAGCCATAGCCACAGCCTTTCGACAAATATTTTTGTAGGAACCTTTCCTACGAAACTAGCATACCATTGCTCGACAGGCTGCTCTGTAGGTTTTCTGAGTGCTTTACATCGTGTGGCCGTATAAAAAAGAGGAGAGAGAGAAAGCATATAGTTTCAAAAAGCAAAAAAAAAAGAGAAAAAGAGTTGTATTAAAAAAAGATACAAAATAGCTGAAAGTTTGCTGCTCCATTACATAGTTTTGAGAGGCCTAGTTCATAATTTGTGCACTCATAGTTTGAGCAATCTTGTGCCTGGTCATATTGAGCTTTTGCTAGCGTCTCTCTTGTGCATTGCAACACGAGCATATACTCCGACAAATAATTTTTGAGCTCACTTTTCAGAGTTGCTTTGCCCCATTTATCTCCACCGTGTGTGTTTCCGTGGGTCTTTGTCATACGATCAGCACTAGGACTTGTATTTTGGTGTAGTTAGGTATCCATACCAAGCCCCACCATATACTCTGGTTTGTCGTGTGATAGTTTCTTATACCCTCGGTATTCGCTTCATCACATCCACACACGTTCTGCCACTACAAGTTGGTAAGCTTTCATAATTCACTTTGGAACGGTAAGATACCTTGTTCTTTCAGTTTTGAGTGAGCTGAGAGTTCCACCATATATATATTGCTGCCGTTTCCTTTGTCTTTACTAATAATGGCAGATGATGACGAGGAGGATCCATTACCATTGTAGTTTGATTGCAGCAATACATTTTGGGAGGAGGATTCTGGAGTGGTGCTTAATTCGGGTTTGTTCCACTTCACTGCAGATATTAATGGAAGACCTGCTGCTGTTACCATTGATAACTATTCTTTACCGAACTTGGTTAGTATTGAGGTTGTTGAAAAGATGCAATTGCGTACTTATGGAAAAAATTAAACCATATATGTTGGCTTCTTATGATCATGCACTACCGATTACGCAAACCACCCATGTTCCTCTCACCATTTATGGCCATATAGTTCATATTCGTTGTGATGTGGTTCCTAGAGCACTAAATTTTTGCCATATTTTGTTGGGAAAATCTTGGTATTCTTAGTTTCAGGTTGTTTTTGGTAGTGATCATCATGACCCCTCCATCTTTTGGAATAGTAAGCACACGTGGTTGTCATATATTTGCATTAAGGAATTTCAGGCGGTTAGATGTCAAAACCTATGTCCACCTGCAGCCCTCCCAATAAAACCACATGTTACTCCTGTTCTTACACCACCTGACCTATGTATTCCCACCATGTGTACATCTCAGCCACCTAAAGTTAACTTGCCTGATTCCACATTATGTATAGATACGAGTGTGCACAAGAGTGAGAATGTTATTGTTACCGAAAAACTGAGCGAGGGAGTTGCTAGGACATGTGAGGATATTTCAACTAATGTAACCATATCTACTCCTAGTGTTGTTTCTTGTGAAATGCAGGTTGCTTTTGAAGAAAGGGAGCCACCTATTTTACAACCTGCATCACCGGTTTGTGTATTATCACTTGAAGAGGATGTTCCGGTGCCTACTACATCCGAGGAGCCTGTCATTGCAATAGGCACTGTTTTCGAACTACAACCAGCCATGGGAAATATTTGTGAGTCTATTCCTTGTGATTTATCTTGCACTAATGCTTCGGCACCATGTGATACATTGCTAAATTCGAATTTTGATCATGTGGTACTGATGACACATAAAGAAGTACTTGCTAGAATACCATGTGTTGACATTGTGTATTCCATCATGCTAAATAAACCTATTAGTTTGAGTTGTGCTATGAATAAGCTTTCTGAAATTTCATATTTGAATTCTAGCACACATGCCTATTGTTTCACATTTAATTTAATTGGTGAATATAGCATGAATGATATTTTTCTTGTCAATCACGTATGCATAACTTGTGATAGAATCGCTGAACTAAAACTTGTTGTTTTCAGCCACATATGCAATGTGTCGAAGTGTTTTTGCTGTGGGAAAACAGTTCATTTTAGAGATAGTTTGATGCATTCTGGTCTACTTGATGTGTTTCAGCCCACAAAACTTGATATGTTGGGTTGCTCCAATCTTGCTAGTTTGCAATCAAATTGGCTATATTTATTGTGCTTGTCCCACACGTTGTTGCCTAAGTCTGCTACTGATCCGTACTTCACTTATATTTGCAAATTGTGTTGCATATTACCTATAGGACATGCTGATCATGCATATATAAATGAATACTTCTTTGTCCGTTCATCACTTGTTCATCATAATCAGAGTAGTGTAGTTGGAGCCTGGTATAAACCTATTTTGTTCTCATATTTGTTGGAATGGTTTGACCTTGCTCATAATAAATTTGATCATAGAGCTTCTGTGAGGACACTTGCTTTAATCTTGCACTATACGACTATATACATAGATCGTCCTCGCTGTGCTCATGCTTATATGAAATTCACTTATATTTGCAATTTCAGTTGCATCTTGTCTACTGGGAATACTCAACATGTTCACAAAACCGATACAACATGTTAGATATACATATATTGTGCGTACACGTTGCTCTTTTTGTTTCTTCCACTTTCAGCTTACCCAAAGCCGAGGATGGCTTTTCTTGAAGAAAGGGAGGATGATGAGGATCTATCCATGGAATATGATGATTCTACTTGTTTGAGCTGGAAGGAAATATTGAGCCTAACTAATAATAATGATAAGGTAAATTCTTTCCTAATTGAAGAGAATGTTTTGTTATCTCTGAATTATATACTACCTAAGGCAAAGTACTGTGTTGTATTTAGGTATGTCATCTGTCAAGATATTGCCAGCGGGAGGAGAGGGAGGACGGCGATCAAGAGACAAGTGGAGATCAAGTCTGCATGAGCACGAGCATGTGATGGTGCACTAGGACTGCCTACGACATGATGTCTACACGTCTAAGGCGTGCCACACACATGGCCTGCGTGCCAGAAATAGGCCGAACCCATATATGGGTCGGTATGTACTCGTTTGAGTCGAACCGAGTCAGTTTGGGCCCAAACCAGGTTGGTTTTGGGCCAGGTCCATGCTGAGGACGCTCCAGCCTCCCTTAAGTAGCCAGGGGCGCCCCCTCAAGTCCCTGAGACCACGTTTAAACAAAACCCTAGTTTCTAGACAGAACCAAGTATTCCTCTGAAATTATTCGCACCAATTCATATCGATCTGGTGTTCGTTCTACTGAAATTTTGAGTGTAATCTGCTGTTCTATTGGGAATTAGTATATTGCATCACCGCTTCGTGGTCGGCGGCTACGTGCGCAAGCGTGTGACGTTGCGAATATCCAAAGGGTTGAGAGCTATTGCGCTGGCAGCAGGGATTAGCTGGAGAGTTTACAGCGACACTCGAGTTATCTTCATCACCATCATCGCCATCTACATCGCGCTCGCTGAGAAGATCGGGACACCCCTTATCACTCTTGCACAAGTTCTGGATGGACAAAAGCTTGGTCCGCCTGATATCGCTCAGCATGGCGCATGATATCATCGTAGAGAGAAGAGAGAGGATCGTGATAATGGACCCCTTCTACATGGATGAGCTATTTCTCGGCGCCCCTGGGAATCGGGCGATTGTCTCGAAGTACATCGAGGATTTCATGGTAGACAACAAGGATAAGGACTACTTTCTCATGCCCTACTTCCCCTATTAAGTAGTCCTTCGCTACCCATTGGTACATTAATTCTTCCGTAAATTTCCTTTATCTAAGGATCACGTGTTGTTTTGCGCAGAGGAATTCACTGCACCCTCCTCGTTGTGCACCCGTATGAATCGGGAGTGGTTTACCTGGACTCGGGGAGTGCGAATCGGAAGGACTACACCAAGATTAAGGGTGTTCTTGATAAAGCCTTCAATGGCTTCGTACTAAGGCCGACCGCCCCATCATAAAGCAGAAAAAACATGAGGCTGCTTCACCCTCTTCCAAAAAACCGAGTTCTGCTGCCACAAGCAGGCTGTGCCAGATAGTGGGCTGGAGGCATGGTATGCCATCCTTCATATGAGGGACATCATCAAAACAGAACAAGAACTCTTGGTGCCAGAAAGACTTCGAAAAGCTAGCATAGACATGGCGAACGCCACCGATGCACAAATGCGAGCTGAGTTCCGTGCTATTCAGCGGACCATTTGCTCGATCATTTCGAGGGATGTGACCAAGAAGGATGGCTTGTTCCACGCTGGCTTCATGCCACTGCCAAATGCAGAAATTGAGACCCGCTTAGAGTTGTGCTATGACACGAGGACTGTAGCGTAACTGTGCTTTATTTGTGCTAGTCCCAGATCGACTACTAGCACACACAGTTACAAGATGAAATACCAATAATACAAAGGTCTTTATTACAATGCTTGATCCACAAATTAGATAGTACTTTTACAACTCAAGTAGCACAAAGCTATCACTTATTACAAAACTCGAAAACAACTAAGTAAAATGAAGCTTCAAGTCTTCTTTATTCATAGCACGGGCAGGCAGACGTGTTGGATGAAGACTCATGACCAGAGTGCCATATTTTTCAATCATCGTAGTAGTAACCTGCAACATGATACGTTGCAGCCACAGAGGGTCAATACTTGAATTGTATTGGCAAGATGTCACTTTGGTGGACTCAATGGCACCTACACTTATATGCTTATCTGGCCAGGTGGAGTTGGACTTTGCGAGAAAAAAAAGCAAGCTTTCTTCCTATCTTTTGTAAAACTCAAGTTTTTCTTAGAATTTTTTTGACTAAGAGGTACTCTTTACTACCCAAGTTTTCCCATCAAGTTTTAACTTAAGAAATTGGGATGAGGATATTCTCGAACAGCTTCAACGTCATGTCGCTCAGAATTGTCCATAACCGGGGACACGGCTAAGTACTTAGTTCAAACACTCTGCAGAGGTGGTGCACTTTTCCCACAAGACTTAGTTAACCCATTTTGCCATGAGGCTCATTTTGCCACATGGCCAAGTGAAAACTAAGATGAGACCTTTCAGAAGCAATCCCTCAGACCAACCCGGACGCATTCCAACCTATCAACATCTACCACCCTCTGTCCGTCTAGCTTGAGTTCTTGCAACTTAGTTGCTCAAGTCAGAGCCCATATGACTTGTGGTTGCACTGGAAGCTTCACGACTTGAATGTCTCCAATCTCTTTGCTCCTGGGTGGCCATCCATAAGTGCGATACACCTGGTGGTTCAGAGGATTGACGACATGACCCCAGGGAACCACTCAACATAAACCAAGACAACCACTTCCACCCAGGTGATTCATTAACTTAAGTTGTTTTCTTAGCTTTTCCAAAACATGATTTTCAATAGTTTAGTCAAAACATGTGAAATTTCCCTTCACATAACAAGTGTAAGATAAGGCAACCTATAGCAGCTGCAAATCTACTAGGGAGATGCAAAAGCTAGCCAAAAAGACTTAAGCATAAAATCTAGCAAACTACTGAGACAAAACTCTTAAAACCACCTACTCATGCATCTTCTACTAGAAAAGCTACAAATGACAAAACTTCAGTAGGACAATAATATGGTGACACTTGCCTTGGTGAGGAGAGGAGTTGGTGCGCTCGTCACAAAGGCACTCGTTGCACTCAGCATAATCTACAAATAAAATTTGCAACCATAAGCACATAGCATTCATAAACACTCATAAAGAGAAATATGCATGAAATATGTGACTTAAACACCATAATCACACTTAGCAAGTTCTCTGGTTGGTTGCTCTATGCATGATGCCATGGTCAAGATTTTAGAGTTATTTATAAAGCTCAAAACATTTTTAACACACAAAAGAACAACTCAGACAAGTTAAATCTACAAAGGTAAAATAAAAAGGTACTAAAAACTTCTCTAAACATGCTAAAGTATAGAGGGGTTCCATATTGACCAAAATCAACATCAGTTACTGGAAAAATAAATATTACAACTATTTTTAATAGCCAAAATACTAAAATAAAGCATGCAGTAATACACTGTTCATAACAGACATAAAAGTAAAATTTTATGCTACAAATAGGTTCTACTCATTTTTCTGAATCCAGGGACATTAAATTCGCTAAATTTGGATCAGTAGAACTCGAGATATGAATTTTTGAAGTTTAGACAATAATCTGAAATTTTAAAACGAAACTTGAACCGGGCTTAACGAGAAGCGGACTCGTGGAGGCTTCTGATTAGCCCGTACCGATTCGGGTGGATAATGTTTTCTAGCTGTTGGAAATAAGTGAAAATGGATGCACCAGATCTACTGATACCCTTTCGGTAAGTGGACTAATCGGGACCCTCCGATCCAGATCTAACGAATCTAGGTGGCTAGGGTTCGGCTGGCTGGAGTGTTCACCGCCAGCGACTAGATCCGAGCGGCGACGCATCAGCATTGAGTGGTCCTATCGCTACAGAGGGATTCGAGGCACGGCGAGGTTACCTGAGAACTCCTGGAAGCAGGGTGGTCTCGGTGGCGAGGTGGTAGGGCACGAGGAGGCCAAAATAGCTCATCGGAGTTATCCCAGCGGGCGGTTGCGTCGGTCGTGGACGCTTTGCTCAAAACCGCAAGCAAACAAGAACCAAACCATGTCAGTGAGGTGCGCGAGGACAAGATAAGAAGAAAGGTACTGGATAGAGGTTGAGGGGAAGCGAGAGCTCACCGGAAATGTCACCGGCGACCGTTGGTGTCTACGAGATCCGGAGCTCGCTTGCGACCAGCCTGGTGGCGGAGATGCTGCGAGAAGGGTGGGGACAAACGAGGAGGGCGGGGGGCTCTTTATAGACGTGGTGGGGTGCCAAATTAAGGAGGAAATTGCCGAATTGAAGTCGGTCGTGATCATCGCGGTCGGCATTCACCACGCAAGATTTTGGGGAAGAAAGCATGGCGTCAGTCGTGGGACCCAGCTATCAGCCGGAGAAAAAGGAAGGGAAAGGTACTGGTTCGGGAGAGAAGAGAAATGGGCCACGGGCCGTAATGAGTCCTAGGCCGAAGCTTTGCCCCCGGGCCCTTTTCTAAATTTCAAGGTTTTTCTTAATTCCTTTTTCTGTTTTTAAAAGAAACCTTTGCAAATAACTTCAAAATTGGTTTAAAACAATCCCAAAAATTGTAAAAAATTCCCTTGTCAACATAAACATATTGGGGAAGGGTTTTGATCAAATAACAGGAAGGCATACTTAAGAGATTTTTAATGCAATGCTATGATGATATGAATGCATGTATGAAATTTTGAAATATTCAAATTTTGGGATGTTACAAGTCTAACCCCCTTAAGATGAATCTCGCCCTTGAGATTTGGGTTGGCTAGCAAATAGGTGCGGGTGGTCTTCTCGGAGTTCATCTTCTCGTTCCCAAGTTGCTTCTTCCTCAGTGTGGTGATTCCACTAAACCTTGCAAAATTTGACCGTCTTGGTTCGAGTAACTCTTTCTGATGTCTCCAAGATTTTGATGGGTTTCTCTTCATACGTGAGATCACTTTCCAACTGAACCTCT
The DNA here is from genome assembly GCA_007115705.1 of Dactylis glomerata. NCBI lineage: Eukaryota > Viridiplantae > Streptophyta > Magnoliopsida > Poales > Poaceae > Dactylis > Dactylis glomerata. The sequence continues at coordinate 2,577,034 of QXEO01000406.1, read as the reverse complement.
TCCAACAGTATTGTGTCTCTTAGTGGGGTTTCTACCATCTCTAGATGTCACTTCTTCAATTGACTCACATGGAACATATTATGTACCGCAGACAAGGATTCTGGCAATTCTAGCTCATATGCAACTTCTCCTTTGCGAGCCAGAACCTTGAATGACCCTACAAAATGAGGTGCTAGCTTTCCTTTGACCCCAAATATTTTCACTCCACGAAGTGGCGATAGTCTAAGGTATGCTCTATCGCCTACCTCATATGTCACCTCTCTACGCTTTGAATCAACATAGCTCTTCTGTCTGGATTGAGCTATCTTGAGTCTATCCCTGATCAAGCAAACCTTTTCCTTAGCATCTTTTATTATGTCTGGCCCAAAAGACTTCGCTCTCCAACTCCACTCCAAAGCAATGGTGTAGTAAACTTTCTTCCATATAAATCTTCAAATGGTGCCATCTCAATGCTAGCTTGATGGCTATTGTTGTAAGAAAACTCTGCATATGGTAAATTCTCATCCTAGCTAGACTCGTCGTCCAATGCACAAGCTCTCAACATGTCTTCTAGAATTTGATTCACCCTTTCTGTTTGTCCATCAGTCTGAGGATGAAACGTGGTGCTGAACACCAGTCTAGTCCCCAATGATTCATGGAGTTGGCGCCAAAAGTGAGAGGTGAATTGAGTACCTCTATCGGACATAATGCTCTTAGGTACTCCATGTAAGCATACTATTCAGTTCATGTAAATCTTGGCTAGTCTGGCACTGGTATAAGTGGTCTTCACGGGAATGAAGTGAGCCACCTTAGTTAAACAGTCAACTACTACCCAGATGGAGTCATAACCATACTTGGTCCTTGGTAATCATGTGATAAAATCTATGCCAACGTTATCCCATTTCCACTCTGGTATAGGCAATGGTTGCAATAAACCTGCTGGCTTCTGATGCTCCGCCTTGACTGTATTACATACGTCACATAAGGCGATGTACTCAGTGATATCCCTCTTCATATTGCTCCACCAAAATCTACCCTTCAAATCTATATACATCTTGGTGTTTCTAGGATGAATGGAATAGGGTGAATCATGTGCTTCTTGCAGAATCAACTTTGTGAGTCCAGGATCTTGTGGTACGCAAACACGTTTCTCAAACCATATAATTCCTTGCTCATCTTCGCAAAATCCCTTTGCCTTTCCTTTACTCATATTACTCTTTATTTCGTCTATTTGTTTATCTAACTTATGAGTTTCTTTGATCTTGTCCATCAGTGTAGGTTGAACTTCAAGCGATGCCAAAAATGCTTCTGACACAATTTCCAATATGAGCTCTTTGAACTATTCACACAAATCTTCAGGCAACTCTCCTGCTGTAAGTCCATTTACGTAGCTCTTACGGCTCAATGCGTCAGCTACAACATTAGCCTTTCCCAGATGATATTGCAAGATCATATCATAATCTTTTATGAGTTCCAACCAACTTCTCTGTCTCATGTTCAGTTCCTTCTGGGTGAATATATACTTCAAGCTCTTGTGATCGGTGAACACATCACAATTTTTTCCCATCAAATAGTGCCTCCACACTTTTAGAGCATGAAAAACAGATGCTAGCTCCAAGTCATGTGTGGGGTAATTTCTCTCGTGATGTTTGAGCTGGCGCGAAGCATACTCACCACCTTTCCATTCTGCATTAGAATGCTACCAAGTCCTTGACGAGAAGCGTCGCAATAAACTTGAAAAAATTCTGTATGTCTGGCAGGCATAAAACTGCTACACTTACTAGTCGTTTCTTTAACTCTTGGAAACTAGCTTCACATGAGTCGGTCCATTCAAACTTCTTGTCTTTCTTCAATATCTCAGTCATGGGCTTTGCGATCTTGGAGAAATTTTCCATGAATCTCCAATAGTATCCTGCAAGGCCAAAGAAACTCCGGATGTCTCCCACATTTTTGGGTGACACCCATTCAGTAACGGATGCTACCTTGCTTGGATCCACCGTGACTCCTTCCGCGGAAACTATGTGCCCAAGAAATCCCACCTTGTTTAGCCAAAACTCACACTTGCTAAACTTTGCATACAACTTATACTCCCTGACCTTTTCCATGATTAAGCGTAAGTGCTTCTCATGTTCTTTATCATCCTTGGAGTAAATCAGGATGTCGTCAATGAACACCACTATGAATTTATCCAAGTACTCCATGAACACCTTGTTCATCATGGTCATGAAATATGCCGGAGCATTTGTTAGTCCAACGGACATAACGGTATACTCATACAAACCATATCTAGTGGTGAAGGCTGTCTTAGGTATATCCTTCTCTCGGATCTTTAGTTGGAAGTATCCTGACCAAAGATCAATCTTGGAGAATACTTTTGTTCCTTTTAATATATCAAACAAATCATTAATGTTGGGCAATGGATATTTGTTCTTGATTGTCACTTGATTCAGGGAACGATAGTCCACAACTAATCTCTTGCTGGAGTCTTTCTTCTCTACAAACAGAACTGGTGCTCCCCATGACGATGAACTCTGTTGAATAAAGACTTTGTCCAACTATTCTCTGAGCTGCTTCTTTAACTCCTTTAGTTCCTCTATATCCATCTTATATGGCCTTTTTGCTATGGGTCCAGTACCGGGCATCTCTGTCCGGTGGCATTCCAGGTAGCTCTTCCGGGAACACATCGGGGTATTCCTTTATGACAGGCACTTCATCCATGCTAACCCCCTTAAGAGCGTTAACCTTAGACCCTTTGAGCTCGATGGTTGATTTGAAATGAATGCATTTCTTTTCAGGGGTTGTAAGGGTGATGGTTTTGTTTGCACAATCTATGACTCCTTCAAAAGCGGTCATGCAATCCATGCCTAGGATGACATCTAGTCCTTGTGAGTCTAAGGCAATGAGGTTAGCCGGATACTTGTGTTTTCCAATTTCCAAGACTAGGTCTCTACAACCGGCATTCACTATCAACTCTCCCCCTGGAGAACTTACCCTTATAGGACAACTTATTGTATCAGTAGGTATTTTGTTCTTAACCACAAATGCTCTTGAATGAATGAATGGGATGCACCAGTGTCGAAAAGAATAAGTGTTGAAAATTTATTTAGCAGAAACATACCATATACGGCATCGGGCTCATCATAAATCTTCTCCACATTGATGTGATTAACATGCCCCTTCTGGAATGGATTGGGCTTGTTTCCTTCATCCTTCCTCTATGGGCAATCAGTTGCATAGTGCCCAGTCTTGTGGCACTTAAAGCATTCCACCTGACTAATGTCCTTCTTCTCAGGAACATTGTTGTTTCTGCCATTGTTGTTGCCATGGTTATGGCCATTTGTCCTTGTGGAGTTGTAGTTGTTGTGACTCCTATGGCCATCATGGTGGTGGACATTTCCCTTGTGGTGCTGATGCCCATTTTCACCATTGTTGTTGTGGTGGTTTCCTCCACTCTTATGGAATCTAGAACTACCACTGCCACTATGGAAGCTTCGCTTATGCACAGGTTCTTGATACTTGCTAGCATGATGCTTCCTCTTTCTATTTTTAGACTGCTTCATCTTGCTTTCTAGAGTTATAGCTTGATCAAGCAGCGACTGGAACGTAGGGGTGTAAGCAACCGACAGAGGGATTGACAGTTTGTCATTGAGGCCCTCTAAGAACTTCTCCTTCATTTTTGCATCAGTTTCAATGTCGTCCGGTGCATAGCGTGACAGGTTGGTAAACTCATCAACATACTCAGACACGCTGCGGTACTTCTGCCTAAGATCACGGAACTCCTTCTTCTTCAGGCCCATCACACCAGAGGAAATGTGTGCAGCCCAAAATCTTTCCTGGAACGAGTCCCAAGTCACTCCTTCAATGGGATGAGTGATCTGGTAAGTGTCCCACCAGCTTGCTGCTGGTCCTTCCAACAGGTGAGCTGCAAATCTGACTTTTTCAGCATCAGTGCAACCAGTAGTTGATGGTGTGTAGTAACAGCCCGTTGGGAACCCCAAGAGGAAGGTATGATGAGCACAGTAGCAAGTCTTCCCTTAGTTGTGAAACCAAGGTTTATCAAACCAGTAGGAGAAAGCCAAACTTCAGAAGGTAATGATTGCTAGCTTTGTGACACTCCAAACAATGGCGCTAGGAATATTGCTTGTGTGTCTTCACCCAGCAGCAACGTGAAACCTGCACACAACACATCCAAGAACTTTGCTCCCAACTTACGATGAGGTTGTCAATCTCACCGGTTTGCTGTAAACAAAGGATTGAGCGTATCGAGTGGTAAGAGGATAATAGTAATGCAAGAAAGTAAACAGAGCGAGTAATAGTAAAACGGTAAAGCAATGTAAAGGAAATTGGACCGGGGTCCACAGTTCACTAGTGGTGTCTCTCCATAAGATAAATAACACATGCTAGGTAAACAAATTACAGTTGGGCCATTGATAGAGTAAAGATAACATACATATGTCATGAGGATCACTATGAGATTCACTTTGGGCATTACGACAAAATACATAGACCGTAATCCAACTGCATCTATGACTAAACATCCACTCGTGGGGAATCGTCTGAGGACCCCTTGAGTATTAAGTTGCGAACAACAGATAATTGCATTAAGCAAAGTGCGTAATGTAAATAAAGCAAATGTCCTTGGACACAAGAATGTTGTTTTCTCCCTAGTGGCAACACCACATCTACAACCTTGGAGGTTTATGTCACTCCCCCAGATTAAATAGAGGCATGAACCCAACTATCGAGCATAAATACTCCCTCTTGGAGTTACTAGCATCTACTCGGCCAAGATAGCTACTAGCAACGGAAAGCATGCAAGATCATAAATAACATAGAGATAACATAAGATATATATTCAGCACATCAATATCACATAGTACCAATACTCATCGGATCCCAACAAACACAATATGTATGATTACATAAAGATGATCCTGATCATGTAGGGCAGCTCACAAGATCTAAACATGAAGCACATGGTGGAGGAGACAACCATCTAGCTCCTGCTATGGACCCATAGTCCAAGGTAGACTACTCACACATCACTCCGGAGGCGACCATGGTGGTGTAGAAGGCCTCCGGCAGGGATTCCCCTCTCCAGCAGGGTGCCGGGAAGAGCTCCTGGATTCTCCCAATCTCGCGATGGCGACGGCGGCGGCTTGCAGTATGTTTCATGGAAAATAGATCCGTCCCTTAGGTTTTTCCCGTCGAGGGGAACTTATAGGCGAAAGGGCAGCGTCAGAAGTGGGACCAGGTGGTCTCACCATAGGTGGGCATGGCCAGGGGCTGGGCCGCGCCCCCTGGTGGAGTGGTGGTGAGCCTGGCCCCTGGCCCCCCTCCATCTCATCTTCGGTCTTCGTGAAGCTTCGGTAAAAATAGGAGGTTCGGCCTTTGTTTCATCCAATTCCGAGAAATATTTCTTGTGTAACTTTTCTGAAACACAAAAACAGCAGAAAACAGGGAAATGGCACTATGGCATCTTGTTAATAGGTTAGTTCCAGAAAATGCATAAAAATGCTACGAAGTGTAACAAAACTCAAAGCAAATGGTTTGTAAATAAGCATGGAGCATCAAAAATTATAGATACGTTTGAGACGTATAAGTAGTCACCAAGTCTTTGTTCACAGAATGGAGCCAATCCATGGCCTCCAATGGTTCAGCAGCACGAGAAAACTTGGTAGGGCGAAGCCTTAAGAACCTTGCAAGCATATCAACCTAAGGGGGTGGTGGCGGTGGAGGAGGATTGTTATTGTTATTGTTGTTGTTTCTGAGCGTTGGCAAGAAACTGAGTCATGACTTGCATTAGTTTAGCTTGGGCTTCCATCAACTTCTGCATCTGTTCCTCAGGAGCACGACAAGGAGGCACCTGTTGGTTTGAAATAGGTGAGGTTAGACTTAGAGATAGAGTCTAAGAGAATAAAATTTCCTACCCACAACACATGCATATAAACAATCCTTAAAAACACATAGCACAAACATAGAAGGAAACCTTAAAACCAAGCATGCATTAAACAACTCATAAATAGTTTGAAGGTACGCAAACGTTTAAGTCTTAAGGGATACAATGTCTAATGCCATACCACAAGCGGTCACGGGCATAAATGCAAACTCGTAGATAAAGTGGGGTAGTCTCTCTAACTACTCTACTCTTCCATCGCAACTTCCTCCTCTTCAACATTGAAGCCATTCTCCTTGAGTCTTGTAGTCCTGCAGGTCATCAGTTAAGGTGTCGATCTTCTCTTGAAGCTCCCTCTTGTCGGCGTGCAGCTTCTCGATCAGATCTTGGTCCACTTCAAGCTCAAAGTCGTTGCACTCTAGCTTCTGCTTCAGCTCTCTAACTTCCTTGTTCCTGGCTTGGATCCTCTTCTCTTGGCTCTTCCGCTGCTTCTCTTGAGTCTCGAACTTCACCTCCATCTCCTTGATCCTCTGCTCCTGCTCCAGGTGTTGTTTGTCCTTATCGGCAAGCTTGGCGCATAAATTGTCGTTGTTAAGCAACTCATTGTACCTCTCAATCTTGACGTCCCTAACGAGGTCCTCTAACTCAGTGAGGTGTGTGCGCATGGAGTCCTGGACATCGTCAGGTAGCTAGATGACCATGCCCTTCTCATCACGTCGGCCGAAGATGTGGGTGTAGTGGTTGTAGAGCTCGGAGGAGTGGCTTCCGCAGAGGCGTGCTATCAGTTCTTGCATGAGGAGATGGGTGCCCAAGTCTCGATCGGTGTGGAAAGTATTGAACTTGATTTCTTCAGTCTTCGGCTCGGTCTCGCATCCTGGCTGCATGATGTGGATCACCCAGATGCCCTTCTTGTGAAACCTGGTCATCTCGCTCCCATTGATGAACGTGGTAGGCAGGGACAAAGCAGTGACGATGTCAATGAGGCGCTCTCCGAAGCTGAAGGCCTTGAAACTCTCGGGCTTGGTGATGCAGAAGGTTGACATCTTTACGTTGTAACATGACAAGTTAGTAAGCCGAAATAAGAAAAACTTAACAAAAGTGCTAAACAAAGGTAAAAGAGAAATCTAACTTAGAGGTATCAAAACTATTTCTAAGTGCTGGAAACAAAGAGAACAAGATCAACTCCTAAATTTTCCTAAGGGTTTCCGTCCAATCTTAGCGTCACAAACCTAAGGGCAACACTTTGCTCTGATATCATCTGTAGCATACCTGTGCTTTATTTGTGCTAGTCCCGGATCGACTGCTTGCACACACAGTTACAAGATGAAATACCAAGGATACAAAGGTCTTTATTACAACACTTGATCCACAAATTAGATAGTACTTTTACAACTCAAGTAGCACAAAGCTATTACTTATTACAAAACTCAAAAATGACTAACTAAAATGAAGGTTCAAGTCTTCTTTATTCATAGCACCGCAGGCAGACATGTTGGACGAAGACTCGTGACCGGAGCGCAGCATTCTTCAATCATCGTAGTAGTAACCTGCAACATGATATGTTGCAGCCACGGAGGGTCAATACTTGGAATGTATTGGCAAGATGTCCCTTTGGTGGACTCAATGGCGCCTACAATTATATGCTTATCTGGCCAGGTGGAGTTGGACTTTGCAAAGAAAAAGCAAGCTTTCTTCCTATCTTTTGTAAAACTCAAGTTGTGACTAAGAGGAACTCTTTACTACCCAAGTTTTCCCATCAAGTTTTAACTTAAGAAATTGGGATGAGGAGATTCTCGAACAGCTTCAATATCATGTCGCTCAAAATTGTTCGTAACTGGGGACACGGCTAAGTACTTAGTTCTAACACTCAATAGAGGTGGTGCAATTTTCCCACAAGACTTAGTTAACCCATTTTGCCATGAGGCTCATTTTGCCTCAAATGGCCAAGTGAAAACTAAGATGAGACCTTTCAGAAGCAATCCCTCAAACCAACCCGGATGCGTTTCAACCTATCAACATCTACCACCCTCTGTTCGTCTGGCTTGAGTTCTTGCAGCTTAGTTGGTCAAGTCAGAGCCCATATGACTTGTAGTTACACTAGAAGCTTCATGACTTAAACGTCTCCAATCTCTTTGCTCCTGGGAGGCCATCCACAAGTGTGATACACCTGGTGGTTCAGAGGTTCGATGACATGACCCTAGGGAACCACTCAACATAAACCAAGACAACCACTTCCACTCAGGCGATTCATTAACTTAGTTTATTTCTTAGCTTTTCCAAAACATTGTTTTCAACACTTTAGTCAAAACATGTGAAATTTCCCTTCCCATAACTAGTGTAAGATAAGGCAACCTATAGCACAGCAAATATACTAGTGATATGCAAAAGCTAGCCAAAGAGACTTAAGCATAAAATCTAGCAAACTACTAAGACAAAACTCTTAAAACCACCAACTCATGCATCTTCTACTAGAAAAGCTACAAATGACAAAACTTAAGTAGGACAATAATATGGTGACACTTGCCTTTGTGAGGAGAGGAGTTGGTGCAGTCGTCACAAAAGCACTCGTTGCACTCAGCACAATCCACAAATAAAATTAGCAACCATAGCATTCATAAACACTCATAAAGAGAAATATGCATGCAATATGTGACTTAAACACCATAATCACACTTAGCAAGTTCTCTGGTTGGTTGCTATATGCATGATGCCATGGTCAAGATTTTAGAGTTATTTATAAAGCTCAAAACATTTTTAACACACAAAAGAACAACTCAGACAAGTTAAATCTACAAAGGTAAAATAAAAGGTACTAAAAAATTTTCTAAACATGCTACAGTACAGAGGGGTTCCATATTGACCAAACTCAACAGGAGTTACTGGAAAAATAAATATTACAACTATTTTTAATAGCCAAAATACTAAAATAAAGCATGCAGTAATACAATGTTCATAACAGACATAAAACTAAAATTTTATGCTAGAAATATGTTCTACTCATTTTTCTGAATCCAGGGACATAAAATTCGCTAAATTTGGATTAGTAGAACTCGAGATATGAATTTTTTAAGTTTAGACAATAATCTGAAATTTTAAATGAAACCTGAACCGGGCTTAACGAGAAGTGGACACGTGGAGGCTTCTGATTAGCCCATACCGATTCGGGCAGATAATGTTTTCTAGCCCTTGGATCTAAGTGAAAACAGATGCGCCAGATCGACTGATACCCTTTCAGTAAGTGCACTAATCGGGACCATCCAATCCAGATCTGGTGGATCTAGGTGGCTAGGGTTTGGCTGGCCGGAGTCTTCACTGCTGGCGACCAGATCTGGGCGGCGACGCATCAGCGTCGAGTGGTCCTATCGCTATAGAGGGATTCGAGGCACGGCGAGGTTACCTGAGCAATCCTGGAATCGGGGTGGTCTCAGTGGCGAGGTGGTAGGGCACGAGGAGGTCCACGGTGGCCGGAATAGCTCGTCGGAGGTGTCCCAGCATGCGGTTGCGTCGGTCGTCGAAGAATGGTATTGGATAGAGGTTGAGGGGAAGCGAGAGCTCACCGGAATGTCGTCGGCGACCATCGGTGTCTACGAGATCTGGAGCTTGCTTGCGAGCAGCGTGGTGGCGGAGATGCTGCGAGAAGGGTGGGAACGGACGAGGAGGGAAGGGGCCTCTTTATAGACACGGTGGGGTGGCAAATTAAGGAGGAAATCGCCGAATTGAAGTCGTTCATGATCATCGCGGTCGGCATTCACCGTGCGAGATTTTGGGGAAGAAAGGATGGCGTCAGTTCTGGCGTCAGTGGTGGGACCCACCTGTTAGCCGGAAAAAAGGAAGGGAAAGGTAGCGGTTCGGGAGAGAAGAGAAATGGGCCACGGGCCGTAACGAGTCCTGGTTCTAAGCTTTGCCCCCGGGCCCTTTTCTAATTTTCAAGATTTTTCTCAATTCCTTTTTATGTTTTTAAAAGAAACCTTTGCAAATAACTTCAAAATTAGTTTAAAACAATCCCAAAAATTGTAAAAAAATTCCCCTTGTCAACATAAACATATTGGGGAAGGGTTTTGATCAAATAATAGGAAGGCATACTTAAGAGATATTTAATGCAATGCTATGATGATATGAATGCATGTATGAAATTTTTAAATATTCAAATTTTGGGATGTTACAAGGACATTCAACACACTCGACGGAATTCATCCCTTCACACCAAAACCCAAAACTTAGAGTTAGTTTATAAACTTTATTTATTGCATAACTTGTCGCTTTTAATAAATTTTGCTGCACAACTTTCATGCTTCATTACTTAACCACTAAATTTTTCCTTGTGTGTAGATGATGTGGTATGTTGTGTACAAGGGCAAGGTTCCCGGAGTCTACGATGACTAGGAAGAATGTAGGAGGCAGGTACACCATTTCAATGGCAACAACTACAAGGGATACAACACTTTGGCGGAGGCGAAAACTCGATATGCTAACTATCTAGCGCGAGAGAGGAGGGAGATGGGGAGGAGCCGGATGATCACCTTCCTCGTGATGATGCTCACCACCGCCATAGCCTTTCTTTTCTTTGTGTTCCTTGTTTAGCTACTTTGTGTACTCTCCCGAACAAGACTTGTAGGTCCGGATCGAGACTTTGTGCAACTTCTTTAGCTACTTGTTGTCTATGTATGTGTGTAAGTCCGGATCGAGACTTTGTGCAACTTCGGATCAATACTTTTGTGTAATATTGGAGTCTTGATCACTTGTGGATATTATTCCTTGTTTAGTTGTTGTTATTCTGTGTATTATTTGTGTATATCTGTTATATTATCTCTGTATTTAATTTTGTTTTTTTTGCTACTGTAATTATTTTTGCTGGCGCATAGAAATATTATCCCTGGCGCATCAATTATTCGCCAGCGCAAAGTAAATTATCCCTGGCACATAGCATCATTCGCCAGTGAAACAAGTTACCCCTGGCGAATTTGGGTATTCGCCAGCAGTAGATGCTATTACCGTCGGCGAACAGAGCAATGCGCCAGGGATAAGACATTACCGCCGGCATGAGGGTCGCCGGCGCACCAAAATGCGCCAGTCGTAGCCCTTTTTGGTGCGCCGGTGACAGCGTTTTCTCTACTAGTGAAACAAACAATTACCATGACAAATTCTAGCCAACACCTCATCATTCTTAACCAACTTTATATGATCCAAATCAGATTCAACTAGCAAGTCACAAGGTTCAATCTCATTGGCAGTAATTTCAGCGGGTGCACTTATTTCAATAGAACAATTGAAATCAGCAATATGTGCACTCGAACCAGCATCTATCTCATTTGTTTGATCACAAGGAAAGTTATGCGGCGTGACTTAATCATTTTCTATCACAACACATGATATATTTAATTCAATGTGACATTCATCAATGTCATGTGGAGGGACAAAATCAATACCTTTATTGTTACCTTCTGAATCCAACTCTGAGGATGTAGGTACTATTGGTGGTGACGTGGTACAAGTTTGCGGACGAGCGACCCGCACAACAACAGTTTGGCGTTCAACATTGGAGGTACCAACCGATGGTGGTGAACATAACCCGAAGGGGTCGTAGTGGCCCAATGTTTCCTCCTGTTTGTGTTTCTCAAAAGTTCATGCACGAGCATATATACCAATAATGGAATTAGGAATATATTTAAAACTTCGACTGGATGTTAGGGTTCAAGCCATTGAAAAACATGTTTCTAACATTTTCCTCAGATTTTTTTAATATCACAACGGTACATGTAAGATTTCAGTTTCTGGTAATAAACATGCACGGTGTTGGTACCTTGTTCTAATCTTTCGAGCTTACAGAGCATGTCACATTGATATGAAGGAGGAACAAATCTATGTCTCAAAACAGATTTTAACCGCTCCCAAGTAGTAGGTTTATTTTCAGCATTTTCTTTATAATTCACAACCCACCAAGCGGAAGCAAAACCCGTAAAAACTCTAGCGACAGTTGTTACTTTTTCGTGGTCTATAAAATTATAACATCCAAATATATGATCAATTTAAATTCCCAATCAACATAAGCACTAGGATTATATGTACCCGCATAAGCTGGTAAAGAAATAACCTGATCATGATCGTATGGGAGTGGTCGCACTTCCATCTCCGTGCTTGCCATGGTATTCGGATCCGTGGGTTTGTCGGCATTTCTTGGCATGGTTATTACCCAAAATGCAGAAATATATATCCCTATAAGGTACACAAATATGCTGGCATCATGCACTATCTGTCAAGCAAAATATAAAGTTCTTACAAGTTCTTACCAAACAGGAGGTGGCGATCGGCAACCAGCAGTATCAAGTAAATCCGAAGATTGAACAATGCGATTGCCGGACAAACGTATACTGCACGTTGTAGAAATATGTGGAGCTGTAGGTAAGCTTAATATATGTGGAGCTACAACCACAAAAGTCAATATAAAGATGAAAATTTGCTCAAAGTAGTCAAGTGCTAGTTCTAGACTAGACTGTGCTAGAGACGCGAGCCTAAGACATAGACTTATCACATACTTAAACGAGGACTCATGCGCCAATGCAATCGCTAGGACAATCTCCGAGAGTTACCGATCTTGTGGATGCACGATCAGCCTGACCAGCGAGGGTCTTAATTCCTACCTGAAATCGAGAACAAGTAAGAACTAATATTGCAATCAAGATATTGCGGATGAAAGATGTATGCTTTATTTAAAAGGTGAGATTCCAAATAGGCGATCTTCTTCTGGGTGATTTGCCTCAAAAGTCGAGCTCGTAGTTAGAGCACTGGCTAACTTTTAGTCTAAATAAAATCCGATCTTTAACCTAGCCGGCGGCTAGCTATTTATTAATGACCGGCTAGAAGGCTCAACGGCGCGCGATAGTCGGTACAGAAGTTTCCTCCGTTGGGCTGGCGTCGTGGACTTCCTAAAAGAGCTTGCCCAATCTCCTACGCCGCAAAGACTTACACAGCTGATCACCGTGATGCATGGCAAGCAAGGCCCCACATGCACCAAGTTCTTGGTCGAAATAATATGTAATATAATTACTAGTAGTATTCACCTAAAAAGTCAGTCCACGAATAGCAGATTCGGTCGTATCCGAAGTATTTATGTCCATATCAGTTTACCTTACTTTGTTACCTCATTAGGGATAAATAAAATATCATGCTACAGGGTATGTCTAGCATGACCTTACTGAGTATCTGCGATTTGATCTAGTATGTTCTTATTTTAACTTCATGTCTTTGTACTTAATGCTATGCTCTGAGTTTATCTTAATATAAAGATTATTATATTAAATTCCCATCTTGGTGGAGTATGAGAGAGATGAATAATCAAAATATCTCTATATAGGACGTGATGCCCATATGAATTCATTTGAATCTGAACTTTGTCGCAATCCTTTATGTCAATTGTATGATCCTATGTCCGCCATATCTTTTATGAGAGGGTGCATTAGTGAACCCATGAACCCCGGTCCACTTTTTATCATAAGAAATAACGTTCCATTCACTTTATCATTGTTTTTATTTTCAGTTATTATTAATTTCGAAAATACAAAAAATATTTCCTTTATTGCATTTCACAAACCAAAGCACTACAACCATATATTTTACTGTTCATCATTGCATTGCATATTACTTTAGTTGGCATATTTCCGTGGCAAAAGATTTTCTAGCGCCATTGCATTTGCATATTTATTTATTTAGTATTGCATATTTATTTTCTGTTTTGTATACTTTTACACACCTTGTGCTTCACAACCACTTGGTGAGGTTGAGGGCACAAAGCAAATTTATTAATTTGTAGGTTGTTAGAAGAAGGACAGGAAGGATCCGTTTACACACAATTTCCCGAGAATTCGATATAAACCCTCGAGTCACCTTCGTGGGGAATATCAAGCTTCCTTATGCTAAATACTCTACTCTTGGAGTCTCAACCTAGCGAAGCATCAACATTATAATTTGATCGAACATCTTATGTACGCAAAGCGGTAGTTTGCACTACTTGCACTGCAGCATGATGCGCACATGTTAACCTACAGTAGCAGCTATTGTAAAAACTTTTGCATGTGGCCGAACAAGATGAATGTACATGTGTCCTTGGTGTACTGTATAGTATTTTCGATCGAAAAATATATTGAAATAGAAGCAATAAGAACAAATGATAACCATATCTGGGGTCAAACTGATGTGACGAGGCACCAGACCTTGTGGAAAATTTATAGCAGAACGACGTGCTAGCCTACCTAGCTAATGCGTAGCCAGCCTCCTCGATGCAGCTGCGCAGAAGACCGAACGAGCAAGCAAATCTTCCGCAACTCTCATCCCTCTTCTTTCCTCCATCTTCTTCCCCACTCTTCCACAATCATGCCCACCATCTCCGCCGCCACCACCACATTTCGTTCCTCTTGAGCTCCCTCTTTTCTTGCGTTCCATCATTCTCCGGCGCTGCCACCACGCGCAGCCCCATTCCGTGCATGCAAAAGCTCGCCCTATCTGATCCAAAACCCCAATCGCAAACACATTAGACCTCCAACTAAGAAGACTGAACGAGCAAGCAAATCTTGTGCAGATTTCCTCCCTATTGTTTCCTCCATCTTCTTCCGCACTCTCCCACAAATCACGCCCACCATCTCCGCCACTACCACCGCCGCCACATTTCGTTCGTCTTGAGCTCCCACTTTGCTTGCGTTCCATCAATCTCCGGCGCCGCCACCGTGCGCAGCCTCATTCCATGCATGCAAAGCTCGCCCTATCTCCTCCAAAACCCCAATCACACACACATTCTCCCTCCACCTAAATTCATCTCGACATGATCAATGGCGTATTCGAATTGGGGTGGTCGCTGGGAGTCTCTCACACCAGGGACAACATCGACTTCATCACTGAGCATCTAGATATTACCAGCACCATCCGACTAGCTGTATGCAACAGAGATCTTTGCAAGCGGATCAGCTATAATAAAGGTACCAGGTTTCATTTTCACCATTGGGATGTACCCTGCCTACTGATGCCTCAGCCTGCTCATTGGTTTGATGACCATTGGGATGAGGCGATGGAAAATCATGAGCATGACAGGGTGTATGATGTGGTTCCCCTCGACCACCCTCGACGCACCGCTGTCCTGCCGTTCATGCACGAAAGGTTCTGGGTTGGCATGAATGACGACTGGCTCGCCACCCACGATAGGCGCGGGGTCTTGTGCCTCGTGAATGTCTACACTAAGCGACAAATCAACCTCCCATCATCGGCTACTTGCAATATTCGGTGTAATTGGAATGAAAGCGTTGGGCCTCCTGAAATGCACTACAAGAATTGGGGTCCATGCCTTGATTTATTGAAGATCATGGTCTTTGAAGTGCCCATAGAAAAAGGACACTATGCTGATTACAATCTCATCACTTTGTTTGATAAGGCAATCGCCTACCTGGAAGGCGGTAGCGAAAGATGGAAATATCTGGGTGACCCTAACCATTTCAGCTACCCATGCAACTATCGAAGACGACGATATTGTGATTCCATTGAGCATGGCGGCCTCGTTTATGCGGTGGATGAAAGAGGCTGCACATACTGTTGGGATGCCGCAGAGGATGGTAACTGTTTGGCTTATTTTTTTTGCTTTGCATCATACATTGCGACTGAATCATTGAAGTAATTTCATTAATTAACTATTACCTCATTTATATTTTACCTTTACATATGACTGAATGATCACACCATTTATCTCTATATGAATTACTACCTCCGTTCGGAATTGTAGTACTATGTTTTAGAAAGGTATATTAGGTTTCCAAAGCATAGTATTTTTTTGCATTGCATCATACATTGTGACTGAATCACTGAAGTTATATGTCTTTAATTAACTACTACCTTGTTTATATTTTACATTTTCATATGACTAAATGATCACACCATTTATCTTAATATGAATGACCCTTTCCAAAAATCTCAATATGAATGAACCATTGCTATTAAGGAATTACTACTCCTTCCATTTGGAAATGTAGTACTATGTTTTAGAAAGGCAAGTTAGCTTTGCAAAACATAGTTTTTTTACATTTTGCATTATACAATGTGATTGATTCACTGAAGTTACTACTTTAATTACTACCTTATTTTAGCTTTTCATATTGCTGAATGATCACACCATTTATCTTAATATGAATGAACCATTGCTATTAATGAATTACTACCTCCATTCGGAATTATAGTGCTATGTTTTAGAATGGTAAATTAGCTTTCCAAAACATAGTATCTGTCAAAACTAAGGTAGTGTAGTAACTAGTCCTCAAAAAAATAGTATATTAATGCATTCATGTATTTGCAATTCTGTACCATTGGTAGAATATGAATGTAATTAACCAACATCTCAAATGTGACCGTAGAACAATTAATGTAGACGTGTTTCTTGTTTATTTTTTCTTTCATCCTTCGTATAACTCAATTATCAGTCCATCCAGTTAAACTTATGAGTGAACAATGTCATTGAAGGAGTAGTGTGTTATTATTGTCATGAGTTTATTGTTCATACCGTGAGCATTAATGATGAAACAGTGCCACTGTTAGAATTTGCTTTATGTCACTAACACCCCTTTTGCCTCTAATTCAAAATGTTGCAGCACACATGGAGCTATCCTTTGTATCCCCACCACCGTTAGTGCTTGATCCGTCAGATGCGTGGTTCCGTTGTTGATCGGCCGACAGCAAACGGTTGATGATCATCCATACAATGTACGACATTGGGGTTGCCCATGGCAAAGACCGTCCTGACACCCCCTGTCTTAATGGGCTTAACCTACACTAGTATCCTGCCGGTGATCTCTACGTCTTTGAGCAGGATCCCTGCTCGGATGGACCTGCAGGTTTCGTTGTTTGGAAGCAGGTTAACAGCCTTGGTGACCACTCTGTGTTCCTTGGACTCAATTCCTAGATCACTGTCAACCTGAAGATATGCGATTTCCAGGATCCTGATGGCACATTAGTTCCTTTCATGAGGAAAAATTGTGTGTACACATCGTACCGCGGTTTCGCAAAACAGTAAGCCCTCACATTATTCGCTTCAACCCGCAGGCAAGTGAAGACGAGCTTGTAGGAGCAATCATCCTTCCTAGAGATGGTTGGAATTGTGTCTAACAGGTGTCGATATGGTTTAAGCCTAGTGTAGATGTTGTGCACTCGTTGAGATCCATAGGGGTCTAGACTGAGCCGTGCATTCTTCTTCTGTATTGCTGGGCCGATTAACTAGTACTGTTTAATAGATAGTTTGACTCAGTTGTATATGAACACTGATGTGCTTTTGTACCTCGTATTGCTTTCTATGTTATAATACACATATCACTGTTTATATGTAAGTGTAATTTTGGTACTATCAATCTGTATGTTGCAGCTTTTTGTTCTCACTAAAACATTCTTGTGTTTTTGTAGCGAAAGGGGAAATCATGGCTTGAGTTGTGTTTGATATAGGGAATGATACAGGATTTAACCGCTCTTGTTTGTTTGAGGCTCGTTAGGCCAAATTAAAGGAAGTATCGACGCACCTGCCCCAGGTGGTATCTGGTGTATACTGAGTTACTGACTATGCAGACCACACATGTCATTGAAAAATGACATACTTCCTTCTATCAATAATAAGTGATAGTGACTTGGCACAAACTTTGTACCAAGTCAGTGTAAAATCAATTACACTTAAAATAGAGTGGAGGGAGTATGTTTGAATATGCCGTAAGGGTTGGTCGAGAACTAAAAGTTGATCTCAGTTTGTCAAAAATACCAACATTTTATTATGTCCTGGCGAAGCCTAGGCTGACAGGCTGACTAGCCTGCTAACACGTCTGGTCGAGTCTCACAAGTATATACTGGACCCTATTGTTGTTTTGGCGCGGGATGATGTACATGATTTTGCCCTACTCCTTCTTGTATCCACCCCAACACCCCCACTCTCACTCACACTCCTAAATCCTCCAATCCCTCAATCCCCAAGCTTTGTCCCGCGCCGCCATCACAGCCATGTCGTCCCTCGCCAACGGCTCGGAAGCAGCCCTGCCCCGATGATCCTAAGATACGTCCAGATCTCGGCCAATACGTTATGTCACTGAAACCTAGCATGTCGATGCGGGAAAGCACTCATGGCAACAGTGGGAGGCCTCCGTCCTCTGGTCTCTCCGCAGGACCTTGTGAACGCTCTGGAGGCTATTCACCACATCCGGTCATGTGACATGCTTGTTGAAGTCTGCGCGCCACCGGCGGATTTTATGGTTACATTCTGGAGCGCAACTGAATGCACTCTTGTGTTTAGGGATTCCCCCTTGCTCTGCTTGGGCATGCCAGATAGCCTCTCACGGTGGCAGCCAGGTTGGGGCGCCTCAGAGTCCTCCGAGTTACCCTTTTTGACGAACCTGAGCTTCGACGCCCTGCCACGATAGGCTTGGGACCGCGAGACAGTCAAGGAGCTGCTAAACATCCTCCAAGGTGAGCTCATGAAGATCTTTCCTCCGAAAGACAGCTGGTGTCTGTCGGTGATTGCATGGTTGAAGGAACCATCACAAGTGCTGAAGGTTCTCAATGTAGAGTTGCCTATGCAGGAAGCGACAATGGTCGATGACGCGCTAGAGCCGCCTTTCGCAGAAGACACAGCCTACTTTTAAGCACAGTGTGCTCGTGCACGTTCAACAGGTGCTGGACCGCATGACTTATGCTAGCAGCAACTTCTTTGCGTCGCTCGGAATGGTTGACGGCACAGGGCCTGCTCAATCTCGTGATGGTGGCCACTGCTTCTATGGATCAAGGGGGCGGGTAGGGGGTCTGAATCTGCATATTTGAAGCAATGAACTTGGTACTAAATCTGCTCTGCTGTATGTGAAATGAACCAGTAATGCTCTGATGTGGTCATGGAATATGTATGTGCTAGTGTGCTAGTAAAATCAACTGAATTTTGCCATCAGACTTTGTGCATGTTAATTAACTAAGTGCATGCTATGATGTGCTAGTGTACAACTGGTTGTACTATGTGTGAACAAAATGTAGTGCTAAGTATGTTAAGTTGGTGAGTCTTTTGCATGATGGCAATGGTTGTACACTCCTCTTAATTTGTATTTTTGGCTGATGTTGTTGGGGATATCTCTAGCAGATCGAACCCAGGATGTGATTTGACAAGATTGATTATATGCTGAGAACACCGAGCCACACATCTTTATGCGAATGTGGGCATAATCAAACCTGCAATTCATACTGTTAGTTATATTATTATTATTTGCTTGTGTGTTGGCCATATTGCTGCTGGTTGGGTGATGTCAAAATGTAGCATACATGCATTTATGTATGGGAGGAACATACTTTCTTTTTCAAGCAAAAGGGAAGCGTACCCCCCCCCCCCCAAGCGCGTCCTTACTGGGCCAAATTGAATTAGGCCTCATCTCACCATAGCAGACCGAGTGGGCCGCACGGGTGGCCCATGCGCTACGCATTATTTTTTCGGGCAAAAACACGCGATAGCTGCTGAAGGCGAGAGTTGGGGTTTGTGTTAACCTGAACTGCTGTTCATATCCCTAGTTACATTAGTATTATATGCTTCTGCTAGCTGCCCATATTGTGATGAACATGCCGTTAGTTGGTTTGGTGAGGTCAAAATGTAGTATACTAAGCTCCTGCTAACAAACACATATTTAAAAACACTCTCTTATAATGCGCACATAGGCTACCATACACTAGTAAAGTCTATGCAGCTAATCAAGTCAGCTCTGGGTAGTTGGCGCAGTGCCCAAAATTTGAGGGATTGACTTAATTACTGAGGTCTTTTGTTTGAACCCTATTTTTACATACATATTAGCACATATTTTGTTGTTCAGAGAGTCTGACATCTAGGACCCATCAGTCAGCAGCATCCCTCAACCTTATCAAGTCAAATGTCATGGGTGAGTTCATTTTGTTGTGCACAGAGTCTGACATCTGGGATCCACCAGTCAGCAGCGTCCCTCAACTTTATCAAGTCAAATTTCATGGGGGTTTAAAAAATAATAGCCGAGTAGCCAGCGGGGAAAAAACTAAAATTGAGATAGCACACTGATTGTTTAGAGATTCTGACATCTGGGACCCATGCGTCAGCAGCGTCCCTCAACCTTATCCAGTAGCAGGACTTTTATTTTCTATGCGATACGTTGCTGACATCAGGGACCCACCCGTTAGAAGCATCCCTCAGCCTTATCATATTTCACGGGCGCGTTTGAAAAAAAGTCCAGTATGCAGCAATCACGACGAACAAAATATATCCAATAGAGCACATGTTTATTTTTCAGATAGTCTGACATCAGGGACCCACCACTCAACAGCGTTAATCCACCTTATCATGTTTGAATTTTAGTGGCAGGTTCAGAGTAGCCAAGGAGCCAGCATTCACGGGGGAACAAAAATAAAATTGAAATAGCACACTTATTGCTCAGATATTCTAACAACTGGGACCCACCCATCAGCAGCGTCCCTCAGCTTTATCAAGTCGAATTTCATGGGCGGGTTAAAAAATAACAGCCGGGTAGCCAGGATTCATGGGGAACAAAAATAAAATTCAGATAGCACACGTATTATTCAGATATTCTGACATCTGGGACTCACCCGTCAGTAGCATCCCTCAACCCTATCAAGTTGGAATTTCAGGGGCGGGTTCGAAAATAAAATCCAGTAGCCACAAGATAGCACACGTTTATTTTCCAAAGAGCCTGACATCGGGGACCCACCTGTCAGCAGGGTCCTCGACCTTTATAAAATTTCATGGGTTTGGAAAATAACAGCCAAGTAGCCAACAATCACGCTGAAGAAAATAATTCAATAGCACACGTTTCTTGTTCAGAGAGTCTGACATCGAGGACCCACCTGACAGCAGCGTCCATGAACATTATCAACATATATAGCACAGGTTTTTGTTGTTCAGAATGGCTGACATCAAGGACCCACCCGACTGCAGCGACTATGAACATTATCAGAAAATATATATACATATAGCACAGGTTTGTTGCTCAGAGAGGCTGACATCGAGGACCCACCCGACTGCAGCGTCCATGAACATTATCAACATATATAGCACAGGTTTTTACTGTTCAGAAAGGCTGACATCAAGGACCCACCTGACTGTCGCGACTATGAACATTATCTAAAAATATATATATGGCATAGGTTTGTTGTTCAGAGAGGCTGACATCGAGGACCCACCCGACAGCAGCATCCACGAATAATCTGAACATAGAAGAGGTTTGTTGTTCAGAGAGGCTAACATCAAGGTCCCACCAGACTACAGCATCCATGAACATTATCGGGGCGAGCGGTTTCAAAAAATAAAAGCAAGTAGCCGGCAATGGTGTGGAATAGATAACTGAACAGACAGGCTGACATCAGGGACCCATGGTGCACACCATATACTGTTGCATCGAGCAACGTGAGCTAGGTCACAGGAAAAAAAATGGTATACTATAGAAACTGACATCATGACCCCACAGCCTGAAAAGGTTGGTCAGGGTCCAAAATTGGAAGCAAAATAAAAAAAATCGACATCTACCACGCGCTGGACGAGCATCTACCACGATTTTCCCTAATCTGTGGCTGTAGAGGGCCTCAGAAACAAGAAAAAAAAGTTTTTCAATCTACCACGAACCCGACTAAAATCATGGTAGAAGGGGGGTCTTCAGCAACGACCAAAAGTGCCAGTCGTGGTAGATGGACACTTTTCTTCTAGTGAATAGTACTAAAGTCTTTCACAAAGCGGTGATAGAAACCAGCAAGCCCATGAAAACTTCATACTTGACTAACATTCATTGGAGTAGGCCAATTTTGAATAGCTTCAACTTTGGATGCATCAACCTCTACTCTATGCTTAGAGACAACATAACCAAGAAAGATGACCTTATCCTTGCAAAATGTGCACTTCTCAATGTTAGAGATATGTCACATTATGTGACATGATTGCCAGAGATATGTCACATTATGTGACATAACTCCCTGATCATCTGAATCATGGAGAGTCCTTATTATTGTGATCTGCCATTTATGATTAGGATTGTAATTCTTGTATAAATACACATGCAATGGAAAGGCCCAAGTGTAGTCAATTCTCTCACATGGTATCAGCCTAAACTCATCCTATCGCTTCCGCTCCTCCTCCTTCTCAACCCTAGCCACCGCCCCACCCCTAGACAGCCGCCGCCTATCTCCTCCCTGCCCATGGCGCCCCCACCCAGACGCCCACCTCTAGGCATAGGCCACCGCCATCCAGAACGTCCGATCTCTTGTTCCGGTCGTTCTCGACTTCAAGTCAAACGTCTTCCCCAAGTGGCATACCTTCTTCTCCATGGCTATCACCACCTATGCCCTTGAGGATCACCTCACCTCCGTGGTGCCCTTCAAGGATGCCAGGTGGCTCTGGCTTGAAGCCATGATTCTCCGCTGGCTCTACGGCTCCATGGCTCCAGACATCATCGACCTTGTCATGATCGGTGTTGCTCTCTGTTGTGCGGTGTTCTCTTCGGTGTGTCGAGTCCTCCGTCACCGTGCTTCGCTGCTCTCTTGATTTCACGCGTACAGCCCCCTACGTTCGATACCTTTGGATCCTTCATGTGGTACCCATGTTCTTGCAAAATCAAATCCCTCGACAGGTACCACAAGTTTCTAATTTAGTGCACTAACCTACTAATCAGGCAGTCCAGTTAAAAGTGTAAGGCACCACAGAAACTGTTCAAGCTATGCAAGCTCAGTTCACTACTTTCTAGCAAAGCATTGATCAGTTGACCCAATCCCTTGTGGCGTTGCGTCAGCCCATTGTACCGCCGCATGTGCAGCCCACTAATGAGTTTGCTGATGATGACAGTGTCCAGGACAATGCCAATCTTCTGGGCCCCAATGCCCGTGGGCGTGGTCTTGGACAACAGGGATGGCCACCACCAGTCCTTGGTGCCCGACGTGTACTCCCTGCTGAGGATGATTATCTAGGGAAACCAAAGTTCTCGATACCACAATTAGATGGTGAAGTTATATGGAGGATTACCTTACTTGGGAGCTCAGGATTGAGACACTGCGGTGTTTACATGCTTACACTGAAGATAAGAAGGTCAAACTTTCTTTCTCAGAATTTGATGGCTATGCACCGCGTTGGTGGGATAATATTATGCGACAACAACGAGCAGCTCGTGAGGATCCTGTTCAGTATAGGAGAGAGATGAAGGAAATCATGCAGGCTCGTTTTGTTCCCACCAATTATTTGCATTCAGTTTTTGATAAATTGACACAGCTGAAGAAAGGATTTTTAACCGTTGATGCTTATTACAACGAGATGGAACTGTTGGTGATGCAAGAGGGTCGTCCAACTGCTTATTTTTCTGAGAAATTATCTGGTGCTAGACTGAATTGTCCTATTTATGATAAATAATTGTATGCACTTGTTAGAGTTCTTGATGTTTGGCAACATTTTTTGTGGCCAGAAGAATTTATCATACATTCTGATTATGAAGCACTGAAAATATTCGAAAGCACAATCCAACCTGCATAGACGCCTCGCTAAGTGGGTTGTGTTTATTGAATGTTTTTCGTACATCATTAAAAACAAGAAGGGAAAAGATAATGTGGTTGTTGATGCTCTATCTAGGAAGAATATGTTATGAGAGTATTTGTGAGCTTTTTGCAACTGATCATGATTTTGCTGAAACATATCGTTTGTGTGCTTTGAAAAATGTCTGGGAGAAATATCACATTCGTGATGGGTTTCTATTTCGAGGTAACAAACTATGTGTTCTAGAGTCATCTTTGCATTTGCTCTTATTGCAGGAATCGCATGCTAGAGGTTTGATGGGTCACTTTGGGCGTGAGAAGACATTACTCATGCTAGCTGATCACTTCTTTTGGCCCAGGATGAGGCATGATGTGGACAGGTATGTGAGGCGCTGCATTGTGTGCAACACATCCAAGTCCAAGCTGAGGCCTCGCAGTTTGTATACACCAGTACCTGCACCTATTACACCATGGGAAGATATTAGTATGTATTTTGTGCTAGGATTGCCAAAAACTAAACACGGTCATGATTCTGTATTTGTGGTAGTTGATAGATTCTCTAAGATGTCACACTTTATTGCATGTCATAAGAGCGACGATGCGTCGCATGTGGCTAACCTGTTTTTCAGGGATATTGTATACTTGCATGGAGTGCCCAAGACTATTGTTTCTTAAAGGGATGTCAAGTTCATGAGCTACTTCTGGAAGACCTTATGGGGAAAGCTGGGAACAAAGCTGATGTTCAGAACTACATGTCATCCGAGACTGACGGCCAGACCGAGGTGGTGAATAGAACTTTGTCATAGTTGCTGAGGACAATGATCAAGAAAAATCTACGGGAGTGGGAAGATTGTTTGCTGCATGTGGAGTTTGCATACAACAAGGCGGTACATTCTACTACTCAGCTTTGTCAGTTTGAGATAGTGTATGGCCTCAAACCTATTAAACCATTAGATTTTTTGCCTCTTCCATTGCATGAGAGAGTTAATATGGAGGCATCAAACAGAGCTAATTTTGTGCGCCAAATACATGAGAAGACTCGAGAGGCTATAGAGAAGAAAGGAAAGAATATTGCTGCTGCTCACAACAAGTCACGCAAGCCTGTTATTTTCAGCCAGGCGGCATGGTTTGGGTGCACCTGTGCAAGGATAGGTTTCCAATGATGAGGCGCTCCAAGCTGAAGCCTCGTGGTGTTGGTCCCTATAAAGTACTTGCAAAGATTAACGATAATGCCTACTCGATTGATATATCTGTTGCTGAATTTGGTGGTGTTAGCAACAACTTCAGCGTTGTTGATTTGTCACCTTATGGAGATGACCTTGGAGCATCGAGGTCGACACCTTTTCAAGGGGGAAGATGATGAGGACATCCCTACTACACAACCATCTCCACCTACTATTGATGATCTTATTGTTGCTGCTCAAGATAAGTCCAATGACAAGATCAGGATTGGACCAATTACTCGAGCCCGTGATAAGTTTCTACAACAACAAGTGAACTCACTCCTCATTAAATCTGATATTTATTATCATAAGAATTTTATACTGCCTAAGTCTTTGTTCATATGTATGATCAGGTTCATTTGGAGAAGAAGGAGTTCGAGGGAGCGAGGAGACACAACTCATGGAGCATGACATGGTGGTATTGGCACGAAGGAGGAGGTGAAGCCCAATTTTAGGACTCCACCAAGATGAGGGAAGCTCGTTGTAGATTGGCACGCCAGGACAACCTACGATATGTAATGATTTAGTCTAAGGTTGTGTCAACAATTTATATTTGTGTTTATGTTATTTTGTAGCCAGGTCATGTTGTGGGCCACTTAGGGTTATTTGTGTTTTGGGTTTGATCTTGTCCAAACCCAATAGTTTTCTTGCAGTCTATATAAGGAGGCTGGGCAGCTAGGGTTTAGGGAGTTCGGAAAAATTAGACAAAACATAGAGTTGTGTTGCTACGTGTAACATCCTTCCGGGGATGGTGATGCCATTTATCATATAGATTGAATCGCTGTGAAGCTTCTTGTGTTCATCAAGGATTATCAGGCTCAGGTCTGAGGCGTTTTGATTATCTTCACGTTGTTTGCTGGATGTGTTCCTCTTCTTCAGGTTGCATTCTTCGCGTGATTGGAAGAATTATATCTGGTTGACTCATTGTGAAAGATCGGGACAAAACTTGAGGATCACCGACATGTGGTGATCAAGCAAGAGAGCGCGAGGGAGGATTCATGTGGTGATCGAGCAAGAGAGCGTGAGGGAGGAGAGGGAGGCCAGGCCACAAGCATGGAGGACATGTAACATCCCCACATATAGGACCCGGGGAAGGGGTAGTTTTAAATTTGTGATTTGCAATTCCATTCTTTTAAAAGGTGGATTTTCAAAAAACTTATTTTGTTAGGGTGCAAATAGTGAAGTTTGACTAGAGGTCATATTTTATCTCTGGAATTTGAATCAAATTTCAAATTTGAAATACTTAAACCTAACAAAATTTGGGGGATAATTATTATAGACTACACATTTCACTAAAATGAAGTATATCACTTCAATAACCAACCTTGTTTATCAAAATAATTGATTGAATTCAAATTCAAAATTTTGTATTTAAATGGAATTTAAAATAAGTAATCAAGGCCAAATTTCAATATTTATAACAACTTCTAAAAAATCATAAAATATGATAAGTTGCAAATGATAGAAAAAAAATCTTTATTGCATGGGATCATGCACATGTGTCTTTACATACCACATAGTGGTCAAATCACAAAAATCTGAAAAAAAAACCCTAAACTACGCCTATCTATCTTGATCTTCTTCTTCTTGTTTACTTCACCTGCAACCAGAGACACTAAAGGAACTTTTTGTTATAGTTAAATTGTTGGTTTGACCTAGGATCAACCATTTTATTTGAAATCCATTTTTTTATCAAGAACCAGAAACTAGTTCCGGACTTGAACAGCTAGGGCATGCAAAGAATTAAGAAAACAAGTATCCAAGTTTGAGACGGAAACAAAATAGTAACAACAAGAAATAAATCAAGTTGGCTAGCTAGATAACCTAGTTAGATCTGCAAAATACTTCAGAGAAAAGTATGACAGTAGATAAAACCACAATAGCATTCAAAATATTTCCAACAAAAAATATTGAGCAATGAACTAAAGCACCAGAAAAATACCCTAGCCAGGATTCCTTGTTGAAATAAACTCAATGAAATTTATCCAGTAATTAAAGGACCAAGATCTTGCTAAACAAGATTATCAAGTGATCAACATCCAGGATGAGCGAAACACCAAAACCATCACCCCATATTAGCAACTAGAGATGGACATCATATAAAAAAGATCAAATTTAGCAAACAGAAACAAGTTTTTAGCTAGCTGATTACGGATATGAATATAAAATTCACCCATGATTAATAGATACATGGTTTTCATGTATCTGAGCTAAAATCCAAGCTAGAGAGGTGGTTCAGAACAGTAACTAGGCACCTTAGTCACCAAATGCATGCAAATAGGTGTCATCACCACAATGAATTCCCAACACTATAAATACCCCCTTCTTCCACACAATTTCACTCACAAAAATTCTCAGAGAAGCTCATAAGAACACCTTGAGGCCAGAGGCTAGTGGTTAAGAGCCAAAGCTCATAAAATCTTGCAAGCCAAAGGCTGGGAGTGAGAAAAGGCGCAAGCTCACCATTGGTGAGTAGCCCAAACCAGAACTTGCACACTAGTAGGTAGGAGAAGGACCTGAGAAAGGAGGTGCTGCTCAAGATGAACCAGGCAGAGAAGTACTGCCCAAGATCAAGCTCATCTTCATCAAGGCAGAGAAGTACTACCCAATCTTCACCAAGAACACTTTGAAAACTCCAAAGGTTGTATACTAGGACTTATATTAGCAGAGAGGGAGTGGTACACACACACATTTGGCAAGCTTGCTGTGCAGCCCCATGAAAATGAACACCACCATGCCATGCTCATGGAGCACAGCCATTAGAATTTTTTGTGCGAGCTGAAGGAAGGAGATGAAGTGTAGATCACTAAAAGTGACCACTTGGTTCATAATCTTCCTAGTCAACACACCTACACATACATCTCTGAATCCTAAGATTCAGAAAATTCTTGTGTTAATAATTAGAAGGAAATGATTGTTGCAAGCTCTAAGAGCTGCAATTGGTGTATAACCATGTATTTGAGCACTTGCTCAAGCCAAGTTTCTGAATGAACTATCTAACTGAACCATTGACAAAACACTGAATGAAATTCATAGTTCATGGTCTTCAAGCAAACAAACTAGAATTTCAAGTACTAGTAGTGAATAAACATAGTATCAAGAGCAATAGAAACAAAGGAACATATCCCAGAACTTACTAATAGTGTATGAACTCAAAACTGTCAGAGATAGTGCAAAGTTCAGATTTCAGATTTCACAGTAAGCAAACAACTTAAGTAATCATTCCTAGATTCCTACAAGTCACCAGTAAGCATAATAACACTAGTCAGAGCAAACTAAACCAGCCAAGCATCGGTGAACTGAAGATTTGCTTCAGTACACTGAAACCCTAATTTCCAAATTTTGGGCAAATCAAGGGGGAAACAAGGGGCTAGCTATAGTAGTGACAAAGCAAGAGAGAGAGGAGAGAGAAGCACTCAATTATTAATGGAGCCAATTTCCATTGGAGGTGAAGGAGATGTGGCCATGGTTACGGCCTAGGTAATCGAAGAGGAGATCCTCGAGGCTGCTCAAGCCAGAGACCCAAGGTCATAGCCGAGAGATGAGAAGCTCAGCCTAGCCAAGGGGAGAGGCCCAAGTTCGTCGAAGATTACAAACACCATGGTCAAAACCCTAGCAGATCCAGAGGGAATGCGCGAGGACACGACCGAGCACCCTAGCTCGAATACCTCAGTGAAGAGATAGAGCAGAGGGAAGTGAGCATTTTGGTGCCAGCGATTTGCCGGTGATGGCCGGAGACAACCGGAGCGAGGTGGCGGAGGTGACAGCGACGCGGTCGCCATGTGCATCGCGAGACCAAGCAGAGAGAGAGGGGGTGTGAGGTGGTTCGGTTCGACCAAACCTTTTCGGTCAGGTTGACCGAGGGGTATGATAGGTGGGCTCCACCTGGGGGTTATTCTATGAATTGTTTTAAAACGAGGGGCCTAACTGTAAAACTGCAATAACTTTTCAAATAGGAGTCCAAAAATTATGAAAAATATATTGTTGGAAAGCTAAAAATATGACTAACTCAAATATGCTAATAGATGAAAGTGTTAGAATAAAAATATTAACCATTGTTTTGTTGATAGATGAGATGAAACAAATTAAACACTTATTCGAATAATTATCAAAATACCTTTTAAACATCAAGAAAATTCATGAATGATGTTTTATCACTTGTGTGAAATTTTGAAAACATAATTTTAGTTATGTCTTTGATAAATGATTTGGGTATTAAAAAAGGACCAAAAGAAAACAAAAACCAAGAATAATACTTTCCAAATTCCTGGAGATTATTATTTTAAATTAAAGAATACCATTTTGAATATGAAAATATTCAAAATTTTATATAAATCAACTTACGAAGAATATATTGGAATTTTTTCTGAGTTTGCAATATATCCGTCTTTGCGGCATAGAAAGATTTTTCATAGAGTTCTGGCTATCCGCGATCCTTCCGGTGACTCATAGCTTATCCGGTTGTTCGATCAAAGATGTGCTTTAGTTATTTGGGTCTTTCTATAGCGAAGTAGTATATCCCTTCTGAACAATGAAAGAATTTTCAGATATATGAAAATTCTAAAGTGAAATTCATTTGGATTTTAAACATTGTCTTCTATTTGGACTATCGTGATTCTTTAGAACCCGAGGTCCGGGGTCAAGTAAAACATTCAAACTGCATTATCTTGCAGTTGTCAGGCAAGTTCACTCTTGCTCATATTTATTGATTATTTTCAAAAGTACCAAGTTGAGTAGTATTTCATACCACTTGCATCAAAGTACTACTTTCAAATAAAAGTTGGTGGATGATGGAACCATGGATTGGGTGTACGATCGGAGCATCGTACGGTGGAGGTTCCATTATACTGGGAATACCTAGGATTTAATAACCCTGTTATCAGTCATTCCAAAGCATCATAAATCGCGCTGACCATAGAACTTGGTATAGGACAAGCGAATCAGAAGTACTTCCGAGTTTCGTATATCCTCAGAGGCATAGCCGGATTGAGAATCCTTTCGGGGACCATCAATGGGTCGGAACCCATGGTAACGTCCCTATTCTGTGCTACAAAGTAGCTGTTAATGTCTTCTAGCAGAGAGGGTGATTGATTTGGAACGAGGTCCAGATTAATTGCAACGAGTGGATTACAGAATTAGGTTGTGCTTGGCATGATTCGGCTATACTTGGTAACTGGCCGCATACCGAAGGAAGTATGATATTGGCATTAGGGCCAAAGACATTTGCGGGAAAATTAGCGCACCTCTGCTCAAGCCAGAGACCCAAGGTCACAGTCAAGAGCCGAATAGCTCGGCCTAGCCAAGGGGAGAGGCCCAAGTTCATCGGAGATGACGAACACCATGGTCGAAACCCTAGCGGATCCAGTGGGAATGCGCGAGGACACGACCGAGCACCCCAGCTCGAATACCTCAGTAAAGAGATAGAGCAGAGGGAGGTGAGCATTTTGGTGGCGGCGATTTGCCAGCGATGGCCGGAGACAGACGAAGCTAGGCAGCGGAGGTGACAGCGGCGCGGTCACCATGTGCATCGCGAGACCAAGCGAGAGAGAGGAGGGTGTGAGGTGGTTCAGTTCGACCGAACCGTTTTCGTCAGGTTGACAGAGGGGTATGACAGGTGGACTCCTCCTGGGGGTTATTCTATGAATTGTTTTAAAACTAGGGGCCTAATTGTAAAACTGCAATAACTTTTCAAATAGGAGTCCAAAAATTATGAAAAATATATTGTTGGAAAGCTAAAAATATGACTAACTCAAATATGCTAATAGATGAAAGTGTTAGAATAAAATATTAACAATAGTTTTCTCGATAGATGAGATGAAACAAATTAAACACTTATTCGAATATTTATCAAAATACCTTTTGAACGTCAAGAGAATTCTTAAATGATGTTTTATCACTTGTGTGAAATTTTGAAAACATAATTTCAATTATGTCTTTGATAAATGATTTGGGTATTAATAAAGGACAAAAAGAAAACAAAAACCAAGAATAATACTTTCCAAATTCTTGGAAATTATTATTTTAAACTAAAGAATACCATTTTGAATATGAAAATATTCAAAATTGTATATAAATCAACTTATGAAGAATATATTGGAATTTTTTCTGAGTTTGCAATATCTCCGTCTTTGCGGCAGAGAAAGATTTTTCAGAGAGTTCTGGCTATCCGCGATCCTTCCAGTGGCTCATCGCTTATCTGGTTGTTCGATCAAAGATGTGCTTTAGTTTAGTGGGTCTTTCTATAGCGAAGCAGTATATCCCTTCTGAACAACGAAAGAATTTTCAGATATATGAAAATTCTAAAGTGAAATTCATTTGGATTTTAAATATTATCTTCTATTCAGACAATGGTTAGTATTTAGAACCCGAGGTCCAGGGTCAAGTAAAACTTTCGAACTGCGTTATCTTGCAGTTGTCAGGCAAGTTCACTCTTGCTCATATCTATTGATTATTTTCAAAAGTACCAAGTTGAGTAGTATTTCATACCACTTGCATCAAAGTACTACTTTCAAATAAAAGTTGGTGGATGATGGAACCACGGATTGGGTGTACGATCAGAGCATCGTACGGTGGAGGTTCCATTATACTGGGAATGCCTAGGATTTAATAACCCTGTTATTAGTCATTCCAAAGCATCATAAATCGTGCTGACCACAGAACTTGGTAAAGAACAAGCGAATCGGAAGTACTTCTGAGTTTCATATATCCTCGGAGGCATAGCCGGATTGAGATTCCTTTTGGGGAACATCAATGGGTGGAAGCCTATGGTAACGTCCCTATTCTGTGCTACAAATTAACTGTTAATGTCCTCTAGCAGAGAGGGTGATTGATTTGGACCGATGTCTGGATTAATTGCAATGGGTGGATTACGGAATTAGGTTGTGCTCGTCATGATTCGCCTATACTTGGTAACTAGCCGCATACCGAAGGAAGTATGATATTGGCATTAAGGCCAAGGACATTTGTGCGAAAATTAGCGCACCTCTGAAGAGTGTATATGTGGGGACCCCGGCTTACCACCCGGGATTCCCGTTATGCAAACAATTCATGATCCCAGGAAGACCGTCATGAATCCACATAACAGAGTTGGCATTACAGAGTACAACTTCCATTACATAAATAAGTCGTTAATTCTTACATAGCCTCTTGGCTGAATACTAATGCCATGCAGGGCAAGTTCAACGGACACACTTCAACATAGGTAGCAGCGGATACACGCAGCGTAGTGACCCAAGTCAGGCCTACTACCCTACAGGCGACTGACCAGGAAACGACTCCTAATTCGCACCGGCGTCGTCATACTCCTCATCATCTTCTTCATAGTCATCTCCAAAGTCTGGCCAAGCTAATAGCCAGGGACAAAGCCGTGAGTACATTTTGGAATTGTACTCGCAACCCATTTAAGGGAGAAGAAACGTTCACGTGATATAAGGCTGTAGCAAGGGTTGACTTAGTTTCAGTGACTATGTGCTACTAACTTCTCGTGTCGATATAGCATGTCCCACGACATTTCTATATCCTTATTAAAGAAGACTTTTAGAAACTTTTAGTAAAATCTCTAGGAAAGGGGGAACTCCGTGAAAGGTAAGATCGGTGGCCAATCAAACATGACCACTTCAAGTCGTCGGCAGTACCCTCCGAGTACTCCGAACCACTTCCCGTGCCACGGCCGTACCCTCCAAGTACGCCGTTGGCACAAATCTCCATTTTTCCAGAAAACCATTTATAAACCCAAAAACCTGACATTGGGCAATGTAGTGATCTCCACAACCGTCCATAACCGAGGACGCGGCTATTCGAATAGATTTACACTCTGCAGAGGTTGTACACTTTACCCACACCATCCGATAAATCCGCCGGGGTACCACCACGGACCGTCATACATAAGTATGCGGGGTTTGGTTAATCGATCAAAGCCCTCTATCTATCCACCTTAGTACGGGAGCCTACCCTGTGGAGTATACATCCCCAGCAAACCCTGGCCGTCTACCTCCATCGAGCGTAGTTCCAGTGCCACGGCAGGAGTTACCCAAGTGTCTTCCAGACGGGTAGCCTATTGGTGGGCCCGCTATACTGTTGCCCACCACTTGCGACAACCCAGATTCCGGGGTCCTACAGACACTTATATAGTATGAGGCTCCCCGCACTAAGATGGGTAAACTTCAAACTAAGCCCCGTCCCACTCCAGGGTAATGTGGTTGCACGGGGTAATTGCTTCGAGCGACTACAAAGAAACACCAATGTCCTTTATGAACCACCAACCCACTTCTTCCATAACCCAAGTGTCCATTTGCCCAAAAATCATTTAGAAAACATTTCAGTGGAGTAGATACTACCCCAAGGTTTTCGTAACCATTTTCGAGAACTTTCTGAGAGTTTTCCCATCATAGAATTTTTGGCTCCACTACAAGTGTTTCTCAAAGACATCGATGCTAATCATTGAGTCTCTACAATCAGGGGTAATGGATAGGTGTTAAGGGAGTCATCCCCCATGGAT
This sequence comes from Dactylis glomerata, assembly GCA_007115705.1. Taxonomy (NCBI): domain Eukaryota; kingdom Viridiplantae; phylum Streptophyta; class Magnoliopsida; order Poales; family Poaceae; genus Dactylis; species Dactylis glomerata. The sequence continues at coordinate 2,543,916 of QXEO01000406.1, read as the reverse complement.
GATAACAATGTGACTTGTGGAGCGAAGCTGCCAACTATTGCTATCTAGGGACAAATAGCAATATAAGAAAAACAATGCATAGTAATAAGAGGAGAGTAGAATAATGCATAGTGTTGTGATAGGATTCAGATATGCAACAAGTAGATGGCTTGCCTTGGTTGGCTTGACCCTGATCACCCTCCTCCTGGTACTCAAACACTTCTCCCTCCTCTGCACAGTCGTCGTTCGATTCTATCGCCAGAAAAAGGAAACGAATACACGCACGATAAGCATTCATGCATACAAGGGATTTCATCCAGCAATCAACACACACTTAAGTATTTGAGTATCAGAAGCAAACAAGTTTAGATAACAAAAATATATATTTTAGAAAAGAAACAATTATCAACATCACAACAAACAATTTCTAATTGTATCCTAATAATCACTCACAAGCAATCACTTGCATGCATAAACAGGCATTAAAACATGGCACCAACATATCTACTGACAACCCACAATATAACAGAACCATCATCACTGGAATCAAGTTTAAATAGTATAGAGGTAATTTAATAAAGATTTATCAATTCTAGAAATCACTAGAATAGCAAAACAATACCCTAAAATAATCTGTAAGTCCAAAAATCCTACCAGAGGTCATTTTGGAAAGCTACTGGAATGACTAATGCACCACAAGTGGAATCACTCCAAAATAAACATTATTTTGAGCACAATAAATCAATTACTACAGGATATTATTATCACCAAAGTAATTACCATAAACATTTCACACCTCCTAAAATAGTAAAACCAGTTTCTATAAATCAATAAATCAGTAAGGTGTCAGTGAAAATTGGTTTCACCAATTTTCAGTAAACAGAGCACCACATTTGCAGATATTGGTGAAAATCAATAGATCTAACATTAATAAACCACAGATAATGTCTAGGCCCCAATAATTTATGCATGCAGTACATCTAGGTAAAGATTAACTTCAAGAGCTCATAGAAATTGAAATCACTAGATTTTGATGCACAAAACAATTTCTATGAATTTTTTAACCTTGCAAGGATTTTCAGAAAAAGGAAAATCAATTCTCTGAAAAAAATGAGATCGGGCCGGGGGCGTCGGATCTGAGCCAGGCCGGCCCAATCCTGGCGGCCTGCCCGGGCTGGCTCACCCGAACCGGTATGCTGCCGTCAGATTTGGATCCAACGGCGTGCGGCCTTTCTTCTCCGCGCGACAGCGCATGCACGCGAGCCCAGCAGCTCTGGCTAGGGTTTGGTGAGGCGACGCTTACCGTGGGGCTCCTGGTGGTCGGCGGCGGTTGGATCGGCGGCGGAGGGGTTCAGGAGGTGAGGGGGGACCAGCAGGCGTGCATGCAGAAGGTTTGGTGCTCGCAGGGGGTGTCAGCGACGTTCCGATAAGCTCCAGCGATGGCGGGTGATGTCGACGGCTACTGCCTGTCATGAGAGCAGAGATGGAGAGGGTGAGATCTAGAGGATGATGGCGAGCTTTGAAAAGTAAGGAGAGAGCAGAGACTCCGGCTAGATTCGACTGCAACCTTTACCGTCACTGTCGATGATCTAGCCGAGGCTCTCGGGTTCTCCGGTGATTGATTCGCCTCGGCTTCACGGCGGCGAGGTCCTGCAGATGAGTGAGAGCGGCTAGGGGGCAAATGGCGGGAAGGAGAGGTTTCCAGAGGGAGCTCCTGGCTTATAAACAGAGGAGGTGGGGGTGGTCTACGGTGCACCGCGTCGGAAACGATTGGCCGTCGCTGGCGGTGGTCTGGGGCAGCATTGTGCGCTAGGTGCAGGGGTTTAATCGGTTTCGTCGGTGGCTGCGTGGTTCGGTCAAAACACGCGCGGTTTCAGTCGGGGTGCGATCGGATTCAGGTTTGGCTCGGTCGTGTGCGTGCTCGAGGAGGCTGGGCAAGGGTGGCGTCGTGCTGGTGGCATGCTGTCGTGCAGGTTCTGGTGCGGAGCAGGGCCAGGCGGCTTGCAGGTGCGCGGGAACACACTGCACGCTCTGCGCGTGCTGGGCGGCACAGGGGTGTCAGGTTGGCATGGTCGGGGCGGCACGCACGGTAGGCCTCGGGCTGGTTTAGCCTGGGGAATTGATCCCTGGGGTCGGTGTGAGGCTGACGGTGAAACGATGGCACAGGAGGTGGCCAGCTGCACCTTGCCCAAGCATGGCGCCCACGGTCAGCGTTGGCGACGCCCAGTGTGCAGGAAGGGTGGCGATGGTGGGTCTCTGTGGCATGGGGTTGGGGTAGGGTTTTAGCAAGGTGGTGTGTGTCGATTGGGGGTCGATGGCAGTGGCTTGGTGAGATCAGAGAGAGAGGGGGGTTTAGCAGAGAGGGAGAGGGGTCGATTGCCTCGGGCTTCTCCTGCTCCCCTCGATTCCAACTGCAAACGACAAGAGGGAGAGATTTGCAAATCTCTGGACTACAGAAGGAAATGTCCAGCAGGTCTTCTCCCTCCACTTGGTCGGTTTGCAAAGGAGAGTAAAAGAGAAAGAGAGAAAAACATGGGATAAGGTCTTCACGGCCGAAATTCAAATTTGAAATTTGAATCCTCCAAATAGATTTGAAAATTGAGTTTGAATAGTTTCCAGTGGTGTCTAAAGTGCTCAAGTGCACAAGACCCAAGTTTAGAAATTTTTGAACTAGATAAGCTAGGGTTTTGGAGAAACTCCTATTTCCAAACAAAGGAGCAAAAACAAAAGAAAAGGAAAAGGAAAGAGAGATGATCTCACACATGATCTATACTTAGGATTTTTGGTGCACACCATTATGAGCTAGGGTCAAAATATGCTGCATAAAATCATAGCACACTTCCTAGGTAAAAACCATGTGTTGAAAAGAAAACAAGGTTTAAGTAATGAACAATCTCACATGAAATTATAGGCATACACACTAGCACACACATGCAATCATGCATTACATAGGGCACATATACATTACTAAGCAAAAGTTTTTTAATTACCCACAAAAAGCAATTAAGTGAAGTTTTAACTTGGGCAACAAAAGTGGGGTGTTAAAGACCTTCCCCCCTTAAAAGAATCTCGTCCCGAGATTCCGTAGCTAAGCGTGAAGTAGACCGGGGAATTCTCGTCGAAGATAATCCTCACGTTCCCAAGTGGCTTCGTCTTCAGTTTGATTACTCCATTGCACCTTATACATCTTGATCTTGCGTCTACGGGTAAGACGAACGTCTTCTTCAAGAATGCGGATAGGTCTCTCCCGGTAAGTGAGGCCGGAGTTCAGGTCGAGGGAGTTGTGGTCGATCTCGGTGAAGGTCTCCGGTTTGTTGGGAACTTGAAGGCATTTGTGGAGTTGCAACACGTGGAAGACGTCATGGAACTCGGATAGTTTTGGGGGTAGCTCCAGTTTGTAGGACATGGTGCCCTTACGTTCCAAGATCTTGAATGGTCCAATGTACCAGGGTGCAAGTTTACCTTTGACGTGGAAGCGTTGCATACCCTTGAGTGGTGTGACTCGAAGGTAGACAAAGTCTCCCACATTAAAGGTGACAGGTCTCCTCTTTGGGTCAGCATAACTCTTTTGTCGGGACTGGGCTGCTTTCAAACAGTTGCGGATGAGCTGAACTTGCTCCTCGGCCTCCTTGATAACATCGGGTCCAAATACTTGACTTTCTCCAGTCTCGGACCAGTTGAGAGGGGTACGACACTTGCGTCCGTAGAGAGCTTCAAAAGGGGCCATTTGCAAACTGGCTTGGTAGCTATTATTGTAGGAAAACTCCGCAAATGCCAGAGAGTCCTCCCACTTGGTCCCATAGGACAAAATGCAGGCTCGCAACATGTCTTCAAGGATTTGGTTTACCCGCTCTGTTTGACCTCCGGTCTGTGGGTGATAGGTTGTGCTGAACGAGAGCTTCGTGCCTAAGGCTTCGTGAAGTTTGTGCCAAAATCTTGAGGTGAATTGAGTGCCCCGATCGGTAACGATTACCTTAGGCACTCCATGAAGGCTAACAATTCTGGACATGTACAGGTCGGCTAGGTCTCGGCCTTTATGGGTGGTCTTGACAGGTAGAAAATGGGCGACCTTGGTCAGACGGTCAACGATAACCCAGATGGAGTCGTGACCTCGATTTGATCTAGGCAGCCCAGTGATGAAATCCATTCTGACTTCCTCCCATTTCCACATTGGCACCTTCAAGGGCTGCAATAAACCTGCAGGCTTTTGGTGCTCAGCCTTGACTCGCTGACAAACATCGCACCGGGCAATATAGAAAGCTATCTCCCGCTTCATCCCGTGCCACCAAAACTGCTCCTTCAGGTCCTGGTACATTTTTGTGCCTCCGGGATGAATGGAATAAGGGGTATCATGGGCCTCCTTCAGAATGGACTGCTTCAACTCCTCGATGTTAGGAACACACAGGCAGCCATTATTCCATAGCACACCTTCCTGGTCGATGGAGAACCCAGGTAATTCCTCTCGTCCCATCCTACGCTTGATACCTTCAATGCTTTCATGTCCCCTCTGAGCTTCCTTAATGATGTCGGTGAGTGTGGGTCGAACTTCAAGGTTCGCTAAGAAACCATGGCTTACAAGCTGAAGTCCGAACTTCTTGAACTCCTCGCATAAGGTTGGTTGGTGGGTTCTTAATATGGCATTTAGAGAACAAGGTTCTCGGCTGAGGGCATCGGCGACCACATTCGCTTTACCAGGATGGTAATGAATGCCTAGGTCGTAATCTTTAATAAGTTCAATCCATCTCCTTTGTCTCATGTTCAACTCTTTCTGGGAGAAAATGTACTTTAGGATCTTGTGGTCGGTATAGATCTCACAACGGTTTCCCATAAGGTAGTGTCGCCATGTCTTGAGAGCATGGACAACGGCGGCAAGCTCAAGGTCATGAGTAGGGTAATTTAACTCATGAGGGCACAGTTGACAGGATAGGTAGGCAACAACCTTGCCATCTTGCATAAGGACACTTCCAAGACCAAGCTTGGAGGCATCGCAGTAGACGTCAAAGCTCTTGGTAATGTCGGGCATGGTCAAGATAGGAGCTGACACAAGTCTCTTCTTGAGCTCTTGGAAGCTCTGCTCGCACTTCTCAGTCCACTCAAACTTTTTATCTTTCTTGAGTAGCTGAGTCAATGGGCGGGCAATGCTGGAGAATCCCTCTACAAACTTTCAGTAGTATCCGGCTAATCCAAGGAATGCTCGGACTTCGGTGGGGTTGGTTGGGGCTTTCCTTTCCATGATGGAGGTGATTTTTGAGGGGTCAACGGATACTCCACCAGCTGAGAGTACATGGCCAAGGAATCCAACCTCTTTCAGCCAAAATTCACATTTGCTGAACTTGACGTATAGTTGGTGTTCACGCAGGGTTCCCAATACTAGCCGCAGATGCTCTGCGTGCTCTTCCTCGGTCTTAGAATAGACCAAGATATCGTCGATGAAGACCACCACAAACTTGTCAAGGAATTTCATGAATACCATATTCATGAGATTCATGAAATAGGCAGGGGCGTTGGTTAGGCCAAAGGACATGACGGTGTACTCGAATAAGCCATAGCGAGTGGTGAAGGCAGTCTGGGAATGTCAGACTCTCGGACCTTCAGCTGATGATATCTTGGAGAACACTTTGGCTCCATTCAGCTGATCAAACAGGTCTTCAATCTTCGGGAGAGGGTATTTATTCTTGATGGTCACTTCATTGAGTTTACGGTAATCCACACACAGTCGTATGGTACCGTCTCGCTTGTCCACAAATAGAATAGGTGATCCCCATGGTGAAGCGCGGGGACGGATAAGGCCTTTGCTGAGCATGTCAGCAAGTTGCTTCTTTAACTCTTCAAGTTCTTCGGGGTTCATATGATAGGGTCGCTGAGCAATGGGAGCTGTTTCGGGAATCAACTCAATTACGAATTCGATATCCCGGTCAGGGGGCATACCTGGCAACTACTCAGGAAAGATGTCCGGATACTCACATACCACCGGAACTTGATCGAGAGTCGGTCCAGAGACAGACTTCTTGTAGTAGGCTCTACGAGATGGCATAGTCGCAATGTGCTCAATCTTAACTCCTTCACTATTGGTTACGGTTATCGCCTTCCGGGCGCAATCAATGTGCCCCTGGTACTTGGTCATCCAATCCATCCCAAGTACCACGTCCAAACCCTTGGTACCGAGAATAATCAGATCGGCTTGGAAGGATATGCCATGAATATCTATGGGTACCCCTTCGCAGGTCAAGTGTGCCCTAACTTGAGAACCGGGAATTTGAACTATCATGTTGCGAGTCATTTGGGACGCGGTCAACCCACCCTTGGACACGAACCTCTCGGTAACAAAGGAATGCGAAGCTCCAGAATCAAATAACACCTTTGCGGGAACTGAGTTGACGAGAAACATACCTAGAACAACATCAGGTGCTTCAGCAGCTTCCTCCGCAGTCACATGATTTAAGCGGCCTCTGGCATTGTTGGCTTGAGTCTTTGGGTTCCTTCCAGTGGGTCCACGGCCTTGACCCTGATTGGGTCTCGGCGCGCTGAGGCTCGGCACGGATGGTTTCTTCAGGGGGAATTCCTTAGAGAAATTCCCTGGCTGGCCACAGGTATAACAGCCACTTCCTTGGCTGTGGTTGATGGGGTTGAAGGTGTTGCGGTTTCCTCCAAAAGGATTTCCGCTGGTAGGGCGGTTGCTTGAGTACTGGCGGTTGGGGTTATTGGGCCTAGGAGCCTGAGAGGCGAATCTCTGAGGGGGTGGCGCAGACCTTGTTGGGGGCATGCTGCGGGATCTCTGACTGCTTGATCCACCCTGACTCATCATTCTCCTCTTCCGGCTTTCACGGGCAGCCTTGTTCTTGTCCTCGACCATAATAGCGGCGTCAACCAGGGACTCTAGATCATTGTAGGGCACGGCGACCATATAGGGCTGCAGGTCTTCCTGAAGTCCATTCATGAAGCGCTCCCGCTTCTTCTCATCGGTGTCGATGTCGTTAGGGGCATACCTCCCCCAGGTGGTGAACTTGTCGAGGTATTCGGTGACACTCATACTTCCTTGCTTGAGGTTAAGGAACTTGTCACGCATAATCTTGATGAGTCCAGATGGAATGTGGGCCTTGCGGAACTTGGTCTTGAAGGCTTCCCAAGTCATCACTTGGCCCTCGGGCTGCATGGCACGGACATTCTCCCACCATGCGCCTGCTGCGCCAGCTAGGAAATGGGTGGCGTAGAGCACCTTCTCGTTTGCTCCAACTCCCGCATACTCGAGCTTGTTCTCGATGGTGCGGAGCCAGTCGTCAGCGTCCAGGGGTTCGGTAGACTTGGTGAATGTTGGCGGGTTGGAGTTTTGGAAGTTCCTAAGCGTGTTACGGGGTTCCTCATCATCGTTGCCACCATTGTTGTTGTGGCTGGTGGCCATCTGGGCGAGTTGCTGGAGTGTGGCTAGGTTGGCTTGACGCTCGGCGCGTGCTGCTTCACGCTCCTCCAACAGGAGCCGCAACACCTGCGTCATGTCGGGCTCAGGAGGTGGGGGCGGGTTGTTGCCAGCGTGGGCACGAGTCTCCGAAGCCATTCTGGAGAGGAGTGAATTGGTGATATTTATAACAAGGAAAACTTATGCAGGTTTCATAAGAGAGAAAGGAACTACACTCATGCATAGCATACATCCATGGCAACCATACATAACATGCTCCAACAACCATGCATAACAAGTCCATGCATACATAATATATGCAAGCAAAAGGGTGCCAAACATGTCCAGGCACACACACATACCACACATAGTCTCATACATCCAACATAGCAAATGCTTCTAAGTAGACCATACAACACGATGCGCAAAAGGGAGAAATCTAATAGCTACGTGGTAGCCTACGTGAGAGGTAGGGTGGTGGAATCTACTCGTCGCCGCTAACGTGGGGAACTAGCTCTCGGGGTCCTCCTCGCTAGGAGTCTCAGGAGCGTAGAAGTCGAGGATAGCGTTGCGGTCATCACCACTCTTGCTACCACGGTCGTCATCGTCGGTGCTCGCGGGCTCCTCATCGAAGGCCTCCTGGTGGTCGTCGTCGCGGCCAAGTACCTCCTCGTTCTCCTTGCGAAGCTCGGTGGTCTCCTCCTCCAACTCGGACACGTGGCTCTCAAGAGAGGCCAAGTGGTCCTCCAACTCACGGACGCGCCTCCTCAGAGCCTTGTTCTTCTTCACGATCTTCCTCTTGGCAGAGAGAAGACAGTGACGTGAGAAGATAGACTCCTGGAGGTCCTCATGAAGAACAGCGAGCTCGAGTCCCCTCTCGTCGGCAACCATCCGGACATGGTCCAGATGCTCCTGCGTGTGGTGCAGGATAGCCTCAGTGTGACAGAAGTGGCGGCTGAAGGGAGTGTGCGCCGCGGCCTGATGGGGAAAGCCATCGGCGTCGACCCTCCCGTAGTGCTCATAACGAGTCCCAAGTAACTCGTCGTAGTGGAGGTGGACGAGGCGCGAGATGGCGTGACGCAGAACGCGCATCAGGCCATCACCCCAGTTGCGCTCGGTCACCTCAAAGGTGAACTCCGGTGAGGTGGGCGGAACCTCCTTCCCGCGAACCTGGCATACCACACGGATAGCCAGCTCGCGGGTGCCCTCCTCGAACAGCTGATAGCCTCGCACCTCAGGACGCGGTCGTCCGAGGCGCGCGGTCAACTCCACCAAGTCCCTCTCGAAGACCAGCACGTCCTCGTGGGTACCAACCTGACGGTGCGCGGTAAGAGCATCCATCTACACAATTTTTTTAGTAGAGTTTATTAATGACTTACCCAAGTGTGCAAAATTTATACATAAGTAAAAACTTAAATTTAAATGCAAGTAATTAAGGATGCTTGATACGTCTCCAACGTATCTATAATTTTTGATGCTCCATGCTTGTTTTTACACCATTTGTCTATTGTTTTGTTACACTTCGTGGCACTTTCATGCATTTTCTGGAACTAACCTATTAACGAGTTGCCACAGTGCCAGTTCCCTGTTTTCTGCTGTTTTTGTGTTTCAGAAGTGATACATAGGAAATATTCTCGGAATTGGACGAAACAAGTTCCTGAAGTCTTATTTTACCCGGAAGCTTCCAGAGATCCGAAGAGGAGTAGGAGGTGGGCCACCAGGGGCCCACACGCCTAGCTGGCGTGGCCAGGCCCCTGGCCGCGCGAGCCTGGCGTGAGGCCACCTGGTTCCTCCTCTGACATCGCCCCTTCGCCTATAAAGACCCCCCAACGGAAAAAACCTAAGTACCGGATCAATTTTCCAGAACACATCGCGATCCGCCGCCGCCGTCGACCCGAAGATCGGGAGGGTCCAGAAGCTCTTCCCGGCACCCTGCCGGAGAGGGGAATCGCCACCGGAGGTCTTCTTCGTCACCATGCTTGCCTCCGGAGTGATGAGTGAGTAGTCTACCTTGGACTATGGGTCCATAGCAGTAGCTAGATGGTTGTCTCCTCCACCATGTGCTTCATGTTTAGATCTCATGAGCTGCCCTACATGATTGAGATCACCGTTATGTAATTCTACATGTTTGGTTTGTTGGGATCCAATGAATATTGGTGTTTATGATTAAGTTGCTGTACTGAATATTATCTTTTGTTATCTCTATGTTGTTTATGATCTTGCATGCTCTCCGTTGTTAGTAGCTATCTTGGCCGAGTAGTTGCTAGTGACTCCAAGAGGGGGTATTTATGCTCGATAGTGGGTTCATGCCTCTATTTAATCTGGGGGAGTGACAGAAACCTCTAAGGTTGTAGATGTGCTGTTGCTACTAGGGAGAAAACAACATTCATATGCTCAAGGGCATATGCTTTGTTTACATTACACACTTTGCTTAATGGAATTATCTGTTGTTTGCAACTTAATACTTGTGGAGTTCTCGGATTGATTCACCACAAGTGGATTATTACTCATAGATGCAGTTGGATGGCGGTCTATGTATTTTGTTGTAATGCCCAGAGTAAATCTCATAGTGATCCTCTTGACATATCACGTTTATCTTTATTCTATCAATTGCCCAACTGTAATTTGTTTACCCAGCATGTGTTATTTATCTTATGGAGAGACACCACTAGTGAACTGTGGACCCCGGTCCTATTTCCATCATATTGCTATCACCTGTTTACTTTACTCGGACCGTTTACTTTACTCGCATATTCTATTGTTTTCCACTCGATACGCTCATAACCTTTGTTTCAAGCAAACTGGTGAGATTGACAACCTCATCGCAAGTTGGGAACGAAGTACTTGGTTGTGTTGTGTGCAGGTTCCACGTTGCAGCTAGCAAGCAAAGCTTGGACGAGGCGCCATATATAAATTGTCCTGAGCTGTCGCAAGCTAGCAAGCATCACCTTCAGTCGTTTGTCTCTCCTCTCCAAGAACGATAAACCTTGGTTTCTTAACTGAGGGAAAACTAGCTGCTATACTCATCATACCTTCCTCTTGGGGTTCCCAACTGGCTGGTCATTCACCACGCACAAGGACCGTCTGCTACATGTCAACTTGGCACCAGCAGCTCATTTTCTGGCGCCGTTGCTGGGGAGGAAGTAGAAGACTTCTGCGAGGGGAGTTTTCGCACGCACATTCTTTACTTTGTTATTGTTTTGCTTTGCTTTATTTATTTTACCTGCATCGTTTTATATCAAACACCCCAAAAAATTAGAATCCTTGGTAGTTGTTATTTCTTTACTTTTAGTTTATCATGTTGATCCCTAAGTACGTTCTGGAGGACCTCTCAGTAGGTAGTGGTTCGATTATTGGCAAAAGTAACATTGAGGAGTTCTTTAATCACATTAGTATGCATAAGGAAGTTGAGGAAAAGTCTTTGGTTGAGCTAGCTCCTAGTTATGAAGTTGCTTCTGCCCATTTAGTTCACATGTTAGAAGCTAGGTTTGCTAGTCTTAATCCTTTTATGCAATACATGTTCCTTAAGCTTCATGAAATTGAGGATCCCGAAAAGAAAGCTTTTATCTTAGAAACCTTGCGCATAGAATTTAGAGATGTTGCAATTGAAGCTAGAAAAGTTCTTAAACGTTTTAATAAACTCGGTTCACCTATAAAGGTTATTAGTACGAACAATGAAGGAGCCGAAGTACCTATACCTTGCAAGCTCTTGGGATTGTGTGAAGCTTTCGAAAATAATTTTGACTGGATCTGTCCTAAAAATCTTTTTGATGAAGATAGTGTACCAAAGCATGATCACAAAGGGTCTTCTAAAACTTATGTGGATGAAATACAATGCCTTATTGACAAGACCTCTGCAGTTGATCTTGATGCTTCATCAGTTGATATTACTTGATTCGCAATTTTCTGCGCCTAGCTCAAAGGCGTTAAAGAAAAGCACTCTTGGGAGATAACCCAATGTTTTTACTTTCAGTACTTTTTTCTTTTATTTGAGTCTTGGAAGTCATTAATACTGTAATGACTGCTCCTTATCTTGTTTATTTCGTTTTTGTGCCAAGAGAAGCCTCTAATTCGAGTGAGATAAAGATTTGGGGATGTTGCTGTCCTGAAACTGTTTTTGGTGCTGCACCGTAAAAATTCGTATAAATTCTCTGTATATCTTTTGAACCTGCGATTTCTTGTGCATATGCCCCAGGTTATATCCAAACTTTTGTTAGTTGAACACTTTTTGATTTGAGCAACAGAAAACCCCTCAAAAATTCGTCCTTTGTCAGCTCTTCAGTTTTGACAGATTTCTGCCAATATTTGTGTTTGCCACTTTATCGCTTTCTTTTGAGTTCTTTTGGTCACGGAACTTTTAGATAAGTTGCTACAGTAGTACTTGCTATATATGTGGTGGTTTTGAGTTGAAACCTGAAGCAAAAAGAGGGTTGATTATATGTTATGCTTGCACTAATGTTGCTAATAGAATTGTGTTTAGTTTTGTATGAAGGAAGTTTTCAAGTGTAGGGATTGGAGAATGATGAGATGAGTTGAAGAATGGACAAAATCTCAAGATTGGGGATGCCCAGCACCCCAAGAAATATCCAAGAAGTACAAGCGTCAAAGCTTGGGGATGCCCCCGAGGCACCCCTTCTTCATCGGCAAAAATCAGGTCACCTTTCAAAACACTATATTTTTATTGCTTCATGCACTATGTGTTTTTCTTGGAGCGTCAGTTGTTTTAGTTTTCTTAGTTAGTTTAGTTTGTTTGTTTGCTGCAATAAATGGTTGGACCCCAACAAATTTCCTTTGGAGGAGATGTACTCGTTTTCATTTGCAAAGAACACTCTAGTTTTCACTCTTATTAAAAATCGAGCGTTCTTCTTTTTCTGCTACTGCTTTTGGTTTTCATTTTTGCCTTGATTTGCATTCAGACCTTGTCATATCTTTTCATCAAGGTGTATTTTTGCCTCTGATATTTATTGGTTTTCATCAAAAGAGGTGTTTATAAAAATTTCAAATAGTGTTGGAAAAGAGAAAAAGCTTTGTGCAAAATAGTGGTACAAGAAGGAGCTTGTGTTGACTGCGGCTTAGGCTTTTTCATGTCATGCTTGATGTCTTTTTGATAGTATGCTTAGTGGTTTTGCTGTAGCATGACTTGTCTCAAATAACTGAGATTGCTTAATGAGCCTTTGAAAAAATCATGCGTTGTTTTTATTGTTTGGAAGCATTATTTTGGTTTTCTCCTTGATGCTTTATTTGGGTTGACTTGGCGCATGCTCACACATGTTAGACTCTTACAAAGTTGCCATTAGCCTTCATGATCATTTAGTTTTTGACTTTTGATGCCATCTTATGCTTCTTTTAATGTCGCTTTGTCGCTTTGCAAGATTATGGCCATTATTGCTCTCTTAGTTGGTCGCTCCCAATCTTTTGCTAGCCCTCGCCTTGTACTGAGTATGAGCTCTACTCGTGCATCCAACTCCTAAAAGCCAAAGTTTTCCAAAGTGTCCACCATACATACCTACTAGCAATTTGCTATTCCAAGTAAATTTGACTTGCTTTTATTTTCTCTTCAAATTAAACTCTTACCAGTGTTATGCGAAATTCGGTCAGTAAAGCTCTCACGAACCGGAAGGCACACTTTACTTTTTCCTGTTCTTAAAAATTTGACATTGTGGTCTCTTATGTTGAGTTGTTATGCTTGCAAGTAGTAAGTTGGATTCTAGCCCAGCCATGCTGTCATGGGGCAAGCTTTCAACATTGCACTTCTTATTTGACTTGATATCGTGATCTTTTGTTTATGGATGCCCGCGGTGTGAAATAAATTGGGAATCTTGTGGGGATCATGGAGTTTGTATATGTGTTAGGGAAACGCCGGGCCGCCAATCTAAGCCATGCATAATTCATGGTGGAAATTTGCAGCATACCCATGGTGAACATTCAGCGACGCATCTCACAATAAAAAGCTAAACAAAAGGCAAATAAAAGAGATGTCGAGGTGTTCATTGTCTGCTTGTCCTGTCATTTTGGTGTGGGCTTGTTCCATGTCATCGGGCATGGATGTACCCCATTGGCGGTTCTCAGTGATATGCATATACTTACAATGACAAGAGCCTTGCTTGGGACTCTAAGTAAAGTAGCATGAGGTTTGGGTACTCGGATTCATGGGGCACGAGGTTTTCAACTTATGATTTGTCAAGCATATGCATCATAATTGTTCTCGCATTAACTTTAACCATTCAAGATGCTTATGATGGGGGCAACCATAATTTTTGAAGGTTATAAAACTTGCAATCACTGCTTCCCTCTGCGAAGGGCCTTTCTTCTACTTTTATGTTGAGTCACCACCTTCTTTCTTTATGCACCATTAAGAGAGCATAGTTGTCATTCTTAGTGTAATATGCATTGTCCCAAAGTTCATTGATTGATTCATATTGTTGGTTTCACTTGTTCTTAAATTATTTGTATCTAGTCGCCCTCTTAAACTTGAAGGTGTCCTATGCATTTATGTGTTGCTCTCTTTGAAGGACAAGCTGAAAACCATTTGTATGTTTTTCCTTATGATTTGAACACACGTTTGACTTTCATTGTTTCATTTTCATGATCTTTTGTTTGTGTTCATTTGCATGTTTACAACATGGTTGCTAAGTTTTTATTGTCAAGATTATATCTTTCATACCCATGTTTTAAGTTCTTATGATCCCAGCTCACAAAATGCTTACATATATGATCAAGATTGTGTAGGTGCATGTCACCTCAAAAATTATTCTTTTGTTATCACTTACCTACTCGAGGACGAGCAGGAGTTAAGCTTGGGGATGCTTGATACGTCTCCAACGTATCTATAATTTTTGATGCTCCATGCTTGTTTTTACACCATTTGTCTATTGTTTCGTTACACTTCGTGGCACTTTCATGCATTTTCCGGAACTAACCTATTAACAAGTTGCCACAGTGCCAGTTCCCTATTTTCTGCTGTTTTTGTGTTTCAGAAGTGATACATAGGAAATATTCTCGGAATTGGACGAAACAAGTTCCTGAAGTCTTATTTTACCCGGAAGCTTCCAGAGATCCGAAGAGGAGTAGGAGGTGGGCCACCAGGGGCCCACACGCCTAGCTGGCGTGGCCAGGCCCCTGGCCACGCGAGCCTGGAGTGAGGCCACCTGGTCCCTCCTCTGACATCGCCCCTTCGCCTATAAAGACCCCCTGATGGAAAAAACCTAAGTATCGGATCAATTTTCCAAAACACATCGGGATCCGCCGTCGCCATCGACCCGAAGATCGGGAGGGTCCAGAAGCTCTTCCCGGCACCCTGCCGGAGAGGGGAATCGCCACCGGAGGTCTTCTTCATCGACATGCTTGCCTCAGGAGCGATGAGTGAGTAGTCTACCTTGGACTATGGGTCCATAGCAGTAGCTAGATGGTTGTCTCCTCCACCATGTGCTTCATGTTTAGATCTCATGAGCTGCCCTATATGATTGAGATCACCGTTATGTAATTCTACATGTTTGGTTTGCTGGGATCCGATGAATATTGGTGTTTTATGATTAAGTTGCTGTACTGAATATTATCTTTTGTTATCTCTATGTTGTTTATGATCTTGCATGCTCTCCGTTGTTAGTAGCTATCTTGGCCGAGTAGTTGCTAGTGACTCCAAGAGGGGGTATTTATGCTCGATAGTGGGTTCATGCCTCTATTTAATCTGGGGGAGTGATAGAAACCTCTAAGGTTGTAGATGTGCTGTTGCTACTAGGGAGAAAACAACATTCATATGCTCAAGGGCATATGCTTTGTTTACATTACACACTTCGCTTAATGCAATTATCTGTTGTTCGCAACTTAATACTTGTGGAGCTCTCGAATTGATTCACCACAAGTGGATTATTAGTCATAGATGCAGTTGGATGGCGGTCTATGTATTTTGTTGTAATGCCCAGAGTAAATCTCATAGTGATCTTCTTGACATATCATGTTTATCTTTATTCTATCAATTGCCCAACTGTAATTTGTTTACCCAGCATGTGTTATTTATCTTATGGAGAGACACCACTAGTGAACTGTGGACCCCGGTCCTATTTCCATCATATTGCTATCACCTGTTTACTTTACTCGCACTGTTTACTTTACTCACATATTCTATTGTTTTCCACTTGATACGCTCATAACCTTTGTTTCAAGCAAACCGGTGAGATTGACAACCTCATCGCAAGTTGGGAACGAAGTACTTGGTTGTGTTGTGTGCAGGTTCCGCGTTGCAGCTAGCAAGCAAAGCTTGGACGAGGCACCATATATAAATTGTCCTGAGCTGTCGCAAGCTAGCAAGCATCACCTTCAGTCATTTGTCTCTCCTCTCCAAGAACGATAAACCTTGGTTTCTTAACTGAGGGAAAACTAGCTGCTATACTCATCATACCTTCCTCTTGGGGTTCCCAACTGGCTGGTCATTCACCACGCACAAGGACCGTCTGCTACACGTCAACTTGGCACCAGCAATGCTTAAGAATAAGGGAAGAGATGAGAGCAATATATATTTACCTTTGATATATAAAGCCATCTCTTTTAGTTTAAGAAAATAGTTTTTGGTTCGGTCTAACGCCCATGCTAAACTAGGGTTTCCTAAGGTCAGGATGGCTCTGATACCAACTCTCATCGGTGGGGACCCCGGCTTACCACCCGGGATTCCCGTTATGCATACAATTCATGATCCCAAGAAGACCGTCATGAATCCACATAACAGAGTTGGCATTACAGAGTACAACATCCATTACATAAATAAGTTGTTAATTCTTACATAGCCTCTTGGTTGAATACTAATGCCACGCAGGGCAAGTTCAACGGACACACTTCAACATAGGTAGCAGCGGATACACGCAGCGTAGTGACCCAAGTTAGGCCTACTACCCTATAGGCGACTGACCGGGAAATGAGTCCTAATTCGCACCGGCGTCGTCATACTCCTCATCATCTTCTTCATAGTCATCTCCAAAGTCTGGCCAAGTTAATAGCCAGGGACAAAGCCGTGAGTACATTTTGGAATTGTACTCGCAACCCATCTAAGGGAGAAGAAACGTTCACATGATATAAGGCTATAGCAAGGGTTGGCTTAGTTTCAGTGACTATGTGCTACTAACTTCTCGTGTCGATATAGCATGTCCCACGACATTTCTATATCCTTATTAAAGAAGACTTTTAGAAACTTTTAGTAAAATCTCTAGGAAAGGGGGAACTCTGTGAAAGGTAAGATCGGTGGCCAATCAAACATGACCACCTCAAGTCGTCAGCAGTACCCTCCGAGTACTCCGAACCACTTCCCGTGCCACGGCCGTACCCTCCAAGTACGCCGTCGGCACAAATCTCCATTTTCCAGAAAACCATTTCGAAAACCAAAAACCTGACATTGGGGAATGTAGTGATCTCCACAACCGTCCATAACCGAGGATGCGGCTATTCGAATAGATTTACACTCTGCAGAGGTTGTACACTTTACCCACACCATCCGATAAATCCGCCGGGATACCACCACGGACCGTCATACATAAGTATGCGGGGTTCGGATAATCGATCAAAGCCCTCCATCTATCCACCTTAGTACGGGAGCCTACCCTGTGGAGTATACATCCCCGGCAAACCCTGGCCGTCTACCTCCGTCGAGCGTAGTTCCAGTGCCACGGCGGGAGTTACCCAAGTGTCTTCCGGACGGGTAGCCTATTGGCGGGCCCGCTACACTATTGCCCACCACTTGTGACAACCCGGATTCTGGGGTCCTACAGACCCTTATATAGTACGAGGCTCCCCGCACTAAGATGGGTAAACTTCAAACTAAGCCCCGTCCCACTCCAGGGTAATGTGGTTGCACGGCGTAATTGCTTTGAGCGACTACAAAGAAACACCAATGTCCTTTATGAACCACCAACCCACTTCTTCCATAACCGAAGTGTCCATTTGCCCAAAAATCATTTAGAAAACATTTCAGTGGAGTAGATACTACCCCAAGGTTTTCGTAACCATTTTCGAGAACTTTCTGAGAGTTTTCCAATCCTAGAATTTTTGGCTCCACTACAAGTGTTTCTCAAAGACATTGATGCTAATCATCGAGTCTCTACAATCAGGGGTAATGGATAGGTGTTAAGGGAGTCATCCCCCATGGATGATAACAATGTGACTTGTGGAGCGAAGTCGCCAACTATTGCTATCTAGGGACAAATAGCAATATAAGAAAAACAATGCATAGTAATAAGAGCATAGTAGAATAATGCATAGTGTCATGATAGGATTCAGATATGCAACAAGTAGATGGCTTGCCTTGGTTGTCTTGTCCCTGATCACCCTCCTCCTGGTACTCAAACACTTCTCCCTCCTCCGCACAGTTGTCGTTCGATTCTATCGCCAGAAAAAGGAAACAAATACACACACGATAAGCATTCATGAATACAAGGGATTTCATCCAGCAATCAACACACACTTAAGTATTTGAGTATCAGAAGCAAACAAGTTTAGATAACAGAATATATATCTATTTTAGAAAAGAAACAATTATCAACATCACAACAAACAATTTCTAGTTGTATCCTAATAATCACTCACAAGCAATCACTTGCATGCATAAACAGGCATTAAAACATGGCACCAACATATCTACTGAAAACCCACAATATAACAGAACCATCGTCACTGGAATCAAGTTTAAATAGTATAGAGGTAATTTAATAAAGATTTATCAATTCTAGAAATCACTAGAATAGCAAAACAATACCCTAAAATAATCCGTAAGTCCAAAAATCCTACTAGAGGTCATTTTGGAAAGCTACTGGAATGAATAATGCACCACAAGTGGAATCACTCCGAAATAAACATTATTTTGAGCACAATAAATAAATTACTGCAGGACATTATTATCACCAAAGTAATTACCATAAACATTTCACACCTCCTAAAATAGTGAAACCAGTTTCTATAAATCGATAAATCAGTAAGGTGTCATTGAAAATTGGTTTCACCAATTTTCAGTAAACAGAGCATCACATTTGCATATATTGGTGAAAATCAATTGATCTACCATTAATAAACCACTAGATAATGTCTAGGCCCCAATAATTTATGCATGCAGTACATCTAGGTAAAGATTAACTTCAGGAGCACATAGAAATTGAAATCACTAGATTTTGATGCACAAAACAATTTCTATGAATTTTTTATCCTTGCAGGGATTTTCAGAAAAAGGAAAATCAATTCTCTGAAAAAAAAAAATGAGATCAGGCCAGGGGCGTCGGATCTGAGCCAGGCCGGCCCAATCCCGGCGGCCTGCCCGGGCTGGCTCACCCGAACCGGTATGCCGCCGTCGGATTTAGATCCGACGGCGCGCGGCCTTTCTTCTCCGCGCGACAGCGCATGCACGCGAGCCAAGCGGCTCTGGCTAGGGTTTGGTGAGGCGACGCTTACCGTGGGGCTGCTGGTGGTCGGTGGCGGTTGGATCGGCGGCGGAGGGGTTTAGGAGGTGAGGGGGGGACCAGCAGGCGTGCATGCAGAAGGTTTGGTGCTCGCAGGGGGTGTCAGCGACATTCCGATAAGCTCCGGCGATGGCGGGTGATGTCGATGGCTACTGCCTGTCATGAGAGCAGAGATGGAGAGGGTGAGATCTAGAGGATGATGGCGAGCTTTGAAAAGTAAGGAGAGAGCAGAGACTCCGGCTAGATTCGACTGCAACCTTTACCGTCACCGTCGATGATCTAGCCGAGGCTCTCGGGTTCTCCGGTGATTGATTCACCTCGGCTTCACGGCGGTGAGGTCCTGCAGATGAGTGAGAGCGGATAGGGGGCAAATGGCAGGAAGGAGAGGGTTCTAGAGGGAGCTCCTGGCTTATAAACAGAGGAGGTGGGGGTGGTCTACGGTGCACCGCGTTGGAAATGATTGGCCGTCGCTGGTGGTGGTCTGGGGCGGCATTGTGCGCTAGGTGCAGGGGTTTAATCGGTTTCATCGGTGGCTGCGTGGTTCAGTCGGAACACGCGCGGTTTCAGTTGTGGTGCGATCGGATTCAGGTTCGGCTCGGTCGTGTGCGTGCTCGAGGAGGCTGGGCAAGGGTGGCGTCGTGCTGGTGGCATGCTGCCGTGCAGGTTCTGGTGTGGAGCGGGGCCAGGCGGCGTGCAGGTGCACGGGAACACGCTGCACGCTCTGCGCTTGCTGGGCGGCACGGGGGTGTCGGGTTGGCATGGTCGGGGCGGCACGCACGGTAGGCCTCGAGCTGGTTTAGCCTGGGGAATTGATCCCTGGGGTCGGTGTGAGGCTAACGGCGAAACGATGGCATGGGAGGTGGCCAGCTGCACCTTGCCCAAGCATGGCGCCCACGTTCGGCGTTGGCGACGCCCAGTGTGCAGGAAGGGTGGCGATGGTGGGTCTCTGTGGCATGGGGTCGGGGTAGGGTTTTAGCAAGGTGGTGTGTGTCGATTGGGGGTCGATGGCGGTGGCTTGGTGAGATCAGCGAGAGAGAGGGGTTTAGCAGAGAGGGAGAGGGGTCGATTGCCTCGGGCTTCTCCTGCTCCCCTCCATTCCAACTGCAAACGACAATAGGGAGAGATTTGCAAATCTCTGGACTCAAGAAGGAAATGTCCAGCAGGTCTTCTCCCTCCACTTGGTCGGTTTGCAAAGGAGAGTAAAAGAGAAAGAGAGAAAAACATGGGATAAGGTCTTCACGGCCGAAATTCAAATTTGAAATTTGAATCCTCCAAATAGATTTGACCCAAGTTTAGAAATTTTTGAACTAGATAAGCTAGGGTTTTGGAGAAACTCCTATTTCCAAACAAAGGAGCAAAAATAAAAGAAAAGCAAAAGGAAAGAGAGATGATCTCACACATGATCTATACTTAGGATTTTTGGTGCACACCATTATGAGCTAGGGTCAAAATATGCTGCATAAAATCATATCACACTTCCTAGGTAAAAACCATGTGTTGAAAAGAAAACAAGGTTTAAGTAATCAACACTCTCACATGAAATTATAGGCATACACACTAGCACACACATGCAATCATGCATTACATAGGGCACACATACATTGCTAAGCAAAAGTTTTTTAATTACCCACAAAAAGCAATTAAGTGAAGTTTTAACTTGGGCAACAAAAGTGGGGTGTTACAGTATAGAATTGTGACATGTTACTCCCTATTCTGGAAAAGGAATTACGAACGCTGCGTGGGAAGGAACTATGCAAAAGTTCTAACAACCCACGAAGACTGATGAACATAGTTTTTATGAAATTAAAACTTGGATTCATGTAAGAAAACTATTTTCCAAAACCTGCATATGTTTGGAATTTCCTTTATTCCAAGCTATTGTTTTATTTAGCATGAAACACCATTTCCATAGAACTTGCTGAGTACGCCTGTACACAATCTATCCTCGAGAAACCTTGCTTTAGATTGTGAGAACAACGAAGATTTTTCTGACAATAGTGAGGAACAATACTACGAGGAGCCAGATATTTTTGGAGGAGTAGAAGTAGTGGACTATGTAATCGTTTATGGTACTAGCGACGAGGAACCGGACACTAAAGCATAGAACTATAGGGTAGTTAGTGAAGCATATCGACTGTTCATAAATAAGTTGCTCATGCTCGTAATGGTGCTATGCCTTATACTACCATTAGTAATTAGATTTGCAAGTTTGAGCTGGTTTTCAAATGAGACTCACACGTAAATTTGCGGACCCGCAATGTTTCAATTCTACCACTCTAAGGGATGTGATATTTACAGAATGGCACTTTCGTGAGTATTATACCAACGACTTGTACACTACACATGCAGTGGTGTGCTGGGTCACCGCAGCTGGTATCCGAGCAATGCTTCGAGCTTAGGTTGAATCACCTAGTAACCGGAATAGCCTGTAGGAGCCGAGAGTCGTTAAGATGAGAAATTCTCTAAGAATTATGATGGTTATTCAAATGAGAATATTCCGGTCATATACTTAGTGTTGTAATTCATTTGTCATACTTTGCTAAATTGTCGTGTTTTCTCTTTACAGTCCGGGAAGATGGGTGAGATGCCTGATCGGACCGCGATTGTGATAGAGTCTTGGGTTACTGACGATCATGGAGGTCTTGATGAAATCCTGAAGCAGTTGTTAGTGACTTGTAACTATTCCACTAAGGCACTTGTACGAGTGTTTGCTTACTCTGATGGAAGAATTCTGGTGAAGTATCAAGTTTCTGTTCAGTTACCACGAGAAATAGGAGCAGGGTTTTTACTACCATATGGAGAGTCTAGAATATCTGGGGTGGCTAGGGAAATAGCTTTCTTTGAGGCTATCACTGCTATCTGGGGATATGGTGCCAAGAAGCTAGCGGGAAGTGTCTTCATGACTATTCCGTGTGGTGATCTTGAGGAGGCACTGAATCGGGATCACGTCTCTCTCATTAGGGACACACCCGAGATGGCGACACGGTATCTAGACAATTGTACGTCATTGCTAGAGATCTACTATCTGCTCCACATCAACCTGGTGTCGGACTATGAGCAGTTATTAGATGAGTTTTCAGATCAGGACTTGGTATTGAGTTGAAGGAAACTCTACGAACAAGAGGTTGAGTATCAGCGCACTCACGTAGCACAGCAGGAGGAAGAGAAACCTATGGAGGAAGAGTTAGACGAGGATTTAGGAGATTCATAGTGGAGGACGGTGTCATGCCAGAGTAAAATTTGGAGTCATCTACACCTTATGAACCCTTCGTATCTAGAAAAGGTCATCACATCAATGACTATGGTTGGGAAGTGTCTAATTTGTATGAGCCCATTGTTCCTACGGGATGGGGTACGAACGATGAGGATCTACCTCGTTATGATGATGAGGCAGAGCCGAGCATCGGTGGGACCCAGTGGCAGGTGATAGACTTGAGGCAGCTTAATTTGGGTGCTCCGGGAGGAGAATTGAATTCGGCTGAGTCTATGGCAGAGATTGCTCTTTGTTTAGAGGCGTTGCTGTCGTGTTAGGAGGCTACTGCTAACTAGAGTAGGAGTGGTGATGGAGAGATGATGCCACTCACATGTTATTACACTAAGGATGAACGTCCTTTCTATCCTGATATGAAGAGGGAGGAACCTTGGTTGAAGATCGGTTGCATCTGGCGACAGGGAAGCAACCAACGAGTTTGTCAGCTATATATGAGTTATCTCCACATCGCCATCACCATCATCATCAGGCCTCCACCATCATCTACCCCTGCTCGCTGAGAAGATTGGGCCGCCCCTTATCACATATAATCCTCCTCACAGCCATCATTAGAACTTGGATTTTGTTTAGACTAAAAGTTAGCCAATTGCTGCAACTTCGTGTACCTGATTTGAGGCCAATGCCCAGATCAAGACCGCTATCAGAATCCCACCTTTCAAGAAAGCTTTCAACTTCATCCGCAATATCTTGATTGCATTATTATTTCTTACTTGTTCTCGATTTCAGGTAGGAATTAAGGCCCTCGCTAGTCAGGCGGATCGTGCATCCGCAAGATCGGTAACTCCTGGAGATTGTCCTAGTGATTACATTGGGGCACGAGCTTTGCACATGTAGTGAGATCGTCAAGCACGACCTCCACCAACAAATCAAATTATCATCATCTCATAGAAAGATCGGACACCTTTGCCTTGTCAGGTGATATCAGATTTGAGGTTGCTCGGTGAGATCCTACCGTTTTCATAGTTAGATTGATTTTCTTCCTCCTTTAGTTCAAGAAAAAGCCAAAAATATTTTAGGATTAAATCATACTGTCCCATAAACAGTCTTAGCGTTTGCAATTTTCCTTTTAGTGCATTGCATCGTTGAGTTTTCGTCTGCATAGTTGTGTCGAGTTGCTCGTCGTAATGTCTAGTCCCTCAGAGTTTTGAGTTCTGTTCATATTCGTCAAGCTGCCATAGTGTTGTTTCATCACCACCGCTTGCATATCGCCTCCACCTCTGCATGACCACCACCATAGCTTCCACAACCATCAAATCATCCGTCTGTATCACTTTTGTTATCAATTTCCATCCACACAATTTCGTTTTTGTGCTAGCTGCAGTCAACCAGCTTAAGATCTAGATCGAGATCTAATTTTTCTGTCCAAAAATAATAATAATAATAAATAAATAAAATCCGATCACCCTACCATAGAAACCGTCTAGGGTCAAGCGCCAGCAAAGAGCCGGAAGCAAAAAAAAATTGAAAAAAAACTGGCTCGGTTGAGAACAGAGATCGTCTCGGGTCAGGCGCGAGCAGCTCGCTCGCCCCAGAATTTTTTTTATGCCATTTTCTTCTCAGCTTTACCTGTGTGCCGTGCGGTGATTACATTGGTGTTCTAGGCTCGCATCTCTAGTCCGGTCTAGCTTAGGACCAGCACAATACCATCGTTGAGCATTTATTCAACTTGCATTGTTGTTTGGTTTCTTGCTAATCCTTGCTACCATATTTGTGGGGACCCCGGTTTACCACTCTGGAATACCCGATATGCATACAATTCACGATCCCATGATCAGTGTGTCATGAATCCACATATCCGAGTTGATAACAAAATTACATCATCCATTACAGTACCGAATAATATACTTACAATTGGTCACATGACCAAGTATGAAATTGTCACGCATGGCAAGTCTACAACTAAGCAGCGGATACCAAGCAGCATTGATGACCCACGTCATGCCTACTACCCTACAGGCAACTGACTAGGAGACATTCCTAGTTCGTACCAGTGTCGTCGTAACCATCGTCACCTTCCTCGTAGTCTTCTTCATAGTCTGACCAAGTTAATAGCCAGGGACAAAGCCATGAGTACATTTTGAATTGTACTCGCAAACCATCTAAAGGGGAGAGAACAATATGCAGTTTGGCTGTAGCAAGGAAAGGCTCTAGTCTAGTTTATTTTCTTTGAAAACACGGTTTTCTTGTGTCGATATAGCATGTCCAGAACCATGTTCTACGACATCTCTATATCCTTATCAAAAACATTTATAAAACAATTTTAGTAAAATCTCTAGGAAGGGGGAAACCCTTTTCTTTTCATAAACCAGGTCAATAAAACATGACCTTCTCCATTCATAAGACCAGGTCAATCACACATGACCATCTCCAATTCCTCGGCAGTACCCTACAAGTAC
This sequence comes from Dactylis glomerata, assembly GCA_007115705.1. NCBI lineage: Eukaryota > Viridiplantae > Streptophyta > Magnoliopsida > Poales > Poaceae > Dactylis > Dactylis glomerata. The sequence goes on along the minus strand of QXEO01000406.1, from coordinate 2,519,445 downwards.
TCCGAACCATACCTGTGCCACGGTAGTACCCTCCAAGTACTCCGTCCGGCACCCTTCTCCATTTTTTCGAAAACACTTTATAAAACCAAAACTGACATTGGGCAATGTAGTGATCTTTCCAACCGTCCATGACCAAGGACTCGGCTATTTGAATAGGTTTACACTCTGCAGAGGTTGTACACTTTACACACAATCATCCGGATACTCATCGTGTGGGCATTGTAACGACCCAAAAAAATCCCCAATATTAGAATTGCTTGTTATTTCTTTTTCGCGTCATCCTGACGTCATGCATCATATTCATGCATCTATCATCTTGCATATTTTGGTTAAACTAAAAATTATTTGGACTAAACTCTATTTTAATTTTGCTCCTATGGTTTTATAATAAAACCCTCCTCTCTCTTTTCTTATTTTGAACAAGAAATAAAAACTATAATCTTGCAAACTTGGAAATTGTTTTAAATCAAAATCAAGTTCTGAAAATGTTGTGGAACCCTTTTCCTCCCTCTCTGTTTCTTTCTTTGTTTCAATCGCTGTGTCATCTCTTTTCCTCTATTCTTTTATTTCCCCCTCATATTTGTTTTGCTGCAAATTCTGGGATGCCAAATCCTCTTCTTCCTTCGGCCCAGCTGGCCCATATCTAATTGAACACTCGCTGGTTATCTTGGTCATCGTACGGCAGCAGATCCATGGCATCCACGTCGACCAACTGATGGATGGGACGGCTGTCCCAGCGCGATTCCCTCCTTAAAACCTGCAGCCCTGCAACCCTAGCCTAGCTAACCCCCCTCCTTCCTTTTCTTCCGCCGCCAGGAGCCGTCCTGCTCGCTCTAGAGCATCACCAGGAGCTCGCGCAAGCGTGCAGCTTGCACTCCGTCGCCGAATCCGCTCCGTTCTCAACGTCTTCAATGTCACCGTGCCATGCTCCGTCGTCCGCAACTCTGCATCAGCGCCTCTGCTCCGTCCCACCGCACATCCTTCTTTGCCACGGCATCGCGCTGCTTCCACCGCTGGCTCCTTGCTTGTCTACTTCGACCAGCGCACCCTGGCGCGGCTCTACGGCTCTACCTCATCTCCGCCGTTCCAATCCACCCCCTTCACCCGAGCGCATATGTTCTTCCAGCACGTCCGTCGCGCGCGCGTCCCTGCTTATCCTCGACAAAGTTCTCATCTTCATCTCTGGCAGCCGTTGTTCCGGTGAAAATCGTGACCGCCGCGTCTTCTTCGCTGTCTTCGACCAAGCACGCACACGTCGTGGTGAGCCCCTCCTCTGATTCCTACTCTTCCTTGCTCTGGTTGCCTTTTCTTTAGACGCTGGTCTGATTGCTGCTGTCATTTCTGTCCGCCATGGTCGTCCTCCGCCCGACGGCCCGAGTTCGAGCTCGTGATCTTGCTGCTGCAAGCCCTGCGCCCGCATCGTCCTCGTCTCACTCCATTTTCCGGGAAACCCTCCGGTAACTGCCTCCACACCCGGCGCTCCGTCCCCGACGCCAAGGTCATCTCCCCCGTGTTCAGCTTCCTGTCTCTATCTCCGTTCAGGTTCAGTTTCAGTTTCAGTTTCGTCAGTTAACCTCCACTTTCTTCCCTCTTAATTGGAGACATCCTATTCTGTACAGATCGAGTTCAGTACCACAGTGGCCCGGTCCTTTGTTTCCGATCCTGAGATCCTGAGTTCGAATATCCATGGTGGCAAATAACGCCTAATCTTTTGCTCATTTTTGTTTCCCTATAAAACTGACAGCCGGTCCCCTGTCGTCAGCGGCTCGGGCTGGGTCTTCGTCCGGTGTAAAATGTCCTTGCGCCACTCATCCTTGTCAGCGGTCCAGTCAGCTCCCCTGGCCCGCGCATCCTCTCTCCGGCAAGCTCCTCCCTTGGTGAGAAAAGCTCCAGCGACCTTTCTGTTTTTCCAGGAATTTCAAAAAATGTTTGAAACTTGCTAAAATCATATCTTTTGAACCGTAACTCGAAATGAAAAGTGTTTTATATGTTTTTGGATCAGAAAAATATGAAGAATCTGAATATGACATCCATTTTCCTATTTGCATATTGCATCATATAATGACATGGTAGTTTGCATATCACCTAATACATAACATATGAAGTATTTGGGTATTACCAAATATGGTTACCCCACTTCATTTAATTTTGTGTAGCTCACACTTGCCTTGTCTTCGCCATGCTAATCAACATTTAAATTGTCGTGTAGTAAAACAACTTTAGCCATATATGTGTGTGTCGGAATTTCGATTCCGCTTAAATTGGATAAGTTGCATTGCATCATAATTGCCATGTCATGCATGCATGCTTCACATGATCATGCCGATTCTTTCTCCGTAGTAGTAAGTGTTGCATCCGTTGTTTGTTGTAGCGATTTACTTCTTCCCGGATAGGACGTTTCGTGGTGATGTGAGCAATGACAAGTTCTTCGGGCATTCTTCGACAATGTTTTTTCAAGCGAGCCCTTTTCTCTCTACCCATTTAATACTTTTTCTCTCGCTAGCTCTATATTCTAGCCTTGTGTCGCGATGCTTTGTTAGAGTCACATGTCCTATCCACCTGCTTATCCTAAGCAAAGCCATAGAACCTTTCTTACATCATATTAACCATGTGCTTGTTGTTTGAGTTGGCCTTGCGAGTCGTAGGCATGTTCTGGTGGTTTCAAGTGGTTTTATCTTATCGGGTTGGGAAAGTTATCACATGCTCTACTTTATGGATATATGTTGTTGCAGATATTCATGGCTTACTTTAATGTTAATATTTAAAATTGAATTAAGCAGAGGCATCGGTGAGTCATTTTGCTAGTTTTATGATGGCTCACTTGTGTCCCCTAGGACCCCGAGATCGCATGAACTGTTCTGAGACTGAGCGCTCTAACCACACGTGGGTACGTTTACGGGCCTCCCCTCGATCACTGCCGGAATCTACATACTTGTCCAGTGGCCACAACTAGTTCGAGGTATTTCCATTTGGTTCTTGTTGGGCGTGCAGCTTGTATCTTTCGGTCCAATTTTATTTTTGGGGAAGCCCAGTGAGCCTTGTAACCCCTTGTTCTGCACGCTCGTGTAGGTGCGGGACGACTGCAGGTGGACAACCTCCCCCGAAGAGAGGCTCTGGTCCATTTTGCAGCGCCGACGCAAACAGCTAGGTCTGTTCGGATATTCGGCCGGACTCTCGATACGGGTTAAACTTAGTCAGGTGGCTTCCTGGACTTGTTTGTGGTGAAGGAGAGTGCGAGTCGTGACTATCCTAATGGTGCACCCATTTTTATTAAGGGCGCGAGATTTGCCTAAAGGATTGATCGAACGTGCGGGTACATTTGGGCACCCCTGCAGGGTTAAATCTTTTCAAAAACCCGTGTCCGCGGTTATGGACGACTTGGAGCTGTACTACTCGATCATAGAATAACTTACACCTGCTATTCCATATTAATAAACTTGTGTAGTAAGTTAGCACAACTACAACAACAAACTTGCAATAAAAACTTGTTGACAGTGTGAGTGCCTTTGCAATTGCTTCCTCGTTGGTTGCGAAGGGGCAATGTCTCGGCTGGTTATGTTTGGTGCTAGTATCTAGTTGGTTACTTTTATGCGCTCTCTTACCTTATTCTATCTAGACGTAAGTTTTAGTGTCTCTGTAGTAAAGTTCTTTTATTGCCGCTAAGTCCACCATATAGCCTGTAGGCGAGCACAGCTGAATTCCAGTCTCGCGAGTACGTGCCTCGGTACTCACCCTCATTTTTCTTCTTTTTTCCTTTCTCTTTCTCCCTCCTTTTTCGGCAACCATTGGCCCGATCTTCACAGGTATGGGAGCGACGACGTTAGCAAGGTTACCCTTCCGGCTTGGCCTGGGCAGGGTTATGGACGCCATTTTTTATCTTCAGGCCTCTTAGACCCATTTGTATTCTTGTCCGTACTCAGAAACTATTTTGCTTTATGTATGATTTGGATCTTTGTATGTATATTTGGATATTTTGACTCGTGGAGGCTTCGTGGTTATACTGTATATTCTTTTGTGGGTTCCATCGTTAACTTGTGTAACTGTTGCTACCTTGATTCCACCCGCATTGCGTGCATGTTACACATACACGAGTCGCTTGGTGGTGCGTTTTCAAAGCGACATCATGTAGATTGTGGCGTGATCGCTATCATCTGCAAGGTGCCGATTTTGGGGCGTCACAAGTGGTATCAGAGCTCAGGTTTTGTCGATACCCATGGGTCTAGTCTGCCTGTAGGATAACCTTGCCAACTGACGTTGTTGTGTCTAGTGTCAAAACTATTTTGCTAAAAATGAGTTGGATAGATCTGAGTAGCTCTGCATTTTACTCCTTACCTTCTTTGCTTTCTTCTCTTACCTTTTCGAGTTTTGAGTTCTCTCTCGCCTTCTTCTTCAAGTGTTAGGTTCCCACGTGGGTGGACGATTTCTTGCCTTTTATCCTACTAGGTCCGTTCTTCAGATGGTCATCGTCATCAACATGAGCAAGAGCCACTTGTTGGTGGTGTCGAGTAGAAACCTCTTGTTAGTGGTGTTGCGGAGTCCAACACGCTGCAAGAAGATCCGATAGTTTACCCAACTCCTCCCCCGCTTTAACGTGGATCTCGGGGCGAGATCCCTTGTAAGTGGTGTCGATTGTAACGACCCAGAAAAATCCCCAATATTAGAATTGCTTGTTATTTCTTTTTCACGTCATCCTGACGTCATGCATCATATTCATGCATCTATCCTCTTGCATATTTTTGTTAAACTAAAAATTATTTGGACTAAACTCTATTTTAATTTTGCTCCTATGGTTTTACAATAAAACCCTCCTCTCTCTTTTCTTATTTTGAACAAGAAATAAAAACTATAATCTTGCAAACTTGGAAATTGTTTTAAATCAAAATCAAGTTCTGAAAATGTTGTGGAACCCTTTTCCTCCCTCTGTGTTTCTTTCTTTGTTTCAATCGCTGTGTCATCTCTTTTCCTCTATTCTTTTATTTCCCCCTCATATTTGTTTTGCTGCAAATTCTGGGATGCCAAATCCTCTTCTTCCTTCGGCCCAGCTGGCCCATATCTAATTAAACACTCGCTGGTTATCTTGGTCATCGTACGGCAGCAGATCCATGGCATCCACGTCGACCAACTGATGGATGGGACGGCTGTCCCAGCGCGATTCCCTCCTTAAAACCTGCAGCCCTGCAACCCTAGCCTAGCTAACCCCCCTCCTTCCTTTTCTTCCGCCGCCAGGAGCCGTCCTGCTCGCTCTAGAGCATCACCAGGAGCTCGCGCAAGCGCGCAGCTTGCACTCCGTCGCCGACTCCGCTCCGTTCTCAACGTCTTCAATGTCACCGTGCCATGCTCCGTCGTCCGCAACTCTGCATCAGCGCCTCTGCTCCGTCCCACCGCACATCCTTCTTCGCCACGGCATCGCGCTGCTTCCACCGCTGGCTCCTTGCTTGTCTACTTCGACCAGCGCACCCTGGCGCGGCTCTACGGTTCTACCTCATCTCCGCCGTTCCAATCCATCCCCTTCACCCGAGCGCATATGTTCTTCCAGCACGTCCGTCGCGCGCGCGTCCCTGCTTATCCTCGACAAAGTTCTCATCTTCATCTCTGGCAGCCGTTGTTCCGGTGAAAATCGTGACCGCCGCGTCTTCTTCGCTGTCTTCGACCAAGCATGCACACGTCGTGGTGAGCCCCTCCTCTGATTCCTACTCTTCCTTGCTCTGGTTGCCTTTTCTTTAGACGCTGGTCTGATTGCTGCTGTCGTTTCTGTCCGCCATGGTCGTCCTCCGCCCGACGGCCCGAGTTCGAGCTCGTGATCTTGCTGCTGCAAGCCCTGCGCCCGCATCGTCCTCGTCTCACTCCATTTTGCGGGAAACCCTCCGGTAACTGCCTCCACACCCGGCGCTCCGTCCCCGACGCCAAGGTCATCTCCCCCGTGTTCAGCTTCCTGTCTCTATCTCCGTTCAGGTTCAGTTTCAGTTTCAGTTTCGTCAGTTAACCTCCACTTTCTTCCCTCTTAATTGGAGACATCCTATTCTGTACAGATCGAGTTCAGTACCACAGTGGCCCGGTCCTTTGTTTCCGATCCTGAGATCCTGAGTTCGAATATCCATGGTGGCAAATAACGCCTAATCTTTTGCTCATTTTTGTTTCCCTATAAAACTGACAGCCGGTCCCCTGTCGTCAGCGGCTCGGGCTGGGTCTTCGTCCGGTGTAAAACGTCCTTGCGCCACTCATCCTTGTCAGCGGTCCAGTCAGCTCCCCTGGCCCGCGCATCCTCTCTCCGGCAAGCTCCTCCCTTGGTGAGAAAAGCTCCAACGACCTTTCTGTTTTTCCAGGAATTTCAAAAAATGTTTGAAACTTGCTAAAATCATATCTTTTGAACCGTAACTCGAAATGAAAAGTGTTTTATATGTTTTTGGATCAGAAAAATATGAAGAATCAGAATATGACATCCATTTTCCTATTTGCATATTGCATCATATAATGACATGGTAGTTTGCATATCACCTAATACATAACATATGAAGTATTTGGGTATTACCAAATATGGTTACCCCACTTCATTTAATTTTGTGTAGCTCACACTTGCCTTGTCTTCGCCATGCTAATCAACATTTAAATTGTCGTGTAGTAAAACAACTTTAACCATATATGTGTGTGTCGGAATTTCGATTCCGCTTAAATTGGATAAGTTGCATTGCATCATAATTGCCATGTCATGCATGCATGCTTCACATGATCATGCCGATTCTTTCTCCGTAGTAGTAAGTGTTGCATCCGTTGTTTGTTGTAGCGATTTACTTCTTCCCGGATAGGACGTTTCGTGGTGATGTGAGCAATGACAAGTTCTTCGGGCATTCTTCGACAATGTTTTTTCAAGCGAGCCCTTTTCTCTCTACCCATTTAATACTTTTTCTCTCGCTAGCTCTATATTCTAGCCTTGTGTCACGATGCTTTGTTCGAGTCACATGTCCTATCCACCTGCTTATCCTAAGCAAAGCCATAGAACCTTTCTTACATCATATTAACCATGTGCTTGTTGTTTGAGTTGGCCTTGCGAGTCATAGGCATGTTCTGGTGGTTTCAAGTGGTTTTATCTTATCGGGTTGGGAAAGTTATCACATGCTCTACTTTATAGATATATGTTGTTGTAGATATTCATGGCTTACTTTAATGTTAATATTTAAAATTGAATTAAGCAGAGGCATCGGTGAGTCATTTTGCTAGTTTTATGACGGCTCACTTGTGTCCCCTAGGACCCCGAGATCGCATGAACTGTTCTGAGACTGAGCGCTCTAACCACACGTGGGTACGTTTACGGGCCTCCCCTCGATCACTGCCGGAATCTACATACTTGTCCAGTGGCCACAACTAGTTCGAGGTATTTCCATTTGGTTCTTGTTGGGCGTGCAGCTTGTATCTTTTGGTCCAATTTTATTTTTGGGGAAGCCCAGTGAGCCTTGTAACCCCTTGTTCTGCACGCTCGTGTAGGTGCGGGACGACTGCAGGTGGACAACCTCCCCCGAAGAGAGGCTCTAGTCCATTTTGCAGCGCCGACGCAAACAGCTAGGTCTATTCGGATATTCGGCCGGACTCTTGATACGGGTTAAACTTAGTCAGGTGGCTTCCTGGACTTGTTTGTGGTGAAGGAGAGTGCGAGTCGTGACTATCCTAATGGTGCACCCGTTTTTATTAAGGGCGCGAGATTTGCCTAAAGGATTGATCGAACGTGTGGGTACATTTGGGCACCCCTGCAGGGTTAAATCTTTTCAAAAAGCCGTGTCCGCGGTTATGGACGACTTGGAGCTGTACTACTCGATCATAGAATAACTTACACCTGCTATTCCATATTAATAAACTTGTGTAGTAAGTTAGCACAACTACAACAACAAACTTGCAATAAAAACTTGTTGACAGTGTGAGTGCCTTTGCAATTGCTTCCTCGTTGGTTGCGAAGGGGCAATGTCTCGGCTGGTTATGTTTGGTGCTAGTATCTAGTTGGTTACTTTTATGCGCTCTCTTACCTTATTCTATCTAGACGTAAGTTTTAGTGTCTCTGTAGTAAAGTTCTTTTATTGCCGCTAAGTCCACCATATAGCCTGTAGGCGAGCATAGCTGAATTCCAGTCTCGCGAGTACGTGCCTCGGTACTCACCCTCATTTTTCTTCTTTTTCCTTTCTCTTTCTCCCTCCTTTTTCGGCAACCGTTGGCCCGATCTTCACAGGTATGGGAGCAACGACGTTAGCAAGGTTACCCTTCCGGCTTGGCCTGGGCAGGGTTATGGACGCCATTGTTTATCTTCAGGCCTCTTAGACCCATTTGTATTCTTGTCCGTACTCAGATACTATTTTGTTTTATGTATGATTTGGATCTTTGTATGTATATTTGGATATTTTGACTCGAGGAGGCTTCGTGGTTATACTGTATATTCTTTTGTGGGTTCCATCGTTAACTTGTGTAACTGTTGCTACCTTGATTCCACCCGCATTGCGTGCATGTTACACATACATGAGTCGCTTGGTGGTGCGTTTTCAAAGCGACATCATGTAGATTGTGGCGTGATCGCTATCATCTGCAAGGTGCCGATTTTGGGGCGTCACAAGTGGTATCAGAGCTCAGGTTTTGTCGATACCCACGGGTCTAGTCTGCCTGTAGGATAACCTTGCCAACTGACGTTGTTGTGTCTAGTGTCAAAACTATTTTGCTAAAAATGAGTTGGATAGATCTGAGTAGCTCTGCATTTTACTCCTTACCTTCTTTGCTTTCTTCTCTTACCTTTTCGAGTTTTGAGTTCTCTCTCGCCTTCTTCTTCAAGTGTTAGGTTCCCATGTGGGTGGACGATTTCTTGCCTTTTATCCTACTAGGTCCGTTCTTCAGATGGTCATCGTCGTCAACATGAGCAAGAGCCACTTGTTGGTGGTGTCGAGTAGAAACCTCTTGTTAGTGGTGTTGCGGAGTCCAACACGCTGCAAGAAGATCCGATAGTTTACCCAACTCCTCCCCCACTTTAACGTGGATCTCGGGGCGAGATCCCTTGTAAGTGGTGTCGATTGTAACGACCCAGAAAAATCCCCAATATTAGAATTGCTTGTTATTTCTTTTCACATCATCCTGACGTCATGCATCATATTCATGCATCTATCCTCTTGCATATTTTTGTTAAACTAAAAATTATTTGGACTAAACTCTATTTTAATTTTGCTCCTATGGTTTTATTATAAAACCCTCCTCTCTCTTTTCTTATTTCGAACAAGAAATAAAAACTATAATCTTGCAAACTTGGAAATTGTTTTAAATCAAAATCAAGTTCTGAAAATGTTGTGGAACCCTTTTCCTCCCTCTGTGTTTCTTTCTTTGTTCCAATCGCTGTGTCATCTCTTTTCCTCTATTCTTTTTTTTCCTCCTCATATTTGTTTTGCTGCAAATTCTGGGATGCCAAATCCTCTTCTTCCTTCGGCCTAGCTGGCCCATATCTAATTGAACACTCGCTGGTTACCTTGGTCATCGTACGGCGGTGCATCCATGGCATCTACGTCGACCAACTGATGGATGGGACGGCTGTCCCAGCGTGATTCCCTCCTTAAAACTTGCAGCCCTGCAACCCTAGCCTAGCTAGCCCCCCTCCTTCTTTTCTTCCGCCGCCAGGAGCCGTCCTGCTCGCTCTAGAGCGTCACCAGGAGCTCGCGCAAGCACGCAGCTTGCACTCCGTCGCCGACTCCGCTCCGTTCTCAACGTCTTCAACGTCACCGTGCCATGCTCCGTTATCCGCAACTCTGCATCAGCGCCTCTGCTCCATCCCACTGCACACCCTTCTTCGCCATGGTGTCGCGCTGCTTCCACCGCCGGCTCCTTGCTTGTCTACTTCGACCAACGCACCCTGGCGCGGCTCTACGGCTCTACCTCGTCTCTGCTGTTCCACTCCATCCCCTTCACCCGAGCGCATATGTTCTTCCAGCACGTTCGTCGCGCGCGTGTCCCTGCTTATCCTCGACAAAGTTCTCGTCTTCATCTCGGGCAGCCGTGGTTCCGGTGAAAATCGTGACCGCCGCGTCTTCTTCGCTGTCTCCGACCAAGCACGCACACATCGTGGTGAGCCCCTCCTCCGATTCCTACTCTTCCTTGCTCTGGTTGCCTTTTCTTTGGACGCTGGTCTGATTGCTGTCATCGTTTCTGTCCGCCATGGTTGTCCTCCGCCTGACGGCCCGAGTATGAGCTCGTGATCCTGCTGCTTCAAGCCCTGCGCCTGCATCGTCCTCGTCCCACTCCGTTTTCCGGGAGACCCTCCGATAACCGCCTCCACGCCCGGCGCTCCGTCCCCGACGCCAAGGTCGTCTCCCTCGAGTTCAGCTTCCTGTCTCTGTCTCCGTTCAGGTTCAGTTTCAGTTTCAGTTTCGTTAGTTGACCTCCACTTTCTTCCCTCTTAATTGGAGACATCCTATTATGTACAGATCGAGTTCAGTACCACAGTGGCCCGGTCCTTTGTTTCCGATCCTGAGATCCTGAGTTCGAATCTCCATGGTGGCAAATAACGCCTAATCTTTTGCTCATTTTTGTTTCCCTGTAAAACTGACAGCCGGTCCCCTGTCGTCAGCGGCTCGGGCTGGGTCTTCGTCCGGTGTAAAACGTCCCTGCGCCACTCATCCTCGTCAGCGGTCCAGTCAGCTCCCCTGGCCCGCGCATCCTCTCTCCGGCTAGCTCCTCCCTTGGTGAGAAAAGCTCCAGCGACCTTTCTGTTTTTCCAGGAATTTCAGAAAATGTTTGAAACTTGCTAAAATCATATCTTTTGAACCGTAACTCGAAATGAAAAGTGTTTTATATGTTTTTGGATCAGAAAAATATGAAGAATCTGAATATGACATCCATTTTCCTGTTTGCATATTGCATCATATAATGACATGGTAGTTTGCATATCACCTAGTACATAACAAATGAAGTATTTGGGTATTACCAAATATGGTTACCCCACTTCATTTAATTTTGTGTAGCTCACACTTGCCTTGTCTTCGCCATGCTAATCAACATTTAAATTGTCGTGTAGTAAAACAACTTTAACCATATATGTGTGTGTCGGAATTTCGATTCCGCTTAAATTGGATAAGTTGCATTGCATCATAATTGCCATGTCATGCATGCATGCTTCACATGATCATGCTGATTCTTTCTCCATAGTAGTAAGTGTTGCATCCGTTGTTTGTTGTAGCGATTTGCTTCTTCCCGGATAGGACGTTTCGTGGTGATGTGAGCAATGACAAGTTCTTTGGGCATTCTTCGACAATGTTTTTTCAAGCGAGCCCTTTTCTCTCTACCCATTTAATACTTTTGCTCTCGCTAGCTCTATATTCTAGCCTTGTGTCGCGATGCTTTGTTTGAGTCACATGTCCTATCCACCTGCTTATCCAAAGCAAAGCCATAGAACCTTTCTTACATCCTATTAACCATGTGCTTGTTGTTTGAGTTTGCCTTGCGAGTCGTAGGCATGTTCTGGTGGTTTCAAGTGGTTTTATCTTATCGGGTTGGGAAAGTTATCACATGCTCTACTTTATGGATATATGTTGTTGGAGATATTCATGGCTTACTTTAATGTTAATATTTAAAATTGAATTAAGCAGAGGCATCGGTGAGTCATTTTGCTGGTTTTACGACGGCTCACTTGTGTCCCCTAGGACCCCGAGATCACATGAACTATTCTGAGACTGAGCGCTCTAACCACACGTGGGTACGTTTGCGGGCCTCCCCTCGATCACTGCCGGAATCTACATACTTGTCCAGTGGACACAACTAGTTTGAGGTGTTTCCATTTGGTTCTTGTCGGGCGTGCAGCTTGTATCTTTTGGTCCAATTTTATTTTTGGGGAAGCCCAGTGAGCCTTGTAACCCCTTGTTCTGCACGCTCGTGTAGGTGCGGGATGACTGCAGGTGGACAACCTCCCCCAAAGAGAGGCTCCGGTCCATTTTGCAGCGCCAACGCAAATAGCTAGGTCTGTTTGGATATTCGGCCGGACTCTCGATACGGGTTAAACTTAGTCAGGTGGCTTCCTGGACTTGTTTGTGGTGAAGGAGAGTGCGAGTCGTGACTATCCTAATGGTGCACCCGTTTTTATTAAGGGCACGAGATTTGCCTAAAGGATTGATCGAACATGTGGGTACATTTGGGCACCCCTGTCGGGTTAAATCTTTTCAAAAAGCCATGTCCGCAGTTATGGACGACTTGGAGCTGTACTACTCGATCATAGAATAACTTACACCTGCTATTCCATATTAATAAACTTGTGTAGTAAGTTAGCACAACTACAACAACAAACTTGCAATAAAAACTTGTTAACAGTGTGAGTGCCTTTGCAATTGCTTCCTCGTTGGTTGCGAAGGGGCAATGTATCGGCTGGTTATGTTTGGTGCTAGTATCTAGTTGGTTACTTTTATGCGCTCTCTTACCTTATTCTATCTAGACGTAAATTTTAGTGTCTCTGCAGTAAAGTTCTTTTGTTGCCGCTAAGTCCACCATATAGCCTGTAGGCGAGCATAGCTGAATTCCAGTCTCGCGAGTACGTGCCTCGGTACTCACCCTCATTTTTCTTCTTTTTCCTTTCTCTTTCTCCCTCCTTTTTCGGCAACCGTTGGCCCGATCTTCACAGGTATGGGAGCGACGACGTTAGCAAGGTTACCCTTCCGGCTTGGCCTGGGCAGGGTTATGGACGCCATTGTTTATCTTCAGGCCTCTTAGACCCATTTGTATTCTTGTCCATACTCGGATACTATTTTGCTTTATGTATGATTTGGATCTTTGTATGTATATTTGGATATTTTGACTCGTGGAGTCTTCGTGGTTATACTGTATATTCTTTTGTAGGTTCCATCGTTAACTTGTGTAACTGTTGCTACCTTGATTCCACCCGCATCGCGTGCATGTTACACATGCATGAGTCGCTTGGTGGTGCGTTTCCAAAGCGACATCATGTAGATTGTGGCGTGATCACTATCATCTGCAAGGTGCCGATTTTGGGGCGTCACAAGTGGTATCAGAGCTTAGGTTTTGTCGATACCCACGGTCCAGTCTACCTGTAGGATAACCTTAACAACGGACGTTGTTGTGTCTAGTGTCAAAACTATTTTGCTAAAAATGAGTTGGATAGATCTGAGTAGCTCTGCATTTTACTCCTTACCTTCTTTGCTTTCTTCTCTTACCTTTTCAAGTTTTGAGTTCTCTCTCGCCTTCTTCTTCAAGTGTTAGTTTCCCACGTGGGTGGACGATTTCTTGCCTTTTATCCTACTAGGTCCGTTCTTCAGATGGTCAGCATCGTCAACATGAGCAAGAGCCCCTTGTTGGTGGTGTCGAGTAGAAACCACTTGTTAGTGGTGTCGCGGAGTCCAACACGCTGCAAGAAGATCCGATAGTTTACCCAACTCCTCCCCCACTTTAATGTGGATCTCGGGGCGAGATCCCTTGTTAGTGGTGTCAATTGTAACGACCTGGAAAAATCCCCAATATTAGAATTGCTTGTTATTTTTTTTTCACGTCATCCTGACATCATGCATCATATTCATGCATCTATCATCTTGCATATTTTTGTTAAACTAAAAATTATTTGGACTAAACTCTATTTTAATTTTGCTCCTATGGTTTTATAATAAAACCCTCCTCTCTCTTTTCTTATTTTGAACAAGAAATAAAAACTATAATCTTGCAAACTTGGAAATTGTTTCAAATCAAAATCAAGTTCTGAAAATGTTGTGGAACCCTTTTCCTCCCTCTGTGATTCTTTCTTTGTTCTAATCGCTGTGTCATCTCTTTTCCTCTATTCTTTTTTTTCCTCCTCATATTTTTTTTGTTGCAAATTCTGGGATGCCAAATCCTCTTCTTCCTTCGGCCCAGCTGGCCCATATCTAATTGAACACTCGCTGGTTATCTTGGTCGTCGTATGGCAGCGCATCCATGGCATCCACGTCGACCAACTGATGGATGGGACGGCTGTCCCAGCGCGATTCCCTCCTTAAAACCTGCAGCCATGCAACCCTAGCCTAGCTAGCCCCCCTCCTTCCTTTTCTTCCGCCGCCAGGAGCCATCTTACTCGCTCTAGAGCGTCACCAGGAGCTCGCGCAAGCGCGCAGCTTGCACTCCGTCGCCGACTCTGCTCCGTTCTCAACATCTTCAACGTCACCGTGCCGTGCTCCGTCGTCCGCAACTCTGCATCACCGCCTCTGCTCCGTCCCACCGCACATCCTTCTTCGCCACGGCGTCGCGCTGCTTCCACCGCCGGCTCCTTGCTTGTCTACTTCGACCAGCGCACCCTGGTGCGGCTCTACGGCTCTACCTCGTCTCCGCTGTTCCACTCCATCCCCTTCACTCGAGCGCATATGTTCTTCCAGCATGTTTGTCGCGCGCGCGTCCTTGCTTATCCTCGACAAAGTTCTCGTCTTCATCTCTGGCAGCCGTTGTTCCGGTGAAAATCGTGACTGCCGCGTCTTCTTCGCTGTCTTCGACCAAGCATGCACACGTCGTGGTGAGCCCCTCCTCCGATTCCTACTCATCCTTGCTCTGGTTGCCTTTTCTTTGGACGCTGGTCTGATTGCTGCCGTCGTTTCTGTCCGCCATGGTCTCCTCCGCCCGGCGGCCTGAGTTCGAGCTCGTGATCCTGCTGCTTCAAGCCCTGCGCCCGCATCGTCCTCGTCTCACTCCGTTTTTCGGGAGACCCTCTGGTAACTGCCTCCATGCCTGGCGCTCCGTCCCCGACGCCAAGGTCGTCTCCCTCGAGTTCAGCTTACTGTCTCTGTCTCCGTTCAGGTTCAGTTTCAGTTTCAGTTTCGTCAGTTAACCTCCACTTTCTTCCCTCTTAATTGGAGACATCCTATTCTGTACAGATCGAGTTCAGTACCACAGTGGCCCGGTCCATTGTTTCTGATCCTGAGATCCTGAGTTCGAATCTCCATGGTGGCAAATAACGCCTAATCTTTTGCTCATTTTTGTTTCCCTGTAAAACTGACAGCCGGTCCCCTGTCGTCAGCGGCTCGGGCTGGGTCTTCGTCTGGTGTAAAACATCCCTGCGCCACTCATCCTTGTCAGCGGTCCAGTCAGCTCCCCTGGCCCGCGCATCCTCTCTCCGGCTAGCTCCTCCCTTGGTGAGAAAAGCTCCAGCGACCTTTCTATTTTTCCAGGAATTTCAGAAAATGTTTGAAAATTGCTAAAATCATATCTTTTGAACCGTAACTCAAAATGAAAAGTGTTTTATATGTTTTTGGATCAAAAAAATATGAAGAATCTGAATATGACATCCATTTTCCTGTTTGCATCTTGCATCATATAATGACGTGGTAGTTTGCATATCACCTAATAGATAACATATGAAGTATTTGGGTATTACCAAATATGGTTACCCCACTTCATTTAATTTTGTGTAACTCACACTTGCCTTGTCTTTGCCATGCTAATCAACATTTAAATTGTCATGTAGTAAAACAACTTTAACCATATATGTGTGTGTCGGAATTCCGATTCCGCTTAAATTGGATAAGTTGCATTGCATCATAATTGCCATGTCATGCATGCATGCTTCACATGATCACGCCGATTCTTTCTCCATAGTAGTAAGTGTTGCATCCGTTGTTTGTTGTA
This sequence comes from Dactylis glomerata, assembly GCA_007115705.1. Classification (NCBI taxonomy): domain Eukaryota; kingdom Viridiplantae; phylum Streptophyta; class Magnoliopsida; order Poales; family Poaceae; genus Dactylis; species Dactylis glomerata. Next base: position 2,503,851 of record QXEO01000406.1, on the reverse strand, counting down.
GCGATTTGCTTCTTCCCGGATAGGATGTTTCGTGGTGATGTGAGCAACGACAAGTTCTTCGGGCATTCTTTGACAATGTTTTTTCAGGCGAGCCCTTTTCTCTCTACCCATTTAATACTTTTGCGCTCGCTAGCTCTATATTCTGGCCTTGTGTCGCGATGCTTTGTTCGAGTCACGTGTCCTATCCACCTGCTTATCCAAAGCAAAGCCATAGAACCTTTCTTACATCATATTAACCATGTGCTTGTTGTTTGAGTTGGCCTTGCGAGTCGTAGGCATGTTCCGGTGGTTTCAAGTGGTTTTATCTTATCGGGTTGGGAAAGTTATCACATGCTCTACTTTATGGATATATGTTGTTGGAGATATTCATGGCTTACTTTAATGTTAATATTTAAAATTGAATTAAGCAGAGGCATCGGTGAGTCATTTTGCTGGTTTTACGACGGCTCACTTGTGTCCCCTAGGACCCCGAGATCGCATGAACTGTTCTGAGAATGAGCGCTCTAACCACACGTGGGTACATTTGCGGGCCTCCCCTCGATCACTGCCGGAATCTACATACTTGTCCAGTGGCCACAACTAGTTCGAGGTGTTTCAATTTGGTTCTTGTCGGGCGTGCAGCTTGTATCTTTTGGTCCGATTTTATTTTTGGGGAAGCCCAGTGAGCCTTGTAACCCCTTGTTCTGCATGCTCGTGTAGGTGCGGGACGACTGCAGGTGGACAACCTCCCCCGAAGAGAGGCTCCGGTCCATTTTGCAGTGCTGACGCAAACAGTTAGGTCCGTTCGGAGATTTGGCCGGACTCTCGATACGGGTTAAACTTAGTCAGGTGGCTTCCTGGACTTGTTTGTGGTGAAGGAGAGTGCGAGTCGTGACTATCCTAATGGTGCACCCATTTTTATTAAGGGCGCGAGATTTGCCTAAAGGATTGATCAAACGTGTGGGTACATTTGGGCACCCCTGCAAGGTTAAATCTTTTCGAAAAGCCGTGTCCGCGGTTATCGACGACTTGGAGCTGTACTACTCGATCATAGAATAACTTACACCTGCTATTCCATATTAAGAAACTTGTGTAGTAAGTTAGCACAACTACAACAACAAACTTGCAATAAAAACTTGTTAACAGTGTGAGTGCCTTTGCAATTGCTTCCTCGTTGGTTGCGAAGGGGCAATGTATCGGCTGGTTATGTTTGGTGCTAGTATCTAGTTGGTTACTTTTATGCGCTCTCTTACCTTATTCTATCTAGACGTAAGTTTTAGTGTCTCTGTAGTAAAGTTCTTTTGTTGCCGCTAAGTCCACCATATAGCCTGTAGGCGAGCACAGCTGAATTCTAGTCTCGCGAGTACGTGCCTCGGTACTCACCCTCATTTTTCTTCTTTTTCCTTTCTCTTTCTCCCTCCTTTTTCGGCAACTGTTGGCCCGATCTTCACAGGTATGGGAGCGACGACGTTAGCAAGGTTACCCTTCTGGCTTGGCCTGGGCAGGGTTATGGACGACATCGTTTATCTTAAGGCCTCTTAGGCCCATTTGTATTCTTGTCCGTACTCGGATACTATTTTGCTTTATGTATGATTTGGATCTTTGTATGTATATTTGGATATTTTGACTCGTGGAGTCTTCGTGGTTATACTGTATATTCTTTTTTGTGTTCCATCGTTAACTTGTGTAACTGTTGCTACCTTGATTCCACCTGCATCGCGTGCATGTTACACATGCACGAGTCGCTTGGTGGTGCGTTTCCAAAGCGACATCATGTAGATTGTGGCGTGATCGCTATCATCTGCAAGGTGCCGATTTTGGGGCATCACAGGCATCTTCCCCGCATAACAGCATATGCCATGACAAGCACCCGACCATAGTTTTTCACTTGCCCACCTTAGCATAAGACCTACCACCTAGAGATGCACCCCTCAACACCGAAGCCCAAGTGGCTGTTTGACCTAGGAGTTTCAAATTCCCCAGCCCACTTGACCCTTCGGAACCCTGCCATCACTTGCAGCCATTTTCAATGAGGGCCCCTAGGTTGTAACCCTGCCACCTGAAAAGGTGACAATGCGAGCCTGAGTAACCGTTGTTCCTCAGGGTGCCACAGAAAAGGTGTCCATGGTCGGACTACCATTACATTTGGAGGCCCCATACCAAAGTGAACAAACTACTCCGCTACGCCCTGTCCCATACTAGGGTAATTGTGGTTGCACGGGTTAATTGTTCTGAACGACTACAAAGAACCACCAATGCCTTTTTCATAAAATCCACCAGCTCCTTTCCTTCCTTCCAACTTCATTTAACCAAAACCTCATTTCTGAAAACATTTCATTGGAATAGGGCACTATTCCAAGGTTTTTGAAAACATTTTCAAATACCCAATTGAGTGTTCCCGACCTAGAGTTTTTGCTCCACTGCAAGGTTTTCCCAAGGTCTTGATGCTAACCATCAAACCACTAACCCAGGGGACAAGTAGGTGTCAAGAGGGTGTCATCCATGAGAATGATAGCATTTGACTTGTGGAGCCAAGTCACCAATAATTGCTATCTAGAGGTAATAGCAATATAAAATCATGCACTTTCTTAAAACATCTATAAATAATGCAATAAGAAAACTAGGATTAGATATGCAACAAGTTTATATGGCTTGCCTTGGTCAGCTTGTCCCTGGTCTTCTTCTTCCTTATACTCAAACACTTCCCTTCCTTCAGTGCACTCATTGTCGTTCGAATCTATCGCCGATAAATAATAGCAACATAAGCATGCAAGCATACAAGATCACACACACCATAGCAGCAAACAAACCACACCAACCAAGTATCATAAGAAAACAAGTTTATCTACTGAACAAATTCAGGTGTTCACATACCAATAACTATTTATAAGAATAAATCAAAGATTTAGCTAATAACTAAACTCTAATTGAGCTCTAAATAGCATGCAGGAAATTCAATTGGTTAATAACATGCTACCAGCATACCAATAGAAAGGTATCATTTTTATGAATCCAACAAAAGTGGATTCACACAAAAAGGGTTTGTGGTAATTTCTCTATGATTTTTCGAAGTTAACAAAGGCTGAAAAGGCAAAATAATTCTCAGATATTCCCTATCTATTAGAAAAATCTGAGAACAAGTAATATGCAATATGATACAGTACATGTCCATTGAAAATTGGAATCCACTCAATACATATTATAAAACTTGAGCTACAATTTAATTAACAAAATATAGAAACAGGTTTGTTATTTTTACTGCACACAAAAAGTAGGTCAAAATGGATTCAAACCAGTGAAGAATGCAAGATATTTTGATTATCTTCTCAGAGAATTTGGATTCATAAATTTATCATTTCTGGAAAGTTAGATGTTGAATTTTGAGTGAAAAGAGCACAGATTTACAAGATTAAATCTAAGAAATTATACATGGCTCTAATTTGCATGAGACAGGTACTAAGCGATAGATATTTCAATAGGGAACACATGGAAATTTGATTCAGGTAAAATGCATGCTCAGAGAATTTCCTATGAATTTTAGAAGTTTACAGATCTAGTGATTTGATTTAGCAGATTCCTAAAAATAACTGCACGGGCTGAAACTAAAAACGGATCTGGGCTTTCCTAGTGGGCTGAATCTAAATGGGCTGCATAGTACCCGGCAGGCTCACTAAGATATGGCCTGTGTGCTTTAAAAGAAAAAAACACAATGTGTGCTTTAAAAATCGTGCTACAGGAGACATGCACGAGCACGACTATGCTCAACGCCTACTAGCTGATCTGACGAAGATCGAAGGGGAGCTCACCGCGGTTGGTCGGAGACAGCGTAGAAGATTTGGGGGTTGGTGCATATGCTTGCGGTGCCTCTGCATGGCTGCCTCCTACGCGCAGGTGGGCTTCTGGGCGTCGGTGTTGTCGCAGGCGAGCTCGGAGCCGGGACGGACTGCACGGAGAAGCAAGACGGACTTCCAGCTAGCTCCTGAGAATGATAAGGGTAGGGTGAGATGGGGAGAGGGTTATGATGCATAAGAGACGGAGAGGACAGTTGGAGAGAGGTGGCAGTCATGTCTTCGCCGCAGCGGGTGGACAAGCTCCGGCTTGGTTCCTCCTCTGGCCGGGGAAGAAACAAGCAGGGCATCGCCCCTTGGTTGCTGAGAGAGAAAGAGGAGTATGACGAGTGCGAGTTCAAGAGAGGGGTGAGTAGTTAGTGAGCAGAGAGGGGAACTTATGGACGGATGGCAAGGGACAGAGAAGTCCACGGGCGCGGCAGACGAACGCCTATTGGCCAGAGCGGGCGGCGCACGAGACAGGAGGAACATGACAAGGGGGAGGGACTAGGCTGCGCCATAGTGTTAAGGAAGGCTAGGAGAGGTCGCTGGCGAGTTTGGAAGCAGAAGGCGCGCAGCAGGCTTAAAACGCGCGGGGCAGCCTCTCGGTGACCGAAGCAAGCGTACGAGGCAAGAAAGGATGTGGGAGTCAGATATTGGGCATCGAGGGTGGTTCTGGAGCATCTTTGTGCACGGGAGTGCGACTTGGACTCGAGTGGGTGGCTGGAAGCCCTTGGAGAGGCGTGGACAGGTTTGGGTCATGTCTGCCTTAATGCTGCTCGACGAAATGACGCGCACCGGGCGGCGTCCAGGATGGCTGCTGGTAGGCGCGGTTCGAGGCTTGTAGATGAAGAAATGTTTCTACGGTCGTTCTCTGCTCACAAGCGTGATCAAAAGTTACCAGAGGCGAGTTTGTAGTCGTGGACTCGAGCGTGTCCATGGCAACGCGTCTTCCATAGGCTTGGGGTGGTTGTTGTTGCAAGATCTAACTGTGGTGAAGAAAACTAAACTGGAATTTCAGAGAGAGTGTGAGACCAATCTTTTGCGCTGCTCAACTGCCTGCAGCCTTTTCTGCTTTCTGTTATTAAGGGGCCGATCACCTGAACGTGACGCCGAAATACAAGGGGAACGAGTCATGCTCCGAGCCTACTGCCGCGCCATCCCACGACGCCCGTTACACGAACTCCACTAATGCCCGCTACAATCGCGTGATCCATGCCATCCCATGGAGCGAGTCTAGCGGGAGACTACAGCTAACTGAAACTGTAAAAATGCTAACACTGACAGTGCGTGGACAGGTGCACGCTGACTGACAGCTTATTCTGAAACTGAATGAAACTAAAACCCTGTCTACTATGTGCAGGAGATTAGCTAACAAATCACCCCCTAATCTGCTGCACAAGGTTGATCCCAAGCTTGTCTCGTAGCTCAGTGAACTGAGCTCTTCCAAGCGGCTTCGTAAGAATGTCTGCAAGTTGATTGCTGGTCCTGACGTGCTCGACGTCCACCTTGCCTTCCTCAACACATTCTCGGATAAAATGATACCTGAGATCAATGTGTTTGGTTCTTTCGTGGTGAACTGGATTCTTGCTGAGCTCGATTGCAGACTGGTTATCGATTCTCAGCTTGACCTTCTGAGCTTCACCTCCGATCATCTCTGACAGCAACCTGCTCAGCCACACAGCTTGACTGGCTGCAGTTGCTGCTGCTATATATTCAGCTTCACACGAAGACATTGCCACAATTCTCTGCTTCTGTGAGGCCCAAGTGACCACGCTGGAGCCGAAGAAGAACACCAGTCCCATGGTACTTTTCCTGTCATCAAGATCACCTGCATGATCACTGTCGCTGAAACTAGTGAGAGCTGCATTCTTGCTTCCTTCTCTGTATGTGCAGCCAAAACCCTGAGTTCCCTGCACATATCTTAGAACTTGTTTCATAGCTGCCCAGTGTTGCTTCCCTGGGGCTTCCATGAATCTGCTCAGCACCCCCACAGCATAGGCAAGATCAGGTCGAGTATTGACCAAATACCTCAGACTCCCAATCATGCTTCGATACCTGGTTGCATCTATCACCTCCCCAGTGTTCTTTGTCAATTTCAGACGATTTTCCATGGGTACGCAGCAAGGATTGCACTGAGCCATGCCAGCATCTTCCAGGATTTTCGCTGCATAGCTGGACTGACTAACTCTGATTTCACCTTCTGCTTGTTGCACCTCTATGCCCAGGTAATAGCTTAGCAAGCCAAGGTCACTCATCTGAAAGAGCTCCTGCATCTGTGCTTTGAACTGAACGATTGCGTCTCCAGTCGCGCCTGTGATGATCAGGTCATCAACATACACCCCCACCAGCAGATAACTGTCGCCACTGCCGCGCCGATACAGTGCATGATCAAGCTGGCATCGCTTAAACCCAAGGGAAACCAGAGAGGAATCCAGCTTGGCGTTCCAAGCACGCGGTGCCTGACGCAGGCCATACAGTGCCTTCCTTAGTTTCAGCACCTTGCCTAGATTTTCATCGTCCACAAAACCCGTTGGTTGATGAACATACACTTCTTCTTTCAAATCTCCATTCAGAAAAGCTGAGCGCACATCCATGTGATGCACCATCCACTTCTGATGAGCTGCCACTGCAAGCATCAAACACACCGTTTCCAGACGAGCTACAGGTGCAAAAACCTCGTCGAAATCGACTCCCTGTCTTTGTGCATATCCTTTAGCGACAAGTCTGGCCTTGTGTTTTACAATGTTGCCAGCAGGATCTCTTTTCACTTTGAACACCCATTTCAGCCCAATTGCTCGGTGTCCAGCAGGAAGAGAGGAGAGATCCCAAGTGTTGTTCTCCAGAATTGAACTCATCTCTGATTCCATGGCGATGCGCCATGCTGGTTCAGCTAATGCTGCTTCCACGGACGTGGGCTCTTCTGCTGCAGAGAGGCAGAGCCCACTGTACTCCAGCCTGCGTGCCGGTGCATGATCCATCAGATACTCCATGGTCTTGTACCTGAGAGGCACCCCTTCTGTATCTCTGCTTCCTCCGTCAGGTGGCGACGCCCACCCTTCGTCAGGTTCGTCAGGTGTCGCCGGCGTGTCCGAGAATTTCCCCGGCGATCCAGGTGTCGGTGTGACAAAGCCTGGCGTTGGTTCACTTGATGAAGCTTGAGCAGTTTCAGAAAACTCAGGTGTAGCCGGTTCAGCAGAAGGTGTGCTTGCTTCTGACACAGTGATATCTAAATATACCACTGAGAACTCGCTGGAGGAGTGGTGCACACCCCCATCGACGTTAGCGTTCCAGTCCCAGCGTCGATCCTCTTCAAACCGCACGTCGCGGGTGACGTAGAGGCGTTTGCCGATCGGGTCATAGACTCGATAGCCTTTTGTCCCTGGCTCATAGCCCAGGAACACGCCGGCGCATGACCTGTCAGAGAGCTTGGTCACGCCAGGCCCGACGATCTTGACGTGCGCTACACACCCAAAGGTGCGCAGGTAGTCGACCGCCGGTTTCTTCTTCCTCCACGCCTCATAGGGGGTGATCCCATCCAGGCTCCTCGTCGGCGAGCGGTTCAAGATGTGCACTGCTGTGCGCACCGCTTCGCCCCAGAACATGCTCGGCACGCCCATGCCTTTCAGCAGGCTGCGAGCCATCTCGACGACGGACTGGTTTCGCCGTTCGACCACCCCATTTTGCTGGGGTGAGTATGGCGCCGTCGTGCACCTCTGGATGCCTAGCTCCTCGCAGTACGAGGTGAACTCCCTCGAGTTAAACTCCCCGCCTCTGTCCGAGCAAAACGCCCTGAGCTTGGCGCCGCTCTGGAGCTCGGCGTGTGCCTTGATCTTGCGGAAGAAACGAAACGCCTCGTCCTTGGTCCCGAGAACCTCAATCCACATGTATCTACTGTTGTCATCAACAATCAACAGAAAATATTTGTTACCAGACATCGTTGCGGGCGTGATTGGGCCGCAGAGGTCGCCGTGGACGAGGTCAAGGACGTGCTCGGCGCGGTACGCCGACGCGCGTGGGAACGGGGTGCGATGCATCTTGCCGACGGTGCACCCTTGACAGAACTGTTCCTTGTGCTGGATGACAGGCATCCCACGCACCATGCCTTTCGCGCCTAGGTCATGCAGAGCATGAAAATGGAGATGGCCATACCTGGTATGCCACCGCCACTGCTCGTTCACGCTGCCAGCCAGGAGACACACAGGTGTGGCCAAGTTCAGAGTCACGGCGTAGAGCCGGTTACTCGTCCGCCGCACCCGTGCGAGAAGCAGCCGCTGCCTGTCGTAGAGGTAGAGCTCGCCATTCTCGATCACGGACTTGCACCCGTTCTCGTCGAGCTGGCCCAGGCTGACGATGCTCGTGCGCAGCTGCGGGATGTAGTAGACGTCAGAGAGCGCCCGGTGCTCACCTGTTCTGCACGAGAACACCACGGATCCGCGCCCACAGATCTGGACAACGGAGCCGTCGCCAAACTTGACGGTGCCGCGCACCGTCTCGTCGATGTGGGTGAGCATGTCGCGGCGCCCCGTCATGTGGTTGCTGGCGCCGGTGTCCAGGTACCAGCGGTCATCGTCAGTCGCCACCGGCACCACTCGCTCCTCATGAAGGAACACCTGAGGAAGTGGTTCCTCACTTTGTTCGCCATGGACTGCAGGTTCGACGCGGCAAGCTGCCAGTAGCAATGCAGGCTGTTCCACCTCGGCTTGTGCCAAGTTGGCCTATGGCCCTTGCTTCTCACGCTGCGCCGTGTCTCGCGCCTTCTTGCGGCACTCCTTGGCCCAGTGTCCGGCGATGCCGCAGTAACGGCAGTCACCTTTCTGCCTCGGCGCAGACGTGTTGTTTCTGTCGCCACCAGCGCCACCAGGGCCCCGATCGCCACCTCCATTCACACGATCTGACCCACCTTGGAAGGTTTTGGTCTTGCCCTTGTCTCGTGACTTGTCGCCGCTTGATGACCCTCCTCCCTGCTAGCGCCCGGTCATGCGAGCGGTCCACTCCTCTTCAGTAAGGAGCAGACGCCCAGCGGCATCCACCTCCAGTTCGCCGCGCCCCTCTGATGCAGAGAGATGACCGCAGAGCTCATCGATCGTCATGTCCTTCAAATCGAGAAGGGTCTCGATCGAGCATGCCATCTGCCCGTACTGCGCCGGGACGATGCGCAGAAACTTCTGCACCGCCGCGAGCTCGTTGTAGGTTGAGTCGCCAAGTGATTGCAGCTCGTTGATGATGCCCGAGATGCGCAGGGAGAAATCTTCGATCGACTCTCCGCTCTTGAAAGCGAGATTCTCGAAATCCTTCCGCAGCTTCTGGCGGCGCGCCTCGCGAACACGGTCCACACCGACGCGCATGGTCTTGATCGCGTCCCACGCTGCCTTTGCATTGTCCTTCGCGGCGAGGACAGGTACCATGTCCGACGACACGGAGCGCAGAATGGCTCCGAGTGCCAGCCGCTCCTGCCGCTCGGTGGCGTCGTCGTGCTCGATGGCGTCCCACAGCCCCGCGCCCTGCAGCTGGACACGCATTATGATTGCCCACTCCGAGTAGTTCGTCTTCGTGAGGGTGGGATAGTTCACGGCACCGCCGCCGCTCTCCCGCACCACCTCTCGGACCACGAGCTCACCGCCAGTCCTCGATCTGGGTCGTCCGCGGCTCTGCGACCGCACACGCGACCCTGGACTCCTTGACGCGCCTGCCGCCACCTTGTCGGCGTCCGATGCCGCCGATGGAGTTCCCACCATGATCACCACAGCACCTGGATGCTCTGATACCACTTGTTGTTGCAAGATCTAACTGTGGTGAAGAAAACTAAACTAGAATTTCAGAGAGAGTGTGAGACCAATCTTTTGCGCTGCTCAACTGCCTGCAGCCTTTTCTGCTTTCTGTTATTAAGGGGCCGATCACCTGAACATGACGCCAAAATACAAGGGGAACGAGTCATGCTCCGAGCCTACTGCCGCGCCATCCCACGACGCCCGTTACACGAACTCCACTAATGCCCGCTACAATCGCGTGATCCATGCCATCCCATGGAGCGAGTCTAGCGGGAGACTACAGCTAACTGAAACTGTAAAAATGCTAACACTGACAGTGCGTGGACAGGTGCACGCTGACTGACAGCTTATTCTGAAACTGAATGAAACTAAAACCCTGTCTACTATGTGCAGGAGATTAGCTAACAGTGGTTAGGAGGGTGTGGTGGGATGAGGTGAGGGAGAGAGAGCCTGGGGGGTGTGTAGGGGTGCATGAAACCATCGCCAACCACTGGCTGAGTTCTAGTGGCAGAGAGGGGATGGAGAGAGATTTGACCAAAACCATGCTAAGATTTGGCATCGGCTCCCTCCTCTTCTCCAAGCACAAACAGCCAAAGGGGGGGGGGCAGTGCTACAGTGGAGGTCGACCAGAGTAGTGAGAGTGATGCAGGAGAGGTTAAGGCAAAGCACTGCGGTCGGTTTGAATAAGAGAAAGATAAGAGAAAGTAGTAGATGCAGATTACTGATTAGGGTGTAAAACCTAGTCATACAAATGGGTTTCAAGCTCCAAAATGGTCCAGCTAGAGCAGAGATTGATAGAGTAGATCAAGAAGAAGTGAAATAGGGCATAAGATGGTCTCTACTGAATATATGTCGAATTTTAAAAGTGTGGTCGAAATGGCATCTGCAGGAGATTGCATTCTCACTATTTTGATTAGGGTCGGAAACATGACTAGAAGAAGTATTAGATGGTATCAAATGAACAAGTGGTAATGGAAATAATGGAAGATCAATTTACAAGGAAGATATCTGGTTAGGTTAATTGTCATGGGTGAGGGATCTAGGAATTTTTCCAAGCCTCCAGATATGGCAATCATTAACAAAATTTAAGATAGTGTGGATGAATTGTCTTTAAGGAGAAGATTAGAATTTCAAGTTAACCCTTTTGTGGTTGGATGTCTATGAAATAAATAACACCATATGTGTTTTCCTTGGGATAATTTGGTTAATAATACTCCTCTTCAAAAGAGCTCTTGGTGCCTTATGTTAAGCCATTATAATTTGGTTAGGGTTTAGGGATTGAGTTTGACCACATATGATTTTTACTTGCTTTGCATTGAGAAAGTTGATCATAGCCAAGTGAGGTTTTTGAAATAAAATATCTACCAACACTTTTATAAACCTCGGGAAGTATTCTAAAAAAATTCAGATACAAGAATAATACCAAAGAGGTATTCTTACCATTTCTCCTATCTTTGTAAATAGGAAAAGTAGTTGTGAAAATACTTTTATAGAAGATATTGGAAAAATGAAATGTGTGCTCATAAAGAGGGAACCTCATTTCTAAATTTTTGATAAACTTGAGTTCTAAAAATAAATACCCCTTCTATAAGGAATAGAGTTGTAGGGTTTCACAAAGAGGGAAACATCAAAATAGGTTTTATATAGAAAATATATTGAAAGTAGTTCATAAGAATATCCCCACTGGCCATCTTATATTTTGATGTGCTTTAGATAGGTTAGGCCACATGCCTACATATAGATCATAGCTACACACGATGAACTCAATCAAAGTCAAACAAGTCACACAAACTCAACTCATCACACAAAGTCAAACCATTTGAAATAGGAGGGGTTGGTCCACAATCTCATTCAACAAGCAAGTTACAAGCAATAATCACACATCAAACAAGGAAAACATCCAAGATACTCCAGTAAATCTGATTAAGCACAAAAAGTTTTTGTTGGCCCTCATGTTTTCATTACTAAACCTCGCTTAATCATGGTTACAAAAGTTGGGGTGTTACAATATTGAAGCCTTCCCAGAGCTCCACATATTTCTCCACGTGCTTTGTATCGACGCCTGGTAATCACTTTGTGCAATTTCGGGAGACGCTGATCTTTGCTGGTTGCATATCGCCTTCCTCCTATTTGGTAAGAATTTGTAAGAGCTTTCTATTCTGCTTGACGTATTGCACGTGATTCGACCATATTTCGTAGTTCGTTGGCATATACATTTGTGCTTGTTTCTGTGCTAATCATGAGAAGATGACGAGTGCAGATTTGCATGCCCACTTCACCCAGCTGCTGGTGGGGCATGCACACGATGTGGATACACGCTTGGGTGATGTTGATTCCAAGCTCTCTGATGCGATGGAGAAGATTGATGGCCTTGAGGAAGCCTTCAATGCCAAGCTCGACGCCAAGTTCCAGGATGTCTTGGCTCGGTTACCACCACAGCCTGGTGTCTACACGCCACGCGTATGCTACGTTCCTCTGCGTCGCCACCTCCGGGTACCGTTACTGCTGTGGTGGCCGCAACAGAGGCGGCCACCCATGATGGATATGCGGCTGATGAAGGGGAGGACAAGTTTGAAGATGAGAATGAGCTGGATGAGGAGGAGGTCCAACAGCCTTCACCTGGTTGTCCACGGCAATACAACCACAATGCTCGTCCACCTCCACGACCGGTACGTGATGATGAACATGTTGCAATACTAAAATTAAATATTCCTCCATTTGAGGGTAGATATAATCCTGATACATACCTCACTTGGAATTGTAAGTAGAGCAATGTTTTGCATGTTTACGATATCCTGAGCATTTGCGTATTAGTGCTGCTACGTGTGAGTTCATAGATTTTGCTTCTATTTGGTGGTATGAAGTCTAAACATTGTAGAGTACATCATTCTAATATTTATAATAATTGCACTGGTTTAAAACATGCTATACGTACTCATTTTGTTCCTCCACATTATCAACATGATTTGCTTAAGAAATTGACTAATTTAGAACAAGGCAAAAATTATGTAGAAGAATATTATCAAGAATTGCAAACGTACATGATTTGTTGTGGTGTTGTAGAGGATAATGAAGCTATGCTTGCATGTTTTGGTGGTTTGAATAAAGAGATTTATTATATTTTAGACTATAAGGAGTACAACACCGTTACTTGTTTGTTTCATCTTGCTTGCAAAGCTGAACTTGAAGTGCAGGATCGTCAAACACCATGGAGAAGAGCTAATATTTCTGCAGGTCGCACTTATGATCTTTGAGACAATCAGCTCCACCTGCTACTACTCCATCACCATATGCTGGCCCGACATGGAGTTCATCTTCCATGGCCTCCATGGGGAAGACTCATGACATTCAATGTCACAAATGCTTTGGGTTTGGTCACATAGATAAAGAACGCTGAACCAAACGTGTGATGGTGGTGCGTGAAGATGTCGAATATGATTCTGCAAGTGAATTTGATGATAATACATTGGCCCTTATTGCTGTACGTGATGGTGCCAATTCTGATTCTGACAATGAGATGGAGGTAATGGGAACTGAAACTGCTGATCAATACAAGAGTGTAGTTTCACAACACATCTTGAGTGTGCAGTTTAGCAAAGCTGAGCATGATCAACGCCACAATTTGTTTCAAACAAGAGGCTGTGTTAAGGATTGAGCTGATGTAGATGGATGATAACTTGAGGATAATCTGTGAGACACGCACAAAACCTGTGACTATATCGTCCTGAAGACGGATGCGACGGGAAGAAGTGGCATTTAGAAGTGTTGCTAACTTTACATTTAGGTTTCGGCATAACAAAGCTTGCACTGTCTTTTTGTAAAAGATCGGCAGGTGATTGATGTCTACGCACTTCTATTCTTGTAGACACTTGTTGGGCCTCCAAGTGCAGAGGTTTGTAGAACAGCAGCAAGTTTCCCTTAAGTGGATCACCCAAGGTTTATCGAACTCAGGGAGGTTAGAGGTCAAAGCTATCCCTCTCAAGCAACCCTGCAATTACGATACAGAAAGTCTCTTGTGTCCCCAACACACGCAATACACTTGTCAGATGTATAGGTGCACTAGTTCGGCGAAGAGATAGTGAAATACAAGTGGTATAGATGATTATAAGTAGCAAACGTGGTGTGAAATAAATATCGCTGCGAGCAAACAAGTAACAAAATAGCAAGTAAACGGTGTGCAATGCTTGGAAACAAGGCCTAGGGATCATACTTTCACTAGTGGACACACTCCCAACAATATAACATGACTGAACAAGTAACTTCTCTTTGCTAAGGCACTCTGAATTACTCTCCTATTGAATAACACTAATCATTGCGTAGTGGCTACAGAAGCACCCCTTAAAGTTCATCAAGTACTTGACAAACACCACTCATAGCGATACCCAAATCAGATCACAACTCAAGATAGAAATCATTGCAACTTAAACCAAGTACTAACACGGTGCACACACTGTCAACATTACACCATGAAAGGAGGAATAGATCACTCAAACTATCATAGCAATAATTATTCTCATAATCCACAAGAGATCACAATCATAGCCTAAACCAAGTACCACCATGATGCACGCACTGTCACCGTTACACCATAGCAGGAGGAATAGATTACTTTAATAACATCACTAGAGTACACAAAATATCTGAATAATAACATGTACTTGTTCAACATGATACAAAGCTCACGATCACATAAAGATCACATCATGGGAGAGAGAGGTGAACCACATAGCTACCGGTAGAGCCCTTAGCCCCGGGGATGAACTACTCCCTCCTCATCATAGGAGACAGCAAGGTTGATGGAGATGGCGGTGAGGTCGATGGAGACGGCGGAGACGGCGATGGAGACCGATGGAGATGGCTCCGGGGGCACTTCCCCGTCCCGGCAGGGTGCCGGAACAGAGACTTCTGTCCCCCGAAATTCGTCGGCGATGGCGGCGGAGCTGCGGAACTGTTTCTAGAAAATTGCCGAATCCCCTAGGGTTTTCCGTCCCGAGGCTTCTTATAGGCTAAAGGGCGATGTCAGAGGAGGGCCAGGGCCTCCTCACACATGGCTGGCGCGGCCAGGGGCCTGGCCGCGCCACCTGTGTGTGTGGGGCCCCTGTGGCCCACCTCCTACTCCTCTTCGGATCTCTGGAAGCTTCCAGGTAAAATAAGACTTCTGGCTTTTGTTTCGTCCAATTCCGAGAATATTTCCTGTGTATCACTTCTGAGAAACAAAAATAGCAGAAAACAGGAAACTGGCACTGTGGCACTTGTTAATAGGTTAGTTCCGAAAAATGCATAAAAGTGCCACTAAGTGTAATGAAACAATAGGCAAATGGTGTAAAAACAAGCATGTAGCATCAAAAATTATAGATACGTTTGAGACGTATCAAGCATCCCCAAGCTTAACTCCTGCTCGTCCTCGAGTAGGTAAGTGATAACAAAAGAATAATTTTTGAGGTGACATGCACCTACACAATCTTGATCATATATGTAAGCATTGGTGAGCTGGGATCAATAGAACTTAAAACATGGGCATGAAGATATAATCATGACAATAAGAACTTAGCAACCATGTTGTAAACATGCAAATGAACACAAACAAAAGATCATGAAAAATGAAACAATGAAAGTCAAACGTGTGTTCGAATCATAAGGAAAAACATACAAATGGTTTTCAGCTTGTCCTTCATGGAGAGAAAAACATAAATGCATAGGACACCTTCAAGTTTAAGAGGGCGACTAGATACAAGTAATTTAAGAACAAGTGAAACCAACAATATGAGTCAATCAATGAACTTTGGGACAATGCATATCACACTAAGAATGACAACTATGCTCTCTTAACGGTGCATAAAGAAAGAAGGTGGTGACTCAACATAAAAGTAAAAGAAAGGCCCTGCGCAGAGGGAAGCAGTGATTGCAAGTTTTATAACCTTCAAAAATTATGGTACTTACCGGCTTTGAGCTCTCATTGCCCCCATCATAAGCATCTTGAATGGTTAAAGTTAATGCGAGAACAATTATGATGCATATGCTTGACAAATCATAAGTTGAAAACCTCGTGTCCCGTGAATACGAGTACCCAAACCATGCTAATTTACTTAGAGTCCCAAGCAAGGCTCTTGTCATTGTAAGTATATGCATATCATTGAGAACCGCCAATGGGGTACCTCCGTGCCCGATGACATGGAACAAGCCCACACCAAAATGACAGGACAAGCAGACAATGAACACCTCGACATCTCTTTTATTTGCTATATTGTTTAGCTTTTTATTATGAGATGCGTCGTCGAATGTTCACCATGGGTTTGCTGCAAATTTCCACCATGAATTATGCATGGCTTAGATTGGCGGCCTGGCGTTTCCCTAACACATATACAAACTCCATGATCCCTACAAGATTCCCAATTCATTTCACACAGCGGGCATCCATAAACAAAAGATCACGATATCAACTCTAAAAGAAGTGCAATGTTGAAAGCTTGCCCCATGACAGCATGGCTGGGCTAGAATCCAACTTACAACTTGCAAGCATAACAACTCAACATAAGAGACCACAATGTCAAATTTTTAAGAACAGGAAAAAGTAAAGTGTGCCTTCCGGTTCGTGAGAGCTTTACTAACCGAGTTTCGCATAACACTGGTAAGAGTTTAATTTGAAGAGAAAATAAAAGCAAGTCAAATTTACTTGGAATAGCAAATTGCTAGTAGGTATGTATGGTGGACACTTTGAAAAACTTTGGATTTTAGGAGTTGGATGCACGAGTAGAGCTCATACTCAGTACAAGGCGAGGGCTAGCAAAAGACTGGGAGCGACCAACTAAGAGAGCAATAATGGCCATAATCATGCAAAGCGACAAAGCGACATTAAAAGAAGCATACGATGGCATCAAAAGTCAAAAACTAAATGATCATGAAGGCTAATGGCGACTTTGTAAGAGTATAACATGTGTGAGCATGCGCCAAGTCAACCCAAATAAAGCATCAAGGAGAAAACCAAAATAATGCTTCCATACAATAAAAACAACGCATGCTTTTTTCAAAGGCTCATTAAGCAATCTCAGTTATTTGAGACAAGTCATGCTACAGAAAAACCACTAAGCATACTATCAAAAAGACATCAAGCATGACATGCAAAAGCCTAAGCCGCAGTCTACACAAGCTCCTTCTTGTACCACTTTTTTGCATAAAGCTTTTTCTCTTTTCCAACACCATTTGAAATTTTTGTAAACACCTCTTTTGATGAAAACCAATAAAGATCAGAAGCAAAATACACCTTGAAGAAAAGATATGAAAATATCTGAACGCAAATCAAGGCGAAAACGAAAACCAAAGCAGTAGCAGAAAAAGAGAACACTCATTGAAACGATAAGAGTGAAAAACGGAGTGTTCTTGGCAAATGAAAAGCGAGTTCATCTCCTCCAAAAGAAACATGATGTGATCTAACCATTTATTGCAGAAAACAAAACTAAACTAACTAAGAAAACTAAAACAACTGACGCTCCAAGAAAAACACATAGTGCATGAAGCAATAAAAATATAGTGTTTTGAAAGGTGACCTGATTTTTGCCGATGAAGAAGGGGTGCCTCGGGGGCATCCCCAAGCTTTGACGCTTGTACTTCTTGGATATTTCTTGGGGTGATGCATGGGTATCCCCAAGCTTGAGCTTTTGTCCATTCTTCAACTCATCTCATCATTCTCCAATCCCTACACTTGAAAACTTCCTTCATACAAAACTAAACACAATTCTATTAGCAACATTAGTGTAAGCATAAAATATATTCAACCTCTTTTAGCTTCAGGTTTCAACTCAAAACCACCACATATATAGCAATACTACTGTAGCAACTCCCCAAAAAGTTCCATGATCAAAAGAACTCAAAAGAAAGCGATAAAGTGGCAAACACAAATATTGGCAGAAATCTGTCAAAACTGAACAGCTGACAAAGGTCGAATTTTTGAGGGATTTTCTGTTGCTCAAATCAAAAAGTGTTCAACTAAGAAAAGTTTGGATATAACCTGGGGCATATGAAAAAGAAATCGCAGGTCCAAAAGATAAACAGAGAATTTTCACGAATTTTTACGGTGTAGCACCGAAAACAGTTTCAGGACAGCAACATCCCCAAATCTTTACCTCACTCAAATTAGAGGCTTCTCTTGGCACAAAAACGAAATAAACAAGATAAGGAGCGGTCATTACAGCAGTAATGACTTCCAAGACTCAAATAAAAGAAAAAGTACTGAAAGTAAAAACATTGGGTTATCTCCCAAGAGTGCTTTTCTTTAACGCCTTTGAGCTAGGCGCAGTAATTTGCAAAGATGCTCATGTGGGCGCCATATAAGAGCTTGAGGCAAAGGCGCCATATAGGAACTTAAAGCAATAGAGAGCATCAAAAAGCAAGTATGGAACATATTTAAATCTAAACCACTTCCTATGAAAAATAGTCTTGTAAAGAGACAAGTCATGAAAGCGCAAAGCAAAAAGCATAGGAAGGCAAAACAAGTACAACTTCAAGATTTGCAACATAAAGAGGGGAAACTCAATATTATTGAGATCCATTAAACCATGTTTCCCTCTCTCATAATAACTTTCAGTAGCATCATGAATAGAACTAACAATATAACTATCACATAAAACATCCCTATCATGAGCCACATGCATAAAAGAATTAATACTCCCCACATGAACAATCGTAGTAGGAGCAAATTCAATAGAATAATTATTCTCATCACCATAATCATCAAAAACAGGAGGCATATTGTAATCATAACTATTTTTCTCCTCAACAGTAGGTGAACTGAAAATATTATACCCATCATCATAAGCTAGAGAACTACTATGTCGCAAAGCATACTCATCAAACATATCATCATAAGAAGGAACATGGATAGCACTAATGGTACAACAATTATTAACCTTAGAATTGGTACCAAAAAGATTTTCAATATCAAAAGTAGAGTGCTTTTCCCAATCATGATCACTAACATAGGTAACAGGCATAGGAATATCATCCCAATCAGAATTATCATAATCTATAGCAGGATCATAAAGCTTAAGGGAAGATACCGTGTCCTCTCGCCTTTTACTCCTCTTCTTCTTCTTCTTCTTCTTCTTCTTCTTACTCTCTCCTTTAGGAGGGAGAGACTTGAAGGGCATCTTCTCCACATATTCTTTAGGAGGGAAAGGCATCTTCTCTACATAATCTGGCTTGCTGACAGAAACAACAGAAGAAACTTTGGAGGATTCCTCCTCTCTATTAATAAGATCGAAACATCTATTAGTCCTATCATAGCTTGGCAAATCATCATGTTTAATAAGATCTTGTAAGTAAGTATTTGCGAGGCAATCTTTAGCACAATAGAGATGACAACCACGAAGGGTGCTATTAAGATCAACATCATTCATGTCTACCAAAGCAATCTTTCTAGATATCTCTTCACAATTCAAAAACAAAGTAAGCTCATCATACTGATTGAAAGTAATCTTATCATCACAATACAAATCTGCGGTACTTGTTCGATTAATTGGGCATTGAAAATTAAAGTGCCCCTTTTCACCGCAAAATTCACAAAGAAAAGGATAAAGCTCACAAACCCATTCACCAAGCACATCTAGATCCTTGAGCCACATGCTGGTTTCTTCATTTGCGTGGGTGATGCAATAATCTTCCTTGTTGTAACTCTGTTCACAAAGTCTATGTATTCCACAAAAATTAACATGCTTATAAGAAATAGTACTTTGAGAAGTTTGACCATGTTTATTGCAATCATCAACAACAATATCACTTTCTATGCAAGTGTCCTTAAAAGGTTCATGATACACGTCCCCATTTCCTTTAGGAACATTCATATGGGAAGCAAAGGCTTTAAAGCAATCAACCATAATTTGAGGATCAAGACCATATTTAGCACTAAGCTCTTGAAAAGTAGTAGTTTCAGCGAAAGACTTAATGCAATCAAACTCATAATTCATACCTGATCCTTTACCTTTGTCGTTTTCCCATCCTTCAGCATTTTCTTGTATACGGTCAAGAAGTTTGCACTTAGCATCTTCCTTCATATGAGTGAATGATCCAAAACAAGAAGCATCCAAATAATCCTTATCAGGAAGAGTAAGCCGTGCATAAAAATTATCAATAACAATATTGCGGGGAAGATCATGAATAGGACATTTATGCATTAGTAACTTCAATCTTCCCCAAGCTTGGGTAATGCTTTCTCCCTCATGCGGATGAAAATTATAAATGTAATTCCTATCTTTATAAACCTGACTAGAAGGATAGAATTTAGAATAAAAGAGAGGTTCAATTTCCTCCCAATCAATAGATCGGCCATCCTTCAATGTTTTATACCATTCCTCAGCTCTGCCTTTCAGCGAAAAAGAGAATAGCTTCTTCTTAACTTGGTTCATTGAAATACCTGCACACTGGAACAACTCGCATAATTCATGTATAAAGAGCAGATGATCACCAGGATGGACAGTTCCATCTCCTAAATAGCAGTTATCCCTAATACGTTCAACAATCTTCATAGGTATTTTAAAAGGATGGGGAGCACAAGCATCATTAGAAACATCACATATGGGAGATAAAATATCATCAGAGCAACTTTTCTCCACTAAAACTGGGGGACTAAAGATATCATACTCAACAAAACCAGCTTCCCCAAGCTTAGACTTTTCTATAGCATTAGCATTAACAGTATTCAAAGCATTCGTACTAATAACATTGCTATGCGAAATAAGCTCCAAAGGATTTTCAATTTTCTCTTCAAATCTAAAATCAGGAAAAAGACTAAAGAACTCTTTGTTTTCCATTAAGCCTAACTAGTGAAAATAAAAACAAGAAACAAAAAAGATATAATTGCAGAATCTAAAGGAAATAACTCCGAGTACTCACACAGGAGGATGCGAGTACCTTTTACCTTACCTCCCCGGCAACGGCGCCAGAAAAGAGCTTGATGTCTACGCACTTCTATTCTTGTAGACACTTGTTGGGCCTCCAAGTGCAGAGGTTTGTAGAACAGCAGCAAGTTTCCCTTAAGTGGATCACCCAAGGTTTATCGAACTCAGGGAGGTTAGAGGTCAAAGCTATCCCTCTCAAGCAACCCTGCAATTACGATACAGAAAGTCTCTTGTGTCCCCAACACACCCAATACACTTGTCAGATGTATAGGTGCACTAGTTCGGCGAAGAGATAGTGAAATACAAGTGGTATAGATGATTATAAGTAGCAAACGTGGTGTGAAATAAATATCGCTGCGAGCAAACAAGTAACAAAATAGCAAGTAAACGGTGTGCAATGCTTGGAAACAAGGCCTAGGGATCATACTTTCACTAGTGGACACACTCCCAACAATATAACATGACTGAACAAGTAACTTCTCTTTGCTAAGGCACTCTGAATTACTCTCCTATTGAATAACACTAATCATTGCGTAGTGGCTACAGAAGCACCCCTTAAAGTTCATCAAGTACTTGACAAACACCACTCATAGCGATACCCAAATCAGATCACAACTCAAGATAGAAATCATTGCAACTTAAACCAAGTACTAACACGGTGCACACACTGTCAACATTACACCATGAAAGGAGGAATAGATCACTCAAACTATCATAGCAATAATTATTCTCATAATCCACAAGAGATCACAATCATAGCCTAAACCAAGTACCACCATGATGCACGCACTGTCACCGTTACACCATAGCAGGAGAAATAGATTACTTTAATAACATCACTAGAGTACACAAAATATCTGAATAATAACATGTACTTGTTCAACATGATACAAAGCTCATGATCACATAAAGATCACATCATGGGAGAGAGAGGTGAACCACATAGCTACCGGTAGAGCCCTTAGCCCCGGGGATGAACTACTCCCTCCTCATCATAGGAGACAGCAAGGTTGATGGAGATGGCGGTGAGGTCGATGGAGACGGCGGAGACGGCGTTGGAGACCGATGGAGATGGCTCCGGGGGCACTTCCCCGTCCCAGCAGGGTGCCGGAACAGAGACTTCTGTCCCCCGAAATTCGTTGGCAATGGCGGCGGACCTGCGGAACTGTTTCTGGAAAATTGTCGAATCCCCTAGGGTTTTCCGTCCCGAGGCTTCTTATAGGCTAAAGGGCGATGTCAGAGGAGGGCCAGGGCCTCCTCACACATGGCTGGCGCGGCCAGGGGCCTGGCCGCGCCACCTGTGTGTGTGGGGCCCCTGTGGCCCACCTCCTACTCCTCTTCGGATCTCTGGAAGCTTCCGGGTAAAATAAGACTTCTGGCTTTTGTTTCGTCCAATTCCGAGAATATTTCCTGTGTATCACTTCTGAAACACAAAAACAGCAGAAAACAGGAAACTGGCACTGTGGCACTTGTTAATAGGTTAGTTCCGAAAAATGCATAAAAGTGCCACTAAGTGTAACGAAACAATAGGCAAATGGTGTAAAAACAAGCATGGAGCATCAAAAATTATAGATACATTTGAGACGTCTCAGTGAACCGTCCTTTCTCCTCTACCGTGGTTCATGCATTCTTCCTTTTTGGAAAGCGAATAGGGATCAAGGCCAGGCACTAGGTTATTAAAATATGGATATGCCATATAATATGGGAGAAGGCCTCAAGTTTGAGCCTAGCGCAAAAGAAAAGCCGATTCCAAATTTTCCTGGCCGTCCAATCCAAACCAATCCCAAGTTCCAACGCTTTCCTTGCTTTGCTTGTAGAAAAAGAAAAAGATGGTCTTTATGAAATCTTAACAATGTCATGGCATGGCTCCTGGAATGCCTTCTCCCCACTTGAATGGATTTTCTTTCTACTTTTACTGCCCATAGGTTTGATAACTTACTCAAGTCCTGGTCTCGAATCCTTATCGATTTAGAAGCAAAGAAAGCATGCGATCTTGATTGTGACTAATCCGTTCCCCCGTTGCCAATGCAACAGATCTTGATGAGGACATCCCTATTACACCTTCATTATCTCCTACTCCTATTGATGATGAAGATGTTGCTGCGAAGAAGTCCAACGAGATTAGGATTGGACCAATTACAAGAGCACATGCAAAGCTATTGGAACAACAGGTGAACTCACTCTTAATTGAACCTGATGTTTTATTGAATGAGAGATTTATACTACCTAAGTCTATGCATCTATGTATGACTAGGTTTGTTGATAACACAAGCATTGCATGAGGAGGAGACGCATCGCAGTGAGATGAGCAAGACTTGATGATCAAGTGCGCGAGGGAGGAGAGGGAGGCAGGCGCACCAGGAGATCATCAGAACATCAAGTCTAGATGAGCGAGACCACGTGATGGCGCACTAGGACAGCCTTCGACATGATGTCTACAAGTCTAAGCCGCACCACACTCATGGCCTGCGTGCCAAATTAGGCCGAACCTGTGTATGGGTTGGTATGTACCAGTTTGAGTTGAACTGAGTCTGTTTGGGCCCAAACCAGGTTGGTTTTGGGCCAAGACTTTGCCCAGGATGCCCCAACCCCTTTAAGTACCCCTGGGGCACCCCCTTTTGTCGTTTAGACTACGTTTAGATTACCCCCAAACATCAGAATGAAATTGCTTGTAGTCTTGTTCGAGTCAGCTGGGTGAACCCGAACTTTCTAGGCATCACGCGTAGAGTCAAAAACCTGGTCTGGCAGGGATCGGCCCATTTTGGGTAGTACATTATGATTAGTTTCACCCTTGATTCTTGCATATTCTTCCTTTATGCCGAAGGTCTAAGCCATTTTGTGGAATTGTTGTCGCACATATCTGAGACCTCAAAGCTTTCTTTTATTGTTATTACCCCATTCCGACCTGGGATTTTTAACACGAGGTTTATTTAATGGGGGACTGCCATGAAGCACGCAAATGCTTGTCATCCAAGGACCGCGTGATACTGAGATGGCCAGTACATGTAACGGCCCAGAAAAATCCCCTTTTTAGATTTGTTTGTTCTTTTCCTTTTGTGCATCATCATGCATTATAACCTTGCATGTTTTGTCATATCTAAAATTGTTTCGAATAAAAACTTATTTTATTTTGCTCGTTTGATTTTGTAAAGAAAATCCCCTTCTCCTTTTCTTATATTGAAGTAAACATAAAATAAAAAGAGTTGCAAACCTTTGAAATTGTTTTGGAGATAATAAATCTTGTTTTCAAAAAATATTTGAAACTTGCTTTGAAATCTTCCTAAGCCTTTCCCTATCTCCTTTCCTTCTTCTAAATTCGGAATTAATTAAAAAAAATGTTTTGAGGGAGGGAGAGGGAGAGTAGTCCAGCCGTAGCCTCCTTTCTAAGCCCAACTCTAGCTCTAGTCCACCGAAGCCCATCTTCCTTCCTTGCCTTCTTCTTCCAGCTGTACGGCACGCATCCCAGACCTCCACGTACACCACCTGGTCGATGGGACGTCGATCATCGGCCACTTGCTCCCTCTACAAAACCAGCAACCTACTCCCCGTGCTAACCCTAGCTTTCTCCCTCGCGCCGCCGCCCTCTGATTTCTTCATCTCCAAGCACAACCGAGACCATCGCCTATTGCACCCAAGTGAGGACGCCGCTCCGGTCATCCCCTTCACCGTCCGAGAGCGCCATCTAAACCACCTTGCCTCCCTCTTCATCCTCGTTACCGAAAATGAGCCCCGGTGATCCCACAGCAACATCTACGACCTCTTCTTCCCCGCCTCCGACCGTCTCGCCGCATCTACGCGTGCGGGCGTGCAAGCTCGCAATGCCTGGTCCTTCGTCATCCTCGCTTTTGGCCATGCGAGCCTAGCCTCCAGCTGCAGCCGCGCCGTCCCCGACAACCACGCCGCGCCCGACGTTGAATCCTGCCGCCCCGTTGCTTCCCCGGCCCCGTAGAACCCCTCCTCACGTTGCAGGTGAACGTGCGGTACTCCCAGACATCTCCTCCTTCTCCGTCTTCCTCTCTTGTCGTTCTGCCAATGGTGACCATCAGTCTTCTTCGCAGGACACACGGTTGCCGGCGAGCTCCGATGGTCCTAGTTCCTAAGTCTGCAACTTTTTGGTCCACCGCATCGAGGCTCTTTGAACGAGTCTGCTTGTCACGCCCCGCAGCGTTCCTCTCCATCTATTGCGAGCAGTGCCTCGTCTCTCCATCCAATGTGAGCATCGCCGCTGTGGTGCTCGTTCAGGCCGTGCTCCGGCCATCGTCCTCAATCTTACCGAGCTGCTCGTCTTTGTCTGCGCGAAGCCCTGCCCGTTGCTGCTCTTGTTCAAGTTGTGTGCATCCCTGTTGTCATCAAGATCCGATGCTTAGCCGAGATGGTTTGTTCCTTGTCGTCAGCCTGCAGGTTCAGAGTTCGAATCCTGCTTCAGGCGAAGCCCCAACCTTTTTTATCATTATTTCCTTGACCACTGACAGATGGGCTGATGGGACAATGGGGTGTCCCGATCTTTCGATGAGAAGATAACTATCGATTTGGGTGGAGGTCGACGTTGACGATCCAACTACAAACATACAGGACGTTGCGCCTTAGCAATCGCTACACCAACTTTCGAGGTTATCGACCACGCAGGAGCGATCAACCTGACCACGATGGGTCAATTCCGGCAAGCAATCGAAGAACAAGCAAGAACTGAAATTGCAATCTGAATATTGCGAATATGGATATAGTACCGGTGGTGGGATTTTGCAGATGCGTAGTACAAGAGGTCTCTCCGACACTCATGCCTATGGCGAAGAGTAGCAATATAGCCAAGTCTTATTCTAAAAAAAATCCAAGTTCGAATGACGGCTAGGAGGAGGTATATATGAGGGAAAGGGCAGGGATTTTCGTACAACCCTAATGGGCCATCCAAAAATAGCCCTAGATGGGCCTTTTTCCACTCAAACAGCCTCCAGAAAATCCCTAAAATACCTAGGACGAAAATACATGGGTTTAACCCATAAAATAAGGTGACGCAGCACCATATAAAGCCTTGGACGAATTTTATGATTTGGTAACTTGTGAATTTCGTCCAAGCATCCTTGCATCATTATGGTGGCTTCAAAGTTCGGAAATCTTCACTTGCAGCATCATCCTGAATCCTCACAAGGTCGCTTCCATCTCCATGCACGATCATGTTCCAATGCCTGACCTCCTCATCCATGCTAGTTCCATCAATCCTAAATATCATAAACACATCGGATTTAGGCAGCATCATATTCACATGATTATTAGGAAGAGTTCCTACAAACAAAGGTACCTGATAGTTTAGTTGACGTGCACGAGGTAATTGTGGTACAAGGGAATGTCTGGCTGTAGGGGCAACGGTTATATCTATCATAGAGATGTCCTTATCATCTTCCCCTTATTGAACTGAAGTCGTCCTCGATGTAATCTCATCTTTTGGACCACATAATGGTTTCAAATCTGAGCTATTCATGTCCTCATCATTCTCCCTTCTTTGAAAAGAAAGCCGTCCTCGGTGCTATTTATTCTGTAAATAGGCTAACAAAAGAAACAACATGTGTGCATGGTAGATGTATATGTCATCCATTTTAACGCCTCTCGCATTTTGCACATTCAGTGTTTCACAAGAGAAAATGGCACAATAGTTCATTAGATAATTAGTCATATTCCAACATGCATCGCAACACAGTTTGCATATATATGTGAAACTCATATTAACTCCAAGTAAATTATAATGCTCATCATTAAACCATCCCAAAGTTGGTAAACTAAAATTCGGGGTCACAAAGTTTCTAACTACAACATGTTGAAATAAACAATTTTGTAGCAAGAAATTCCGCACAGAATCAATACCAAGATTAGAGGTCATATCAAAATGATCAATCATTCTTATTAATTTCTTTTCCTTTAACATATCAAGATCACCACATGTGATACATATTTCATGCACCAAGAAAATATTATCTA
Organism: Dactylis glomerata; assembly: GCA_007115705.1. Classification (NCBI taxonomy): domain Eukaryota; kingdom Viridiplantae; phylum Streptophyta; class Magnoliopsida; order Poales; family Poaceae; genus Dactylis; species Dactylis glomerata. The sequence continues at coordinate 2,477,415 of QXEO01000406.1, read as the reverse complement.
TGCCATAGTCACCAATCAAATTAAATTGAAAACTAGGTGCATAAATACTCTTAAAGTACTCGAGCATGTGATTTTGGAAATTTTATTTCGAGCATGTGATAATGACAAGGGTGGATCCAACATAACAGACCATAAAGAAGTATTGTGATCAATTTTTGATAACATCTCATAATTTCTTACCAAATTTATAGGATCCAAATCAGGTTCAACTATCAAGTTACTTGTTTCATTCTCATCGACAATAATTTCAATTGGTGCACCCATGGCAACGTAAGAACTAATATTATCAATAGGTGCACTCAAACCATCATCTAGCTGATTACATGGTGGGGCAGCAACAACAACACTATCCTCTAGAATAGGAGGTGTGGCCACGTCAACTTGTAATTCATCGCAATAGGTATTTAAATCAAAATGGCAAACATCAATCTCATGTGGCGGGACGATAGCAATACCTTTACATGTACCTTGTAGGTTCAGCGCACATGATGTAGGCATCATATTAGAAGATGGCTTGACCGTAGAAAAAGTATCCTTCTTTGACACCAACGATGTTGACTCCACCGCGTGCTTGTTTATCAAAGGTATTCGCCTCTGTATTTTCTGTTCAGCTTTGCAAGCAAGACGAAACAAATGGTCGACAGAATACAACTCCTCATGCATTATTATATCTTGGATATCATGGTTTAAACCTCTCCAAAATCTATCAAAAAAATCATCTTCACTCTCTTCTAAAAACGAGTGCAACAAGGTAGTCTCTAAAACATTGTCACTACCTTGATGTAAATTTTGCAGTTTTTTAACCATGTCACGAGTATAGTATGATGGAACAAATCTATGCCGCATAGAAAGTTTTAAATCGTGCCAAGAAGTAGGTATCAATTCAGGATTTAAACGACAATATTCATTCCACCACATACAAGCAAAACCAGTGAATGTACTAATTGTAGCTTTTACTTTCTTACGCTCAGAAAAATTATGGGAAACAAATATATCATTTATCTCAAACTCCCATCCAATATAAAAACCAGGATTATAACGACCATTAAATGGTGGCATGGAAACTGTAACCTGATCATGTGTTTGAACCTCTCGCGGTCGGTGTTGTACTTTGCTATGTGGCGGCACATCGCCGACTATAGTCGAAGCCCAAGAAATCCGAACTCCAGAACCTGCCATGATTAGTAGAAGACAAGAAATAGATCACAGGTATATGTTCCTATCAACTACTAGGATGTGGTGGCAAATCGCTCACAGTATTTACAACTATAAAATTCTTACAAGTTCTTACCATGCAGCAGGTGGTGATCGGCAATCCAGCGGTGTCGAATAACTTCAGAAGTTTGATAAAGCGATAACCAGGCAAACGTACAACGCACAATGTAGAAATATGTGAAGCTGTAGGTAGGCTTAATATATGTGGAGAAATATGCTAAAACTACATTAGTAAATGTAAAGCTGAAAATTTGTTCAAAGTAGTCAAGTGTTGGTTCTAGGCTAGACCGTGCTAGGGACGCGAGCCTATGACGCAGACGAAATCACATACGCGACGAGAAAATCAAAAATGAGAAATTTAGATGGTGTGAAAAGCTGGCAAGATGTGAAAACAAGCGGATGCGTCAAAGGAGGTCTTGGCAAAGTCTAGATTTCAGACCGGTGTAGTGAACCGAAAGTCAGCTTGGCATCTGAACAGACAACCTGAGATTACGGAATAAACGTGGCCCCATTTGTTTTTTTTTCTAATTCGCTCTCAATGGAACACCCAAAGATAGGATAAAAGGATCAAGCTCCCAGGCTTAAAACTGAAACCTGCACGGTTCCATGATAAGAAAGGGAAACAACTCTCGATCGTTCAATCTGATCATTCCTTTTTTTTCTTCCTTTTTCTATTCTGTTGACTACTGAACAGATCTCTTTACTCTCTTTTTTTTCCTTCCTCCTTTTTTTTTCGGGGACAAACAGCCTAGTCAGGTCGGCGATAGCAGACTCCGTGCCGATCAGGTCTCCAAGTTAACGAGGACTCGGATCAGCAACAAACTAGGCGCAAATCTCCACTAAAAGAGGAAAATTGGTTTGGTGTTCTCATAAAAAGTTGGACCAATCCGATCTGTGCACTTCCCCTTTTCACTAGCTATCCAAGTGATGTCTATCAATCCCGATCCAACTCCTCGCAGAACACAAAACAAATTGGATCGGCAGGTGTCTAGCACGTGATCGACTCAGATCGTCTCAGCGAAAAATCAAGCGGCAGCCAATCTAGATGAAACACCGGTGTCACGGCTGAACGCCCCGGCAGCAAATACTTCAGACATATTAATCGCCGTGAAAAAAAACCCAGCAAAAATCTCGATGATGCGATCTAGTGGAATTTATGAGACAAACAGCGGACTTTGACAGATGGGCGAGTGGCGGAAGATGGAAGATGATACCGAAATTATGGATGAATACAAAGATTTACGATGTGACAATACGTGAATAGAACTCGAAACTCTAAAAGACTAGACACTAAACCAGCAACTTGACACGATGCAACGAAAATTCAACAAAACAAAAACAAAGTGGTTAACAGAAGGGCTAAAACTGGTTTTAGGATTGGATCTAATCTAATTTCTTTTTGTGAGGCTTTTTCTGGACTGTAGGTAAAAATAGATCTAATCTAGGGATAAATTGAGATTTCTCACCGAGCAACCTTGAGCTCTGATACCGCTTGATGAGACAATGGGGTGTCCCGATCTTTCGATGAGAAGATAACTATCGATTTGGGTGGAGGTCGACGTTGACGATCCGACTACAAACATACGGGACGTTGCGCCTTAGCAATCGCTACACCAACTTCCGAGATTATCGACCACGCGGGAGCGATTGACCTGACCACGATGGGTCAATTCCTGCAAGCAATCGAAGAACAAGCAAGAACTGAAATTGCAATCTGAATATTGCGAATATGGATATAGTACTGGTGGTGGGATTTTGCAGATGCGTAGTACAGGAGGTCTCTCCGACACTCTTGCCTATGGCGAAGAGTAGCAATATAGCCAAGTCTTGTTCTAAACAAAATCCAAGTTTGAATGACGGCTAGGAGGAGGTATATATGAGGGAAAGGGCAGGGATTTTCGTACAACCCTAATGGGCCATCCGAAAATAGCCCCAGATGGGCCTTTTTCCACTCAAACAGCCTCCAAAAAATCCCTAAAATACCTAGGACGAAAATACATGGGTTTAACCCATAAAATAAGGTGACGCAGCACCATATAAAACCTTGGACGAATTTTGTGATTTGGTAACTTGTGAATTTCGTCCAAGCATCCTTGCATCATTATGGTTGCTTCAAATTTCGGAAATCTTCACTTGCAGCATCATCCTGAATCCTCACAAGGTCGCTTCCATCTCCATGCACGATCATGTTCCAATGCTTGACCTCCTCATCCATGCTAGTTCCATCAATCCTAAATATCATAAACACATCGGATTTAGGCAGCATCATATTCACATGATTATTAGGAAGAGTTCCTACAAACAAAGGTACCTGATAGTTTAGTTGACGTGCACGAGGTAATTGTGGTACAAGGGAATGTCTGGCTGTAGGGGCAACAGTTATATCTATCATAGAGATGTCCTCATCAAGGGCCCCGCCCGTCAGCCACAAACGGTGGTCAACTGAGCGCCTCCCGCCCCATCGGACTCTCTAGCCGCGCCAGTCAGTGAACCGGGCTAATCTGCACCTTGGTGAGAAAAGTTCCAGCCCGTCCTCTGTTTTTCTGAAAATGGCAGAAAATGATTGAATCTTGCAAAATTAATATCTATTGATCCATAACTCGAAATAAAAAGTATTTTATATGAAACTTTATCAAAAAAATGTGTAGAATCTGAATATGCCATCCATATCCCTGTTTGCATCTCGCATCATGTAGTTACATGTTAATTTGCATATCACCTAATAAGTAACATATGAAGTATTTGGAAATGCTTATAATGCTTTCCCACTTCATTTAATATTGTGTAGCTCACCCATACCTTTTCTTTGTCATGCTAATCAACATTTAAATTTGTCGAGTAGTAAAATAAGTTGAACCTAATTTGTATGTGTCAGGATCCTGATTCCGCTTAATTTGATAAGTTGCATTGCATCATAATTGCCATGTCATGCATACATGCATGTATATGATCATGCCGATTCTTCTGCCATAGTAGTAAGTGTTGCATCCGTTGTTTGTTGTAGCGATTTGCTTCTTCTCGGATAGGATGCTTCGTGGTGTTGTGAGTAACGACAAGTTCTTTGGGTGTTCCTTGTCAATCTCGACAGGCAAGCTTTCCCATCCCTTACCTACCTATAGGGGTACTTACCACCTATTTGTGTTTATGCTTTATGCTTTATGCTTTATGCTAGCCTTGTGTTCTGATTCTTGTTTCGAGTCACGTAACCTATCCACATGTTTCCCCAAAGCAAAACTATATATCCGCCACCTCCCGCCTATTATCTTTTGCTTGTTGTTTGAGTTGGCCTTGCGAGTAGTAGGCATGCTTAGGTTATTTCAAGTTGTTTTATCTTATCAGATTATTGGGAAGTTATCACATGTTTTACTTAATGGTTATGAGATGTGAAGATAAGTTGGATATTAGATGTTGGAGATAAATATGATTTAATTATGTTACAACTTCACTTGATTAAGCAGAGGCATCGGTGAGTCATTTTGCCCGTTTTACGATGGCTCACTTGTGTCCCCTAGGACCCCGAGTTCGCATGAACTGTTCTAAGCTGAGCGTGCTAACCACTCGTGGAAGATTCCATGGGGTCTCCCTTGACTTACTACTTTTTCTCGAGTTAGTTTACCGGGGGCCACAACACCGTATTTACATTTGGATCTGCATTTGGTTTGGGCTACCAGTGATGGTGCTTTAGGTTCTAAGCCCCCCTCCGATGGGTGTGGTTGTGCCGCCTCCGATGGTTGGCAGGTTTATTTGACTGCGGCGCGTTTTTATGTGAAGCTGGCGGATGTAACACCCCACTTTTGTTGACCAAAATTAAAACCTTGTTTAAGTACTTTATTTTGGGTGAATTAAAAACTTTTGCTAAGCAATGTGCTTGTGTGCTATGATCCATGATTTCATGGGTGTGTGTGTGTCTATGATTTCATGTGCTTGTGTGAGTGTGTGTATTTTGCCATGCTATCTTTTAATCACTTGTGTATTAGGAACTAAGAACTAGTGCTATGATTTTATGCATTGATTTTAGACTTAGGGTTAGCTTGTGGAAACCAAAGACCCTAGTTTAGTTCCCTTTTGCTTGATTACAACACCTATCTATTCTTTTTCTTTTATTTTTGCTTCTTTAATTGAAAATAGAGGTTTCTCCAATACCCTAGTTTAGCTATTCTTAAATTCATCAAACTTTGGCCATGACCTCTTGATCATGTTTAAAACCTCTGGAAATTATTTTGGTAGGTTTTCAAAAAAATTCGAATGAATTCAAATTTGAATTTGAATTCGGCTAGGAGTACCCTAGCCTTGCACTTCTTTCTCTCCCTCTCTTCTTTTTCCTTCTCTTGCAAGCCGACCAAGGGGAGGAAGGGGATCTACTGGGGATCTCTCTCTGGAGTCCAGGGATCTTCAAAAACTCTTTTTTGTTTGTCCTATCTGCTTGGCATCGAGGGAAGAAGGGGAGCTCGAGGCCATGCCAGAACCTCTCCCTCTCCCTATGTTGCTTCGACCACCACTGCCGCCATAGACCCCCAATGGTTGTGTGCCACCCCTGCAGAAACCCTAGCCTGGCCCCGCGATGCAGAGACCGACCCAGCACACCCCATGCCGCCCAGGACATCACCGAGACACCACCGTGGATGCCAGCCCAGTCAGCACGCCACCGTCCACCTCCTGCACTATCACTTCACCACCAGCCTCGTGCTGACCCCAGTGACCAATTCCCCGAGCTAGACCTGCCCGAGCCTCATCGTGCGCATAACCCCGACCACGCTGATCCGACGCGATCGAGCCACCTAGAGCGCATAGCGCGTGCGTCGCATTCCCGTGCACCAGCACCTCATCCTGCCCCTCTCTTCACGCACAACAGAACGGCACCGAGCCCCCGACACCATGGCACGCTCGCCCTGCACCGCCATGCACCGAAATGCCCGCGCCACGCATCCTTTTCCCCGCTCACTCTCTGAACCCGACCCAGCCGCGTCCAAACTGACCCGCCACCGACGCTCTTCTCCTGCTCCCTGCACTCAGTGCACGACGCCGCCCCGAAGAAATCGCCCATGACGGCCAATCGCTTCCGACGAAGCCCACCATAGACCGAGCTCACTCCTGCAAATAAAAACCCGAGCCCCTCTCTCAAAACCTCCCCTGTCGTCCATTTGTTCCCACTCCCCTCCCCTTCACCTGCAGAACTCCTCTCCCACGGAGCTGTTTCCTCTCTGCAGCTGTTGAAGCCCGAGGTCGCCGTTAGATCACTGGCCACCGGGGAAGGTTGCCATCGATCCGTGTTGCCATTCTACCCCCTCTCTGGTCCTTGGTGCTCTATTACATTCCCCAGACCTCACCCCATGCTTCGTTTGCCTTGCAGATACCTGCAGGCGTCGCCATCACCGACCATCACCGGAGAGCACGTCGGTGACTTTGACGTCACCGCGAGAGCTGCAGGCCCTGCATGGAAGCAAGAACACCCGAGACCCCCTTCTGACCACCTCCACCGCCGATCCAGCCCTTATCGACCACCGTAGCACCCCTGGTGAGCACCGCTCCTCAAAACCCTAGCCAGAGGCGTCTGGCTGGCTCGCGCTCGCAGCAGCCGCGAGGAAGATGACCCCAGCGCCGTCCGATCTCGATCGGACGGTGGCATACCCGTTTGCTTCGGCAAGGCCGAGCAGTCCACCGGATCTAGGCTGGCCCAGCACGGCTCCGTTCAGATCTGCTGCTCTGGGCCCATATCTTTTTTTTCTGAGAAATCATTTATTGTTTGGAAAATCCTGCTAGACTAAAAATGGCCTAAAAATTATTTTGTGCATCCAAATTTAGTGATTCGAATTTCTATGTGCTCCTGAAGTTAATATCTACCTGGATATACTGCATGCATGATTTTAAGGAGCTTAGATATTATCTGTGAATTATTATTGGTAGATCTATTGATTTTCACTCATATATGCAAATATGTTGTTCTGTGTAATGAAATTGGGTGATTCCAATTTTTAGTGGTACCTTACTGTTATACTAATCTAGAGGAACTAGATTTACTATTTTAGGAGCATTGTATTGCCTGCAGTAATTATTTTAGTGAAATTAGTTTTTTGCCTTGATTTATTTATTATGCATAGTAGATTAATTATTTTGGAGTGATTCCACTTCTGGTGTGTTGTACATTTCATTAGCTTTCCAGAATGGTCTCTGTTAGAATTTTAGGACCTACCGAAAGTTTTAGGTAATTATTTTGCTATTCTAGTGATTAATGGAAATAGGAAACTCATATTAATTCACCTTTTTAGTCTTTTGGATTGATTCCAATTGTGTTGCTTCTGTAATGTTGTTAGCTACCTGTAAGGGTGCTGGATGCCATGTTTTGATTAACCATGATACCTGCTAGTTGTTTGCTTGTGATTACGTATTACTATACGAATAGAAATTTCTTGCTATTATGTTGGTAGATTATTCTTTGGTAAATTAGATATTGGTTCAGATATCTAAAACATGTTTGCTTCTGATACTCAATGCTTGAGTTGTGTGATGTTGCCTTGAGTGTGATCCATGTATGCATGAATGCTTATTGTGTGTGTTGTTGTTTTTCCGGCGATAGAATCGAACAACGATTGTGCGGAGGAAGGGGAGGTGTTTGAGTATCAAGAAGAAGGAGATCAGGGACAAGACAACCAAGGCAAGCCATCTACTTGTTGCATATCTGAATACTACTAAGTCACTATGCATTGTTCTACTCTTGTTTTCTTAATATGCATGATTTTCTATATTGCTATTATTTTCCTATATAGCAATAGTTGACGACTTAGCTCCACAAGTCGACTTGATATCATCTAACAAGATGACACCCTTGACACCTAACTCAACACCCCTATATTAGAGACTTGATGGTTAGCATCATGGTCTTTGGAAAACTCTTAGTGGAGCCAAAAACTCTAGGATGGGAGAACTCTCAGAAAAGTTTCGAAAACCTTGGAGTAGTATCTACTCCACTGAAATGTTTTCTAAATGATTATTGGGACAAATGGAATTGGGATATGGAAGGAAAGGAGTTGGTGGTTTAAAAAAAATAGGGCATTGGTGTTTCTTTGTAGTCGCTCAGAGCAATTTAACCCGTGCAACCACATCACCCCGGTATGGGACGAGGCTTAGTCCGAAGTTTATCTGCCTTAGTACGGGGAGCCTCACAACTATATAAGGGTTTGTAGGACCCCAGAATCCGGGTTGCCGCCAGTTTGTGGGCAATAGTAAATTGGGATCCTTCGAGATTTATCCGGTCGGAAGACACTTGGGTTCTCCCGCCGTGGCGCCAGAGTTACTCTCTGTAGGAGGTACTGCCGGGATGTGCCGGGGAGGTAGGCTCCAAAGGGTAGGTACTCGTACTAAGGCGGATAGATGGAAGGCTCTGATCGATTATCCGAACCCCGCATACTTGTGTATGACGGTCCGTGGTGGTATCCCGACGGATTTATCAGATGGTGTGGGTAAAGTGTACAACCTCTGCAGAGTGTAAACCTATTCGAATAGCCGAGTCCTCAGTCATGGACGGTTGTGAAGATCACTACATTGCCCAATGTCAGGTTTTGGTTTTATAAATGGTTTTTCAAGAAAGATGGAGTTTGTGCCGGACGAAGTACCTGGAGGGTACTGCCGTGGCACGGGTGTGTTTTCGGAGTACTTGGAGGGTAGTGCCGATGACTTGAGGTGGTCATATCTGATTGACCACCGACTTTATCTTACAAAGGAGTTTCCCCCTTTCCTAGAGCTTTTCCTAAAATTGTTTTATAAAAGTCTTCTTTAATAAGGACATAGAGATGTCATATGACATGCTATATCGACACGAGAAACTAGTAGCACATAGTTACATGAAACCAAGCCAACCCTTGCTACAGCCGTATAGCATGTGAATGTTTCTCTCTTAGATGGTTTGCGAGTACAATTCCAAAATGTACTCACGGCTTTGTCCCTGGCTATTAACTTGGCCAGACTTTGGTGACGACTATGAGGAGGATGATGAGGAGTATGACGACGTCGGTGCGAATTAGGAATCGTTTCCCGGTCAGTTGCCTGTAGGGTAGTAGGCCTGACTTGGGTCACTATGCTACATGTATCTGCTGCTACTCGTGAATAAGTGTGTCAGTTGAACTTGCCCTGCGTGGCACTTATATTCAGCCAAGCGGCTTATGTAAGACTTTAATACTCGTTATGTAATGGATGATGTAATCTGAAATGCCAACTCTGTTATGTGGATTCACGACGGTCTCCTGGGATCATGAATTGTATGCATAACGGGAATCCCGGATGGTAAGCCGGGGTCCCCACAGAGTTGGTATCAGAGCCATCCTGACCTTAGGAAACCCTAGTTTAGCATGGGTGTTAGACCGGACCAAAAATTATTTTTTCCAAAAACTAAAAAGAGATGGCTATATATATCAAAGGTAAATATATATTGCTCTCATCTCTTCCCTTATTCTTTAAGCATCTTTAATTACTTGCATTTTAATTCAAGTTTTTACTTATGTATAAATTTTGCACACTTGGATAAGCCACTAATAAACTCTACTCTAAAATTTGTGTAGATGGACGCTCCCACTGTACACCGACAGATCGGCACCCATGAGGACGTACTGATCTTCGAGCGAGACTTGGTTGAGCTGGCCGCGCGCCTTGGATGCCCGTGTCCTGAGGTGCGAGGCTACCGCTTGTTCGAGGAGGGTACCCAGGAGCTGGCTATCCGTGTGGTTTGCCAGGTCCGCGGGAAGGAGGTCCCGCCTACCTCACCGGAGTTCACCTTCGAGGTGATCGAGTGCAACTGGGGCGATGGCTTGATGCGCATTCTGCGTCACGCCATCTCGTGCCTCGTCCAGCTCCACTACGATGAGCTACTTGGTACCCGCTACGAGCACTACGGGAGGGTCGACGCCGATGGCCTTCCCTACCAGGCGGCCGCGCACACCCCCTTCAGCCGCCACTTCTGCCACACTGAGGCTCTTCCGCACCACACGCAGGAGCATCTGGACCATGTTCGGATGGTCACCGACGAGAGAGGGCTAGAGCTCGCCGTTCTTCGTGAGGACCTCCAGGAGTCTATCTTCTCACGTCACCGTCTCCTATCTGCCAAGAGGAAGACCGTGAAGAAGAACAAGGCTCTTAGGAGGTGCGTCCGCTAGTTGGAGGACCACTTGGCTTCTCTTGAGAGCCACGTGTCTAAGCTGGAGGAGGAGACCGCCGAGCTCCGCAAGGAGAACGAGGCGGTACTTGGCCGCGACGACAACCACCAGGAGGCCTTCGACGAGGAGCCCGCTAGCACCGACGACGACGACCGTGGTAGCGAGAGCGGTGACCACCGCAATGCTATTCTAGACTTCTACGCTCCTGAGACTCCTAGTGAGGAGGACCCCGAGGAGTTAGTCCCCCACGTTAGTGGCGACGAGTAGATTCCACCACTCTACCTCTCACGTAGGCTGCCGCGTAGTTGTTAGTTTACTTCCTTTTGTGTATCGGTGTTGTATGGTCTTTCTAGAACCATTTGCTATGTGTGATGTATGAGACTATGTGGTATGTGTGTGTGCCTGGACATGTTTGGCACTCTTTTGCTTGTATATATTATGTATGCCCGGACTTGTTATGCATGGTTGTTGGAGCATGTTATGTATGGCTGCTATAGATGTTATGTTATTGATACGTCTCAAACGTATCTATAATTTTTGATGCTCCATGCTTGTTTTACACCATTTGCCTATTGTTTCGTTACACTTAGTGGCATTTTTATACATTTTCCGGAACTAACCTATTAACGAAGTGCCACAGTACCAGTTTCCTGTTTTCTGCTGTTTTTGTGTTTCAGAAGTGATACACAGGAAATATTCTCGGAATTGGACGAAACAAGTTCCTGAAGTCATATTTTACATGGAAGCTTCCAGACATCTGAAGAAGTGTCGGAGGGGGGCCACCAGGGCCCCACACAAGGGGGCGGCGCGGCCTGGCCCCTGGCCGCGCCACCCCTGTGTGAGGACACCTGGTCCCTCTCCTGACATCGCCCCTTCGCCTATAAGTACCCCCCGACGAGAAAAACCTAAGTGCCCGATCAGATTTCCAGAACACATCGCGATACGCCGCCGCCGTCGACCCGAAGATCGGGAGGGTCCAGAAGCTCTTCCCGGCACCCTGCCGGAGAGGGGAATCGCCACCAGAGGTCTTCTTCATCGCCATGCTCGCCTCCAGAGCGATGAGTGAGTAGTCTACCTTGGACTATGGGTCCATAGCAGTAGCTAGATGGTTGTGTTCTCCACCATGTGCTTCATGTTTAGATCTCATGAGCTGCCATACATGATTGAGATCACCGTTATGTAATTCTATGATGTTGGTTTGTTGGGATCCGATGAATATTGGTGTTTATGATTAAGTTGCTATACTGAATTATATCTTTTGTTATCTCTATGTTGTTTATGATCTTGCATGCTCTCCGTTGTTAGTAGCTATCTTGGCCGAGTAGTTGCTAGTGACTCCAAGAGGGGGTATTTATGCTCGATAGTGGGTTCATGTCTCTATTTCACCTGGGGGAGTGACAGAAACCTCTAAGGTGGTAGATGTGCTGTTGCTACTAGGGAGAAAACAACATTCATATGCTCAAGGGCATATGCTTTGTTTACATTACACACTTTGCTTAATGCAATTATCTGTTGTTCGCAACTTAATACTTTCGGGGTGTTCGGATTGATATCCCTGGGGGTGGATTATTAGTCATAGATGCAGTTGGATGGCGGTCTATGTATTTTGTTGTAATGCCCAGAGTGAATCTCATAGTGATCTTCTTGACATATCACGTTATCTTTATTCTATCAATTGCCCAACTGTAATTTGTTTACCCAGCATGTTATTTATCTATGGAGAGACACCACTAGTGAACTGTGGACCCCGGTCCTATTTTAATCATATTGCAATCACCTGTTTACTTTTCCCGCACTGTTTACTTTACTCGCATATTACTACTGTTTTCCACTCGATACACTCATAACCTTTGTTTCAAGCAAACCGGTGAGATTGATAACCTCATCGCAAGTTGGGAACAAAGTATTTGTTTGTGTGTGTGCAGGTTCCACAAACACCTTCAGTCGTCATCGTCTCTCTTCTCCTGATCGATAAACCTTGGTTTCTTAACTGAGGGAAAACTAGCCGCTACACTCATCATACCTTCCTCTTGGGGTTCCCAACGGGCTGGTCATCACCACGCACAAGGACTTACTGCTCCCACATTAATTACACGCCACAGCTCTTTTCTGGCGCCATCATCACCGAGTAGCAGCTTCTTTTCTGGCGCCGTTGCCGGGGAAGAGAGAAGACTTCTGCGAGGGGAGTTCTTCGCACACACATTCTTTACTTTGTTATTTGTTTTGCTTTACTTTATTTTATTTTACCTGCATTGCTTTTTATATCAAAAAACCCAAAAAATTAGAATCCTTGGTAGTTGTTTTTACTTGTCTTGCTTTATCATGCTTTGTATCAATGGTTGGTTTCTTTGAAACTAAATCTTTTTGGCAAGGTGGGTTCACGGAAGAGCAGCAAAATTATTATGATGAACACCGCTTGTCACAAAAAGGGAAACACTTATGGGAACAAATCAATAGATTATATATCATTGCTAGAAATGTGTGCTCTACTTATAATGTTACTTATTGCTTTGATGAATCTTGTTGCTGTAGGAGGTATAAACACCTCCCTTTTCAATGTGAGTATAATGATGATGTTACCATATCTTCTTATATTAATGGAAATTATGACTTTTATGATGTGGAACAAATTGAAGAATTTATTGCTTGGAAGGGTGCATTCGAACTTGCTTATTTGCTTGAAAATACTGATGATGCACCTTATAAATATGAGGTTTATGATATACTCACATTTTGCTTTGATAATTACAAGGAAGGAAATGGCTATATTCTTAAATATCTTAATAGATGCTCTCCAACGGAAGAGACTAATGCCTTGAAGGAGCCTATGGAAGAAGAAATTGGAAGCTCATTGGATGAAAAAGAGGAGGAGAGTGATGATCAAGAGGAGGAAGAATGGAGCTACCCATGTCTACCTCCCAATAAGAGTAACTCTTTAACTAATACCTTATTTGATCGCCCTACATGCTTAACAAAGGAGGGTGAGTGTGATATTTATATTGTTGATTTTGTTCATGATGCTACTAAAAATTATTATGAGAGAGGAAAATATGGTTGTTGGGATTCTCATGTTACTAAAACACCTCTCTTTTTATTGAAAGTTCTGAAATTGCTCTTGTTTTATCTACCCATAGTTGTGGCTATGCGCTTCTTTGATTTATTTTCTTACAAGATTCCTATGCATAGGAAGTGGGTTAGACTTAAATGTTTTTTATATTTGCTCCTTGATGCTCTCTTTTACTTCAATTCATATTTCTTATGTGAGCATCTTCTTAAACTTTCTGCGCCTAGCTCAAAGGCGTTAAAGAAAAGCACTCTTAGGAGATAACCCATTGTTTACTTTTCAGTACTTTTTCTTTTATTTGAGTCTTGGAAGTCATTACTACTGTAATGACCTCTCCTTATCTTGTTTATTTCATTTTTGTGCCAAGAGAAGCCTCTAATTTGAGTGAGGTAAAGATTTGGGGCTATTGCTGTCCTGAAACTGTTTTCGGTGCTGCACCGTAAAAATTCGTGAAAATTCTCTGTATATCTTTTGGACCTGCGATTTCTTGTGCATATGCCCCAGGTTATATCCAAACTTTTCTTAGTTTAACACTTTTTGATTTGAGCAACGGAAAATCCCTCAAAAATTCGTCCATTATCAGCTGTCCAGTTTTGACAGATTTCTGCCAATATTTGTTTTTGCCACTTTATCGCTTTCTTTTGAGTTCTTTTTTATCATGGAACTCTTGTGGAAGTTGCTACAGTAGTATATACTTTATATGTGGTGGTTTTGGGTTGAAACCTGAAGCTAAAAGAGGTTGAATATATTTTATGCTTACACTAATGTTGCTAATAGAATTGTGTTTAGTTTTGTATGAAGGAAGTTTTCAAGTGTAGGGATTGGAGAATGATGAGATGAGTTGAAGAATGGACAAAAGCTCAAGCTTGGGGATGCCCATGCATCACCCCAAGAAATATCCAAGAAGTACAAGCGTCAAAGCTTGGGGATGCCCCCGAGGCACCCCTTCTTCATCGGCAAAAATCAGGTCACCTTTCAAAACACTATATTTTTATTGCTTCATGCACTATGTGTTTTTCTTGGAGCGTCAGTTGTTTTAGTTTTCTCAGTTTTTTTAGTTTGTTTGTTTGCTGCAATAAATGGTTGGACCCCAACAAATTTCCTTTGGAGGAGATGTACTCGTTTCATTTGCAAAGAACGCTCAGATTTTCACTCTTATCGTTTATCGAGCGTTCTACTTTTTCTGCTACTGCTTTTGGTTTTTGTTTTCGCCTTGATTTGCATTCAGATCTTGTCATATCTTTTCATCAAGGTGTATTTTTGCCTCTGATCTTTATTGGTTTTCATCAAAAGAGGTTGTTATAAAATTTTCAAATGGTGTTGGAAAAGAGAAAAAGCTTTGTGCAAAATAGTGGTACAAGAAGGAGCTTGTGTAGACTGCGGCTTAGGCTTTTTCATGTCATGCTTGATGTCTTTTTGATAGTATGCTTAGTGGTTTTGCTGTAGCATGACTTGTCTCAAATAACTGAGATTGCTTAATGAGCCTTTGAAAAAATCATGCGTTGTTTTTTATTGTATGGAAGCATTATTTTGGTTTTCTCCTTGATGCTTTATTTGGGTTGACTTGGCGCATGCTCACACATGTTAGACTCTTACAAAGTCGCCATTAGCCTTCATGATCATTTAGTTTTTGACTTTTGATGCCATCGTATGCTTCTTTTAATGTCGCTTTGTCGCTTTGCATGATTATGGCCATTATTGCTCTCTTAGTTGGTCGCTCCCAGTCTTTTGCTAGCCCTCACCTTGTACTGAGTATGAGCTCTACTCGTGCATCCAACTCCTAAAAGCCAAAGTTTTCCATTGTGTCCACCATACATACCTACTAGCAATTTGCTATTCCAAGTAAATTTGACTTGCTTTTATTTTCTCTTCAAATTAAACTCTTACCAGTGTTATGCGAAATTCGGTCAGTAAAGCTCTCATGAACCGGAAGGCACACTTTACTTTTTCCTGTTCTTAAAAATTTGACATTGTGGTCTTTTATGCTGAGTTGTTATGCTTGCAAGTTGTAAGTTGGATTCTAGCCCAGCCATGCTGTCATGGGGCAAGCTTTCAACATTGCACTTCTTATTTGAGTTGATATCGTGATCTTTTGTTTATGGATGCCCGCTGTGTGAAATGAATTGGGAATCTTGTGAGGATCATGGAGTTTTTATATGTGTTAGGGAAATGCCGGGCCGCCAATCTAAGCCATGCATAATTCATGGTGGAAATTTGCAGCATACCCATGGTGAACATTCGACGACGCATCTCACAATAAAAAGCTAAACAATATAGCAAATAAAAGAGATGTCGAGGTGTTCATTGTCTGCTTGTCCTGTCATTTTGGTGTGGGCTTGTTCCATGTCATCGGGCACGGAGGTACCCCATTGGCGGTTCTCAATGATATGCATATACTTACAATGACAAGAGCCTTGCTTGGGACTCTAAGTAAATTAGCATGGTTTGGGTACTCGTATTCACGGGACACGAGGTTTTCAACTTATGATTTGTCAAGCATATGCATCATAATTGTTCTCGCATTAACTTTAACCATTCAAGATGCTTATGATGGGGGCAATGAGAGCTCAAAGCCGGTAAGTACCATAATTTTTGAAGGTTATAAAACTTGCAATCACTACTTCCCTCTACGAAGGGCCTTTTTTTACTTTTATGTTGACTCACCACCTTCTTTCTTTATGCACCATTAAGAGAGCACAGTTGTCATTCTTAGTGTGATATGCATTGTCCCAAAGTTCATTGATTGATTCATATTGTTGGTTTCACTTGTTCTTAAATTATTTGTATCTAGTCGCCTTCTTAAACTTTGAGGTGTCCTATGCATTTATGTTTTGCTCTCTTTGAAGGACAAGCTGAAAACCATTTGTATGTTTTCCTTATGATTTGAACACACGTTTGACTTTCATTGTTTCATTATCATGATCTTTTGTTTGTGTTCATTTGCATGTTTACAACATGGTTGCTAAGTTCTTATTGTCATGATTATATCTTTCATGCCCATGTTTTAAGTTCTATTGATCCCAGCTCACCAATGCTTACATATATGATCAAGATTGTGTAGGTGCATGTCACCTCAAAAAAATTTCTTTTGTTATCACTTACCTACTCGAGGACGAGCAGGAGTTAAGCTTGGGGATGCTTGATACGTCTCAAACGTATCTATAATTTTTGATGCTCCATACTTGTTTTACACCATTTGCCTATTGTTTCGTTACACTTAGTGGCATTTTTATACATTTTCCGGAACTAACCTATTAACGAAGTGCCACAGTGCCAGTTTCCTGTTTTCTGCTGTTTTTGTGTTTCAGAAGTGATACACAGGAAATATTCTCGGAATTGGACGAAACAAGTTCCTGAAGTCATATTTGCCCGGAAGCTTCCAGACATCCGAAGAAGTGTTGGAGGGGGGCCACCAGGGCCCCACACAAGGGGGCGGCGCGGCCTGGCCCCTGGCCGCGCCACCCCTGTGTGAGGACACCTGGTCCCTCTCCTGACATCGCCCCTTCGCCTATAAGTACCCCCCGACGAGAAAAAGATAAGTGCCCGATCAGATTTCCAGAACACATCGCGATACGCCGCCGCCGTCGACCCAAAGATCGGGAGGGTCCAGAAGCTCTTCCCGGCACCCTGCTGGAGAGGGGAATCGCCACCGGAGGTCTTCTTCATCGCCATGCTTGCCTCCGGAGCGATGAGTGAGTAGTCTACCTTGGACTATGGGTCCATAGCAGTAGCTAGATGGTTGTCTTCGCCACCATGTGCTTCATGTTTAGATCTCATGAGCTGCCATACATGATTGAGATCACCGTTATGTAATTCTATGATGTTGGTTTGTTGGGATCCGATGAATATTGGTGTTTATGATTAAGTTGCTATACTGAATTATATCTTTTGTTATCTCTATGTTGTTTATGATCTTGCATGCTCTCCGTTGTTAGTAGCTATCTTGGCCGAGTAGTTGCTAGTGACTCCAAGAGGGGGTATTTATGCTCGATAGTGGGTTCATGTCTCTATTTCACCTGGGGGAGTGACAGAAACCTCTAAGGTGGTAGATGTGCTGTTGCTACTAGGGAGAAAACAACATTCATATGCTCAAGGGCATATGCTTTGTTTACATTACACACTTTGCTTAATGCAATTATCTGTTGTTCGCAACTTAATACTTTCGGGGTGTTCGGATTGATATCCCTGGGGGTGGATTATTAGTCATAGATGCAGTTGGATGGCGGTCTATGTATTTTGTTGTAATGCCCAGAGTGAATCTCATAGTGATCTTCTTGACATATCACGTTATCTTTATTCTATCAATTGCCCAACTGTAATTTGTTTACCCAGCATGTTATTTATCTATGGAGAGACACCACTAGTGAACTGTGGACCCCGGTCCTATTTTAATCATATTGCAATCACCTGTTTACTTTTCCCGCACTGTTTACTTTACTCGCATATTACTACTGTTTTCCACTCGATACACTCATAACCTTTGTTTCAAGCAAACCGGTGAGATTGATAACCTCATCGCAAGTTGGGAACAAAGTATTTGTTTGTGTGTGTGCAGGTTCCACAAACACCTTCAGTCGTCATCGTCTCTCTTCTCCTGATCGATAAACCTTGGTTTCTTAACTGAGGGAAAACTAGCCGCTACACTCATCATACCTTCCTCTTGGGGTTCCCAACGGGCTGGTCATCACCACGCACAAGGACTTACTGCTCCCACATTAATTACACGCCACAGCTCTTTTCTGGCGCCATCATCACCGAGTAGCAGTTATGCATGAGTTCCGTTCTTTTTATTTGAAGCATGCCTAAGTTTCCTTGTTATTAATCTCATAAAACCACTTCTCTCCAGAATGGCTCCGGAAACGCGAGGCCAAGCTGGAGGCAATCCGCCACCACCCCCTGAACCCATCATGGAGCAGCTGGTGCGGCTCATGCTTGAAGACCGCGAAGCCGCGCGAGCCGAGCGCCAAGCCAACCTTGCAACCCTACAACACCTTGCGCAAATTGCCACCCACCACAACAACCATGGTGGCAATGACGATGAGGAACCCCGCAACAAGCTTAGGGATTTCCAAAACTCCAACCCTCCAACCTTCACCAAGTCCACCGAACCACTGGACACCGATGATTGGCTCCGCACCATCGAGAACAAGCTCGAATATGCAGGAGTTGGAGAGAACGAGAAGGTGATCTACGCCATCCATTTCCTAGCGGGAGTAGCTGGTGCATGGTGGGAGAATGTTCGTGCCATGCAACCCGAAGGCCAAGTGATGACTTGGGAAGCCTTCAAGACCAAGTTCTGCAAGGCTCACATTCCCTCCGGACTTATCAAGATCATGCGTGACAAGTTTCTCAACCTCAAGCAAGGTGGTATGAGTGTCACCGAGTACCTCGACAAGTTCACCACTTGGGGGAGGTATGCCCCTAATGACATCGACACTGATGAGAAGAAGAGGGAACGTTTCATGAATGGACTTCAGGAAGACCTGCAACCCTATCTGGTCGCTGTGCCTTACAATGACCTGGAAGCTCTGGTAGATGCTGCTATCATGGTGGAAGACAAAAACAAAGCTGCCTGCGAAAGCCAGAAGAGAAGGATGATGAGTCAGGGAGGATCAAGCAGTCAAAGGTCCTGGAGCATGCCCCCATCAAGGTTTGCGCCACCCCCTCAGAGGTTCGCCTCTCAAGCTCCCAGGCCCAATAACCCCAACCGCCAGTACTCAAGCAACCGCCCTACCAGCGGGAATCCTTCTGGAGGAAACCGCAACACCTTCAATCCCACCAACCGCAGCCAGGGAAGCGGCTGCTATACTTGTGGCCAACCAGGACACTTCTCTAAGGAGTGTCCCTTGAAAAAACCTTCTGCGCCAAGCCTCAGCGCGCCGCGACCCAATCAGGGTCAAGGCCGTGGACCCCCTGGGAAGACTCAGAAGAACCAAGCCAATGTAGCAAGAGGCCGCCTGAACCATGTCTCTTCTGAAGAAGCTGCTGAAGCACCTGACATTGTTCTGGGTACGTTTCTTGTCAACTCCACCCCTACAAGAGTGCTGTTTGATTCTGGTGCATCCCATTCTTTTGTGACCGAGAACTTCGTTACAAGAGGAAAATTAGAACCAACCATGATGCCTAGAGCTATGCTAGTCCAGATTCCCGGGTCAGTCATGAAAACCAAGAGGAATTGCATAGACGTACCGGTAGATATCCATGGGGTATCGTTCAAGGCCAATCTGATAATTTTAGGCACGAAGGGTTTGGATGTGGTACTTGGAATAGACTGGATGTCCAAGTACCAAGGTCATATAGATTGCACCCGAAAGGCTATAACCGTGTCCAGCAGTGATGGGGTTCAAATTGAGCACATCACAACTATGCCATCCCGCGAAGCCTACTACAAGAAGTCGGTCTCTGGGACGACTCTTGATCAAGTCCCGATGGTATGTGAGTACCCCGATGTCTTCCCTGAGGAGTTGCTAGGTATGCCCCCTGACCGGGATATCGAGTTCGTGATTGAGTTGATTCCCGGAACAACTCCCATTGCTCAGCGACCCTATCGTATGAACCCCCAAGAACTTGAGGAGTTAAAGAAGCAACTTGCTGACATGCTCAGCAAAGGCCTTATCCGTCCCAGTGCTTCGCCTTGGGGATCTCTTGTTCTGTTTGTGGACAAGCGAGACGGTACCATAGGACTGTGTGTGGATTACCGTAAACTCAATGAAGTGACCATCAAGAATAAATACCCACTCCCAAAGATTGAAGACCTATTTGACCAGCTGAATGGAGCCAAAGTGTTCTCCAAGATTAATCTCCGCACTGGATATCATCAGCTGAAGGTCCGACAGTCCGATATTCCCAAGACCGCTTTCACCACTCGCTACAGTCTATTCGAGTATACCGTCATGTCCTTTGGCCTAACCAATGCCCCCGCCTATTTCATGAATCTCATGAATAAGGTATTCATGAAGTTCCTCGACAAGTTTGTGGTGGTCTTCATCAACGACATCTTGGTCTATTCTAAGACCGAGGAAGAGCACGCAGAACATCTGTGGTAGTACTGGGAACCCTGCGTGAACACCTGCTTTACGCCAAGTTCAGCAAATGTGAATTTTGGCTGAAAGAAGTTGGTTTCCTAGGCCACATACTCTCAGCTAGTGGAGTATCTGTTGACCCCTCAAAAATCACCTCCATCATGGAAAGAAAAGCCCCAACCAACCCCACCGAAGTCCGAGCATTTCTTGGACTAGCCGGTTATTACCGGAAGTTTGTAGAAGGGTTCTCCAGCATTGCTCACCCATTGACTCAGCTGCTCAAGAAAGATAAGAAGTTTGAGTGGACTGAGAAGTGCGAGCAGAGTTTCCAGGAGCTCAAGAAGAGACTAGTGACAGCTCCCATTCTAACCATACCCGACATCACGAAGAGCTTCGATGTCTACTGCGATGCATCCAAGCTTGGTCTTGGAAGTGTCTTGATGCAAGACGGCAAAGTTATCGCCTACCTATCCCGTCAACTGCGCCCTCACGAGCTGAATTACCCTACCCATGACCTTGAGCTTGCCGCTGTTGTCCATGCCCTCAAAACATGGAGACACTACCTTATGGGGAATCGTTGCGAGATCTACACCGACCACAAGAGCCTGAAGTACATCTTCTCCCAGAAAGAGTTGAACATGAGACAAAGGAGATGGATTGAACTCATCAAAGACTACGACCTAGGCATTCATTATCATCTTGGTAAAGCGAATGTGGTCGCCGATGCCCTCAGCCGAGAGCCTTATTCCCTAAATGTCATGCTAAAGACCAGCCAACCAACCCTATGCGAGGAGTTCGAGAAGTTCGGACTTGAACTAGTAAGCCATGGTTTCTTGGCAAACCTTGAAGTCCGACCCACTCTCTTTGACCAGATCAAGGAAGCTCAGAAGGGTCATGAGAGTATCGAAGGTATCAAATGTAGGATGGGACGAGAGGAAGTACCTGGGTTTTCAATCGACCAGGAAGGTGTGCTATGGTATAATGGCCGCCTATGCGTCCCTAGCATCGAGGAGTTAAAACAGCTTATTCTGGCGGAGGCCCATGACACCCCTTACTCTATTCATCCCGGAGGCACCAAAATGTACCAAGACTTGAAGGAACGGTTTTGGTGGCACGGTATGAAGCGAGAGGTAGCTTTCTATATCGCTCGATGTGACGTCTGCCAACGTGTCAAGGCTGAGCACCAAAGGCCTGCGGGTTTACTGCAGCCATTAAAGGTGCCAATGTGGAAGTGGGAGGACGTCGGAATGGATTTCATAATAGGGTAGCCTAGATCAGATCAAGGCCATGATTCTATCTGGGTTATTATTGATCGCCTGACCAAGGTCGCCCACTTTCTACCTGTCAAGACCACCCATAAAGGCCGAGACCTAGCCGACCTGTACATGTCCAGAATTGTTAGCCTCCATGGAGTGCCCAAGGTGATTGTGACTGATCGGGGCACTCAATTCACCTCAAGATTCTAGAACAAACTTCACGAAGCCCTGGGAACAAAACTTTCCTTTAGCACAGCCTACCACCCGCAGTCTGGTGGCCAAACCGAAAGGGTAAACCAAATCCTCGAAGACATGCTTAGAGCCTGCGTTCTCTCATACGGAGCCAAGTGGGAGGACAGCCTACCATTTGCTGAATTCTCATACAACAATAGCTATCAGGCTAGTCTGCAGATGGCCCCCTTCGAAGCCCTATATGGCCACAAGTGACGTACCCCTCTCAACTGGTCTGAGACTAGAGAAAGCTAAGTGTTTGGGCCCGATGTCATCAAGGAAGCCGAAGAGCAAGTCCAGCTCATCCGCAACCATTTGAAAGCAGCCCAGTCCCAACAAAAGAGTTATGCTGACCCAAAAAGGAGACCTGTCACCTTCAATGTGGGAGACTTTGTCTACCTTCGAGTCACACCACTCAAGGGTATGCAACGCTTCCATGTCAAAGGTAAACTTGCACCACGGTACATCAGACCGTTCAAGATCTTGGACCGTAAAGGCGCCATGTCCTACAAGCTAGAACTGCCCCCAAAGCTATCCGAGTTCCATGATGTCTTCCATGTGTCGCAACTCCACAAATGTCTTCAAATCCCCAACAAGCCCGAGACCTTCACCGAGATCGACCTCAACTCCATCGACCTAAATTCTGACCTCACTTACCGGGAGAGACTAATCCGCATTCTTGAAGAAGACGTCTGACTTACCCGTAGACGCAAGATCAAGATGTATAAGGTGCATTGGAGTAACCACACCGAAGATGAAGCCACTTGGGAACGTGAGGATTATCTTCGACGAGAGTTTCTCGGACTACTTCACGCTTAGCTACCGAATCTCGGGACGAGATTCTTTTTAAGGGGGGAAGGTCTGTAACACCCCACTTTTGTTGACCAAAATTAAAACCTTGTTTAAGTACTTTATTTTGAGTGAATTAAAAACTTTTGCTAAGCAATGTGCTTGTGTGCTATGATCCATGATTTCATGGGTGTATGTGTGTCTATGATTTCATGTGCTTGTGTGAGTGTGTGTATTTTGCCATGCTATCTTTTAATCACTTGTGTATTAGGAACTAAGAACTAGTGCTATGATTTTATGCATTGATTTTAGACCTAGGGTTAGCTTGTGGAAACCAAAGACCCTAGTTTAGTTCCCTTTTGCTTGATTACAACACCTATCTATTCTTTTTCTTTTATTTTTGCTTCTTTAATTGAAAATAGAGGTTTCTCCAAAACCCTAGTTTAGCTATTCTTAAATTCATCAAACTTTGGCCATGACCTCTTGATCATGTTTAAAACCTCTAGAGATTATTTTGGTAGGTTTTCAAATCTTTTTCGAATGAATTCAAATTTGAATTTGAATTCGGCTAGGAGTACCCTAGCCTTGCACTTCTTTCTCTCCCTCTCTTCTTTTTCCTTCTCTTGCAAGCCGACCAAGGGGAGGAAGGGGATTTGCTGGGGATCTCTCTTTGGAGTCCAGGGATCTTCAAAAACTCTTTTCTGTTTGTCCTATCTGCTTGGCATTGAGGGAAGAAGGGGAGCCCGAGGCCATGCCAGAACCTCTCCCTCTGTTGCTTCGACCACCACTGTTGCCATAGACCCCCAATGGTTGTGCGCCGCCCCTGCAGAAACCCTAGCCCGGCCCTGCGACGCAGAGACTGACCCAGCACACCCCACGCCGCCCAAGACATCGCCGAGACACCACCGTGGACGCCAGCCCGGTCAGCACGCCACCGTCCACCTCCTGCACTGTCACTTTGCCACCAGCCCTGTGCTGACCCCAGTGACCAATTCCCCAAGCCAAACCAGCCGGAGCCTTATCGTGCGCATCACCCCGACCATGCCGATCCGATGCGATCGAGCCGCCCAGAGCACGCAGCGCGTGCGTCACATTCCCATGCACCAGCACCTCGTCCAGCCCCTCTCTTCACGCACAACAGAACAACACCGAGCCCCCGACACCACGGCACCCTCGCCCTGCACCGTCATGCACCGAAACGCCCGCACCACGCATCCTTTTCCCCGCTCACTCTCTGAACCCGACCCAGCCGTGTCCAAACCGACCCGCCACCGATGCTCTTCTCCTACTCCCTGCACTCAGTGCACGACGCCGCCCCGGAGAAATCGCCCACGATGGCCAATCGCTTCCGACGAAGCCCACCATAGACCGAGCTCACTCCTGCAAATAAAAACCTGAGCCCCTCTCTCGAAACCTCCCCTGTCATCCATTTGTTCCCACTCCCCTCCCCTTCACCTGCAGAACCCCTCTCCCATGGAGCTGTTTCCTCTCTGCAGCTGTTGAAGCCCGAGGTCGGCGTTAGATCACCAGCCATCGGGGAAGGTTGCCGTCGATCCGCATCGTCATTCTACCCCCTCTCTGGTCCTTGGTGCTCTATTCCATTCGCCAGACCTCACCCCGTGCTTTGTTTGCCTTGCAGAGACCTGCAGGCGTCGCCATCACCGACCATCACCGGAGAGCACGTCAGCGACTTCGACGTCACCGCGAGAGCTGCAGGCCCTGCATGCAAGCAAGAACACCCAAGACCCCCTTCTGACCACCTCCACTGCCGATCCAGCCCTCGTCGACCACCGTAGCACCCCTGGTGAGCACTGCTCCTCGAAACCCTAGCCAGAGGCGTCAGCTGGCTCGCGCTCGCAGCAGCCGCGAGGAAGACAACCCCAGCGCCGTCCGATCTCGATCAGACGGCGGCATACCCGTTTGCTTCGGCGAGGCCGAGCAGGCCACCGGATCTGGGCTAGCCCAGCACGGCTCCGCTCAGATCTGCTGCTCTGGGCCCATATCTTTTTTTTCTGAGAAATCCTTTATTGTTTGGAAAATCCTGCTAGACTAAAAATGGCCTAAAAATTATTTTGTGCATCCAAATTTAGTGATTCGAATTTCTATGTGCTCCTGAAGTTAATATCTACCTGGATGTACTGCATGCATGATTTTTAGGAGCTTAGATATTATCTGTGAATTATTATTGTTAGATCTATTGATTTTCACTCATATATGCAAATATGTTGTTTTGTGTAATGAAATTGGGTGATTCCAATTTTCAGTGGTACCTTACTGTTATACTGATCTATAGGAACTAGATTTACTATTTTAGGAGCATTGTATTGCCTACAGTAACTATTTCAGTGAAATTAGTTTTCTGCATTGATTTATTTATTGTGCACAGTAGATTAATTATTTTTGAGTGATTCCACTTCTGGTGTTTTGTACATTTAATTAGCTTTCTAGAATGGTCTATGTTAGAATTTTAGGACCTACAGAAAGTTTTAGGTAATTATTTTGCTGTTCTAGTGATTAATGGGAATAGGAAATTCATATTAATTCACCTTTTTAGTCTTTTGGATTGATTCCAATTGTGTTGCTTTTGTAATGTTGTTAGCTACCTGTAAGGGTGCTGGATGCCATGTTTTAATTAACCATGATACCTGCTAGTTGTTTGCTTGTGATTAGGTATTACTATGCAAATAGAAATTTCTTGCTATTATGTTGGTAGATTATTCTTTGGTAAATTAGATATTGGTTGAGATATCTGAAACATGTTTACTTATGATACTCAATGCTTGAGTTGTTTGATGTTGCCTTGAGTGTGATCCATGTATGCATGAATGCTTATTGTGTGTGTTGTTGTTTTTCCGGTGGTAGAATCGAACGACGATTGTGCGGAGGAAGGGGAGGTGTTTGAGTATCAAGAAGAAGGAGATCAGGGACAAGCCAACCAAGACAAGCAATCTACTAGTTGCATATCTGAATCCTACTAAGTCACTATGCATTGTTCTACTGTTGTTTTCTTAATATGCATGATTTTCTATATTGCTATTATTTTCCTATATAGCAATAGTTGATGACTTAGCTCCACAAGTCGACTTGATATCATCTAACAAGATGACACCCTTGACACCTAACTCAACACCCCTATATTAGAGACTTGATGGTTAGCATCATGGTCTTTGGAAAACTCTTAGTGGAGCCAAAAACTCTAGGATGGGAGAACTCTCGGAAAAGTTTTGAAAACCTTGGAGTTGTATCTACTCCACTGAAATGTTTTCTAAATGATTTTTGGGACAAATGGAATTGGGATATGGAAGGAAAGGAGTTGGTGGTTTTAAAAAAAAAGAGGGCATTGGTGTTTCTTTGTAGTCGCTCGGAGCAATTTAACCCGTGCAACCACATCACCCCGGTATGGGATGGGGCTTAGTCCGAAGTTTATTTGCCTTATTGCGGGGAGACTCACAACTATATAAGAGTCTGTAGGACCCCAGAATCTGGGTTGCCGCTAGTTTGTGGGCAATAGTAAATCGGGAAGACACTTGGGTTCTCCCGCCGTGGCGCTGAAGTTACTCTCTGCAGGAGGTACTGCCGGGATGTGCCGGGGAGGTAGGCTCCAAAGGGTAGGCACTCATACTAAGGTGGATAGATGAAAGGCTTTGATCGATTATTCGAACCCCGCATACTTGTGTATGACGGTCCGTGGTGGTATCACTGCGGATTTATCGGATGGTGTGGGTAAAGTGTACAACCTCTGCAGAGTGTAAACCTATTCGAATAGCCGAGTCCTCGGTCATGGACGGTTGTGAAGATCACTACATTGCGCAATGTCAGGTTTTGGTTTTATAAATGGTTTTTCAAGAAAGATGGAGTTTGTGCCGGACGGAGTACCTGGAGGGTACTGCCGTGGCACGAGTGTGTTTTCGGAGTACTTGGAGGGTACTTCCGATGACTTGAGGTGGTCATGTATGATTGACCACCGACTTTATCTTACAAAGGAGTTTCCCCCTTTCCTAGAGCTTTTCCTAAAATTGTTTTATAAAAGTCTTCTTTAATAAGGATATAGAGATGTCGTATGACATGCTATATCGACACAAGAAAGTAGTAGCACATAATTACATGAAACCAAGCCAACCCTTGCTACAGCCATATAGCATGTGAATGTTTCTCTCTTAGATGGTTTGCGAGTACAATTCCAAAATGTACTCACGGCTTTGTCCCTGGCTATTAACTTGGCCAGACTTTGGCGACGACTATGAGTAGGATGATGAGGAGTATGACGACGCCGGTGCGAATTAGGAATCATTTCCCGGTCAGTCGCATGTAGGGTAGTAGGCCTGACTTGGGTCACTACGCTGCATGTATCCGCTGCTACTTGTGAATAAGCGTGTCAGTTGAACATGCCCTGCGTGGCACTTATATTTAGCCAAGCGGCTTATGTAAGACTTTAATACTCGTTATGTAATGGATGATGTAATCTGAAATGGCAACTCTGTTATGTGGATTCACGACGGTCTCCTGGGATCGTGAATTGTACGCATAACGGGAATCCCGGATGGTAAGCCGGGGTCCCCATAGCGGATCCCTCTGATGGGCTCTCTTCCAGTCTTCTCTGTTCTCGCAAACTTCTGAGTCTGTCTTCGGAGCTCGGCCGACTTCGTTACGGGTAGCTTAGTAGGGTGGCCCCCCTAAACTCTCTTGTAGAACTAGCAACGGTCTTGTCATGATATCCTGCCCTTGTCTAGGTTGGATTGATCGAGCGTGTATGGGTACATTGGTGCACCCCTGCAGGGTAAATCTTTTCGAAAAGCCGTGTCCATGGTTATGGACGACTTGGAGCCGTTCTACTCGATCATAGAACAACTTACACCTAATTGATGATATAAAGTGGCATAGTAAATAGTTCTACTACAATATTAAATTGTTATAAAATTGTCAACCGTGTGAGTGCCTTTGATGTTGCTTCTTCGTGTGGTCGCAATGAGGTGAATCATCAGCTGGGTTATGTTTGCTTAGTATTCTAGTTGGTTCCTTTATGCGCTCTCTTATCTTATTCTGTTTAGACGGAAGTTGTAGAGTGTCTCTATAGGTTCTCTAGTGCTTGCTCGCTGCCGCTTAACCCCACCATACAGCTGACGTCCTTTTGAGTCTCTCGAGTTGTCTGCGTACCTCACGTACAAAGGTGGCTTGTTGACTATGCTTTATATGTCTTGAATTCTTGCTAAGTACTTTGTACTTATTGCTGCTCATCTCGGATTTTCGCCAGAGCAGGTTTGAAGACAGGTAAATGGAAGCGATGACATTAGCAAGGTTACCCTTCCGGCTTGGCCTAGGCAGGGTTATGGACGCCATCGTTTTATCTTCAGGCCTCTTAGGCCCATTTGTACTCTTCTCCGTACTCGGATACTATTTTGCTTTATGTATGATTTGGATCTTTGTATGTATATTTGGATCTTGACTCGTGGAGTCTTTGCGGTTATATTATATATCTTTGTGGGTTCCATCATGAGCCTGTGTAACGTTACTTCCTTGATTCCACCTACCTAATGTGTATGTTGCGACATGCACATTTTGCTTGGTGGGCGTTTCCAAAGCGACATCGTGCAAATTGTGGCGTGATTGCTATTATTCGCAAGGTGCCGATTTTGGGGCGCCACAAGTGGTATCAGAGCCAAGGTTTTGTCGATACCTGCGGGTTCGTTCTGCCTGTAGGATAACCTTGCCAACGGATGTTGTTGTGTCTAGTGTCAAAACTATTTTGCTAAAATTGCGTTGGATAGATCTGAGTAGCTCTGCATTTTACTCCTTACCTCTGTGCTTCTCTTGCCTTACCTTTGCGAGTTTTGAGTCGTCTCTCTTACATTCTTCTTCAAGTCTTAGGATCCTATGTGGGTGGACGATCTCTTGCCTTTAACCTAATAGGTTTGCACTTCGGAAGTTCATCATCATCAATGTGAGCAAGAATCTTTTGGTGGTGGTGTCGAGAAGGAACCTTTTGTTGGTGGTGTTGACAGGATCAACACGATGCAAGAAGACTCGATAGTCGAACCAACTCTTCGCCCCTACATGAGCGTGGATCTCGGGGCGCGTTCCCTTATTGGTGGTGTCGATTGTAACGGCCCGGAAAAATCCCCTTTTTAGATTTGTTTGTTCTTTTCCTTTTGGGCATCATCATGCATTATAACCTTGCATGTTTTGTCATATCTAAAATTGTTTGGAATAAAAACTTATGATTTTGTAAAGAAAATCCCCTTCTCCTTTTCTTATATTGAAGTAAACATAAAATAAAAAGAGTTGCAAACCTTTGAAATTGTTTTGGAGGTAAGAAATCTTGTTTTTGAAAAATATTTAAAACTTGCTTTGAAATCTTCCTAAGCCTTTCCCTATATCCTTTCCTTCTTCTAAATTCGGAATTAATTAAAAAAATATGTTTTGAGGGAGGAAGAGGGAGAGTAGCCCAGCCGTAGCCTCCTTTCTAAGCCCAACTCCAGCTCTAGTCCACCGAAGCCCATCTTCCTTCCTTGCCTTCTTCTTCCAGCTGTACGGCATGCATCCCAGACCTCCACGTACACCACCTGGTCGATGGGACGTCGATCCTCGGCCACCTGGCCCCCCTACAAAACCAGCAACCTACTCCCTGTGCTAACCCTAGCTTTCTCCCTCGCGTCGCCGCCCTCTATTTTCTTCATCTCCAAGCACAACCGAGACCATCGCCTCTTGCACCCAAGTGAGGACGCCGCTCCGGTCGTCCCCTTCACCGTCCGAGAGCGCCATCTGAACCACCTTGCCTCCCTCTTCATCCTTGTTACCCAAAATGAGCCCCGGTGATCCCACAGCTGACCTCTTCTTCCTCGCCTCCGACCGCCTCGCCGCATCTACGCGTGCGGGCGCGCAAGCTCGCAATGTCCGGTCCTTCGTCGTCCTTGCTTTTGGCCACGCGAGCCTAGCCTCCAGCTGCATCCGCGTCGTCCCCGACAACCACGTCGCGCCCGGCGTTGAATGCTGCCACCCCGTTGCTTCCCCGGCCCCATAGAACCCCTCCTCGCATTGCAGGTGAACATGCGGTACTCCCAGACGTCTCCTCCTTCCCCGTCTTCCTCTCTTGTCATTCTGCCAATGGTGACCATCAGTCTTCTTCGCAGGACACACGGTTGCCGGCAAGCTCCGATGGTCCCAGTTCCTAAGTCTGCAACTTTTTGGTCCACCACATCGAGGCTCTTTGAACGAGTCTACTCGTCACGCCCCGCAGCATTCCTCTCCATCTACTGCGAGCAGTGCCTTGTCTCTCCATCTACTGTGAGCAGCGCCTCTGTGGTGCTCGTTCAGGCCGCGCTCCGGCCATCGTCCTCAATCTTACCGAGCTGCTCGTCTTCGTCTGCGCGAAGCTCTGCCCGTCGCTGCTCTTGTTCAAGTTGTGTGCGTCCCTGTTGTCATCAAGATCCGATGCTTAGCCGAGATGGTTTGTTCCTTGTCGTCAGCCTGCAGGTTCAGAGTTCGAATCCTGCTTCAGGCGAAGCCCCAACTTTTTTGATCATTGTTTCCTTGACCACTGACAGAAGGGCCCCGCCCGTCAGCCACAAACGGTGGTCAACTGAGTGCCTCCCTCCCCGTCAGACTCTCTAGCCCCGCCATTCAGTGAACCGGGCTAATCTGCACCTTGGTGAGAAAAGTTCCAGCCCGTCTTCTGGTTATCTGAAAATGGCAGAAAATGATTGAATCTTACAAAATTAATATCTATTGATCCATAACTCGAAATAAAAAGTATTTTATATGAAAGTTTATCACAAAAATGTGTAGAATCTGAATATGCCATCCATATCCCTGTTTGCATCTCGCATCATGTAGTTACGTGTTAATTTGCATATCACCTAATAAGTAACATATGGAGTATTTGGAAATTCTTATAATGCTTTCCCACTTCATTTAATATTGTGTAGCTCACCCATACCTTTTCTTTGTCATGCTAATCAACATTTAAATTTGTTGAGTAGTAAAATAACTTGAACCTAATTTGTATGTGTCGGGATCCTGATTCTGCTTAATTTGATAAGTTGCATTGCATCATAATTGCCATGTCATGCATACATGCATGTATATGATCATGCCGATTCTTCTGCCGTAGTAGTAAGTGTTGCATCCGTTGTTTGTTGTAGCGATTTGCTTCTTCTCGGATAGGACACTTCGTGGTGTTGTGAGTAACGACAAGTTATTTGGGTGTTCCTCGACAATCTAGACAGGCATGCTTTCCCATCCCTTACCTACCTATAGGGGTACTTATCACCTATTTGTGTTTATGCTTTATGCTTTATGCTTTATGCTAGCCTTGTGTTCCGATTCTTGTTTCGAGTCATGTAACCAATCCACATGTTTCCCCAAAGCAAAACTATATATCCGCCACCTCCCGCCTATTACCTTTTGCTTGTTGTTTGAGTTGGCCTTGCGAGTCGTAGGCATGCTTAGGTTGTTTCAAGTTGTTTTATCTTATTAGGTTATTGGGAAGTTATCACATGTTTTACATAATGGTTATGAGATGTGGAGATAAGTTGGATATTAGATGTTGGAGATAAACATGATTTAATTATGTTACAACTTCACTTGATTAAGCAGAGGCATCGGTGAGTCATTTTGCCCGTTTTACGACGGCTCACTCGTGTCCCGTAGGACCCCGAGTTCGCATGAACTGTTCTAAGCTGAGCGCGCTAACCACTCGCGGAAGATTCCATGGGGTCTCCCTTGACTTACTATTTTTCTCGAGTTAGTTTACTGGGGGCCACAACACCGTATTTACATTTGGATCTGCATTTGGTTTGGGCTACCAGTGATGGTGCTTTAGGTTCTAAGCCCCCCTCCGATGGGTGTGGTTGTGCCGCCTCCGATGGTTGGCAGGTTTATTTGACTGTGGTGCACTTTTATGTGAAGCTGGCGGATCCCTCCGATGGGCTCTCTTCCAGTCTTCTCCGTTCTCGCAAACTTCTGAGTCCGTCTTCAGAGCTGGGCCGACTTCATTACGGGTAGCTTAGTAGGGTGGCCCCCCTAAACTCTCTCGTAGAACTAGCAACGGTCTTGTCGTGATATCCTGCTCTTGTCTAGGTTGGATTGATCGAGCGTGTATGGGTACATTGGTGCACCCCTGCAGGGTAAATCTTTTCGAAAAGCCGTGTCCGTGGTTATGGACGACTTGGAGCCATTCTAATCGATCATAGAACAACTTACACCTAATTGATGATATAAAGTGGCGTAGTAAATAGTTCTACTACAATATTAAATTGTTACTAGCTAAATGCCCGCGCGTTGCAGCGGACTCTCTTCTTTCTTTCCTTTTTTCCTTCCACTCTTTCTTCTCAATAGTGTGTTATGTAATTGTGCATGAAGCAAAGAATATTAATCCATCATACATAATTCTTAAAGAATAATGTTATTCTCTCCTTCATTCTCGTACTTCCTCCGTTTCTATATATAAGTTGTATAGCTTTTTTTAAAAAAAATCCTAAAATTCTGGACTTATGCCAAATTTTCCGCTAGAATTAAGGAGAACCTGACTTCCACATTTTTTAACCGCCCTATGCATTCCCTTAGATTTAGGAGTCTAGAATAAATACACGTAGGTGTTTTCTTCTTCTTTCTCTATCATAAATCCCTGATTTGCATTAATCCCTGATTTGCATTAATCTCTAATTGTTTTCCATGTATTACCAATTCTGGTGATCCTGTCATTATGTAAGGGGTATATTCGTCACTTACATGTTGTATGTCGAGTGGGTGGCTTCACCACCAACTCGAAACCAATAGTAAAGATAAAATTGTCAAACGTGTGAGTGCCTTTGATGTTGCTTCCTCGTGTGGTCACGATGAGGTGAATCATCGGCTGGGTTATGTTTGCTTAGTATTCTAGTTGGTTCCTTTATGCGCTCTCTTATCTTATTCTGTTTAGATGGAAGTTGTAGAGTGTCTCTATAGGTTCTTTAGTGCTTGCTCGCTGCCGCTTAACCCCACCATATAGCTGATGTCCTTTTGAGTCTCTCGAGTTGTCTGCGTACCTCACGTACAAAGGCATCTTGTTGACTACGCTTTATATGTCTTGAAGTCTTGCTAAGTACTTTGTACTTATTGCTGCTCATCCCGGATTTTTGCCGGAGCAGGTTTGAAGACAGGTAAATGGAAGCGACGACGTTAGCAAGGTTACCCTTCCGGCTTGGCCTGGGCAGGGTTATGGACGCCATCATTTTATCTTTAGGCCTCTTAGGCCCATTTGTACTCTTGTCCGTACTCGGATACTATTTTGCTTTATGTATGATTTGGATCTTTGTATGTATATTTGGATCTTGACTCGTGGAGTCTTTGCGGTTATATTATATATCTTTGTTGGTGTCATCGTGAGCCTGTGTAACATTACTACCTTGATTCCACCCGCCTAATGTGTATGTTGCGACATGCACATTTTGCTTGGTGGGCGTTTCCAAAGCGACATCGTGCGAATTGTGGCATGATTGCTATAATTCGCAAGGTGCCGATTTTGGGGCGTCACAGTACATTACTTCAAACTCTAATTTTTCTCACCTGAAATTGGTGTTGGTCACCGAAGCAAACGTCGAGTTCTATTCTGCCCAATGAGTAATTAGCATTTCCTGGCAGAACTTCGTGGAAGGAACAATTTGTTGGTTGCAGGAACTCGAGGGAAATATTCATTGCCCGCAGAGTCTGTGCGTAGATTAAATTTATGCTGCTTCCTGCATCCATGAAGACGCTGCCTATGTTGTACCCTCCAATTTGTGTTTTGAGGACCATGGTTGCGTGACCTAGTTGGGGCACTTTTGTGGGGTGATCGGCTCTACTGAACCTAATTGTTTGATCGGACCACCTGAGGTATTCCATAGTAGCTAGAGGCAAAGTTATCACAAGATTTACCTATCTAGATATACTTTTCAGTTCTTTCTTTGATTTTGGCAGTAGCTAGATCATTGCGGCTATGTGGCCTCTGGATGTAATGTATCCTAGTTACTCGAATTTGGTTGTCCTTCAACTGATGCGCCGCCATTGTCAGGCAATGGTGGTGGTGGCGGCGTGTTGTATGCGATGGATCCGTGTGCCCCTGTATACCCTTGATTTTGTGCCTCAGTTGCTTGGATCCAACGGCTTCTTGTAGTTTGAGGAAGGTGCGACAATCTCGCATCCGATGATTTGAGACTCTTTTCCCATCAACGTAGGCGTAATGCATATGACAGGGTCTGTTTAGGATATCCTTGGGTGAATGATTGTAGTCTCTTGATGCTCTTGGCTTGAAGGACTTGCTGGGACCTGCTTCATCCCTATTGTCATTGTGATAGCCACTTTGGCAACGCTCGTCATCCTGATTGTCATTGATATCCCTGTATCCTGCGGCTACCTGGTTGTGTGAGACATAGTTCTAGAAATTTCGAGGCATGTGCCTTTGGCTGCTGTAACGATGGGATCGGTCCTCTTTGGGTGAACGTGTTCTCTTGTTATGGTAAGTGTCCTCACCATCTGTGAATTTATTGGCTATATCCATTAACTCTGATCCTTTCTTTGGCTTTAAGCAACCCATCTCCTCAATGAATTCTGGATGGCACAGTCCGGTGATGAAAGCATCGACTGCTTGCTCGTCGGAGACATTTTTGGCTGAGTTTTTGATGATGCTCCACCGCTGGACGTAGGAGCAAAGTGACTCACTGCTTTTCTGCGTACATGCTTTTATTTCGTTGTTTGATGTTGGGTGGTTGTAAGTCAATCTAAATTTGTTGGTGAACTGTTTTGTTAATTCATTCCAGCTTCCAATGGAATCTTCGAGAAGCTTGCTTAACCAAGACCGTGCTGCACTGGTGAGGTGTAGCTGCAAGCTTTGCATTGCTGTTGCTTTGGAGCCCCCTAGTATTTTTATGGCCTGAAGATAGTTGGATAGCCATGATTCGGGTTCTTACGATCTGTCATACTTTTGATGGTCATGAGGCATTTTGAATCCCTTGGGTACTTCCGTTCTGCGAACCCTGTAGGTAAAGCATGGCTCTCCCATCTCTGCTTCCTCGTCCTCGTAATTGCCTTTGTCCCACTCGTAGCGAGATCTGTTTATTCATGCTTGTGTAATGATATTGCTCACGTCCCTGTCTCGTGAATTACGGTGTGCCTGCTGAGGTGAGTTAGATCGTTGACTTTTGTTATTGTTACGCAGGATATGGTGAGGCAGTGTTGCTTCATTGTCGTATGGAGATTGAGATCTATGACTTTTTCAACCCTGCTGGGGGATGTTGTGATGACGTGATGATCTTCCTTGTCATAGGGGTTCCCCTTGCTATAATTTATCCCCTACTAGCCCGAGACCTTGGATGGAGGCTCGGTGCATACCTTTGCGTGAATCACCAGGTGCTGGTTGCGTAGTTAGCAGATAGGCTTGCGCTGCTACGATTGCTGCTTCCGATGTTTCTGGCACAATGTTTCCCTTTCATCGATTGACAATAAAGATGACTCGAGGTTCTGCACAATATTCCCTCTATTCGCTTGCTTTAGGTTGTCAGTCCTGAGGTGTCGTCCCCCGTTGGTGTGTGATGCATTGTTGTGCTCATCTTGCAGTATCTTGCTCGCTACGCTGACTGACTCGCGCTCTTCTTCGGATTTCGCTTTTCTCCTGTAACAGCTCACAGGCAACTTCCTATCAACATACACGCGACTAGATTGAATAGAGGAAGTGAAAGTCTGTGTGTAGAAAAGCGGTGAGACACTGCGCTCATGCATACAGGGCTGGAGCGTAATAAAATATTCAGCAGAAAACATCTCCGACAAGCGAGCAATACATGCCTTTGCACTAGGGCTTCGCTGATCGGAACTCATTGAAGAAATGGGAAGAATCAAACCCAGGACAGTGTCAGAGCTGATGGAAATAGCAAGCAGATTCGTGGATGGAGAGGCTGCGTACCACAATAAAAGGGCACAGTCGCCCAAGCATGACAGATCAAGCAGATACAATAACCAAAGACGTATGTCTCGCAACGACGACGGCCACAACCTGCGCAACGAAGTAGCCGCAGGATATAGGAGAAGCGGCAAAGAAGGAAGTGAGCGAAAGAATAGTGGATACCGCAGAAGAGATGACTCAGGAGGAGAAAGATCAAGAAACTTCGACCTGTCACCTGCGGATATCCTCAATGGACCATGCCACATACATTACACATACCTCGATGGGAAGAGGTTTTCCAATCACCTGATGAGAGATTGCAGGACGTTCATGAAATTAGAAGAAGCGATGGAATTCAGCCAAGCAGAAAAGCCAGGATCCATATCATACGGTGAGCCGCCACCACCACCCTACAACAAGGACATAGTAAACCAAGGATATCCAAAACAAAGTAATGAAGGATATCCTCGATCAAAAATATATATTGCCCCAATGATCCAGCCAGTTCCAAAGTCTAAAAAAGAGCAGAAAAGCATATCCAGGCAAGTAAACCAAGCCATATCATCGCCACCGGCCACCAAAGAATACCTACGATGATCTGAGCAGACAGTCAGGTTCACCAGAGTAGATCATCCAAGGAAAGTACCTAGACCAGGGCACACACCAATGGTGTTGAAGGCGCAAATTGGAGGATATGACGTTGGACGGGTATTTATGGACGCAGGCAACAGAATAAACCAAATATATGCAAGAAATTTGAAGGCAATGAACATATCACTAGAATGGCTACAACCAACAGACTGCTCATTTCACGGGATAGTACCAGGAAGCGCAAGTCACCCACTAGGAAAGATCGAACTCGAGATTTGCTTTGGCGACAGAGGCAACTTTCGAAAGGAAAAAATAGAATTCAAAGTCATGGACTGGTCCTCGTAGTATCACGCAATCCTGGGCAGACCAGCATTTGCATGGTTTATGGCAGTCCCTCACTACGCGTATCTCGTATTAAAAATCCCAGGGCCAAATGGAGCCATCATGGTCAAAGGAAACTTCGAGGTCTCAGACACCTGTGATAGGGAATTTTCAATGAAATGGCGCAAACCTTCGGCATGACAGCCGAATATGCAAGACTCAAAGGGGAACTGATCATAGCACACTACCAGACGTAGGTCGATCCCTACCAGATCAGGCCTTCGACTCTACTCGAGATTCCAAGAAAGTTCAGGTTCACCCTAGGGATCCAGTAAAGACAACTTCCATCGCGGTCGACCTGGACCTTGCATAGGAAAGCGCGCTCATCGAGTTCATCCGTGAGCGCTGGGAGATTTTTCCTGTTGTCCTTCAGATGTGCCAGGCGTTCCCAGGGAACTCGTTGAGTACACACTAAATGTGGATCCAAAAGCACGACTAGTCAAGCAACCTCTTCGACGATTTGACGAACCAAAGCGTAAAGAAATAGCAATTGAGCTCCACAGATTGGAAAGTGCAGGCTTCATCAGAGAAATCAAAACATCAACTTGGGTGTCGAACCTAGTGATCGTCCCAAAGAAAAACACAGATGTACGACACGTCTGTGTTGATTACACGTCCATCAATAAGCATTGCCAAAAGGATCCCTTCCCGCTACCTCGCATAGATCAAATAATCAATTCAACTGCGGGCTGCGCAAGGCTTTCCTTTCTGGATGCATACTCGGGCTACAACCAGATCAAACTAAAAGTAGAAGACAAAGAAAAAATAGCATTCATAACACCATATGGTGTCTTTTGCTACCAAGTAATGCCTTTCGGCCTAAAGAACGCGGGAGCAACTTATCAGAGGATGATGCCGAGTTGCCTTGGGAGCCAAATAGGATGAAACATACAAGTGTATATCAACGATGTGGTCATCAGTAATGGTTAAGTGGGGGTCGACCTTGAACACTTGTGTTCATGCCTATGAAACCAAAAAAAATCTTTCCATGGAAGCTTTTCAGTTAAAAACTTGTACATATTGTGTATATTGTATATATTGTACATATTCCTCTGTACCATAAAAGTAAAGTGATAATTGTAGTTTCTAGTTACTTGGAAGTTGATAGTTTTGCTTTGCTGTCCATAAGCAGATTTTCTGTGCTTCACCGTATAAAATGTTTAAAATCACCAGAATGTGATATTGATCTGAAATTTCTTGAGTGCAAAGTAATGCTTATTATCTTTCTTTCATTAGACTAACTTTTTCTTATTTGAGTTACGTAGCTATCTCAAAAAATTCAATCTTCACCGATTGTTCAGTTTAGACAGATTGTTGTGCTTCACTGTAAAAACTCATGATAAATCTTAGGAGAGTATTTTGATGAGGACATCTCTATTACACCACCATTATCTCCTACTCCTTTTGATGAAGATGTTGCTGCGAAGAAGTCCAATGAGATTAGGATTGGACCAATTATAAGAGCACGTGCAAAGCTATTGGAACAACAGGTGAACTCACTCTTAATTGAACCTGATCTTTTATTTAATGAGAACTTTATACTGCCTAAGTCTATGCATCTATGTATGATCAGGTTTGTTGATAACACGAGCGTTGCACGAGGAGGAGATGAGTCACAGCAAGAAGAGCAAGACTTGATGATCAAGTGCGCGAGGGAGGAGAGGGAGGCGGGCGCACCAGGAGATCACCAGAATGTCAAGTCGACATGAGAGAGTCTGTGATGGCGCACTAGGACAGCCTACGACACGATGTCTACACGTCTAAGGCGCGGCACACTCATGGCCTGCATGCCAAATTAGGCCAAACCCATGTATGGGTCGATATGTACTCGTTTGAGTCGAACCGAGTAAGTTTGGGCCCAAACCAGGTTGGTTTTGGGCCAGGTCCATGTTGAGGATGCCCCAGCCTCCTTTAAGTAGCCAGGGGTGCCCCCTCAAGTCCCTTAGACCACGTTTAAACAAAACCCTAGTTTCTAGACAGAACCAAGTGTTCCTCTAAAATTATTTGCACCAATTCGTATCGATCTGGTGTTCGTTCTTCTGAAAGTCTGAGTGTAATCTGCTGTTCCATTGGGAATTAGTAAATTGCATCACCGCTTCGTGATCGGCGGCTACGTGCGCAAGCATGTGATGTTGCGAATATCCAAAGGGTTGAGAGCTGTTGCGCTGGCAGCAGGGATTAGCCGGAGAGTTTACAGTGACACTCGAGTTATCTTCATCACCATCATTGCCATCTACATTGCGCTCACTGAGAAGATCGGGACACCCCTTATCATCTTGGTATCAGATTCCAGCGTTTCCTCGGTGAGCATCCACAAATCCATCCTCGTAGATTCTTTTTGTTTTTAGTCCTATCCAAAAAAAGCCACACAAAAATTAGGGTTCTTAGTTTTTTCCATAGCCTAGATTGCATCAAAGTATTTGTATTAGTTGTTGGTCATAGTTTCTTTCTGCATAGCCTTTTTTGTCTATTTTTCTCATCCGTCGTGTGTTCGTCGTGTTTCCGATCATTTCCGATTATTTCCGATCGTGAATCACTGTATAGATCCGATCTGTTGAGTCTTAAAAAAAAGAGAAACTGATCGCTATTGATCTCCTGTCCAGATTGCTTCATC
Source organism: Dactylis glomerata (assembly GCA_007115705.1). Classification (NCBI taxonomy): domain Eukaryota; kingdom Viridiplantae; phylum Streptophyta; class Magnoliopsida; order Poales; family Poaceae; genus Dactylis; species Dactylis glomerata. The sequence continues at coordinate 2,438,220 of QXEO01000406.1, read as the reverse complement.
GTTCTCCAACGTGTCCAGCTAGTATACTTCTACCAGTTCCCATCGGTTCCGATTCAAAACAAAACAATGATCACGATCGAACTCCCAAAGCGTCCAGCTATCCAAGTCTGCAGCGATCGACAAAAAAAAACTGCACGCGCTCGACCAGACATCGATAGTCTGTTTGTCTGGTCAAAAGCATTGGTATCAATCGCTACGAATCATACACCGCTGTCTCGCGTGTCTGGTTCTGTGCGTGGGTATTCACCCCGTTGACATAGCTCGCCCTGGATCAGACACTGCCCAACGTTTTTGCTGATTTTTTCTCGGCCGCGACACAGCTTTCGTGAGTTGAGTCTTTCTTGTTTTCTTTCAAAATCGTGCCCACATAGTATATTTTTCCGCATCTTTTGAAAGCCATAGCCACAGCCTTTCGACAACATCGTGTAGGTATCTTTCCTATGAGACTAGCATACCATGGCTCAACAGGCTGCTCTGTAGGTTTTCTAAGTGCTTTACATCTTGTGGCCGTATAAGAACGAGGAGCGAGAGCAAGCAAATAGTTAAAAAAAGAAAAAAAAAGAAAAAGAGTTGTATTAAAAAAAGAGATTCAAAATAGCTGAAAGTTTGCTGCTCCATTACATAGTTTTGAGAGGCCTAGTTCATATTTTGTGCACTCGTAGTTTGAGCAATCTTGTGCCTGGTCATATTGAGCTTTTGCTAGCGTCTCTCATGTGCATTGCAACACGAGCATATACTCCGACATATACTTTTTGAGCTCACTTTTCAGTGTTGCTTTGCCCCGTTTATCTCCACCGTGTGTGTTTCTGTGGGTCTTTGTCATACGATCAGCACTAGGACTTGCATTTCGGTGTAGTTAGTTATCCATACCAAGCCCCACCATATACCCTGGTTTGTCATGTGATAGTTTCTTATACCCTCGGTATTCGCTTCATCACATCCGTGCATGTTTCAGTCTCTACGCGTGGTAAGCATTTATTATTCACTTTGGAACGGTAAGATACCTCTTTCTTACAGTTTTGAGTGAGTTGTGAGCGTAACCACCACCCGTTTATTGTTTTTGCACTAACCTACAAATCATGTCTGCTAGTGATGTTGATGTGATGCAGAAAAAGCCTGATGATACTCCTGTCATATGGAGGGAGTATGAAGCTCTTCGTGATCATTTGGAAAGAATAATAACACGAACAACTAACGCTATTGATTCTGATATTCAAGCTATCCAAATGAAAGTAGAAGCCACTGATGCTACTGTTAATAATATGCAAGTGCAAGTCAATGATCTCCAAACTAGCATCCAGGCGTTGACACAATCTGTCAATGCGCTGCGTCTTACTATTGAGCAGTGACCCCCACCACATATTGATGTCGATGACGCAAGTGCTCATGGCGACAATGCGGGTTTTGTTGCAGAAGATCGTGGTAATGCTCGAGGCAATGGTCCTCCTTTTCGTGGCCGTGGTTTTGTTCCCCTTGGTGCCCAGCGCGTTCCTTTTCAGCAGGATGATGGATTGGGTAAACCAAAGTTTTTTATTCCCAAATTCGAGGGTGGTACTGATGTTGAAGAGAACCTCACATGGGAGTTGAAGATAGAGAAGTTGTGATGTCTTCATGATTATACGGAGGACAAGAAAATCAAGCTTGCTTCTTCAGAGTTTGATGGCTATGCTTTGCGATGGTGGGACAACGTTGTGCAAACACGTCAAGAAAACAACGAGGTGCCCATTATAACTTGGCGCCATATGAAGGAAGTGATGCGGGCTCGTTTTGTTCCGCATAACTACCTCCGCTCTGTTTTTGATAAGTTACAACAATTGAAGCAAGGTTCGATGTCTGTTAATGAGTACTATATGGAGATGGAGATGCTTTTACAACGAGCTCGCGTTCGTGAGCCTCTTGAGCAGACCTTGCAGCGTTTTCTCCATGGTCTAAAGTATAATATTAAGAGCATTGTTCAGCATCATTGGTATCGTGATATGAATGAGCTGCTACATCATGCATGTGAAGCTGAAGCACAGTTTGCTGAAGAAGCTCAGTTTAAGTCTCGTACTACTTCGGGCAGCCGTTTCACACCCCGGCCTGCTGCATCCACACCAAGTTCCCGTTCAGATTTTCGTGCTCCTTCGTCGTCGCGATCCGATTCCAATGCAAAGAAATCCGCACCTGCTGCTAGTGGTACGGGTTCGAACATGTCTACAGCACGTAATCGTGATATGGAGTGTCATACTTGTGGTGGAAAGGGTCATTTTAAATGGGATTGCCCCAATAGAAAAGTGATGATTGTCAATGAGGACACCAATGAGTACGAGACAGGTGATGATGCTGATCCAGATGGTTACGATGATGATGACTTTGGTCATGACGGTGTTGATGCCTATCCTTCCACTGCCAATAACATTGTTTGCTCGCAGTGTGTGCTCAATGTTTCTCCTACATCTGAAAGTCAGCGGTGCAATTTGTTCCAAACTAAAGCACTTGTTGGACCAGACAAAGCTTGCAAACTCATCATCAATGGTGGTAGTTGCCGCAACCTTGCTAGCAAGGAGTTGTGTGCAAAGCTGAAACTAAAATACATCCCGCACCCGCATCCATATTATATCCAGTGGCTCAGCGACAATGGAGAGATGAAGTTCAGCCACATGGTGCGAGTTGATTTCGAGATTGGACCATACAAGGACTCCATTGAGTTTGATGTGGTTCCTATGATGGTTTGTCACCTCTTGTTGGGCCGCCCATGGCAGTTTGATCGCAACGTGTTACACAATGGCCGCACCAACACATATCATTTGGAGTTCAAGGCCAGAAAAATTAACTTGCAGCCTATGTCTCCATAGCATATTGTAAATGAATCTCGTCAGAAAACTGAAGTGAACTTAGAACATGAGAATGAGAGAGTAGCTAGACGAGAGACTATTACCTCGGTGAGTGAGAGCCACCCAACCGCATCGAGAGTTCCACACCAAAGTGAGCGAGTGAATTCTCTAGTTCTGCTAGCCACCAAAGAAGATATGAGAGAATTTAGAGAGGATCCTACAGCCATGCCACTTGTGCTTATGTACAAGGGTGAGATTTTGGTTTCTAACGACATGACTCCTCTTCCTTTTGGTGTTTCTAGTGTCTTGCAGGATTTTGGCGATGTGTTTCCGGAGGAGGTCCCCGCCGGTTTGCCCCCTTTGCGTGACATTGAGCACCAGATTGACTTCATCCCTGGTGCCACCTTGCCAAACTGCGCTCCTTACCGCACCAACCCCGATGAAACTAAGGAGATTCAGAAACAAGTGCAAGCGCTACTCGACAAAGGTTATATTCGTGTGAGCTTAAGCCCTTGTGATGTTCCTGTTATTCTAGTTCCTAAGAAAGATGGTACATGGCGCATGTGTGTAGATTGTAGAGCTATCAATAACATCACTATTCGATATCGTCACCCTATTCCGCGCTTGGATGATATGCTTGATGAGTTGAGTGGTGCTGCTGTTTTCTCTAAGATTGATTTGCTTAGTGGTTACCATCAGATTAGGATGAAGGAGGGGGATGAGTGGAAAACTACCTTTAAAACAAAATTTGGTTTATATGAGTGGTTAGTCATGCCTTTTGGTTTAACTAATGCACCCAGTACCTTCATGAGATTAATGAACCATGTTTTGCGAAATTTTATTGGCAAGTTTGTGGTTGTGTATTTTGATGATATATTAATCTACAGCCGTAATGAATCTGACCATAGTGATCATATTAGACAAGTTTTGCAAGTGCTGCGTGATTCTCAGCTTTATCGTAATCTTGACAAGTGCACATTTTGCAAAGATAAGGTCATATTCCTTGGATATGTTGTTTCTAAAAATGGAGTAGAGGTAGATGCATCTAAAATTGAAGCTATTCAAAATTGGCCTACTCCCATGAATGTTAGTCAAGTATGAAGTTTTCATGGTCTTGCTTGTTTTTATCGCTGTTTTGTGAAAGACTTTAGTACTGTTGCTGCACCTTTAAATGAGTTAACTAAAAAAGGTGTTAAATTTGTATGGGGCGCAGCCCAAGATCATGCTTTTGATGAACTGAAACGTTTATTAACTTCTGCACCTTTGCTTGCACTACCAGATTTTAATAAGCAATTTGAGATTGAATGTGATGCTAGTGGCATTGGTATTGGTGGTGTGTTAATGCAAGAGGGTCGGCCTATTGCCTACTTTTCTGAAAAACTTTGTGGTGCGAGGTTGAACTATCCTGTTTATGACAAAGAATTGTATGCGCTTGTTAGAGTTCTTGAGGTTTGGCAACATTATTTGTGGTAAAAAAAATTATCATACATTCTGATCATGAAGCTTTGAAATATCTGAAAGCTCAATCTAATTTTCATAGGCGTCTTGCTAAGTGGGTTGAGTTTATTGAGTCTTTTCCTTACATAATTAAACATAAAAAGGGTAAAGACAATGTGGTTGCTGATGCTCTATCTAGGAAGAACATGTTGTTGACACAATTAGACATCAAGGTTCCTAGTTTAGAGAGCTTGTGTGATTTATATGCTACTGATCATGATTTTTTAGTGCCATATAGCATGTGTACTGGTGGGAAAGCATGGGATAAATATCACATCCATGATGGGTTTTTGTTTCGTGCTAACAAACTAAGTGTTCTAGAATCGTCCGTGCGTTTGCTATTGTTGCAGGAATCACATGCCGGCGGTTTGATGGGTCACTTTGGGCGTGAGAAGACGCTACTCATGCTCGCTGATCACTTTTATTGGCCTAGGATGAGGTGTGATGTGGACAGGTTTGTCAAGCGCTGCATTACATGCAACAAGTCGAAGTCCAAGCTGAAGCCTCACGGTTTGTACACTCCATTACCTGCACCTACTACACCATGGGAGGACATTAGCATGGATTTTGTATTAGGTTTGCCTAGAACTAAAAGAGGCCATGATTCTATATTTGTGGTAGTGGACAGATTTTCTAAGATGGCTCATTTTATTGCCTGCCATAAAAGCGACGATGCGTCGCATATTGCTAACCTGTTTTTTAGGGATATTGTACGCTTGCATGGAGTACCCAAGATAATTGTCTCTAATCGTGATGTGAAGTTTATGAGCTACTTCTGGAAGACACTCTGGGGAAAGCTGGGCACGAAGTTACTTTTTAGCACTACATGTCATCCCCAAACTGATGGTCAAACGGAGGTGGTAAATCACACACTTTCAACAGTGCTGCGATGCATGATCAAGAAGAACCTGCGTGAGTGGGAAGATTGTTTGCCGCATGTGGAGTTTGCATATAACAGGGCGGTTCACTCTACCACGGAACTATGTCCTTTTGAGGTGGTCTATGGTTTCAAACCCATTACGCCACTTGATTTGTTGCCTCTTCCTATCCAAGAGCGAGTCAATATGGAGGCATCGAAGAGGGTAGATTTTGTGAGGAAGATTCATGTGAAGACTAAAGAGGCTATTGAGAAAAAAAGGCAAGTATACTGCAGATCGTGCAAACAAGAAGCGGAAGGAGGTATTGTTTCAGCCCGGTGATATGGTTTGTGTTCACTTTCGCAAGGATAGATTTCCACAGCTACGTAAGTCCAAGTTGCTACCCCATGGCACTGGTCCTTACAAGGTTCTTGCCAAGATCAATGATAATGCCTACAAGATAGATCTTCCTACAGCTGAGTATGGCATCAGCAATAGTTTCAACGTTGCTGATTTGACACCGTATGAAGGTGAAGACCTTGCAGTGTCAAGGTCGACACCTTTCAAAGGGGGGAAGGATGATGAGGACATCCCTATTACAGCACCATTATCTCCTACTCCTTTTGATGAAGATGTTGCTGCGAAGAAGTCCAATGAGATTAGGATTGGACCAATTACAAGAGCACGTGCAAAGCTATTGGAACAACAGGTGAACTCACTCTTAATTGAACCTGATCTTTTATTTAATGAGAATTTTATACTGCCTAAGTCTATGCATCTATGTATGATCATGTTTGTTGATAACACGAGCATTGCACGAGGAGGAGATGAGTCACAGCAAGAAGAGCAAGACTTGATGATCAAGTGCGTGAGGGAGGAGAGGGAGGCAGGCGCACCAGGAGATCACCAGAACATCAAGTCGACATGAGAGAGTCCGTGATGGCACACTAGGATAGCCTACGACATGATGTCTACACGTCTAAGGCGCGCCACACTCATGGCCTGCGTGCCAAATTAGGCCGAACCCATGTATAGGTCGGTATATACTCGTTTGAGTCAAACTGAGTCAGTTTGGGCCCAAACCAGGTTGGTTTTGGGCCAGGTCCATGGTGAGGACGCCCCAGCCTCCTTTAAGTAGCCAGGGGTGCCCCCTCAAGTCCCTTAGACCACGTTTAAACTAAACCCTAGTTTCTAGATAGAACCAAGTGTTCCTCTGAAATTATTTGCACCAATTCGTATCGATCTGGTGTTCGTTCTTCTGAAAGTCTGAGTGTAATCTGCTGTTCCATTGGGAATTAGTAAATTGCATCACCGCTTCGTGGTTGGCGGCTACGTGCGCAAGCGTGTGACGTTGCGAATATCCAAAGGGTTGAGAGTTGTTGCGCTGGCAGCAGGGATTAGCCGGAGAGTTTACAGCGACACTCGAGTTATCTTCGTCACCATCATCGCCATCTACATCGCGCTCGCTGAGAAGATCGGGACAACCCTTATCATATTTTGATCTGAATTTTTTTGTGTGAATAAACCTGAGATTATGATCCGTCTTTTATTACTTTTGAGTTTTTCAATTTGAGCTACCTAACTATCTCGTTGAGTGTCATCTTTACAAACTGTTCAGTTTTGACAGATTTCTTATTTTATTCAATATTGTACTTGGTGTCGGGGCCGCTGACGGATGAAATCATGTCGGGGCCGCTGACGAATGAAATCATCTCGGGGTCACTGACGGATGAAGCTGTTTCTAAGCAGAAGGAAATCCAATTGAAAATGGAAAACCTGCTTGAACAAGAAGAGCTATACTGGTTACAGAGAGGAAGGGTGAACTGGCTAAAACATGGGGACCAGAATACAGCTTTTTTCCATCGTTCGGCCTCAGCTAGGAGGAAACGTAATTTTATTAAGTGCCTAAAGAATGACCAAGGTGTAGTGGTGGAAGATCAGGGGCAGCTCTGTAGTTTGGCTGCAACATATTTTGAACACCTCTTTACTTTAGAAGTTCAAAACCCAGATCAGAGGGTGATTGACAAGGTTCAGCCACGTGTGTCCAAGGTTATGAATGACATTCTTATGGCACCTTATTCTAGGGAGGAGGTTAAAAAAAGCGATGTTTAATATTGGTGATTTAAAGGCCCCGGGGCCGGATGGGTTGCACGCCATATTCTATAAACGATTTTGGCATAGTATAGGGGAGGATCTTACTAATGAGGACATAAGAGCGGTGAATAGCCGGATTATATTGGAGGGATGGAATAATACCACCATTGTGCTTACTCCAAAAGTAGAGAGCCCTGAGTTTATTACTCAATTCAGGCCAATATCACTGTGCAATGTGGTCTATAAGGTGATTTCGAAATTGATAGCAAACAGATTGAAGAGAGTTCTCCCGGATATTATCTCGCCTACTCAGAGTGCATTCGTACCCAGAAGATTGATAATGGATAACGTCTTGGTTGCATATGAATCTTATCATGCGATAAAGAATAAGAAAGTGGGCAAATATGGAATCTGTGCGGTGAAATTGGATATGCACAAAGCATATGACAGGGTGGAGTGGAGCTTCCTAAGACAGATTCTGCTTCGCTTGGGATTCCACCCTCTTTGGGTCGAACTTATAATGGTTTGTGTCTCATCTGTGAGATACCAAGTGAGGCTTAATAATTCTTTTACTGACCAATTTCACCCAACGAGAGGCCTCCATCAAGGAGACCCTCTTTCTCCGTATCTATTTTTATTGTGTGCAGAGGGTTTATCAAGCCTTCTAACCGTGGAAGAAAACTCGGAGAACCTGATGGATGTCAAAGTCTGTCGCAATGCACCTGCGGTGTCACACTTATTATTTGTGAACGACTCTCTTGTTTTGATGAGAGCAGATTCTCGAAATGCTACCAGCTTACGGCGGGCTCTAGATGATTATTGTTCAGCTTCGGGCCAGATGGTAAGCGATGCTAAATCGAGTATATTTTTTAGTCCCTGTACATCATTTGATACCAGGGTGGAGGTGTGTTCTAACTTGAATATAATGACTGAAGTGATAACAGATAAGTACCTCGGTTTACCTCCGTTAGTCGGCATTGATAGAACAGATTGTTTTCAACACCTAATTGATAGGATTTACAAAATCCTGCTCAGTTGGAAGTAGAAGAATATGTCTTTTGGTGGAAAAGAGGCGCTGATTAAAGCTGTCATTCAGGCCATTCCTGCATACGCTATGTCTGTCTTCAAGCTGCCCAAACAGATCATAAAAGGGATAGTTACTGCGATATGTGCCGAAGAAGGAGGGAGGTATGGGTTTTAAGGACTTACATTGTTTCAATTTTGCCATGTTAGCCAAACAATGCTGGAGGCTGTTATCAGAGCCAGAATCTATCTGTGCAAGGGTGTTAAGAGCTAACTATTTGGGGATATTCTAAATTGTCAGCTAAAGAAAGGTAGTTCTTACACATGGTAGAGTATTTGGGCAGGAATTCAAACTTTTAAGCAAGGTCATATTTGGAGAGTAGGAGACGGAGCCCAAATTAACATCTGGGATGATCCATGGATTCCAAGCAGTCCAACAAGGAAAATTATGTCAAGGCGAGGAAACATTGTGTATAGCACTGTCTCGGAACTTATTGATCAAGAGACGGGTACATGGGATGAAGAGATGTTGCATGATCTCTTTTGGCCGGTGGATGTACAAAGGGTCCTGAATATACCTCTTGCTACGGGAATGATGCAAGATTTTGTTGCATGGAATTTTAATAAATCTGGCACTTTCTCTGTCAAGTCGGCGTACTATATTGAGTGGGAACATCAGCACCGAGCAAAACTCATGCGTACGAGTGCTTATGGTTCCTCATCCAATTTGCCAGTATGGAAGACTCTCTAGTCTTTACATGTTCCCACAAAGATTAAAATTCATTGTTGGAGATCCTTGTTGGGCACTATCCCGTGCAATGGTGTGCTAGCAAATCGGCACATGCAACCTAGCTCGCAATGTCAGCTGTGTAAAGTGGACTGTGAAAGTATTAGGCATGCTCTATTTCAATGCCATAGAGTAAAGGATATTTGGTGCCATCTCAGACTAGAGGATCTTATATCGCATGTGTGCGAAAGAGAAAATAAAGGTGCCTCTGTCTTGGAGGCTCTGTTACGGGATAGGAGAGTGAAGGCACCCCTCATACTGGAACTTGATAGAAATGACTTGATCGCTACGGCAGTATGGTATATTTGGTGGGAGAGAAGACAAGAAACTCATGGTGAGATGATACAGTCCTCGGTTCGATCAGCACATGAGATATCTGTTCTGGCTTTGAATTACTCAAGAGCTAGGAGGAATAGTAAAGCAATGTCACGGCATGGTTGAAAGAAACCATAGGAGTATTTTGTCAAACTAAATGTTGATGCGGGTTTTGATATTGATGCAGGCATGGGTTCTACGGGATACAATCTGAGACATGATCGTGGCCAGTTTCTAGCGGCCAGCTGTCGAGGACTCCCTTTCATCTCAGACGCCGCAACAGCTGCGGCAATGACACTCCGAGATGGACTCCTTCTGGCGGGACAAATTGGTTGTAACAGAATTGAGGTCAATTCGGACTATTTGGAGGTCATGGAGATTATGCAGAACGGTGGCGACTCGATGGGAGCGCCCGCAATGATCTATGAGGAGTGCACATTCTTATGTCGTAATTTTACTGAAGTAGTTTTTTACCATTGTCCTAGGGAGTCTAATGTAGCTGCTCACTCAGTAGCTAGGTTCAGAGTAGGTCTCATGCAAACTATTTGGCATGAGGATCCTCCAGATTTCCTTGTCTCTATCCTAGCGAACAATGTAACTATTATTCTGAAGTAATAAAGCTTGAATTTCCCTCAAAAAAAATATTGTACTTGGTGTTATTAGTTTCATTTGTTTTTCGATGGACAACGGAAATCATTAATACCTTAGTATATACAGTGGCTAATGTTGAGTAAATATTATGAAACTTGTCAATGCTTGAACATTACTGGATTTTATTTAATGAGTACTAACCCTACTAATGAGTTTTGTGAAGTTTTATGTGGATGTAGCTTATAAGTTCTAATCAATATGGTGATATGAGATGAACAATAAGACGCAAGAGCTCAAGCTTGGGGATGTTTAGGTGCATCCCAAGAAGATATTCAAGAAGATACAATCATCTAAGCTTGGGGATGCCCGAGTCATCCCCCAATTCATCAACTAACATAAGGTTGTCTCCTTCATACTCTATATTACCCATCCACATGATATGTATTGTGTTAACTTGTATTATAGTTGCTTTTATTTGTCTTGGTTTTATCTTCTTTAGTTTTATTAGGCTCTTTATTTCATTCTTATTGCTTCTTTACTTTCACTTATAATTTGAAAACAACAAAAATAGTTTCTTTTGTTTTGCTTCTTTATTTGGTTCTCTATTTTTATGTGCCTAGCTGAAAGGCGTTAAAGAAAAGCACTCTTGGGAGATAACACATGTTTTCTTTCAATAATTTTTCTTTTGTTGAGTCTTGGAATTTTTACTACTATAATGACCTCTCCTTATCCTTTTTATTTCATTTTTGTGCCAAGAATAGCCTCTAATAGGAAGAAGGTAAGATTTGGGGAAGTTGTTGTCCCGAAACAGATTTCTATGCTTCACTGTAAAAATTCATGAAAAATCTCAGTACGTCGTGTTGATCTGCGATTTTTTGTGCACATGCCCCAGGTTATTATCTAACTTTCATTAGTTTTGCACTTTTCGATTTGAGCAACAGAAGATTTTCGAAAAAATTGATCTTTACCTGTTGTTCTGTTTTGACAGATTTCTGCCACTATTTGCATTTGCTTCTTGATCTCTTTCTTTTTGAGTTCTTTGATCACTGAACTTTGAAGAGAAGTTCCTACAGTAGCTAATGTTTTAATAGATGTTATACTTGTGTTAAAAATGAACCAAAATTGGATCTACTATCTTGCATAAACTAATATTGCTAATAAGAATTGTGTGAAGTTTTGTATGAAGGAAGTTTTCAAGTGTAGGGAAAGAAGAATGATGAGATGAGATAAAGGATGGACAAAAGCTCAAGCTTGGGGATGCCCATGTCACCCCAAAAAATATCCAAGAAGTACAAGCGTCAAAGCTTGGGGATGCCCAAGGCACCTCCTTCTTCATCAACAAAAATATCAGGTCATCTTTCAAGACACTATTTTTTTTGCTTCATATACTATGTCTTATTCTTGGAGCTTCAGTTGTTTTAGTTTTTAGTTTTCTTTTGTTTTGTTTGCTGTAATAAATGGCTTGTGTGGGAGAGATACAAGCTCTACTTTTTCATGTGAATACTCGTATTCTTCACTTATATTTGCTGAGTATTCTTGTCTAGCTATTGCAATGCTTTTAGCTCCTGTTTTTCATGCATCTCTTTTTCAGCGCTTGTTAGTTTTCTTCAGTTATATATGATTAGCTCTTTGGTCTTTACTGATTATTATCTTTGAGAGTTTTTTCAAATAAATTGATTGGTGTTGGAGAAGAGTAAAATATTTCATGCTTATAGTGGTGCAAAAGGAAGCTTGTTTAGACTGTGGCTTAGACTTTAGCATGTCATGCTAGATATTATTCTGATTATATGCTTAGTAGTTATTGTTGTAGCATGACTTGTCTCAAATAACTAAGAATTCTTAATGTGCCATTGAAAGAATCATGCGTTGTTTTTATCATATAGAAGCATAATATTGTGGTATTCTCCTTTGATGCTTTATTTGGGTTGACTTGGCACATGCTTACACCATGTTATGACTATAAACCAGTTGCCTCAAGCCTCTATGATCATTTAGTTTTTGACTTGTAATATCACTTTATGCTTTGATTAATAATGTTTTATCGATGTGCATGATTATGGCCGTTATTGCTCTCTTAGTTGGTCGCTCCCAGTCTTTTGCTAGCCTTCATCTGTACTAAGTATGAGCTCTACTCGTGCATCCAACTCCCAAAAAACAAAGTTATTCCAAAGAGTCCACTATAAATTCCTATGCATGGCATTTCAAACCATTCCAAGTAAATTTTCATGTGCTACCTTTCGAAACCTTCAAAATACTTCTCATTGTGACACTATTTTTAGCTCATGAGGACGTAGTGGTTGGGTTTGTTATCTTCCATATTAATTTAAGTACCTCTTGACTAGCATGCTTCATCTGCTCGTCACTAATTTTGCAAGAGAGCTGGTCAGACCATTATAACTTAAAATAAGAAGAAAGAAGGCACTCCTCCATGGTATGAGATTGTTGGCAGGCACCCGAAGGATTTGGTTAGCCATGGTTTGTGAATTGAAAGGTGGGTAGGAGTGCCAAACTTTATAAAAGAGCATGTAAATGCCAATTTTCAAATACTCGGAACCACTCTCAACTTGTTTAGTATGGAAGATAACAAGAACCCCATTGCCATTCGTTGACAAGAACAACCACCTCTCGAAACATTTTTTTATCTCTATTTTATAAATGAAAAGCTCTAGCACATGTTAAATCCCTGCTTCCCTCTGCGAAAGGGCCTTTCTTTTTTACTTTTATGTTGAGTCTTCATCTTCTATCTTTATGCACCAATTAAGAGAGCATAGTTGTCATTCTGAGTATAATGTGCATAGTCCCAAAATTTATTATTGATTGATTCATGATTATGGTATTGCTTGTTCTCAAATTATTTGTATATAGTCACCCATTAAACTTTAAAGGTGTCCTAGGCATTTATATTTTGCTATTCCATGAGGGACAAGCTGAATACCACTTTGCTATGTTTTCTCTATGCTTCAAACAAACAAATAACTTTCAATGCATTATTATTCATGATCTTTTGTTTGTGTTACTTTTCATGTTGTAACTTGGTTGCTAAGTTCTATTGTTAGAATTATATCTTTTATACCCATACTTTGATCTCAGCTTGCAATGCTTTACATTGACTTGATCAAGATTGTGTTGCATGTCACCTCAAAATTATATTATTTTTATCGTTTACCTACTCGAGGACGAGCAGGAACTAAGCTTGGGGATGTTGATACGTCCATAACGTATCTATAATTTTTGATGGCATTATGCTAATATTATGCTTTTGACACTTGTTTTTATATAAAGTTTATGATTTATTTGGACTAACCTACTAATAATTACAAAAGTGCACAATGTTCTTGTTTTACACTTTGATGTGTAGGATTTACCAAGAATACAAGAGGAAACCTTGTTGGAGTCAAATCGGGACTTTCCAGGAATCTGTCCCATATTTTTTTTCAAAGATGGTCACGTTACGAGTCGAAGACGGCGTCAAACGGAAAACTACCCTATTACAAAGTTGTTGGAAATTTTGCGGGGAATGTTCTAGACATAAAGTTTAACTGATTCTGAGCCCGGACGGCCGAGATAAGCCCTATCAACTGCAACGCTAGATTGGGTGACGGAAATCCGAGAAGCTATATAAAGACAGGAAACCTAACTCGTGGGGGACTCCACCACCCACGAATTACAGCCGCCAAAAGCCACGTTTTTGCCTCCCCCATGGATCTCATCTCCATTGGGGAGGGCTCCCAAGAAGCCATGAAGGAAGGGGGCTAAGGGGCGGCGCTCCCCCATGGTGCGGACGCTCCCCGCGCCGACGCCGCCTTCGCCCTGCGCCTCTTGCTGCCCCCTTCATCGTCTTCACCGCCATCTCCTCCTTGTATACAGTGGTTCATCCTCCCACACATCTCAGTACCATCCTATATAAACATGTTGTTCGATGCTATGAGTTATAATCCTATGATCTATGTCATGTTTGTGTAGTTTATTTGTCTTTTGATTGCTTGGTTGAATGTCTTTGATTCATTAGAGTTGTATGTTGATATGGTACAGTCCTTTGGTGTCCATTATATTTGTGTGCACATGGATTAAAAATCATAGGGTTTGTAGTATGTGTAAGAGGAAGGGGGAAGTTCTGCCGGAGTGACAGAAACCTAAGGACGTGAACCGGAACGTTGCACATATGGGAGTAAGAGGACCATTAACTTAAGGCTATGGTTGGGGAAACATTAATGCATTGTTAGTATTTGCGAATGCTTGCTAACAATCCAATCATATAGTACTTGTAATTCCAAGTAGTGAAGTGCATGTATATTTAGCCTCTCCACTACAACAAGACCCCCCTACAGCAAGGCATAAATATGTATCTAAATATCCATATAGGCGTTGCTAACACCCTTACCAACAGATTTAGTATGTTGCGTTTTTGGGCGTTGCAAGAACATAATGCAACGCATAATTATGTGTCGGTAACCAATAGGTAAAGGTGATGCAAAGTGGCAACGGATATCAAGCAACGCATATATCAGTTGGAACACAAGCATACACGTATTGAATATTTTATTTATAATTAAATGGAATATTTTATTTAGAATTAAATATTGTATGCAACACCTTAGTGGGTTGATTGCTTCAAAGTTGTTAGTCATTCTTTTTCCTTGGCGAGAGACTATAGACCTTATAAGATGTGTACAAAACCACACACACAAATCACCAAATATGAACGGATTGCATGAAGAAACAATTCAATACTTATTATTGAAATCACCATCTGATAAGGGTACACAGCTTACAATCTTACTTCAAAAATATACTATTCTAACTAATCTTATACATATTTCTTCTATTCTTCTGCCTTCTAATGTCCAGAGCAGATATCCAAATATAGCTGTCCATGTGATCTTTAGGCCTGCAGAGTCAAAGTTCCAATTTTAGAATCAGTGTGGCAAAAACCGAAGTTGCTTGGTGATCTTTGGAGCAGCTCAAAAAAATTAATATGCTTATATATAATATATACACACACAACTGAGACAGAGCATCAAAATGACCACCACAATAGTAGTTTATTTATGGATATATTTCACAATATCAATAACCATATAGGAATTAACCATCACTTTGAGCATATTTAACTTTTTTTAAATTTGAGAGTAGACATATACATTGACTGTTAGCTATAGTAGACGTAGTAGCCTACTCAAATTTCAACAGTCACTCTCAAATTAACATACTCCCTTCGATCGGAAATAAGTGTCGGTAATTTTATACTAACTTAGTATATAAAGTTTGTAATAAGTCATCGACAATAATTTTCGATTGGAGGGAGTAGAAGATATCCAGGCTTACCATAGAACTTATAAAAAGAAACAACATATTAAATGAACTGGAGGAAATAGGAGAGGGGAACTTACATGTGGTCAGCAGCATCAATGGAATCATTTAGATGAGAAACTATCCGGTACCAGCACCATTTGCTTCTGCCAAACTAGATGAGAAACTGGCTTAAAGTACCTGTATGTATGAATAACACACCACACGTCAAGGATTACCACCAAACAATTTAGGATAAGAGTACTGATACAGGTTAGAAGAAAAGGTTCGCTTTACCATAAGGTGACAAAATACTAAATAAACAACTTCATAAACGTTCGGGAACGACAGCTGATTAGCAAACTACTGTACCTCTCAGAACACATACACTCAGTATGGTGAATTTAATTAACAATAAATATTCAGATGAGCATAAAATAAAAATTGGTTAAAGAATAATACTATAATGCTTGGTAGAACAGACATTTAACAAGTACTATTGCGAGTACATGATAAAAACTTGCATATTCTAAGTATAAAGAGAACATATTTGTTGCAGATAGTGGTCATCATATTTTCTCTCTCATACTGAAGACCAAAAGTAGATGTATAATCGGTGGTCTGGTCTATGCGCTAGGAATATCGAGGCTAACATACAGGTAATCAATAGTGGCTGATCTAGCCGATTCGAAAAAAAATAGTGGCTGATCTAGCCAGTGTAGCACGAAAACATTAACTGTAGATGATCTGTATCTGCGGCCAACTCCAGGCGATGCGGCAAGGATGCCCAATAATCCTAGAAAGATTATTAACGGGTTAAGCATGGGGAGAAGGAGAAACGAATTTGGGAGAGGTGAAAACAGAAAATACACCTGGATGTACCTTGGTCCGACGAGCCCCATGTGTTCCGCCTTGCTGCTGCACTCCGTTTCCTGGCCGCGATGTAAATAAACCAGCGTAGAACCCTGGAAGCCATGGCGAGAGAAGGATGCGTGAATGGCTCCTGCTCGATGACTTTATTTCTGGCAGCGCGTTCGTGGTGTACTACTAGGGTTAAGGTTGACTGACCTAAGAATGGGGATCGGAAGTTTATTTTTCAGATGGGGAACCAGGAGTTTTTTTTTAGGGACAGATGGGGAACACCACAGTTGGGATGCAGCGTGGCTGCGGGGGTGAGTTAAAAAAGGACTCAAGCGTGTGGATGTGGGGAGGTTGTGGATCTAGATACGGATATCAACAGCGTTGTAAGGTATATGTTGTTGTATTCTTATGTGTTCTAGTGCTCTCATGTAGAAAACTGCATCGAAGACAATGAACCCGATTTATTCGCTAATTGAACTTGGACAAAGCTACCACTATTACCACCACTTTTCCACACTAATGGTACTGTTAGTTTATGGTTACTTAGTATATTTATTGCTGCAGCAATAACAATTAATTTCTTGTATTTATTATTTTGCAAAGCTATCTCTCATACCCGTATTGTTGTTCTAGTTTTGAGTGCGTAGAGTTGTATCAGTGGTTGATAGAACTTGGGAGAATATTTATCCTACCTTTAACTCCTCGTTGGGTTTGACACTCTTACTTATCGAAAAAGCGACATATGATCCCCTATACTTGTGGGATATCAGCGGGCAGGGCTTCGCCTACGTACACGAGATAGAAGAAAAAAAAGGCAAAAGATCTAGTCAAACTTGCGCAAGAAAAGAGACTACATGTAAGACAGAGGAAAACACGCGACGATCAAAAATCAATCCGTCCCGTCCGGCTATCTAGTCTTTTTATAGGCGTCCGCTGGTTGCAGTGCGAGGGTTTTTCGGAAAAATTTGACATAGCAAAGCCACGCTTTTTTACTTGAAGTATGCGCCAAGATCAAAGGAAAACTAATCGCGCACGCTATGAGCTGGCCAGTTGATCGATCACATTGGTTTGCCTGGGCACGTGCAGCCATGCGGTCGGCTCCTGGCAAAACTTCCCAGTCGAGCATCTCCTGGTGCACGAGATCGAGCGCTCCTCGCAGCTTATCGATCCCATCAATCGGAGGATAAAACCTATTCATCGCTCCTTGCGTTGAATTCCCACCTTACGCGTACCTCTTCCATCCCTCTCTCGTAAATGGGCTGGCCCGATAAGAGTTTCAGATTTCACATTTTTTCCGATTTCAGAAACCTTCTAGAACATGCCAATCGGGTTTTTCACAGGTTCTAGTTGGTTTTGTGTCTCTAGGCCAATTTTTATCAGTTTTCTGGTTTTTTGTTTTCTGTTTTGTTTTTGTTTTTTGAATTTTAACAGATTTTTCGGATTGAACTAATTTGAACAGGTTTCGAACATATTACAAATTTTAACAGGTTTTGAACAGATTGATAGGGCAAAGGTGTCCGATCTTTCGATGAGATCTTGATATGTTGATTTGATGGGTGGAGTTCGTGCTTGACGATCCGACTACACGTGCGAAGCTCGTGCGCCTATGCAATCGCTAGGACAATATCTGGGAGTTACCGATCTTTCTGATGCATGATCAGCCTGACCAGCGAGGGTCTTAATTCCTACCTGAAATCGAGAACAAGTAAGAACTAATACTGTAATCAAGAAATTGTGGATGAAAGATGTATGCTTTATTAAAAAGGTGGGATTTCGAATAGGAGGTCTTCTTCTGGGCGATTGGCCTCAAAAGTCGAGCTTGTAGTTGCAGCAATGGCTAACTTTAGTCTAAACAAAATCCCAGTTCTAATGATGGCTACGGGGGGTATTTGAGGAGGAAAAGGTAGGGGTGCATCCAGCCATGGGTATGGTGGTCGAACGGAACCCTAACAGGCCTTTTCTCCTCAAATTCGGACTCCTAAAAGTGGCTATCTTATTTGCTGCGAAAATTACACAGGGCTGGCCTAAAAATAATAGTGACGCGGCACCATATTTATCTATGGACGAATTTATAAAGTAGCTCTTTGTATATTTCGTCCAAGTCTTCATCCATCATTATGGTGGCTTCAAAGTTCTGAAATCTCCACTCGTGGCATCTTCTTCCATCCTCAAATGCTTGCTGCCATCTCCATGCACGATCATGCTCCAATGCTTGTCCCTCTCATCCATGCTAGGTCCATCATTCTTAAGAGTAACAAACATATCTGATTTAGGCAGCATCATATTCTCATGTATGTGAGAAAGAGTTCCAAGAAACGAAAGTACCTGATAGTTAAGTTGTTTGGCACGAGCTCGAGTGATAGGTCCTTGTATGTGTTCCGCTGTAGGTGCAGCGGGTGTATCAATAGATGGGATGTCCTCATCATGCTTCCCTTCTTGAATTGAAGTCATCCTCGACGCAACCTCATCTTCTTCACCGAAGCAAGCTTCAAATCTGCAATGTTAAATGTAGGACTTACCGTACCAAAATCTACAGGAAGCTCAAGTTTATATGCATTATCATTGATTTTCTCTATGACCTTAAAAGGACCATCAACACGTCTAAATCAGGAAAACAATCTTTGCGCAAATGCAACCAAACAAGATCACCAACCTCAAGAACAACATGCTTTCGTCCTCTATCCCCAGCAACTTTATACTTAACATTCATGCGCTCTATATTGTCTTTAGTAGTTGCATGCAATTTTAAAATCAATTCAACATGTTGTGTAGCATCAAAATTATTTTGCACTGAAGATGGTAAAGGCAACAAATCAATAGGTGCACGTGGAACAAAACCATAGACAATCTAAAAAGGGCTCATCTTTGTGGTAGAATGCAGCGAACGATTATAAGAAAATTCAATATGAGGCAAACACTCTTCCCACAATTTTAAGTTCTTCTTTGAAACAACCCGCAACATAGTAGATAAATTTCTATTAACTACTTCAGTTTGTCCATCAGTTTGGGGATGACATGTAGTACTAAACAGCAATTTAGTCCCCAACTTAGCCCATAAACATCTCCAAAAGTGGCTAAGAAATTTAGTATCACGGTCAGAAACAATAGTATTTGGCACACCATGCAAACGAATGATATCACGAAAAAACAAATCAGCAATGTGTGCAACATCATCAGTCTTGTGACAAGGAATAAAGTGTGCCATCTTAGAAAACCGATCCACAACAACAAAAATACTATCCCTCCCCTTCTGTGTACGAGGTAATCCCAAATTAAAGTCCATCGAAATATCCTCTCAAGGAACACTAGGAACAAGAAGAGGCATATATAAACCATGTGGATTGAGGCGAGACTTAGCTTTCTGACAAGTAGTGCAGCGTGCCACGAATCTCTCAACATCTCGCCGCATGCGTGGCCAAAAGAAGTGTGTAGCAAGAACATCCTCCGTCTTCTTGACAACAAAGTGTCCCATTAATCCTCCTCCATGCGCCTCCTGTATCAGCAAAAGATGAACGGAACCATCTTGGATGCATAGTTTCTTAGCACGGAACACAAATCCATCAGTAAGGATGAATTTGTTCCATGTTCTACCATCTCTACAATTCTGCAACACATCTTTAAATTCAGCATCATGCAAGTATTGTTCCTTTATAGTTTCCAACCCAAAAAATTTGAAGTCAAGTTGAGATAGCATAGTATAGCGGCGCGACAAAGCATCAGCAATAACATTATCTTTACCCTTTTTGTGTTTGATAACATAAGGAAAAGATTCAATAAATTCAACCCACTTTGCATGGTGATGATTTAGTTTTGCTTAACTATGAATATGCTTCAAAGATTCATGATCAGAATATATAACAAATTCTTTAGGCCATAAATAATGTTGCCAAGTTTCTAATATCCGAACCAGTGCACATAATTTGTCGTGGTTTCGTCAACAGATCTTCCATAGAGGTAGGGGTATGGCAGTTTGTGGAAGGGGGTGAACACGGCGAATCGATCTGGGATGGTGGTAGCATGAGTTTACCCAGCTTCAGATCCCGCAACGGTGGCGAGACCCTACGTGCTGCTATAATTCACTATATGGCAACAAGTGCTCGATTACAATGAGGAGGTTGGCTGTTTCGCTATGCGATTGGCCGTAAACCTAGCTATTGAGTTGTCTGGTGCCTCAAGGGCTGCTCCACGCCGGGCTTATAAAGGCGCCTGGCGTGGGCTACACGTTGGTATCGGAGCGGATACAACTTGGAGTCCTAGACTAAGTCCTATGCGTGTACTACGAGGCAACCCGCCATGGGCCTGTCTTCAGATCCGCCATAAGCGCCTACGTCCAGTACCGCCGTGGCATCTCCAGCAACTGGGCCGCCCGGTAGGCAATCCGCCATACCACCCTTGATGGGCCACCCTGGCTTGCTGGTTTAGGACTACGTCGCTGGTATACCCATTTGGTATATCCCCAACAGTAGCCCCCAGGGAACTTCAAGACCATCATCTTCATCCGCCATGCTATTGTTGCCTGTCAAAACCCACCGGCGAGCAGCGACGAGCAACACGAAGAGCCGGGAGGCTCCCAGAACTGCTGGTGGGCCCTGGTCCCTCGGGCAACGGCCCGCAAAACTCCGGCACACGTCCTGGCTGATGCAAGGGCGTGCCACCTGACCTATACCTGATCAGGAAGGTGATGGATTGCTTCGATTAGTTTCCTGCATGGCAGACACGTAAACATTAAATACGAGCCTCGATCGGCTCTCAGGTTTCCCTGTGAATCGGCTCATGTAGCCGATTGTCCCATGGATCTGCATTGGATCTACGATAACATGGGGTTTTGCTTTATCAATACAAGTCAAATCGATCTACGACAGTTTAACGCTTTCACCACATAATTGGAACATCCCACACGTAATTGAGCCTGGTAGATACGAAAGATAACAGAAAACTAACCCTAGAGGAGGCCAAAAAACCAACGCAAAGTCAATTCCCGGAACAACTCCTCTCGAATTGGCAAACCATACCCTTACGTACTACTGGATCGTTCAACCCGTTTGTGAGGCCTAACCATGCGGATATCAAACTAATCCTTGGAGAACAAGGAACAACTATGACAGATTGAATCGACTGAATAAAGATCAAGCAAGATGCTACCCTTACACCCAAAATAGGTGCAAAGGCAGCGAGATCTCTAGGGGCAGCATAACTAAGCAAACGTAACCAAAAGCACCGATGCTAGCCCAAACAGATCTATGATAACAGTATTACTCGCCATCAACAAGGCTTCAGTACGAGCAACACCAAATAACACATAAGCAGATGCTGCCTAGATCGCGAGATGCGATCTAGGCAGCACGACGCTTACCTGAAAGAAACCCTCGAAACAAGGGGTGGCGATGCGCCGAGATTGTGTTTGTTGTGAACGTGGTCGTCCTCCTTTCTCAATAACCCTAGGTACATATTTATAGTCCGGAGACTTTCTATCTTTGGAATAAACCTAAACGTAATCTATCATAATACAGATACACGGGCAATTTAGCCCAAATCCACGCGCAAGGCCGATCCAGCCACCAAGCCCATCTTGATTACGGCCCATCTCCTCATTTGGCCAAAATGTGGCGATAACACATGCCCCCCTGGTTTTGGCAATAATAATTCCAAAACCACTCTGTTTTTTCTTCATCGGGTCACGCGTTGCAGAGCAGAACCGTCATATCGCCTCCTCATCATGATGCCTCGCCTTCTCAACTTCTCCGCAGTACACGATTTGACAACTCTGGCACCACATCCTCGAAAACCGCTATGGCATTGAACCACCTTCCACTATTCCCCTTATTTAAATCTATCCAAACCATTTGCATCCTCATTCTTCTCCAATAGCCAAAAAACCCTCTTCCTCCGCCATGGCCTCCTCTTCTTCCTCCAACACATCCGGCCTTTCCTTCCAATCCTCCGACTCCGTCAACCGGGAGCCGACGCCGGAGCACCCGCCAATGGCGGCGTACGAAGCTCTCGCCCCACAATGGTGGGACGAGAGAGACTGGGACTTCGCCGCCCAGTCAGAGGACGACGAGTCCCTGACCGACGGCGAGGAAGACCTCCAACTCCTCGTCGACGGGGAACTGGAGGCGGAGAGCGCCGACGACGCCGTGTCCTGGGGCGAGGACATCGGCTCTCCTGATGAGGAGGAAGAAGCAGAGGAGGACACCTCCTCCGACGAATACCCGCCGGTGAAGCGCTTCCGCGCCGGGTCCAGCGAGGACACCGACGACGACGACGAGGACGAGGAGGCCCCCGCTGACAACTTCAGCAGCAGCGGTGAGGACTACGCCGGCAGCAGCGCCGATGACAGCGAAGACGGCGGCGGCAATGGCAACGGCGATGACGACGACGCCGCCTTTTAGATTAGGAACTAGTAGTAGTAGTACTAGTAGTAGATCTCCATTTTGTAAGCAATCGGCTTCATTGTAAACAACCATCTTTGGAATCAACAAAGCTTGCTTTTCCCAATTTAATTTTGCCGATAGTCAAATAGGTCAACGTTCCAAAAGCCGATAGTAACGAATCGGCTTTCACGATACCACGCTTGATATGGTCAACCAAGTCAAAGCCCAAAGAGCCGATGGCAACACATCGGCTTTTCCCACAAACGTTGGCAAGGTCAAACTCGGTCGCTTATTTAGACAAGTCTGAGCGGTCACTTTCCAATTTCAACGGTAACCTGCAACCATCTTCAAAAAGGCTAACTCAGATCTCCAATTGCCTCATTGAACAAATCGGGCTCACGGCGACACGAACCCTAGATTCCCCACCGCATAGATCCATCTCCGCCGGCCAATTAGATGGCGGAATCGTCCAGCGCCAACACAGCAGTCTCCGGTCTGAAGGTAATCCTTAACTGTTCCTCGCAATCCGAGCACGGTGCTAGAATTAATAGCAAACACCTGAATTAATGCTTTATCCCATCATTGAAATTTTAGGTTTCAGACATTCTGCTGCCGCATCCTTCTCTCCCAAATTTTCTCTGCCTTGGCCCCCGTACAAAATCTAGTCCTGCCCATCTGATCTCTTGCGAGGCAAACAGAATCCCCTTCGTAAGCCAAAACTTAGATTTGGATTCTTGGGCCGACTGCTTACGAGCCTGGCCTAATCCTCCCGAAAATTGGGTTTCTTGGTACAGTAGGGTAGCCAAAACTTACCAATCCCAATGGGAAACCACGGGAATAGCCGATGCCTTGTCTTTGTCATTGTCTCCCCTTGAGAAACATGAAAATCTTCTAAAAACCATCGGCTATTTCTGGTCTGATGCTCTGAACTGCTTCATGTTCGGCCATGGCCCCATGACACCAACTCTGTTAGACGTGGTGATGATTACTGGTCTGGACGTCACATCACCCAGCCCCTCTGCTTTTATGCTGCCAAAAGTCCCCTTCAAGCTTTCTTCCAAAACAGATTGCACGAACTGGGGTGTTTATCTTCGAAGCCACATGAAAACTAAGGGCCCTGTCACAGAGAAAGAACACACGGCCTTCCTCAATTTCTGGCTGGAACATTTCATATTCTGTGGCCCTTCCCTTGCTCCAACCAAGAATTATCTTCCCTTGGCCTACGAACTTGCCAGAGGCACTCAATTTGGCATCGGCAAACTGTTCCTTGGAGAAGTCTATCGATATCTCCAGTTGATGTCTGTCAAGCTATCCTCCCACATAGCAGTCAAAACAGGAGGTCCTTGGTGGTTTATTCAACTATGGGCTCAACTGCACTTTCAAAACCATATCCCAAACTTCCCCCTTTTGGCAAGTTGCACCTTTCCAGATGCCAAAGGGAAGCAGATCCGATGCACCAGCTACGGCCAAGCTCTGTATAGCCTGCCAGGTAGTAAACTGATCCCTCATAAAGCATCCAAGTGGTTCAGCATTTTCTTCCAAGGCCTGGACAATCCTATCTTCTTTCCTTACACGGAGGAATCGGAAAATTTTGAAAATCCAATCTCCTTCAGGCTGGACAACTTTGCCGATGACACTAGCACTCGGCAGCTATTTTCCACCGTGATCCGTCCCTGCTTCCTCCCAGTTGGCATGAGCACATCCAACAGAATAATCAAGCCTAGATACGAGTTCTACCAGCCGGTCGTAGCAGCTCGGCAATTTGGCCTTGGGCAAGTACCTCCTCATTTCTTTCTCCACCACCTCACAGAGAGCAGAGCTGACCTGCCCGATTCTCTCACCAGTCAGAGGTGTTATTCTTTCTTCGATGCTCTGACCATCCCAATTCCTAACAACCTCACCTTCGCTTCATCAACCGATGGTTTTGAGAACTGGTGGTCGATGTGGAAGACTCATGCCTTCAGAAGAGCTCTGGGACCATTGCTGGAACAGCTCGATGCTGAATATGACATTCCCGTAGAACAGGTACTGCTACTTGTAAATTTTCTTGATGCAGCTCACGACGATGCTTTTAATATCCTGCTCTGTCTCCTTGCAGCAACAAGATGGTCCAGAACCTACCAACGAGGATGGCTCCCCCTTCGAATTCCTCCCACCAGCTCCTGTGGTCCTTTTCTGCAAAAACTCGCCACCTTTGAAATAGGTCGTGATGCAGAACCAGCCGATATCACCAAAATCGGCTTCCAAGAGCCAAGCAACTTCCGGGTCAGCTGCCCCCCGAGTTCCAACTAAAACAAGAACGGCGGTGAGGAAGATAGTGGCCAAGAAAACTTTGAGGCGCCAGAGCCCTTCTCCAGAGAGCTCGCACGTACGCTGATTCATGCCTTGGTTGACCTCATTTATCTTTGTAAACATGCTCGTGCTTACCAACTCTCCCTTTCTTACAGGTCTCCATCGAAGACACCTCCAGCGAGGAAACACAATTCAATCGAGGAGATTCGAGCTCAGCAGACTCTGAGAGAACCACCACACCGAGCCAGCCAGATGTGCCACCATCGGCTTCCAGGAAAAGGCCTGTTCCTGAACCTGTTGCCCCCCGAGCAGCAGTCGAGGCGGGGCAAGCTGTGAGCCCCAAGAGGGCTCGCAAGGGACTGCCAACTTCTTCTTCGAGCCAGGAGGCTTCGAAAGTAATTATCCTCCATACTCTTACCACTCCTTTTTTATGCCGATTCATTGCTATTCACATCGGCTAAGCACCTTTCATGCAGACGAAGGACACTCCTAGTGGGAAAGTCGGGGAAGTGCCGACGCCTTCCGCAAGCCTGGATCTAGTAATCCCTGAAGGTGTAGATGAAACGGTTGCCAATCTGGCCAAGCCCTCAGCAACAACACACGAGCCGATTGTCTCGCCGTCGGCTTTCCCCCTGATCTCAGGAGAGGTATGTTCGCTTCTTTCGACTCATCCTTCTCTGTTTGACGCATACTGACGCCACTTCTGCCTGCCAGGGTTGTGATATCTCAGGCTTGCTGACGTTCGACCCTGAATCCATCGAACCAGCTCCCTCTGTCGCCAACGATGAACCACGAGCAAGCGCTGTTCTACCTCAATTCCAGCGTCTCAAAGCCTTGCTGTCCTCCCCAATCGAGAAGTTGGTCGAGGGTTCCGAAGAGGTGAAGAGTGTTCTTGACGAAATCAAGGACCAACTCCCGGTAGCATTGCAGGTGAAGCTTTGGCCAGTTGTGACTCTGTCTTTCTACGGGTCAAGGGTGAAGTTGGCTCGTGAGAGGATCAATCTACGCCACGCCCAACTCCCACTGAAGGCCGATATTGCAGCCAAATGTCAGCGGCTCAATGAGAAAAAGGCGTCTCTGGATGCCAAAACTGACACCTCTGTCAGCACCGCCGAGCTTGCATCCTTAAAAAAGGAATTGGAAGATCTCGAAGAGAAGGTCCGGGCGACTAAAAAGCTCATTCATGACAAGGAAGCATTCATCGCCCGCTCCCAAGACGAAGCAGAAGGCCTCAAAGCTCAACTGAAGACTGATCTGGCAGAAATACGTGCCCTGAACAAGCAGCTAGTGACGGGCAAGGACGATGATGACGTAGCCGAGATCGCCGAGGTGGATCGTGTCCGTGCTGACGCCCTCCGTGCCTTCGAGGCATTCCTTCAGTAGCTTATTCATGTAACCTGACACCTGCTCGTAACAGTCTGAACCTCGAGAGTCGATGGCTATGCATTGTTTTTTTTTTGGCCGATCTCATGTATCGGCCCCCATGTTTCACTGGATATATTTTTTTACTGGCCGATTTCATGTATCGGCCCCCATATTTCACTGGATATATTTTTTTTACTGGCCGATTTCATGTATCGGCCCCCATATTTCACTGTCCATCATCCCACATGCTTGGGAAATATTTCTTGAGATGCTGACCGTTGACAGCCACTGGGAATTTCACACCGTCCAGCTCCTCAAGCATGTACGCGTTGCCCCTTAAAACTTGGTCGACCCTGTATGGCCCGTGCCAATTTGGAGACCATTTACCGTATGCTGCATCCTTAGTTCCCAATGGCAATACAGATTCCCATACCAGATCACCAACGTGGAACTCCTTTGGTCTCACCTTCTTATTATATGCACGAGCTACCTTGGCTTTGTTCTCTTTAATTTTCTCAAGCGACCACAGCCTAAGTTCAGTTAAATCCTCAACACTGTCACTCATCAGGGCTGCATATTCTTCAGTTGTTAGATCGTTCTGAAAAGTGACACGTCTCGATCCAGCCGTAATCTCCCATGGCAATATGGCTTCTTGTCCATAGACTAGATGGTATGGCGAGGTTTTTATCGCTCCATGACATGACATGCGATAAGCCCACAAAGCTTCTGACAAAACCTCGTGCCAACGCCTAGGGTGCTCGTCGATTTTTCTCTTGATCAGCTTGATAAGGCTCTGATTGGACGCTTCAGCTTGCCCATTTGCTTGAGCATAATATGGAGATGATCGGATCAGCTTAATTCCCGTGTCCTCGCAGAACTCTCTAAACTCGTGAGAAATGAAGACCGAACCTCCATCGGTCGTGATAGTTTGGGGAATCCCGAATCTATGAATGACATGTTCTTTCACGAAATTGATAACATCCTTCGAGTTTACTGACTTCATAGGGACGGCTTCCACCCATTTAGTGAAATAATCCGTAATGGCCAAAATCCACATGTGGCCTTTGCTTGATGGAGGATTGATCTTGCCAATCATATCCATGCCCCAACCTCGGAATGGCCAAGGCTTGATGATGGGGTTCATCGCTGATGCAGGTACCATCTGAATCTTCCCGAATTTCTGACATGCTTGACACCCTTTATAGTACTTAAAACAGTCCTCAAGCATGGTGGGCCAATAAAACCCTGATCGCCTGATCAACCATTTCATCTTGTGAGCCGATTGGTGAGTTCCACAGGCGCCTTCGTGTACCTCGTGTAGAAGCCGATTTGCCTCGGCTGGCCCCAGACATTTGAGCAGTAACCCTTCCAAAGTCCTGTAGAACATGTCATCCCCAATAAGCACATACTTCATGGCCTTGTACCTTATCCGTTTAGGTGCCCCCCGAGCCGAATCTTTCAAGTAATTGAAGATATCGGCTCTCCAGTCGTCCGCCTCCAGGAACTGTACCTGAACATCAGTTCCATCTGCTATGTCCTTGTAGCCTGAAGCCATCTGTGCAAGATCATTCGCCTCGGTATTCTGCGACCGCGGGATCCAGTTAAAGTTTAGATACCTGAACTGTGCCATCAGCTCACGGCATTGCAACCATAATGGGAAGAGTGACTCGCTCTCACACTTGTATTCGTCCGTGAGTTGGGAAATCACCAATTTGGAGTCTCCAAAAAGTTCCACTGCTTCTGCTCCGGCTTCAATGAGCAACTCCATTCCCCTGCGTATTGCCTCATACTCAGCGACATTGTTGGTGCAAGGGGTAGATAGCCTGATGGAGAAGGAATATGTTGCCCCCCGGGGCGACATGAGTAGAATGCCGATGCCACAACCATCATCACAAGCCGATCCATCGAAAAACATAGCCCATGCACGTACAGACAGTGCTGCTATATCAGTGTTGATTCGTTCAGCAATAAGATCGGCCAACGCCTGTCCCTTAACCGCTTTGGCGGGTTGATACCGGATATCAAATTCCGATAATGCAAACATCCATTTGCCGAGTCGGCCTTTCAACACAGGAGCCGACAGCATATGTCTTATGACATCTGATTTGCATATGATGATAATCTCGGCTGACAGCAAGATGTGTCGCAGCTTGGTGCAGGTGAAAAATAGGCAGAGGTATAACTTCTCGATCTCAGGATACCTTGTCTCTGCATCCAGCATCCTTCTGCTGATGTAAAACACAACTCGCTCCAAACCATCATAAACTTGCACCACCACCGAGGCGATGGACGTGTCAGCCACCGACAAGTAAATGTAGAACGGCCTATCCTGCTGCGGTGGAACCAATACTGGCGGCTTCGTTAGATATTCTTTGATCTCGTCGAAGGCTCGTTGTTGTTCTGTCCCCCAGCGGAACTCCTCATCAGATTTTATTTTCACCAGTCCCATGAACGGCTCTATTCTTCCTGACAGATTGGAGATGAACCTTCTGACGAAGTTGATTTTGCCGATGAGACACTGCAGTTCTTTCTTCGTGGTGGGTGGCTTCATTGTTCGCACTGCCTCCTGACTTTTCAGGCCGATCTCGATTCCGCGTTCATGGACCAAGAAACCCAAGAACTGACCGGCCGTCACACCGAAGGCACACTTCTTTGGATTCATCTGTAGTCCGAATTTTCTGGTTCGGTCCAGGACGCGTCGCAGATCGTCCAAGTGTCCTTGTACTGAAGCAGACTTGACTACCACGTCATCGATATAAATCTCCACCAGCTTGCCGATCAGATCATGGAAAATGTAATTCATGGCTCTTTGGTATGTGGCGCCGGCATTCTTCAGTCCAAATGTCATGACTACATATTCAAACAACCCCACCGAACCTGGGACTCTGAATGCAGTCTTGTGTATATCTTCTGGAGCCATAAAAATTTGATTGTAACCGGCATTGCCATCCATAAAGCTCAAGACCTTATGACCAGCAGCTGCGTTGATCAATGTCTCTGCTACCGGCATCGGATACTCATCCTTTGGAGTGGCTCTATTGAGATCCCGAAAATCTATGGCAACACGCCATCGGCCATCCTTTTTCTCTACAGGTACGATACTAGAAATCCACTCAGCATACCTGCATGGCCTGATGAACCCAGCTTTCAACATTTTCTCGATCTCTTTCTTGACTTCCTCTAAAATTTCGGCCTTCATCTGTCGTGCTCGCTGCTGGAATGGCCGAAACCCTTTTTTAAGCGGGAGCCGATGCTCAATGATGCTCCTGTCTAACCCGGGCATCTCCGTATAGTCCCAGGCAAAGCAATCTAGATATTCCTTCAACAAAGCTATCATCGGACCCCGCAGATTCGAATCTAACTTTTTGCTGATAAATGTCGGTCGTGGCTTATCCCCAGGACCGATGTCAATCTCCTCTAGCTCATCAGCGGATGTAAACCCATACCCCAGCTTTCCGTCACCTGCTAAATCGATGCTGAACACAGGCCAAAAGTTTGGTGAGGATAACAAAGATGATTTGGGCCGATTGCCGGAATCGGCCCCCTTTTTGATTGCATTACTCAAGGAAGGTTTACAACTTATTTGTGCTCTACAATGGTAGGGAATCTCCCTACTACGACTACATGACATGCTTGTCGTAAGGTCACTGCTTTTATTTTTTGTGGCCGATCGCAGGGATCGGCCTTACCACGCACAATCGTGGGCTTTGCTACTCTGTCAGGCCAGTGGATAAGACCAGCCTCACCCCGTTTTTTGTAGCTTCAATGCGCTCACAGCCGTCTAGACTGACTCCAGAGATCGGCTCTTGGTCTTCTACGTCCCAAATGTTCATGCCAGCTATTGAGATCTCGATCGAATCATCTGCATGAATGACCTCCACTTCATCTCCATCCCACTGTATCAGGCATTGGTGCATCGTGGATGGAATGCAGCAGTTAGCGTGAATCCAATCCCTTCCCAGCAAGACAGCGTAGGTGCTTTTGCTGTCAACAATGAAGAACGACGTAGGGATGGTTTTTCTACCCACGGTCAGATCCACGTTCAGAACGCCTTGCGTTTCTGAAGCTTGGCCGTTGAAGTCGCTTAGCGTGACGTTGGTTTTGATCAGATCTGCAGTGGAGTGTCCCAAACGCCGCAGCATGGAGTATGGCATTATATTGACTGCCGCTCCGGTGTCAACCAACATCTTGCGGACAGGCTGCCCATTGATATAACCTCTCAGGTACAGGGCTTTCAGATGTTTGTATCCCTTCTCCCGTGGCTTTTCAAAGATAACCGGCCGTGGGCCGCAGTCAAACTGTGCCACTGGTAGTTCTTCGGTTCTTGGAGCGCAAAACTCTGACGGAAGTATGAACACCATGTTTGTGTCAGCCGATGTCTTCGCATCGGCTTTTACTGGTTTGGGGCGCCACTCTTTCCTTTTTGGACGGGCCTCCGTCTCCAAGGTTTGCTGAATTTTCACGGCCAGATCAGGCCGGGCTTTCCTTAAAGTGTGGAGGTACTGCGCTTCGGCTTCCTCCAAGCTACGTAGCCGCTGAACTCTACGCTTTTGGGAGTGTCTGAGTCCATCGGGACACCACCTTGGCCGGTGATATCTATCTTCTTCTTCATCCTCGGACTCCTCAAGATCTTTTGCTTGAGATGACTCCTCTTGTCCGTTCTGAGGCCGGAGAGGCCCTAGACGCTTGAACACTGAAACTGGACCTGTGTCATCCTTCTGCTGTCCACATTCCGGGCAGTTGTCGACTGTAGGCAACCGGCTCATTCCCGCATCCCAACAGTACTTGAAGAAAGGACAATCCCAATGTTTATCCACGTCTTCCTTTTCCTTTGACCTTCCCCTAGCGCGGTGCTCATATCCTTCATCATCTCTATCATGCCGACGGTATCTCCCATCGTATGCGTCGGTCCGACGATCTCTTTCATCATCTCTGTCGTACTGCCGACGTCGGTCATACTGACGCTCATACTTGTTAAGGAGATGCGTGGAGTGTGGCTTCTGATATCGCACGCTTCTCACTTGTTCCTCGGTTATATACCGCCTATCATCATAACGGGGCCGGTCGCGTGGACCGGCCTCTTCCTTTTCTTTGCTCCGGGAGTGGCCGCTTTCCTCCTTATACTTGGCATGGTGGTACACAGGCCCTGCCATGTTAATATCGAACGAGAAATCTAGCTGACGCCTCGTGGAGTGGCTGTGCTCTACCATGTTGATGCCAGGAAACGGGTTTGTGTCCACTTTCATGGCGAACTGCCCAAGGATCAGACGGCCCTGTTATATCGCCGTTTGGATCTGCCGACGTAGCTCTTTGCAATCATTGGTGGTGTGGGTGAACGAGTGATGCCACTTGCAGTATGATCTCCCGTTCATCTCTTGCGCCGTAGGGATTTTATGGCCTTCGGGTAACTTCAGCTGCTTTTCCTTCAGCAGTAAATCGAATATCTGCTCAGCTTTGCTTACATCGAAGTCGAACCCTTTTGCAGGCCCTTGCTGTTTCACCCATTTGCAGGACACAGGATCTGCCCCCCGAGCCCATTCAGCCACGGCTATCTCCTGGTCTTCTACAAGATCCTCTTCTTCTGTATCGACCAGGCCTATCGGACGTTTGAACTTGTCTTGGTACAACTCAGGGTGGCGCTGCTCATACATTGTCAGTTTCTGGACCATGTGCGCCAGTGAATTGTATTCTACTTGGAAAGCCAGATCCTTGATCGGTGCTGAGAGACCCAACACGGCCAGCTCAACTGCTTCTTTCTCAGTTAAACGAGCCGAATAACATCGGTTCTTGACAGTCCTGAAACGCTGAATAAACTCGGCTACCGTTTCTCCCCGCTTCTGCCGCACCTGCGCCAGATCGGCAATGCCAGCCTCGGTAGCTTCTGAATGATACTGAATATGGAACTGTTCTTGCAGCTGCTTCCAGGTCCGGATCGAATCTGGTGGTAACGAGGTGTACCACCCAAAAGCTGGTCCTGTCAGAGATTGCGCAAAGAACCTTACGCGTAACTGATCCGATGCTGAAATCATGCCTAACTGTGCCAAATATCGGCTCACGGCTCGAGCACGTGAGCCGATATTTGGCACAGTTAGGCATGATTTCAGCATCGGATCAGTTACGCGTAAGGTTCTTTGCGCAATCTCTGACAGGACCAGCTTTTGGGTGGTACACCTCGTTACCACCAGATTCGATCCGGACCTGGAAGCAGCTGGAAGAACAGTTCCATATTCAGTATCATTCAGAAGCTACCGAGGCTGGCATTGCCGATCTGGCGCAGGTGCGGCAGAAGCGGGGAGAAATGGTAGCCGAGTTTATTCAGCGTTTCAGGACTGTCAAGAACCGATGTTATTCGGCTCGTTTAACTGAGAAAGAAGCAGTCGAGCTGGCCGTGTTGGGTCTCTCAGCACCGATCAAGGATCTGGCTTTCCAAGTAGAATACAATTCACTGGCGCACATGGTCCAGAAACTGACAATGTATGAGCAGCGCCACCCTGAGTTGTACCAAGACAAGTTCAAACGTCCGATAGGCCTGGTCGATACAGAAGAAGAGGATCTTGTAGAAGACCAGGAGATAGCCGTGGCTGAATGGGCTCGGGGAGCAGATCCTGTGTCCTGCAAATGGGTGAAACAGCAAGGGCCTACAAAAGGGTTCGACTTCGATGTAAGCAAAGCTGAGCAGATATTCGATTTACTGCTGAAGGAAAAGCAGCTGAAGTTACCCGAAGGCCATAAAATCCCTACGGCGCAAGAGATGAACGGGAGATCATACTGCAAGTGGCATCACTCGTTCACCCACACCACCAATGATTGCAAAGAGCTACGTCGGCAGATCCAAACGGCGATAGAACAAGGCCGTCTGATCCTTGGGCAGTTCGCCATGAAAGTGGACACAAACCCGTTTCCTGGCATCAACATGGTAGAGCCCAGCCACTCCACGAGGCGTCAGCTAGATTTCTCGTTCGATATTAACATGGCAGGGCCTGTGTACCACCATGGCAAGTATAAGGAGGAAAGCGGCCACTCCCGGAGCAAAGAAAAGGAAGAGGCCGGTCCACGCGACCGGCCCCGTTATGATGATAGGCGGTATATAACCGAGGAACAAGTGAAAAGCGTGCGATATCAGAAGCCACACTCCACGCATCTCCTTAACAAGTATGAGCGTCAGTATGACCGACGTCGGCAGTACGACAGAGATGATGAAAGAGATCGTCGGACCGACGCATACGATGGGAGATACCGTCGGCATGATAGAGATGATGAAGGATATGAGCACCGCGCTAGGGGAAGGTCAAAGGAAAAGGAAGGCGTGGATAAACATTGGGATTGTCCTTTCTTCAAGTACTGTTGGGATGCGGGAATGAGCCGATTGCCTACAGTCGACAACTGCCCGGAATGTGGACAGCAGAAGGATGACACAGGTCCAGTTTCAGTGTTCAAGCGTCTAGGGCCTCTCCGGCCTCAGAACAGACAAGAGGAGCCATCTCGAGCAAAAGATCTCGAGGAGTCAGAGGATGAAGAAGAAGATAGATATCACCGGCCAAGGTGGTGTCCCGATGGACTCAGACACACCCAAAAGCGTAGAGTTCAGCGGCTACGTAGCTTGGAGGAAGCCGAAGCGCAGTACCTCCACACTTTAAGGAAAGCCCGGCCTGATCTGGCCGTGAAAATTCAGCAAACCTTGGAGACGGAGGCCCGTCCAAAAAAGAAAGAATGGCACCCCAAACCAGTAAAAGCTGATGCGGAGACATCGGCTGGCACAAACATGGTGTTCATACTTCCGTCAGAGTTTTGCGCTCCAAGAACCGAAGAACTACTAGTGGCACAGTTTGACTGCGGCCCACGGCCGGTTATCTTTGAAAAGCCACGGGAGAAGGGCTACAAACATCTGAAAGCCCTGTACCTGAGAGGTTATATCAATGGGCAGCCTGTCCGCAAGATGTTGGTTGACACCGGAGCGGCAGTCAATATAATGCCATACTCCATGCTGCGGCGTTTGGGACGCTCCACTGCAGATCTGATCAAAACCAACGTCACGCTAAGCGACTTCAACGGCCAAGCTTCAGAAACGCAAGGCGTTCTGAACGTGGATCTAACCGTGGGTAGAAAAACCATCCCTACGTCGTTCTTCATTGTTGACAGCAAAAGCACCTACGCTGTCTTGCTGGGAAGGGATTGGATTCACGCTAACTGCTGCATTCCATCGACGATGCACCAATGCCTGATACAGTGGGATGGAGATGAAGTGGAGGTCATTCATGCAGATGATTCGATCGAGATCTCAATAGCTGGCATGAACATTTGGGACGCAGAAGACCAAGAGCCGATCTCTGGAGTCAGTCTAGACGGCTGTGAGCGCATTGAAGCTACAAAAAACGGGGTGAGGCTGGTCTTATCCACTGGCCTGACAGAGTAGCAAAGCCCACGATTGTGCGTGGTAAGGCCGATCCCTGCGATTGGCCACAAAAAATAAAAAGCAGTGATCTTACGACAAGCATGTCATGTAGTCGTAGTAGGGAGATTCCCTACCATTGTAGAGCACAAATAAGTTGTAAACCTTCCTTGAGTAATGCAATAAAAAAGGGGGCCGATTCCGGCAATCGGCCCAAATTATCTTTGTTATCCTCACCAAACTTTTGGCCTGTGTTCAGTATCGATTTAGCAGGTGACGGAAAGCTGGGGTATGGGTTTACATCCGCTGATGAGCTAGAGGAGATTGACATCGGTCCTGGGGATAAGCCACGACCGACATTTATCAGCAAAAAGTTAGATCCGAATCTGCGGGGTCCGATGATAGCTTTGTTGAAAGAATATCCAGATTGCTTTGCCTGGGACTATACGGAGATGCCCGGGTTAGACAGGAGCATCATTGAGCATCGGCTCCCGCTTAAAAAAGGGTTTCGGCCATTCCAGCAGCGAGCACGACAGATGAAGGCCGAAATTTTAGAGGAAGTCAAGAAAGAGATCGAGAAAATGTTGAAAGCTGGGTTCATCAGGCCATGCAGGTATGCTGAGTGGATTTCTAGTATCGTACCTGTAGAGAAAAAGGATGGCCGATGGCGTGTTGCCATAGATTTTCGGGATCTCAATAGAGCCACTCCAAAGGATGAGTATCCGATGCCGGTAGCAGAGACATTGATCAATGCAGCTGCTGGTCATATGGTCTTGAGCTTTATGGATGACAATGCCGGTTACAATCAAATTTTTATGGCTCCAGAAGATATACACAAGACTGCATTCAGAGTCCCAGGTTCGGTGGGGTTGTTTGAATATGTAGTCATGACATTTGGTCTGAAGAATGCCGGCGCCACATACCAAAGAGCCATGAATTACATTTTCCATGATCTGATCGGCAAGCTGGTGGAGATTTATATCGATGACGTGGTAGTCAAGTCTGCTTCAGTACAAGGACACTTGGACGATCTGCGACGCGTCCTGGACCGAACCAGAAAATTCGGGCTACGGATGAATCCAAAGAAGTGTGCCTTCGGTGTGACGGCCGGTCAGTTCTTGGGTTTCTTGGTCCATGAACGCGGAATCGAGATCGGCCTGAAAAGTCAGGAGGCAGTGCGAACAATGAAGCCACCCACCACGAAGAAAGAACTGCAGTGTCTCATCGGCAAAATCAACTTCGTCAGAAGGTTCATCTCCAATCTGTCAGGAAGAATAGAGCCGTTCATGGGACTGGTGAAAATTAAATCTGATGAGGAGTTCCACTGGGGGACAGAACAACAACGAGCCTTCGACGAGATCAAAGAATATCTAACGAAGCCGCCAGTGTTGGTTCCACCGCAGCAGGATAGGCCGTTCTACATTTACTTGTCGGTGGCTGACACGTCCATCGCCTCGGTGGTGGTGCAAGTTTATGATGGTCTGGAGCGAGTTGTGTTTTACATCAGCAGAAGGATGCTGGATGCAGAGACAAGGTATCCTGAGATCGAGAA
The DNA here is from genome assembly GCA_007115705.1 of Dactylis glomerata. Classification (NCBI taxonomy): domain Eukaryota; kingdom Viridiplantae; phylum Streptophyta; class Magnoliopsida; order Poales; family Poaceae; genus Dactylis; species Dactylis glomerata. The sequence goes on along the minus strand of QXEO01000406.1, from coordinate 2,402,121 downwards.
GTTATGCCTCTGCCTATTTTTCACCTGCACCAAGCTGCGACACATCTTGCTGTCAGCAGAGATTATCATCATATGCAAATCAGATGTCATAAAACATATGCTGTCGGCTCCTGTGTTGAAAGGCCGACTCGGCAAATGGATGTTTGCATTATCGGAATTTGATATCCGGTATCAACCCGCCAAAGCGGTTAAGGGACAGGCGTTGGCCGATCTTATTGCTGAACGAATCAACACTGATATAGCAGCACTGTCTGTACGTGCATGGGCTATGTTTTTCGATGGATCGGCTTGTGATGATGGTTGCGGCATCGGCATTCTACTCGTGTCGCCCCGGGGGGCAACATATTCCTTCTCCATCAGGCTATCTACCCCTTGCACCAACAATGTCGCTGAGTATGAGGCAATACACAAGGGAATGGAGTTGCTCATTGAAGCCGGAGCAGAAGCAGTGGAACTTTTTGGAGACTCCAAATTGGTGATTTCCCAACTCACGGACGAATACAAGTGTGAGAGCGAGTCACTCTTCCCATTATGGTTGCAATGCCGTGAGCTGATGGCACAGTTCAGGTATCTAAACTTTAACTGGATCCCGCGGTCGCAGAATACCGAGGCGAATGATCTTGCACAGATGGCTTCAGGCTACAAGGACATAGCAGATGGAACTGATGTTCAGGTACAGTTCCTGGAGGCGGACGACTGGAGAGCCGATATCTTCAATTACTTGAAAGATTCGGCTCGGGGGGCACCTAAACGGATAAGGTACAAGGCCATGAAGTATGTGCTTATTGGGGATGACATGTTCTACAGGACTCTGGAAGGGCTATTGCTCAAATGTCTAGGGCCAACCGAGGCGAATCGGCTTCTACACGAGGTACACGAAGGCGCCTGTGGAACTCACCAATCGGCTCACAAGATGAAATGGTTGATCAGGCGATCAGGGTTTTATTGGCCCGCCATGCTTGAGGACTGTTTTAAGTACTATAAAGGGTGTCAAGCATGTCAGAAATTCGGGAAGATTCAGATGGTACCTGCATCAGCGATGAACCCCATCATCAAGCCTTGGCCATTCCGAGGTTGGGGCATGGATATGATTGGCAAGATCAATCCTCCATCAAGCAAAGGCCACATGTGGATTTTGGCCATTACGGATTATTTCACTAAATGGGTGGAAGCCGTCCCTATGAAGTCAGTAAACTCGAAGGATGTTATCAATTTCGTGAAAGAACATGTCATTCATAGATTCGGGATTCCCCAAACTATCACGACCGATGGAGGTTCGGTCTTCATTTCTCACGAGTTTAGAGAGTTCTGCGAGGACACGGGAATTAAGCTGATCCGATCATCTCCATATTATGCTCAAGCAAATGGGCAAGCTGAAGCGTCCAATCAGAGCCTTATCAAGCTGATCAAGAGAAAAATCGACGAGCACCCTAGGCGTTGGCACGAGGTTTTGTCAGAAGCTTTGTGGGCTTATCGCATGTCATGTCATGGAGCGATAAAAACCTCGCCATACCATCTAGTCTATGGACAAGAAGCCGTATTTCCATGGGAGATTACGGCTGGATCGAGACGTGTCACTTTTCAGAACGATCTAACAACTGAAGAATATGCAGCCCTGATGAGTGACAGTGTTGAGGATTTAATTGAACTTAGGCTGTGGTCGCTTGAGAAAATTAAAGAGAACAAAGCCAAGGTAGCTCGTGCATATAATAAGAAGGTGAGACCAAAGGAGTTCCACGTTGGGGATCTGGTATGGGAAGCTGTATTGCCATTGGGAACTAAGGATGCACCATACGGTAAATGGTCTCCAAATTGGCACGGGCCATACAGGGTCGACCAAGTTTTAAGGGGCAACGCGTACATGCTTGAGGAGCTGGACGGTGTGAAATTCCCAGTGGCTGTCAACGGTCAGCATCTCAAGAAATATTTCCCAAGCATGTGGGATGATGGACAGTGAAATATGGGGGCCGATACATGAAATCGGCCAGTAAAAAAAATATATCCAGATTAATATTTCCCAAGCATGTGGAATGATGAACAGTGAAATATGGGGGCCGATACATGAAATCGGCCAAATAAAAAAAAAACAATGCACAGCCATCGACTCTCGAGGTTCGACTGTTACGAGCAGGTGTCAGGTTACATGAATAAGCTACTGAAGGAATGCCTCGAAGGCACGGAGGGCGTCAGCACGGACACGATCCACCTCGGCGATCTCGGCTACGTCATCATCGTCCTTGCCCGTCACTAGCTGCTTGCTCAGGGCACGTATTTCTGCCAGATCAGTCTTCAGTTGAGCTTTGAGGTCTTCTGCTTCGTCTTGGGAGCGGGCGATGAATGCTTCCTTGTCATGAATGAGCTTTTTAGTCGCCCGGACCTTCTCTTCGAGATCTTCCAATTCCTTTTTTAAGGATGCAAGCTCGGCGGTGCTGACAGAGGTGTCAGTTTTGGCATCCAGAGACGCCTTTTTCTCATTGAGCCGCTGACATTTGGCTGCAATATTGGCCTTCAGTGGGAGTTGGGCGTGGCATAGATTGATCCTCTCACGAGCCAACTTCACCCTTGACCCATAGAAAGACAGAGTCACAACTGGCCAAAGCTTCACCTGCAATGCTACCAGCAGTTGGTCCTTGATTTCGTCAAGAACACTCTTCACCTCTTTAGAACCCTCGACCAACTTCTCGATTGGGGAGGACAGCAAGGCTTTGAGACGCTGGAATTGAGGTAGAACAGCGCTTGCTCGTGGTTCATCGTTGGCGGCAGAGGGAGCTGGTTCGATGGATTCAGGGTCGAACGTCAGCAAGCCTGAGATATCACAACCCTAGCAGGCAGAAGTGGCGTCAGTATGCGTCAAACAGGGAAGGATGAGTCGAAAGAAGCGAACATACCTCTCCTGAGATCAGGGGGATAGCCGACGGCGAGACGATCGGCTCGTGTGTTGTTGCTGAGGGCTTGGCCAGATTGGCAACCGTTTCATCTACACCTTCAGGGATTACTAGATCCAGGCTTGCGGAAGGCATCGGCACTTCCCCGACTTCCCCACTAGGAGTGTCCTTCGTCTGCATGAAAGGTGCTTAGCCGATGTGAATAGCAATGAATCGGCATAAAAAAGGAGTGGTAAGAGTATGGAGGATAATTACTTTCGAAGCCTCCTGGCTCGAAGAAGAAGTTTGCAGTCCCTTGCGAGCCCTCTTGGGGCTCACAGCTTGCCCCGCCTCGACTGCTTCTCGGGGGGCAACAGGTTCAGGAACAGGCCTTTTCCTGGAAGCCGATGGTGGCACATCTGGCTGGCTCGGTGTGGTGGTTCTCTCAGAGTCTGCTGAGCTCGAATCTCCTCGATTGGATTGTGTTTCCTCATTGGAGGTGTCTTCGATGGAGACCTGTAAGAAAGGGAGAGTTGGTAAGCACGAGCATGTTTACAAAGATAAATGAGATCAACCAAGGCATGAATCAGCGTACGTGCGAGCTCTCTGGAGAAGGGCTCCGGCGCCTCAAAGTTTTTTTGGCCACTACCTTCCTCACCGCCGTTCTTGTTTTAGTTGGAACTCGGGAGGCAGCTGACCCGGAAGTTGCTTGGCTCTTGGAAGCCGATTTTGGTGATATCGGCTGGTTCTGCATCACGACCTGTTTCAAAGGTGGCGAGTTTTTGCAGAAAAGGACCACAGGAGCTGGTGGGAGGAATTCGAAGGGGGAGCCATCCTCGTTGGTAGGTTCTGGACCATCTTGTTGCTGCAAGGAGACAGAGCAGGATATTAAAAGCATCGTCGTGAGCTGCATCAAGAAAATTTACAAGTAGCAGTACCTGTTCTACGGGGATGTCATATTTAGCATCGAGCTGTTCCAGCAATGGTCCCAGAGCTCTCCTGAAGGCATGAGTCTTCCACATCGACCACCAGTTCTCAAAACCATCGGTTGATGAAGCGAAGGTGAGGTTGTTAGGAGTTGGGATGGTCAGAGCATCGAAGAAAGAATAACACCTCTGACTGGTGAGAGAGTCGGGCAGGTCAGCTCTGCTCTCTGTGAGGTGGTGGAGAAAGAAATGAGGAGGTACTTGCCCAAGGCCAAATTGCCGAGCTGCTACGACCGGCTGGTAGAACTCGTATCCAGGCTTGATTATTCTGTTGGATGTGCTCATGCCAACTGGGAGGAAGCAGGGACGGATCACGGTGGAAAATAGCTGCCGAGTGCTAGTGTCATCGGCAAAGTTGTCCAGCCTGAAGGAGATTGGATTTTCAAAATTTTCCGATTCCTCCGTGTAAGGAAAGAAGATAGGATTGTCCAGGCCTTGGAAGAAAATGCTGAACCACTTGGATGCTTCATGAGGAATCAGTTTACTACCTGGCAGGCTATACAGAGCTTGGCCGTAGCTGGTGCATCGGATCTGCTTCCCTTTGGCATCTGGAAAGGTGCAACTTGCCAAAAGGGGGAAGTTTGGGATATGGTTTTGAAAGTACAGCTGAGCCCATAGTTGAATAAACCACCAAGGACCTCCTGTTTTGACTGCTATGTGGGAGGATAGTTTGACAGACATCAACTGGAGATATCGATAGACTTCTCCAAGGAACAGTTTGCCGATGCCAAGTTGAGTGCCTCTGGCAAGTTCGTAGGCCAAGGGAAGATAATTCTTGGTTGGAGCAAGGGAAGGGCCAAAGAATATGAAATGTTCCAGCCAGAAATTGAGGAAGGCCGTGTGTTCTTTCTCTGTGACAGGGCCCTTAGTTTTCATGTGGCTTCGAAGATAAGCACCCCAGTTCGTGCTATCTGTTTTGGAAGAAAGCTTGAAGGGGACTTTTGGCAGCATAAAAGCAGAGGGGCTGGGTGATGTGACGTCTAGACCAGTAATCATCACCACGTCTAACAGAGTTGGTGTCATGGGGCCATGGCCGAACATGAAGCAGTTCAGAGCATCAGACCAGAAATAGCCGATGGTTTTTAGAAGATTTTCATGTTTCTCAAGGGGAGACAATGACAAAGACAAGGCATCGGCTATTCCCGTGGTTTCCCATTGGGATTGGTAAGTTTTGGCTACCCTACTGTACCAAGAAACCTAATATTCGGGAGGATTAGGCCAGGCTCGTAAGCAGTCGGCCCAAGAATCCAAATCTAAGTTTTGGCTTATGAAGGGGATTCTGTTTGCCTCGCAAGAGATCAGATGGGCAGGACTAGATTCTGTACGGGGGCCATGGCGGAGGAAGAGGATTTTTTGGCTATTGGAGAAGAATGAGGATGCAAATGGTTCGGATAGATTTAAATAAGGGGAATAGTGGAAGGTGGTTCAATGTCATAGCGGTTTTCGAGGATGTGGTGCCAGAGTTGTCAAATCGTGTACTGCGGAGAAGTTGAGAAGGCGAGGCATCATGATGAGGAGGCGATATGACGGTTCTGCTCTGCAACGCGTGACCCGATGAAGAAAAAAACAGAGTGGTTTTGGAATTATTATTGCCAAAACCAGGGGGGCATGTGTTATCGCCACATTTTGGCCAAATGAGGAGATGGGCCGTAATCAAGATGGGCTTGGAGGCTGGATCGGCCTTGCGCGTGGATTTGGGCTAATTGCCCGTGTATCTGTATATTATGATAGATTACGTTCCGGTTTAAACAAGAGATAGAGTTGTTAGGTTTATTCCAAAGATAGAAAGTCTCCGGACTATAAATATGTACCTAGGGTTATTGAGAAAGGAGGACGACCACGTTCACAACAAACACAATCTCGGCGCATCGCCACCCCTTGTTTCGAGGGTTTCTTTCAGGTAAGCGTCGTGCTGCCTAGATCGCATCTCGCGATCTAGGCAGCATCTGCTTATGTGTTATTTGGTGTTGCTCGTACTGAAGCCTTGTTGATGGCGAGTAATACTGTTATCATAGATCTGTTTGGGCTAGCATCGGTGCTTTTGGTTATGTTTGCTTAGTCATGCTGCCCCTAGAGATCTCGTGCCTTTGCACCTATTTTGGGTGTAAGGGCAACATCTTGCTTGATCTTTATTCAGTCGATTCAATCTGTCATAGTTGTTCCTTGTTCTCCAAGGATTAGTTTGATATCCGCATGGTTAGGCCTCACAAACGGGTTGAACGATCCAGTAGTACGTAAGGATATGGTTTGCCAATTCGAGAGGAGTTGTTCCGGGAATTGACTCTACGTTGGTTTTTTGGCCTCCTCTAGGGTTAGTTTTCTGTTATCTTTCGTATCTACCAGGCTCAATTACGTGTGGGATGTTCCAATTATGTGGTGAAAGCGTTAAACTGTCGTAGATCGATTTGACTTGTATTGATAAAGCAAAACCCCATGTTATCGTAGGTCCAATGCAGATCCATGGGACAATCGGCTACATGAGCCGATTCACAGGGAAACCTGAGAGCCGATCGAGGCTCGTATTTAATGTTTACGTGTCTGCCATGCAGGAAACTCATCGAAGCAATCCATCACCTTCCTGATCAGGTATAGGTCAGGTGGCACGCCCTTGCATCAACCAGGACGTGTGCCGGAGTTTTGCGGGCCGTTGCCCGAGGGACCAGGGCCCACCAGCAGTTCTGGGAGCCTCCCGGCTCTTCGTGTTGCTCGTCGCTGCTCGCCGGTGGGTTTTGACAGGCAACAGACCTCACCGCCGGTAGCTTTTCCACCGGAATAGTTCACCAAGAACTTCAAGCATTCCATAGCGGATCCCATCCTTCGCTCATCGCCATGAACTCCGGGTCTCCTTCCCGCCACCACTCTGAAGCTGAGGAGGAGGATTCTCCACTACATGGGTACTGGCAAAAATCCCATGTCAAGGACGCTCACGTCCAAGTCTTGGAGGATGAGGGCACCGTGGCCCCTCAAGCAGAGTCCGGATGGTGGACTGATTTCAAGGCCCCGGTGCCGGCCCCAAACTCCTCTGAAATCGTGATGCTTAAATCTCACGTGGAGAGGGGTCTTAGCATGCCACCATCTTCTTTCTTCACCAATCTTCTGAAATTCTACGGGCTGCAGCTGCACCATATAGCTCCAAACAGCTTGGTGTCTGTAGCGGGCTACATGGCCCTCTGCGAAGGATACCTTGGAATCCGCCCCAGGGTAGACCTCTTCCAGCTCTTCTTCTCCGTGCGGGCCAACTATGAGGACGACAGATTCCTTCGGACCTGCGGAACAATATTCTTCCTTCCGCGAAGGTCCAAAGCATATCCTTTCATCACGCCCCTGGATTCCGCCATAGGATGGAGAGGGTCCTGGTTCTACATGGCGGATAAGCCCACGCCATCTCAAGCCCGCGGCCTCCCTTCCTTCGAGAACATAGTAGCGCAGCCTCGCGACTCCTGGAAGGCCGTTAACGACGAAACCGCCACTCCCTATGTCAAGCTCCTGGCTCGGCGGATCGCCAAGTTATCCAATGATGGCCTGAAAGGGATCGACACCATCAACTATTGGATATCCCGGTGGATCCAGCCGCTTCAACACCGCGATAGCCTGATGCATGAGTATACTGGTGCAAATGATGGCATGCATTATTCAGACCAGGAGCTGGACCCTAGGGTGGTCGAGAAGCGCATCCGTTCTTTGATGAAATCTCCTAGGAAGAAGCCGTTGAAGTTTGGCATGGCGATGTTTGAGAATGGCAGCTGCCCTTCGGTAAGTTATACTTCCGCCACGGTACTCTATGATACCTTCACACTTTACTCTGACTAATGTATTTATCTATCAGCTCAAATCACTTAGTCCCGCGGATTTTGCTCATCCCCTTCGCCGCTCCAACTCCAAGCCCACCGCTGCTGAGGAAGTAGTTCACTCCAGCGGAAACAAGGAGGAGATGGCGGGGGACGTAGATGACATAGCCCGCATGACCAAGGAGAAGGTGATCCCTAAGAAACGGGTTGGTAGCGGAAAACCTTGTGGTGGTGGTGGGAAATCTATTGATTCCCATCGTTTCGAAGCTCAACGCAGAGCGGAGCTAGAAACGCCATCCGAGAACACCGCTACCATCAATCTGCCAAAGTCAAGGTAATCTTTCGATATCTTTCTTCATTGTTGCTGCTTTTCACTTCTAATCCTACTTTACTCAGAAGAAGGAAGCCTGCTGTCAAAGAACCGTCATCCAAGCGAGCCAAGCCCTCCCCTGCCGCCATCCCGCAAACCCCTGACATACCAATTCCCTCCCCCGCTCGTAATGATATCGATATGGAGGATGCTGGTGGTCAGTTTGACTCAATGCCAGAAGCCAACCTAACGACTGAAGCTGCGGCTAATGATGTCGTTCAAAGTGAAAAGGCTTCTGACTCGCTTCAAGGTTAGGTGGCGGATGCTCCGACGGGGGGCAGTTTGTTTTGGAAACAAAAGCAACTTGAAGTCGTCAGTCTTATCTCCAGCCAAGAAGATGCTAGTAACCAGCTATCCAGCGGTATTGCCGCTTTTGTAGAAAAGACAGCTACCATGAAGAAGGTATGTATTCCCAGTAGCCCCCGAGCGCCATGGCGGATTCGCATATATGATCCGCTATGGAGCTCTAAGAGAAACTTCTGTAAACTTTTGCATAGCATAGCCCCTGAGCGCTGTCGTATTACGCAGTGCTCTGTAGAGGACTTGAAATTTTCACTGAGTAGCCCCCGAGCGTTATGGCGGATAACTATCTGGCATAAAGCTCTTAGGAAGACAAAAAATCAGTATAAGTAGCCCCCGAGTGTTATTGCGGATACCTATCCGGCATAATGCTCTAAGAGTGACTAAAAAATCATCGTGAGTAGCCCCCGAGCATTATGGCGGATAATTATCCGGCATAAAGCTCTAAGAATGACTAACACTTCATATCATTTTGCCAGAATTAAAAGAAAGTCGTAGAGGACCTGGTCCAAGTTGTCAGCTCGCAGGAGAAGGAGCTGGCAAATAAGAGTGCTCTTGTGGTGGACTTGCAGCAGCAGCTTGAGAATAGCGGTAATTTACTTTGACAAATTTGAATTCCTTTGTGCTTATTCGATCAACACTGCGCTGATATTTCCACCATGCAGATACTGCCAAGCTCAAGTCCACACTCGAGGGGGTGGAGAGGGGCCATGCCATTGCGATGGAGGGGCTGCAGCAGCAGCTCCAGAAATCACTGGCCGCAAACACCGTCCTCGAGGAGCAGCTGAAGGACCAGGAGCGCCAGAGCCTGAAGAAGGACAAGGAGATAGAGGATCTTCGCAAAGCCGCCGCTGAATTTGAAAAGCGGCGTGAAGGCTTTAACAAGCTCCTCCATCACTTCCAGGAGACCCTGCTAGGTATTAGTGGCTTTCCATACTCTGAAGTTTGCAATATTTGTTATGCCAGATATGACGCATCTTCTTTTTCCGCTATGCAGCAACTCTGGAGCAAGGCGAGGTGGACACCACCGTGGGCTTGCGCATGGCCACCAACGCAGCGAAGAAGGAACTAGATGGCCTTCTCAACGCTGGTCGTCAGGCGTGCGGGAGCCTGCAGATAGCGGGTTCAGCTGGCCTTTCCACCATTGCGCTGACTCAGAAGCTGCTCCTCGTACCGGGGCTAGTGGCAGACTAGAAACAGTCCTCGCTCGGGGTGGTGCCAGGACTACATTAACCTTAGCCAAGGCCCACTACCCTGAGCTAGACCTGGACATGATCACCTCCGGCATCCTAGAGGGTGGCGAGGACGGAGCACCGGTGGACGAGGCCGCCATCTGGCAAAGTATGCTTGGATACGATCAGGTGTGTGCCCTGGGCACTCAGCTGAATGTATACTATGAAGCATACGATCTGCCGGGGTCCCCAAGCCAAGCCTCGCCGTCAGTCTCTGTGGCCACCGCTGGTGCTGATGGCGGTGAAGAGGTGTCTTCAGGAGTTCCGCCGTCCTCTTAGACCGTACCCTATGAGGTGGCAAGAAAAAACATTTGCATCAATTCGGCCCCTAAGTGGGTCCATAATTTAAACTTTAAACTGCGTGTGTATGCTCTCCACTGTGACTGATCTGCTTGTGGCGGATCAGTGGAATGCTTGTGAACTATGCAGCTCAGTTTTTATTGAAGTGGTTGAATTGTGCAAAGAAACTGCCAGGCCTAGTTTTATGCAACTTGCAGTTTTTGACATGCTCCAAAAAACAACACTTTGAAAAAATTTCACGCGTAGGATTATGCGATCCGCCATCCGGCTCTCTGTGCTTGACTTTTCGTGAGATGGCAAAATCTTCGCACGAACAATCCGCTAGGGCGACGATACTTAATAGCAACCGTCCAGAACCCTTAGCAGATGGCGGCTTAGATCGTCAAAAAGTCACTACTCGGGAATCCACACAGAGAACATTAGATGGAGATCAAAACATAAAAAAGCTACGCGAACCGCTATGGCGGATTTAAAAAGACGCAAGTGCAAAGCACAATTGCTCAAAGGTTCCATACGATCTAAATGAACAATAAAGAAGGTAAAAGACTCAGAAAAAATTAAGAGTGAACCAGATGCTTTATTTCATTGATCATATAGAGGTGCCTATTACATAGCTAGGTAAGTGCTAAGTGTAGAAAGGACGTAGCTGTGCGATGTTCCATGGACGATCTGTTTCGTCGTAGATATCGTCAGGGTCTCTTCATTTGCGCTTCTTACTGGGTCGCTTATCTAGCTCACGAATATCAACGAGGTAGTAGGAACCATTCAGTAGAGCTTTGCTAATGACGAAGGGTCCTTCCCAAGGCGGGGATAGCTTGTGGGACTTCTGCTGTTTGAGACGTAGCACTAGGTCCCCCTCTTTGAACGAGCGTTTGCGAACTCACCGGCTGTGATAGCGGCAGAGATTCTGCTGGTAGATGGCGGATCTCTGGGCTGCTAGGTCTCGTTCTTCTTCCAGCAGGTCCACAGATAGTTGTCTGGACACTTCTGCATCTTCCTCCTCGTAGGCCTCGACTCTTGGGGAATCGTACTGGACATCACTTGGCAAGATTGCCTCTGCACCGTAGACTAAGAAGAAAGGGGTGAGGCCAGTTGATCTATTTGGCGTGGTCCATAGACTCCATAGCATAGATGGCAACTCTTCTGCCCAAGCTCCAGCTACTCTTCGTAGCGGTGCTTCTAGGCGTGGCTTGATCCCTGACATGATTAGTCCGTTGGTCCGCTCAACTTGGCCATTGGACTGTGGATGTGCCACAGATGCCAGGTCAAGGCGGATTCTGTTGTGATGGCAGTATTCTTCAACTTCTCCCTGAGACAAGTTAGTGCCATTGTCGGTGATGATGCTATGTGGGATGCCAAATCTGACCACAATGTCCTTGACAAACTTTAGGGCGGTTTTGCCATCAAGCTTTCTGATGGGCTTAGCCTCCACCCACTTCATGAATTTGTCTACCACTACCAAGAGGTGCGTAAATCCCGAAGGTGCTGTTTTTAGCGGACCCACCATGTCTAGCCCCCAGACTGCAAAAGGCCAGGTTATAGGGATCGTATGCAGTGCTGTGGCGGGCATATGGGTTTGCTTAGAGTACATCTGGCAACCTTGGCAGAGCTCCACGATGTGGTCTGCATCTGGCTTGGCTGTTGGCCAGTAGAATCCATGGCGGAATGCCTTAGCTACTAGGGATCTGGCTGCGGCATGATGCCCACATTCGCCTTCATGGATCTCCCTTAGTATTTCGATTCCGTCCACTTGGGATATGCACTTCATGAAGACTCCCGAGGTGCTTTGCTTGTAGAGCTGGCCATCTATAATGGTGTACGCTTTGGCTCTACGCTCGATTTGTCTCTTCTGGACTTCGTCTTCAGGTAACTTTTTGTTCGTCAGATATTCTAGGTAGGGCTCTGCCCATGGCGGATTGCTGGCAAAACTGCCATAACGGGGGAGCTCGCTAGTTCTGGATTTTTTGGATCCACCATCTTGACTGATGGTACGTGCAGATGCTCGAGGAATACGCCTGGCGGAACTGCCTTGCAGCTAGATCCTAATTTGGACAAGGTGTCAGCCACCATGTTATCTTCTTGTCGTACGTGTTTTATATCGTAGCCGAGGAAACCTTTGGCCATCTCATCCACTTCGTCTCTGTATGCCACCATGACCTCGTTCCGAGCTTTGTATGTGCCAGCCACCTGCTGAGCGACAAGGTCAGAATCTCCACAACACATAATGTGTTGTACGCTGATCTCCTTTGTGACGCACAGCCCATGCAGTAGCGCTTCATACTCCACGATGTTATTGGTGGTGGGGAAGTGGATCTGGAGAACGTAGCTGAGCTCATCTCCCTTAGGAGATTTGAGTGTCACTCCAGCCCCCGAGCTATGTAGCAGCTTTGAACCATCAAAGTGCATCACCCAATGCTCTGGTTCTGGGATGGGCGTAGTCTCCTGTGCTTCCTTCCAATCCGCCATAAATTCCGCCAAAGCCTGAGACTTGATGGCGGTGTGAGGCTTGTAGTCGATGTCGAAAGAGGCCAATTCAATGCCCCACTTTGCAACTCATCCTATTGCATCACTATTGTTGATGATGTCCTTCAGTGGAGCCTTGCTCACCACTGTGATCTTATGGTCATAGAAGTAATGCCTTAACTTACGAGAAGCTAGGAAAACTCCGTATGCCAACTTTTGGTAGTGGGGGTAGCGCTGCTTGGATTCCGTCAGGACCTCGCTGACATAGTAGACTGGTCGCTGTACACCGTACTCCTGTGCTTCTTCCTTACGTTCTACCACGATGACGATGCTGACAACCCTGTTGGTTGCCGCCATGTATAGTAACATGGGTTCCTGGTCTTCGGGAGCTGCTAGGACTGGTGCAGTGGATAACACTCTCTTCATATCCTTAAGCACATCGTCTGCTTCGTCGGTCCAGACGAATTCGTCTGATTTCTTCATCAGCTTGTAGAGTGGCAAAGCCTTCTCGCCAAGACGACTGATGAATCTGCTCACTACTGCCACGCAGCCTGTGAGTCGCTGTACGTCTTTTAAGTCTTTGGGCTGGGAGATGTCGAGGATTGCCTTGATCTTCTCCGGGTTGACCTCAATTCCACGGTGGGAGATGATGAATCCTAGAAGTTGTCCAGCTGGTACCCCAAAGATGCACTTCGTGGGGATGAGCATCATGTTGTACTTCCTCAGATTATTGAAGGTCTCTTACAAACCCACTATAAGGCCATCTTGCTTCTTGGACATAACAGCGATGTCGTCCACATATGCGTGGATGTTTCGTCCGATTTGGTCCGCCAGGCACTTCTGCATGGTGTGCTGATATGTTGCTCCTGCGTTTTTCAGACCGAATGGCATTGTGACATAGCAATATGTGCCATAAGGTGTTACGAACAACGTAGCGAGCTGATCGGACTCTTTCATCTTGATCTGGTGGTATCCTAAGTAGGCATCTAAGAAACATAGTAGCTCTGATCCCGCCGTCAAGTCAATGACTTGGTCAATGCGAGGCAAGGGAAAAGGATCTTTTGGACATGCTTTGTTCAGGCCAGTGTAATCTACACACATGCGCAGAACCTTTGTGTTTTTCTTAGGAACTAGCACAGGATTTGCCACCCACTTCGTATGGATCACCTCTTTGATGAAGCCTGCTTTCAGTAGCTTGGAAATTTCCTTTGCTATGGCGCGGCGCTTTTCATCTCCGAAGCATCTCATGGCTTGTCTTACTGGCTTGGAGCCAGGAATTATCTGTAGGGCGTGCTCGGCAATTCCCTAGGTACACCTGTCATGTCAGATGGCTGCCATGCAAAGATGTCCCGGTTCTCACGGAGGAACTCGACGAGCGCGCTTTCCTATTTGGGGGACAGATTTGTCCCAATGGAGGTGGTCTTGGCGGCATCGCCAGCGACAAGTTCCACCTGTTTTGTATCAACTGTAGGCTTGAAGGTGGGCGGGGAGGTAGAAACCTCCTGCTTAGATGCCGGCATCTCCATGGGGTCCATGGCGGCATGGATTTCTTTGAACTCCTCGCCGAAGAACACTGCTTCCGCGAAAGCGGCTTCTCCTTCCTCGCACTCCTTTGCCTTTCTGAAGCTGCCATAAACGGTGATTATGCCATCCGGTCCTGGCATCTTCAGCTGATTGTAGATGTAGCATGGCCTCGCATGGAAGCTATGGAAGGCGGGGCAGCCAAAGATCACGTGGTATGTACTTTTGAACGGGACCACCTCAAAGGTTATAGGCTCTTCTCGTAATTTTCTTCACTGCCGAAGGCAACCTTGAGGGTGATGGACCCGAGGGACTTAGCCTGGCGACCAGGAACCACTCCATAAAAGTTGACAGCACTATGGCGGAGTTGGGTTTTGGTAAGGCCAAGCTTTGTCAGGGTTTCCACGTACATGATGTTTAGGCTGCTGCCGCCATCCATTAAGCATTTGGAGAACTCCTAGCCGTGGATTACAGGGCATACCACCATGGCGTAATATCCATCTGGGATGTGCTCTGGATGATCATCGCGGCTCTAGTGCACCGGTACTTCAGACCATCGGACGTACTGGCGAATTTTTGGCACGGTGGCGTTGAGGGAGCGCATAGCGGCTCTCTGTGCCTTAGCCGTGGGGGGTCCAAGGAACGTGCGAAAGGCTCCTTTTTTGTTCTTGATTGCGTTACCCTTGCCAGCATCACCCTCTGCCTTTTTGGCGGGTTTGGGCGCAGGGTCTTCGTCCATATCACTGCCATCCTTGGACTCCTTGTCTTTGTCCACTTTTCCTTTGCCACGAGGCCGTTGCCGTCGGTTGCACTTGAAGCCAGCTTCTTGATCCGCCTTGAGGTCATTGACAAATTTGCAGTTCCGGTTGGTGTGATTGCACTTCCCTGAAGCGTCGCGATGGGCGAAACATGGCATATCGCGGTATTCGTCGTAGGACATGGGGGCGGATGGTGCCGAAGCGGGAGCTGTAGAGCTCCACGGCTGGCCACCGCTAGAACCACATCCCCTACCGCGCTGGCTGCTTTGACCCTTGTCAGTGAAGGTTGTGGCCACCATGTCCAGAGTTTGCTGCTCTTCTGGCGGATTCTTCCGTTTATTGCTGCTGTTCCGCTTTCCAGTATTCTGGATGGCGGAAGCCTTCAGAGATTCGCGGGCGTCATCGTCGGCGGCCGCGTAGTTGCTTGCAATGGTGATCATGGAATTTAGGGTTAGTTTCCCTTCGTTCCTTTCCCGCAACAGGCGATGGCGGAGCAGTTGGCCTCTCTCCAAACTGTCGATGAACGCGAGGATGGCGGATTCATCAGTAACCCCCTCACAGGAGTTCTTCATATCTAGCCATCGCGTGAGGAAAGTTCGGGAGGTCTCGTCGTCAGCCCGTTGGTACCTTTGGAGGTCACCAATGTTATGGGGTCTCTTGTAAGTCCCCTCGAAGTTTTCGGTGAACGCAGTTTGCATATCGAACCAGGTTTGGATGGAATTTTCTGCCAAGTCGTTGATCCATTGCCGCGCTGTGCCGGATAGCATCAGGGGAAAATAGCGGACAACAACATTGGGTGATCCCCTGGTGCCAAGTTGACGAGGGAGATTATTCTTCTTCGTTCCCCGGCAACGGCTCCAGAAAAGAAGCTGCTGCGTTTGATGGACGTGGAAGCAGAAGGTCCTTGTGCATGGTGGATAACCAGCCCGTTGGGAACCCCAAGAGGAAGGTATGATGAGTATAGCAGCTAGTTTTCCCTCAGTTTAAGAAACCAAGGTTTATCGATCAGGAGAGGAGAGACAAACGACTGAAGGTGATGCGGAACCTGCACACACACAAACAAATAATTTGTTCCCAACTTGCGATGAGGTTGTCAATCTCACCGGTTTGCTTGAAACAAAGATTATGAGCGTATCGAGTGGAAAACAATATAGTATGTGAGTAAAGTAAACAGTGCGAGTAAAGTAAACAGGTGATAGCAATATGATGGAAATAGGACCAGGGTCCACAGTTCACTAGTGGTGTCTCTCCATAGAAAAAATAACACATGCTGGGTAAACAAATTACAGTTGGGCAATTGATAGAATAAAGATAAACGTGATATGTCAAGAAGATCACTATGAGATTTACTCTGGGCATTACAACAAAATACATAGACCGCCATCCAACTGCATCTATGACTAATAATCCACTTGTGGTGAATCAATCCGAGAACTCCACAAGTATTAAGTTACGAACAACAGATAATTGCATTAAGCAAAGTGTGTAATGTAAACAAAGCATATGCCCTTGAGCATATGAATGTTGTTTTCTCCCTAGTAGCAATAGCACATCTACCACCTTAGAGGTTTCTGTCACTCCCCCAGGTGAAATAGAGGCATGAACCCACTATCGAGCATAAATACCCCCTCTTGGAGTCACTAGCAACTACTCGGCCAAGATAGCTACTAACAACGGAGAGCATGCAAGATCATAAACAACATAGAGATAACAAAAGATATAATTCAGTACAACAACTTAATCATAAACACCAATATTCATCGGATCCCAACAAACCAAACATGTAGAATTACATAACGGTGATCTCAATCATGTAGGGCAGCTCATGAGATCTAAACATGAAGCACATGGTGGAGAAGACAACCATCTAGCTACTGCTATGGACCCATAGTCCAAGGTAGACTACTCACTCATCGCTCCGGAGGCAAGCATGGCGATGAAGAAGACCTCCGATGGCGATTCCCCTCTCCGGCAGGGTGCCGGGAAGAGCTTCTGGACCCTCCCGATCTTCGGGTCGATGGTGGCGGCGGATCGCGATGTGTTCTGGAAATCTGATCGGGTACTTAGGTTTTTTCCGTCGGGGGGTCTTTATAGGCGAAGGGGCGTTGTCAGAGGAGGAGCCAGGCGCCCTCACACGGGGCCCGCGTGGCCAGGGGCCTGGCCGTGCCACCCCTGCGTGTGGGGCCCTGGTGGCCCCCCTCCGACTCTTCTTCGGATCTCTGGAAGCTTCCGGGTAAAATAAGACTTCAGGAACTTGTTTCGTCCAATTCTGAGAATATTTCCTGTGTATCACTTCTGAAACACAAAAACAGCAGAAAACAGGAAACTGGCACTGTGGCAACTTGTTAATAGGTTAGTTCCGGAAAATGCATAAAAGTGCCACTAAGTGTAACGAAACAATCGGCAAATGGTGTAAAAACAAGCATGGAGCATCAAAAATTATAGATACGTTGGAGACGTATCAAGCATCCCCAAGCTTAACTCCTGCTCGTCCTCGAGTAGGTTAGTGATAACAAAAGAATAATTTTTGAGGTGACATGCACCTACACAATCTTGATCATATATGTAAGCATTGGTGAGCTGGGATCATAAGAACTTAAAACATGGGCATGAAGATATAATCATGACAATAAGAACTTAACAACCATGTTGTAAACATGCAAATGAACACAAACAAAAGATCATGAAAATGAAACAATGAAAGTCAAACGTATGTTCAAATCATAAGGAAAAACATACAAATGGTTTTCAGCTTGTCCTTCAAAGAGAGCAAAACATAAATGCATAGGACACCTTCAAGTTTAAGAGGGCGACTAGATACAAATAATTTAAGAACAAGTGAAACCAACAATATGAATCAATCAATGAACTTTGGGACAATGCATATTATACTAAGAATGACAACTATGCTCTCTTAATGGTGCATAAAGAAAGAAGGTGGTGACTCAACATAAAAGTAAAAGAAAGGCCCTTCGCAGAGGGAAGCAGTGATTGCAAGTTTTATAACCTTCAAAAATTATGGTACTTTTCGGCTTTGAGCTCTCATTGCCCCCATCATAAGCATCTTGAATGGTTAAAGTTAATGCGGGAACAATTATGATGCATATGCTTGACAAATCATAAGTTGAAAACCTCGTGCCCCATGAATACGAGTACCCAAACCTCATGCTACTTTACTTAGAGTCCCAAGCAAGGCTCTTGTCATTGTAAGTATATGCATATCATTGAGAACCGCCAATGGGGTACCTCCGTGCCCGATGACATGGAACAAGCCCACACCAAAATGACAGGACAAGCAGACAATGAACACCTCGACATCTCTTTTATTTGCCTTTTGTTTAGCTTTTTATGGTGAGATGCGTTGTCGAATGTTCACCATGGGTATGCTGCAAATTTCCACCATGAATTATGCATGGCTTAGATTGGCGGCCCGGCGTTTCCCTAACACATATACAAACTCCATGATCCCCACAAGATTCCCAATTCATTTCACACGGCGGGCATCCATAAACAAAAGATCACGATATCAACTCAAATAAGAAGTGCAATGTTGAAAGCTTGCCCCATGACAGCATGGATGGGCTAGAATCCAACTTACAACTTGCAAGCATAACAACTCAACATAAGCGACCACAATGTCAAATTTTTAAGAACAGGAAAAAGTAAAGTGTGCCTTCCGGTTCGTGAGAGCTTTACTGACCGAAATTCGCATAACACTGGTAAGAGTTTAATTTGAAGAGAAAATAAAAGCAAGTCAAATTTACTTGGAATAGCAAATTGCTAGTAGGTATGTATGGTGGACACTTTGGAAAACTTTGGCTTTTAGGAGTTGGATGCACGAGTAGAGCTCATACTCAGTACAAGGCGAGGGCTAGCAAAAGACTGGGAGTGACCAACTAAGAGAGCAGTAATGGCCATAATCATGCAAAGCGACAAAGCGACATTAAAAGAAGCATATGATGGCATCAAAAGTCAAAAACTAAATGATCATGAAGGCTATTGGCGACTTTGTAAGAGTCTAACATGTGTGAGCATGCGCCAAATCAACCCAAATAAAGCATCAAGGAGAAAACCAAAATAATGCTTCCATACAATAAAAACAACGCATGATTTTTTCAAAGGCTCATTAAGCAATCTCAGTTATTTGAGACAAGTCATGCTACAGCAAAACCACTAAGCATACTATCAAAAAGACATCAGGCATGACATGAAAAAGCCTAAGCCGCAGTCTACACAAGCTCCTTCTTGTACCACTATTTTGCACAAAGCTTTTTCTCTTTTCCAACAACATTTGAAATTTTTATAAACACCTCTTTTGATGAAAACCAATAAAGATCAGAGGCAAAAATACACCTTGATGAAAAGATATGACAAGGTCTGAACGCAAATCAAGGCAAAAACGAAAACCAAAAGCAGTAGCAGAAAAAGAAGAACGCTCGATTTTTAATAAGAGTGAAAACTAGAGTGTTCTTTGCAAATGAAAACGAGTACATCTCCTCCAAAGGAAATTTGTTGGGGTCCAACCATTTATTGCAGCAAACAAACAAACTAAACTAACTAATAAAACTAAAACAACGGACGCTCCAAGAAAAACACATAGTGCATGAAGCAATAAAAATATAGTGTTTTGAAAGGTGACCTGATTTTTGCCGATGAAGAAGGGGTGCCTCGGGGGCATCCCCAAGCTTTGACGCTTGTACTTCTTGGATATTTCTTGGGGTGATGCATGGGCATCCCCAAGCTTGAGCTTTTGTCCATTCTTCAACTCATCTCATCATTCTCCAATCCCTACACTTGAAAACTTCCTTCATACAAAAGTAAACACAAATCTATTAGCAACATTAGTGCAAGTATAACATATAATCAACCTCTTTTTGCTTCAGGTTTCAACTCAAAACAACCACATATATAGTAGATACTACTGTAGCAACCTCCCCAAAAGTTCCGTGATCAAAAGAACTCAAAAGAAAGCGATAAAGTGGCAAACACAAATATTGGCAGAAATCTGTCAAAACTAAACAGCTGACAAAGGTCGAATTTTTGAGGGATTTACTGTTGCTCAAATCAAAAAGTGTTCAACTAACAAAAGTTTGTATATAACCTGGGGCATATGCACAAGAAATCGCAGGTCCAAAAGATAAACAGAGAATTTTCACGAATTTTTACGGTGCAGCACCGAAAACAGTTTCAGGACAGCAACATCCCCAAATCTTTACCTCACTCAAATTAGAGGCTTCTCTTGGCACAAAAACGAAATAAACAAGATAAGGAGCGGTCATTACAGTAGTAATGACTTCCAAGACTCAAATAAAAGAAAAAGTACTGAAAAGAAAACATTGGGTTATCTCCCAAGAGTGCTTTTCTTTAACGCCTTTGAGCTAGGCGCAGAAAATTGCGAATCAAGTAACATCAATAGATGAAGCATCAAGCTCATAATTTGCTCTAAGAATAGAGTCAAAAAGTAATTTCTTTCTTTTCCTAGGGAAGTGTTCCATACCTTTCTTTAGTGGGAATTGATATTTGATGGAGCCATCCCTCATATCAATGATGGCACCTACAGTTCGAAGAAAAGGTCTTCCCAAAATAATAGGACATGAAGCATGGCATTCAATGTCCATAACAAGAAAATCAACAGGAACAAGGTTATTGTTAACCACAATAAGAACATCATTAATTCTTCCCAGAGGTTTCTTTTTAGCAACATCAGCAATAGGAACATCAAAATAACATTTTTCAAGCGGTGGTAAATCAAGCATGCCATAAATCTTTCTAGGCATGATAGAAATACTAGCACCTAGATCACATAAAGCATGGCAATCATAACCATTAACATGCATATCAATGATGGGTTCCCAACCATCTTCTAACTTCTTGGGAACAGAGGCTTTTTGCTTCAACTTTTCATCCCTATTTTTTATAAGAGCATTGGTAATATGCTTAGTAAAAGCAATATTTAAAGAACTAGCATTGGGACTCAAAGCAAGCTTTTGCAAGAACAAAATAACTTCAGATATATTGCAGCCATCAACATCAAAATCATTAAAAGAAATAGAGCTATCATCTCCTACACTTCGAAAAATTTCAGCACTCTTTTGAGAAAAAGTTTTGGCAGTTTTAGGCTTTTGAATACAAGGAGTGGGAGTCTTCTCTACACCAATCAAAGTAAGAGGATTGCTAGCATTAGGAGCAACATCATTAGAGGTAGTAATAGTACATACCTTCATCTCTCTAGCCATCTCATCTTCTCTTTCCCACCTGGCATGCAATTCCGCTAACAATCTAATATTTTCATCAATTCCAACTTGAATAGCATTAGCGGTAGCAAAAGGATCAGGCTTAGCGGACATTCTATTAACCAAAGAATATTGCACATTAGACAATAATGAAATATCGGTTTCAGCTTTGGAAACCTTAGCTTGCAATTCAGGAATAGCCTTGTTTAAATTTTCTAGTTGATGACTAATAGTCCTCAACAGAGCTGATTGCTCCTCCATAGTCTTGGTGAAAGCCCTGTTCTGCTCATATTGCATCTGCATAAAATTCTTGGTAGCCTTTTCAAGTTCAAAAATTCTTTCTTCACTAGGCATTTTAGGTCTACCAAGATAGCTATTATCACCATTAGAAGGAAATGGTCTATAATTGTTACCAGCAAAATTGTTCCTATAGGCATTGTTGTTAAAATTATTGTTTCTAATGAAATTCACATCAACTTGCTCTTCTTGAGCAACCAGAGAGGCCAAAGGAACATTATTAGGATCAACATGAGTCCTATCATTAGCAAGCATAGCCATAATGGTATCAATCTTATCATTCAAGGAAGAGGTTTCCTCAACAGAATTTACCTTCTTACCTTGTGGAGCTCTCTCGGTGTGCCATTCGGAATAATTTACCATCATGTTATCCAGTAGCTTTAATGCGGCGCCCAAGGTAAGGGACATAAAAGTGCCTCCAGCAGCGGAATCAAGTAGGTTCCTTGAAGAAAAATTCAGTCCTGCATAAAAAGTTTGGATAATCATCCAAGTAGTCAGTCCATGAGTGGCGCAATTCTTTATCATTGATTTCATTCTTTCCCAAGCTTGAGCAACATGTTCATTATCAAACTGAGTAAACTTCATAATATTGCTACGCAAGGATATAATCTTAGCAGGAGGATAGTATCTACCAATAAAAGCATCCTTACACTTAGCCCATGAATCAATACTATTTTTAGTCAAAGACAGCAACCAATCTTTAGCTTTTCCTCTCAAAGAAAAAGGAAACAACTTGAGCTTAATAATATCACTATCAACATCCTTATATTTCTTCATCTCACATAGCTCAACAAAATTGTTGAGATGAGCTGCAGCATCTTCAGTACTAGCACCAGAAAATTGCTCTTTCATAACAAGGTTCAACAAAGTACGCTTAATCTCATAAAAGTTTGCAGCAGTAGCAGGTGGTTTAATAGGAGTGCAGATAAAATCACTATTGTTTGTGCTAGTAAAGTCACACAACTTGGTGTTTTCAGGATTGGCCATTTCAGCAAAACGAAACTAAACAAGTAAAAACAACTACCAAGGATTCTAATTTTTTTGGGTTTTTGATAAAAAAAATGCAGGTAAAATAAATAAAGTAAAGCAAAACAATAACAAAGTAAAGGATGTGTGTGCGAAAAACTCACCTCGCAGAAGTCTTCTACTTCCTCCCCGGCAACGGTGCCAGAAAAGAAGTTGGTGCCAAGTTGATGAGGGAGATTATTCTTCTTTGTTCCCCGGCAACTGCGCCAGAAAAGAAGCTACTGCGTTTGATGGACGTGGAAGCAGAAGGTCCTTGTGCATGGTGGATAACCAGCCCGTTGGGAACCCCAAGAGGAAGGTATGATGAGTATAGCAGCTAGTTTTCCCTTAGTTTAAGAAACCAAGGTTTATTGATAAGGAGAGGAGAGACAAACGACTGAAGGTGATGCGGAACCTGCACACACACAAACAAATACTTTGTTCCCAACTTGCGATGAGGTTGTCAATCTCACCGGTTTGCTTGAAACAAAGATTATGAGCGTATCGAGTGGAAAACAATATAGTATGCGAGTAAAGTAAACAGTGCGAGTAAAGTAAACAGGTGATAGCAATATGATGGAAATAGGACCGGGGTCCACAGTTCACTAGTGGTGTCTCTCCATAGATAAAATAACACATGCTGGGTAAACAAATTACAGTTGGGCAATTGATAGAATAAAGATAAACGTGATATGTCAAGAAGATCACTATGAGATTTACTCTGGGCATTACAACAAAATACATAGACCGCCATCCAACTGCATCTATAACTAATAATCCACTTGTGGTGAATCAATCCGAGAACTCCACAAGTATTAAGTTGCGAACAACAGATAATTGCATTAAGCAAAGTGTGTAATGTAAACAAAGCATATGCCCTTGAGCATATGAATGTTGTTTTCTCCCTAGTAGCAACAGCACATCTACCACCTTAGAGGTTTCTGTCACTCCCCCAGGTGAAATAGAGGCATGAACTCACTATCGAGCATAAATACCCCCTCTTGGAGTCACTAGCAACTACTCGGCCAAGATAGCTACTAACAACGCAGAGCATGCAAGATCATAAACAACATAGAGATAACAAAAGATATAATTCAGTACAGCAACTTAATCATAAACACCAATATTCATCGGATCCCAACAAACCAAACATGTAGAATTACATAACGGTGATCTCAATCATGTAGGGCAGCTCATGAGATCTAAACATGAAGCACATGGTGGAGAAGACAACCATCTAGCTACTGCTATGGACCCATAGTCCAAGGTAGACTACTCACTCATCACTCCGGAGGCAAGCATGGCGATGAAGAAGACCTCCGGTGGCGATTCCCCTCTCCGGCAGGGTGCCGGGAAGAGCTTCTGGACCCTCCCGATCTTCGGGTCGACGGTGGCGGCGGATCACGATGTGTTCTGGAAATTTGATCGGGTACTTAGGTTTTTTCCGCCGGGGGGTCTTTATAGGCGAAGGGGCGTCATCAGAGGAGGAGCCAGGCGCCCTCACGCGGGGCCCGCGTGGCCAGGGGCCTGGCCGTGCCACCCCTGCGTGTGGGGCCCTGGTGGGCCCCCTCCGACTCTTCTTCAGATCTCTGGAAGCTTCCGGGTAAAATAAGACTTCAGGAACTTGTTTCGTCCAATTCCGAGAATATTTCCTGTGTATCACTTCTGAAACACAAAAATAGCAGAAAACAGGAAACTGGCACTGTGGCAACTTGTTAATAGGTTAGTTCCGGAAAATGCATAAAAGTGCCACTAAGTGTAACGAAACAATAGGCAAATGGTGTAAAAACAAGCATGGAGCATCAAAAATTATAGATACGTTGGAGACGTATCAAGCATCCCCAAGCTTAACTCCTGCTCGTCCTCGAGTAGGTAAGTGATAACAAAAGAATAATTTTTGAGGTGACATGCACCTACACAATCTTGATCATATATGTAAGCATTGGTGAGCTGGGATCATAAGAACTTAAAACATGGGCATGAAGATATAATCATGACAATAAGAACTTAGCAACCATGTTGTAAACATGCAAATGAACACAAACAAAAGATCATGAAAATGAAACAATGAAAGTCAAACGTGTGTACAAATCATAAGGAAAAACATACAAATGGTTTTCAGCTTGTCCTTCAAAGAGAGAAAAACATAAATGCATAGGACACCTTCAAGTTTAAGAGGGCGACTAGATACAAATAATTTAAGAACAAGTGAAACCAACAATATGAATCAATCAATGAACTTTGGGACAATGCATATTATACTAAGAATGACAACTATGCTCTCTTAATGGTGCATAAAGAAAGAAGGTGGTGACTCAACATAAAAGTAAAAGAAAGGCCCTTCGCAGAGGGAAGCAGTGATTGCAAGTTTTATAACCATCAAAAATTATGGTACTTTTTGGCTTTGAGCTCTCATTGCCCCCATCATAAGCATCTTGAATGGTTAAAGTTAATGCGGGAACAATTATGATGCATATGCTTGACAAATCATAAGTTGAAAACTTCGTGCCCCGTGAATACGAGTACCCAAACCTCATGCTACTTTACTTAGAGTCCCAAGCAAGGCTCTTGTCATTGTAAGTATATGCATATCATTGAGAACCGCCAATGGGGTACCTCCATGCCCGATGACATGGAACAAGCCCACACCAAAATGACAGGACAAGCAGACAATGAACACCTCGACATCTCTTTTATTTGCCGTTTGTTTAGCTTTTTATTGTGAGATGCGTCGTCGAATGTTCACCATGGGTATGCTGCAAATTTCCACCATGAATTATGCATGGCTTAGATTGGCGGCCCGGCGTTTCCCTAACACATATACAAACTCCATGATCCCCACAAGATTCCCAATTCATTTCACACCGTGGGCATCCATAAACAAAAGATCACGATATCAACTCAAATAAGAAGTGCAATGTTGAAAGCTTGCCCCATGACAGCATGGATGGGCTAGAATCCAACTTACAACTTGCAAGCATAACAACTCAACATAAGCGACCACAATGTCAAATTTTTAAGAACAGGAAAAAGTAAAGTGTGCCTTCCGGTTCGTGAGAGCTTTACTGACCGAATTTCGCATAACACTGGTAAGAGTTTAATTTGAAGAGAAAATAAAAGCAAGTCAAATTTACTTGGAATAGCAAATTGCTAGTAGGTATGTATGGTGGAAACTTTGGAAAACTTTGGCTTTTAGGAGTTGGATGCACGAGTAGAGCTCATACTCAGTACAAGGCGAGGGCTAGCAAAAGACTGGGAGCGACCAACTAAGAGAGCAGTAATGGCCATAATCATGCAAAGCGACAAAGCGACATTAAAAGAAGCATATGATGGCATCAAAAGTCAAAAACTAAATGATCATGAAGGCTATTGGCGACTTTGTAAGAGTCTAACATGTGTGAGCATGCGCCAAATCAACCCAAATAAAGCATCAAGGAGAAAACCAAAATAATGCTTCCATACAATAAAAACAACGCATGATTTTTTTCAAAGGCTCATTAAGCAATCTCAGTTATTTGAGACAAGTCATGCTACAGCAAAACCACTAAGCATACTATCAAAAAGACATCAAGCATGACATGAAAAAGCCTAAGCCGCAGTCTACACAAGCTCATTCTTGTACCACTATTTCGCACAAAGCTTTTTCTCTTTTCCAACACCATTTGAAATTTTTATAAACACCTCTTTTGATGAAAACCAATAAATATCAGAGGCAAAAATACACCTTGATGAAAAGATATGACAAGGTCTGAACGCAAATCAAGGCGAAAACGAAAACCAAAAGCAGTAGCAGAAAAAGAAGAACGCTCGATTTTTAATAAGAGTGAAAACTAGAGTGTTCTTTGCAAATGAAAACGAGTACATCTCCTCCAAAGGAAATTTGTTGGGGTCCAACCATTTATTGCAGCAAACAAACAAACTAAACTAACTAAGAAAACTAAAACAACTGACGCTCCAAGAAAAACACATAGTGCATGAAGCAATAAAAATATAGTGTTTTGAAAGGTGACCTGATTTTTGCCGATGAAGAAGGGGTGCCTCGGGGGCATCCCCAAGCTTTGACGCTTGTACTTCTTGGATATTTCTTGGGGTGATGCATGGGCATCCCCAAGCTTGAGCTTTTGTCCATTCTTCAACTCATCTCATCATTCTCCAATCCCTACACTTGAAAACTTCCTTCATACAAAACTAAACACAAATCTATTAGCAACATTAGTGCAAGCATAACATATATTCAACCTCTTTTTGCTTCAGGTTTCAACTCAAAACCACCACATATATTGTAGATACTACTGTAGCAACCTCCCCAAAAGTTCCGTGATCAAAAGAAGTCAAAAGAAAGCGATAAAGTGGCAAACACAAATATTGGCAGAAATCTGTCAAAACTGAACAGCTGACAAAGGTCGAATTTTTGAGGGATTTTCTGTTGCTCAAATCAAAAAGTGTTCAACTAACAAAAGTTTGTATATAACCTGGGGCATATGCACAAGAAATCGCAGGTCCAAAAGATAAACAGAGAATTTTCACGAATTTTTACGGTGCAGCACCGAAAACAGTTTCAGGACAGCAACATCCCCAAATATTTACCTCACTCAAATTAGAGGCTTCTCTTGCCACAAAAACGAAATAAACAAGATAAGGAGCGGTCATTACAGTAGTAATGACTTCCAAGACACAAATAAAAGAAAAAGTACTAAAAAAGAAAACATTGGGTTATCTCCCAAGAGTGCTTTTCTTTAACGCCTTTGAGCTAGGCGCAGAAAATTGCGAATCAAGTAACATCAATAGATGAAGCATCAAGCTCATAATTTGCTCTAAGAATAGAGTCAAAAAGTAATTTCTTTC
This sequence comes from Dactylis glomerata, assembly GCA_007115705.1. Taxonomy (NCBI): domain Eukaryota; kingdom Viridiplantae; phylum Streptophyta; class Magnoliopsida; order Poales; family Poaceae; genus Dactylis; species Dactylis glomerata. The sequence continues at coordinate 2,375,159 of QXEO01000406.1, read as the reverse complement.
TTTTCCTAGGGAAGTGTTCCATACCTTTCTTTAGTGGGAATTGATATTTGATGGTGCCATCCCTCATATCAATGATGCACCTACAGTTCGAAGAAAAGGTCTTCCCAAAATAATAGGACATGAAGCATGGCATTCAATGTCCATAACAAGAAAATCAACGGGAACAAGGTTATTGTTAACCACAATAAGAACATCATTAATTCTTCCCAGAGGTTTCTTCTTAGCAACATCAGCAATAGGAACATCAAAATAACATTTTTCAAGCGGTGGTAAATCAAGCATGCCATAAATCTTTCTAGGCATGATAGAAATACTAGCACCTAGATCACATAAAGCATAGCAATAATAACCATTAACATGCATATCAATGATGGGTTCCCAACCATCTTCTAACTTCTTGGGAACAGAGGCTTTTTGCTTCAACTTTTCATCCCTAATTTTTATAAGAGCATTGGTAATATGCTTAGTAAAAGCAATATTTAAAGAACTAGCATTGGGAGTCAAAGCAAGCTTTTGCAAGAACAAAATAACTTCAGATATATTGCAGCCATCAACATCAAAATCATTAAAAGAAATAGTGCTATCATCTCCTACACTCTGAAAAATTTCAGCACTCTTTTGAGAAAAAGTTTAGGCAGTTTTAGGCTTTTTAATACAAGGAGTGGGAGTCTTCTCTACACCAATCAAAGTAAGAGGATTGCTAGCATTAGGAGCAACATCATTAGAGGTAGTAATAGTACATACCTTCATCTCTCTAGCCATCTCATCTTCTCTTTCCCACCTGGCATGCAATTCCGCTAACAATCTAATATTTTCATCAATTCCAACTTGAATAGCATTAGCGGTAGCAAAAGGATCAGGCTTAGCAGACATTCTATTAACCAAAGAAGATTGCACATTAGACAATAATGAAATATCGATTTCACCTTTGGAAACCTTAGCTTGCAATTCAGGAATAGCCTTGTTTAAATTTTCTAGTTGATGACTAATAGTCCTCAACAGAGCTGATTGCTCCTCCATAGTCTTGGTGAAAGCCCTTTTCTGCTCATATTGCATCTGCATAAAATTCTTGGTAGCCTTTTCAAGTTCAAAAATTCTTTCTTCACTAGGCATTTTAGGTCTACCAAGATAACTATTATCACCATTAGAAGGAAATGGTCTATAATTGTTACCAGCAAAATTGTTCCTATAGGCATTGTTGTTAAAATTATTGTTTCTAATGAAATTCACATCAACTTGCTCTTCTTGAGCAACCAGAGAGGCCAAAGGAACATTATTAGGATCAACATGAGTCCTATCATTAGCAAGCATAGCCATAATGGTATCAATCTTATCATTCAAGGAAGAGGTTTCCTCAACAGAATTTACCTTCTTACCTTGTGGAGCTCTCTTGGTGTGCCATTCGGAATAATTTACCATCATGTTATCCAGTAGCTTTGATGCGGCGCCCAAGGTAAGGGACATAAAAGTGCCTCCAGCAGCTGAATCAAGTAGGTTCCTTGAAGAAAAATTCAGTCCTGCATAAAAAGTTTGGATAATCATCCAAGTAGTCAGTCCATGAGTGGCGCAATTCTTTATCATAGATTTCATTCTTTCCCAAGCTTGAGCAACATGTTCATTATCAAACTGAGTAAACTTCATAATATTGCTATGCAAGGATATAATCTTAGCAGGAGGATAGTATCTACCAATAAAAGCATCCTTACACTTAGCCCATGAATCAATACTATTTTTAGTCAAAGACAGCAACCAATCTTTAGCTTTTCCTCTCAAAGAAAAAGGAAACAACTTGAGCTTAATAATATCACTATCAACATCCTTATATTTCTGCATCTCACATAGCTCAACAAAATTGTTGAGATGAGCTGCAGCATCTTCAGTACTAGCACCAGAAAATTACTCTTTCATAACAAGGTTCAACAAAGCAGGCTTAATCTCATAAAAGTTTGCAGCAGTAGCAGGTGGTTTAATAGGAGTGCAGATAAATCACTATTGTTTGTGCTAGTAAAGTCACACAACTTGGTGTTTTCAGGATTGGCCATTTCAGCAAAACGAAAGTAAACAAGTAAAAACAACTACCAAGGATTCTAATTTTTTTGGGTTTTTGATAAAAAACAATGCAGGTAAAATAAATAAAGTAAAGCAAAACAATAACAAAGTAAAGGATGTGTGTGCGAAAAACTCCCCTCGCAGAAGTCTTCTACTTCCTCCCCGGCAACGGCGCCAGAAAAGAAGCTGGTGCCAAGTTGATGAGGGAGATTATTCTTCTTCGTTCCCCGGCAACGGCGCCAGAAAAGAAGCTACTCCGTTTGATGGACGTGGAAGCAGAAGGTCCTTGTGCGTGGTGGATAACTAGCCCGTTGGGAACCCCAAGAGGAAGGTATGATGAGTATAGCAGCTAGTTTTCCCTCAGTTTAAGAAACCAAGGTTTATCGATCAGGAGAGGAGAGACAAACGACTGAAGGTGATGCGGAACCTGCACACACACAAACAAATACTTTGTTCCCAACTTGCGATGAGGTTGTCAATCTCACCGGTTTGCTTGAAACAAAGATTATGAGCGTATCGAGTGGAAAACAATATATTATGCGAGTAAAGCAAACAGTGCGAGTAAAGTAAACAGGTGATAGCAATATGATGGAAATAGGACCGGGGTCCACAGTTCACTAGTGGTGTCTCTCCATAGATAAAATAACGCATGCTGGGTAAACAAATTACAGTTGGGCAATTGATAGAATAAAGATAAACGTGATATGTCAAGAAGATCACTATGAGATTTACTCTGGGCATTACAACAAAATACTTAGACCGCCATCCAACTACATCTATGACTAATAATCCACTTGTGGTGAATCAATCCGAGAACTCCACAAGTATTAAGTTGCAAACAACAGATAATTGCATTAAGCAAAGTGTGTAATGTAAACAAAGCATATGCCCTTGAGCATATGAATGTTGTTTTCTCCCTAGTAGCAACAGCACATCTACCACCTTAGAGGTTTCTGTCACTCCCCCAGGTGAAATAGAGGCATGAACCCACTATCGAGCATAAATACCCCCTCTTGGAGTCACTAGCAACTACTCGGCCAAGATAGCTACTAACAACGAAGAGCATGCAAGATCATAAACAACATAGAGATAACAAAAGATATAATTCAGTACAGCAACTTAATCATAAACACCAATATTCATCGGATCCCAACAAACCAAACATGTAGAATTACATAACGGTGATCTCAATCATGTAGGGCAGCTCATGAGATCTAAACATGAAGAACATGGTGGAGAAGACAACCATCTAGCTACTGCTATGGACCCGTTGTCCAAGGTAGACTCCTCACTCATCGCTCCGGAGGCAAGCATGGCGATGAAGAAGACCTCCGGTGGCGATTCCCCTCTCCGGTAGGGTGCCGGGAAGAGCTTCTGGACCCTCCCGATCTTTGGGTCGACGGTGGTGGCGGATCGCGATGTGTTCTGGAAATCTGATCGGGTACTTAGGTTTTTTCCGTCAGGGGGTCTTTATAGGCGAAGGGGCGTCGTCAGAGGAGGAGCCAGGCGCCCTCACGCGGGGCCCGCGCGGCCAGGGGCCTGGCCGCGCCACCCCTGCGTGTGGGGCCCTGGTGGCCCCCCTCTGACTCTTCTTCGGATCTCTGGAAGCTTCCGGGTAAAATAAGACTTCAGGAACTTGTTTCGTCCAATTCCGAGAATATTTCCTGTGTATCACTTCTGAAACACAAAAACAGCAGAAAACAGGAAACTGGCACTGTGGCAACTTGTTAATAGGTTAGTTCCGGAAAATGCATAAAAGTGCCACTAAGTGTAACGAAACAATAGGCAAATGGTGTAAAAACAAGCATGGAGCATCAAAAATTATAGATACGTTGGAGACGTATCATCCCCCGGCGAACTGCACTGCATTGAAGTAGTCTTGTAGCCAAGTTAGAGGCTTGTCGACTCCATTGTACTGGCGGATATTCTTCTCGATCTTGAACCCATGTGGGATGGGCTCATCACGAATCCGTTGTCCAAAGCACTTTGGGCCGAGGAAGAAGGCTGTTTGAGACTTGGCAATCTCGTTTAGGTGGGTACGCGCGTCGTATGGCTTCTGGTCCTGCGGAACCTTGCGAGAGTTGCGTGATTTTGCTGGTCCGCCACCGCCACCGCCGCCGCCACCGCCGCCGCCATGGGGGCTGCCTGGTGGGGATGGCGAAGGATCACGTGGTCTTTTACTCTCGCCATCCTGCGATTGATCTCTGCAGCTATGATGGCTTCCCTCTTCTCTTCGTGGAGATGGACCGTTGTCATGGCGGTGGGAGCCTTGCCCTTTGTCATCGTGGTGGCGGCGGATCGCGATGTGTTCTGGAAATCTGATCGGGTACTTAGGTTTTTTCCGCCGGGGGGTCTTTATAGGCAAAGGGGCGTCATCAGAGGAGGAGCCAGGCGCCCTCACGCGGGGCCCGCGTGGCCAGGGGCCTGGCCGTGCCACCCCTGCGTGTGGGGCCCTGGTGGGCCCCCTCTGACTCTTCTTCGGATCTCTGGAAGCTTCCGGGTAAAATAAGACTTCAGGAACTTGTTTCGTCCAATTCCGAGAATATTTCCTGTGTATCACTTATGAAACACAAAAATAGCAGAAAACAGGAAACTGGCACTGTGGCAACTTGTTAATAGGTTAGTTCCGAAAAATACATAAAAGTGCCACTAAGTGTAACGAAACAATAGGCAAATGGTGTAAAAACAAGCATGGAGCATCAAAAATTCTAGATACGTTGGAGACGTATCAAGCATCCCCAAGCTTAACTCCTGCTCATCCTCGAGTAGGTAAGTGATAACAAAAGAATAATTTTTGAGGTGACATGCACCTACACAATCTTGATCATATATGTAAGCATTGGTGAGCTGGGATCATAAGAACTTAAAACATGGGCATGAAGATATAATCATGACAATAAGAACTTAGCAACCATGTTGTAAACATGCAAATGAACACAAACAAAAGATCATGAAAATGAAACAATGAAAGTCAAACGTGTGTTCAAATCATAAGGAAAAACATACAAATGGTTTTCAGCTTATCCTTCAAAGAGAGCAAAACATAAATGCATAGGACACCTTCAAGTTTAAGAGGGCGACTAGATACAAATAATTTAACAACAAGTGAAACCAACAATATGAATCAATCAATGAACTTTGGGACAATGCATATTATACTAAGAATGACAACTATGCTCTCTTAATGGTGCATAAAGAAAGAAGGTGGTGACTCAACATAAAAGTAAAAGAAAGGCCCTTCGCAGAGGGAAGCAGTGATTGCAAGTTTTATAACCTTCAAAAATTATGGTACTTTTCGGCTTTGAGCTCTCATTGCCCCCATCATAAGCATCTTGAATGGTTAAAGTTAATGCGGGAACAATTATGATGCATATGCTTGACAAATCATAAGTTGAAAACCTCGTGCCCCGTGAATACGAGTACCCAAACCTCATGCTACTTTACTTAGAGTCCCAAGCAAGGCTCTTGTCATTGTAAGTATATGCATATCATTGAGAACCGCCAATGGGGTACCTCCGTGCCCGATGACATGGAACAAGCCCACACCAAAATGACAGGACAAGCAGACAATGAACACCTTGACATCTCTTTTATTTGCCTTTTGTTTAGCTTTTTATTGTGAGATGCATCGTCGAATGTTCACCATGGGTATGCTGCAAATTTCCACCATGAATTATGCATGGCTTAGATTGGCGGCCCAGCGTTTCCCTAACACATATACAAACTCCATGATCCCCACAAGATTCTCAATTCATTTCACACCGCGGGCATCCATAAACAAAAGATCACGATATCAACTCAAATAAGAAGTGCAATGTTGAAAGCTTGCCCCATGACAGCATGGATGGGCTAGAATCCAACTTACAACTTGCAAGCATAACAACTCAACATAAGCGACCACAATGTCAAATTTTTAAGAACAGGAAAAAGTAAAGTGTGCCTTCCGGTTCGTGAGAGCTTTACTGACCGAATTTCGCATAACACTGGTAAGAGTTTAATTTGAAGAGAAAATAAAAGCAAGTCAAATTTACTTGGAATAGCAAATTGCTAGTAGGTATGTATGGTGGACACTTTGGAAAACTTTGGCTTTTAGGAGTTGGATGCACGAGTAGAGCTCATACTCAGTACAAGGCGAGGGCTAGCAAAAGACTGGGAGCGACCAACTAAGAGAGCAGTAATGGCCATAATCATGCAAAGCGACAAAGCGACATTAAAAGAAGCATATGATGGCATCAAAAGTCAAAAACTAAATGATCATGAAGGCTATTGGCGACTTTGTAAGAGTCTAACATGTGTGAGCATGCGCCAAATCAACCCAAATAAAGCATCAAGGAGAAAACCAAAATAATGCTTCCATACAATAAAAACAACGCATGATTTTTTTCAAAGGCTCATTAAGCAATCTCAGTTATTTGAGACAAGTCATGCTACAGCAAAACCACTAAGCATACTATCAAAAAGACATCAAGCATGACATGAAAAAGCCTAAGCCGCAGTCTACACAAGCTCCTTCTTGTACCACTATTTTGCACAAAGCTTTTTCTCTTTTCCAACACCATTTGAAATTTTTATAAACACCTCTTTTGATGAAAACCAATAAAGATCAGAGGCAAAAATACACCTTGATGAAAAGATATGACAAGGTCTGAATGCAAATCAAGGCAAAAACGAAAACCAAAAGCAGTAGCAGAAAAAGAAGAACGCTCGATTTTTAATAAGAGTGAAAACTAGAGTGTTCTTTGCAAATGAAAACGAGTACATCTCCTCCAAAGGAAATTTGTTGGGGTCCAACCATTTATTGCAGCAAACAAACTAAAATAACTAAGAAAACTAAAACAACTGACGCTCCAAGAAAAACACATAGTGCATGAAGCAATAAAAATATAGTGTTTTGAAAGGTGACCTGATTTTTGCCGATGAAGAAGGGGTGCCTCGGGGGCATCCCCAAGCTTTGACGCTTGTACTTCTTGGATATTTCTTGGGGTGATGCATGGGCATCCCCAAGCTTGAGCTGTTGTCCATTCTTCAACTCATCTCATCATTCTCCAATCCCTACACTTGAAAACTTCCTTCATACAAAACTAAACACAAATCTATTAGCAACATTAGTGCAAGCATAACATATAATCAACCTCTTTTTGCTTCAGGTTTCAACTCAAAACCACCACATATATAGTATATACTACTGTAGCAACCTCCCCAAAAGTTCCGTGATCAAAAGAACTCAAAAGAAAGCGATAAAGTGGCAAACACAAATATTGGCAGAAATCTGTCAAAACTGAACAGCTGACAAAGGTCGAATTTTTGAGGGATTTTCTGTTGCTCAAATCAAAAAGTGTTCAACTAACAAAAGTTTGTATATAACCTGGGGCATATGCACAAGAAATTGCAGGTCCAAAAGATAAACAGAGAATTTTCACGAATTTTTACGGTGCAGCACCGAAAACAGTTTCAGGACAGCAACATCCCCAAATATTTACCTCACTCAAATTAGAGGCTTCTCTTGCCACAAAAACGAAATAAACAAGATAAGGAGCAGTCATTACAGTAGTAATGACTTCCAAGACTCAAATAAAAGAAAAAGTACTGAAAAGAAAACATTGGGTTTTCTCCCAAGAGTGCTTTTCTTTAACGCCTTTGAGCTAGGCGCAGCAAATTGCGAATCAAGTAACATCAATAGATGAAGCATCAAGCTCATAATTTGCTCTAAGAATAGAGTCAAAAATTAATTTCTTTCTTTTCCTAGGGAAGTGTTCCATACCTTTCTTTAGTGGGAATTGATATCTGATGGTGCCATCCCTCATATCAATGATGGCACCTACAGTTCGAAGAAAAGGTCTTCCCAAAATAATAGGACATGAAGCATGGCATTCAATGTCCATAACAAGAAAATCAACGGTAACAAGGTTATTGTTAACCACAATAAGAACATCATTAATTCTTCCCAGAGGTTTCTTCTTAGCAACATCAACAATAGGAACATCAAAATAACATTTTTCAAGCGGTGGTAAATCAAGCATGCCATAAATCTTTCTAGGCATGATAGAAATACTAGCACCTAGATCACATAAAGCATGGCAATCATAACCATTAACATGCATATCAATGATGGGTTCCCAACCATCTTCTAACTTCTTGGGAACAGAGGCTTTTTGCTTCAACTTTTCATCCCTAATTTTTATAAGAGCATTGGTAATATGCTTAGTAAAAGCAATATTTAAAGAACTAGCATTGGGAGTCAAAGCAAGCTTTTGCAAGAACAAAATAACTTCAGATATATTGCAGCCATCAACATCAAAATCATTAAAAGAAATAGAGCTATCATCTCCTACACTCCGAAAAATTTCACCACTCTTTTGAGAAAAAGTTTTGGCAGTTTTAGCCTTTTTAATACAAGGAGTGGGAGTCTTCTCTACACCAATCAAAGTAAGAGGATTGCTAGCATTAGGAGCAACATCATTAGAGGTAGTAATAGTACATACCTTCATCTCTCTAGCCATCTCATCTTCTCTTTCCCACCTGGCATGCAATTCCGCTAACAATCTAATATTTTCATCAATTCCAACTTGAATAGCATTAGCGGTAGCAAAAGGATCAGGCTTAGCGGACATTCTATTAACCAAAGAAGATTGCACATTAGACAATAATGAAATATCGGTTTCAGCTTTCGAAACCTTAGCTTGCAATTCAGGAATAGCCTTGTTTAAATTTTCTAGTTGATGACTAATAGTCCTCAACAGAGCTGATTGCTCCTCCATAGTCTTGGTGAAAGCCCTGTTCTGCTCATATTGCATCTGCATAAAATTCTTGGTAGCATTTTCAAGTTCAAAAATTCTTTCTTCACTAGGCATTTTAGGTCTACCAAGATAGCTATTATCACCATTAGAAGGAAATGGTCTATAATTGTTACCAGCAAAATTGTTCCTATAGGCATTGTTGTTAAAATTATTGTTTCTAATGAAATTCACATCAACTTGCTCTTCTTGAGCAACCAGAGAGGCCAAAGGAACATTATTAGGATCAACATGAGTCCTATCATTAGCAAGCATAGCCATAATGGTATCAATCTTATCATTCAAGGAAGAGGTTTCCTCAACAGAATTTACCTTCTTACCTTGTGGAGCTCTCTCGGTGTGCCATTCGGAATAATTTACCATCATGTTATCCAGTAGCTTTGATGCGGCGCCCAAGGTAAGGGACATAAAAGTGCCTCCAGCAGCTGAATCAAGTAGGTTCCTTGAAGAAAAATTCAGTCCTGCATAAAAAGTTTGGATAATCATCCAAGTAGTCAGTCCATGAGTGGCGCAATTCTTTATCATAGATTTCATTCTTTCCCAAGCTTGAGCAACATGTTCATTATCAAACTGAGTAAACTTCATAATATTGCTATGCAAGGATATAATCTTAGCAGGAGGATAGTATCTACCAATAAAAGCATCCTTACACTTAGCCCATGAATCAATACTATTTTTAGTCAAAGACAGCAACCAATCTTTAGCTTTTCCTCTCAAAGAAAAAGGAAACAACTTGAGCTTAATAATATCACTATCAACATCCTTATATTTCTGCATCTCACATAGCTCAACAAAATTGTTGAGATGAGCTGCAGCATCTTCAGTACTAGCACCAGAAAATTGCTCTTTCATAACAAGGTTCAACAAAGCAGGCTTAATCTCATAAAAGTTTGCAGCAGTAGCAGGTGGTTTAATAGGAGTGCAGATAAATCACTATTGTTTGTGCTAGTAAAGTCACACAACTTGGTGTTTTCAGGATTGGCCATTTCAGCAAAACGAAAGTAAACAAGTAAAAACAACTACCAAGGATTCTAATTTTTTTGGGTTTTTGATAAAAAACAATGCAGGTAAAATAAATAAAGTAAAGCAAAACAATAACAAAGTAAAGGATGTGTGTGCGAAAAACTCCCCTCGCAGAAGTCTTCTACTTCCTCCCCGGCAACGGCGCCAGAAAAGAAGCTGGTGCCAAGTTGATGAGGGAGATTATTCTTCTTCGTTCCCCGGCAACGGCGCCAGAAAAGAAGCTACTCCGTTTGATGGACGTGGAAGCAGAAGGTCCTTGTGCGTGGTGGATAACTAGCCCGTTGGGAACCCCAAGAGGAAGGTATGATGAGTATAGCAGCTAGTTTTCCCTCAGTTTAAGAAACCAAGGTTTATCGATCAGGAGAGGAGAGACAAACGACTGAAGGTGATGCGGAACCTGCACACACACAAACAAATACTTTGTTCCCAACTTGCGATGAGGTTGTCAATCTCACCGGTTTGCTTGAAACAAAGATTATGAGCGTATCGAGTGGAAAACAATATAGTATGCGAGTAAAGCAAACAGTGCGAGTAAAGTAAACAGGTGATAGCAATATGATGGAAATAGGACCGGGGTCCACAGTTCACTAGTGGTGTCTCTCCATAGATAAAATAACGCATGCTGGGTAAACAAATTACAGTTGGGCAATTGATAGAATAAAGATAAACGTGATATGTCAAGAAGATCACTATGAGATTTACTCTGGGCATTACAACAAAATACTTAGACCGCCATCCAACTACATCTATGACTAATAATCCACTTGTGGTGAATCAATCCGAGAACTCCACAAGTATTAAGTTGCAAACAACAGATAATTGCATTAAGCAAAGTGTGTAATGTAAACAAAGCATATGCCCTTGAGCATATGAATGTTGTTTTCTCCCTAGTAGCAACAGCACATCTACCACCTTAGAGGTTTCTGTCACTCCCCCAGGTGAAATAGAGGCATGAACCCACTATCGAGCATAAATACCCCCTCTTGGAGTCACTAGCAACTACTCGGCCAAGATAGCTACTAACAACGAAGAGCATGCAAGATCATAAACAACATAGAGATAACAAAAGATATAATTCAGTACAGCAACTTAATCATAAACACCAATATTCATCGGATCCCAACAAACCAAACATGTAGAATTACATAACGGTGATCTCAATCATGTAGGGCAGCTCATGAGATCTAAACATGAAGAACATGGTGGAGAAGACAACCATCTAGCTACTGCTATGGACCCGTTGTCCAAGGTAGACTCCTCACTCATCGCTCCGGAGGCAAGCATGGCGATGAAGAAGACCTCCGGTGGCGATTCCCCTCTCCGGTAGGGTGCCGGGAAGAGCTTCTGGACCCTCCCGATCTTTGGGTCGACGGTGGCGGCGGATCGCGATGTGTTCTGGAAATCTGATCGGGTACTTAGGTTTTTTCCGTCAGGGGGTCTTTATAGGCGAAGGGGCGTCGTCAGAGGAGGAGCCAGGCGCCCTCACGCGGGGCCCGCGCGGCCAGGGGCCTGGCCGCGCCACCCCTGCGTGTGGGGCCCTGGTGGCCCCCCTCTGACTCTTCTTCGGATCTCTGGAAGCTTCCGGGTAAAATAAGACTTCAGGAACTTGTTTCGTCCAATTCCGAGAATATTTCCTGTGTATCACTTCTGAAACACAAAAACAGCAGAAAACAGGAAACTGGCACTGTGGCAACTTGTTAATAGGTTAGTTCCGGAAAATGCATAAAAGTGCCACTAAGTGTAACGAAACAATAGGCAAATGGTGTAAAAACAAGCATGGAGCATCAAAAATTATAGATACGTTGGAGACGTATCATCCCCCGGCGAACTGCACTGCATTGAAGTAGTCTTGTAGCCAAGTTAGAGGCTTGTCGACTACATTGTACTGGCGGATATTCTTCTCGATCTTGAACCCATGTGGGATGGGCTCATCACGAATCTGTTGTCCAAAGCACTTTGGGCCGAGGAAGAAGGCTGTTTGAGACTTGGCAATCTCGTTTAGGTGGGTACGCGCGTCGTATGGCTTCTGGTCCTGCGGATCCTTGCGAGAGTTGCGTGATTTTGCTGGTCCGCCACCGCCACCGCCGCCGCCACCGCCGCCGCCATGGGGGCTGCCTGGTGGGGATGGCGAAGGATCACGTGGTCTTTTACTCTCGCCATCCTGCGATTGATCTCTGCAGCTATGATGGCTTCCCTCTTCTCTTCGTGGAGATGGACCGTTGTCATGGCGGTGGGAGCCTTGCCCTTTGTCATCGTGGTGGCGGCGGATCGCGATGTGTTCTGGAAATCTGATCGGGTACTTAGGTTTTTTCCGCCGGGGGGTCTTTATAGGCAAAGGGGCATCATCAGAGGAGGAGCCAGGCGCCCTCACGCGGGGCCCGCGTGGCCAGGGGCCTGGCCGTGCCACCCCTGCGTGTGGGGCCCTGGTGGGCCCCCTCTGACTCTTCTTCGGATCTCTGGAAGCTTCCGGGTAAAATAAGACTTCAGGAACTTGTTTCGTCCAATTCCGAGAATATTTCCTGTGTATCACTTATGAAACACAAAAATAGCAGAAAACAGGAAACTGGCACTGTGGCAACTTGTTAATAGGTTAGTTCCGAAAAATACATAAAAGTGCCACTAAGTGTAACGAAACAATAGGCAAATGGTGTAAAAACAAGCATGGAGCATCAAAAATTCTAGATACGTTGGAGACGTATCAAGCATCCCCAAGCTTAACTCCTGCTCATCCTCGAGTAGGTAAGTGATAACAAAAGAATAATTTTTGAGGTGACATGCACCTACACAATCTTGATCATATATGTAAGCATTGGTGAGCTGGGATCATAAGAACTTAAAACATGGGCATGAAGATATAATCATGACAATAAGAACTTAGCAACCATGTTGTAAACATGCAAATGAACACAAACAAAAGATCATGAAAATGAAACAATGAAAGTCAAACGTGTGTTCAAATCATAAGGAAAAACATACAAATGGTTTTCAGCTTATCCTTCAAAGAGAGCAAAACATAAATGCATAGGACACCTTCAAGTTTAAGAGGGCGACTAGATACAAATAATTTAACAACAAGTGAAACCAACAATATGAATCAATCAATGAACTTTGGGACAATGCATATTATACTAAGAATGACAACTATGCTCTCTTAATGGTGCATAAAGAAAGAAGGTGGTGACTCAACATAAAAGTAAAAGAAAGGCCCTTCGTAGAGGGAAGCAGTGATTGCAAGTTTTATAACCTTCAAAAATTATGGTACTTTTCGGCTTTGAGCTCTCATTGCCCCCATCATAAGCATCTTGAATGGTTAAAGTTAATGCGGGAACAATTATGATGCATATGCTTGACAAATCATAAGTTGAAAACCTCGTGCCCCGTGAATACGAGTACCCAAACCTCATGCTACTTTACTTAGAGTCCCAAGCAAGGCTCTTGTCATTGTAAGTATATGCATATCATTGAGAACCGCCAATGGGGTACCTCCGTGCCCGATGACATGGAACAAGCCCACACCAAAATGACAGGACAAGCAGACAATGAACACCTTGACATCTCTTTTATTTGCCTTTTGTTTAGCTTTTTATTGTGAGATGCATCGTCGAATGTTCACCATGGGTATGCTGCAAATTTCCACCATGAATTATGCATGGCTTAGATTGGCGGCCCAGCGTTTCCCTAACACATATACAAACTCCATGATCCCCACAAGATTCCCAATTCATTTCACACCGCAGGCATCCATAAACAAAAGATCACGATATCAACTCAAATAAGAAGTGCAATGTTGAAAGCTTGCCCCATGACAGCATGGATGGGCTAGAATCCAACTTACAACTTGCAAGCATAACAACTCAACATAAGCGACCACAATGTCAAATTTTTAAGAACAGGAAAAAGTAAAGTGTGCCTTCCGGTTCGTGAGAGCTTTACTGACCGAATTTCGCATAACACTGGTAAGAGTTTAATTTGAAGAGAAAATAAAAGCAAGTCAAATTTACTTGGAATAGCAAATTGCTAGTAGGTATGTATGGTGGACACTTTGGAAAACTTTGGCTTTTAGGAGTTGGATGCACGAGTAGAGCTCATACTCAGTACAAGGCGAGGGCTAGCAAAAGACTGGGAGCGACCAACTAAGAGAGCAGTAATGGCCATAATCATGCAAAGCGACAAAGCAACATTAAAAGAAGCATATGATGGCATCAAAAGTCAAAAACTAAATGATCATGAAGGCTATTGGCGACTTTGTAAGAGTCTAACATGTGTGAGCATGCGCCAAATCAACCCAAATAAAGCATCAAGGAGAAAACCAAAATAATGCTTCCATACAATAAAAACAACGCATGATTTTTTTCAAAGGCTCATTAAGCAATCTCAGTTATTTGAGACAAGTCATGCTACAGCAAAACCACTAAGCATACTATCAAAAAGACATCAAGCATGACATGAAAAAGCCTAAGCCGCAGTCTACACAAGCTCCTTCTTGTACCACTATTTTGCACAAAGCTTTTTCTCTTTTCCAACACCATTTGAAATTTTTATAAACACCTCTTTTGATGAAAACCAATAAAGATCAGAGGCAAAAATACACCTTGATGAAAAGATATGACAAGGTCTGAATGCAAATCAAGGCAAAAACGAAAACCAAAAGCAGTAGCAGAAAAAGAAGAACGCTCGATTTTTAATAAGAGTGAAAACTAGAGTGTTCTTTGCAAATGAAAACGAGTACATCTCCTCCAAAGGAAATTTGTTGGGGTCCAACCATTTATTGCAGCAAACAAACTAAAATAACTAAGAAAACTAAAACAACTGACGCTCCAAGAAAAACACATAGTGCATGAAGCAATAAAAATATAGTGTTTTGAAAGGTGACCTGATTTTTGCCGATGAAGAAGGGGTGCCTCGGGGGCATCCCCAAGCTTTGACGCTTGTACTTCTTGGATATTTCTTGGGGTGATGCATGGGCATCCCCAAGCTTGAGCTTTTGTCCATTCTTCAACTCATCTCATCATTCTCCAATCCCTACACTTGAAAACTTCCTTCATACAAAACTAAACACAAATCTATTAACAACATTAGTGCAAGCATAACATATAATCAACCTCTTTTTGCTTCAGGTTTCAACTCAAAACCACCACATATATAGTATATACTACTGTAGCAACCTCCCCAAAAGTTCCGTGATCAAAAGAACTCAAAAGAAAGCGATAAAGTGGCAAACACAAATATTGGCAGAAATCTGTCAAAACTGAACAGCTGACAAAGGTCGAATTTTTGAGGGATTTTCTGTTGCTCAAATCAAAAAGTGTTCAACTAACAAAAGTTTGTATATAACCTGGGGCATATGAACAAGAAATCGCAGGTCCAAAAGATAAACAGAGAATTTTCACGAATTTTTACGGTGCAGCACCGAAAACAGTTTCAGGACAGCAACATCCCCAAATATTTACCTCACTCAAATTAGAGGCTTCTCTTGCCACAAAAACGAAATAAACAAGATAAGGAGCAGTCATTACAGTAGTAATGACTTCCAAGACTCAAATAAAAGAAAAAGTACTGAAAAGAAAACATTGGGTTTTCTCCCAAGAGTGCTTTTCTTTAACGCCTTTGAGCTAGGCGCAGCAAATTGCGAATCAAGTAACATCAATAGATGAAGCATCAAGCTCATAATTTGCTCTAAGAATAGAGTCAAAATTTAATTTCTTTCTTTTCCTAGGGAAGTGTTCCATACCTTTCTTTAGTGGGAATTGATATCTGATGGTGCCATCCCTCATATCAATGATGGCACCTACAGTTCGAAGAAAAGGTCTTCCCAAAATAATAGGACATGAAGCATGGCATTCAATGTCCATAACAAGAAAATCAACGGGAACAAGGTTATTGTTAACCACAATAAGAACATCATTAATTCTTCCCAGAGGTTTCTTCTTAGCAACATCAACAATAGGAACATCAAAATAACATTTTTCAAGCGGTGGTAAATCAAGCATGCCATAAATCTTTCTAGGCATGATAGAAATACTAGCACCTAGATCACATAAAGCATGGCAATCATAACCATTAACATGCATATCAATGATGGGTTCCCAACCATCTTCTAACTTCTTGGGAACAGAGGCTTTTTGCTTCAACTTTTCATCCCTAATTTTTATAAGAGCATTGGTAATATGCTTAGTAAAAGCAATATTTAAAGAACTAGCATTGGGAGTCAAAGCAAGCTTTTGCAAGAACAAAATAACTTCAGATATATTGCAGCCATCAACATCAAAATCATTAAAAGAAATAGAGCTATCATCTCCTACACTCCGAAAAATTTCACCACTCTTTTGAGAAAAAGTTTTGGCAGTTTTAGCCTTTTTAATACAAGGAGTGGGAGTCTTCTCTACACCAATCAAAGTAAGAGGATTGCTAGCATTAGGAGCAACATCATTAGAGGTAGTAATAGTACATACCTTCATCTCTCTAGCCATCTCATCTTCTCTTTCCCACCTGGCATGCAATTCCGCTAACAATCTAATATTTTCATCAATTCCAACTTGAATAGCATTAGCGGTAGCAAAAGGATCAGGCTTAGCGGACATTCTATTAACCAAAGAAGATTGCACATTAGACAATAATGAAATATCGGTTTCAGCTTTCGAAACCTTAGCTTGCAATTCAGGAATAGCCTTGTTTAAATTTTCTAGTTGATGACTAATAGTCCTCAACAGAGCTGATTGCTCCTCCATAGTCTTGGTGAAAGCCCTGTTCTGCTCATATTGCATCTGCATAAAATTCTTGGTAGCATTTTCAAGTTCAAAAATTCTTTCTTCACTAGGCATTTTAGGTCTACCAAGATAGCTATTATCACCATTAGAAGGAAATGGTCTATAATTGTTACCAGCAAAATTGTTCCTATAGGCATTGTTGTTAAAATTATTGTTTCTAATGAAATTCACATCAACTTGCTCTTCTTGAGCAACCAGAGAGGCCAAAGGAACATTATTAGGATCAACATGAGTCCTATCATTAGCAAGCATAGCCATAATGGTATCAATCTTATCATTCAAGGAAGAGGTTTCCTCAACAGAATTTACCTTCTTACCTTGTGGAGCTCTCTCGGTGTGCCATTCGGAATAATTTACCATCATGTTATCCAGTAGCTTTGATGCGGCGCCCAAGGTAAGGGACATAAAAGTGCCTCCAGTAGCTGAATCAAGTAGGTTCCTTGAAGAAAAATTCAGTCCTGCATAAAAAGTTTGGATAATCATCCAAGTAGTCAGTCCATGAGTGGCGCAATTCTTTATCATAGATTTCATTCTTTCCCAAGCTTGAGCAACATGTTCATTATCAAACTGAGTAAACTTCATAATATTGCTATGCAAGGATATAATCTTAGCAGGAGGATAGTATCTACCAATAAAAGCATCCTTACACTTAGCCCATGAATCAATACTATTTTTAGTCAAAGACAGCAACCAATCTTTAGCTTTTCCTCTCAAAGAAAAAGGAAACAACTTGAGCTTAATAATATCACTATCAACATCCTTATATTTCTGCATCTCACATAGCTCAACAAAATTGTTGAGATGAGCTGCAGCATCTTCAGTACTAGCACCAGAAAATTGCTCTTTCATAACAAGGTTCAACAAAGCAGGCTTAATCTCATAAAAGTTTGCAGCAGTAGCAGGTGGTTTAATAGGAGTGCAGATAAAATCACTATTGTTTGTGCTAGTAAAGTCACACAACTTGGTGTTTTCAGGATTGGCCATTTCAGCAAAACGAAAGTAAACAAGTAAAAACAACTACCAAGGATTCTAAATTTTTTGGGTTTTTGATAAAAAACAATGCAGGTAAAATAAATAAAGTAAAGCAAAACAATAACAAAGTAAAGGATGTGTGTGCGAAAAACTCCCCTCGCAGAAGTCTTCTACTTCCTCCTCGGCAACGGCGCCAGAAAAGAAGCTGGTGCCAAGTTGATGAGGGAGATTATTCTTCTTCGTTCCCCGGCAACGGCGCCATAAAAGAAGCTACTGTGTTTGATGGACGTGGAAGCAGAAGGTCCTTGTGCGTGGTGGATAACCAGCCCATTGGGAACCCCAAGAGGAAGGTATGATGAGTATAGCAGCTAGTTTTCCCTCAGTTTAAGAAACCAAGGTTTATCGATCAGGAGAGGAGAGACAAATGACTGAAGGTGATGCGGAACCTGCACACACACAAACAAATACTTTGTTCCCAACTTGCGATGAGGTTGTCAATCTCACCGGTTTGCTTGAAACAAAGATTATGAGCGTATCGAGTGGAAAACAATATAGTATGCGAGTAAAGTAAATAGTGCGAGTAAAGTAAATAGGTGATAGCAATATGATGGAAATAGGACCGGGGTCCACAATTCACTAGTGGTGTCTCTCCATAGATAAAATAACACATGCTGGGTAAACAAATTACAGTTGGGCAATTGATAGAATAAAGATAAACGTGATATGTCAAGAAGATCACTATGAGATTTACTCTGGGCATTACAACAAAATACATAGACCGCCATCCAACTGCATCTATGACTAATAATCCACTTGTGGTGAATCAATCCGAGAACTCCACAAGTATTAAGTTGTGAACAACAGATAATTGCATTAAGCAAAGTGTGTAATGTAAACAAAGCATATGCCCTTGAGCATATGAATGTTGTTTTCTCCCTAGTAGCAACAGCACATCTACCACCTTAGAGGTTTCTGTCACTCCCCCAGGTGAAATAGAGGCATGAACCCACCATCGAGCATAAATACCCCCTCTTGGAGTCACTAGCAACTACTCGGCCAAGATAGCTACTAACAACGGAGAGCATGCAAGATCATAAACAACATAGAGATAACAAAAGATATAATTCAGTACAGCAACTTAATCATAAACACCAATATTCATCGGATCCCAACAAACCAAACATGTAGAATTACATAACGGTGATCTCAATCATGTAGGGCAGCTCATGAGATCTGAACATGAAGAACATGGTGGAGAAGACAACCATCTAGCTACTGCTATGGACCCATAGTCCAAGGTAGACTACTCACTCATCGCTCCGGAGGCAAGCATGGCGATGAAGAAGACCTCCGGTGGCGATTCCCCTCTCCGGCAGGGTGCCGGGAAGAGCTTCTGGACCCTCCCGATCTTTGGGTCAATGGTGGCGGCGGATCGCGATGTGTTCTGGAAATCTGATTGGGTACTTAGGTTTTTTCCGTCAGGGGGTCTTTATAGGCGAAGGGGCGTCATCAGAGGAGGAGCCAGGCGCCCTCACGCGGGGCCCGCGCGGCCAGGGGCCTGGCCGCGCCACCCCTGCGTGTGGGGCCCTGGTGGCCCCCCTCTGACTCTTCGTCGGATCTCTGGAAGCTTCCGGGTAAAATAAGACTTCAGGAACTTGTTTCGTCCAATTCCGAGAATATTTCCTGTGTATCACTTCTGAAACACAAAAACAGCAGAAAACAGGAAACTGGCACTGTGGCAACTTATTAATAGGTTAGTTCCGGAAAATGCATAAAAGTGCCACTAAGTGTAACGAAACAATAGGAAAATGGTGTAAAAACAAGCATGGAGCATCAAAAATTATAGATACGTTGGAGACGTATCATCCCCCGGCGAACTGCACTACATTGAAGTAGTCTTGTAGCCAAGTTAGAGGCTTGTCGACTCCATTGTACTGGCGGATATTCTTCTCGATCTTGAACCCATGTGGGATGGGCTCATCACGAATCCGTTGTCCAAAGCACTTTGGGCCGAGGAAGAAGGCTGTTTGAGACTTGGCAATCTCGTTTAGGTGGGTACGCGTGTCATATGGCTTCTGGTCCTGCGGATCCTTGCGAGAGTTGCGTGATTTTGCTGGTACGCCACCGCCACCGCCGCCGCCATGGGGGCTGCCTGGTGGGGATGGCGAAGGATCACGTGGTCTTTTACTCTCGCCGTCCTGCGATTGATCTCTGCAGCTATGATGGCTTCCCTCTTCTCTTCATG
Source organism: Dactylis glomerata (assembly GCA_007115705.1). Lineage (NCBI taxonomy): Eukaryota > Viridiplantae > Streptophyta > Magnoliopsida > Poales > Poaceae > Dactylis > Dactylis glomerata. The sequence goes on along the minus strand of QXEO01000406.1, from coordinate 2,355,309 downwards.
GAGATGGACCGTTGTCATGGCGGCGGGAGCCTTGCCCTTTGTCATCATGGTGGCGAGAGGAGTGATGCTTATCTTTGTCGCTGCCGCGATGCGCGACATCGTCATGGCGAGATTGTTCCCTTCGCTTGGATCCACCGTCTCTGCTGGTTTCCCGTCGTGGTGGATCGTCTTTGCGTCCAGCGTCACGACTTCGTCCTCTCTTGCCATCATTGTCGCGTATGACGATTCCTCCCTTTGGGACTTCGAACATCTTATACTTTGGTGGCGGCATGTTGGTCTTATGGCGGGGAGCAGCGTTGTCTTGCTGGTATCCATAGGTAGGGTAGTTCTTGTGAGGTGGTGATGGATTTCTCTGCGGGCCTTTGTCATTTGGTTTGTCATCGGAGGATATTGGGATGGCATCTGCCCGGTTGCGAGCTTCTCTTCTTCGGATTTCTGAAGATCCGGTATGAGATTCGTTATCAGGGTGCGTACCATAATTGCCAGCCCCCCGAGCCTTAGAGGCAGTGCTGGACCTGCATAGCACGGGATCAGATTCAAGCCGTCATGACGACGTGGCCTTCTCCTGCTGTACCAATGCTTTGGTCATCCGTTTCACCGCCGTCTCTAGTGCTGCTGGGCTCTTATTATGCTCCAATAGCTCCTTTGCAGCCACGATGTTTTCAATGGGCGTAGCCCTGACTTCATCGCGGTTCTTGTCCACATATGGCGGATTCTTGATATACATCTTGGCCAGAGTTTCCGCGGTTGGTATGGTGAACTCAAGGTTTCGTACCAGCTGCGGATTGCCTCCCTCGTTCATCTGGTTCTGGATGAGAGTAATGTACTTCTCCTCCATGTTCCTTGCGCGCTTCAGCGTGTCTTGAGCTTTAGCAATGTCGCCATCAAGCTGCTGGCCCATCTTCTCGACTCGCTTTGCTTCCTTGAGGAGTGCTCGTCTTTTCTTCTCGAGATCGTTCACGTCCCTGACATAGTCAGGGGTGATTGGATCTGTTAGAGTTCTGTAGACGACTTTGTCCAGCGGAGTCGTGAAGTCTTCTGGGTGCTGGACCTCATTGATGGCGGGTTGCAGAGGCCTGGGGCCGCCCTGTATCTCAGGAAGCTGTTTCGTGGCGGGATCGGCAGCTTGTGGCTGGTTACCCTGCTCTTTGCCGGCATCTCCGTCAAGGGCTGCCTGAGATGGCGGATCACCAGTTGTCTGCCCAGCGTCATCTCCTTTGCTAGTCACGAACACCTGCTTGGCGGTTGCGTTCTGCTCTTCAAGTGCCTGCTGAGCTAATTTTGCCTCGATCCTTCTCATGGCGGCGTCATAATGATCAGAATCATAGCCTTTGATGTCCCAGTCATTCGATTCACCACTTTCGTTAAGTGCCTCTAGGATGGATTCACTTGGGCTATCTTCTCCATTGGAGGTAGATCCCGAAGTGATACCTGCGAATGCAACAAGGCAGTACCGCGGTGTCTCTAACGCCAGATTGCTCATGGCGGATTCACGGCGGTCTTCCACCACTTCCTCTACCTCTAGGGCGGGCTGGGTGGGGTTGTTTCTTAGATCCGATCTAGGTAACTTAGGAAGTCCCAGATCAGATGAGTCCTCCTCCGTATCTAGCTCGAAAGCGGTCCGTTTGGGGGTTTCAGCCATACCAATCCGCTGGAAATTGGTTTCCGTAGCGGGGGTAGGGTTTGTCTCTCCAATGAAGATATGGATATCTCCGATCGGGACGATAGTGAATCGAGCGGGGTCTTCTCTAGCTGGCACCCAGAGGTTATCCGCTGGGACGATGGGGAAGCCGGAATTGTAGAGGACGCGCCCGATGGCGACGGTGTCGCCGCTGCCTACGAAGGCGGATCCCGCCTGGATCCGTGCTCTAGACGCGCTACGCCCCACGGTGGGCGCCAACTGTCATGGTTTTGTCAACAGATCTGCCATAGAGGTAGGGGTATGGCGGTTTGTGGAAGTGGGTGAACACGGCGGAGCGATCCGGGACAGTGGTAGCACGAGTTTACCCAGCTTCAGATCCCGCAACGGTGGCAAGACCCTACGTGCTGCTATAATTCACTATATGGCAACAAGTGCATGATTACAATGAGGAGGTTGGCTGTTTCGCTATGCGATTGGCCGTAAACCTAGCTATTGAGTTGTCTGGTGCCTCAAGGGCTGCTCCACGCTGGGCTTATAAAGGCGCCTGGCGTGGGCTACACGTTGGTACTAGAGCGGATACAACTTGGAGTCCTAGACTAAGTCCTATGCGTGTACTACAAGGCAACCCGCCATGGGCCTGTCTTCGGATCCGCCATAAGCGCCTGCGTCCAGTACTGCCATGGCATCTCCAGCAACTGGGCCGTCCGGTAGGCAATCCGCCATACCACCCTTGATGGGCCACCCTAGCTTGCTGGTTTAGGACTACGTCGCTGGTATACCCATTTGGTATATCCCCAACATAATTATTTATCATAAGTAGAATAGTTCAGACTAGGCCCACTCAATTTCTCACTAAAATATGCTACAGGTTTGCCTTCTTGTAATAGCACACCTCTGAAACCAATTCCACTAGCATCACATTCAATTTCAAACGTCTTATTGAAATCAGGAAGTTAGAGTAATGGAGCATGTGTTAACTTATCTTTCAGTATCATGAAAGCTTCTTGTTGTGCATCGCCCCAAACAAAGGACACATCCTTCTTTGTGAGCTCATTTAGTGGCGCAGCAATAGAACCAAAATCTTTGACAAAGCGCCTATAAAACCCAGCGAGGCCAAGAAAACTCCTAACTTGTGTGACCGTCTTGGGCTGCGACCAATTCTCAATAGCTTCAATCTTGGCTGGATCAACTTCAATTCCCTGTTCTGTAACAACATAACCAAGAAAAGCAACTCTATTTGTGCAAAAGGTGCACTTCTCAAGATTACCATACAAACGTGCATCACGTAAAGCATTGAAAACATCACGTAAATGATCCAAATGGTCCTCTAAAGATTTGCTATAGATGAGAATGTCATCAAAATATACCACCACAAAACGACCAATAAAAGCACGTAAAACTTCGTTCATCAGTCTCATAAAGGTACTAGGTTCATTAGTTAAACCAAACGGCATTACTAACCACTCATATAAACCAAACTTAGTTTTAAAAGTTGTTTTCCATTCATCTCCTAATTGCATACGAATTTGGTGGTAACCACTACACAAATCAACTTTAGAGAACATAATAGAACCACTCAACGCATCCAGCATGTCATCCAAACGAGGTATAGGGTGACGATATTGAATGGTAATATTATTAATAGCTCGACAATCAGTACACATGCGCGAAGAACCATCTTTCTTAGGTACTAAAATAATAGGAACAACGCATGGACTAAGAAACTCACGAATATAACCTTTGTCAAATAAACTCTGGATTTGTCGTTGGATCTCTTTTGTTTCTTCAGGATTGGTGCGATATGGCGCACGGTTGGGCAGCGAGGCTCCCGGAATCAAATCAATTTGGTGTTCTATCCCACGAATAGGTGGAACTCCAGGTGGAACATCGTGTGGGAAAACATCCATGTATTCCTGCAAAAGGTTAGCAACCGCAGGTGGCAAAGAAGAAGGCATATCCTCAAATGAAAACAGAACTTCTTTGCAAACAATGGCATAGCATGGAGTAATATTCACATCAATTTCAGCAATATCAGATTTGCTAGCAAGTAAACAAGGATTCTTCAAACGAATTTCAGTAGCATGGTTAGAATCAGATTTAGAAGTATGCTTCGGGGGCACAAAATCTGCAGCAATAAGCTGATTCTCACTCTTATGTTTTTCCTTGTTTTTTAATCTACTAGCTCTAGCAAGATCATCTTTCAAAATTTGTTCCGGAGTCATGGGTTTAAGTCTAATTTTCTTGCCAGCATGTATAAGAGAATACTGATTAGTTTTACCATTATGTACAGATTCTCTATCAAATTGCCATGGTCTACCAAATATAAAGAACAAGCTTGCATAGGTACAACATCACAATCAAAAAATCTGAATAGTTACCAATAGTAAAATGCACGCGTGCAGTTCTTGTTACCTTGAGCTTACGGGAGCTCTCAAACCATTGAATGTAATAGGGATGAGGTCGTTGTCGTGTGGGTAGAGCAAGCTTCTCCACCATGTCAATACTAGCCAGATTGTTACAACTCCCTCCATCAATGATGATCCGGATAGCTCTCTCCTTAACAATGCTTCTTGTTTGAAACAAATTGTGGCATTGATCATGCTCAACTTTGCTCAATTGCACACTCAAGACACGTTGTGCAACTAAACTCTTGTATTGATCAGCAGTTTCAGCTCCCATTACTTCCACCTCCTTGTCAGAATCAGAATTGGCACCATCACGTGCAGCAATAAGTGCCAATGTATCATCATCAAAATCACTCGTAGAGTCATATTCGCCATCTTCAAGCACCACCATCACACGTTCGGTTCAACATTCTTTTTCGATGTGACCAAACCCAAAACATTTGCGATATTGAATGTCGCGAGTCTTCCCCATGGAGGCCATGGAAGAAGAAATCCATGTCGGACTAGCAGATGGTGATGGAGCAGGAGCAGGTGGCGTTCTTGATGTGGGCGTGGTATACCTGGAAGTGGAAGGGCCTGGTGCATCCCCACGAGAAGGTGGAGCTGATTGGCGTGCAGACTATGAAGAAGTATGACCTGCAGAATTATTAGCTCTTCTCCATGATGGTTGATGATCCTGCACTTCAAGTTCGGCTTTGCAAGCAAGATGAAATAAACGAGTAATAGTGTTGTACTCCTTATAGTCTAAAATATGCTGAATCTCCTTATTTAAACCACCAAAGAAACGTGCAAGCATAGCTTCATTATCCTCTACAATACCACAACGAATCATGCCCATTTGTAACTCTTGATAATATTCTTGTACGGAATTTTTGCCTTGTTCTAGATGAGCTAATTTTTTAAGCAAGTCTCATTGATAATGTGGAGGTACAAAACGAGTATGCATGGCATGTTTTAGACCAAGCCAAGTAGCAGGAATATTAGCATGATTGACTCAACAATGTTCAGACCACCAGATAGAAGCAAAATCTGTAAATTCACATATAGCAGCACTAACACGCAAATTCTCAGGATAGTGTAAACATGCAAAACGTTGCTCTACTTCTAATTCCCAAGTGAGATATGCATCAGGATTATATCTACCCTCAAATGGCGGAATATTTAATTTCAGTTTGGCAACATGTTCATCATCACATACCGGACGCGGAGGTGGACGAGCGTTGCAGTTGTATTGCCATGGATGGCCAGGTGCAGGTTGTTGGACCTCATCCTCCTTAAGCTTGTTTCATCTTCGAACTCGTTTTCCCCCTCGTCAGCAGCATATCCATCCTGGGTGGCCGCCTCCATAGCGTCCGCAGCAGATGCCGCAGCTGTAACGGTACCCGTAGATGGCGGTACAAGAGGAACGTGGCGAGCATGTGGTGCGTGGATGCCCGGCTATGGCTGTGGTGGTAAACGGGCCATGACTTCCTGGAACTTGGCATCGAGCTTGGAATCAACATCACCCAAGCGTGTGTCCACATCTTGTGCACGCCCAAGCGTGTGTCCACATCTTGTGGTTGTGGTGGTAAACGGGCCATGACTTCCTGGAACTTGAAGGATGCCTCAATGCCAGCAATCTTGTCCATCGCATCAGAAAGCTTGGAATCAACATCACCCAAGCATGTGTCCACATCTTGTGCACGCCCCACCAACAACCGAGTGAAGTGGGCATGCAACTCTGCACTAGTCATCTTCTCCGGATCAACATCATCCTTCGTGGTTCCTGTCATGGTTAGCATAGAAGCAAGCACAAATATATATACCTACGCACTACGAAATATGGTGGAATCATGCGTAATCCGTCAAGCAGTATACAAAGCTCTTACAAGTTCTTACCAAACAGGAGGAAGCTGATATGCAACCAGCAAAGATCAGCGACTCCCAAAATTTCACAAAGCGATTACCAGGTGTCGATACAAAGCACGTGCAGAAATATGTGGAGCTATAGGAAGGCTTATATGGTAGCAAAAACAGCAAATATCAAAATAGTAATGCAATGTTGAAAGAATGCTCAACAACGGTACTGTGTTGGTCCTCGGCTAGACCGTGCTAGAGACGTGAGCCGAGAACACTAAGAAAGTCACGGTGCGATACAACAAGCAGAAAGAGACAGCTCAAAAGCAAGATATAAGTGAAGATCTGCAGAAATTTCTGGGTCTGAAACTTCAGAGGGCAAAAACTCGACCTTCTCGGACTCTTTTTTTTTTGCTCTTCTTCTACCTCTTGCCTGGTGACCGAAACTTAACTCACGGACTCTGAAAAAGGCACGGATGAAATTGAATGGAATGAACAAAACCTAATTTGAAGGCGGTGGCGGATGTATATGGTGGAGCGGTGGTGCAAGCGTGCGTGCGGCGGCATGACTATGGTGAGTCGAACTCGAAACTCTAATGGAACAGACACTAAGACCAGCAACTCGACACGCGGATGCACACACAAATTCAACAATGCAAACTGAAAACACAATGCAAAGGCTCGGATGGTTGATGGGACGAGATGATCTAAACCTAAATGTATTTTTGGCTTTTTCGTGGTATATAGGTATAAACACAGATGCAATCTAGACTACGAAAACAGTAAATCTCACTGAGCAACCTGAAATCTGATACCACTTGATAGGGCAAAGGTGTCCGATCTTTCGATGAGATCTTGATATGTCAATTTGGTGGGTGGAGTTCGTTCTTGACGATCCGACTACACGTGCGAAGCTCGTGCGCCTAAGCAATCGCTAGGACAATCTCCGGAAGTTACAGATCTTGCGGATGCACGATCAGCCTGACCAACGAGGGTCTTAATTCCTACCTGAAATCGAGAACAAGTAAGAACTAATACTGCAATCAAGAAATTGCGGATGAAAGATGTATGCTTTATTAAAAAGGTGGGATTCCAAATAGGCGGTCTTCTTCTGGGCGATTGGCCTTAAAAGTCAAGCTTGTAGCTGCAGCAATGGCTAACTTTAGTCTAAACAAAATCCCAGTTCTAATGATGGCTACGGGGGGTATTTGAGGAGGAAAAGGTAGGGGTGCGTCCAGCCATGGGTATGGTGGTCGAACGGAACCCTAACAGGCCTTTTCTCCTCAAATTCAGACTCCTAAAAGTGGTTGTCTTATTTGCTACGAAAATTACATGGGCCTGCCCAAAATTAAAAGTGACGCAGCACCATATTTATCTATGGACGAATTTATGAAGTAGCTCTTTGTATATATCGTCCAAGTCTTCATCCATCATTATGGTGGCTTCAAAGTTCTGAAATCTCCACTCGTGGCATCTTCTTCCATCCTCAAACGCTTGCTGCCATCTCCATGCATGATCATGTTCCAATGCTTGTCCCTCTCATCCATGCTAGGTCCATCATTCTTAAGAGTAACAAACATATCTGATTTAGGCAGCATCATATTCTCATGTATATGAGAAAGAGTTCCAAGAAACAAAAGTACCTGATAGTTAAGTTGCTTGGCACGAGCTCAAGGGATAGGTCCTTGTATGACTTCCGCTGTAGGTGCAGTGGGTGTATCAATAGATGGGATGTCCTCATCACAGATTTCAAATTTGAACAATTTTAAATTTGAACAATTTAGATTTGAACTTTTTCAAATCTGAACAATTTTAGATTTGAACAATTTCAAATTTAAACAATTTTAGATTTGAACAATTCCAATTTTGAACAATTTTACATTTGAACATTTTTTGTTTTGAACAATTTCGAATTTAAACATTTTTAGTTTTGACCAATTTTGAATTTGAATGTTATTTATTTTGAATAATTTCGAATTTGAAACATGAATCAAAACACGTGCACTCTAAATAGACAAACAGTGGAAGGAACGGACGATCGAACAACCTTTCTAACCGGGTCGGCCCACTCGGGTTTGCCCTGCAGGCGTCATCACTGGATGCGACGCTAACATCGCTGAATAGGGGTTCCCCGATCGGAGGCAGGGTAGGCGAGCGGCCATGCGGTCGGCCCAATCGGCCGGCCCATGTGCCCTCCCCTTTTTTTTCTTTTTTCTTCTGCCTTTAATGTTTAAAAGTTTGTCTAGATGGACTTCTAAATTGGCCCATTAGCAAAACTTTAATCATGGACTACTTTTAGCCTTTATTTATTTCCAACAAATAAATATATGTATTAATATTTATTAATTCAATTAATTAATAAATCATTAATCTTTTTCCTGGAACAATTCTATAACTCTCCAAAATAATTTCCATAAATCTCGAAACTACCCTAGCATCGATGAGCATTAAGTGTGTGACCCTATTGGTTCGAGAATGCATGGACATGATCACCATCAATAATCAATAGCGGGATCTGGAAATCCATATTGACTCCCACACATTCAACGAGATCTTTATCGGTGAACCACGATGTCAGGATTCAAATAATCCTGTATACGAATTCCTTTGTCTCGCGATATTTTACTTGCCCGAGATTCGATTGTTGGCATTGCCATACCTAGTTCAATCTTGTTCATAGCAAGTACTCTTTACTCGTTCTGCAATCAAATATCACTTGTGATTAAACTCATTAATCACATGTTTGCAACCATTGTATGATACTGATTACCGAGTAGGCCCAGAGTATATCTCTCCATCATGGGAGGGACAAATCCCAATCTCGATACATGCAACCTAGCAAGTACTTTCCGATTACCTGAGAGACACCTTTATGATCACCCTTTCATAGTGTGACGTTTGATGACCTCAAAGTTCTCTTCCGGTACCAGGGAGTGGCATTATCTCATGGTCTAAGGAATAGGATACTGACATAGGAAAAGCTACGCAATTGTGAATAGAATGACACGATCTAATTGTTGTGCTTAATTTGGGTTTGTCCATCACGTCATTCTCCTAATGAGATGACCTCATTATTAATCGACAACTCATGTCTATAGTTAGGAAACCTAAACCATCATTAATCAATGAGCTAGTCTAGTAGAGGCGTACTAGGGACACAGTGTTGTTCATAAAACCACACAAGTATTAATGTTTATGTAGCGTACCTGTGCTTTATTTGTGCTAGTCCCGGATCAACTGCTAGCACACATAGTAACAAGATGAAATACCAAGAATACAAAGGTCTTTATTACAACGCTTGATCCACAAATAACATAGTTCTTTTACAACTCAAAAGGCTCAATGCCACAAACCTATTACAACTCTAGAAATGACTAAGTAATTGAACTACAAGTCTTCTTTTCTTCATATCTCCACAGGCAGACGTGTTGGACGAAGACTCGTGACCGTAGCGCAACAACCTTCAAACTTCTTAGCAGCCACCAGCAACATGATACGTTGCAGCCATGGAGGGTCAATACTTTGAATGTATTGGCAAGATGTCACTTTGGTGGACTCAATGGCACCTACACTTATATGCTATTTGGCCAGGTGGAGTTTGACTAAGCAAAAGCAAGCTTTTCCCTATCTTTGTAAAAACTCAAGTTTTCCCTTAGCAATTTTTTTTTTGATAAGAAGCACCTTTTCTACCCAAGTTTACCCATCAAGTTTTAACTTAGAGAAATTGGGGTGAGGAGATTCTTGAACAGCTTCAACATCATGTCACTCAAAATTTGTCCGTAACTGGGGACACGGCTAAGTACTTATTTCTAAACAATCTGCAGAGGTGGTGCACTTTTCCCACAAGACTAAGTTAACCCATTTTGCCATGAGACTCATTTTGCCTCAAATGGCCAAGTGAAAACTAAGATGAGGCCTTTAAGAAGCATTCCCTTAGACCAAACGGACGGGTTCCATCCTACCAACATCTACCACCCTCTGTCCGCCTGGCTTGAGTTCTTGTAGCTTAGTTGACAAAGACAGAGCCCATATGTCTTATGGTTGCACTGGAAGCTTCATGACTTGAACGTCTCCAATCTCTTTGCTCCTGGGTGGCCATCCACAAGTGAGATACACCTGGTGATTCAGAGGTTCAACGACATGACCCCAGGGAACCACTCAACATAACCCAAACAAAGCCACATCCACCTAGGTGATTCATTAACTTAGTTGTTTTCTTAGTTTTTGCAAAACAAGGTTTTCAACACTTAGCCAAAAACATGTGATAACCCTTCCCACAACAAGTGTAAGACAAAGACCTATAGCAGCAAGAATTCTACTAGGAGATGCAAAGACTAGACAAAAGCTAGACAAAAGACTTAGCATAAAATCTAGCCACTAAGACATAAACTCATCAAAATCACCTACACATGCATCTTCTACTAGAAAAGCTACAAATGACAAAACTTTTAGTGGGACAAGGGAACATGGTGACACTTGCCTTGGTGAGGAGAAGAGTTGGTGCACTCGTTACAAAGGCACTCGTTGCACTCAACACAATCTACACATAAAATATTGCACCATAAGCACATATCAATCATATAACACTCATGAAAGGAAAATATGCATGCAATATGTGATTTAAACACCACAAAGTCACTTAACAAGTTCCTGGTTGTTAACTATATGCATGATGACATGATCAAAATTTTAGAGTTATTTATAAAGCTCAAATTATTTTCAACACTCAAAAAGAACAATTAAACAAACTAAAACTACAAAGGTATTATAGAAGACTCTAAAAATATTCTGGATGTGCTACAGTACTGAGGGGTTCATATAGACCAAAAACAAAAGGATTTACTGTAAAATAAAATTTACAACTATTTTTAATAACCAAAACACATAAATAAAGCTTGCAGTAATTTACTGCATAAAACAGATGCAAAAGTAGTATTTGATGCTGGAAATACATTCTTCACATTTTTCTGAATCCATAGACACAAAGTTTGCTAAATTTGGATGCACGGAATTCAAGATATGATTTTCTGAAGTTTAAACATGATTCTGGAATTTAAATCTAAAAACGAAATCGGAAATAACCAGGGACGTGCACGTGGCGCTTTCTGATTCGTCCATACCGCTTTGGGCGGATTAAGAACAAGCGCCGTTGGATTAAAAGAGATCTGGATGTTATGGATTAACCGATACCTCTTTAGTTAAGTGGATCTATCAGATCCACTGGACCTCGATCGGACGGGCACGATTTAAAGAGAGAGGGAGAGGGTACCTAGGGTTAGGGTTAGGTCATCGCCGGTGAGGTCTACGCACTGGTGGTCGATCTCCGGCGAGTCTCCGGTGGGTTCTGGACGGCGGTGAGGGCACGACGAGGGTCAGGACGGCGAGAGGGATCCGATGGTGACGATGGCGACCTCGATCGTTTCCAGAGGAAGGAGCGGAAAATGACTGGAGCTCGGCGATGGCACAGGGGTGCTTCGGGTGACGACGAACACGTCGATTCCCTGCGAGATTTGGACAACCAGGAGGTCAAGGAGACGCGCTGGTGAAAGGGAAAGAGGATGGAGTATAGAAGGCGAAGAATGGCTCACTGACGGTGGCGTATTTGGCGGGGCGAGCTTGCAGATATGGCGGACTCCGGTGAAGAAATTCTTCGTGCTAGCGGAGTCTCGGGTGGAGGAGAAAAAGGAGAAAAGAGGAGGCGATCGGGGGCTATTTATAGGGGGCCGTCTCTTGGAGAAGGGGTTAGGGCTTCAGCCAGGGGGCGCGATGGACAGCGTAGAGGAGAGCCATGCGGGGGTGGGAGAGAGGGGCTGGAGGTGGGCGATGATAGGTGGGACCGGGTTGTTAGAGAGAGAGGGAGGAGAGCAGCGTACTGGTTCGGGCGTGGAAAGAAATGGGCCATGGGCTGGCTTGGTTCCTGGGCCGAAACTCTGCCCCAGGCCCTTTACTAAATAAACAAGGTTTTTCTTATTTCCTTTTTCTGTTTTTGTTTGAAAAATTGTGCAAATAAACCCTATTTTGATTCAAACCAGTTTTGTAAATTGTTAAACTTTCCTCTCTGGTATTAAAACATACAGGTAACATTTTTTATCAAAAGAATAGCAGCTCTGACTTAAGAAATTTCTATGAAAGGTTATGAATGAAGGAATGCATGCATGAAATGATGGCATGATTTTATGTGTGCATAAATTTTAAATTCTTTCAAATTTTGGGATGTTACAAGTCTAACCCCCTTAAGATGAATCTCGCCCTCGAGATTCGGATTGGCTAGCAAATAGGTGCGGGTGGTCTTCTCAGAGTTCATCTTCTCGTTCCCAGTTGCTTCTTCTTCGGTATGGTGACTCCACTGAACTTTGCAAAACTTGATCGTCTTTGTACGAGTAACTCTTTCTGATGACTCCAAGATTTTGATGGGTTTCTCTTCATACGTGAGATCACTTTCCAACTAGCACTTCATGCATACTAACCCCCTTAAGAGAGTTAACCTTAGACCCTTTAAGCTCAAAGGTTGATTTGAAACGAATGTGTTTCTTTTTAGGGGTTGTGAGGGTGATGGTTTAGTTTGCACAGTCTATGACTACCTCAAAAGCGGTCATCCAATCCATGCCTAGGATGACATCTAGTCCTTGTGAGTCTAGGACAATGAGGTTAGCCGGAAACTTATGTTTTCCTATTTCTAGGACTAGGTCTCTACAACCGGCATTTACTATCAACTCTCCCCCTAGAGAACTTACCCTTATAGGACAACCTATTCTTTCAGTGGGTATTTGTTCTTAACCACAAATGCTCTTGATATGAATGAAAGAGATGCACCAGTGTCAAAAAGAACAAGTGTTGAAAACTTATTGAGCAAAAACATACCATATACGGTGTCAGGCTCATCATAAATCTCCTCCACATTGATGTGATTGACATGCTCCTTTTGGAATGGATTGGGCTTGTTTCCTTCATCTTTCTTCTGTGGGCAATCATTTGCATAATGCCCAGTCTTATGGCATTTATAGCATTCCACCTGACTAATATCCCTCTTCTCTGGGACATTATTGTTTTTGCCATTGTTGTTGCCATTGTTATGGCCATTTGTCCTGGTGGAGTCATGATTGTTGTGATTCCTGTGGCCATTTCCCTTATGATGCTGGTGCCCATTTCCACCATTATGGTTGTGGTGGTTTCCTCCATTCCTATGGAATCCAGAGCTCCCATGATCACTGTGATAGCTTCGCTTGTGCACAGGATCTTGGTACTTGCTAACATGATGCTTCCTCTTTCTATTTTTAGTCTGCTTCATCTTGCTCTCTGGTGTTATAGCTTGATCAAGCAGAGACTGAAAAGTAGGAGTGTAGGCAACAGACAGAGGAATTGACAACTCATCATTGAGGCCCTCTAGGAACTTCTCCTTCCTTTTTGCATCGGTGTCAATGTCATCCGGGGCATATCGGGACAGGTTGGTAAACTCATCAATGTACTCAGACACGCTGCGGGACTTCTGTCTGAGATCACGGAACTCCTTCTTTTTCAGTCCCATCACACCAGAGGAAATGTGTGCAGCCCGAAATCCTTCCTAGAACGACTCCCATGTCACTCCTTCGATGGGATGAGTGATCTGGTAATTTTCCCACCAGCTTGCTGCTGGTCCTTCCAACAGATGAGCTGCAAACCTGACCTTTTCAGCATCAGTGCAACTAGTTGTCACCAAGTCCTTGTTGACAGAACGGAGCCAATCCATGGCTTCTAGTGGTTCAGCAGCACGAGAAAACTTGGCAGGACTTAGCTTTAGGAACCTTGTAAGCATGTCAACCTGAGGGGGTGGTGGTGGTGGAGGGTTGTTGTTGTTATTATTGTTGTTAGCGTTGGCCAAAAACTGAGTCATGACTTGCATGAGTTGAGCCTGGGCTTCCATCATCTGCTGCATCTATTCCTCAGGAGCGCAACGAGGAGGCATCTGTGGGGTTTGAAATAGGTGAGGCTAGATTTAGAGAAAGATTCTACGGGAATAAAGTTTCCTACCCATATGCATAAAAACAATCCTTAAAAGAACACACATACATAAACACACACAAGCATAGGAGGACTTTTAAACCAAACTTGCAATAAGCAACTCACAAATAGTTTGAAGGTACGCAAACGTTTAAGTCTAAGGGAAAACAATGTCTAATGCCATACCACAAGCGGTCATGGGCATAAATGCAAACTCAAAGGTAAAATGGGGTAGTCTATCTAACTACTCTACTCTTCCATGACGACTTCCTCCTCATCAACATCGAAGCCATTCTCCTTGAGTAGCCTCTTGTAGTCTTGCAATTCTTCAGTTAGGGTGTTGACCTTCTCTTGAAGCTCCCTCTTGTCGGCACGCAACTTCTCGATCAAGTCGTGGTCCGCTTCAAGCTCGAAGTCATTGCACTCTAACTTCTGCATCAGCTCTCTAACTTCTTTGTTCCTGCCTTGCATCCTCTTCTCTTGGCTCTTCTGCTGCTTCTCTTGAGTCTTGAACTTTGCCTCCATCTCCTTGATCCTCTGTTCCTGCTCCAGGTGTTGTTTGTCCTTTTCGGCAAGCTGGGCACGTAGCCCGTCATTGTTAATCAACTGATTGTACCTCTCAACATCGACGTCCCTGACGAGATACTCTAACTCGGTGAGGTGAGTGCGCATGGGGTCTTGTTTGCTATCAGATAGCCCGATGACCATGCCCTCCTCATCGTGTCGGCCGTAGGGGTGGGAGTAGTGGTTCTGAAGTTCGGAGAAGTGACGTCCGCAGAGGCGTGCTATCAGTTCTTGCATGAGGAGATGGGCGCCCGCCTTTTTGTTGGGGTGGAAGGTCTTGAACTTGATCTTTTTAGTCTTCGGCTCTGTCTCATGCCCTGGCTGCATGATGTGGATGACCCAGATGCCCTTCTTGTGAGAATTGGTCATCTCGCTCCCATTGATGAATGGGGTAGGCAGGGACAAGGCGGTGACGATGTCAATGAGGCGCTTTCCGAAGCTGTAGTTCTTGAAACTGTCAGGCTTGGTGATGCGGAAGGTTGACATCTTTATGTTGGAACTTGACAAGTTAGTAAGCCAAAAGAGAAAAAATCAACAAAAGCGCTGAACAAGAGTTAAAGAGATTTCTAACTTAGGGAAGTCAAAACTATTCCTAAGTGTTAGCAACAAAGGGAAACAAGAACAACTCCTAAATTTTCCTAAGGGTTTTCGTCCAATCCTAGGGTCACGAACCTAAGGGCAACACTTTGCTCTGATACCATCTGTAGCATACCTGTGCTTTATTCGTGCTAGTCCCGGATCAACTGCTAGCACACACAGTTACAAGATGAAATACCAAGAATACAAAGGTCTTTATTACAATGCTTGATCCACAAATAACATACTTCTATTACAACTCAAAAGGCTCAATGCCACAAACCTATTACAACTCTAGAAACGACTAAGTAATTGAACTACAAGTCTTCTTTTCTTCATAGCTCCACAAGCAGACGTGTTGCACGAAGACTTGTGACCGTAGCACAACAACCTTCAAACTTCTTAGTAGCCACCTGCAACATGATATGTTGCAGCCACGGAGGGTCAATACTTTGAATGTATTCGCAAGATGTCACTTTGGTGGACTCAATGGCACCTACACTTATATGCTATTTGGCCAGGTGGAGTTTGACTTAGCAAAAGCAAGCTTTTCCCTATCTTTGTAAAAACTCAAGTTTTTCCTTAGCAATTTTTTTTATAAGAAGAACCTTTTCTACCCAAGTTTACCCATCAAGTTTTAACTTAGAGAAATTGGGGTGAGAAGATTCTTAAACAGCTTCAACATCATGTCACTCAAAATTTGTCTGTAACTGGGGACACGGCTAAGTACTTATTTCTAAACACTATGCAGAGGTGGTGCACTTTTCCCACAAGACTAAGTTAACCCATTTTGCCATGAGACTCATTTTGCCTCAAATGGCCAAGTGAAAACCAAGATGAGGCCTTTCAGAAGCATTCCCTCAGACCAAACGGATGCGTTCCATCCTACCAATATCTACAACCCTCTGTCCTCCTGGCTTGAGTTCTTGCAGCTTAGTTAACCAAGACAGAGCCCATATGTCTTGTGGTTGCACTGGAAGCTTCATGACTTGAACGTCTCCAATCTCTTTGCTCCTGGGTGGCCATCCACAAGTGAGATACACCTGGTGATTTAGAGGTTCAATGACATGACCCCAGGGAACCACTCAACATAACCCAAACAAAGCCACATCCACCTAGGTGATTCATTAACTTAGTTGTTTTCTTAGTTTTTGCAAAGCAAGGTTTTCAACACTTAGCCAAAAACATGTGATAACCCTTCCCACAACAAGTGTAAGGCAAAGACTTATAGTAGCAACAATTCCACTAGGAGATGCAAAGACTAGACAAAAGCTAGACAAAAGACTTAGCATAAAATCTAGCCACTAAGACATAAACTCATCAAAATCACCTACACATGCATCTTCTACTAGAAAAGCTACAAATGATAAAACTTTCAGTGGGACAAGGGAACATGGTGACACTTGCCTTGGTGAGGAGAAGAGTTGGTGCACTCGTCACAAAGGCACTCGTTGCACTGAACACAATCTACACATAAAATATTGCACCATAAGCACATATCAATCATATAACACTCATGAAAGGAAAATATGCATGCAATATGTGATTTAAACACCACAAAGTCACTTAACAAGTTCCCTGGTTGTTAACTATATGCATGATGACATGATCAAAATTTTAGAGTTATTTATAAAGCTCAAATTATTTTCAACACTCAAAAAGAACAATTAAACAAACTAAAACTACAAAGGTATTATAGAAGACTCTAAAAATATTCTGGATGTGCTACAGTACTGAGGGGGTTCATATAGACTAAAAACAAAAGGATTTACTGTAAAATAAAATTTACAACTATTTTTAATAACCAAAACACATAAATAAAGCTTGCAGTAATTTACTATATAAAACAGATGCAAAAGTAGTATTTGATGCTAGAAATAGATTCTTCACATTTTTCTAAATCCATAGACGCAAAGTTTACTAAATTTGGATGCACAGAATTCAAGATATGATTTTCTGAAGTTTAAACATGATTCTGGAATTTAAATCTAAAAACGAAATCGGAAATAACCAGGGACGTGCACGTGGCGCTTTCTGATTCATCCATACCGCTTTGGGCAGATTAAGAACAAGCGCCGTTGGATTAAAAGAGATCTGGACGTCCTGGATTAACCGTTACCTCTTCGGTTAAGTGGATCTATCAGATCCACTGGATCTCGATCGGACGGGCACAATTTAAAGAGAGAGGGAGAGGGTACCTAGGGTTAGGGTTAGGTCATCGCTGGCGAGGTCTGCGCACTGGTGGTCTATCTCCGGCGAGTCTCTGGTGGGTTCTGGACGGTGGCGACGGCACGACAAGGGTCAGGATGGCGAGAGGGATCCGATGGTCACGATGGCGACCTCGATCGTTTCCAGAGGAAGGAGCAGAAGATGGCTGGAGCTCGGTGAAGGCGCAGGGGTGCTTTGGGTGACGACGAACGCATCGATTCCCTGCGAGATTTGGATAACCAGGAGGTCAAGGAGATGCGCTGGTGAAAGGGAAAGAGGATGGAGGATAGAAGGCGAAGAATGGCTCACTGACGGTGGCGTATTCGGCGGGGCGAGCGTGCAGATATGGCGGACTCCGGTGAAGAAATTCTTCGTGCTCGCGGAGTCTCAGGTGGAGGAGAAAAAGGAGAAAAGAGGAGGAGATCCAGGGCTATTTATAGGGGGCCGTCTCTTGGAGATGGGGTTAGGGCTTCGGCCAGGGGGCGCGATGGACGGCGCAGAGGAGAGCCATGCGGGGGTGGGAGAGAGGGGCTGGAGGTGGGCGATGACAGGTGGGACCGGGTGGTTAGAGAGAGAGGGATGAGAGCAGCGTACCGGTTCGGGTGTGGAAAGAAATGGGCCATGGGCTGGCTTGGTTCCTGGGCCAAAACTCTGCCCCGGGCCCTTTACTAAATAAACAAGGTTTTTCTTATTTCCTTTTTCTGTTTTTATTTGAAAACTTGTGCAAATAAACCCTATTTTGATTCAAACCAGTTTTGTAAATCGTAAAACTTTCCTCTCTGGTATTAAAACATACAGGTAAGGTTTTTGATCAAAAGGACAGCAGCTCTGACTTAAGAAATTTCTATGCAAGGTTATGAATGAAGGAATGCATGCATGAAATGATGGCATGATTTTATGTGTGCATAAATTTTAAATTCTTTAAAAATTTTGGGATGTTACAAGTCTAACCCCCTTAAGATGAATATCGCCCTCGAGATTCGGATTGGCTTGCAAATAGGTGCGGGTGGTCTTCTCGGAGTTCATCTTCTCGTTCCCAGTTGCTTCTTCTTCGGTATGGTGACTCCACTGAACTTTACAAAACTTGATCGTCTTGGTACGAGTAACTCTTTCTGATGTCTCCAAGATTTTGATGGGCTTCTCTTCATACGTGAGATCACTTTCCAACTGGCACTTCATGCATACTAACCCCCTTAAGAGAGTTAACCTTAGACCCTTTAAGCTCAAAGGTTGATTTGAAACGAATGTGTTTCTTTTCAGGGGTTGTGAGGGTGATGGTTTTGTTTGCACAGTCTATGACTCCCTCAAAAGTGGTCATCCAATCCATGCCTAGGATGACATCTAGTCCTTGTGAGTCTAGGACAATGAGGTTAGCTAGAAACTTATGTTTTCCTATTTCTAGCACTAGGTCTCTACAACCGGCATTTTCTATCAACTCTCCCCCTAGAGAACTTACCCATATAGGACAACCTATTTTTTCAGTGGGTATTTGTTCTTAACCACAAATGCTCTTGATATGAATGAAAGAGATGCACCAGTGTCAAAAAGAACAAGTGTTGAAAATTATTGAGCAGAAACATACCATATACGGTGTCAGGCTCATCATAAATCTCCTCCACATTGATGTGATTCACATGCCCCTTCTGGAATGGATTGGGCTTGTTTCCTTCATCTTTCTTCTGTGGGCAATCATTTGCATAATGCCCAGTCTTATGGCATTTATAGCATTCCATCTGACTAATATCCCTCTTCTCGGGGACATTATTGTTTCTGCCATTGTTGTTGCCATTGTTATGGCCATTTGTCCTGGTGGAGTCATGATTGTTGTGATTCCTGTGGCCATTTCCCTTGTGATGCTGGTGCCCATTTCCACCATTATGGTTGTGGTGGTTTCCTCCATTCCTATGGAATCCAGAGCTCCCATGATCACTGTGATAGCTTCGCTTGTGCACAGGCTCTTGGTACTTGCTAACATGATGCTTCCTCTTTCTATTTTCAGACTGCTTCATCTTGCTCTCTAGTGTTATAGCTTGATCAAGCAGAGACTAAAAAGTAGGAGTGTAGGTAACAGACAGAGGAATTGACAACTCATCATTGAGGCCCTCTAGGAACTTCTCCTTCCTTTTTGCATCGGTGTCAATGTCATCCGGTGCATATAGGGATAGGTTGGTAAACTCATCAATGTACTCAAACATGCTGTGGTACTTCTGTCTGAGATCACGAAACTCCTTCTTTTTCAGGCTCATCACACCAGAGGAAATGTGTGCAGCCCGAAATCCTTCCTGGAATGACTCCCATGTCACTCCTTCAATGGGATGAGTGATCTGGTAAGTGTCCCACCAGCTTGCTGCTGGTCCTTCCAACAGATGAGCTGCAAACCTGACCTTTTCAACATCAGTGCAACCAGTTGTCACCAAGTCCTTGTTGACAGAACCGAGCCAATCCATGGCTTCTAGTGGTTCAGCAGCACGAGAAAACTTGGCAGGATGTAGCCTTAGGAACCTTGTAAGCATGTCAACCTGAGGGGGTGGTGGTGGTGGTGGAGGGTTGTTGTTGTTATTATTATTGTTGTTAGCGTTGGCCAAAAACTGAGTCATGACTTGCATGAGTTGAGCCTGGGCTTCCATCATCTGCTGCATCTATTCCTCAGGAGCGCGACGAGGAGGCATCTGTGGGGTTTGAAATACGTGAGGTTAGATTTAGAGAAAGAGTCTACGGGAATAAAGTTTCCTACCCATATGCATAAAAACAATTCTTAAAAGAACACACATACATAAACACACACAAGCATAGGAGAACTTTTAAACCAAACTTGCAATAAGCAACTCACAAATAGTTTGAAAGTATGCAAACGTTTAAGTCTAAGGGAAAACAAAGTCTAATGCCATACCACAAGCGGTCACGGGCATAAACGCAAACTCAAAGATAAAGTGGGTAGTCTATCTAACTACTCTACTCTTCCATGACGACTTCCTCCTCCTCAACATCGAAGCCATTCTCCTTGAGTAGCCTCTTGTAGTCTTGCAATTCTTCAGTTAGGGTGTTGACCTTCTCTTGAAGCTCCCTCTTGTCGGCACGCAGCTTCTCAATCAAGTCATGGTCCGCTTCAAGCTCGAAGTCGTTGCACTCTAACTTCTGCATCAGCTCTCTAACTTCTTTGTTCCTGGCTTGGATGCTCTTCTCTTGGCTCTTCTGCTGCTTCTCTTGAGTCTTGAACTTTGCCTCCATCTCCTTGATCCTCTGTTCCTGCTCCAGGTGTTGTTTGTCCTTTTCGGCAAGCTGGGCGCGTAGCCCGTCATTGTTAATCAACTGATTGTACCTCTCAACATCGACGTCCCTGACGAGATACTCTAACTCGGCGAGGTGAGTGCGCATGGGGTCTTGTTCGCTATCAGATAGCCCGATGACCATGCCCCCCTCATCGCGTCAGCCGTAGGGGTGGTAGTAGTGGTTCTGAAGTTCAGAGAAGTGACGTCCGCAGAGGCGTGCTATCAGTTCTTGCATGAGGAGATGGGCGCCCGCCTTTTTGTTGGGGTGGAAGGTCTTGAACTTGATCTTTTCAGTCTTCGGCTCTGTCTCACGCCCTGGCTGCGTGATGTGGATGACCCAGATGCCCTTCTTGTGAGAATTGGTCATCTCGCTCCCATTGATGAACGGGGTAGGCAGGGACAAGGCGGTGATGATGTCGATGAGGCGTTTTCCGAAGCTGTAGTTCTTGAAACTGTCGGGCTTGGTGATGT
Source organism: Dactylis glomerata (assembly GCA_007115705.1). Classification (NCBI taxonomy): domain Eukaryota; kingdom Viridiplantae; phylum Streptophyta; class Magnoliopsida; order Poales; family Poaceae; genus Dactylis; species Dactylis glomerata. The sequence continues at coordinate 2,334,361 of QXEO01000406.1, read as the reverse complement.
GGAAGGTTGACATCTTTACATTGGAACTTGACAAGTTAGTAAGCCAAAAGAGAAAAAATTAACAAAAGCGCTGAACAAGAGTTAAAGAGATTTCTAACTTAGGGAAGTCAAAACTATTCCTAAGTGTTAGCAACAAAGGGAAACAAGAACAACTCCTAAATTTTCCTAAGGGTTTTTGTCCAATCCTAGGGTCACGAACCTAAGGGCAAGACTTTGCTCTGATACTATCTGTAGCGTACCTGTGCTTTATTCGTGCAAGTCCCAGATCAACTGCTAGCACACACAGTTACAAGATGAAATACCAAGAATACAAAGGTCTTTATTACAACGCTTGATCCACAAATAACATAGTTCTTTTACAACTCAAAAGGCTCAATGCCACAAACCTATTACAACTCTAGAAACGACTAAGTAATTGAACTACAAGTCTTCTTTTCTTCATAGCTCCACAGGCAGATGTGTTGCACGAAGACTCATGACCGTAGCGCAACAACCTTCAAAATTCTTAGTACCCACCTGCAACATGCCACGGAGGGTCAATACTTTGAATATATTGGCAAGATGTCACTTTGGTGGACTCAATGGCACCTACACTTATATGCTATTTGGCCAGGTGGAGTTTGACTTAGCAAAAGCAAGCTTTTCCCTATCTTTGTAAAAACTCAAGTTTTTCCTTAGCAATTTTTTTATAAGAAGCACCTTTTCTACCCAAGTTTACCCATCAAGTTTTAACTTAGAGAAATTGGGGTGAGGAGATTCTTGAACAGCTTCAACATCATGTCACACAAAATTTGTCCATAACCGGGGACACGGCTAAGTACTTAGTTCTAAACACTCTGCAGAGGTGGTGCACTTTTCCCACAAGACTTAGTTAACCAATTTTGCCATGAGACTCATTTTGCCTCAAATGGCCAAGTGAAAACTAAGACGAGGCCTTTCAGAACCATTCCCTCAGACCAAACAGACGCATTCCATCCTACCAACATCTACCACCCTCTGTCCGCCTGGCTTGAGTTCTTGCAACTTAGTTGACCAAGACAGAGCCCATATGTCTTGTGGTTGCACTGGAAGCTTCATGATTTGAACGTCTCCAATCTCTTTGCTCCTAGGTGGCTATCCACAAGTGAGATACAACTGGTGGTTCATAGGTTCGACGACATGATCCCAGGGAACCACTCAACATGACCCAAACAAAGCCACATCCACCCAGGTGATTCATTAACTTAGTTGTTTTCTTAGTTTTTGCAAAACAAGGTTTTCAACACTTAGCCAAAAACATGTGATAACCCTTCCCACAACAAGTGTAAGACAAAGTCCTATAGCAGCAGCAATTCTACTAGGAGATGCAAAGACTAGACAAAAGCTATACAAAAGACTTAGCATAAAATCTAGCAACTAAGACATAAACTCATAAAAATCACCTACACATGCATCTTCTACTAGAAAAGCTACAAATGACAAAACTTTCAGTGGGACAAGGGAACATGGTGACACTTGCCTTGGTGAGGAGAAGAGTTGGTGCACTCGTCACAAAGGCACTCGTTGCACTCAGCATAATCTACACATAAAATATTGCACCATAAGCACATATCAATCATATAACACTCATGAAAGGAAAATATGCATGCAATATGTGATTTAAACACCACAAAGTCACTTAACAAGTTCCCTGGTTGTTAACTATATGCATGATGACATGATCAAAATTTTAAGAGTTATTTATAAAGCTCAAATTATTTTCAACACTCAAAAAGAACAATTAAACAAACTAAAACTACAAAGGTATTACAGAAGAATCTAAAAATATTCTGGACATGCTATAGTACTGAGGGGGTTCATATAGACCAAAAACAAAAGGATTTACTGTAAAATAAAATTTACAACTAATTTTAATAGCCAAAACACATAAATAAATCTTGCAGTAATTTACTATATAAAACAGATGCAAAAGTAGTATTTTATGCTAGAAATAGATTCTTCACATTTTTCTGAATCCATAGACGCTAAGTTTACTAAATTTGGACGCACAGAACTCAAGATATGATTTTTCTGAAGTTTAAACATGATTCTGGAATTTAAATCTAAAAACAAAATCGGAAATAACCAGGGACGTGCACGTGGCGCTTTCTGATTTGTCCATACCGCTTTGGGCGGATTAAGAATGAGCGCCATTGGATTAAAAGAGATCTGGATGTCCTGGATTAACCGATACCTCTTCGGTTAAGTGGATCTATCAGATCCACTAGATCTCGATCGGACGTGCATGATTTAAAGAGAGAGGAAGAGGGTACCTAGGGTTAGGGTTAGGTTGTCGCCGGCGAGGTCTGCGCACTGGCGGTTGATCTCCGGCGAGTCTCCGGTGGGTTCTGGACAGCAGCGAGGGAACGACGAGGGTCAAGACGGTGAGATGGATCCGATGGTGACGATGGCGACCTCAATCGTTTCCAGAGGAAGGAGCAGAAGACGGCTGGAGCTCGGTGATGGCGCAGGGGTGCTTCAGGTGACGACAAACGTGTCGATTCCCTGCAAGATTTGGACAACCAGGAGGTCATGGAGACGCGCTGGTGAAAGGAAAAAAGGATGGAGGATAGAAGGGGAAGAATGGCTCACTGACGGCGGCGTATTCGGCGGGGCGAGCTTGCAGATATGGCGAACTCCGGCGAAGAAATTCTTCGTGCTCGCAGAGTCTCGGGTGGAGGAGAAAAAGGAGAAAAGAGGAGGAGATCGGGGGCTATTTATAGGGGGCCGTGTCTTGGAGGAGGGATTAGGGCTTCGGCCAGGGGGCGCGATGGACGATGCAAAGGAGAGTTGTGTGGGGGAGGGAGAGAGGGGCTAGAGGTGGGCGATGACATGTGGCACCGGGTGGTCAGAGAGAGAGGTAGGAGAGCAGCGTACCGCTTTGGGCGCAGAAAGAAATGGGTCGTGGGCTAGCTTGGTTCCTGGGCCGAAACTCTGCCCCGGGCCTTTTACTAAATAAACAAGGTTTTTCTTATTTCCTTTTTCTGTTTTTATTTGAAAACTTGTGCAAATAAACCCTATTTTGATTCAAACCAGTTTTGTAAATTGTAAAACTTTTCTCTCTGGTATTAAAACATACAGGGAAGGTTTTTGATCAAAAGAATAGCATCTCTGACTTAAGAAATTTCTATGCAAGGTTATGAATGAAGGAATTCATGCATGAAATGATGGCATGATTTTATGTGTGCATAAATTTTAAATTCTTTCAAAATATTGGGATGTTACAGTTTCTGCTTAGTACAATTCTAGCATGGAATATAAACATTATCATGAACAAGAAATATGATAATAACAATATTATTATTGTCTCTAGGGCATATTTCCTTCACCTAGTGGTTTTAGTAACCTAAAAGACTTAAGCATCGCTACATATTGTAGTCAACTTATTGAATTTTTCAAAAACACCCTTTTGAGACAAATTGAGCTTTCACGTCCTTCTTTTGAAGTATCATTTCTTCCTTATAATCTTGCGTTAATTTGGAAGATTAAGTAACACCTTTAGTTAATAAGATCAAGTACTTCTACTTTGCAATCTTTAATGTAACTTAGGGTTTCATGACTCAAAGTCATTTCTCGCATTTAGGTCCACCATCTTTTCTTTGTAGTTCGTAGGTATGTCTTGTTCCAATAACACGACAAGTAAATCATGAATTACATTTTGTGATCAAGCATGAAATATTCATGAATCCTATTTTGTTCAATAAAGGACTTTAATTGAAAATGATATGATCATCATCACTAATTTTCTCTCTTCTAATGTAGACCTTCGCTTCAGAACATATTCTGTTGCGCTACTCTAACATTATCAAGATAAAGTCAATAAATTTAGTTGATCCATTATTTCTTCATTTCAACAACCTTACCAAGAATACTCTTTCTCTAGAGTGCACCAAAACTTCATAATACAAATTTTTCACTTTTGGTTCATGGAAGATGCGTCCATATTTACAATAAGGACACACTACAAAGAATTATTTATATTAATTTTGATTTATCATGTATAACTCAAAAAATTCTATGACTTATACTATAACTCATATAGTATTATTTGTATGGCTTCGTATTTATTAAAAATGAGTGTTTGCTATTTCAATGCACCGCTCTTAAAGGTAAAATCTAACACTATAGGAGATAATTCGACATCACATAATATCCAACAAGTTATGATTTATAACACACATCAACATTTTGAAGTGTTCCAGATATTTATTTGTTAGAACGACTTCTACAAATCCTTACACCAAAATCATAACTTATAATCTTGTTGCTTTAATACAAATCACAAGGACTTAATTATAATTCCTTTTTTATTTCCAAAATCTTTTGAAACACATCACATGGTCTCAAAACCCCGTAAATACAAATATTCACTTTTGGATTTCTAATGTGGAATGCGAAATAATGTTATCCACTACTCGTATGAATACTATACATTGACATGTACAATACTTAACAATTTAAAGTACTATCATTTTCCTATGTTGAAATCATCTGCATGTTCTCAATAATTTAGGCGTACTCTGCATATCGCGGAGTTTGAGTCATTTCGTCAAAGGAAACATGATTCATATTGTAGAAATATCAAACATCTAGCAACAATATATTTCAAAATTTCACATGTGCCTAATCATAAAGTATTACTTTAAATAGTATTGTCATTTAATTATGAAGTCATTATTTATCTTGGATAATTAATATTTAATGTTTATTAATGCTAATTTGAATAATTATGAAGAATACACAAGAATAATTCTTTCATAACCATAATGTGTCCATAACTTTGTCTTTCGAACATGACACACAAATAAGGTCCTCAACCATTATTGATTACAAAATTTATTCCATCACTAATCCTGATTATAAATGTGGAGGGATGGCGTTCATGGCTATCGATGGATTTTGTGTCGCAAGAACACAGGGTACCACGCGAGGGACCCAAAGATTTGAACGCAGGGGGCTGAACATGGGAGATCTTGGATCGCAACAAAACACGGTGACAGAAGCCTCGAGTCGTCGAACGCATAACGCACTGCAGAGAGAGACGTCGAGCTTTACCCAGGTTCAGGGCCCTCGTGGTGAGGTAAAACCCGTACTTCCTGCCTTCTTGTATTACGATGCGATACCTCGTGAGGAGTACAAGGTCTTGGTTACAGAGCTCTAACTGGCCGGAGGTAGAAGAACCAACTTAGCTTAGCTAAGAGCCCGAAGATGAAGATCCGATCCCCTCTAAGGGGTGGCCTCTCCTCCTTTTATAGCGCCAAGGTCCTCCTTCCCCTTATCATCTTGGGGAAGGGGTTGCCACACATGGCCAAGGAGGGAGGATAGCTGTAGTCTTGATTCTTCCATGGACGTAGTCTTCGTAGAGTAGTGGCGCCGGTCCACCAGAGCGGGTGGAGGAAGATGACGTCTTCCTCTGGCGCCCTGCACCGTCCACGCTATTTTTAGGGGGGTGGCCAACAACCACTGTGCCGCTTTATGCAGGCATGGCGAAAGTTGGTCTCCTCCCTGTCGGGGGTAGCGTGGGCGGTACGCGGTCTTCTGCCCTTATCTTCTTGCTCAGCACGGAAATGTGCTGAGCTGACGTGGACGTGGTCCCTCCCCTCACGAGAAACAGCTCGTTAGGAGGCCTTCTGGTCCTTGGTAGTTTTAGCCATCGTTCTCCTCATGAGGCGCCTCCTCACGAGGGTCTTCTCCGCTGGCTTCGGTCATCGTTCCACCCCTAGGCCGAAGCTGGGCCGTTGAGGGAGCCCAGGAGCAGGTGGACCAGGATACCCCAGTATCCATGACACTGACAGTAGCCCCCTAGAGCCTGGCCCGCAGACACACCCTCTTGAGGGAGCGAAGGGCCAGGGGCCCCTAGAAGCTGCTGGGCCCTCCAATGGCACGTGTCAACGCGCGGTCAGAGGACCATGTGAAGATGCAGAGGCTGCAGACACGTGGCGCTCCTGCAGTTGGCGAAGCGAAGCGGCGTGGAGATCGTGCGTAGTGGGTGGAGTAATGGGCATTTTCGAACCGTCGCATCAAGGGCAACATTTCGGAAACCGCGCCCTCCCTGCCTCCTTTAAAGCTTAGCAGAGAAGGCTCCTTCTCCTCTTTCACAACACATCGCCGCTGCCGCCTCCCTTTTCGAAGATCTTGAGCATCCAAATCCCTTGAGCTTTCCATCCTCCCATCGTAGACCTTCCCCAACCGGAAGCCATGGCACCTCGAAGGGCCACCGGAGCGGCGAGGTCTTCTGAAGCGGCGCCGCGGCCGGCGGCGCCCCTGCTCGAATCCTGCATCAAGAGCAGCTGCGAGCTCCAGACCATCTGAGAGATGGTCGGGAACAAGAATAGCGAGTGGGGCGCCACCCGCATCTGGCATGGCCGCGCGCCGCGAGACACTCTACCCGCGACGGCGCAGCCTTTCTTCCTCTTCTCTGTCTTCGCCAGCTTGGTGCCGCTATTCTCCCCTTTCTTCCTGGCTATCTTGGAGACCTACGGGATCCAGGCCATCCACCTGCATCCCAAATCCATCACCCTACTGGCGGTCTTCGCCTACGCCTGTGAGGCGTGGATCGGCATCAAGCCGTCGGTGGCGTACGTTCGCCACCTCTTCTCTCTCCGATCCTCCGGGCTGAACTAGAGTTCTGGCTACGTCTCCTTCATCGCCATCGCCGGGACGGAGGGTGACTTCATCGACTTGAAGTGGATGAAGAAAGTTGAAGACTTTCAGAGCCGCTAGTTCTTCGTCGACATCCTCGAAGAATCGGAGCTCTTCCTCTTCACCGGAGTGCCCCCCACCAAGCTCACCACCTGGGCCAGCGAGGCCCTTCCCGAGGAGGCCCTGAAGACGCTCCGCCCACGAATCCAAGATCTCCGGAAGGCCGGCGTCACGGGAACCATGGTCGGGGTGGAGTTCGTCACCCGACGCATCGCCCCCCTTCAGGACCACCGCAGGGAGATTTGGAGGCACAGGACTGGAGACGACCTCCGGCTTCACGTCAGCGAGCTCAATGCCGACGCTCGGGAGGAGGTAGTAAGAGCCTTCTTCTCTTCCGCCGCCGTCCCCGCCATCCCGCGCACTGCCCTGCTGATCTACAATTTGGGCGCTCGGGAGACCAGCCGTGTCACAGCGGGGATCTTGAAGTTCAACGCCTGGGGCCCACTCCTTGCTGACGGCGTCGTGCCCGGCCCTCTCTCGAGCGCACCGGCGGCCAGCTCGGAGCAGGACTCGGCAGCGAGGGGAGCGGGGCCTACGGCCTCTGGAGATCTTGACAACGACGACGCCAAATCTGGCGAGTGGCTTGCACGCCGAAGACGCTCTGAGAGTACCGTGGTGCTCTCAGACTCCTCCGACGATGAATCCGCCTTGCCGAACCAGCCCATCGGGGGAGACGCCGATGCGTCCTCCTCGCGAGACCTAGAGGAGGAGGAGCGCCAAGCCCGCTTGGAAGCAGAGCGCCGCTCCAAGTTCAACGATAAACGCGCCAGCCGGCAACCCGAGGCCGGAGCTCCCCACGGCAAGAAGCCGGCCGGCGAATCCTCCACGCCTCCACCACCACCCTCAGCCCTTCCAGGCAAGAGAGGATGGGTGGAGCGTGACGCCTCGTGAGTGCTCCTGCAAAAATCCTTAATCCTTGACTTACCTTTCCCCTAACCTCTTTCCCCGCCTTTCCTCCCTAGGGACGCCAAGGAGAAGAAGGAACAGAAGAAGAGGAGGAAGAAGAGGAAGACCAGCCAGACCACGCCGGGTCTTGATCCGGCGTCCACTGCCACACCGGCGATGCCGCCACGCGCCGCCGAAGAAGAAGAGGACCGCGCGTCCGCAGACGCACCGTCCGCCACGAGAGCTACCACAGCTCCCGGCACGGCCGAGCTCCCTAGCGCAGGGGGCACACCAGAGATCACAGGGGTAGCGCCTGCTGCCCCCACAACAGCCAGCACCACTAGCACCCCGGAGGCACCTCCGGCCACAACGGCCGCGCCGACCGGCACGAGGGCAGCCCCCGAGCCGAGTGGCGAAAAGGGGATGACTTCCACTGAGCCGGGGCCCTCCAGAGCCTCGTCGCCTCCCATGCCGGAGATATTGGGGAGGCCCGCGAGGATTGCTGCGGAGCCCCACGCCGACGACGCATGGTCAGGAGTGCTGGCGGCCATGACCGGCGCCCTCTGAAGCGAGGTCGCCAAGGCGCGCGCCGCTGACGAGGCGTGCCTCAATGAGGGCTGGGTCCTCCTGTACCAGGACACGGACAGATGCCACCTTCTGGACCAGCGCGCGGCCGAACGCCGCGAGCAGGCAAGGAAGGAGGCGGAGGAGATCCGCGCAAGCGCGGCCGAGGAGGCCAAAGAAGTCCTGGCGAACGCGAGGGAGTCAGCGAGGGGAATCCTGGCCAGGGCGCACCACGAGGCCATGGATATTGTCTCCGAGGCGCGCCAGAGGATTCCCTCCACCATCGGGCCTCCCAACCCAGCCTTGGCTAGAGAGGAGGCGAAGCGGGCGGCTCAGCACCTCTTGGACCAGGCCTGGACCAACGCCGACGGCCTCCTGGCCAACGCCCAGCAGAGGCTGGAAGAAGTCGAGGACTGCGAGGCCCTCCTTCACGCCCGCGAGGAGAGCGCTGATTCTCGCGCGGAAGGCTTGAGCCTACAAGAAGTTGGGCTCGCCGTTCGAGAAGCGGAGGCTTGCGAACGCGAGCAGGAGCTACGCCTCCGGGAGGAGCAGCTCCATGCCCTCGAAGACCGGCTCAACAGGGAGTGGGAGGCCCTCGAGAGCAGGAAGGAGATGGTCAACCAGGCCAACTCCGACCTGGCCCGGCACCAAGAGACGCTGAACCAGCGTGAGGTTTCCCTCCAGGAGAGGATGGACCGCATGCTGAACCAGCGACGGGTCAGCATGGAGCAGGAGTTCGAGCGGAGGCGCACTGAGAACCTCAAGGCATGCCACGCAGACATCCGCTCCAAAACCGATGCCGCCCTGGTGAGGTACAAGCAGGGGCGCAAAGCCCTGGAGCGCCAGGTCCGAGACCTAGAGGCTGACCTGAAGGGGGCGCACAAGGTGCGCCGAGGCGCAGAACGCGCCTTGGCAGAAGCCGATGCCACCATCAACTCGCTCCGGCGCGACGCGCAGAGGCTTGAGGAGGAGAACTCAGTGATGGTCCAGCAGATCGTGGAGATCTCCCGAGAGCTCCAGGAGGCCAGGGACTCTGAAGCTGAAGCACGCATGCTGCGCAGGCAGCGCGTGTAGATGTTCCGTGAGTTCTCAGCCCGCATCATGGAGGCGGCGCACCGCTTGGGCATCCACGGGCTGAACCTGCCCACCGTCCCCGAGGACGACGGGTCGATCATCCTCTTCTTCAGCCAACTGGCTGAACAGCTGGATGACGCATCGGCCAAAGTCCTGGAGCTCATCGATGCTGAGTGCCGGGAGCTCCTGGGACTTGCGGGGACGCGGATCTTCTCCAACCTCCAGCGCCTACGCCCCGACCTTGACCTGGAGGAAGTCCTGCAGAGGAGGGCGCCACCATCGCCCGGTACTCCCAATCATGCGGCGATAGCCAGGGCAGCCCAGCTGGACATCGCCCTGCGACGACTGCAGGCCATGTATGCTCGCCCAGGAATGTCCGCAGCCGCGGGCCAGGAGAGCTCCTCCAGCGGCGACACCTGAAGCTCCGGAGAGTCCGGCAGCGAAGGAGCCAAGGAAGCCGACGACGATGGAGCGACGGAGTCCAGCGGAGAGGCGTCCTCGAGGTCCAGCCAAGGCACCAGCGACGATGAGGACGTCGCAGAGGACGCCCAGTAAGCCCTTCCCCAGACCTCCTCCTGAAGAAATTGTACTAGCTGCACACTTGACGACCGTCAGACATTGCCCTGCTGGGCCCTTTTAAGTTGTAATCGCACTTAAGGCGTTTGTTCGCCAAGTTATCCTTATTTGCACCCTTGAGAATTTTTCCTCGCCCCGCCTTTGCGTGGGAAGCGTTCTACGTCGTTCGGGGGCCAGCCTCCGAGCGGGACAGCAACCTAATGCTTAGTATGCAGCTCGTGGTGCAAGGCTAGCGGGCGCAGGTGCTCTAGAGGTGACTGTGATGGCATAAAGGACTATCTCCCTGCAGCCCCCCTGGCGTCCAAACACAGCAAAGGTGATTCCAGGAGAAGAAACGTAAGGCTGTAGACAAGGACAACCGAAGATTGACAAATTCGCACGAATTGTGCGACCCTTGTGCGCTCACGCGCCTTCATTCGAGTGTCGCTCGAGAGGAGAGAGCACCATGGAACGTATGAGGTGACTGTAACGGGTCTCTTCCCTAGTCAGAGCTCAATCCGTTCTGGGTTTTGCGGGCCTGCTGTTTTACGGGTAAAGGCCCGAGCGTGGACACCGTGCTCTGGCTCTTTCTCGAAAGGCAGACGAGCGAAAGCTCATGTTCGTGCCAGGCCGCAATCCAGCCAAACTCGCCAGTTTGAATGAAGCCGAACGCCAACACTCCAATAGTTATGCAAACTAAAAAAGGTTAAGGACAAGCGAAGTTTGCCGTTACACTTTTATTCCTTGAAGAACTGAAGACCTCTTCTTCTTCAGCTGAGGGTGAGGGAGCGGAGCCCCCCGAGCCCCCAACTCGGTCTTCATGCACCAGGAAATGAGGCCATCAAGGGCGACGTACGCCTACGCACCCTCTGGCTCGGGTCCCAGGGATGCATAACTATCGAGGAAGCACTTGGAGAGATCCCTCCAGGATGAGATGGACCTCGGAGGCAACCCGGACAGCCACCGGCGAGGCTCTCCCTTTGTGGCCATCGGAAACCAGTTGGCCATGACACGCCCATCACCTCCAGCTACACGAACATCGGCCGCGTACCGCTGCAGGAACTCCACGGGATCGGAGGTCCCATTGTAACACGCCCTGACATCCGGCTTGAAGCGCGGCGGCCAGGCCGCACGGCGAAGGGGTCCGGAGAGTGCCGCGAAGCCCCCGAAGCCGAGGTCGCCGACCTCCGGCTCGCCGACCTGCCCAATGGCCTCCAGGCCATCGAGGACTTGAAGACGTGCCCGACAAAGGCTCGCGTAGATAGCACGAAGGCGAAGACGGTGATGACGAGCGTCACCCATGTCGAAGCGGATCTAGAAGAAAACACACCACAACACCCTACCTGGCGCGCCAAATGTCGATGGATTTCATGTCGCAAAAACACGGGGTACCACGCGACAGACCCAAAGATTCGAACGCAGGGGGCTGAACATGGGAGATCTTGGATCGCAACGAAACACGGTGACGGAAGCCTTGAGTCGTCGAACGCACAACGTACTACAGAGAGAGACGCCGAGCTTTACCCAGGTTCAGGGCCCTCGTGGTGAGGTAAAACCCCTACTTCCTGCCTTCTTGTATTACGACGCGATACCTCGCGAGGAGTACAAGGTCTTGGTTACAGAGCTCTAACTGGCCAGAGGTAGAAGAACCAACTTAGCCTAGCTAGGAGCCCGAAGATGAAGATCCGATCCCCTCTAAGGGGTGGCCTCTCCTCCTTTTATAGCGCCAAGGTCCTCCTTCCCCTTATCATCTTGGGGAAGGGGTTGCCACACACGGCCAAGGAGGGAGGACAGCTGTAGTCTTGATTCTTCTGTGGACGTAGTCTTCGTAGAGTAGTGGCACCGGTCCACCGGAGTGGGTGGAGGAAGCTGGCGTCTTCCTCTGGTGCCCTGCACCGTCCACGCTATTTTTAGGGGGGTGGCCAACAACCACTGTGCCACTTTATGCAGGCATGGCGAAAGTTGGTCTCCTCCCTGTCGGGGGTAGCACGGGCGGTAGGTGGTCTTCTGCCCTTATCTTCTTGCTCAGCACGGAAACGTGCCAAGCTGACGTGGACGTGGTCCCTCCCCTCACGAGAAACAACTCGTAAAGAGGCCTTCTTGTCCTTGGTAGTTTTCGCCGTCGTTCTCCTCATGAGGCGCCTCCTTATGAGGGTCTTCTCCGCTGGCTTCGGTCATCGTTCCACCACTGGGCCGAAGCTGGGCCGTTGAAGGAGCCCAGGAGTAGGTGGACCGGGATACCCCGGTATCCAGAACACCGACAATGGCCATCAACATATTGCTTGCCATCATCATGCGCCTATACCCTCCATGCCACACTCATGCAGAAGGTCCAGCTTTCAAATAAAATGGGAATTTGTATCAAATACTCAAAATCTGCTATAAATGTTTTAACATGAAATATTTATAACTTGTATATCAGAAATACCTTTTGGGCTTGACAATTTCTCCTGCTATTGGTTCTACTTTCATGGTTCTCAACCGAGACAGGAATCCATGAAAGGTGAATGATTCTCCTTGCATGGCATAGCCTATGACAATGTCTTTGTAGATTGGAGGAAGTTAACACAACACTGATCTATCGCAATTTTATTTGTTATCCAGTAAGCCTAGTCGGTGAGGCACCCATGAATCCTACGCATGGTTGGTTGCCATATGACTCTGTAAGCATGTGTTCTCTTCCATTTGATTGAAAGGAACTTGTCCATGTAATCACACTTCATAATTCTTACTTGTGATGCAAAGAGCGCCTCAAGTTCAACAGCCATCACATATGCGTTGGTGTTTGAAAAACACTCCTGCAATTCATACCCCATGGTACGAAGCATGGTGCTTTGGACTTCTATGGAAATGTCACAGTGATCACGATAATCACCATTATCATTCTTGATCGTGAATTCCCCTGATGCATCTCCTAATGGCTTTTGTATGATGTAGAGCAATTCATTGATATTGAGGGTATCCCTCAAGTGTTGTATAAATTGATAAACTTTGACCCTTCACTTTTAAGTTTTTCATCATGCATAAAAGAACTAAGATGGATGTGGGCTTTCATCTACAAAAATTTGCAAAGATATAAACTAAGTTGATAATATGAGCAGAAATTATAATGCGCTCCCACTTAGAACAACATCCCTAAAACTGTTCTAATGATTACACGGTCCCTATCCACTACACCGCCCCTTGCGGGTCCGTGATACGTCTCAAACGTATCTATAAATTTTTTATGCTCCATGCTGGTTTTTACACCATTTGCTTAGTGTTTTGTTACACTTCGTGGCATTTTATGCATTTTCCGAAACTAACCTATTAACAAGATGTCATAGTGCCAGTTCCCCGTTTTCTGCTGTTTTTGTGTTTCAGAAAAGTTACACATGAAATATTCTCAGAATTGGACGAAACAAAAGCCGAACGTCCCAATATGAAACGAAGCTTCTAGAAGACCTAAGAGGAGACGGAGACGAGCCAGAGGCTAGCCTCGCCACCAGGGGGCGCGGCCCAGCCCCTGGCCGCGCCGCCCTATGGTGAGGGCCACCTGGTCCACTTCTGACGCTACCCCTTTGCCTATAAAGACCCCCCGACGGGGAAAACCTAGGTACCCGATCAATTTTCCAAAAACACATCGCGATCTGCCGCCATCATCGACCCGACATCGGGAGGGTCCAGAAGCTCTTCCTGGCACCCTGCCGGAGAGGGGAATCGCCACCGGAGGTCTTCTTCATCGCCATGCTTGCCTCCAGCATGATGAGTGAGTAGTCTACCTTGGACTATGGGTCCATAGCAGTAGCTAGATTGTTGTATTCTCCACCATGTGCTTCATGTTTAGATCTCGTGAGCTGCCTTACATGATCGAGATCACCGTTATGTAATTCTACATGTTGTGTTTGTTGGGATCCGATGAATATTGGTGTTATGATTAAATTGATGTGCTGAATATTATCTTATATTATCTCTATGTTTTTTATGATCTTGCATGCTCTTCGTTGTTAGTAGCTATCTTGGCCAAGTAGATACTAGTGACTCCAAGAGGGGGTATTTATGTTCGATAGTTGGGTTCATGCCTCTATTTAATCTGGGGGAGTGACAGAAACCTCTAAGGTTGTAGATGTGTTGTTTCCACTAGGGAGAAAACAACATTCTTATGTCCAAGGACATATGCTTTGTTTACATTACACACTTTGCTTAATGCAGTTATCTGTTGTTCGCAACTTAATATTCACGGGGTCCTCGGATGATTCTCCGTGGGTGGATTATTAGTCATAGATGAAGTTGGATGGCGGTCTATGTATTTTGCTGTAATGCCCAGAGTAAATCTCATAGTGAACCTCTTGACATATGCACGTTATCTTTATTCTATCAATTGCCCAACTGTAATTTGTTTACCCAGCATGTTGTTATTTATCTTATGGAGAGACACCACTAGTGAACTATGGACCCCGGTCCAATTTCCTTTACATTGCTATCACCTGTTTACTTTACTCGCACTATTTACTTTCTCGCATACTACTATTGCTTTCCTCTCGATACGCTCATTCCTTTGTTTACAGCAAACCGGTGAGATTGACAACCTCATCGTAAGTTGGGAGCAAAGTTCTTAGTTGTGTTGTGTGCAGGTTCCGCGTTGCTACTAGTTGAAGACACGCTAACAAGTATCATTAACGGCGCCCTTGTTGGAGTGTCACTAGGCTAGAAAGCATCACCTTCTGGAGTTTGGCTTTTTCCTATTGGACGATTAAACCTTGGTTTCTTACTGAGGGAAAACTTGCTCCTGTGCTCATCACACCTTCTCTTGGGGTTCCCAACTGGTCGATTATTTACATCATCAACACCGTGCCGCCAACAAGTTTTCTGGCGCCGTTGCTGGGGAAAAAGAAGACTTCTGCAAGGGGAGTTTCGCACGCACATCCTTTACTTTATTTTAAGTTTTGCTTTACTTTATTTTTACTTGCATCATTTTTATCAAAAACACAAAAAATTAGTTTCCTTATAGTTGTTACTTTATTACTTTTAGTTCATTATATAGTTCCCTAAGTACGTTCTGGAGGACCTCTCAGTAGGTAGTGGTTCAATTATTGGGAAAAGTAATATTGAGGAGTTCTTTAATCATATTAGTATGAATAAAGATGTTGAGGAAAAGTCTTTGGCTGATCTTGCTCCTAGTTATGAAGTTGCTTCTGCTTATTTGGTTCACATGTTGGAAGCTAGGTTTGCTAGCCTTAATCCTTTTATGCAACACATGTTTCTTAAGCTTCATAATATTGAAGACCCTGAAAAGAAAACTTTTTTCTTGGAGACTTTGCGTAGAGAATTTAGAGATGTTGTCATTGAAGTTAGGAAAGTTTTTAAGCGTTTTAATAAACTGGGCTCGCATGTAGAGGTTGTTGGTACAACCAATGAATATTTTAAAGTACCAATACCTTGTAAACTTGCAGGAATTTATGATGCTTTGGAAAAGAATTTCAATTGGATTTGTCCTAAAAATCTTTTTGATGAAAGTAGTGTACCAAAGTGTGATCATAAAGGATCTTCAAAAACTCATTTGGACACAATTCTATTCATTGTTGAAAAGACTTTTGCAATTGATCTTAATGCTTCATTTGATATTACTTGATTCGCACTTTTTGCGCTTAGCTCAAAGGTGTTGAAGAAAATCACTCTTAGGAGATAACCCATTGTTTTACTTTCAGTTCTTTTTCTTTTATTTGAGTCTTGGAAGTTATTACTACTGTAATAACCTCTTCTTATCATTTTTGTTTCGTTTTTGTGCCAAGAGAAGCCTCTCATTTGAGTGAGGTAAGATTTGGGGAAGTTGGTGTCATGAAACAGATTTCGGTGCTGCACCATAAATATTTGTGAAAATTCTCTGAATATCTTTTTGACCTGAGATTTTTTGTGCTTATGCCCCAGGTTATATCCAAACTTTCATTAGTTTTACACTTTTTGATTTGAGCAACAGAAAACCCTCTAAAAAATCGACCTTTGTCAGCTGTTCTGTTTTGACAGTTTTCTGCCACTATTTGTGTTTGCCTCTCGATCGCTTCCTTTTTGAGTTCTTTTGATCACGGAACTTTTGGGGAAGTTTATACAGTAGTATATGCTTTATATGTGGTGGATTTGAGTTGAAACCTGAAGCAAAAAGGGGTTGATTCATTATTATGCTTACACTAATGCTGCTAATAGAATTGTGTTGAGTTTTGTATGAAGGAAGTTTTCAAGTGTAGGGTTTGGAGAATGATGAGATGAGTTGAAGAATGGAAAAATGCTCAAGCTTGGGGATGCCCATGCACCCCAAGAAATATCCAAGATGTACAAGCATCAAAGCTTGGGGATGCCCCCGAGGCACCCCTTCGTCATCGGCAAAAATTAGGTCACCTTTCAACACACTATATTTTTATTGCTTCATGCACTATGCATTTTTCTTGGAGCGTCAATTATTTTAGTTTTCAGTTTTGTTTAGTTTTGTTTGCTGCAATAAATGGTTGGACCCCAACAAATTCCTTTTGGAGAAGTTGCCTTGCTTTTCATTTGTCAAGAACACTCTGTTTTTCACTCTTATCGTTCAACAAGTGTTCTCTTTTTCTGCTACTGCGTTTAGCTTTTGTTTTTCACCTTGATTTTTGTTTAGATCTTGTTATTTCTTTGCATCAAGTCGTATTTTGACCTCTGGTCCATATTGGTATTCATCAAAGGAGTTATTTCAAAAAGGTTCAAATGGTGTTGGAAAAGAGAAAAAGTTTCATGCAAAAAAGTGGTACAAAATGGAGCTTGTGTAGACTGCGACTTAGGCTTTTGCATGTCGTGCTTGATATTGTTTTGATAGTATGCTTAGTGGTTTTGCTGTAGCATGACTTGTCTCAAATGACTGAGATTGCTTAATGAGCCTTTGAAAAATCATGCTTTGTTTTTATTATTTGGAAGCATTAATTTGGTTTTCTCCTTGATGCTTTATTTGGGTTGACTTGGTGCATGCTCACACATGTTTGAGTCATACAAAGTCGCCATAAGCCTCTATGATCATTTAGTTTTTGACTTTTGATGCCATCTTATGCTTCTTTTAATGTTGCTTTGTCGCTTTGCATGATTATGGCCGTTATTGCTCTCTTAGTTGGTCGCTCCCAGTCTTTTGCTATCCCTCATTTTGTACTGAGTATGAGCTCTGCTCGTGCATCCAAATCCTAAAAACCAAGTTATTCCAATGTGTCCACCATACATACCTATTAGCAATTTGCTATTCCAAAGTACATTTGACTTGCTTTTATCTATCCTTCAAATTAAACTCTTTTTGGTGTTATGCAAAAATTGGTCAATAAAGCTCTCACAAACCTGATGGCACACTTTACTTTTCTCGTTCTTAAAATTTTGACATTGTGGCTCTCTTATGTTGAGTTGTTATGCTTGCAAGTTGTAAGTTGGAAATTAGCCAAACCATGCCGTCATGGGGTAAGCTTTCAACATTGCACTTCTTATTTGAGTTGATATCGTGATCTTTTGTTTATGGATACTCGCGATGTGAAACAAGTTGGGAATCTTGTGGGATCATGGAGTTCTTATATGTGTTAGGGAAATGCCTGGGCCGCTAATCTAAGCCATGCATAATTCATGGTGGAAATTTACAGCATGCCTATAGTGAACATTCAACGATGCATCTCAAAATAAAAAGCTATACCAATGGTAAATAAAAGAGATGTCGAGGTGTTCATTGTCTGTTTGTCTTGTCATTTTGATGTGGGCTTGTTCCATGTCATCAGGCAGGAGGTATCCCGTTGGCGTTTCTCGATGATACACATATATTTACAATGACAAGAGCTTGCTTGAGACTCTAAGTCGAGTAGCATGAGGTTTGGGTATTCGTACTTCATGGGACACGAGGTTTTCAACTTATGATTTGTCAAGCATATGCTTCATAATTGTACTCGCATTAACTCTAACCATTCAAGATGCTTATGATGGGGGCAATGAGAGCTCAAAGCTATTAAGTACCATAATTTTTGAAGGTTTATAAAACTTGCAATCACTGCTTCCCTCTACGAAAGGCCTTTCTTTTACTTTTATGTTGAGTCACCACCTTCTACCTTGATGCACCGTCTAAGAGAGCATAGTTATCATTCTTAGTATAATGTGCATTGTCCCAAAGTTATTATTGATTGATTCATGATTTTTGTTTCACTTGTTCTTAAATTATTTGTATCTAGTCGCCCTTTTAAACTTGAAGGTGTCCTATGCATTTATGTTTTGCTATTCTATGAAGGACAAGCTGAAAACCATTTGTTATGTTTTTCCATATGATTTGAACACATGTTTGACTTTCATTGTTTCATTTTCATGATCTTTTATTTGTGTTCTTTTTCATGTTATAACATGGTTGCTAAGTTTCTTCTATCAAGATTATATCTTTCATGCCCATGTTTTAAGTTCTTTTGATCCCAGCACTCAATGCTTACATAGATGATCAAGATTGTGTAGGTGCATGTCACCTCAAAAATTATTCTTTGTTATCACTTACCTACTTGAGGACGAGCAGGAGTTAAGCTTGGGGATGCTTGATACGTCTCAAACATATCTATAATTTTTGATGCTCCATGCTTGTTTCTACACCATTTGCTTAGTATTTTGTTACACTTCGTGGCATTTTTATGCATTTTCTGGAACTAACCTATTAACAAGATGCCACAGTGCCAGTTCCCTATTTTCTGCTATTTTTGTGTTTCAGAAAAGTTATACAGGAAATATTCTCGGAATTGGACGAAACAAAAGCCAAATGTCCCAATATTAAATGAAGCTTCTAGAAGACCGAAGAGAAGACGGAGACGAGCCAGAGGCTGGCCTCACCACCACGGGGCGCAGCCCAGCCCCTGGCCGCGCCGCCCTGTGGTGAGGGCCACCTGGTCCACTTCTGACGCTTCCCCTTCACCTATAAAGACCCCCCAAGATCGGGAGGGTCCAGAAACTCTTCCCGGCACCCTGCTGGAGAGGGGAATCGCCACCGGAGGTCTTCTTCATCGCCATGCTTGCCTCCGGCATGATGAGTGAGTAGTCTAACTTGGACTATGGATCCATAGCAGTAGCTAGATGGTTGTCTTCTCCACCATGTGCTTCATGTTTAGATCTCGTGAGCTGCCTTACATGATCGAGATCACCATTATGTAATTCTACATGTTGTGTTTGTTGGAATCCGATGAATATTGGTGTTATGATTAAGTTGATGTGCTGAATATTATCTTATGTTATCTCTATGTTGTTTATGATCTTGCATGCTCTCTGTTGTTAGTAGCTATCTTGGCCAAGTAGATACTAGTGACTCTAAGAGGGGGTATTTATGCTCGTTAGTTGGGTTCATGCCTCTATTTAATCTGGGGGAGTGACAGAAACCTCTAAGGTTGTAGATGTGTTGTTGCCACTAGGGAGAAAACAACATTCTTATGTTCTAGGACATATGCTTTGTTTACATTACACACTTTGCTTAATGCAGTTATCTATTGTTCGCAACTTAATATTCACGGGGTCCTCGGATGATTCCCCGTGGGTGGATTATTAGTCATAGATGCAGTTGGATGGCGGTCTATGTATTTTGTTGTAATGCCCAGAGTAAATCTCATAGTGAACCTCTTGACATATGCACGTTATGTTTATTCTATCAATTGCCCAATTGTAATTTGTTTACCCAGCATGTTGTTATTTATCTTATGGAGAGACACCACTAGTGAACTATGAACCCCGGTCCAATTTCCTTTACATTGTTTTCACCTATTTACTTTACTCGCACTGTTTATATTCTCGCATAATACTATTGCTTTCCACTCGATACGCTCATTCCTTTGTTTACAACAAACCGGTGAGATTGACAACCTTATCGTAAGTTGGGAGCAAAGTTCTTGGTTGTGTTGTGTGCAGGTTCCGTGTTGCTACTAGTTGAAGACGCGCTAACAAGTATCGTTAACGGCGCCCTTGCTGGAGTGTCACTAGGCTAGCAAGCATCACCTTCTGGAGTTTGGCTTTTTCCTATTGGACGATTAAACCTTGGTTTCTTACTGAG
Organism: Dactylis glomerata; assembly: GCA_007115705.1. Classification (NCBI taxonomy): domain Eukaryota; kingdom Viridiplantae; phylum Streptophyta; class Magnoliopsida; order Poales; family Poaceae; genus Dactylis; species Dactylis glomerata. Next base: position 2,314,530 of record QXEO01000406.1, on the reverse strand, counting down.
GGGAAACTTGCTGCTGTACTCATAACACCTTCTCTTGGGGTTCCCAACTGGTTGGTTGTTTACATCATCAACACCGCGCCATCAGTCCGCAACTTTACATGTTCATACTTAACAACTAATAATGTACAAAGGTTTCAAGATCCTCATTGGTCCATTGAGGATTCATATTCAAATTTAAATTCAAACTAACTAATCTTTTGATCATTGGTACTACTAAGCTAAGTACCATCAGAGTTCCACGACTTTATTTAGGTAAGTCTATGTTGAGAATCTCATCTACTCTATCCTATGTCTACGCTTCTTCATCGCTATCCTCAATGTTCACTCCATATTCTATTATGTAATCTATGCATTCTATTCCTCCTGAAAGATCTAGCTCCTCGTAGTATACCTCATCGTCCTCCTATTGGTTAGCTTTGGTCGCCTCGGTATTGTACAGTTCAAAGTCTAGAAAGGAATGAGAAGATAGATTGAGTACAAATATACTCAGCAAGTTCTAAACAGTGATGTGTGTTGTGTAACCATAGATTTGTATCTAAGGTTTGGTTTTCGAAAATAGTTTGTTTAGAAAAGGTAAGTTTTAGAGTTTTATTAAAATCTAGATTCATCAGTCTTCACGGGTTGTTAGAAATTATGTTTAGTTTCTTTCCTCGCTGCATTCACAATCCTTTCCCAGGATAGGGAGTAACATGTCACATTTTTAAACTTTCGAGAGGTGCGGTACTTTTTGACAAATGTCCTTGTCCTTGTTGCCCTAGTCACACTTCCTTTGGTGTGAGGCCTATTACCAAGTTTCTCCAAGTCATGTCGAGCACTACCTAACTCCGTAATCTACCCTTTTGCGCCGCGTGTCAGTTCCTGGATGAGCCCCGATCTATTTTCGTTTTAATTTCTCAAAATATGTTCAAAACTTGTAAATTTCATATCTTTAGTTCTACTGATCCAAATTTAGCAAATTTTATGTCCCTGGAATCAGAAAAATGTGTAGAACCTATTTCCAGCATCAAATATTACATTTTCATCCGTTTTATACAGTGAACTACTGCAAGCTTTAATTATGTGTTTATGCTATTAAAAATAGTTCTAAAATTTATTTTACAGTAAATTCTTTTGCTTTTGGTCTATTTGGAACCTCCCAGTACTGTAGCATGGCCAAAATATTTTTAGTGACTTTTATATTACTTTTGTAGCTTTAGTTTGTTTATTTATTCTTTTTGTGAGTTGAAAACAAATTGATCTTTATAAAAGAGCTCTAAAATTTTCGACATGCCATCATGCATGCTAGATTTTATGCTTAAGTCTTTGTCTAGCTTACCTAGCTTGCATCTCCTAGTACAAGTGTTGCTGCTATAGGACTAGTTTTACACTTGTTGTGGGAAGGGTTATCACATGTTTTTGGCTAACTGTTGGAAATCAAGTTTTTTGGAAAACTAAGAAAATAACTAAGTTAATGAACCACCTGGGTGGATGTGGCTTTGTTTGGGTTATGTTGAGTGGTTCCCTGGGGTCATGTCATCGAACCTCTGAACCACCAGGTGTATCTCACTTGTGGACGGCCACCAAGGAGCAAAGAGATTGGAGACGTTCAAGTCATGAAGCTTCCAGTGTAACCACAAGACATATGGGCTCTGTCTTGGTCAAATAAGCTGCAAGAACTCAAGCCAGGCGGACAGAGGGTGGTAGATGTTGATAGGTTGGAACGCGTCCCTTTGGTCTGAGGGAATGCTTCTGAAAGACCTCGTCTTAGTTTTCACTTGGCCATTTGAGGCAAAATCAGTCTCATGGCAAAATGAGTTAACTAAGCCTTGTGGGAAAAGTGCACCTCCTCTGCAGAGTGTTTAGAACTAAGTACTTAGCCGTGTCCCCGGTTACGGACAATTTTGAGTGACATGATGTTGAAGCTATTCAAGAATCTCCTCACCCCAATTTCTCTAAGTTAAAACTTGATGGGTAAACTTGGGTAGAAAAGGTGCTTTTTATTAAAAAAATTGCTAAGGAAAAACTTGAGTCTTTACAATGTTAGGAAAAAGCTTGCTTTTGCAAAGTCAAACTCCACCTGGCCAAATAGCATATAAGTGTAGGTGCCTTTGAGTCCACCAAAGTGACATCTTGCCAATACATTCAAAGTATTGACCCTCCGTGGCTGCAACATATCATGTTGCAAGTGGCTACTATGAAGATTGAGGATTGTTGCGCTTCGGTCACGAGTCTTCGTCCAACACGTTTGCCTGCGGAGCTTTGAAGAAAAGAAGACTTGTAGTTCATTTACTTAGTCATTTTCTAGAGTTGTAATAAGTTTGTGGCTTTTTGCCTTATCGAATTGTAAAAGAACTATGTCATTTGTGGTTCAAGCGTTGTAATAAAGACCTTTGTATTCTTGGTATTTCATCTTGTAACTGTGTGTGCTAGCAATCGATCCGGGACTAGCACAAATAAAGCACAGGTACGCTCTAGATGGTATCAGAGCAAAGTATTGCCCTTAGGTTCGTGACCCTAGGATTGGACAAAAACCCTTAGGAAAAATTTAGGAGTTGTTCTTGTTTCTCTTTGTTGCTAACACTTAGAAATAGTTTTGACTTCTAAGTTAGAAATCTCTTTAACTCTTGTTCAGCATTTTTGTTAAGTTTTTCTCTTTTGACTTACTAACTTGTCATGTTCCAACGTAAAGATGTCACCCTTCCGCATCACCAAGCCTGACAGTTTCAAGAACTACAGCTTCGGAAAGCGCCTCATCGACATCGTCACTGCCTTGTCCCTGCCTACCCCATTCATCCATGGGAGCGAGATGGCCAAGTTTCAAAAGAAGGGTGTCTGGGTCATCCACATCACGCAGCCAGGACGCGAGACAGAGCCGAAGACTGAAAAGATCGAGTTCAAGACCTTCCACACCAACAAGAAAATGGGCGCCCATCTCCTCATGCAAGAACTGATAGCGCGTCTCTGCGGATGTCACTTCTTTGAGCTCCAGAACCACTACTCCTACCCCTACGGCCGACACGACGAGGAGGGCTTGGCCATCGTGCTACCTGATAGTGAGCAAGACCCCATGCGCATTCACCTCACCGAGTTAGAGTATCTCATCAGGGACGTCGACATTGAGAGGTACAATTAGTTGTTTAACAACGATGAGTTACGTGCCCAGCTTGCCGAGAAGGACAAGCAACACCTAGAGCAGGAACAGAGGATCAAGGAGATGGAGGCAAAGTTTGAGACTCAAGAGAAGCAGCAGAAGAGCCAAGAGAAGAGGATCCAAGCCAGGAACAAAGAAGTTAGAGAGCTGAAGCAGAAGTTAGAGTGAAACGACTTCGAGCTTGAAGCGGACCACGACTTGATCGAGAAGCTGCGCGCCGACAAGAGGGAGCTTCAAGAGAAGGTCGACATCCTAACTGAAGAGCTGCAGGACTACAAGAGGCTACTCAAGGAGAATGGCTTCGATGTTGAGGAGGAAGTCTTCATGGAAGAGTAGAGTAGTTAGATAGACTACCCCACTTTATCCTTGAGTTGCGTTTATGCCCGTGACCGCTTGTGGTATGGCATTAGACATTGTATCCCTTTAGACTTAAACGTTTGCGTACCTTCAAACTATTTGTGATTTGTTTATTGCATGCTTGGTTAAAGTTTTCTCCTATGCTTGTGTGTGTTGTGTTTGTGTTCTTTTGAGGATTGTTTATGCATGTGGGTAGGAAACTTTATTCCTTTAGACTATCTCTAAGTCTAACCTCACATATTTTCCAAACCCAACAGATGCCTCCTCGTTGCGCTCCTGAGGAACAGATGTAGCAGATGATGGAAGCCCGGGCTCAACTCATGCAAGTCTTGACTCAGTTTTTGGCCAACGCTAACAACAATAACAACAACAACAACCCTCCACCACCACCACCACCTCCCCCTCAGGTTGACATGCTTGCAAGGTTTCTAAGGCTTCGTCCTGCCAAGTTTTCTCGTGCTGCTGAACCACTGGAGGCCATGGATTGGCTCCGTTCCATCAACAAAGACTTGGTGACAACTGGTTGCACTGACGCTAAAAAGGTCAGGTTTGCAGCTCATCTGTTGGAAGGACCAGCAGCAAGCTGGTGGGATACTTACCAGATCACTCATCCCATTGAAGGAGTGACATGGGACTCATTCCAGGAAGGATTTCAGGCTGCACACATTTCCTCTGGTGTGATGGACCTGAAGAAGAAGGAGTTCCGTGATCTCAGACAAAAATATCGCAGTGTGTCCGAGTACATTGATGAGTTCACCAATCTGTCATGCTATGCACCGGATGACATTGACACCAATGCAAAAAGGAAGGAGAAGTTCCTAGAAGGCCTCAACGATGAATTGTCAATTCCTCTGTCTGTTGCCTACACTCCTACTTTTCAGTCTCTGCTTGACCAAGCTATAACTCTCGAGAGCAAGATGAAGCAGTCTGAAAACATAAAGAGGAAGCATCATGTTAGCAAGTACCAAGAGCCTGTGCACAAGCGAAGCTATCATAGTGACCATGGAAGCTCTGGATTCCATAGGAATGGAGGAAACCACCACAACCACAATGGTGGAAATGGGCACCAGCATCACAAGGGAAATGGCCACCACCATAATGGCCACAGGAATCACAACAATCATAACTCCACCAGGACAAATGGTCATAACAATGGCAACAACAATGGCAGAAACAACAATGTTCCCGAGAAGAGGGATATTAGTCAGGTGGAATGCCTTACGTGCCACAAGACAGAGATGTCGAGTTGATAGTAAATGCCGGTTGTAGAGACCTAGTCCTGGAAATTGGAAAACATAAGTTTTTGGCTAACCTCATTGTCCTAGACTCACAAGGACTAGATGTCATCCTAGGCATGGATTGGATGACCGCATTTGAGGGAGTCATAGATTGTGCAAACAAAACCATCACCCTTACCACCCCTGAAAAGAAACGCATACATTTCAAGTCAACCTTCGAGCTTAAAGGGTCCAAGGTTAACTCTCTTAAGGGGGTTAGCATGGATGAAGTGCCAGTTGTAAAAGAGTACCCCGATATGTTTCCAGAAGAGTTACCAGGAATGCCACTAGACAGAGATGTCGAGTTCATCATCGACTTGCTGCCTGGAACAGGAGCTATAGCACAAAGTCCATACAAGATGGACATAGAAGAACTAAATGAGTTAAAGAAACAGCTCAAGGAGCAGCTGGACAAGGGTTTTATCCAACAAAGTTCATCATCATGGGGAGCCCCTGTTTTGTTTGTGGAGAAGAAAGACTCTAGCAAGAGATTGGTTGTGGACTACCGTTCGCTGAACGAAGTGACAATCAAGAACAAGTACCCATTGCCCAACATCAACGACCTGTTCGACCAGTTGAAAGGAGCAAAAGTGTTCTCTAAAATTGATCTCCGATCAGGATATTTCCAGCTAAAGATACCCAAGACAACTTTTACCACTAGATATGGTCTATATGAGTATACCGTAATGTCTTTTGTGCTAACAAATGCCCCGGCGTACTTCATGACCATGATGAACAAGGTGTTCATGGAATACTTGGATAAATTCGTAGTGGTGTTCATTGATGACATCCTGATTTACTCCAAGGATGATAAAGAACATGAGCAGCACTTACGCTTAATCATGGAAAAGCTCAAGGAGCATAAGCTGTATGCAAAATTCAGCAAGTGCGAATTCTGGCTGAACAAGGTAGGATTTCTTGGTCACATAGTTTCCGCTGAAGGAGTCGCAGTGGATCCAAGCAAGGTAGCATCTATTACCGAATGGGAGTCACCCAAAAATGCGGGAGACATCTGGAGTTTCTTAGGCCTTGCTGGATACTATCGGAGATTCATTGAAAATTTCTCCAAGATAGCAAAGCCGATGACTGAACTATTGAAGAAAGACAAGAAATTTAAAAGAACCGACTCATGTGAAACTAGTTTTCAAGAACTAAAGAAACGGCTAGTAAGTGCGCCAGTTCTATGCCTGCCAGATATACAGAAGGATTTCCAAGTTTACTGCGACGCTTCTCGCCAAGGACTTGGTAGTGTTCTAATGCAGAATGGAAAGGTGGTGAGTTATGCCTCGCGCCAGCTGAAGCATCACGAGAGAAATTACCCCACCCATGACTTAGAGCTAGCATCTGTTGTTCATGCTCTGAAGGTGTGGAGACATTATTTGATGGGAAAGTATTGTGATGTGTTTACCGATCACAAGAGCTTGAAGTATATATTCACTCAGAAGGAACTAAACATGAGACAAAGAAGATGGTTGGAACTCAAAAAGATTATGATATGAGCTTGCAATACCATCCAGGAAAGGCTAATGTTGTAGCAGATGCCTTGAGTCATAAAAGCTATGTGAATGGGCTTACAGCCAGAGAGTTGCCTCAAGATTTGTGTGAACAGTTCAAAGAGCTCAGATTAGAAATTATGCCAGAAGGGTTTTTGGCATCTCTTGAAGTTCAACCTACACTGATGGACAAGATCAAGGAAGCTCAGAAGCTAGATAAGGAGATAGAAGAAATAAAGAGTAATATAAGTAAAGGGAAGGCAAAGGGATTTCACGAAGATGACCAAGGAATTGTATGGTTCGAGAAGCGTGTTTGTGTGCCACAGGACCCTGAACTCAGGAAGTTGATTCTGCAGGAAGCACATGATTCACCCTATTCCATTCATCCTGGAAACACCAAGATGTATATGGACTTAAAGGATAGGTTTTGGTGGAGCAATATGAAAAGGGATGTCGCCGGATACATTGCCTTATGTGATGTATGCAATAGAGTCAAGGCAGAGCATCAGAAACCAGCAGGTTTATTACGGCCATTGCCTATACCCGAATGGAAGTGGGATAATGTTGGCATGGACTTTATCACAGGTTTACCAAGGACTAAGTATGGATATGACTCCATCTGGGTTGTAGTTGACCGTTTAACCAAAGTGGCTCACTTTATCCCCGTGAAGACCACTTATACTAGTGCCCGACTAGCCAAGATATATATGAACCGAATAGTGTGTTTACATGGAGTTCCTAAGAGCATTGTGTCTGATAGAGGTACTCAATTCACCTCTCACTTTTGGCGCCAACTCCATGAATCCTTGGGCACGAAACTAGAGTTCGGCACAGCATTGCATCCTCAGACTGATGGGCAAACAGAAAGAGTGAACCAAATTCTAGAAGACATGTTAAGAGCTTGTGGCTTGGACTATGGGTCTAGCTGGGATGATAATTTGCCATATGCAGAGTTTTCTTACAATAATAGCCATCAAGCTAGTATTGAGATGGCACCATTTGAAGCCCTATATGGAAGAAAGTACACTACGCCATTGCTTTGGAATGGTGTTGGAGAACGAAGTCTTTTCAGGCCAGACATAATAAGAGATGCCGAGGAAAAGGTTTGTTTGATCAGGGATAGGCTCAAAATAGCTCAATCCAGGCAAAAGAGCTACGCTGATTCAAAGCGTAGAGAGGTAACCTATGAGGTGGGTGATAGAGCATACCTTCGAGTATCACCACTTCGTGGCGTGAAAAGATTTGGAGTCAAGGGAAAACTAGCACCTCGCTTTGTAGGGCCATTCAAGGTTTTGGCTCGCAAAGGGGAAGTAGCATATGAGCTAGAACTGCCAGAATCCTTGTCTGCAGTGCACAATGTATTCCATGTAAGTCAATTGAAGAAGTACCATCCAGAGATGGCAGATACCCCACTAAGAGACACAATACCATTGGAAGAGGTTCAGTTGGAAAGTGATCTCACATATGAAGAGAAGCCCATCAAAATCTTGGAGACATCAGAAAGAGTTACTCGAACCAAGACTATCAAATTTTGCAAAGTTCAGTGGAGTCACCATACTAAAGAAGAAGCAACTTGGGAACGAGAAGATGAACTTTGAGAAGACCATCCGCACCTATTTTCTAGCCAACCCGAATCTTGAGGGCGAGATTCATCTTAAGGGGGTTAGACTTGTAACATCCCAATTTTTAGGAAAGATTTAAAAATCTTACACATGAAATCATACATCATCTCAAGCATTCATTCATCCTTGCAATGACTTCATTTTTGGAAAACCATGTGCCTTTCATCAAATCTTTCTCTGTAAGTTCAAATGACAGGAAATTTTATCTCTTGCAAAGTTCAAAATTTGTTTGAATCAAATAGAGTTTTATTTGCAAAGGTTTTCAAATAAAAACAGAAAAAGAAAAGGGAAAAGAATTAGAAAAATAGAAAGAGGGCCACCGGCAGTACTTCGTCCTGGTTCCGAAAACGTCCCACGGCCCAATTCCCCTCCTCCTGCCGCTGACAAGGTGACCCCACATATCATCCCTCCCAGTGAGTTTGAGATGAACACGGCGAGCTCCTGGAAAATCTTCGCTGATTCCTCTCCATTTCAGTACGATTTCTTACCCCTCGTCCATGCCAAAGCGCCCATATAAACCCCCTCCGTCCGCACTCGTTTCCCCCCCCCCCCAAAACCCTAGCCAATCGCTGCCAGGCTGCTCGATCTTGAAGCCGTCGCGCTGCCACTATCAAGCGAGTTCATCGCTGGCGCTTGGTAAACCTCGACCCTCCCCTGGATCTTCTTCTGCACCTCCTCTTCCTTCCCAGTCACGCGCACCCCTCTAACATTTTTTCATCTTCGTTTGAGCACCAGAACGATGAGAGCGTCCGCGACTGGATCTTGCTGTCCGCCAGACGGGACTCCGACGAGCGATTGCCGAAGCCCCAGTGCACCTCGACCCATCAGAATCTGACACTAGATTCGCCTCACCATCCTGAACACCTGGGTAAGGTCGCCGTTTCCTAGATCTCACTGCTTCTCCGCTGCTCGTCGATGCTCTGTGCTTGCCGACGCATCGGCTAACTTCAGTCACCTCCCATCGTCGTTATAGGAAGCGAGAACCCCCGTGCTGCACACCATCGTCATCACCTGCTCGAGCTGAACACCGTCGTGACCTTCGTCACCACCATAGATCGCCGGAACCCCCTCGCCACGAAGATCCAGTGCCGCTAGGACCTCACCGTCGATGTTTTCCCGGTGAGCCCCTCCCTCTTTCTCTTCCGCTGTTTGATCTCAATCCGAGGGGCTAGATTAGATCACTTACTGAGTCAGTACGATCAGATCTAGGCCGCACGATCTTCTTTTAATCCAACGGTGCCTGTTCTGGATCCGGCCGAAGCGGTACCGACCAATAGGGTTGCGTCGCGTGTCAGTTCCTGGATGAGCCCCGACCTATTTTCATTTTAATTTTTCAGAATATGTTTAAAACTTGTAAATTTCATATCTTTAGTTCTACTGATCCAAATTTAGCAAATTTTATGTCCCTGGAATCAAAAAATTGTGTAGAACCTATTTCCAGCATCAAATATTACTTTTGCATCCGTTTTATACAGTGAACTACTGCAAGCTTTAATTATGTGTTTATGCTATTAAAAATAGTAGCAAAATTTATTTTATAGTAAATTCTTTTGCTTTTGGTCTATTTGGAACCTCCCAGTGCTGTAGCATGGCCAGAATATTTTTAGTGACTTTTATATTACTTTTGTAGCTTTAGTTTGTTTATTTGTTCTTTTTGTGAGTTGAAAACAAATTGAGCTTTATAAAAGAACTCTAAAATTTTGGACATGCCATCATGCATGTAGTCAATAGCTAGAGAAATTGTTAAGTGTCCTTGAGGTGTTTAAACCACATTTGCATGCATGCCATTGCTTTCATGAGTGTTTTGTGATTGATATGTGCTTATGGTGCTATATTTTATGTGTAGATTGTGCTGAGTGCAACGAGTGCCTTTGTGACGAGTGCACCAACTCTTCTCCTCATCAAGGCAAGTGTCACCATGTTTCCTTGTCCTTACTAAATTTTTGCCACTTGTAGCTTTTCTAGTAGAAGATGCATGTGTAGGTGTTTTTATGAATTCTTGTCTTAGCTTGCTAGATTTTATGCTTAAGTCTTTGTCTAGCTTGCCTAGCTTGCATCTCCTAGTAGAAGTGCTGCTGCTATATGACTTGTTTTACACTTGTGGGAAGGGTTATCACATGTTTTTGACTAAGTGTTGGAAATCAAGTTTTTTGGAAAACTAAGAAAACAACTAAGTTAATGAACCACCTGGGTGGATGTGGCTTTGTTTGGGTTATGTTGAGTGGTTCCCTGGGGTCATGTCATCGAACCTCTGAACCAGCAGGTGTATCTCACTTGTGGACGGCCACCCAGGAGCAAAGAGATTGAGGACGTTCAAGTCATGAAGCTTCTAGTGCAACCACAAGACATATGGGCTCTGTCTTGGTCAAATAAGCTGCAAGAACTCAAGCCAGGCGGACAGAGGGTGGTAGATGTTGATAGGTTGGAACGCGTCCGTTTGGTCAGAGGGAATGCTTCTGAAAGACCTCGTCTTAGTTTTCACTTGGCCATTTGAGGCAAAATGAGTCTCATGGCAAAATGGGTTAACTAAGCCTTGTGGGAAAAGTGCACCACCTCTGCAGAGTGTTTAGAACTAAGTACTTAGTCGTGTCCGCAGTTACGGACAATTTTGAGTGACGTGATGTTGAAGCTGTTCAAGAATCTCCTCACCCCAATTTCTCTAAGTTAAAACTTGATGGGTAAACTTGGGTAGAAAAGGTGCTTCTTATTAAAAAAATTGCTAAGGAAAAACTTGAGTCTTTACAAAGTTAGGAAAAAGCTTGCTTTGGCAAACTCAAACTCCACCTGGCCAAATAGCATATAAGTGTAGGTGCCTTTGAGTCCACCAAAGTGACATCTTGCCAATACATTCAAAGTATTGACCCTCCGTGGCTGCAACGTATCATGTTGCAGGTGGCTACTATGAAGATTGAGGATTTTTGTGCTTCGGTCACGAGTCTTCATCCAACATGTCTGCTTGCGGAGCTTTGAAGAAAAGAAGACTTGTAGTTCATTTACTTAGTCATTTTCTAGAGTTGTAATAAGTTTGTGGCTTTGTGCCTTATCGAGTTGTAAAAGAACTATGTCATTTGTGGATCAAGCGTTGTAATAAAGACCTTTGTATTCTTGGTATTTCATCTTGTAACTGTGTGTGCTAGCAGTCGATCTGGGAGTAGCACAAATAAAGCACATGTACGCTACATCATCAAGGCTCAATTGACTTTTGTTTAGTCATATGCATGCTTGAGCATGTGCCAAGTCGATTCAAATGAAACATTCAGAGGAGGATACCACAATGTCATACCGTTTTATGAATACAACAATGCAAGCAAACATCTATATGACATGCTAAAAACTATTACTAAATTGGAACTAATCATATGATAGAAGGAACTACTAAGCATCCATTAAATAACATACACCTTACAAGAACAAACTAAGCATGTCCACATAAATGAGTATATGTACAAAAATGAAAACAAATAGAGTTCATACCAGCCTCTCACCACATCTCGAATTGTCGTAGATCGTCATTATTGCCTTTCACTTGTGTGGCTTGAATAATATGAAGTCATAACCAAGCTCCAATGGAGTCACGGGACTACTGAACTCAGCAGCAAACTTTACAAAATCGGAAAAGAACAACAAATATTTTTGGATTTTCGAAATTTTAAAACAAGTACAGAAGGAAACAGCAGACAAAGCAAAATATTTTTGGATTTTTGAATACCAAACCGAAACTAGAAGGTAAAGCAAACCAATACTAGAATACTAAAGAAACAAACAAAGAGAAATAACAGAAATATTTTTGGTCTTTTTGTGTTTTGGAAAGTAGAAACAAAACAAGAACAACAAAGAAAAAGAAAGCAAACTAAACATGGATATACAAAGTTCTGACAGAATATGATGTATAGATGAGTGAGATGTCAGTGTACCTCCCACCAAGCTTAGGCTTTTGGCCTAAGTGGAGATCAATCCCAACACGAGTAATCGCTCCAGGCTGGTGGGTCATCATTAGCATGATCGTAATCAGGCTCTCATGAAGATGAAGCAGAAGGCCCATAATCATAATAAGGCTGTTGGTATGGAAACTCCGCAGTGTTGGAGAGTTGGACGAAATTATCTTCGGCCCCCTCTCCATCATCTTCCACGCGCTGAGAGTACTCCTCCATGTACGTGTCAAACTCATCCTCCATGAGTGACCACCTTTCCCTGGCATCAAGGTTAAACAAAAGAGGCGCAGGTGATTGTTGTTCCGCTGGTGTGTAGTTGACACCAGGAAACTTTTAGTAAAACCCCAAGAGCAAGGTTATCATGAGCACAGCAGCAAGTTTCCCTCAGTTGTGAAACCAAGGTTTATCGAACCAGTAGGAGAAAGAACCACACTTCTGAAGGTTGATGCCCGCTAGCTTTGCGACACTCCGAACAATGGCACCAGGATACTTGTCAGCGTATAGCTTTTCACTAGCAGCAACATGGGACCTGCACACAACACAACCAAGTACTTTGCCCCAACTTACGATGAGGTTGTCAATCTCACCGATTTGCTGTAAACAAAGGATTAAGCGTATCGAGTGGTAAAAGGTCGTAGTTTGCAAGAATGTAAATAAAGCAAGTAAAAGTAAAACGGTAGTAGCAATGTAAAGGAATTTAGACTGGGGTCCACAGTTCACTAGTGGTGTCTCTCCATAAGATAAATAACAACATGCTGGGTAAACAAATTATAGTTGGGAAATTGATAGAATAAAGCTAGCATACATATGTCATGAGGATCACTATGAGATTCACTCATGGCATTACGACAAAATACATAGACCGTAATCCAACTGCATATATGACTAATAATCCACCCTCCGGATGTCATCCGAGCAACTGCTGGGTATTAAGTTGCGAACAATAGATAACTGCATTAAATAAAGTGCGTAATGTAAACAATGCAAATGTCCTTGGACACAAGAATGTTGTTTTCTCCCTAGTGGCAACAACACATCTACAACCTTAGAGGTTTCTGTCACTCCCCCAGATTACTAGAGGCATGAACCCACTATCGAGCATAAATACCCCCTCTTGGAGTCACTAGCATCTACTCGGCCAAGATATCTACTAGCAACGGAGAGCATGCAAGATCATAAACAACATAGAGATCAACAACATGTAGAATTACACAAAGATGATCTTGATCATGATAGGCAGCTCACAAGATCTAAGCATGAAGCACATGGTGGAGAAGACGACCATCTAGCTACTGCTATGGACCCGTAGTCCAAGGTAGACTACTCACACATCACTCCGGAGACGACCATGGTGGTGAAGAAGGCCTCCGGCGGTGATTCCCCTCTTCGGCAGGGTGCCGAGAAGAGCTTCCGGACCCTCCCGATCTCGCATCGATGACGGCGGCGGCTTGCAGTATGTTTTGAGGAAAATTGATCGGGTCCTTAGGTTTTTCCCGTCGAGGGGAATATATAAGCGGAAGGGCGGTGTTAGGAGGTGGACTAGGGCAGCTCACCCCCAGGTGGCGCGGGCCTGGGCCTGGCCGCGCCGCCCTAGGGTGTGGCCAGGCTCTGGCCCCCCTCCGTCTCATCTTCAGACTTTGACTCGTGTATGGAAAAATAGGAGGTTCGGCTTTCGTTTTGTCCAATTCCGAGAATATTTCCTGTGTAGCTTTTCTGAAACACAAAAACAGCAGAAAATAGGGAATTGGCACTGTGGCATCTCATTAGTAGGTTAGTTCTGGAAAATGCATAAAAACGCCACAAAGTGTAACAAAACAAAAAGCAAATGGTGTATAAACAAGCATGGAGCATAAAAAATTATAGATACATTTGAAATGTATCAAGCATCCCCAAGCTTAACTCCTGCTCGTCCTCGAGTTGGTAAGTGATAACAAAACAATAATTTTTGAGGTGACATGCACCATCACAATATTGATCAACGAGGTAAAGCATTGAGTGCTGAGATCAAAGTACTTAAAACATGGGCATAAGAGACATAATCTTGACGATAAAACTTAGCAACCATGTTATAACATGAAAAGTAACACAAACGAAAGATCATGAGTAATGAAACATTGAAATTCAAGTGTGTGTTCAAATCATATAGAAAAAGATAGCAAAGTGGTTTTCAGCTTGTCCTTCATGGAATAGCAAAATATAAATGCATAGGACACCTTCAAGTTTAAGAGGGCGACTAGAAACAAATAATTTAAGAACAAGCAAAACCATAATCATGAATCAATCAATGATAAACTTTAGGACTATGCACATTAAACTCAGAATGACAACTATGCTCTCTTAGATGGTGCATAAAGGTAGAAGGTGGAGACTCAACATAAAAGTAAAAGAAAGGCCCTTCCCAGAGGGAAGCAGTGATTAAACATGTGCTAGAGCTTTCCATTTGTAAAAATGAGAGATAAAAAATTGGTTTTGAGAGGTGGTTGTCTTTGTCAACGACTGGCTGTTGCCACTGCTTTTATTTTTTTGTTTCTTTTCTTTTTTTTCATTTTCTGTTTTGTGATTTCTTTGGAGTTTGAAAACAATTCTAATTTGATTTGGATATTTCCAAATTTGTAAAGCTTTGGATATCATAGCAATGTATTTGGCTACTCTAAATACCCTGTTTGGTGTAATTTGAAAATAAAGAATATTTTGTAAAATATAAAATAGCTCCGATGGACTATTAGGGCTATTCAAAAATAAAACTTTCTAATTTTTATTTTGGTTCAAAGATTTATAGAAAAAGATTTTAAAACATTAGTGTTTTCGTGTAATTGATTTAAGTACTTTTTTAAAAACTTGGGATGTTACACATGCCTTTTAGCCTCAAGAAAGCAGGAGCAACCTATCAACGGATGATGCAAAATTTCCTTGGAAGCCAAATAGGTCGCGACATCCAAGTCTACATCGACGACGTGGTCATCACCACGAGAAAAGAGGAGTCTATAATCAATGACCTCAAGGAAACTTTCAACAACCTCGACAGGTAATAGCTAAAGCTCAACCCAACAAAATGTTTTTTGGTGTTTCCGCAGGATAACTTCTGGGATTCCTGGTGGTTAAGACTGTTTGGCCCGATCTTTCATGATGCACCTCCTGATCCAATGGATCTGATAAGATCTTCTAATCACGTGAGCGATACACGTAACCTCAAGATGGGGGAACGTCAATCCTGCGAGCAACTCATCGATGTAGACGAACCTCACGCTGAACAGATGAATCCAACGAGCAACTTGATGATGAACAGCGAGCCTCACGCCAAAGCACGACAATACTTGTATAACAAGCACCTTCACGCAAAGTATACTGGATAACTAGATGAACGTCGAAGACACCGTCTCAATACGCCAACTCCGGAGGGATGGAACACACGCGGAAACACAATGTTCTACATAATTTTTAGCCTCCCTAAACCCTAGCCGCCCAGCCTCCTTATATAGGCGGCCAGAAAACTATTGGGCTTAGACAGGCCCAAACCCAAAACATAAAAACCCTAATTGGCCCACAATCTGACCAGGCTAAGAAATAACATGAACAGATACAAATTAATGACACAGCCTTAGACTAAATTATCACATATCGTAGGTCGTCCTAGCGTGCCAATCCTCATCATCATCCCCTTCTTGGAAAGGCGCAGTCCTCAACATCGGAGGGTCTTCTCGTAAAATGTGGCATCAAATCTGCAATATCGCCACTGTCCATCTTCAAGCCTTGCCAGCCTGCCACACCACATCCTCCCTCTCGGCTAGCTTGACTTGCTCTTGGCACCTTTTAGTCTTCGGTGCCACCAACCAACAAACCTAATTGAGACACAAACAATCACCAGAAAGCAGTCTCAAAGCATATGAGCAGATCACCCAAAACAGACAGGACATACTCCTGCACATTGAGGGTCCAAATGAGCTGAATATGCCCACAGACGCAAACTGAATTTTGGTAGCAAACAAAGCACATCACCCAAAACAAACAGGACAATTCCTGCACGCCAAGGATCCAAACATACTGAATCTGCCACCTCTTTGGAACTGATAACGGTGTCTCTTTTTCTTCCTTCCAAAATACACGCAAACAATGGACAGTTCTGCACCTGAATGAGACTAGTGCTCGTGTAGCTTGCAGACTAGTCCAGCGATCCAATCCTTTTCATTCCTTTAAATTCAATCTCCTCCCTGCTGTATGTAACGCAAACAAACAACCATAACTTCTCCTTTCCTTTGCTGGCTCGCAAGGAAAAATCCCCATCCAATCTTTTCCTTTTTTTAGAACACGTAGCAATCAGACCCTTTCCTTTTTTATCATGCAGCGGAACTTACCGATGCTCACCCAACGAGCGAACCAGGAGTGCATCCCAGGTGCATGAGATGATGGGTCGGCCCACTATGGGATCACCCGGTCCCAGGTGAGCGGAACGGATCCATCGATCCAGGCGTGGAACGAGCAGACGCTCAGGGACAGAGGATGTCTGTCCTCGGGTGAGCGGGCAGGAGTGGCCGATCATTTTTTTTCAATTGACTTGTAGATTGGATCTGAGTGAAGTAGATCGCTTAAAATCTTGATTCTAAATTTCCGATGCCGCAGATCCGTCATCCGACATGAGATCGATCTTGACTTTTCCTCCGAGATCGAAAGAAAACAGAAGATGCCGACGCCTTCGATCTTCAACTCGCAACAACAAAACCCAATGAATTGTAGCAGCAGCACGCCATCCAGATACTCGTTGCTTAGCCGATGAAAAATCAGCTCGACGAACACAACCGCATCGTGATCAACCTGGCGCTCTGATACCAAGATGATGAAGACTGTTTGGCCCGATCTTTCACGATGCACCTCCTGATCCAATGGATCTGATAAGATCTTCCAATCACGTGAGCGATACACGTAACCTGAAGACGGGGGAACGTCAATCTTGCGAGCAACTCGTCGATGTAGACGAACCTCACGCCGAACAGATGAATCCAACGAGCAACTCGATGATGAACAGTGAGCGTCATGCCAAAGCACGACAATACTTGTATAACAAGCACCTTCACGCAAAGTATACTAGATAACTAGACGAACGTCGAAGACGCCGTCTCAATACGCCAACCCCAGAGGGATGGAACACACGCGGAAACACAATGTTCTACATAATTTTTAGCCTCCCTAAACCCTAGCCGCCCAGCCTCCTTATATAGGCGGCCAGAAAACTATTGGGCTTGGACAGGCCCAAACCCAAAACATAAAAACCCTAATTGGCCCACAACATGACCAGTCTAAGAAATAACAAGAACAGATACAAATTAATGACACAGCCTTAGACTTAATTATCATATATCATAGGTCATCCTAGCGGGCCAATCCTCATCACCTGGTATCGGCAAGAGGAATAGAGGCAAACCCAGAGAAAATTCAGGCAATACTAACAATGGGGAAACCAGCAAAGCTACATGAATTACAGTAACTCACAGGACGCGTAGCAGCACTAAGTCGATTCATCGCACGGCTAGGAGAAAAGGCCCTCCCTTTCTACGCACTTATGAAAAAGTCAGATAATTTTTTTGAGTGGACAGAAGAGGCAGACGCAGCATTCTCGCAACTGAAAAAGTGCTTTCCATATCACCAGTGTTGGTCGCACCAAAAGAAAGAGAGCCATTACTACTATACATCGCCGCTACACACCAGGTGGTGAGCACGGTGTTAGTAGTTGAACAAAGCGAAGAAGGGAAGGCACACGGAGTCAAGCCACCAGTATACTTTCTCAGCGAAGTCTTATCACCATCTAAACAGCATTACCCACATTATAAAAAATGAGCGTATAGCATGTTCACAACAGCACGGAAGTTGCGATAGTACTTCATGGTGCATCCAATAATAGTGGTTAACGAAGGTCCACTATCAAATATACTGAATAACCCTGAAGCAATAGGACATGTCTCCTTATGGGGAATCAAACTTTCCCCTCTGGCCATCACATACGAGAAAACAGAAGACATTAAATCCCAGGTATTGCCGGACTTCACAGCAGAATGGCTAGAACTACAAAACACAGGACCACCAGACCTGTCAAGTGTCTAGACAATGTACTTTGATAGGTCGAAAAGGGTCCAAGGAGCAGGAGCAGGGGTAGTATTAATATCACCACAAGGAGATAAGCTAAAATATGTGCTAAGGATGAGTTTTCCACAAGCTTCTAACAATGAAGCTGAGTACGAGGCCATGCTCCATGGAACTAAGATGGCCAAAGCATGTGGAGAAACTCGACTAAAAATATTTGGGGACTCGAATCTCGTGGTCCAGCAAGTAATGAACTGTTGTGATGCCATTAGCGACAACATGATGGCATGCCGAAATTTGTACTACTACTTGGAAGGAACTTTCGACGGATGCAAAGTCTCACATATTAGCAAAGCCAGCAATGAGGAAGCTGATAATCTAGCAAACATCGGGTCCCAAAGCCTGCCCGTACCACCAGGATTCTTTTGGGAGGAAATCATTGAGAGATCTATAAATGGTAGCAAATATTCAATTTTGGGAGAGCCAAGCCAGCATGCAACAGCAGGCTCAGGGGCTAGCAAGTCAGGAATAGAAAAAACGGCAGAACCAGAGGAACTCATGATGGTTGAAGTAATTTGGATGCAGCCATACTTAGCATACATGATGAATAAAACCAGGGGCAAGCCCAGGATTTTGACAATGGGTATTCAAAGTTACAGAAAAAATCCAAAATATGAGGGGGTTTAAAAATTGATACTCTCTCCCTTTAATATTAGTTGTTGTTTATTAACTATATCTTAAAATTTGGAGTGTGGTATTCAAAATGATGAGAAAAATAGTACATATACAAAAAATATATACTCCCTCCGATCAGAAATAAGTGTTGGCAATTTTGTACTAGCTTAGTACAAAGTTTGTACTATATCCCCGATAGTTATTTCCGATCAGAGGGAGTATAAGCTATTGTAGTGTGAACAATGATCATATATATCTCATATTTGGTTGAGAAACCAATGCAGTGTATGAAGGATAATTGTTCTTGAGGAGCATATTGATATACCAATTCAAATGTATTCAATATGTATCTTCATATAATTTTATAACAACAAAGATATATAGTACAAGAAACACTATGTGATTGTTCAATAACGAATGCAAAAAAAATCTGAGAAATAAGGATGGTGCAGTAGTGGAATTTGAACCAAACACTATGTGAATGTTGATTAACGAATGCAAAAATAATAATCCTGATAATTAATTAAGACAAGGTGTAGAAGAAACACTATGTGATTGTTCAATAACGAATGCGAAACAATAATTCTGAGAAATAAGGACAGTGCAGAAGTGGAATTTGAACCAAACACTATGTGAATGTTGATTAACGAATGCAAAAATAATAATCATGAGAATTAATTAAGACAAGGTGTAAAAGGGGATTTGAACCCTGAACCTAACGTCATAGACGTTTATTACCTGCCAACAAAGCCAGTTGAGCTAGTTAAGACTTTGGGTCATTATATGAAAGTTCATATGTATTATATGTAATGTATAGAATATTCAACTGCAAAATTTTGAACAAAATATTTGGGTATTCAATTGAATACCCATGAATTGAAGTGGGCCCACCCCTGAATAAAACACTACCTAAAGATGCAGTTGAAGCATGTAGGATAATACGACGATCCAAAGCTTTTGTTGTACTCCAAGGAAAGTTGTATAACTGGCGTATTGCAGCGATGCGTCACCCCTCAGGAAGGACAAGTCATATTAAAAGACATCCACGCAGGAGTCTGCGGCTATCACGCCAGTAGCAGAGCTATAGCAGCCAAAGCTTTTCGCGCAGGATTCTACTGGTTAACAGCAATCAAAGATGCAAAGGACATCGTCCGAATTTGTGAGGCTTGTCAATGATTCGCGCCTCGACCTCACGCACCAGCAGTAGAACTTCAGCCAATACCACTGTCGTGGCTCTTGGCACAATGGGGTTTAGACATGGTAGGGAAATTGCACAAGTCATGTCCAGGAGGGCACATCTACATGTTGGTAGTAGTCGATAAATTTACCAAGTGGGTAGAAGCAGCCCCAGTAACAACTCAAGATTCCACAGCAGCAATCAACTTCATCAAGTCGATAGTATTTCGCTTTGGAGTGCCGCATAGTATCATCACAGATAATGGCATGAACTTCACGCCCAAGGAATTCAAAAATTATTATGAGAGTATGGGGATCAAATTGAAGTTTGCGTATGTTGCACATCCAAAGACAAACGGGCAAGTCAAAAAAGCAAACGGCATAATATGAAATGGAATCAAAAAGAGGTTACTAGCACCTCTGGAGAAAGCCAAGCACGCTTGGGTAGATGAGTTACCCTACGTGCTTTGGAGCCTGAGAACTACGCCTAATGCAGCTACCCAAGAGACACCTTTCTTTCTGGTCCATGGCGCAGAAGCCATGCGTCCAGTTGAAATTACTCATGAAGCCCCCAGAATTAAGGCTTAAAATGAAACGACTTCTACTGAGGAACTTCAAGATGACATTGGCACACTCGATGAAGCAAGAGATGTTGCATTGGCCAGAGCTACACAATATTAGCAAAGTCTGTGAAATCATCACAGTACTCGAGTTCACCCCCGCTCTTTCGTAGTGGGAGATCTAGTCTTACAACTCAAGCAGGACAGCCATGACAAGCTACAATCTCCATGGGTGGGTGATACGTCTCAAACGTATCTATAATTTTTGATGCTCCATGCTTGTTTATACACCATTTGCTTAGTGTTTTGATACACTTCATGGCGTTTTTATGCATTTTCTGGAACTAACCTATTAACAAGATGCCACAGTGCCAATTCCCTGTTTTCTGCTGTTTTTGTGTTTCAGAAAAGTTACACAAGAAATATTCTCGGAATTGGCCGAAACAAAAGACGAACCTCCCAATACTTAACGACGCTTCCAGAAGACCGAAGAGGAGACGGAGAGGGGCCAGGGGCCAACCTCACCACCAGGGGGCGCGGCCCAGGCCCTAGCCGCGCCGCCCTATGGTGAGGGCGCCCTGGTCCACTTCTGACGCTGCCCCTTCGCCTATAAAGACCCCCCGACGGGAAAAACCTAAAGACCTGATCAATTTTCCAAAAACACATCATGATCTGCCGCCATCATCGACCCGAGATCGGAAGGGTCCAGAAGCTCTTCCTGGCACCCTTACCGAAGAGGGGAATTGCCACCGGAGGTCTTCTTCATCGCCATGCTTGCCTCCGGCGTGATGAGTGAGTAGTCTACCTTGGACTATGGGTCTATAGCAGTAGCTAGATGGTTGTCTTCTCCACCATGTGCTTCATGTTTAGATCTCGTGAGCTGCCTTACATGATCGAGACTACCTTTATGTAATTCTACATGTTGTGTTTGTTGGGATCCGATGAATATTGGTGTTATGTTAAGTTGATGTGCTGAATATTATCTTATGTTATCTCTATGTTGTTTATGATCTTGCATGCTCTCCGTTGTTAGTAGCTATCTTGGCCAAGTAGATACTAGTGACTCAAAGAGGGGGTATTTATGCTCGATAGTTGGGTTAATGCCTCTATTTAATCTGGGGGAGTGACAAGAACCTCTAAGGTTGTAGATGTACTGTTGCCACTAGGGAGAAAACAACATTCTTGTGTCCAAGGACATTCGTTTTTTTTTCATTACACACTTTGCTTAATGCAGTTATCTGTTGTTTGCAACTTAATACTCAAGGGGTCTTCGAACGATATCCCCGCGAGTGGATTATTAGTCATAGATGTAGTTGGATAGCGGTCTATGTATTTTGTTGTAATGCCCAGAGTAAATCTCATAGTGATCCTCGTGACATATGCACGTTATCTTTATTCTATCAATTGCCCACTGTAATTTGTTTACCTAGCATGTTGTTATTTATCTTATGGAGAGACACCACTAGTGAACTGTGGACCTCGGTCCAATTTCCTTTACATTGCTATTACTATTTACTTTTCCTCGCACTGTTTACTTTCTCGCATACTACTATTGTTTTCCACTCAATACGCTCAATCCTTTGTTTACAGCAAACCGGTGAGATTGCCAACCTCATCGTAAGTTAGGAGCAAAGTTCTTGGTTGTGTTGTGTGCAGGTTCCATGTTGTTGCTGGTGCTAAGCAAAGCCCTGGACGAGGCGCCTTATAAATTGTCCAGAGCTATCACGAAGGTAGCAGGCATCACCTTCTGAAGTTTGGCTTTTTCCTACTGGTTCGATAAACCTCGGTTTCTTATTGATGGAAAGACTTGCTACTGTGCTCATCATACCTTCCTCTTGGGGTTCCCAACTGGGTGGTTATCCTGCCCACATAAAGCTATTTTTCTGGCGCCGTTGCTGGGGAGAAAGAAGACTTATGCAAGGGGAGTTTCGCACGCACATCCTTTACTTTGTTTTAGTTTTGCTTTACTTTATTTTTGCTTGCATCGTTTTATCAAAAATACAAAAAATTAGTTTCCTACTAGTTGTTATTTTTACTTGTCTCCTTTTAGCTTTGTTAGAATGGGTACTCATGAGAACACCAAGTTGTGTGATTTTACTAGCACTAATAATAGTGATTTTATCTACACTCCTATTGCGCCACTTGCTCCTGCTGCAAATTTTTATGTGATTAAGCCTGCTTTATTGAACCTTGTTATGAAAGAGCAATTTTCTGGTGCTAGTACTGATGATGCTGCAGCTCATCTCAACAATTTTGTTAAGCTATGTGAGATGCAGAAATATAAGGATGTAGAAGGTGATATTATTAAGCTTAAGTTGTTTCTTTTTTCTTGGAGAGAAAAAGATAAGGATTGGTTGCTATCTTTGCCTAGAAATAGTATTTATTCATGGGCTAAATGTAAGGATGCTTTTATTGGAAAAAACTATCCTCCTGCTAAGATTATAGCTTTGCATAGTGATATTATGAAGTTTAGCCAGTTTGATAATGAACATGTTGCTCAGGCTTGGGAAAGAATGAAATCTATGATAAAGAATTGCCCTACTCATGGACTGACTACTTGCGTGATTGTCCAAACTTTTTATGCAGGACTGAATTTTTCTTCAAGAAACCTATTGGATTCAGCTACTGGAGGCACTTTTATGTCCCTTACCTTGGGCGCCGCAACCAAGCTTCTTGACAACATGATGGTAAATTATTCTGAATGGCACACCGAGAAAGCTCCACAAGGTAAGAAGGTAAATTCTGTTGAGGAAACCTCTTCCTTGAGTGATAAGATTGATGCTATAATGCTTATGCTTTCTAATGATAGAACTCATGTTGATCCTAATAATGTTCCTTTGGCCTCTTTGGTTGCTCAAGAAGAGCATGTTGATGTAAACTTCATTAGAAATAATAACTTTAATAACAATGCTTATAGGAACAATTTTGCTAGTAACAATTATAGGTCATTCCCTTTTAATGGTGATAATAGCTACCTTGGTAGACCTAAAATGCCTAGTGAAGAAAGGATTTTAGAACTTGAAAAGGCTATCAAGAATTTTATGTAAGTGCAATATGAGCAGAATAGGGCTTTCACCAAGACCATGGAGGAGCAATCAGCTCTGTTGAGGACTATTAGTCATCAACTTGAAAATTTGAATAGGGCTATTCCTGAGTTGCAAGCTAAGATTTCCAAAGCTGAAACCGATATTTCATCTTTATCTAATCCGCAATCCTCCTTGATCAATAGAATTTCTGCTAAACCTAATCCTTTTGCTGCTGCTAATGCTATCTAAGTTAGAATTGATGAAAATGTTAGGATGTTAGCATAATTGCATGCCAGGTGGGAAAGAGAAGATGAGATAGCTAGAAAGATGAAGGTATGTACTATTACTACCTCTAATGATGTTGTTTCAAATGCTAGCAATCTTCTTACTTTGATTGGTGTAGAGAAAACTCCCACTCCTTGTACTAAAAAGCCCAAAACTGCAAAAACTTTTTCTCAAAAGTGTGCTGAAATTTTTCGGAGTGTAGGAGATGATAGCTCTATTTCTTTCAATGATTTTGATGTTGATGGATGCAATATATCTGAAGTTATTTTGTGCTTGCAAAAGCTTGCTTTGAGTTCCAATGCTAGTTCTTTAAATGTTGCTTTTACTAAGCATATTACCAATGCTCTCATGAAAATTAGGGATGAAAAGTTGAAGCAAAAAGCTTCTATTCCCAAGAATTTAGAAGATGGTTGGGAACCCATCATTGATATGCATGTTAATGGTTTTGATTGCCATGCTTTATGTGATCTAGGTGCTACTATTTCTATTATGCCTAGAAAAATTTATGACATGCTTGATTTACCACCGCTTGAAAAGTGTTATTATGATGTTCCTATTGCTGATGTTGCTAAGAAGAAACCTTTGGGAAGGATTAATGATGTTCTTATTATGGTTAACAATAACCTTGTTCCCGTTTATTTTCTTGTTATGGATGTTGAATGCAATGCTTCATGTCCTATTATTTTGGGAAGACACTTTCTTCGAACTGTAGGTGCCATCATTGATATGAGGGAAGGCACCATCAAATATCAATTCCCACTCAAGAAAGGTATGGAACACTTCCCTAGAAAGAGGAAGAAATTACTTTTTGACTCTATTCTTAGAGAAAATTATGAACTTGATGCTTCGTCGCTTGATATTACTTGATTTGTACTTTTCTGCGCCTAGCTCAAAGGCGTTAAAGAAAAGCACTCTAGGGAGATAACCCAATGTTTTACTTTCAATTATTTTTCTTTTATTTGAGTCTTGGAAGTTATTACTACTCTAATGACCTCTCCTTATCATTTTTATTTCGTTGTTGTGCCAAGAGAAACCTCTAATTTGAGGGAGGTAAGATTTGGGGATGTTGCTGTCCTGAACCAGATTTCGGTGCTACACCGTAAAAATTCGTGAAAATTCTCTGAATACCTTTTTGACCTGCGATTTCTTGTGCATATGCCCCAGGTTATATCCAAACTTTCATTAGTTTTACACTTTTTGATTTGAGCAAAATAAAACCCTTAAAAAAATCGATCCTTGTTAGCTGTTCTGTTTTGACAGATTTCTGCCACTATTTGTGTTTGCCTCTCGATCACTTTCTTTTTTAGTTCTTTTGATCACGGAACTTTTGGGGAAGTTGCTACAGTAGTATATGCTTTATATGTGGTGGTGTTGAGTTGAAATCTGACCAAAAAGGGTTGATTCATTATTATGCTTACACTAATGTTGCTAATAGAATTGTGTTGAGTTTTGTATGAAGGAAGTTTTCAAGTGTAGGGATTGGAGAATAATGAGATGAGTTGAAGAATGGACAAAAGCTCAAGCTTGGGGATACCCACGCACCCCAAGAAATATTCAAGAGGTACAAGCATCAAAGCTTGGGGATGCCCCCGAGGCACCCCTTCTTCATTGGCAAAAATCAGGTCACCTTTCAACACACTATATTTTTATAGCTTCATGCACTATGCGTTTTTCTTGGAGCGTCCTTACTTTAGTTTTCAGTTTTGTTTAGTCTTGTTTGCTGCAATAAATGGTTGGACCCCAACAAATTTCTTTTGGATAAGTTGCCTTGCTTTTCATTTGCCAAGAACACTCCGTTTTTCACTCTTATCGTTCAACGAGTGTTCTCTTTTTCTGCTACTGCGTTTAGCTTTCATTTTTTGCCTTGATTTTTGTTCAGATCTTCTTATATCTTTGCATCAAGGTGTATTTTGACCTCTGGTCCATGTTGGTTTTCATCAAAAGAGTTATTTAAAAAAGGTTCGAATGGTGTTGGAAAGGAGAAAAAGTTTCATGCAAAAAAGTGGTACAAAAAGGAGCTTGTGTAGACTGCGGCTTAGACTTTTTCATGTCATGCTGGATGTCGTTTTGATAGTATGCTTAGTGGTTTTGCTGTAGCATGACTTGTATCAAATGACTGAGATTGCTTAATGAGCATTTGAAAAAATCATGCGTTGTTTTTATTATTTGGAAGCATTAATTTGGTTTTCTCCTTGATGCTTTATTTGGGTTGACTTGGCGCATGCTTACACATGTTAGACTCATACAAAGTCACCATAAGCCTCTATGATCATTTAGTTTTTGACTTTTGATGCCATCTTATGCTTCTCTTAATGTTGCTTTGTCGCTTTGCATGATTATGGCCGTTATTGCTCTCTTAGTTGGTCGCTCCCAGTCTTTTGCTAGCCCTCGTTTTGTACTGAGTGTGAGTTCTACTCGTGCATCCAACTCCCAAAAACCAAGTTGTTCCAATGTGTCCACCATACATACCTATTAGCAATTTGCTATTCCAAAGTAAATTTGACTTGCTTTTATCTATCCTTCAAATTAATCTCTTTTTGGTGTTATACGAAAATTGGTCAGTAAAGCTCTCACGAACCTGATGGCACACTTTACTTTTCTCATTTTTAAAATTTTGACATTGTGGCTCTCTTATGTTGAGTTGTTATGCTTGCAAGTTGTAAGTTGGAAATTAGCCCAACCATGCCATCCTGGGGCAAGCTTTCAACGTTGCACTTTCTTTCATTTGAGTTGATATTGTGATCTTTTGTTTATGGATACTCGCGATATGAAATAAATTGGGAATCTTGCGGGATCATGGAGTTTTTATATGTATTAGGGAAACGCCTGGGCCGCTAATCTAAGCCATGCATAATTCACGGTGGAAACTTACAGCATGCCCATAGTGAACATTCGACGACGCATATCAAAATAAAAAGCTATACCAATGGTAAATAAAAGAGATGCTGAGGTGTTCATTGTCTGTTTGTCCTATCATTTTGATGTGGGCTTGTTCCATGTCATCAGGCACGGAGGTACCCCATTGGCGGTTCTCGATGATACACATATATTTACAATGACAAGAGCTTACTTGGGACTCTAAGTCGAGTAGCATGAGGTTTGCGTATTCGTACTTAACGGGACACGAGGTTTTCAACTTATGATTTGTCAAGCATATGCTTCATAATTGTACTCGCATTAACTTTAACCATTCAAGATACCTATGATGGGGGCAATGAGAGCTCAAAGCTAGTAAGTACCATAATTTTTGAAGGTTTATAAAACTTGCAATCACTGCTTCCCTCTGTGAAGGGCCTTTCTTTTACTTTTATGTTGAGTCTCCACCTTCTACCTTTATGCACCGTCTAAGAGAGCATAGTTGTCATTCTGAGTTTAATGTGCATAGCCCCAAAGTTTATCATTGATTGATTCATGATTTTTGTTTCACTTGTTCTTAAATTATTTGTATCTAGTCGCCCTCTTAAACTTGAAGGTGTCCTATGCATTTATGTTTTGCTATTCCATGAAGGACAAGCTGAAAACCATTTGCTTTGTTTTTCCATATGATTTGAACACATGTTTGACTTTCATTGTTTCATTTTTCATGATCTTTTGTTTGTGTTCTTTTTCATGTTATAACATGGTTGCTAAGTTTCTTCTATCAAGATTATGTCATTCATGCCCATGTTTTAAGTTCTTTTGATCCCAGCACTCAATGCTTACATAGATGATCAAGATTGTGTTGGTGCATGTCACCTCAAAAATTATTCTTTGTTATCACTTACCTACTCGAGGACGAGCAGGAGTTAAGCTTGGGGATGCTTGATATGTCTCAAACGTATCTATAAATTTTGATGCTACATGCTTGTTTATACACCATTTGCCTAGTGTTTTGTTACACTTCATGGCGTTTTTATGCATTTTCCAGAACTAACCTATTAACAAGATGCCACAGTGCCAGTTCCCTGTTTTCTACTGTTTTTGTGTTTCAGAAAAGTTACACAGGAAATATTCTCAGCATTGGACGAAACAAAAGACGAACCTCCCAATATTTAACGAAGCTTCCAGAAGACCAAAGAGGAGACGGAGAGGGGCCAGGGGCCAGCCTCACCACCAAGGGGCGCGGCCCAGCCCCTGGTCACGCCGCCCTATGGTGAGGGCGCCCTGGTCCACTTCTGACGCTGCCCCTTCGCCTACAAAGACCCCCCATCGGGAAAAACCTAATGACCCGGTCAATTTTCCAGAAACACATTGCGATCCGCCATCGTCATCAACCCGAGATCGGGAGGGTCCAGAAGCCCTTCCCGACACCCTGCCGGAGAGGGGAATCGCCATCGGAAGTCTTCTTCATCGCCATGCTTGCCTCCGGTGCGATGAGTGAGTAGTCTACCTTGGACTATGGGTCCATAGCAGTAGCTAGATGGTTTTGTTCTCCACCATGTGCTTCATGTTTAGATCTCGTGAGCTGCCTTACATGATTGAGATGACCTTTATGTAATTCTACATGTTGTGTTTGTTGGGATCCGATGAATATTGGTGTTATGTTAAGTTGATGTGCTGAATATTATCTTATGTTATCTCTATGTTGTTTATGATCTTGCATGCTCTCCGTTGTTAGTAGCTATCTTGGCCAAGTAGATACTAGTGACTCCAAGAGGGGGTATTTATGCTCGATAGTTGGGTTCATGCCTCTATTTAATCTGGGGGAGTGATATAAACCTCTAAGGTTGTAGATGTGTTGTTGCCACTAGGGAGAAAACAACATTCTTGTGTCCAAGGAAATTCGTTTTGTTTACATTACACACTTTGCTTAATGCAGTTATTTGTTGTTTGCAACTTAATACTTGAGGGGTGTTCGGACGATATCCCCGCGAGTGGATTATTAGTCATAGATGCAGTTGGATGGCGGTCTATGTATTTTGTTGTAATGCGCAGAGTAAATCTCATAGTGATCCTCGTGACATATGCATGTTATCTTTATTCTATCAATTGCCCAACTATAATTTGTTTACCCAGCATGTTGCTATTACTATTAATTTTACTCGCACTGTTTACTTTCTCACATACTACTATTGTTTTCCACTCGATACGCTCAATCCTTTGTTTACAGCAAACCGGTGAGATTGACAACCTCATCATAACTTGGGAGCAAAGTTCTTAGTTGTGTTGTGTGCAGGTTCCACATTGTTGTTGGTGCAAAGTAAAGCCCTAGATGAGGCGCCTTATAAATTGTCTGGAGCTATGGCAAAGCTAGCAGGCATCACCTTCAGAAGTTTGGGTTTTTCCTACTGGTTCGATAAACCTTGGTTTCTTATTGAGGGAAAGACTTGCTACTGTGCTCATCATACCTTTCTCTTGGGGTTCCCAACTGGGTGGTTATCCTGCCCGCATCAGTGGGAGCTTACATAGTCACATAAGTCATACCAGGAGGAGCGTATCGACTGCAAGATAAGAAGACAGGCAAAGACAAAAGTAACCCGTGGAACGTAAAGCAACTTCGGTGTTTCTATGCATAAAAGGCATTACTGACAAAAATCTACATTGGCAGGATTAAAAAAATTGAGTTATGACCCTCTAAACCTAGAACACGAGGCCACAGGTTGGGTTTCTTGGGTCGACTCTACGATATGTAAAAGTATGTCAACATTTTCCGCTCGGGGGCTCCGACCCTCGAGTCGTTGTGATAAGCAGTATGAATATTATTGAGATCATGTTATCATGATTTCTCACGAATAATTATGGAGTTGTCTACAAAGTAAATTCGATAAATAAATATACGATGAAAGTACAATTGACAGATACATTAAAAAAAAGCACATCGATGATCAAGTAACACCTTGAAACATTGTTTGTTCCTTTGGTCTTTTGTCAAACAAGAAAACATAAGCATTGTTCACAAGAATATTTATTACATAAGATGACCAAAGTACATGGCAGAAAGATTACATCAAAAGCTGACAACATCTAATGAAAGTGCACTTCAGCTTCATACTTCTTCTGGCATTGTGTCCCATCAAAGATCTTCATATCAAACTTCCATGTACCACAATCATAGTTGAAGAGCATAAAAAAGCCTTGATGCAGGTCATGATCCTCTGCAAACTGGGGCCAGCCGCCCCTAAAGTACATATCACCACGGCCGTCATAGTATACCTCCACCTCGTATGGAGTTCCTCCACCAGATTCTTCTTGGAGGATGGCTTCATGAAGCTCACGCCCTTCCATGAATTGAGTAAACTTTAAAGGCACACGCTGCTGCTCACGGTATTGAGCACTAGCGATAGCGAAAAAGGAGAACACATTGATAGGAGGAGGAGGAGAAGCACTATGGCATGAAGCATTTGCATCCATAGATCGGTTGGCAAGAGAAGTAGAAGGTTTTGCATTATTCTTACTTCCCAATGGATGGCCGAGGCATCGCTTTATCAGTGCGGAAGATGACAAAGCCACCATGGAAACATCCTTGAGATTTTTCTTGCTGCCGCGAGGACGACCACGCCCACGCTTCTCCACCACGGCACCGGTGTCCAGATTGATAACACCGGCGTCTGCCATCAGAAAATCTGCTAAGAGATTAGCGAGCAGCATGGAAGAAACCCTAAGTAAGATTTGGGGATGAAGGTGATGCGGTAGAGAAGATCTACAATGGCAGGATTAGGGTTTTCCCTAGTGAAAGAAGGGGCCCTTATTTATAAGCTACCTTTAATTGGCTTTTGCAAACTAAAGGTCCAACTAAATTACGGGCCTCAGCGATTCCGTCAAAAAGGACGGAGATAGTGGAAAAACATAAAGGGAGAAGAAAGATTCATTAAAGTTCCAAAAACAAAAGTTGTTCAAAAGGAATATTTGAGTCTTTAAAAGGCTGCAAGCACCCCCTTATAACCTCGGGGGCTACTCTCATTGGTAGCGCTAGTCGTGCACCCGATGAAATGAACACAAGAATAATAAAGCTGGAAAGATGAGAAGACAGTATGTTTGAGCCTATACTCGAAAGTTTGAGTATAGCCTCGGGGCCTACTACCATCGGGAGCACTGGTCATGCACCCGATGATGATGGGAAACATCGATTATTGATCGGAACAATCTTCGACTCCATTGTCGACAATATCAACCCAAGTGATATCACTATTTCACTACCATCGGGAGAGATTTGCGACTAGTCAAAAAAACAACTCGAAGATTTTTGGCATTGAAATAGTCAAACAAGGCTTACAACAAAATTCATGATTCTCAGCTTAGTCATCACGATAAAATCTTGAATGCTGTAATTGTAAAGATCATGAAGGTAAGACCTCAGGATCTGTCCTGCATGGCCTAGTATATGCACCTGAATGCGCTCTGCTAGTAATTTTCCGTATCTACGATGCAAAGAAAAATCCCGGTAGACGCACTGGGTACCCTAAGAATCACTAGAATCTTTACTTTGTAAGTCCTACATGCGGCAAAAGATTGGGTTAGACCAGGTACCGGGCTCAAGTCCAGGGGCTTGAGTTTGAAGTAGGTGGCAAGTGTTTGCTCCGACAGTTAACTGGTCTCCTGATCCGTCAGAGATGCCAGGCTTGTTAACCAAAATCCCCTTGAGAAATAAAATAATATGAGTGGTTTAAATGAATATAGGAAAAAGAAGAAGTCGAAGATTGATCAAGTCAAAGATATAAAGATTTGAGATTCAACCCGAATCTACAATTCTGGTAGAATCTCGGGGGCTACTGACAAGGGTATAGCTAATAAAGCCCGTTATCTTTGTACCCCTGAGGCCCGCTAAGATAGGCCCAAGCATAGATATAATCAAAATACTAGATGATATCATATACAGACATTGTAATTTTTAATGAACCCTATCGGATTCTTGAGACCTGGCCACCTATATATAGGGGCCAAGAGAGGCCGGCCAGGGACAGATTGAAGTTGAGCCAATTGAGTAACACACTTATTCTCTATACACGCATAATCACGCCTTGTTTGACTGACCTTTACCTTTGATTTCATCCGACGCCCTTTTCCCCCGATCCAAAGTCCTTCATCTAGGACATTTGCCGAGTTAACCCTCGTCACTCAGGGATGGCGAAACTCGCATTACCTAAAGGTTCTGTCGTGGAATCTCTGGTGTCTTGGGCTGCTGCGGGTTCTTCCTGGCGAGAAGAAACCTTAGGTTCCATGGCGGCTAGGGTGGTGGAGGAAAGGATTTTGAGTACTTCGATCGAGGAAGATGGTGAAGCCAGCCTCCTGATTCGATGTGACAAGCTCGCCGGCGGTGAAGGATTCTGACCAGTGGCTCATCGGAGTTACCGAGGCTCTTGAGCGGCGCTGAAGAGAGAGAAGGCGAGAGGGATGAATGACCTGGCTGCTCACTACTGGGTATATATAGACTCTCAGCCTCGAGATTCGTGCCTGCCATCTGCTCCATCCACCTCATACTCAAAACCCTAGATTGATGACATGTGTCAACGGGTAAAACGGTAATTTTCACCAACGGTGTCTATACCACAAATCTTACCCTAGAAGGAACTACGTGGATAAAATTACGGTGGATTTCGTGGTAATGTCGAACAAATCCTAGGAATCTCGCCGATGGAAAACTACATCGCATAATCTGCTATCCATGGAAAATTGGGACGTGAAGATGAGAGGAACAACAAGATCCGCCATCCAGATGCAAAAAAATGAGAGCTATGGCGGATGATCATCAGCAAGGAGTACATGGCGGATGTGAATGGAGATCTTGAAGTTCCCTAGGGGCTACTGTTGGTGATATACCAAATAGGTATACCAGTGACGTAGTCCTAAACCAGCAAGCCAGGGTGGCCCATAGATGGTGGTATGGCGGATAGCCTTACCGGGCAGCCCAGTTGCTGGAAGGCCCATGGCGGTTTGGAGGACGCGGGAGCTTATGGCGGATCACCTAGATAGGCCCATGGTGGATTGCCATGTAGCATACGACATTGTATAGGACTTAGTCTAGGTCTCCATGTAGTATCTGCCATGGAACCACTGTGATGCCCACGCCAGGCGCCTTTATAAGCCGGCGTGGAGGAGCCCTTGAGGCTATGGTCAACCGCATAGCAAAACAGCCAATCTCATCATTGTAACTGAGCACTTGTTG
This sequence comes from Dactylis glomerata, assembly GCA_007115705.1. Lineage (NCBI taxonomy): Eukaryota > Viridiplantae > Streptophyta > Magnoliopsida > Poales > Poaceae > Dactylis > Dactylis glomerata. Next base: position 2,281,843 of record QXEO01000406.1, on the reverse strand, counting down.
CCATATAGTGAATTATAGAAGCACGTAGGGTCTCGCCACTGTAGTAGGATATAAAGCTGGGTAAACTCGTGCTACCAACATCCTGGATCGATCCGCCATGATCACCCCCTTCCACAAACCGCTATACACCTACCCCTATGGCAGATCTGTTGACGAAACCACAACAGGGATTGCAAGACACAAGGTTTTACCCAAGTTTGGCCCCCCGTCAAGTAAAGACCTACATCCTTCTTGTCTAGATTGATATTTGTGGTGTTAGAAGGGTTGCGAGTCTAAGCACTGGGCGTAAGACTGCTTCTAAGGGGTGTACAATGGAGCAGATCCCTTCTACATCCCTCTAGCCTGGCTAATATAGCAGTCGCCAGGCTAGAGTTTACAGATATTTCAGTCGAGTCTGTTAGAGACTCGATATTTGACCTAATTGACTAGGCCTAGTTACGCTTATGGGCTTTGTGTTCCACTCGCCAGGCCCCATATGATGGGCCATCCAGTCGTTGTGCCTCCCAAATAAGCCTCCATGTACAAAGTATCCTCTTCATGGGCCATGCCCGGGTGGCATATCCCCGACAGTAGTCTCCGAGTGCTTCAGGGATTCAACAGGATCTTCAGACCTAGCAGACGGAGTAGGCGAGTGCTAGCTTGTAGCTCCAGTCGAATTGGTGGCGAACTCTAAAATAGAGAAACATTACACTGAAAAGCGTGTTAGTGGTACAGAATTTCTGCACAAAGCAGTCACCGGAGCAGAGCTGGCAGCTTGAGCGACCAAATAGTCGCATTGTTGGAGATAGTTCGTAGAGTCTGGTCAAACTAGCTGTTTGTTGGGTCCAAACGGTAACTTCTGGGCATTTTACTGCGCCCAACGGTAAATCCGCATGTCGTTGCAGTGGACCCCACATATAAGGGGAGTGAGGTGCGGCGTGTTGATCTCTCCACTGCATTTCCCACTTCATCTTCCTCCTCTGTCCTCCATTCCTCTTAGCATCCAGACCAAATCGACCGTCTTCAAGCCTTCAGATCCAATGGCAGCCAAGTCATGGGATAGGAGCAAGGTCACGGAGGGTGTATTGGGCCCCTTTGTAGTGACAGGGAGCATCTCCATATGGAATTATCGAATCCCCAAAGCAATGGAGGCTGGTGTGTATGTGATCTTCGTCTCCCACCTCGAGCATGGATTCGGGATTCCTTCTTCTCTCTTCTTTTGGCGTTTCCGCGCCTTCTATCGGATCAAGCCCTCAGACTTGGGGCCGCACAGCATTCAGCAGATTGTCCCTACTTCCCGCTCTAGTTGACCCTGTTCCATGGGCGCCACAGTGGAAGGGCGAGTCCATGCCGGTGTCAGGCGGCATCGTCTTCTAGCTGCAGTGAGCTAGCAACTTCTTCGGCCTGTGATTACCCAAGGAGGCCGCTGCCGAATGGAGGAAGTACTGGTTCTATGTCAAGGAAGTCACTCCGAAGGGCGAGGTGATGATGCCAGAGTACTCCATGGAGCCGACTTTTCCTCGGTTCCTGAGAGTGAAGGCCTTACCTGAGGGGAAATACGCCATGGTGGGGAAGATGCTGGATAGGATCTTCCAGCTCGATAGAGAGGGATGAACCCAGTCAACCTTTACAACTGCTGGTTGCACTGGCGACTGGTTCCACTGCAGCGGCACATTCACCAGATGTAGAAGTATATCGGAGCGAGCGACCCCACACAGTCGACGAGTACCGAATGGGATGAGGCAGAGTACAAGGCAGCGTTGAGGAAGATCTCAACAGTCCCATCAATAACCTTGATAAGGGCGTACCGCTGTACACGCCTAGCGGGACTCCAACACCCACCGTAAGTCGAGTGCTTTACATGTTCTTCTTCTGCTTAGGCTCAATATTGACAGATTTCTTGTTCCGTCGTAGACCTTCAATAGCCTCTAGGGGACTTTGCCCCTACTTGACATTCACCTTCCTAAAGAGTATCAGGAAGAGAGTGATGCAGCAATCGAAGAACCGACCGATGGTGACAATGGAGAGGAGGAGACCCAAAGCGGCAGTGATGGGGGAGAGGTGGACATCATCCTCCCTGGGAAACTTCGCGGCCAAAACTGGCACGCCCTAGAAGAGGCAAGCCGGGTCGCAAGTTCTAGCGATGGCGATGCTGAGGTCGATGTCGGCCATCCCCCTCGGAAGGCTCAGATCCCCTCCCAGGAGAAAGTTAAGCAGGAGATGGCGATGAAGGCACGGCAGCCGCTGTTGTTAGCGGCACCGCACGACTAGTCTGGGACATGGGATCGGAGATGAAGAAGCCAACGTCCTTGGCCACAGGTCTCAAGACGTTGCCCATATCCAAGTAAGTTATCAGACTTTGGCAGTTTCTGTTTGGAGGTACCAATTGCATGTAGAATCCTTTGATTTTTTGCTAGATAGTGTCATGCCGAGGGCACTAAAATGGGCTGGCGGCAGTCAGAGGACCATCCTCCGGAAGCGGTCCGCATCGCTGCGGCTGCTTTGGCAGTGGCGAAGGACGGTACAGCTGATCGGCTAGTCGACCTAGTTGGTAAGACTGATCTGCCGATGAAGAAGCCAAGGACCGAGTCACACGCCGGAGATGCGAGTGACTTTCCGACAAATGTTGAGAAGACCGCTGATGAGCGGCAAACAACAAGGCTGCTACCAAGGACAGCAGCAACCTAGCGGTTGTGGCTGGGAAGGAAGATGTGGTGGTCAATGCCCCAGTGAAGGAGGTCGCTCGGGGGACGGGGACTGCACCAACCCATTCCCCAGCAGCTAAGGTCATTGATGGTGACGCAAGGTGGCTAGTTCTGCGGCCACTGCATCATTCCCTATGGCCTCCATTGGGTCGATTATATTTCTCTGCCAGCTGGAAACAATGATCCAGGTATGTCCATCCTCCAGTCCTCAAGGCTCGAGTTGGTATGTAATGGTGGGTTGAGACTCCCCTTTTTGCCATAGTATCGTCCAGCTTCCAGGTGGAGTGTGACCTTGTCCTTTTGACCCTTTCAGCGGGAGTCCCCGAACCAGCTAGATGAAATGGCAAGGCTACAAACTGAGCTTTCCAATCGCTCACAGCAAGTCAAAGAGCTGAAAGCTGCCGTAGGTATCTTGTTGTGATCTTGAATTTTCTTGATTTTGTTGAAGTGCATGGTATGTGAGGTGCTCCTTTGGTATTTTGCAGAGTCCACCGCATCTGCTATTGCCACGGCACGCGTGGGATACGTCCCTGTGCCTGGGGTAGAGGAGAAGACTGTAGATTTGTAGCGGCGACTGAAGGCGGCCCTGAAGGTGGTTAAGGAGAAGATGGCGGCTGCCAGCAATTGGGAATGGAAGGCCAACGATGCAGAGTCCAAGCTTGCCATAGAGCGGGCGACTATTGCCTCGCAGCGAGAAGAGTACGCTGCTCTTGTGTCCTCCGTGCAGGGGTCTGTCGGAAAGCGTTTGGTAAGTGGCTCAGTTTTTTCACACAGTTGTTTGTTCCATTGCCGAGTGCTCATGACATGCAATTTGCAGGTATCCTTGGAGCTGAAAGAGCGACGAATGAAGTTCCCACCCCTGAGTGCCTGGGGGCCTTGATGAAGTCGCTTGACACCCTGTCGGCAGAACTGTGAGCCATTCTCTGGTGCATCAGCTCGACGGAGCAGTTTCCGTCGATGTATGAAGGTGTCAGCAAGTATCTGCCCAAGCTTCTGATGGTTGTCGACTGGATGAAGTTGTCCACCATTCGTCGTGGCGCAACAACGGTGTTTGCCATGGCGATGTCACATTACCTAGAGGGTTTTGAAGTGGACCTTGTGGCGGATGGGTACTGTAGTAGCTTTGATGGTATCTCTATTGAGAGGGTGCAAGAGTTGCTTGACATGGCCGCGCCGTACACCGAAGGCGTCCTTGCAGCAGGTGACTTACTGCTTCATTTGGCAAGTCCATCGGCCCGTGAGAAACCGGCACCGGAGCCTCGCGATTTTCTAGCGGCATACCCTTTCCGGGTGGCGCTTGATGGAGCGCTCACCACTTATGCGGTGAACAAATGGCGAGTGGTTGAAGAGCCGCTGGCGACCGCCAAGGGAAATTGGATCTCTTGGTTAGACCCGATGTTGGGGACTTTGCTATTTGCGTTAGTCCCCTGCGTTGTTTTTAGGGTTTAGGCTCCCTGAATTCACGACTGGAAATTTTCCTTAGTTGACTTTCTTGGTTCATTTTCTGAACTTTTGTGCATGCGCGACTTACAATTTGTCTTAGTTGCTGGATCGAGCCCAATTTGGGTCTCAAAAGTTATTCATTCGGTGAGTTGGGTGGGTTGAAGAACCCTAATTTGGAGGCAGTTTGCCTTTGTATTTTGAATGATAATTTGTCGATTTGTTAGAGTAACCTGGTGATCAGTCAGGTTGAACTGTTTTGTTTTAACTTGTTGTGCGAGTGTTTTTAGGTTTGATGAACTATAGGAGGCAATTTTCCTTTGTTGCGAATGACAATTTGCCAAATCAAATGAGTAATCGGGTGATTTCCCAGGATCATACTCGTTTGCTTCAAACTATTTTGTGAGTAATTTTTTAGGTTCGCTAAACTGTTGAAGGAAATTTGCGTGTTAGCGCAAGTGACAATTTGCCAAAGGCACGAGTGATCGGGTGATTTCCCAGAATCATACTCCTTTTTCTTCAAACTTGTTTGCGATTGATTTTGTTGGAGCTTTCTTTGTCGTGGGATAGCGAGTCCTGGTATTGCGACAACACCATCCCTTGGTGCTTATGTATGCCTGTCGAGAAGACAAAAATTGAGCAGCAAATTTTGCTTTTATTGATAATCAGCTATGGGGCTTACATTTGTATGAGCGCTAAGTGTAGAACTTATGCAGGAGCTTGACGTTCTAGGGTCACTGGACGTTGAGCTTTTCGTTGCTGCGGATGTCGACGAGGTAGTAGGCATCATTGTCTAGCACTCTCCCAATGCGAATGAGCCTTGCCATGGTGGAGAGAGCTTGTATATGCCCTTCTTGTCCTGGATGAGCCGCAGGACAAGGTCGCCTTCTTGGAAGGTGCGAGTGTAGACTTGGCGGCTGTGACAGCGATGGAGCCCTTGCTGGCATGTCATCGTGCGAGAGCGAGCTAGGTCGCGTGCCTCATCGACAAGGTCGAGCCCATTTTGGCGGGCGACTTCATTGCTCGCCTTGGTGTAGTTGACCACACGAGGAGAGTCATACTGTAGGTCTGTTGGCATGACCGCTTCAGCGCCGTAGACCATGAAGAAGAGGGTGAATCCAGTGGATCTATTCTCTGAAGTCCAGAGTCCCCAAAGGACCGAGGGTAATTCCTCGACCCACCAGCCAGCTGCTCTCTCCAATGGAACTTGGAGTCTTGGCTTCATGCCATGGAGGATGCTCTAGTTGGCGCGCTTTGCTAGGCCGCTCGACTCGGGATGGGTGAGGGATGCCACATCGTGTCTTATGTTGTGCTAGCGGCAGAATTCCGCAGGGGCACCCTTGACGAAGTTGGTGCCATTATCGGTGATGATGCTGTGTGGGAAGCCGTAGCGGTAGATGAGCTCGCGAATGAACTTGGTGGTTGTCTTCCCGTCACACTTGGTGATTGGCTTGGCCTCTATCCACTTTGTGAACTTGTCGACGACCACGATTAGGTGGGTATGACCCCTTGGAGATCGTTTGAATTGGACCACCATGTCGAGTCCCCAGACCGTGAATGACCATGTGATGGGGATTGTCTTGAGCATCGAGCTTGGTACATGTGTTTGATTTGCATATTTTTGGCAACCAGTGCAACGTCTAACAATGTCGACTACATCGGCGTGGGCCGTGAGCCAGTAGAAGCCATGGCGCATTGCCTTGGCGACAAGCAAACATGCTCCAGCATGATGACCACAATCACCAGCATGGATGTCGTAGAGGATCATGCACCCTCCTCTGACAAAATGCAGCGCTAGAAGTAGCCTGAGATGCTACATTTGTATAGCTCATTGTCGATCATGACGAAGGACTTGCAGCACCTCTGAATCATGCGGGCCTCCATCTCGTCTTGAGGGAGGACCTAGTGGTCGAGGTAGGCAATGTAGGAGTGGGGACCCCGGCTTACCACCCAGGATTCCCGTTATGCATACAATTCATGATCCCAGGAAGACCATCGTGAATCCACATAACAGAGTTGGCATTACAGAGTACATCATCCATTACATAACAAGTTCAAATAGTCTTACATGGCCACTTGGCCGAATTCAAATGCCACACAGGGCAAGTTCAACTAACATTGCAGCGGATACAAGGGTAGTGTTGGTAGCCCGTGTCGTCCCTCTACCCTACAGGCGACTGACCAGGAGACGGTTCCTAGTCTGCACCGGCATCGTCGAACTCCTCACCATCATCCTCATAATCTTCGCCATAATCTGACCAAGTTAATAGCCAAGGACAAAGCCGTGAGTACATTTTTTAATTGTACTCACAAAGCATCTAAGAGGAAGTATTGACATGCAGTTTGGATGTAGCAAGGTGAAAGGCTCTAGTCTAGTTTATCATAACTAGTCAATTTCTCGTGTCGATATAGCATGTCTTACGACATTTCTATATCCTTATTAAAGAAAACTTTTAGAAAACCTTTTTAGTAAAATCTCTAGGAAAGGGGAAACTCATTTGCTTTTCAAGAGAGAGAGAGCTGGTAGTCAATCAAACATGACCACCTTCCTTTATAAAACCAGGTTAATAAAACATGACCATCTCCATTCCTTCGGCAGTACCCTGCAAGTACTCTGAACCATAACCGTGCCACGATAGTACCCTCCGAGTACTCCGTCCGGCACCTTCTCCATTTTCTTGAAAACATTTTTATGAAAACAAAACCGACATTAGGCTAGATAGTGACCATTCCAACCGTCCATGACTGAGGACTCGGCTATTCGAATAGGTTTACACTCTGCAGAGGTTGTACACTTTACCCACAAGATTCGATAAATCCGCCGGGATTCCACCACGGACCGTCATACACAAGTATGCGGGGTTCGGATAATCAAACAAAGTCTTCCATATATCTACCTTAGTACGGGTGCCTACCCTGTGGAGTTAACCTCCCCGGCAAACCCTGGCAGCCTACCTCCATTTTCTTGAGTGTAGCTCTAGTGCCACGGCGGGAGAACCCAAGTATCTTCTGAACGGGTAGCCTATTGGCGGGCCCGCTACACTGTTGCCCACCACTTGCGACAACCCGGATTCCGAGGTCCTACAAACCCTTATATAGTATGAGGCTCCCTGCACTAAGGTGGACAAACTTCAGACTAAGCCCCGTCCCATACCGGGGTAATGTGGTTGCACGGGTTAATTGTTCTGGTGGATACCTAGTGATCACCAATGTCATTTGAAAAACCACCAACTCCTTTTTCCTTCACTCCCATCACAAGTAGCATAAAACCATTTTCATAAACATTTCAGTGGAGTAGATGCTACCCCAAGGTTTTCGAAAATTCTTTCCGAGTGTTCCCAACCTAGAGTTCTGGCTCCACTAGAAGTTTTTCCCAAAGGCATTGTTGCTAATCAACAATCCACTACTACAAGAGTATAGAATAGGTATTCAAAGGGGTCACCACGAATGATGATAACAATTTGGCTTGGGGAGCTTGAGCCAACAAATAATTTCTACAAAGACTATAGCAATATAAAACATGCAGTTTGATAAACCTTTCCGAAACATGCAAGGTAAATGAATAGGATTCAGATATGCATCAAGTATAGATGGCTTGCCTTGGTTGGCTAGTCCATGGTCTTCTTCCTCCTGGTACTCGTACACTTCTCCTTCCTCGCTGATATGCATCAAGTATAGATGGCTTGCCTTGGTTGGCTAGTCCCTGGTCTTCTATCGCCGGTAAAAGAAATAGAAACAATAAGCAAGCATGCATACACAAAGCACAAACATTTCATCACTCAACATCACACAAACAAAGAGTACCAGAAACAAACATGTTTAGAATCTAAAACAAGTTTTCATAGGTTTTTAGTAGCAAGTTAATCCTATTAGAAACTAGGGTTTTCAATCATAGCAATTAAAGCACCACTTCACTTCAAACAAGCATGCAGGTGTTCACCTAGGTCATTTATCATACTCAGCACACGTGCAGATAGACAATAAGTTCCCGAACCCAACAAAGTTGGATTCACTCCAAAACACTTTGTGGTTGAATTTCTATGAATTAACTAATAGGAACTATGACTAGAACACTAAAATAATTCCCAGATATTCTCTGAGCATCAGAAAAATATGGCAAAAAGTGTTCTGGAAAGCTCTTCCTGTACACAATCCAAGGAAATTGGATTCACCCTAAAATTCCTAATATACTGCAAATGAGAATTTAACTAAGACTAAATACACAATTAGCCATATTAATTACTACTGCAAATATATAGGTCCTAAAATACCAAAACCAGTGTGACATGCAAGCTAACACACCAAGTCATTACTAAAAATTGGAATCACATCATTTCAGTACATAGAACTCAAGATTTGAATTAATGCTTGAAAAGTGACCTATTTGGCTACACAAAATAGCATTTCATCTACCTTAACCCTACAGGTATGAGACCAGTGCCATTTGAAATATATCTGAACAAGCTACTCATAGAAGTTTGAATCACCCAAAAGGACTTGTATTTATTTTTCTACAAATTTTACAAGTTCACAGTCACTTGAATAATCGCATAATAGCAATGCTAAAAAAATTGTCTACGGGCCGGATCTGAGCGGATCCAAGCTCAACCACGCTGGGCCGGCCCAGATCTGCTGGCGAGATGCGGGAACGCTGATTCGAATGGCTGACCAGTAGGCCAGGCCTATCAGCGAGCACAGGATACCAAATCGGTACGGGTGGCCATCGGCCGTCCGATCAAGTGAATATCGACGGCCCCTGGCTGTCGTCTTCGCGCGGCAGGGTTAGGGTGAGCAAACCCTAGCGCGGGCAGAGAGAAGGGCGGGGGCACACCTAGGGCTTGTCGGCGACGATCTAGAGATAGGGATCGGTGGCGGTGTGTCGAAGAGGGTCGGCAACGGTGTCGGAGAGGTGAACGGCGACACGGGCGTGATTTAGATTGCCGCCATCCTTCCTAGGTGCTCTAGCGAGGTCGATCATGGTGTCGGCTGCCAGTGAATCTAGACCACGAAAAGGGTAGCGTTAGACGGAGGGGAGATCTGGGAAGCTAGGGGTGAGAAGAAGATAGGGTAATGACGGTGTTTCCTGACGGTAACCTTCTCCTTTCTTTCCATGCTCCGGAGATCTCCGGTGAGCTCGCTACCATTCTACAAGGCGAGGGAGAGCGTGGACTGCGGGTGTTGAGCACACGGAGGAGAGGGGATGCGGAGAGGGGGTGAATGGCAGCAGAGAGGGTGGTTCGAGAGGGTGTTGGGGCTTTATAGCCTCGGGGTGGTCTCGGTTCAGGGTGCACTCGACGGAAATGATTGGGCGGTGTGCTGGGGATGGCGTCGTGGTCTAAGTCCAGTGATGCAAGCATGGAGCTCGATCGCTTGCTGTGCCAAGGGGTACGGGCTCGGGTTCAGAGCGCGTGCAAGGTTTTCGTGCCATGGCTCGGGTGTGTGTGAGCTCAAGTGTGCAAAGTGAGGGTGGCACGGTGGAGTGGCTTCGATGTCGTGCAGGTTAGTGTGCACTGCGGGACGTGTGCGTGCATGTACGGCTGGGAACGCAACGCATGCTCTGGACGTCCATAGTGGGGTGCAGCGTAGTCAGAGCATGGGCTGTGGAGGGACCTATGGGCAGCGTGCACGGCGGCTATGGGTTGGACGATGGGGGCGGCGTGTCTGGGAACCCACTGGCATGGCAGCGGCTGCTGGCTTGCTGTCGACGCCTCAGCCTTCAAGGGGCATGCTCCGGTGGGCATCGGCAAGAGGGAGAGGGAGGGGTGAGGTAGGGAGAGTGAAGGGCTTGCAGGTGGGGTCCTGGTGCATCTCCGAGGCGGTTGCTCGACGCTGGTTGGGGGTTGGAGGTGGCAAGGGTGTGAGAGAGAGGGGAGAGTGAGATCTTGGCAAGATTGCCTCAGGCTGGACAAAGGGAATCAGAGGGAGAAGGGTGGAGTGAGAGTGGCCAGGCTAGGGCTTGCTTCTTGGTCGGTTTTGCAAAGAGAGAGGGAAAGAAGAAAGAAGAAAAGAGGAAGAAATAGATGGTTTGGCCGAATTTTGTTTGAATTTTGAAAGATTCAAAATTTGGCCCAAGTGTTGGTTGTGGTTAGATCAGAGGTGATTAATATGTGCAAGAAGTCAACCTACCAAGTTTGGGAATTTTTTGAGAGAGAGGAGCTAGGGTTTTGGAGAGCTCCACAATTTTGAATAAAGGGGCAAAAATAATCTAGTGGGAAAACTAGATGGTGCAATTATGCAAGGAAGGTTCTCTAGGGTTTTTGTTTCACACAAGCTAACATCAAGACCAAAGATTGCTGCTAAAATGATAGCACAAAAACAAGAATCTAATGCAAGGGTTTTTGAGTTGTTGGTACTAAATCATGCAAATAACCACAAGCACACATTCACATAAAATCATGCACAACACATGGAATCATACATACTAGCACACAAGTCCACACTTAACAAAAGTTTTTAATTTACCCAAATTAAGGCATTAAACCTTGGTCTTAATTTGGTCTACAAAAAGTGGGGTGTTACAGACCTTCCCCCCTTAAAAGAACCTCGTCCCGAGATTCGGTAGTTAAGCGCTAAGCAACTCGGGAAATTCTCGCTGGAGATAATCCTCACGTTCCCACGTGGCCTCGTCTTCGGTATGGTTGCTCCATTGAACCTTGTACATGTTGATTTTTCATCTTCGGTTGAGACTGACATCCTTCTCCAGAATACGGATTGGCCTCTCACGGTAGGTCAAGTCATGGTTAAAGTCAATGGATTCTTGATCGATCTCCTTGAAGGTCTCGAGCTTGTTAGGGACTCAGAGACATTTGCGTAGCTGGGAGACATGGAAGACGCCGTGGAACTCAGACAGCTTCGGGGGTAGCTCTAACTTGTAGGACATTTCTCCATGGCATTCTAGAATCTTGTATGGGGCAATGTAGCGGGGTGCAAGCTTGCCTTTGACATGGAAACGCTACATACCCTTTAGTGGGGTAACCCCGAGATAGACAAAATCTCCCACTTGAAAGGTAATGGGTCTCCGTCGGGAATCTGCGTAGCTCTTCTATCTAGATTGAGCAGCTTTTAAGCGGTTACGAATTAGCTGCACTTGCTCTTTAGCTTCGCTAATGATGTCAGGGACAAACACTTGGCTTTCTCCAGTTTCGGACCAGTTGAGAGGGGTACGACACTTGCGGCCGTATAGGGCTTCAAATGGGGCCATCTGCAGACTAGCTTGGTAGCTATTGTTGTAGGAAAACTCGGCGAATGGAAAACAGTCCTCCCACTTGGCTCCGTATGAGAGGACATAGACGTGAAGCATATCCTCAAGAATCTGATTCAATCGCTCAGTCTGACCTCCAGTTTGCGGATGGAAGGCTGTGCTAAAGGAGAGATTTGTCCCAAGGGCTCGGTGCAGGCTTTCCCAAAATCGGGAGGTGAACTATGACCCTCGATCAGATACGATCCTCTTGGGCACTCCATGTAGGCTCACAATTCTGCTTATACATAGCTCGGCCAGATTCTGACCTCGGTCGGTGGTCTTGACGGGAATAAAGTGGGCAACTTTGGTTAGGCGGTCTACTATGATCCCAAATGGAGTCATGTCCCCGATTTGACCTTGGAAGACCAGTAATGAAATCCATACCAACTTCCTCCCATTTCCACATGGGTACTTTTAATGGTTGCAGCAGACCCGCAGGTCTTTGGTGCTCGGCCTTGACATGCTGGCAGACTTCACACCGGGCAATATAGAAAGCTATTTCTAGCTTCATACCATGCCACCAAAACTGCTCCTTCAAGTCCTGGTACATCTTGGTACCTCCTGGGTGAATTGAATAGGGAGTATCATGGGCCTCCTTCAAAATGAGCTGGTTCAACTCATCGATGTTAGGGACGCATAGGCGGCCATTATACCATAGCACACCTTGTTGGTCAATCGAAAACCCAGGTACTTCTTCTCGTCCCATCCTATGCTTGATTCCTTCGATACTCTCATGACCCTTCTATGCCTCCTTGATTTGATCAAACAGAGTAGGCCGGACCTCAAGGTTTGCTAGGAATCCATGGCTCACAAGCTCAAGTCCAAACCCCTCAAATTCTTCACATAGGGTAGATTGGCTGGTCTTTAGCAGGGCATTAAGAGAGCAAGGCTCTCGGCTGAGGGCATCGGCAACCACATTCGCCTAACCCGGGTGATAGTGAATGCCTAGGTCATAATCCTTAATGAGTTCAATCCATCTCCGTTGTCTCATGTTCAAATCCTTCTGAGAGAAAATGTACTTCAAGCTTTTGTGGTCGGTGTAGATTTCACACCGGTTTCTGATAAGGTAGTGTCGCCAAGTTTTGAGTGCATGCACAACAACAGCGAGTTCTAGGTCATGGGTAGGGTAGTTCAGCTCATGCAGGCGCAGTTGACGGGATAGATGTAACATCCCAAGTTTTTATCAAAATTTGGAAAAAAAAAGTTGTTTTGTTTATGTTGATTGAAAAATCACAGGGAATTAAAAACTTCTGAGTTTAATTAAAATACTTTTCCCTAAAGTTTTATTAAACCTTCAAACCAAACTATTTTACTACCAAGGTTTACAATTGATAAAATAGTTTCTTATACATTTTTCCCAATTCAAATGTTAGTTAGAAAAACTATTTCAACTTTCTATTATGCTTTGAAGAACTATTTGAGGAAATGGATTTTCAACATACTATTTGTTTTATATTTTAAACCCTATGCAAGCTATCTTGCCAAGGGCATATTTATAGAAGTCATTCATAGAAAAGAAAGTTGCATTAATAAAATTGTGTTTTAAAATGAATTTCAAAATATAATAAAGTTTTATCCCTGATTTTATGGATTTATTTTAAAACCCTAATCATATCTTTGCTTTATGCAAGTAAAACTCTTTTTGATAAATTCATAAAGTTCTACTAGAGTCTTGTTTATTTTGAAAAACATGTTCCTTACTATTTTGAAACGTCCTTTTGAATTTTAGAAAATTTTAGACATTGGTTTGACCTTGTTTGGAGGATTTATGCAAAAGTTATAAAGGAAAAAGAGAAACAGAAAAGAATAAAAGAAAGAAGAAGAAAAAAAAGAGAAAAGGATTTGAACCGGAGCAGCCCAGTCCGGCCCAACGGTGACGGCCCAACTTCAAAACCCGAACGGTTACCCCGTCCTCTCCCCCTCTTCTCCCTGACATGCAGGACCCACGGTCAGTTCCATCTCCAACCTCTCCCGCACCAGAACCGCCTCTGGCCACGATCTTGACCACGCCCCCTTCTCCTGATACTCAACAGCCCCCAGAGATCTCCTCTGTAAAGCCCGAGATCCCCTCGTCCATCTCCCCCATTTCCCCACCCGATTCAAGCAGTCAAAATGCCCAATTTACACACCGGAGTCCTCGGTTGCTGCGCCCGTGCAGGCCTAATTCTGGCGCACCAAGGTGTCCACGAGTTCTCACTCTGGCCTCTTTCCCTTCCCCTTACTCTGGCATAACCACTAAAATTTTCTTTTCACCGTTTCCCACAGCAACTCAACGAGAACAACCTCGTCGGAATCTCACCGTCGCCCTCAACTCATTCGGTCGCCTCTCCTCGCCATCTCTGGAAGCTCCCGAGCACGTCAAGCACCCCATCAGGTTTTCCGTGACCTCCCGAGCACCGTACTCATCTCCACAGAATCCCAAGACCACAGAAACGCCCTCGCCGTTGACAGCAGCGCCGCCGGAGGCTCACCGTGGATGTCCTCCCCGATGAGACTTCTTCTTTCCTTCCACAGCCATTCGATCGAGATCGGATGCTTTAGAATAGATCACTTAACTGAAGAGGTACAGGCCCACCTGAGCCCTCAGATCTACATTAGATCCAACGGTCCTAATGCCTAATCCATCCAAAATGGTATCGGCCAGTAAGAAAGCGCCACGTGGCCTGCCTGAATTCAAACAGAATCAAATTCCTTTCAAATTTGCTGCAACTTGTAAAATCAATAGAAATTAATCTACTAAACCAAATTTCACAAATAATATATCATTGGAATCCTACAAATGTGTAGAATCCAAATGTGTAATAATATCTTATAGTTACTGTACAAAATCTTGAAGTGAAATTCAAATAGTTTAAATAGTACTTTAATACCAAATAATTCATATCTTTTGCTCTGGTTATCCAAAAATAATAAATTTGTAGTCTATGGATTCCCCAGAACATGTAGAACACTTTAGAATCAAGAAACAGCAAAGTTGATATGTGCACAAACTTGGTACATTCAAATCTATCCAAATCACCACTTTGATCATAACTTGATTTCTAAAAATGATTTTAAAGTGAATCCAATTGCAGTAACTTAGTTTTTCAGTACCCTATCCAGTAGCATCACTGTCTAAATTATCTAAAATCATTTGTAAATATTCAAATTCAAATATGAGAATTTGAGTATTTTCATCATAACTTTAATTCTATAATTCTTATCAATATAAATTAGGGTTTTGAACATGATCCTACCAATCTATTCCTATCATATTGACTTTTGAACATGACCCATTATCATACTTAATCTTGCTGACCTAGCTCACAAGATTGATTTTACACTTGAGTTGTTGAGTAAATAACAATATATCTCAATTAGGGTTTCCTTTGATACCTGTGTATGATACACTCTAATCCATGTCACATCTATCCTAAACCATTCTAATCCAATATCATCCTTGATCCAAGCCACCATCTTTCTAAATACCCTTCATACTTGTTTAACCCCATGCCAACTTGATCATATTGGTCTATATTGAACTATTCAATTTACAGATGAGTTAATTGAGTAATTCAATGTATCACCAACACATACCCAAGTCTATATGTAACTATACTATTCTGAGTAAGTGTTGCCACACTCTATTCAGTAGTGTTTTGTTACACTTTTCTATACTTACGTGAATCTATTCACATGAGTCATCTCTAAACTCTAACCATGCTTAGGCCAAGCTCAGGATTATAATCATTACATTGAAATTTGGAGGATCAATCCTTTCCAATCACTTGACCTTCCCATCCAAACTCTCAATCTCTATCTTGTAAGCCAAGGTTCATGACATATCTCTCTCATCACAAAAATCATAAGAAATTTAAAATGTTGAACCAACCCATTTGAATTGTTTGCATTGCTTGATCTTGTTTGTCATGGAACAATGTGTTTATGTTGTGTTACTCCTATTGCTATAGATTGAAAGGAGAGAACGTGTCTTGTTGAGAGAAGTAAAAGGTTTTGAAACTCCAAAAAGGCAAGTGACACACATTCTTCCACCTACCTTTTTAATATATGCATTAGTGTTTTCAGTACTATGCATGATATGAGATTTTCAAAGAAGTTTATGAAATGCTTAGCTCCTGGTAGTGTGTAGCTATCCCTTAAACCCACTTGTTAGGATTGCGAACATACTATGGAAAATGATGTCATGCTTTGTTTTGAATTGGTATGAAAATTAAACTTCAACCCAATGAAACACCTGGGTGGATTGGTTTGTTGACGGAGGCGATGTTGAGTGGCTACCCAGGGCTACACACCTGGCTATCAACCCGGGATTTGTGTAGTTGTCGTCGCCTGGGGGTTCACTTGTGGATGGCCACCCAGGAACAAAGAGACTACCATGTCTTCCTTGCTTTAGTGAGCTTCCAGTGCAGCCTTATGACAATATGGGCTCTGTCTTGATTGAGTATGATGTGAGGGTTCATCCATGGGTACTGACAGAGGGTGGTATTTGGGCACGATCAGATCCGGATGGTTGAATGCTCCTTCTGAAAGGTCTTGTCTCATTCTTCTCTCTGGGTAGAATGGGTCTTAAGGTGAAAGTGCACAACCCCTGCAGGGTGTCAAACTAATCGATTAGCCGTGTCCCCGATTATGGACAATTTGAGTTCCTAGACATGGAAGTACGGAAGAGTCTCATCACCATTTCTGAATAAAATAAAATTGTTTAGAAACACTCAGGACAGGGACTACTCAGGGCTACACACCTGGCTATCAACCCAGGATTTGTGTGGTTGTCGTCGCATGAGGGTTATCCTGGTTTTGTTGAGTAACTACCCAGGGCCACATACCCTGCAAGTATGTGGTGGTTTTCACCTGGGGGTTATCTTGACCCTTAAAGTCTTAAATGATTAAAAATGTTTTGGTTTACAAAATGATAGGATAAAACTTGCTTTATGCAAATTCAGCCAAAAGCTCCACCAGCCAAATATCATGTAGATAGCTATTTCTCAACAGCCACCAAATATGTGTCATTTGCCAGTACATCATTGTACTGACCCCCATTCGTGGGGCTGTATATTCAAATGTGCAGGTTTTTCAGAGAAGGAGTAAGTTGATAGGATCTCGAGTCTACATTCCAACATGACTGCCTGTGGCGCATGGTGAAGATGGAGGCTCACTGTTACCTTAGTTTCTGCTATGTTTGTGATGTGTTGAACTCTGTCCCCTGAGCTAGTCCATGTGACTAAGCTGGTTTGTAAGTTTTGAAGACTTATGTATCTGGATCCACATTGTAATCTTGATACTATGCAATGAATACTTTATTTTGTTCTGTGGTGCTATCAGTGATCCAGGGAATAACACTTAACACAGGTGTTCCACCTTAATCCAAAGGTGGGGCATTACAATAGATAAGCAATGACCTTGCCATCTTGCATCAAGACACTTCCAAGTCCAAGCTTGGATGCATCGCAATAGACATCAAAGCTCTTGGTGATATCAGGCATGGTTAGAATAGGGGCTGACACAAGTCTCTTCTTGAGTTCTTGGAAACTCTGCTCACACTTCTCAGTCCACTCAAACTTTTTATCCTTCTTGAGGAGTTGAGTTAACGGGTGAGCGATGTTAGAAAACCCTTCAACAAACTTCCGGTAATAGCCGGCTAGTCCAAGGAAAGCTCGAACTTCGGTGGGGTTGGTCAGGGATTTTCTTTTCATGATGGAGGTAATTTTTGATGGGTCAACTGATACTCCACCGGCTGAGATAACATGGCCCAGAAATCCAACTTCTTTTAGCCAAAACTCACACTTGCTGAATTTGGCATAAAGTTGGTGCTCGCGCAAGGTTCCCAACACAAGCCGCAGATGTTCTGCATTCTCTTCCTCGGTCTTGGAATAGACCAAGATGTCGTCAATGAACACCACTACAAACTTATCGAGGAACTTCATGAACACCTTATTCATGAGATTCATGAAGTAGGCAGGGGCATTGGTCAGGCCAAAAGACATTACAGTGTATTCAAACAAACCGTAGCGAGTGGTGAAGGCGTTATTGGGAATATCGGACTCACGGACTTTCAGCTGATGATATCTGGTGCGGAGATCAATTTTGGAGAACACCTTGGCTCCATTCAGCTGGTCAAACAGGTCTTCAATCTTTCGGAGTGGGTACTTGTTTTTGATGGTCACCTCATTCAGTTTACGGTAGTCCACACACAATTGAATGGTACTGTCTCCTTGTCCACAAAGAGAACAGGCGATCCCCAATGTGATGCACTAGGACGAATAAGACCTTTGCTGAGCATATCAGCGAGTTGCTTCTTTAACTCTTCTAACTCTTGGGGGTTCATGCGGTAGGCTCTTTGTGCAGTAGGGGCTATTCTGGGAATCAACTCAATAATGAACTCAGTATCCCGGTCAGGGGGCATACCTGACAACTCTTCAGGGAAAACATCGGGGTATTCGCATACCACCGAAACTTTTTCAAGGGTCGGCCCAGACATAGACTTCTTGTAGTAGGCTTTGCAGGATGGCATGGTTGCGACGTGCTAAATCTGAATACTGTCGCTGTTGGTCACGGTTATAGACTTCCTCGCGCAATCTATGTGTCCCTGATACTTGGACATCCAGTCCATCCCAAGTACCACATCCAAACCTTTTATGCCTAGAATGATCAAGTTGGCTTGGAAGGATACCCCATGAATAACCATGGATACTCCTTCGCAGGACAAGTGAGCTCTAACTTGAGACCCGGGAATTTGAACTATCATGTTGCGGGCCATTTGAGATGCGGTCAACCCTCCCACGGCCACAAATCGCTCGGTGACAAAAGAATGTGATGCACCAGAATCAAACAACACCTTTGCAGGGACTAAGTTGACAAGAAACGTACCCAGAACAACGTCAGGGGCCTCGGCAGCTTCTTCAGTGGTGACACTATTCAGACGGCCTCTTGCATTATTGGCTTGGGTCTTCTGGTTCCTACCAGGGGGTCCACGGCCTTGACCCTGATTGGGTCGCGGTGCGCTAAGGCTCGGTGCAGAAGGCTTCTTCAGGGGGCACTCCTTAGAGAAGTGTCCGGGCTGGCCACAGGTGTAACATCCACTACCTTGGCTGTGGTTATTGGGGTTGAAAGTGCTGCGGTTACCTCCAGAGAACTTCCCGCCTGTAGGGTGGTTGCTGGAGTACTGACGTTTTGGGTTGTTGAGCCTGGGGGCTTGAGAGGCGAACCTCTGTGGGGGTGGCGTAGCCCTGGATGGGGGCATGCTACGGGACCAATGACCATTAGGTCCACCTTGACTCATCATCCTCCTCTTGCGACTCTCGCGGGCAGCCTTATGCTTGTTCTCAACTATTATGGCAGCATCCACCATGGCCTCCAAGTCAGGATAGTGCACAGCCACCAGATAGGTCTGCAGCTCCTTGTCGATGGATTTCGTGTCGCAAGAACACGGGGTACCATGCGACGGACCCAAAGATTCGAACGCAGGGGGCTGAACGTGGGAGATCTTGGATCGCAACGAAACACGGTGACGGAAGCCTCGAGTCGTTGAACGCACAATGCACTGCAGAGAGAGACACCGAGCTTTACCCAGGTTCAGGGCCCTCGTTGTGAGATAAAACCCCTACTTCCTGCCTTCTTGTATTACAACGCGATACCTCGCGAGGAGTACAAGGTCTTGGTTACAGAGCTCTAACTGGCCAGAGGTAGAAGAACCAACTTAGCCTAGCTAGGAGCCCGG
Source organism: Dactylis glomerata (assembly GCA_007115705.1). NCBI lineage: Eukaryota > Viridiplantae > Streptophyta > Magnoliopsida > Poales > Poaceae > Dactylis > Dactylis glomerata. The sequence continues at coordinate 2,262,762 of QXEO01000406.1, read as the reverse complement.
AGATGAAGATTCGATCCCCTCTAAGGGGTGGCCTCTCCTCCTTTTATAGCGCCAAGGTCCTCGTTCCCCTTATCTTCTTGGGAAAGGGGTTGCCACACACGGCCAAGGAGGGAGGACAACTATAGTCTTGATTCTTCCGTGGACGTAGTCTTCGTAGAGTAGTGGCGCCGGTCCACAGGAGTGGGTAGAGGAAGCGGACGTCTTCCTCTGGCGCCCTGCACCATCCACGCTATTTTTAGGGGGGTGGCCGACAACCACTGTGCCGCTTTATGCAGGCATGGCGAAAGTTGGTCTCCTCCCTGTCGGGGGTAGCATGGGTGGTATGCGGTCTTCTACCCTTATCTTCTTGCTCTGGACGTAAACATGCCGAGCTGACGTGGATGTGGTCCCTCCCCTCACCAGCAGAAGCTCATGAGGAGGTCTTCTAGTCCTTAGCAGTTTTGGTCATTGATCTCCTCATGAGGCGCCTCCTCATGAGGGTCTTCTCCGCTGGCTTCGGTCATCGTTCTACCCCTGAGCCGAAGCTGGGCCATTGATGGGGCACATGAGCAGGTGGACCGAGATACCCCGGTATCCAGAACACCGACAGTAGCCCCCGGGAGCCTAGCCCATGAATGCGCCCTCTTGAGGGAGCGAAGGGCCAGGGGCCCCCAGAAGCTGCTGGGCCCTCCAACGGCATGTGTCAACATGCGGTCAGAGGACCATGTGAAGATGCAGAGGCCGCGGACGCATGGCACGACCGCAGCTGGTGAGACGAAACGGCGGGCGATGCCGCAGTCCCCGAGGCGTCAAACTATCATGATGGCGCGTCGCTTCGCTGCAGAGCACTGCGCCAACGCTTCGATTCCCACGCTAAGATTTGATGCATCGAAGCTTGCCGCACCCCTTAAATAAAGTCTCCTCGAGACCTCCGGCACCTCACCCTCTTCCTCCAGTGCCACTTTTTCCTCAACGCTCCCCAAGCCGATGGATTCCTCTGCCTCCTCCGCCGCCGCAGAATCGAGCTCGGGGGCGAAGCGCCGCGGGCGCCCCCCGGGCAGTAGGAACAAAGCGAAGATTCCCACCCGGTGGACGCCCGGCGCCGGCAGCCCCCTGCGCCTCGGTGCACCGAGGCAGGGCAAGGCGAATCACGCCGCCCAAGGGGCCTCCAGGGCCTTGACCCTTCGGGGTCCTGTGCCTGGAGGCGCTCTGAATGCGCCGTCGCCAGTGGCGGTGGCGCCGGCACCCCGCTCCCCGTGAAACATCGATCGGGTGCTCCGGGAGGTGGAGGCCCCCTCGGCCCCCTCCCCCCGGCCGCAGATGGCCCGGGGCCGCAGGAGGCAGCCCTGCCGGCGACCAGAGTGGTCGCCACTTCCCGCCCCTTGGCGGCGGCAATGCTGGGACCCCTCATCGCCCCAGGGTCCCACTTCCTGGAGCTCCTCATCGTCGTCGACCTTTGGAGCTTCGACTCCCTCCGGCTGCCCGACGCAGTCCGGAGGGTGATCTATGCCCCTGGCGCTTCCTCCGGAGAGGTCACGCTGGCGGAGCAGAGCAGGCCAGATCTCTTCTGGCCTGTGGACATCATCCTCGGAGCAGGCGGCAATGCCGTCCTCTCCGGGCGCTGGAGGGCTTTCGCCCTCGGCCACCGCCTCCGCGTCGGTGACCACCTCGTCTTCCACTTCAAGCTGGGGACGCTAGAGGCCTCGGTGCGGATGTTCGCCGCCGCCGACGTCCGCCGCACCTACCCCCAGCTCGCGGTGCAGTAAAGGGGCGGCCTTGGCGCGGTAGCCTTCGGGGGAGGGGAGCTAGTCTCCTCCCCTCTTTTGCAATGAAGTTCGCGCCAGTGGGGTATGCCCCGCTGTGCCTCTGCTCCTTCCCGCACTAGGGGCTATCAATGAAATTTCATTTGCCTTTCCGCTCCTTGTTGCTCGCCGTTGTCCTGGTCATCTGCACGCTCGAGAGCCCTAGCGAGTTGTTAACGTCGGTGGGAGGCCTCCCTGCACCTCAGAGCTCATGACGGGGTCGGCGCCGGCGATGACATCGGACGATTCCTAAGACAAGTAGTTGAAGAAAGAGTTGGAAAACAAAAAACCCCAAATCCCCGAAAATGAAAAAACAAATCGATAAAACAAACGAAAAAAGAAGGCGAATAAGATGCCCCTGTGACCGGCACAGGGACCTTCCTCATCGTGAGGGAGCGCGGCACTATCTGTGCCAGCAGCTAAGAGCAAATTGCCGCGCGTGGTGATTCACGGGGCCTTCCTCGTCGTTGAGGGAAGCTGGACCCTCACGGACACGAAAGCGTCGACGCTTAAGAGAGCCCAGAGACCATCGACACCTCATTAAGGGTTTCTCACAAGGTGAAGGGCCTGGCGTGGACCTCCGGATCTGCGTCTCCTTCGCAAGATGATCAGAGCGGCCTTAGTCTTCAGTAATCCTGCCACGTTTGGCCTTCCTCAAGCGAGGGGAATCTTCCTGCGGATGCTTAGGCGCATCGACGCATCCTTGCACCTCATGAGGGTTGCTCACGAGGCGTTGGTCCTTAGCGGGTTCCTTGGGCACACCTTGGACTTTTTCCAAAAATTTCTTATTTTTTGGTGTACTTCGCGAGGAACTAAGCACCATGGGTACTTGGAGGTGATCGATAACGGGGCCATCGCCCCTGATCAGAGCTCAGTCCCTTCGGGTTTTTTGGTCTTGCTATTTTCCGGGCGAAGGCCCCAGGATAGACACCATGCCTAGCCCCCTTTCGCATGGAGTACAACAGAAAATAAAAAGACTTCATGCCATTTTAATATCATGCCGAAGCAGAGGCGCTATATTGCGCAATAACTTAATATCAGTGCTGAAGAGCAGTTTGAGCTGATACAAAGTGCTGTGACAACGGTCTTTATCTCCTCGTGAGGAACCTATGGGTAGAACTTTCGTAGATGAGCTATGTTCCACGGGTTCCCCACCAGTACGCCTTCCGCGGTTTCCAGCCGCGCCGAGCCTGGCCTGGCGATGTGCGTCACCTTGAAGGGGCCTTCGCACATTGGAGACAGCTTGTGCAGGCCCTCGTGAGAGAGTATCCTCCTCAGCACCAGGTCACCGACGTCCAGAGTCCTTGCTTGAACATGGCAGCTATGGTAGCGGCGTAATCCTTGCTGGTACCTCGCGGCGCGAAGCTCTGCTTGGCACCAAGCTTCTTCGAGCTGGAGGAGGCGGTCCTTGATGAGGTCCTCTTGGCGAATCTCGTTGAAGGCGAGCACTCTTTGTGACCCAAACTTGACGTCGGTGGGAAGAACAGCCTCCGCCCCATAGACCAAGAAGAAAGGAGTCTCCCCGGTGGGCTTGGTGGCGGTAGTCTAGATGGACCACATGATGGATTGGAGGTTCTCTAACCATTTTTTGCTGCAGGCTTCAAGCTTGGCGATGAAGCTTCTCGTCTTGAGTCCCTTGAGGACCTCGGCGTTGGCACGCTTGGCTTGGCCATTGCTCCTGGGATAGGCGACTGAGGCGAAACAGATCTTGATGCCGACCAATGCGCAGTACTCCCGGAACAGCCCGCTGGTGAACTGGCTGCCATTGTCAGTGATGATGTGGTTAGGCACACCAAAGCGACAGACCAGCCCACGGATGAACTTGACTGCGGACCTGGCCGGAATGGTGCACACCGGCTCCACCTCCACCCACTTGGTAAACTTGTCGATGGCGACGTAGAGGTAGCGGTAGCCCCCTTGCACTCTAGGAATGGACCGAGAATGTGAGTGGGATGGTTTGCAGCTCCTGCGCCGGCTGATGAGTCTGCTTGGCATGGAATTGGCATGCCTCGCACCTGTTGACCATATCCGCCACGTCCCAGAGCACTAAAGGCTAGTAGAAGCCGCTTCGATATGCCTTTGCAGTGAGAGTTGAAGCAGAAGCATGATGCCCACATTCGCCGGCGTGAATGTCCCTGAGAAGCTCCTGGCCTTGGTGAGTAGATATGCACTTCGGAGCGGCGCCGTTTGGGTGACGCCGGTACAAGTCACCATCCTTGACACAGTATCCCGAAGCTTGGCATACTATCCTTTCGGCCTCTGACTCATCCTCGGGAAGCCTGCTACTGACGAGGAATGCCTTGAGCTCGAGGATCCAATCCACTCCCTCCTACCATGCCAATGCCAAAAGGACGCGGTCACCCGAAGGAGGCCCGCAGTCCGGAGCCCCCTGCTCCGGTGGCGGTGGCAGGGCAGGCGGAAGGTCTGATCCGGATGACAATGGAGAAGCGGACAGCTTGAAGAGACTCTCCTCAAAGACGTCGACAGGTTCTGCCAGGCGATGAGAGGCGCGCTTGGCGATCTCATCCGCTTCCACATTTTCTCATCTTGGAATGTGCTTCAGCTCCAAGCCTTGGAAGCGTTTTTCCATCTTTCGATGCTCCTCAAGATAAGCTGCCATGTGCTCATCCTTTGGAGTGTAGCTCTTGTTTGAGAAGTTCACAACCCGCTGTGAATCTCCCTTGACGACGAGGCGCTTGATGCCCAAAGCATTTGCCGCCCTTAGGCTAGCGAGTAGTCCTTCATATTTCGCGATGTTGTTGGAGACCTTGTGCTCTGGTTTAAAGCAGAACTAGACGGCGTAGAAGAGCTTGTCCCCAGAGGGAGAGGTAAGGACAGCGCCAGCCCCTGCGCCGGGGAGGTTGAAGGTGTCGTCGAAGTGCATGACCCAGAGGCCTGGGGCTTCTTCTCTTGGAAGCGTTGACTCCTCCTCTGGAGGCTCGTCGGTGAATGGATCAGTCCATTCGGCGGTGAACTCAGCCAAAGCTTTGCTCTTGATCACCTTGGTGGTTTCGAAGGAGATCTCGAAGGGCTAAAGCTCCACGGCCCATTCTGCCACCTGTCCGGTGACATTTGGGTTGCGTAGGATGGTCTCCAGGGGACGATCAGTGACCACCTTAATCGGGTGACCCTGGAAGTAGTGATGTAGTTTCCTTGAAGCGATCAGCAAGGTGTAGAGCAGCTTTTGCTGCATGGTGTAGCGCTCCCGCGCGTCGCATAGCACCGTGCTGACAAAGTACACGGGCTTTTGCACCTTGGCGGTGCCCTTAGGAGTCTTCTCCTCTTGGAGTTCAGGAGCGTTGCTCTGAGAGAGCGGCTCGGTCGGCGAAGTTGCAGCGGGTGGCTCCTCGTGAGGGATAGAAGGAATAGCTGCCTCTACCTCGTGAGGAGCCCCCAGGCAGGGAGGATCAATTCCCTCTTTGGCGATTACCTTGGCATCCCATTTCGCGACGAGGATAGCGCTCGCAGTTCTCGGGGTTGCCGCGATGTAGAGCAGCAACGGCTCGCGGAATGTTGGGGCAACCATGATCTGTGGGCTCGTGAGATACCTCTTCAGCTCGGCAAAGGCCTTGTCGGCTTCCGGAGTCCACTCGAACTTCCCAGTGCACTTCATGAGCTTGAAGAAGGGCAAGGCCTTCTCCCCACTCCTCGCAATGAAGCGCCCTAAGGCTGCCATGCATCCCGCAAGGCATTGCATTTCCTTGAGATTGCGTGGAGGACGCATTTCTTTGATGGCCTTGACTTTGTCGGGGTTTGCCTCTATCCCGCGATGAGACATGAGGAACCCCAACAACTTTCCCGACGGTACGCCGAAGGCGCACTTGGCGGGGTTTAGCTTAATATTTACCTTTCTTAGGTTGGCGAAGGTTTCCTCTAGATCCTCGATGAAGGTGTGACTCTCGCGAGTCTTGACGACGATGTCGTCGACGTAGGCTTCCGCATTTCTTCCCATCTGAGCCCCCAAGGCCTTACGCATGAGCCTTTGGAAGGTGGCTCCTGCGTTCTTTAGGCCGAAGGGCATGCAGATGTAGCAGTACACACCACAGGGTGTGATGAAGGCAGTCTTCTCTTCATCCTCCCTTGCCATCTTGATCTGATGATAGCCGGAGAAGGCATCCAAGAAGTAAAGGAGGTCACAGCCGGCAGTGGAGTCGATGATTTGATCTATCCTCGGGAGTGGATAAGGATCCTTGGGACAGGCTTTGTTGAGACTTGTGAAATCCACGCAGAGGCGCCCACTGCCATTAGCCTTTGGGACAACCACCGGATTGGCAATCCAGGTGGGGTGGGCTACCTCGCGTATCAACTTGGCCTTCTTCAGCTTCTCTATTTCCTAGACGATAAATTCTTGTTTCTCTTGCGCTTGTTTCCTGGTCTTCTGCTTCACGGGGTGTGCCTGAGGGCACACGGCTAAGTGGTTCTCAATCACCTCCCTGGGAACGCTGGGCATATCTGACAGAGTCCAAGCGAACATGTCAGAATTTGCCCGCGGGAAGGTGACAAGCGCGCTTTCCTATTTGGGAGAAAGCCCTGCCCTGATGGTGACGAAGTTTTCATAGCCCCCAGCCTGGAGCGGGACCTTCTTTGTTGCCGAGCACTCTTGGGTGAACTGGGGCCTCCTTCCTGAGGGTACCGCACCTTCCCCAATGCTCATGTCCAACATCGGATGGACCAGGTCCTCGCTTAGAGTAGGCGAGGTAGAGGCGGTGAACTTCTTCCCTGTCGAGCCCGGCAGAAGGGGCTCGAGAGAGGCCTTCTTCGCAGCAGCCCATTCTTGAGACATGAGCTGCTTCTTCCTCGTGAGGTCACCGGAGTGTTCCAGTAAATCTTCGTCGGCAGGGAACATGGCGGCGGCCTCACGGTAGACATGCTCCACAGATCGGAGAGCGTCCTTTTCGTTGCAGCGCACGGTGATCGTGCCATTGGCGCCCAGAATCTTGAGGACATTGAAGCCATGATGCGTTGCTGCCATGAACCTTGCCAGGGCTGGATAGCCGAGGATGGCATTGTATGGCAATGCAATGTAGGCGACGTCAAAGTTGAGGCTTTCTATCCTATAGTTGTCCCGGGTGCCGAAGGTGATGGGCAGGCGTACCTGCCCAATTGGCGTTGTAGACACTTCGGTTACCCCGAAGAATGGTCGGGTTGGCATGAGCCGATGGTACAACACCTGCGTCTTCTCGAAGACCTTGACTGAAATGATGTTGAGGCCCGCCCCTTCGTCGATGAGAATACGATTGACGGCGATGTTATTGATGGTAGGCGTGCACAAGAGGGGAATTGTGCCCACGCCCTTGGTGGAGGTCGAATGATCCTCCTCGTCGAAGCAGATCTTGCTGGTTGACCACTTCATTAAGCGGTTGCCGGCGTTGGGCTGTGCCACTGCGATCTCTCGCGACAGCTGCTTGAAGTGATGATTAGATAAAGGAGCTTGAGCTCCACCCAAGAGGCAAGCGGCGAAGCCTCGCAGCTCTTGATTGCCCCCCTGGTTCTCTTCACGATGATCATTTGCCGGTGGAGGTAGTGGCAGCGGCTCAGGATCTGCACGAGACAGACCATCGCGGCGGCAACCCTCGTCACGGTCGTCGTCGCGGCGATCACCCTGGGATCCACCCTTGCCGTGGCTACGGCTACTCCCACGGCACTTGGTGATGCCATTTTCTTCATGAAACTTTCGGACAATCCAACAATCGTCGGTATTGTGGGTGTCCTTTTTGTGGAGGATGTAGTAGCGGCGACGTCGACCTTTATCGTGCTCGGAGCGGTCCCCGCGGCGCTGCTTATGCTCAGGCTCCACCGCGAGGACAGCAGACTCCTTGCGCTTGGGGTCCTTTGACTTCGGCTTTGGGGGAAGCGCCTCCGGAAGGTTGTGCACGAAGAGCCTCTCCTCCTCAGCCTTGGCGCAGCGGTCGGCGATCTCGAAGAGCCTGACAACGGAAGTCAGCTCATCATTCACGGACAGCTTCTCCCTCATCTTGATGTCGGAGACACCCGTGGATAACGCGGAGATGGCCTCCTCATTGGAGATCCTGGGAATCTTGTTCCTCATCTGGCTGAAGCGCTGGATGTATTGACAAAGCGTCTCGCCCTTGTACTGACGCACCACCTTAAGATCATTCTTGGTGGCGGGGCGCTCGTACATGGGCATGAAGTTAGCAACGAACTGACGGCACAAGTCCTTCCATAAGGTCACGGATTCATGAGGAAGATTCATGAGCCAAGTTCACGGAGCATCTTTGAGGGCCATGGGGAACCAATTGGCCATCGCACGCTGATCTCCACGCGCGGCCTGGATGGCGACGATGTAGAGCTGGAGAAATTCGACGAGGTTGGTGGTCCCGTCGTAACGCGCGCCGATGTCCGGCTTGAACTTGTGAGGCCGGACCACATAGCGTTGCTGGCGAGTGAGAGCAAGGCACCCGGGGTTGTAGATAGGGTCCCCGAGGGTCTTGACGTTCTTGCCAGCTTCGCCGATGTCGTCGATGGCGCCGTCATGATTTTTGCGGCGGCGCTCAAGGGAGACACGTGCGTCTTCCGGAGCGCGTTAGACGATTTGGCAGCTGGACTCCCCGCGCGGCGAAGATGCAGCGCGGGATGCCACCATCTTGGCCTTGGCGGCCTTCCCATCTTCGGCGCCCGAGGCGCGGCGCCCTGCCGCCGGATCTGGTTCCCCCGCGCCCTGGGCTCCTCCCTGGGCCGGGTCTTCATTGGCGATGGCGACAAGCTCGGCGATTCGAGCGCGCCACCCCTCACGCCCGTCATCAGTGGGCTGATAGCACAGCAGCTCCTGTGCCATGGCGAGAGCCTGCGCAGGAGACAGCTGACTCCCAGAACGAGCGCGAGAAGTGGCGGTGGCGGTGAAGGAGAGCGAAGGCTCTGTACGCCCGGACGGGAGGTAGGAGGACTCCAGATCTTCCTCCTCTTCCTCCTCGGCCGAGGCTTCCCGACGATAGAAGATGGGCTCGCTTTGCCCCCGAACGGCGTTACGGCGGCGAAGACGCTCAAGACTTGCATTGGCGTCAGCCATGTCGAAGCAGATCTAGAAGAAAACACACCACAGCCCCCTACCTGGCGCGCCAAATGTCGATGGATTTCATGTCGCAAGAACATGGGGTACCACGCGACAGACCCAAAGATTCGAACACAGGGGGCTAAACGTGGGAGATCTTAGATCACAACGAAACACGGTGACGGAAGCCTCAAGTCATCTAACGCACAACGCACTGCAGAGAGAGACGCCGAGCTTTACTTAGGTTCAGGGCCCTCGTTGTGAGGTAAAACCCTTACTTCCTGCCTTCTTGTATTACGACGTGATACCTCGCGAGGAGTATAAGGTCTTGGTTACAGAGCTCTAACTGGCCAGAGGTAGAAGAACCAACTTAGCCCAACTAGGAGCCCGGACATGAAGATTTGATCCCCTCTAAGGGGTGGCCTCTCCTCCTTTTATAGCGCCAAGGTCCTCCTTTCCCTTATCTTCTTGGGAAAGGGGTTGCCACACACGGCCAAGGAGGGAGGACAGCTGTAGTCTTCATTCTTCCGTGGACGTAGTCTTCGTAGAGTAGTGGCGCCGGTCCACAGGAGTGGGTGGAGGAAGCTGACGTCTTCCTCTGGCGCTCTGCACCGTCCACGCTATTTTTAGGGGGTGGCCAACAACCACTGTGCCGCTTTATGTAGGCATGGCGAAAGTTGGTCTTCTCCCTGTTGGGGCTAGTGTGGGCGGTACGCGGTCTTCTGCCCTTATCTTCTTGCTCTGCATGTAAACGTGCCGAGCTGACGTGGATGTGGTCCCTCCCCCCACCAGCAGAAGCTCGTGAGGAGGTCTTCTGGTCCTTAGCAGTTTTGGTCGTTGATCTCCTCATGAGGCGCCTGCTCATGAGGGTCTTCTCTGCTGGCTTCGGTCGTCGTTCTACCCCTGAGCCGAAGCTGGGCCGTTGAAGGGGCCCAGGAGCAGGTGGACCAGGATACCCCGGTATCCAGAACACCGACACTCCTCATGTAGTCCATTAAGGAACCCCTCTCTTTTCTTCTCATCGGTGTCGATATCATTTGGGGCATACTGATATGTCTCAAACGTATCTATAATTTTTGATGCTCCATGCTTGTTTTACACCATTTGATTCATGTTTTGTTTACACTTCGTGGTGTTTTTATGCGATTTCCGGAACTAACCTATTGAGAAGATGCCACAGTGCCGGTTCCCTATTTTCTGTTTTTTTGTGTTTCAGAAAAGCTACACAGGAAATATTCTCGGAATTGGATGAACCAAAGACCAAAACTCCTATTTTTTCTGGACAAAGGGCGAGGACCGAAAGAGAGCCGAAGGGGGCCAAGAGCCAGGCTCACCACAGGGGGGCGCGGCCCAGCCCCTGGACGCGCCACCCCATGGTGAGGCTAGCTGGCCCCACCTCTGACGCTGCCTTTTCGCCTATAAAAAGCCTCGGGATGGAAAACCCTAAAACGATCGGTGATTTTCGAGAAAGAGTTCCGCAACTCCGCTGCTGCCATCGACAAATTTCGGGGGACAAAATTCTTGGTTCCGGCACCCTACCGAGACGGGGAAGTGCCCCCAGAGCCATCTCCATCACCGTCTCCACCGTCTCTATCGGCCTCACCGCCATCTCCATCGTTGTTGCTGCCTCCTATGATGAGGAGGGAGTAGTTCTCCCCCGGGGCTGAGGGCTCTATGGGTAGCTATGTGGTTCACCTCTCTCTCCCATGATGTGATCTTTATGTGATCGTGAGCTTTGTATCTAGTTGAATTGGTAGATATTATTATTCAGATATTATGCTACTCCCGTGCTTTATATTTGTAATCTCCGGAGACACCTTGTATCATGATGTGAAGGTGACAGTGTGTGCATTATGTGTGTCTCCTTTGGCTAGTGTCTCTATGAATTGTTGGAGTTTGTTGGAACCATCTAGTGCATTCACGGTGACAGTGTGGGACAATCTAGTTTGGGAAAATGTGAACTTTGAGGAGTGCTTCATAGCCCTATGCATGATTAGTGTTTGTTATCCATTGGAGAATAGTTTTGAGTTGCATATTGAAGTTAGTATCTATTGGTTCAATTATGTTATTTTGTTGAGAGTGTGCACTAGTGAAAGTATGATCCCTAGGCCTTGTTTCCAAGCATTGAACACCGTTTACTTTCAGTTTTGTTACATGTTTGCTCGCAGCGATACTTATTTCATATTACATTTACTACTCATAATCATCACTACTACTTGTATTTCACTATCTCTTTGCCGAACTAGTGCACCTATACATCTGGCAAGTGTATTGGGTGTGTTGGGGACACAAGAGACTTTCTGTATCGTAATTGCAGGGTTGCTTGAGGGGGATAGCTTTGACCTCCTCCTCCCTGAGTTCGATAAACCTCGGGTGATCCACTTAAGGGAAACTTGTTGCTTCTCTACAAACCTCTGCACTTGGAGGCCCAACACTGTCTACAAGAACAGACGCGTGCATAGACATCAAGCTCTTTCTGGCGCTATTGCCGGGGAGGTAAGGTAAAAGGTACTCACATTCTTTGGCAACTAAATTTTTTTCAGTTGTTGGTGAGTGCTCGAAGTTATTTCCTTTAGATTCTGCAATTATATCTTTTTGTTTCTTGTTTTTTTTCACTAGTTAGGCTTAATGGAAAATAAAGAGTTTTATAGTGTCTTTCCTGAGTTTAGATTTGAAGTGTTTGAAAAACCTTTGGAACTTATTTCGCATAGCAATGTTATTTGTATGAATTCTTTGAACACCGTTATTGCTAATGCTATAGAAAGGTCTAAGCTTGGGGAAGCTGGTTTTGTTAAGCATGATATTCTTGGTTCCCCAGCTTTAGTGGAGAAAACTCGCTCTTATGATATTTTATCTCCCATATGTGATAGTTCTCATGATGTTTGTGATCCTAGTCCTTTAAAAATACCTATGAGAATTGTTGAACGTGCTATGAATAACTGCTATCTAGGGGATGGAACTGTCCATCCCGGTGATCATTTGCTCTTTATACATGAACTATGCGAGTTGTTCAAGTGTGCAGGTATTTCTATAGGTGAAGTTAAGAGGAAGCTATTTTCTTTTTCACTAAAGGGCAGAGCTGCGGAATGGTATAAGACGCTGAAGGAAGACCGATCTATTGGTTGGGAGGAAATCGTACCTCTCTTTATTCTAAATTCTATCCTTCTAGTGAGGTTCATAAATATAGGAATTATATTTATAATTTTCATCTTCATGATGGAGAAAACATTGCCCAAGCGTGGGGAAGATTGAAGTCACTAATGCTCAAATGTCCTATTCATGAGTTTCCCCGTAATATTGTTATTAATAATTTTTATGCAAGGCTTTCAGGATATTACAAGGACTATCTAGATGCATGCTTTGATGGATCTTTCACAAGCAAGGAGGTTGACGCTAAGTGGGATCTGCTTGAAATAATTCAAAGCAATATTGAAGATTGGGATAGCGACAAAGGTAAAGGATCAGGTATAAATTATGAGTATGATTGCATTAAGTCTTTCGCTAAAACAGCTGATTTTTAAGAGCTTAGTGCTAAATATGGTCGTGATCCTCAGATTATGGTTAATTGCTTTAGCGCCTTTGCTTCTGATAGGGCAAAGGTGTCCGATCTTTCGATGAGATCTTGATATGTCGATTTGGTGGGTGGAGTTCGTGCTTGACGATTCGACTACACGTGCGAAGCTCGTGCGCCAATGCAATCGCTAGGACAATCTCCAAGAGTTACTGATCTTGCGGATGCACTATCAGCCTGACCAGCGAGGGTCTTAATTCCTACCTGAAATCGAGAACAAGTAAGAACTAATACTGCAATCAAGATATTGCGGATGAAAGATGTATGCTTTATTCAAAAGGTAGGATTCCGAATAGGCGGTCTTCTTCTGGGCGATTGATCTCAAAAGTCGAGCTTGTAGTTGTAGCAATGGATAACTTTAGTCTAAACAAAATCCGAGTTCTAATGATGGCTACGGGGGGTATTTGAGGAGGAAAAGGTAGGGGTGCGACCAGCCATGGGTTTGGTGGTCGAACGGAAGCCTAACAGGCCTTTTCTCCTCAAATTCGGACTCCTAAAAGTGGCTGTCTTATTTGCTACAAAAATTACATGGGCCTGGCCCAAAAATAAAAGTGACGCAGCACCATATTTATCTATGGATGAATTTATGAAGTAGCTCTTTGTATATTTCGTCCAAGTCTTCATCCTTCATTATGGTGGCTTCAAAGTTCTGAAATCTCCACTCGTGGCATCTTCTTCCATCCTCAAACGCTTGCTGCCATCTCCATGCACGATCATGCTCCAATGTTTGTCCCTCTCATCCATGCTAGGTCCATCATTCCTAAGAGTAAAAAACATATCTGGTTTAGGCAGCATCATATTCTCATGTATGTGAGAAAGAGTTCCAAGAAATGAAAGTACCTGATAGTTAAGTTGCTTGGCACGAGCTCGAGTGATAGGTCCTTGTATGTGTTTCGCTGTAGGTACATCGGGTGTATCAATAGATGGGATGTCCTCATCATGCTCCCCTTCTTGAATTGAAGTCGTCCTCGACGCAACCTCATCTTCTTCACCGAAGTAAGGCTTTAAATCTGCAATGTTAAATGTAGGACTTACCGTACCAAAATCTGCAGGAAGCTCAAGTTTATATGCGTTATCATTGATTTTCTCTATCACCTTAAAAGGACCATCAGCACGTGGCATTAACTTAGACTTGCGCAAATCAGGAACATGATCTTTGCGCAAATGCAACCAAACAAGATCACCAACCTCAAACACAACATGCTTTCGTCCTCTATCCCCAGCAACTTTATACTTAACATTCATGTGTTCTATGTTGTCTTTAGTAGTTGCATGCAATTTTAAAATCAATTCAGCATGCTGTGTAGCATCGAAATTTGTTTGCACTGAAGATGGTAAAGGCAACAAATCAATAGGTGCACGTGGAACAAAACCATAGACAATCTGAAAAGGGCTCATCTTTGTGGTAGAATGCAGCGAACAATTATAAGCAAATTCAATATGAGGCAAACACTCTTCCCACAATTTTATGTTCTTCTTTAAAACAGCCCGCAACTTGGTAGATAAAGTTCTATTAACTACTTCAGTTTGTCCATCAGTTTGGGGATGACATGTGGTACTAAACAGCAATTTAGTCCCCAACTTAGCTCATAAACATCTCCAAAAGTGGCTAAGAAATTTAGTATCACGGTCAGAAACAATAGTATTTGGCACACCATGCAAATGAACGATATCATGAAAAAACAAATCAGCAATGTGCGCAGCATCATCGGTCTTGTGACAAGGAATAAAGTGTGCCATCTTAGAAAACCGATCCACAACAACAAAAATACTATCCCTCCCCTTCTGTGTACGAGGTAATCCCAAAACAAAGTCCATCGAAATATCCTCCCAGGGAACACTAGGAACAGGAAGAGGCATATATAAACCATGTGGATTAAGGCGAGACTTAGCTTTTTGACAAGTAGTGCAGCATGCAATGAATCTCTCAACATCCCGCCGCATGCGTGGCCAAAAGAAGTGTGCAGCAAGAACATCCTCCGTCTTCTTGACACCAAAGTGTCCCATTAATCCTCCTCCATGCGCCTCCTGTAACAACAAAAGACGAACAGAACCATCTGGGATGCATAGTTTGCTAGCACGGAACACAAATCCATCATTAAGGATGAATTTGTTCCATGTTCGACCATCTCTACAATTCTGCAACACATCTTTAAATTCAGCATCATGCAAGTATTGTTCCTTTATAGTTTCCAACCCAAAAAATTTGAAGTCAAGCTGAGATAGCATAGTATAGCGGCGCGATAAAGCATCAGCAATAACATTATCTTTACCCTTTTTCTGTTTGATAACATAAGGAAAAGATTCAATAAATTCAACCAACTTTGCATGGCGATGATTCAATTTTGCTTGACTACGAAGATGCTTCAAAGATTCATGATTAGAATGTATAACAAATTCTTTAGGCCATAAATAATGTTGCCAAGTTTCTAATGTCCGAACCAGCGCATATAATTCTTTATCATAAGTAGAATAGTTTAGACTAGGCCCACTCAATTTTTCACTAAAATATGCTACAGGTTTGCCCTCTTGTAATAACACACCTCCCAAACCAATTCCACTAGCATCACATTCAAGTTCAAACGTCTTATTAAAATCAGGAAGTTGGAGTAATGGAGCATGTGTTAACTTATCTTTCAGTATCATGAAGGCCTCTTGTTGTGCATCGCCCCAAACAAAGGGCACATCCTTCTTTGTGAGCTCATTCAATGGCGCAGCAATAGAACCAAAATCTTTGACAAAGCACCTATAAAACCCAGCGAGACCAAGAAAACTCCTCACTTGTGTGACCGTCTTGGGCTACGGCCAATTCTCAATAGCTTCAATCTTGGCTGGATCAACTTCAATTCCCTGTTCTGTAACAACATAACCAAGAAAAGCAACTCTATTTGTGCAAAAGGTGCACTTCTCAAGATTACCATACAAACGTGCATCACGTAAAGCATTGAAAACAGCACGTAAATGATCCAAATGGTCCTCTAAAGATTTGCTATATATGAGAATGTCATCAAAATATACAACCAAAAAATGACCAATAAAAGCACATAAAACTTCGTTCATCAGTCTCATAAAGGTACTAGGTGCATTAGTTAAACCAAATGGCATTACTAACCACTCATATAAACCAAACTTAGTTTTAAAAGCTGTTTTCCATTCATCTCTTAATTACATACGAATTTGGTGGTAACCACTACGCAAATCAACTTTAGAGAACATAATAGAACCACTCAACTCATCTAGCATGTCATCCAAACGAGGTATAGGGTGACGATATCGAATGGTAATATTATTAATAGCTCGACAATCAGTACACATGCACTAAAATAATAGGAACATCGCATGGACTAAGAGACTCACGAATATAACCTTTGTCCAATAAACTCTAGATTTTTCATTGGATCTCTTTTGTTTCTTCAGGATTGGTGCGATATGGTGCACGGTTGGGCAGCGAGGCTCCTGGAATCAAATCAGTTTGGTGTTCTATCCCACGAATAGGTGGAAGTCCAGGTGCAACATCTTGTGGAAAAACATCCATGTATTCCTGCAAAAGGTTAGCAACCGTAGGTGGCAAAGAAGTAGGCATATCCTCAAATGAAAACAGAACTTCTTTGCAAACAATGGCATAGCATGGAGTAATATTCACATCAATGTCAGCAAGATCAGATTTGCTAGCAAGTAAACAAGGGTTCTTCAAACAAATTTCATTAGCATGGTTAGAATCAGATTTAGAAGAATGCTTAGGGGGTACAAAATCTGTAGCAATAATCTGATTCTCACTCTTATGTTTGTCCTTGTTTTTTAATCTACTAGCTCTAGCAAGATCATCTTTCAAAATTTGTTTCAGAGTCATGGGTTTAAGTCCAATTTTTTTGCCAGCATGTGTAAGAGAATACAGATTAGTTTTACCATTATGTACAGATTCTCTATCAAATTGCCATGGTCTACCAAGTAACAAAGAACAAGCTTGCATAGGTACAACATCACAATCAACAAAATCTGAATAGGTACTAATAGTAAAATGTACGCATGCAGTTCTTGTTACCTTGAGCTTACGGGAGCTCTCAAACCATTGAATGTAATATGGATGAGGTCGTTGACGTGTGGGTAGAGCAAGCTTCTCCACCATGTCAATACTAGCCAAATTGTTACAACTCCCTCCATCAATGATGATCCGGATAGCTATCTCCTTAACAACGCCTCTTGTTTGAAACAAATTGTGGCATTGATCATGCTCAGCTTTGCCCAATTGGACACTCAAGACACGTTCTACAACTAAACTCTTGTATTGATTAGCAGTTTCAGCTCCCATTACCTCCATCTCCTTGTCAGAATCAGAATTGGCACCATCACGTGCAGCAATAAGTGCTAATGTATCATCATCAAAATCACTCGCAGAGTCATATTCGCCATCTTCAAGCACCACCATCACACGTTTGGTTCTACATTCTTTTTCGATGTGACCAAACCCAAAACATTGCGACATTGAATATCGCGAGTCTTCCCCGTGGAGGCCATGGAAGAAGAACTTCGAGTTGGACCAGCAGATGGTGATGGAGCACAAGCAGGTGGCGTTCTTGATGTGGGCGTGGTATACCTGGAGGTGGAAGGGCCTGGTGCATCCCCACGAGAAGGTGTAGCTGATTGGCGCGCAGACCATGAAGAAGTACGACCTGCAGAATTATTAGCTCTTCTCCATGATGGTTGACGATCCTGGACTTCAAGATTAGCTTTGCAAGCAAGATGAAATAAACGAGTAATAGTGTTGTACTCCTTATAGTCTAAAATATGCTGAATCTCCTTATTTAAACCACCAAAGAAACGTGCAAGCATAGCTTCATTATCCTCTACAATACCACAATGAATCATGCCCGTTTGTAACTCTTGATAATATTCTTGTACAGAATTTTTGCTTTGTTCTAAACGAGCTAATTTTTTAAGCAAGTCCCATTGATAATGTGGAGGTACAAAACAAGTACGCATGGCATGTTTTAGACCAAGCCAAGTAGCAGGAATATTAGCATGATTGACTCTACAATGTTCAGACCACCAGATAGAAGCAAAATCTGTAAATTCACATGTAGCAGCACTAACACGCAAATGCTCAGGATAGCGTAAACATGCAAAACGTTGCTCCACTTCTAATTCCCAAGTGAGATATGCATCAGGATTATATCTACCCTCAAATGATGGAATATTTAATTTTAGTTTGGCAACATGTTCATCATCACGTACCGGACGTGGTGGTGGACGAGCGTTGCGGTTGTATTGAGGCGGACGGCCAAGTGCAGGTTGTTGGACCTCGTCCTCTTCGAGCTCGTTTTCACCTTCGAACTCGTTTTCCCCCTCGTCAGCAGCATATCCATCCTGGGTGGCCGCCTCCGTAGCGGCCGCAATAGCTGCCGCAGCTGTAACGGTACCCGCAGATGACAGTACAAGATGAACGCGGTGAGCACGAGGTACATGGACGCCCTGCTGTGGTGGTAAACGGGCCAGGACTTCCTGGAACTTGGCGTCAAGCTTGGTGTTGAAGGATGCCTCAAGACCAGCAATCTTGTCCATCGCATCGGAAAGCTTGGAATCAACATCACCCAAGCGTGTGCCCACATCTTGTGCACGCCCCACCAACAGCCGAGTGAAGTGGGCATGCAACTCTGCACTAGTCATCTTCTCCGGATCAACATCATCCTTCATGGTTCCTGTCATGGTTAGTGTAGAAGCAAGCACAAATATATATACCTACGAACTATGGAATATGGTGGAATCACGCGTACTCTGTCAAGCAGTATACAAAGCTCTTACAAGTTCTTACCAAACAGGAGGAAGGTGATATGCAACCAGCAAGGATCAGCGACTCCCAAAATTGCACAAAGCGATTACCAGGTGTCGATACAAAGCATGTGCAGAAATATGTGGAGCTGTAGGAAGGCTGATATGGTAGCAAAAACAGCAAATATCAAAATAGCAATGCAATGTTGAAAGAATGCTCAACCATGGTACTGTGCTGGTCCTAGGCTAGACCGTGCTAGAGACGCGAGCCGAGAACACTAAGAAAGTCACGACGTGGCACAACAAGCAGCAAGAAACAGCTCAAAAGCAAGATATAAGTGAAGATCTGCAGGAATTTCCGGGTCCGAAACTTCAGAGGGCAAAAACTCGACCTTCTCGGCTGTGGCTAGATAGAACTTTTTGTGCTGAGCATTTTGAGTGGTCGCACGTCGAAAACGGAGTTCGTATGCAAAAGTTATGGCCAATTGAAGTTTGTTGTCAAAAACTGTCAAAAACTGATGAAACTATCCAATTCGGACTAAATTCGGACTGGACTAGTAGGAACGGGTCGAACCGACTTGGATGCGGATTTGACTTTTTTTTTTGAATATTTTTTTTCGGATTTTTTTTTCCTTTTTTTTGCGCTTCTTCTTCCTCTTGCCTGGCGACCGAAACTTAACTCACGGACTCTGAAAAAGGAATGGATGAAATTGGAAGGGGCAAACAAAACCTAATGTGAAGGCGGTGGCAGAAGTATATGGCGGAGCGGTGGTGCAAGCATGCGGCGGTGTGACTATGGTGAATCGAACTCGAAACTCAAATGGAACAGATACTAAGACCAGCAACTCGACACGTGGATGCATACACAAATTCAACGATGCAAACTGAAACGATAATGCAAAGGCTCAGATGGTTTATGGGACGAGATGATCTAAACCCTAACTGTATTTTTGGCTTTTTCATGGTTTATAGGTATGAACACAGATGCAATCTAGACTACGAAAATAGTAAATCTCATCGAGCAACCTGAAATCTGATACCACTTGATAGGGCAAAGGTGTCCGATCTTTCGATGAGATCTTGATATGTCGATTTGGTGGGTGGAGTTCGTGCTTGACGATCCGACTACATGTGCGAAGCTCGTGCGCCAATGCAATCGCTATGACAATCTCCGGGAGTTACTGATCTTGCGGATGCACTATCAGCCTGACCAGCGAGGGTCTTAATTCCTACCTAAAATCGAGAACAAGTAAGAACTAATACTGCAATCAAGATATTGCAGATGAAAGATGTATGCTTTATTCAAAAGGTGGGATTCTGAATAGGCGGTCTTCTTCTTGGCGATTGGCCTCAAAAGTCGAGCTCATAGTTGCAGCAATGGCTAACTTTAGTCTAAACAAAATCCGAGTTCTAATGATGGCTACGGGGGGTATTTGAGGAGGAAAAAGTAGGGGTGCGACCAGCCATGGGTTTGGTGGTCGAACGGAACCCTAACAGGCCTTTTCTCCTCAAATTCGGACTCCTAAAAGTGGCTGTCTTATTTGCTACAAAAATTACATGGGCCTGGCCCAAAAATAAAAGTGACACAGCACCATATTTATCTATGGACGAATTTATGAAGTAGCTCTTTGTATATTTCATCCAAGTCTTCGTCCTTCATTATGGTGGCTTCAAAGTTCTAAAATCTCCACTCGTGGCATCTTCTTCCATCCTCAAACGCTTGCTGTCATCTCCATGCACGATCATGCTCCAATGCTTGTCCCTCTAATCCATGCTAGGTCCATCATTCCTAAGAGTAACAAACATATCTGGTTTAGGCAGCATCATATCCTCATGTATGTGAGAAAGAGTTCCAAGAAACGAAAGTACCTGATAGTTAAGTTGCTTGGCACGAGCTCGAGTGATAGGTCCTTGTATGTGTTACGCTATAGGTACAGCGGGTGTATCAATAGATGGGATGTCCTCATCAGCTTCCCATATTAACGTCCCTAAGGGAAATGGGGACATGTATCATGAACCTTTTAAAGACACTTGCATAGAAAGTGATATTATTATTGATGATTGCAATAAACATGCTCAAACCTCTGAAAGTAATTTTTCTTATAAGCATGTTAATTTTTGTGGAGTACTTAGACCTTGTGAACAGAGTCATGACAAAGAAGATTATTGTATCCACCACAGGAATGAAGAAACCCGAATGTGGGATCAGGCTCTAGATGAGCTTGGTAAAAAGGTTTGTGAGCTTTATCCTTTTATTTGTGAACTTTGCCATGAAAAGGGTCATTTTAATTTTCAATGCTCAGGCCATAATAGTGACCCTTCTAATCGAATGATTACCGAAAGCTTGTATTGTGATGACAAGATCACTCTCAATCAGCATGATGAGCTTACTTTGTTTTTGGGGTGTGAAGAGTTATCTTGAAAAACTTCTTTGGTAGATATGAGCACTTTTAAAAATATTAGCATCCTGCAGGGTTGTCGTGTTTATTGTGTTAAAGATTGCCTCGCAAATACTTACATACAAAATGTTATAAAACATGATGTTTTGCCAAGCTATGACATGACTAATATATGTTTCCATCTTATTAATAGAGAGGAGTAATCCTCCAAAGTTTCTTGTGTTGTTTATGTCAGTAAACCAGATTATGTGGAGAATCTTCCTTTCAAGCCTCTCCCCCCTAAAGAAGAGAGTAAGAAGAAGAAGAAGAGGAGTAAAAGGCGAGAGGAAACGGTATCTTCCCTTAAGCATGTTGCTCCTATTATAGATTATGATGATTCTGAACTTGATGATGTTCTTATGCCTGTTACCTATGTTAGTGATCATGATTGGGAAAAGCACTCTACTTTCGATATTGAAAATCTTTTTGGTACCAATTCTGAAAATTATGAGGTTAATAATTGTTGCACCATTAGTACTATCCATGTTCCTTCCTATGATGATATGTTTGATAAACACACTTTGGAAGATAGCTATTCTATTGCTTATGATGATTACAATGATGAGTATAATATTTTTAGTTCACCTACTATTGAGGAGGAAACAAGGTATGATTACAATATGCCTCCTATTTTTGATGATTATGGTGATGAGAATAGTTATTTTGGTGAATCTGCTCCTAATACGATTGTTCATGTGGGGAGTATTAATTCTTTTGTGCATGTGGCTCATGATAGGGATGTTTTATGTGATAGTTATATTGTTAATTCTATTCATGATGCTACTAAAAGTAACTATGAGAGAGCGAAACATAGTTTGTTGGATCTCAACAATATTAAGTTTCCCCTCTTTATGTTGCAAATCTTGAAGTTGCACTTGTTTTATCTATATATGTTTTCTACTATGTGCCTCGTTGATTTATTTTCTTATAAGATTCCTATGCATAGGAAGTGGTTTAGATTTAAATGTGTTTCATATTTGCTTTCTAATGCTCTCTCTTGCTTCAAGTTTTTTGTGGCACCTTTGCCTTAAGTTCTTTTCGGGCACCTATGTGAGCATTTTCTGAAATTACTGCGCCTAGCTCAAAGGAGTTAAAGAAAAGCACTCTTGGGAGATAAGCCGATGTTTAATTTTCAGTAATTTTTCTTTTATTTGAGTCTTGGAAGTTATTACTACTGTAATGACCTCTCCTTATCATTTTTATTTCGTTGTTGTGTCAAGAAGAACCTCTAATTTGAGGGAGGTAAGATTTGGGGAAGTTGCTGTCCTGAAACAGATTTTGGTGCTGCACCGTAAAAATTCGTGAAACTTCTCAGAATATCTTTTTGATCTGCGATATCTTTTGCATATGCCCAAGGTTATTTCCAAACTTTTATTATTTTTGCACTTTTCGATTTGAGCAACAGAAAGTCCTCAAAAAAATCGACCTTAGTCAGCTGTTCTATTTTGACAGATTTCTGCCACTATTTGTGTTTGCTTCTCGATCGCTTTCTTTTTGAGTTCTTTTTATCATGGAACTTTTGTGGAAGATTCTATAGTAGTATATAATTTATATGCAGTGTTTTTGAGTTGAAACCTGAACCAAAAATGGGTTGATCTACTATTATAATTATGCTAACGTTGCTAATAGAATTGTGTGAAGTTTTATATGAAGGAAGTTTCAAGTGTAGGGATTGGAGACTGATGAGATGAGATGAAGAATGGCCAAAAGCTCAAGCTTGGGGTTGCCCATGTCACCCCAAGAAAATATCCAAGAAGTACAAGCGTCAAAGCTTGGGGATGCCCCCGAGGCACCCCTTCTTCATCGGCAAAAATAAGGTCACCTTTCCAAGAAGTATATTTTTATTGCTTCATGCACTATGCATTTTTTTGGAGCGTCTTTACTTTTGCTTTCAGTTTTCTTTTGTTTTGTTTGCTGCAATAAGTGGTTGGACCCCAACAAATTTCTTTTGGAGGAGATGCACTCATTTTTCATTTGCCAAGAACACTCTGTTTTTCACTCTTATCGTTCAACGAGTGTTCTCTTTTTCTGCTACTGCGTTTAGCTTTCTTTTTTGCCTTGATTTTTGTTCAGATCTTGTTATATCTTTGCATCAAGGTGTATTTGGACCTCTGGTCTATGTTTGTTTTCATCAAAAGAGTTTTCTCAAAAAGGATTGAATGGTGTTGGAAAAGAGGAAAAGTTTCATGCAAAAAAGTGGTACAAAAAGGAGCTTGTTTATACTGTGGCTTAGACTTTTGCATGCCATGCTTGATGTTGTTTTGATAGTATGCTTAGTAGTTTTTTCTGTAGCATGACTTGTCTCAAATAACTGAGATTTCTTAATGAGCCTTTGAAAAAATCATGCGTTGTTTTTATTATATGGAAGCATTTATTTGGTTTTCTCCTTGATGCTTTATTTGGGTTGACTTGGCGCATGCTTACAACATGTTTGACTCTTACAAAGTCGCCATAAGCCTCTATGATCATTTGGTTTTTGACTTGTGATGCCACTTTATGCTTCTTTTAATGATGTTTTGTCGCTATGCATGATTATGGCCGTTATTGCTCTCTTAGTTGGTCGCTCCCAGTCTTTTGCTAGCCCTCATTTTGTACTGAGTATGAGCTCTACTCGTGCATCCAACTCCCAGAAAACAAGTTATTCCAATGTGTCCACCATACATACCCATTAGCAATTTTCTATTCCAAGTACAATTGGCTTGCTTTTATCTATCCTTCGAATTAAACTCTTTTCGGTGTTATGCGAAAATTAGTTAGTAAAGCTCTCACAAACCTGATGGCACACTTTACATTTCTCGCTTTTCAAGTTTTGACATTGTGGCTCTCTTATGTTGATGTTATGCTTGCAAGTTGTAAGTTGGGAATTAGCCAAACCATGTCATCATGGGGAAAGCTTTCAACATTTCACTTCTCTTATTTGAGTTGATATCGTGATCTTTTGTTTATGGATACTCGCGGGGAACAAGTTGGGAATCTTGCGGGATCATGGAGTTTGTATATTTATTAGAGAAACGCCTAGGCTGCTAATCTAAGCCATGCATTATTCGTGGTGGAAATTTACAGCATGCTCATAGTGGACATTCAATGACACATCTCACAATAAAAAGCTATACCAATGGTAAATAAAAGAGATGCTAAGGTGTTCATTGTCTGTTTGTCCTGTCATTTTGATGTGGGCTTGTTCCATGTCATCGGGCTAGGAGGTACCCCGTTGATGATTCTCAATGATACGTGCATACTTACAATGACAACAGCTTGCTTGGGACCCTAAGTCGAGTAGCATGAGGTTTGGGTATTCGTACTTCACGGGACACGAGGGTTTCAACTTATGATTTGTCAAGCATATGCTCATAATTGTTCTTGCATTAACTTTAACCATTCAAGATGCCTATGATGGGGGCAATGAGAGCTCAAAGCTAGTAAGTACCATAATTTTTGAAGGTTTATAAAACTTGCAATCCCTGCTTCCCTCTGTGAAGGGCCCTTCTTTTACTTTTATGTTGAGTCTCCACCTTCTACCTTTATGCACCGTCTAAGAGAGCATAGTTGCCATTCTAAGTTTAATGTGCATAGTCCCAAAGTTTATCATTGATTGATTTATGATTATGGTTTTGCTTGTTCTTAAATTATTTGTATCTAGTTGCCCTCTTAAGCTTGAAGGTGTCCTATGCATTTATGTTTTGCTATTCCATGAAGGACAAGTTGAAAACTATTTTGATATATTTTTCCATATGATTTGAACACACACTTGACTTTCAATGTTTCATTATTCATGATCTTTTGTTTATGTTACTTTTCATGTTATAACATGGTTGCTAAGTTCTTATTGTCAAAGATTATGTCTTTTATGCCCATGTGTTTAAGTTCTTTGATCCCAGCACTCAATGCTTTACTTCATTGATCAAGATTGTGAGGGTGCATGTCACCTCAAAAATTATTCTTTTGTTATCACTTACCTACTCGAGGACGAGCAGGAGTTAAGCTTGGGGATGCTTGATACGTCTCAAATGTCTATAATTCTTGATGCTCCATGCTTGTTTTACACCATTTGCTTCATGTTTTGTTTACACTTCGTGGCGTTTTTATGCGATTTCCTGAACTAACCTATTGACAAGATGCCACAGTGCCAGTTCCCTGTTTTCTGCTATTTTTGTGTTTCAGAAAAGCTACACAGGAAATATTCTCGGAATTGTACGAACCTAAGACCAAAACTCCTATTTTCCCAGACGAAGGACAAGGACCGAAAGAGAGCCGGAGGGGGGCCAGGAGCCAGGATCACCATAGGGGGGCGCGGCCTAGCCCCTGGCCACGCCGCCCCATGGTGAGGCTAGCTGGCCCCACCTCTGACGCCGCCATTTCGCCTATAAAAAGCCTCAGGACGGAAAACCATAAAACGATCGGTGATTTTCGAGAAAGAGTTCTGCAGCTCCGCCGCCGCCACCGACAAATTTTGGGGGATAGAAGTCTCTATTCCGGCACCCTGCCGGGACGGGGAAGTGCCCCTGGAGCCATCTCCATCGGTCTCCATCGCCGTCTCTGCCGTCTCCATCGACCTCACCGCCATCTCCATCGCCGTTGCTGCCTCCTATGATGAGGAGGGAGTAGTTCTCCCCCGGGGCTAAGGGCTCTACGGGTAGCTATGTGGTTCACCTCTCTCTGATGATGTGATCTTTATGTGATCGTGAGCTTTGTATCTAGTTGAATTGGTAGATGTTATTATTCAGATATTATGCTACTCCCGTGCTTTATATTTGTAATCTCCGGAGACACCTTGTATCATGATGTGAAGGTGACAGTGTGCGCACTATGTGCGTCTCTTTTGGCTAGTGTCTCTATGAATTGTTGGTGTTTGTTGGAACCATCTAGTGCATTCACGGTGACAGTGTGGGACAATCTAGTTTGGGGAAATGCGAACTTTGAGGAGTGCTTCGTAGCTCTACGCATGATTAATGTTTGTTATCAATTGGAGAATAGTTTTGAGTTGCATATTGAAGTTAGTATCTATTGGTTCAATTATGTTATCTTGTTGAGAGTGTCCACTAGTGAAAGTATCATCCCTAGGCCTTGTTTCCAAGCATTGAACACCGTTTACTTTCAGTTTTGGTACATGTTTGCTCGCAGCAATACTTATTTCATATTACATTTACTACTCATAATCATCACTACTACTTGTATTTCACTATCTCTTCGCTGAACTAGTGCACTTATACATCTGGCAAGTGTATTGGTTGTGTTGGGGACACAAGAGACTTTCTGTATCGTAATTGCAGGGTTGCTTGAGAGGGATAGCTTTGACCTCCTCCTCCTTGAGTTCGATAAACCTTGGGTGATCCACTTAAGGGAAACTTGCTGCTGCTCTACAAACCTCTGCACTTGGAGGCCCAACACTGTCTACAAGAACAGACGCGTGCATAGACATCACATACCTTCCACATGTGCTGAACTTTTCAAGATACTCTGTGACACTCATTCCACCTTGCTTCAGATTGAGGAACTTGTCCCTCATGATCTTGATGAGTCCTGAGAGAATGTGGGCCTTCTGGAACTTGGTCTTGAAGGCATCCCAAGTCATCACTTGACCCTCGGCTGCATGGCGCGGACATTCTCCCACCATGCTCCAACTACTCCAGCTAGGAAGTGAGTTGCATATAGCACCTTGTCGTTCGCTCCAACTCCCGCATACTCTAGTTTGCTCTCAATGGTCTGGAGCCAGTCATCGGCATCCAAAGGCTCGGTGGACTTGGTGAAGGTCGGGGGATTGGAATTCTGAAAATCCCTAAGCTTGGTTTGTGGCTCTTCAACGCTATTGCCACCATTGTTGTTGTTGTTGGTGGTGGCAATCTGGGCGAGGTGTTGGAGAGTGGCGAGGTTGGCTTGGCATTCAGCGCGTGCGGCTTCACGATCCTTTGGCATGAGCCGCAGCACCTGCGCCATGCTTGGCTCGGATGGTGGGGGCGGATTGCCTACAGCTTGGCCTCGCGTTCCCGAAGCCATTCTGGAGAAAAGTGGTTTGGTGAGAACGACAACAAAATGCGGGAGGAAACAAGTTGTGCATAAAACTTAATAGCATGCATAAGAGACATAAGTACATCAAGCATTCATAAGAATATCATGACAACATCCTTAAGCATCCAAGTTCAACACATACATACATGCAAAAGAAGTGCCACACCAGTCCAGCACACACATCACATAGTCGCATACAACAACACCAAATGGTTTCAGCTGAACCATACAACAAACATACGCAAAAGGGATCGGGTAGTCCTACTCAGTACGCAACATCCTATGTGAGGTAGCAGTGCGTCGGTACCTACTCATCGACGCTAACGTGGGGAACAACCTCTTTGGGGTCCTCCTTACTAGGGGTTTTGGGTGCGTAGAAGTCCATGATAGCGTTGCGGTCATCACCGTCATCGCTACCACGGTCGTCATCATCGGTGCTCGCGGGCTCCTCATCGTAGGCCTCCTGGTGGTCGTCGTCGTGGCCAAGGACTGCCTCATTCTCCTTGCGGATCTTGATGGTCTCCTCATCTAACTCACACACGTAGCTCTCAAGAGAGGCTAGGTGGTCCTCCAAGTCACAAACGCGCTACCTAAGAGCCTTGTTCCTCTTCATGATCCTCCTCTTGGCAACGAGGAGGCGGTGACGAGAGAAAATGGAATCCTGAAGGTCCTCACGAAGAACAGCTAGCTCCAACCCTCTCTCATCGGCGACTGATACGTCTCAAACATATCTATAATTTTTGATGCTCCATGCTTGTTTATACACCATTTGCTTTGAGTTTTGTTACACTTCGTGGCGTTTTTATGCATTTTCCGGAACTAACTTATTAACAAGATGCCACGGTGCTAGTTCCCTGTTTTCTACTATTTTGTGTTTTAGAAAAGTTACACAGGAAATATTCTCGGAATTGGACGACACAAAAGCCGAACCGCCTATTTTTACCGAAGCTTCGCGAAGACCGAAGATGAGACAGAGGGGGACCAGGAGCCAGGCCCACCACAGGGGGGCGCGGCCCAGCCCCTGGCCGCGCCACCCCATGGTGAGGCCAGCTGGCCCCACCTATGACGAGGCCCTTTCGGCTATAAAGTCCCCTCGATGGGAAAACCCCAAGGGACGGATCTCTTTTCCATGAAACATACTATAAGCCACCGCCGTCACCGTCGCGAGATCGGGAGGATCCAGGAGCTCTTCCCGGCACCCTACCGGAGAGGGGAATCCCTGCCGGAGGCCTTCTACACCACCAGGGTTGCCTCCGGAGTGATGTGTGAGCAGTCTACCTTGGACTATGGGTCCATAGCAGTAGGTAGATAGT
Source organism: Dactylis glomerata (assembly GCA_007115705.1). NCBI lineage: Eukaryota > Viridiplantae > Streptophyta > Magnoliopsida > Poales > Poaceae > Dactylis > Dactylis glomerata. The sequence goes on along the minus strand of QXEO01000406.1, from coordinate 2,234,878 downwards.
TGTCTTCTCCACCATGTGCTTCATTTTTAGATCTTGTGAGCTGCCCTACATGATCAGGATCATCTATATGTAATCATACATGTTGTGTTTGTTGGGATCCGATGGGTATTGGTACTATGTTAAGTTGATGTGCTGAATTATATATTTTATGTTATCTCTATGATGTTTATGATCTTCCATGCTTTCCGTTGCTAGTAGCTATCTTGGCCGAGTAGATGCTAGTAACTCTAAGAGGGAGTATTTATGCTCGATAGTTGGGTTCATGCCTCTATTTAATCTGGGGAGTGACAGAAACCTCTAAGGTTGTAGATGTGTTGTTTCCACTAGGGAGAAAACAACATTCTTGTGTCCAAGGACGTTTGCTTTATTTACATTACGCACTTTGCTTAATGCAATTATCTGTTGTTCGCAACTTAATACTCAAGGGGTTCTCGGATGACTCCCCGCGAGTGCATTTTTAGTCATAGATGCAGTTGGATTACAGTCTATGTATTTTGATGTAATGCCCAAAGTGAATCTCATAGTGATCCTCGTGACATATGTACGTTATCTTTACTCTATCAATTGCCCAACTGTAATTTGTTTACCCAGCATGTGTTATTTATCTAATGGAGAGACACCGGACCCCGGTCCAATTTCCTTTACATTGTTACACCGTTTTACTTTTACTCGCACTATTTACTTTCTTGCATACTATTATCCTTTTACCACTCGATACACTCAATCCTTTGTATACAGCAAACCAGTAAGATTGACAACCTCATCGTAAGTTGGGAGCAAAGTTCTTGGTTGTGTTGTGTGCAGGTTTCATGTTGCTGCTAGGTGAAGACACACCAACAATATTTTTGGCGCCATTGTCTAGAGTGTCACGAAGCTAGCAAGCATCACCTTCTGAAGTTTGGTTCTTTCTCTTACTGGTTCGATAAACCTTGGTTTCACAACTGAGGGAAGACTTGTTGTTGTGCTCATCATACCTTCTCTTGGGGTTCCCAACTGGTTGGTCATCTACATCAACACTGCACCATGAACAAGTTTTGTGGCGCCGTTGCCGGGGAGGAAGAAGACCTCTGCAAGGGGAGTCTCTCATGCACAATCTTTTACTTTGGTTTTGTTTTGCTATTTTTGCTTGCATCATTTTATCAAAAATACAAAAAAAAAATAGTTTCTATTTCAAGTTGCTTTTTATGTCTAGTGTAGTTGTTGTTACTATGTCGCCCGAGGAAATAATCTTCACTTTCAAACAAAAGAGTGAGGAGAGTTTCAAAGAAGCTTGGTCTAGAATTTATGATTGGCATGGAAAAACTGAACCGAAAATGACTTTGAGTTTGCTTCTTAGTACCTTTTACTTTGGTCTTGCTCTTCATTATAGATATGCTTTGGATGCTACAGCAGGAGGAGATTTCCTCCATTGTGATGGAGATCAAGCTTTCAATATTATAAAAAAGTTGATTACAATTTATAGCATGCCAACTGATGTTGATTCCTCTCTTGTGAGCATTTTTGCTAGACTTAATACTCTTGAGACTCATACTGCTTGTTTGAATAATTTCTATAGTACTTTACGTGAGAATTTTGATTATATGCCAACAAATTCCGAACCATCAAGTTGGTTCCCTATGGTGAAAATCACCATTAGTGGTGAAACTTTTCATGCTCATTGTGATATTATGTCTGAATTTTGTCTTATGCCAAAGGATCTTTATGAATCTTTGAGTCTTTGGAAACTTTCTGAGGGGGAGAAGAAATTTCTCTTACTAATAATGCCACTATATTTCCCGTTGGAATAGCTCAAGGAGTATATACAAAAGTCCTAGGAAGAATGGTATCTACTGATTATCTTGTTATTGAATGTGTAGGAAAAGGACAAATCACGCTTGGAAGGTCTCTACTAAAGCTCCTGGGCGCCATTATAGATGTGGGAAAAGGCACTATAAGATTCATCTCTCCACCTTCAATAATCACGTATTTCCTAGAGTCAAGAGCAAAGGTAAGAAAGAAAGTCGTAAGGCATCCGTTGATCCTAATAACTCATTTGATAATACTTGATTTGCACCTTTCTGCGCCTAGCTCAAAGGCGTTAAAGAAAAGCACTCTTGGGAGATAACCCATTGTTTTATTTTCAGTACTTTTTCTTTTATTTGAGTCTTGGAAGTTATTACTACTGTAATAATCACTCCTTATCCTTTGTATTTCATTGTTGTGCCAAGAAGAACCTCTAATTTGAGGGAGGTGAGATTTGGGGAAGTTGCTGTCCTGAAACAGATTTCGGTGCTGCACCGTAAAAATTGGTGAAAATTCTTAGAATATCTTTTTGACCTGCGATTTCTTGTGCATATGCCCCAGGTTATATCCAAACTTTCATTAGTTTTGCACTTTTCGATTTGAGCAACAGAAGGTCCTCGAAAAAATCGACCTTTGTCAGCTGTTCTGTTTTGACATATTTCTGCCACTATTTGTGTTTGCCTCTCGATCGCTTTCTTTTTGAGTTATTTTGATCACGGCACTTTTGGGGAAGTTGCTACAGTAGTACATGCTTTATATGTGGTGTTTTTGAGTTGAAACCTAAACCAAAAGGGTCAATCTACTATTATGTTTATGCTAACGTTGCTAATAGAATTGTGTGAAGTTTTGTATGATGGAAGTTTTCAAGTGTAGGGATTGGAGAATGATGAGATGAGATGAAGAATGGACAAAAGCTCAAGCTTGGGGATTCCCATGTCACCCCAAGAAATATCCAAGAGGTACAAGCGTCAAAGCTTGGGGATGCCCCCAAGGCACCCCTTCTTCATCGGCAAAAATCAGGTCACCTTTCAACACACTATATTTTTATTGCTTCATGCACTATGCATTTTTCTTGGAGCGTCTTTACTTTTGCTTTCAATTTTGTTTTGTTTTGTTTGCTGCAATAAATGGTTGGACCCCAACAAATTTCTTTTGGAGGAGATGTACTCGCTTTTCATTTGCCAAGAACACTCTATTTTTCACTCTTATTGTTCAACGAGTGTTCTCTTTTTCTAGAACTGCATTTATCTTTCATTTTTCGCCTTGATTTTTTTTCAGATCTTGTTTTATCTTTGCATCAAGGTGTATTTGGACCTCTGGTCTATGTTGGTATTCATCAAAAGAGTTGTTTCAAAAAGGTTTGAATGGTGTTGGAAAAGAGAAAAAGTTTCATGCAAAAAAGTGGTACAAAAAGGAGCTTGTTTAGACTGCGGCTTAGACTTTTGCATGCCATGCTTGATGTCATTTTGATAGTATGCTTAGTGATTTTTGCTGTAGCATGACTTGTCTCAAATGACTGAGATTGCTTAATGAGCCTTTGAAAAAAATCATGCGTTGTTCTTATTATGTGGAAGCATTTATTTGGTTTTCTCCTTTGATGCTTTATTTGGGTTGACTTGGCACATGCTTACAACATGTTTGACTCTAACAACTCACCATACGCCTCTATGATCATTTCGTTTTTGTCTTGTGATGCCATTTTATTCTTCTTTTTAATGATGTTTTGTCGCTATGCATGATTATGGCCGTTATTGCTCTCTTAGTTGGCCGCTCCCGGTCTTTTGCTAGCCTTCGTTTTGTACTGAGTATGATCTCTACTCGTGCATCCAACTCCCAAAAACCAAGTTACTCCAATGTGTCCACTATAAATTCCTATGCATGGTATTTGCAAGCCATCCCAAGTAAATTTTCATGTGCTACCTTTCAAAAAACCTTCAAAATACTTCTCATTTTGTGACACTATTTTTAGCTCATAGGGACGTAGTGGTCGGATTTGCTATCTTCCATATTGTCTTATTCCAAAAAGAAAAAAAAAAGAAAAAAAAGGCACTCCTCCATGGTATGTGAATGTTGGTGGGCACCTGATGGAATCGGTTAGCCATGGTTTGAGAAAGGAAAAAGGTGGGGAGGAGTGCCAAGCTTTATAAAAGAGCACCAAAGTGCCAATCTCTCTCTCTCAAAAACTTGCTTCATTTTTGTATGGAAGATAGTAAGAACCCCATTGCCAGTCATTGACAAAGACAACCACCTCTCAAAACCAATTTTATCTCTCTGTTTTACAAATGAAAAGCTCTAGCACATGTTTAATCACTGCTTCCCTCTGCGAAGGGCCTTTCTTTTACTTTTATGTTGAGTCTCCACCTTCTACCTTTATGCACCGTCTAAGAGAGCATAGTTGCCATTCTGAGTTTAATGTGCATAGTGCCAAAGTTTATCATTGATTGACTCATGATTATGGTTTCACTTGTTCTTAAATTATTTGTATCTAGTCACCCTCTTAAACTTGAAGGTGTCCTATGCATTTATGTTTTAATATTCCATGAAGGACAAGCTGAAAACCATTTGCTATGTTTTTCCATATGATTTGAACACACGTTTGACTTTCATTGTTTCATTATTCATGAACTTTCGTTTGTGTTTCTTTTCATGTTATAACATGGTTGCTAAGTTTTTATTGTCAAGATTATGTCTCTTATGCCCATGTTTTAGGTTCTTTGATTCCAGCACCCAATGCTTACATAGATGATCAAGATTGTGAATGTGCATGTCACCTCAAAAATTATTCTTATGTTATCACTTACTTACTCAAGCACGAGCAGGAGTTAAGCTTGGGGATGATTGATACGTCTCAAACGTATCTATAATTCTTGATGCTCCATGCTTGTTTATGCACCATTTGCTTTGTGTTTTGCTACACTTCGTGGCGTTTTAATGCATTTTCCGGAACTAACCTATTAACAAGATGCCACACTGCCAGTTCCCTGTTTTCTGCTATTTTTGTGTTTCACAAAAGTTACACAGGAAATCTTCTCGGAATTGGACAAAACAAAAGTTGAACCTCCTATTTTTGCCGAAGCTTCACGAAGACCGAAGATGAGACGGAGGGGGGCCAGGAGCCAGGCTCACCACAGGGGGGCGCGGCCCAGCCCCTGGCTATGCCACCCCGTGGTGAGGCTAGCTGGCCCCACCTCTGACGATTCCCTTCGTCTATAAAGTCCCCTCGATGGGAAAAACCTAAGGGACAGATCTCTTTTCCATGAAACATACTGCAAGCCGCCGCCGTTGCCGTCGTGAGATCGGGAGGATCCAGGAGCTCTTCCAGGCACCCTGCCGGAGGCCTTCTACACCACCATGGTCGCCTCCGGAGTGATGTGTGAGTAGTCTACCTTGGACTACGGGTCCATAGTAGTAGCTAGATGGTTGTCTTCTCCACCATGTGCTTCATGTTTAGATCTTGTGAGCTGCCCTACATGATCAGGATCATCTTTATGTAATCATACATGTTGTGTTTGTTGGGATCCGATGAGTATTGGTACTATGTTAAGTTGATGTGCTGAATTATATATTTTATGTTATCTCTATGATGTTTATGATCTTGCATGCTTTCCATTGCTAGTAGCTATCTTGGCCGAGTAGATGCTAGTAACTCCAAGAGGGAGTATTTATGCTCGATAGTTGGGTTCATGCCTCTATTTAATCCGGGGGAGTGACAGAAACCTCTAAGGTTGTAGATGTGTTGTTGCCACTATGGGGAAAACAACATTCTTGTGTCCAAGGACATTTGCGTTGTTTACATTATGCACTTTTCTTAATGCAATGATCTGTTGTTCGCAACATAATACTCAAGGGGTTCTCGGATGACTCCCCGCAAGTGGATTTTTAGTCATAGATGCAGTTGGACTACGGTCTATGTATTTTGTCGTAATGCCCAGTGTGAATCTCATAGTGATCCTCATGACATATGTATGTTATCTTTACTCTATCAATTGCCCAACTGTAATTTGTTTACCCAACATGTGTTATTTATCTTACGGAGAGACACCACTAGTGAACTGTGGACCCCGGTCCAATTTCCTTTACATTGTTACACCATTTTACTTTTACTCGCACTGTTTACTTTCTTGCATACTATTATCCTTTTACCACTCGATACACTGAATCCCTTGTTTACAGCAAACCGGTGAGATTAACAACCTCATCGTAAGTTGGGAGCAAAGTTCTTGGTTGTGTTGTGTGCAGGTTTCACGTTACTGCTAGGTGAAGACACACCAACAATATTTCTAGCGCCATTGTCCGGAGTGTCATGAAGCTAGCAAGCATCACCTTTTGAAGTTTGGTTCTTTCTCCTACTGGTTCGATAAACCTTGGTTTCACAACTGAGGGAAGACTTGCTGTTGTGCTCATCATACCTTCTCTTGGGGTTCCCAACTGGTCGGTCATCTACATCAACACCGCACCATCAGCGACCATACGGACATGGTCCAGCTGCTCCTGAGCATGGTGCCGCAGGGCCTCCGTGTGGCAAAGGTGGCGGCTGAACGGAGTGTGAGCGGTGGCCTGGAATGGAAGGCCCTCTGAGTCGACCCGTCCGTAGTGCTCGTAACGAGTGCCCATTAGCTCGTCGTAGTGGAGGTGGACGAGGCACGAGATAGCGTGCCGCAGGACACGCATCAGGCCATCGCCCCAAGTACGCTTGATCACCTCGAAGGTGAACTCCTGAGAAGTGGGCAGGACCTCTCTCCCGTGGACCTGGCAGGGGTACCCTCCTCGAAGAGGCAGAAACCTCTCACCTCGGGACACGGGCGTCCGAGACACACGGCCAACTCCACCAAGTCGCGCTCAAAAACAAGCACGTCCTCGTGGGTGCCGACCTGACGGTGTGCAGTAGGAGCGTCCATGTACACAAAATTTTAAGGTAGGTTTAATTAACAACTTGGCCAAGTGTGCAATATTTTAAATACAGTAAAAACTTTAATTAAGATGCAAGTAGTCTAAATGCTTAAAGAATAAGGGAAGAGATGAGAGCAATATATATTTACCTTATATATATTAAGCCATCTCTTTTAGTTTAGTAGTGAAATAAGTTTTGGTTCGGTCTAACGCCCATGCTAACTAGGGTCTCCTAAGGTCAGGATGGCTCTGATACCAACTCTATGGGGACCCCGGCTTACCACCCGGGATTCCCGTTATGTATACAATTCACGATCCCAGGAAGACCGTCGTGAATCCACATAACAAAGTTGGCATTACAGAGTACATCATCCATTACATAACAAGTTCAAATAGTCTTACATGGCCACTCGGCCAAATTCAAATGCCACGCAGGGCAAGTTCAACTAACATTGCAGCAGATACAAGGGTAGCGTTGGTAGCCCGTGTCATGCCTCTACCCTATAGGCGACTGGTCGGGAGACGGTTCCTAGTTCGCACCAGCGTCGTCAAACTCCTCACCATCATCCTCATAATCTTCACCATAATGATAGTGCAAAGGTGTCCGATCTTTCGATGAGATCTTGATACGTCAATTTGGTGGGTGGAGTTCGTGCTTGACGATCTGACTACACGTGCGAAGCTCGTGTGCCTATGCAATCGCTAGGACAATCTCCGGGAGTTACCGATCTTGCGGATGCACGATCAGCCTGGCCAGCGAGGGTCTTAATTCCTACCTGAAATCGAGAACAAGTAAGAACTAATACTGCAATCAAGAAAATTGCGGATGAAAGATGTATGCTTTATTAAAAAGGTGGGATTCCAAATAGGCGGTCTTCTTCTGGGCGATTGGCCTCAGAAGTCGAGCTCGTAGTTGTAACAATGGCTAACTTTAGTCTAAACAAAATCTGCGTTCTAATGATGGCTATGGGCAGTATTTGAGGAGGAAAAGGTAGGGGTGCAACCAGCCATGGGTATGGTGGTCGAACGAAACCCTAACAGGCCTTTTCTCCTCAAATTCGGACTCCTAAAAGTGGTTGTCTTGTTTGCTACGAAAATTACATGGGCCTGGCCCAAAAATAAAAGTGACGCAACACCATATTTATCTATGGATGAATTTATGAAGTAGCTCTTTGTATATTTCGTCCAAGTCTTCATCCATCATTATGGTGGCTTCAAAGTTCTGAAATCTCCACTCGTGGCATCTTCTTCCATCCTCAAACGCTTGCTACCATCTCCATGCACGATCATGCTCCAGTGCTTGTCCCTCTCATCCATGCTAGGTCCATCATTCCTAAGAGTAACAAACATATCTGATTTAGGCAGCATCATATTCTCATGTATGTGAGAAAGAGTTCCAAGAAACAAAAGTACCTGATAGTTAAGTTGCTTGGCACGAGCTCGAGTTATAGGTCCTTGTATGTGTTCCATTGTAGGTGCAGCGGGTGTATCAATAGATGGGTTGTCCTCATCAGGCTCCCCTTCTTGAATTGAAGTCGTCCTCGACGCAACCTCATCATCTTCACCGAAGTAAGGCTTCAAATCTGCAATGTTAAATGTAGGACTTACCATACCAAAATCTGCAGGAAGCTCAAGTTTATATGCATTATCATTGATTTTCGCTATCACCTTAAAAGGACCATCAGCACGTGGCATTAACTTAGACTTGCGCAAATCAGGAAAACGATATTTGTGCAAATGCAACCAAACAAGATCACCAACCTCAAACACAACATGCTTTCGTCCTCTATCCCCAGCAACTTTATACTTAACATTCATGCATTCTATGTTGTCTTTAGTAGTTGCATGCAATTTTAAAATCAATTTAGCACGCTGTGTAGCATCGAAATTATTTTGCACTGAAGATGGTAAAGGCAACAAATCAATAGGTGCACGTGGAACAAAACCATAGATAATCTAAAAAGGGCTCATCTTTGTGGTAGAATGCAGCGAACGATTATAAGCAAATTCAATATGAGGCAAACACTCTTCCCACAATTTTAAGTTCTTCTTTAAAACAGCCCGCAACATAGTAGATAAAGTTCTATTAACTACTTCAGTTTGTCCATCAGTTTGGGGATGACATGTAGTACTAAACAGCAATTTAGTCCCCAACTTAGCCCATAAACATCTCCAAAAGTGGCTAAGAAATTTAGTATCACGATCAGAAACAATAGTATTTGGCACACCATGCAAACGAACGATATCACGACAAAACAAATCAGCAATGTGCGCAGCATCATCGGTTTTGTGACAAGGAATAAAGTGTGCCATCTTAGAAAACCGATCCACAACAACAAAAATACTATCTCTCCCCTTCTATGTACGAGGTAATCCCAAAACAAAGTCCATCGAAATATCCTCCCAAGGAACACTAGGAACAGGAAGAGGCATATATAAACCATGTGGATTAAGGCGAGACTTAGCTTTTTGACAAGTAGTGCAGCGTGCCACGACTCTCTTAACATCTTGCTGCATGCGTGGCCAAAAGAAGTGTGTAGCAAGAACATCCTCCGTCTTCTTGACACCAAAGTGTCCCATTAATCCTCGTCCATGCGCCTCCTGTAACAACAAAAGATGAACCAAACCATCTGGGATGCATAGTTTGTTAGCACGGAACACAAAGCCACAATTAAGGATGAATTTCTTCCATGTTCTACCATCTCTACAATTCTGCAATACATCTTTAAATTCAGCATCATGCAAGTATTGTTCCTTTATAGTTTCCAACCCAAAAAAATTGAAGTCAAGCTGAGATAGCATAGTATAGCGGCGCGACAAAGCATCAGCAATAACATTATCTTTACCCTTTTTGTGTTTGATAACATAAGGAAAAGATTCAATAAATTCAACCCACTTTGCATGGAGACAATTTAGTTTTGCTTGACTACGAATATGCTTCAAAGATTCATGATCAGAATGTATAACAAATTCTTTAGGCCATAAATAATATTGCCAACTTTCTAATGTCCAAACTAGCGCATATAATTCTTTATCATAAGTAGAATAGTTCAGACTAGGCCCACTCAATTTTTCACTAAAATATGCTACAGGTTTGCCTTCTTGTAATAACACACCTCCCAAACCAATTCCACTAGCATCACATTCAAGTTCAAACATCTTATTAAAATCAGGAAGTTGGAGTAATGGAGCATGTGTTAACTTATCTTTCAGTATCATGAAAGCTTCTTGTTGTGCCTCGCCCCAAACAAAGGGCACATCCTTCTTTGTTCAGCAATAGAACCAAAATCTTTGACAAAGCGCCTATAAAACCCAGCGAGTCCAAGAAAACTCCTCACTTGTGTGACCATCTTGGGCTACGGCCAATTCTCAATAGCTTCAATCTTGGCTGGATCAACTTCAATTCCGTATTCTGTAACAACATAACCAAGAAAAACAACTCTATTTGTGCAATAGGTGTACTTCTCAAGATTACCATACAAATGTGCATCATGTAAAGCATTGAAAACAGCACGTAAATGATCCAAATGGGCCTGTAAAGATTTGCTATATATGATAATGTCATCAAAATATACCACCACAAAACGACCAATAAAAGCACGTAAAACTTCGTTCATCAGACTCATAAAGGTACTAGGTGCATTAGTTAAACCAAACGGCATTACTAACCACTCATATAAACTGAACATAGTTTTAAAACCTGTTTTCCATTCATCTCCTAATTGCATACGAATTTGGTGGTAACCACTACGCAAATCAACTTTAGAGAATATAATAGAACCACTCAACTCATCCAACATGTCATCCAAACGAGGTATAGGGTGACAATATCGAATGGTAATATTAATAGCTCGACAATCAGTACACATGCACGAAGAACCATCTTTCTTAGGTACTAAAATAATAGGAACAACGCATGGACTAAGAGACTCACGAATATAACCTTTGTCCAATAAACTCTGGATTTGTCGTTGGATCTCTTTTGTTTCTTCAGGATTGGTGCGATATGGTGCACGGTTGGGCAGCGAGGCTCCTGGAATCAAATCAATTTGGTGTTCTATCCGACGAATAGGTGGAAGTACAGGTGGAACATCTTGTGGGAAAACGTCCATGTATTCCTGCAGAAGGTTAGCAACCGCAGGTGGCAAAGAAGGAGGCATATCCTCAAATGAAAATAGAACTTCTTTGCAAACAATGGCATAACATGGAGTAATATTCACATCAATTTCAGCAAGATCAGATTTGCTAGCAAGTAAACAATGATTCTTCAAATGAATTTCAGTTGCATGGTTAGAATCAGATTTAGAAGTGTGCTTAGGAGGTATAAAATCTGCAGCAACAATCTGATTCTCACTCTTATGTTTTGCCTCATTTTTTAATCTACTAGCTCTAGCAAGATCATCTTTCAAAATTTGTTCCAGAGTCATGGGTTTAAGTCCACTTTTCTTGCCATCATGTGTAAGAGAACACTGATTAGTTTTACCATTATGTACATATTCTCTATCAAATTGCCATGGTCTACCAAGTAAAAAAGAACAAGCTTGCATAGGTACAACATCACAATCAACAAAATCTGAATAGGTACCAATAGTAAAATGCACGCATGCAGTTCTTGTTACCTTGAGCTTACGGGTGCTCTCAAACCATTGAATGTAATAGGAATGAGGTTGTTGTCATGTGGGTAGAGCAAGCTTCTCCACCATGTCAATACTAGCCAGATCGTTATAACTCCCTCCATCAATGATGATCCGAATAGCTCTCTCCTTAACGACGCCTCTTGTTTGAAACAAATTGTGGCGTTGATCATGCTCAGCTTTGCTCAATTGCACACTCAAGACACGTTGTGCAACTAAACTCTTGTATTGATTAGCAGTTTCGGCTCCCATTACCTCCATCTCCTTGTCAGAATCAGAATTAGCACCATCACGTGCAGCAATAAGTGCTAATGTATCATCATCAAAATCACTCGTAGAGTCATATTCGCCATCTTCAAGCACCACCATCACATGTTTGGTTCTACATTCTTTTTCGATGTGACCAAACCCAAAACATTTCACTACAAGAAATGTGTTGACTAATGACCATCTCATAGTGACCACAGAAAAATTGGTCATAGATTTATGACCAACTCGTATCAAATGGTCATAAGCCGTTTTGGAGGATTCAAGGTCTTAATCCTTATGACCAATTTAGTCTAAAAGGTCATAATGCTCAGACACGAATTGGTCATAACCAATATAATCGAATTTAACATATTATTTTTAATTGATTTTCTGCCGCTTACGACCAATTTAAATGGTCATACCACTAAAATCAGTGTGACTAGACGTCCACCTCAACAATCCTGCATACGTGTCAACGTCTAGGTGTCACAGATTCTTACGTGGCTGTGCTCTGACAGATAGGACCCACTAACAGGAGAAACCAACTATTGACTTTGACTAATATATGACATGTGGGTCCCAGTCAAAGCAACCTCATCATGCTGACAAGTGGGTCCTATAGCACCCAACTCTATCCACTTACACGCGGGTCCCACCCACCCCACCCAACTTACACGCGGGTCCCCCACCCCCACCCACTTACACGCGGGTCCCACCCACCCCCACCCACTTACACGCGGGTCTCACCCACCCCCACCCACTTACACGCGGGTCCCACCCACCCCCACCCACTTACATGCACGTCCCACCAACCCTCACCACTTACATGCGGGTCCCACAAACCCCCACCCACTTACACACGGGTCTTACCACGATCTGCCATGTGGGTACCGCCTCGAGCTGATAGGTGGGTCCCACCATGACCTGACAGGTGGGTCTGGTCCGGACCTGACAGCTGGGTCCCACCCGGACCCATTCCAACCAACCAGCTCGGCCAAATATATTTGTCAAAAAAGAAACCTTGTGGGGGGGCGAACTCAAGACCTCCCCTCCACCCACCAACACCTCAACCATCCAACCACAACACCACTTGTGTATAATGTGGATCTTGGTTATTTTTATATGTAGCCTTCGCGGGGATGGGCCTGGGCTAATGGCCCATAGTCAATATGGCTTTGTAGTGCACCATTTTAGGGAAAACAACTTGGGCTCCCATAAGTTTCAGCCCAAGTAGATTATATAGATATTTTTGTTTTTATAAACAACTAAACATATATTTTAAATAATATCTTAGCAAAATTTGCATACAATGTCACAACGAAATGATTCAAAAATCAAATTAGTTCATCCCTATAAGAAACATAACTTTTTGTGTCGATCAATTTTCTATTTTATTTAAATATTTTGAAAAAACATATGTTGTTTTCAAAATGTGGTCAAAATAAAGGATGTGACTATCGTAGGTAGATTTGCAATCTTGCAAAAATCTTAGTGGATTTCTTTTGAAATAGTAACTTGTGCATCTAAAAGTCATTTTTAAAAAAAATTATGTGAAAACTATTAAGCACTTGTAGTTCAAATTGGGCCCGCTTCCTGCTGAATCGGTAGAAAATTGTCAGAAAATTAAAAAATACCTATAAATGGTTTATTATTCAACCAAGTGCTGAATTTTCAACCCTAAGTGTTCTAATATTTTTTGAAATTGTTTTGGCCCAATTTTCAAGTTGGATTTTGGTAGCTCCTTCACTAAAACATCGATTTGCGCCACTTAGAAATTAAAAAAATGAGTTTTTCATGCAAAGAAAATGAAAACTTCCTTCTGCAACATTGTTTCTTATTCCGAGTCGAACACTTTTGCATAATATATGATCATTTGAATAAACTATGCCATGATTGTGGCCATGACATTGTTAGTTTAGCTTAAAACTCAAGAATCTTTGTACATGGCGGCTCTTTTGTATATATGGGTGGAATCTTGCAAAAATTTCTGTAGATCTCTGATAAAATAGCAACTTGTGCATCTAAAAATATTTTTTCCAAAAAATCATGAGCAAACTATTAAGCACTTGTAGTTCAAATTGGACCTGCTTCCTGCTAAATCGGCAGAAAGTTGTCAGAAAATTAAAAAATATCTATAAATGGTTTATTATTCAACTAAGTGCTAATTTTTAAACCCTAAGTGTTCTAATATTTATTGAGATTGTTTTGGCCCAATTTTCAAATTGAATTTTGGTAGCTCCTTCACTAAAACATCGATTTGTGTCGCTTAGAAAATAAAAAATGACTTTTTCGTACAAAGAAATTGAAAACTTCCTTCTGCAACATTGTTTGTCATTCCGAGTCGAACACTTTTGCATAATATAGGATCATTTGAACAAACTATGCCATGATTGTGGCCATGTCATCGTTAGTTTAGCTTAAAACTCAAGAATCTTTGTACATGGTAGCTCTTTTGTATATATGGGTGGAATTTTGCAAAACTTTCTATAGATCTCTGATAAAATAGCAACTTGTGCATCTAAAAATAATTTTTGCAAAAAATCATGAGCAAACTATGAAGCACTTATAGTTCAAATTGGACCCGCTTCCAACTGAATCGGCATAAAGTTATCCAAAATTTAAAAAATACCTACAAACTGTTTATTATTCAACCAAGTGCTGAATTTTAAACCCTGAGTGGTCTAGTATATTTGGAGATTGTTTGGGTCCAATTGTAAAATTGAATTTTGGTAGCTCCTTCACAAAAACATTGATTTGTGGCACTCAGAAAATGAAAAATGACTTTTTTGTGTAAAAAATTTGAAAACTTCCTTCAGCAACATTGTTTGTCATTCTGTGTCAAACACTTTTGCACAATATAGGATCATTTGAATAAACTATGTCATGATTGTGGCCATATCATTGCTAGCTTGGCTTAAAAGCCAAGAATCTTCATACATGATAGCTCTGTTTTGAGAACACTTTTTTAAAATATTGTAATATTCCAAGTTTTTTATTTTTCCTTGTAACTAGGTCACATATCATAATGCAAAGCGAAGTATTTCTATTTTTTTTTTATTTTTTTTGAATTTCTTATGTCGGTTTTAAAAGGCGTTCAAAACGGCGGCGCGACTGTTCATAGATCGGGGTGGAATCTTCTGAAACTTTTTGTAGATCTATGATGAAATAGCAACTTGTGCACCTAAAAATAATTTTTGCAAAAAATCATGAGCAATATATGAAGCACTTGTAGTTCAAATTTGGCCTGCTTCCAGCTGGATCAGCAGAAAGTTGCCAAAAAATTAAAAAATACCTAAAAATGGGTTATTGTCCAAACAAGTGTTCAATTTTAAAATCTAAGTGGCCTACTATTTTTGGATATTGTTTTGGTCCAATTTTCAACTTGAATTTTGGTAGATCCTTCACAAAAACATCAATTTGTCACGCTTAGAAAAAGAAAAATAACTTTTTCGTGCAAAGAAAATGAAAACTCTCTTTGACAACATATGTTTTCATTGCAAGTCGAACACTTCTGCGTAACCTTCTGCAACTCTCTTTATTGATGCTATGGTTGCCATGTTATTGGTCATTTGGATTGATTTGTGGACATATATGTTGAGCCAATGAGAAGACAAAATCTGAATACACACGGATCACCACCACCAAAGAAGATCCAGACGTCCATGTGACCTCCATCCAACGCTCGAGCCGTAGCCCCGTCGAACAGAATCGCGCGGCATATTTGGGCGGGATCGAAAATTTTAGATCCACCGACGGGTGACCTAACCCTAATTGCAACATCCCACTCCCACATCTCCTCACCACCCATCTTCTCACAGATCCAGCGCCGCCACCTACCTCCCCCATCTCTCTCTCCCATCGCCCTTCTTCCCACGGATCCAGCGCCGCCACCTCCTCCCATGGATCCAGCGTAGCCACCATGTTCTCCTCCCACCTATCCTCACCGCCCCTCTCTCGCTATTCAAGCCCAGCAGTCCGGCCCCGTGCAGCCCCCGTGCGTTCCTGCTGCTGCTCTTCGCTGCCATCGACGCGGTCATCCACAAGCGAGTCGCCGAGCCCCAGTCCTACCCAGCCGGCGATGTCAAGCCGCGCACCGTCAGCAAGCTCAGGTGCATCACTGCTCGCTCGCTTCATCCCTCTCTCGATCCCGTGCGTGAGGTGTTTTAGGCTGAGATCGATTTGGTTGTTGATTGGCAGGTGTACCATCAACGAGTTTAGCCTCGACTCGAGGCCACCATCGGGGTCGAGTTCTAGTCGTGCATGCTCGTCATCGACCACAAGTCCCACAAGGCCCAGATCTGGGACACCGCCGGCCATTTGAGGCAAGCCCTATTACCGCCCCCCTCTTCTATTCTGGCATACCTAGTCACCCAGATCTGCTACCAGCAGTTGCATTTGCGATTTCCCGATTTATCTTAGCTTATACCGTGCAAGTGTTCTGCTTTTACTACACTTGCTTAGGCTGTTCGGCACATAATCTATACAAATTGTTTATTCTCCAGATGTAAATTCCTGTGAGTTCTGTTGCAAGCTATTCTACAACAATGGAGTTTTCTTGCTGCTAGCTGTCTTGCAAAGGGAAATATGCTTACTGTCTTGCTAAAGAAAATTTGCTTAAGGTTTAAATCAGAATGTAAATAGCATCACATGCCACATATCTTATTGTTCAATATCTGCATGAATAACCTGTTGAAATGGATTGTGTGTGTCACGTTTGAAAACGATGCTGAAATGGCAATTTTTTATTGAAGTAGATTAATTTGTAAGTTGTCAGTCACAATAATGTCTTTGTTGTGTGATGAATTATCTTCTGTAGTGTCAATTATTGAAGGAGCCAATTCCTTTGAAATGAATTGGATCATTTATTTCTGCCTGATGTTTGTTTAAATCACTGATGTTGTAGCTCTTTTCCTTTCCTTATGCCGTAGTAGCTTGCTGTCAATCCTGTACACTATTTGTTTTTCACTATAGTATGTATTCACTGCAGTAGTAGTTATAATGTTTGTTTTTCACCAGAGTATCTTCCTGAACGGATGTTGATCCCGGCTAGCAGCGGCGGCCTTGTCGTCCTCTCGTCCATGGAGTATCCATGGTGAGCGCACCATCTCCCACTGCCTGCACTCCTCCCTGATGAGGCTGCCTCCCGATCTTCTCCACCTCCCACCGCTAACTCTCCCTTCCTGCAGACGCCAGTGGGCCTGAGGGTGAAGCCTGCGCCTCTTCGCAACCGAGTCTTGTTCGGGCGGTCTGGTGGTGGTGAGTCGACCCACCAGCAAGCTGAAAGGTAAGGCTGTCTGATCCCTCGGAAGTTGTTGCATTTCTTTGTTGTTTCAGCTAGTGTATGTCACTGTGAATGCCTAGAATCTGTGTTCATAGCCTGTTGTGGTTGTCTGGTGGTGATGTTCTTGCATTTGTGTGCATGGGCATTTAGTAGTAATATAAACTTATTGTGTTTTGAGTGTGCAAGTTCTGATTTCAATATTATTGGGATAATGGCAGATTGTTGTACTTTACATGTTTATTTAAACATA
Organism: Dactylis glomerata; assembly: GCA_007115705.1. Taxonomy (NCBI): domain Eukaryota; kingdom Viridiplantae; phylum Streptophyta; class Magnoliopsida; order Poales; family Poaceae; genus Dactylis; species Dactylis glomerata. The sequence goes on along the minus strand of QXEO01000406.1, from coordinate 2,217,792 downwards.
CTGTGCTTCCAGTGTTCAAGTTTTGATTTCAAAGTCATTTCCCATATCGACACTACTACAAATTTGTAACGATCTGCTGTATTTTTTGTCGCAAATCAACATGTTTACTCCTTTCTAACAATGCAGTACTCTTTTTGAGAAATGCCCAGTGAGTGGATGAGAAGGGTCTGATCCTCACGAGTGCACCAGTCCATGCTTTGTTTATGTCATCAGCTACTCCTAATGAACTGTAGGAAACATAATTAACTCCACGGTTCACTTCTGTCTGGCAAGAGCTGAATCATCGATAGAAGTAGTACTAGTGTTATATTTTTACTAGCTTAATACTGCACTACTACATCTCTGCTGATCATTAGCTATTCTAGCTATGCTCTATTAGCTAGCAGTTTAGCACTGTCTGCAAACAATATGAGCAGTTTCTGTTGATATATTTTTCTCTAAACACTTAACAAATTTACAACCCTGGTTTTCGATGAAACCAACACTATTTTTAAAATAATGTGCTGAATGCTAACGTTAACTTTTGAATTTTATTGTAAGCATGTCTTCTTGAGAATCTTGTATGTTGGATAGCAGCCCATGTTGGTTGTCATTATTGGCTGATCGTTAGCACATTTTGTAGAACCTCAGATTAGAGATTTATACATTGCAAACTGAACATCTGCAATTTCTTGCTCCATGCTCTTGTATGATGGATTGTATTTATATGATGTTTGATCAATTTGATTTTTCTCCAATGCTACTTCTTTAGTTGTGTCATGCTTGTATGATGGATTTTATTTATATGATGTTTGATCAATTTGATTTTTCTCCAATGCTACTTACTTCTTTTTGTTGTGTCACGCTTGTCTATTCTTTCTGTCCTATTATCCTGCAGATGCATGTTTTTGTTCGTCGCCACACTGCGGAAGCTGCAGGCCGACGAGCTCACCACTGTTCGCCTTTTCATGGACAATTCCTTTGACTCTCGCTGTGAGGTACGACCGACTCCCCTCTCCCATTCCAAGTTGTTCCTGAGTCAGTCATATATTCTGATATCCTTGTTCATCATTGCCTTTGCTGTGCTGTGGTTTACTGATGGATTATGGCTTGTGCTTGCAGCTACCGATCTCTTCATGTGGAGGAACAAGAAGACCTCTGGCGGGGTGCTTGCGGATGCCACCTCCACCTTGCTTACTACTTGAGGTTCTGGAGTACCACCCTCTTCTGCCACCTCCACCTTGCTTACTACTAGCTTAATACTGCTTTTCTTTAGTTTTAGTTAGCTTGAACAAGTTTGGCATGGAAAAGTGTAGAACTTCTTGAGTATATTGAATTCTATCTGAGTTTCTGATCCATACCAACAAGATATGCTTACTGGATTATGAAATTACAAAAAAGAGTGTACACAAAGTTGACTTGTATATTCTGTTGCAAACTTCATCTGCTTTGATCTTCAGAAATATTGCACTCATACAATCTAATTTCTACAGTTACTGAAATTATATGCGATGCTTGTGATTTTTGTGTTTGTTCAAGATAAACATCATGGCTCATTTTTATTTTCTTGTCACCAGATAATAGGGGTTCCTCTCTCAAAGGAGTTCCAGGCTGAAGTTCAAAGAATCCCAATGCCCCAGCACATTGGATGTATATTCAAAGCTAGATTTTAGCTCTAGATTTTACAGCTATTACCAGTACTTTGAATGAAAAGAATTCTGTAATGATTGTAATAGAAATTGTGTTTATGTTATTTGAAATCTGAAACCTGAAACCTGGTGCGGATGTGAGAAGAATTCTGTAATGATTTTATAGCTATCAATCATTGAAAACTGAAACCTGGTGTGGATATGTGAGAAATTGAAATCTGACAAGTGGACGTTGCAGAAACTTACAACTGACATGTGGGGCCATTGAAAACTTTTAACTGATGTGTGGGCCCAATTGGTAACAAAAGCTGACCGCGAGGGCCCATATAACATGTGGGACCTCCTATAAATTAAAATGAAAAAACAAAATTGGGCCAAAGAAAACGCCATGTTCTAAATGTATATGGGCTAAAGTTTTGGGCGTGGCCCACTAAATAAATGGATTGTAAAAGAAAAAGCTTAGAGAAGAAAAAGACTAAAATTACTGGGCTCGGCCCATGTAGACAGCGAAACTGGATTGGGCTGAATTTGAATTACGACCATTCAGTTTGGTCACTATATTGCCACGTAGGATTGGCCACGTAAGATCCGACGTAGCCTGGTCAAATTGCTAGTGACCAATTTTTTGGTCATAATGCTTATGACCATCTATTTTGGTCATAATCGCTTATGACCAATTAGAAAAATTGGTCATCGTAGGCGGTCAGTGACGCTCAACTGCCGACCAAGTGTTTTTTGTCACAAGAGGGTCACAAGTTGAACAACAGTGACCATCTAGTGACCAAAGTGAAGGGTCGCTAGTCAACACATTTCTTGTAGTGTTTGTGACATTGAATGTCGTATGTCTTCCCCGTAGAGGCCATGGAAGAAGAACTCCGTGTCGGACCAGCAGATGGTGATGGAGCAGGAGCAGGTGGCGTTCTTGATGTGGGCGTGGTATACCTGGAGGTGGAAGGGCCTGGTGCATCCCCACGAGAAGGTGGAGCTGATTGGCCCACAGACCATGAAGAAGTACGACCTGCGGAATTATTAGCTCTTCTCCATGATGGTTGACGATCCTGCACTTCAAGTTCAGCTTTGCAAGCAAGATGAAATAAACGAGTAATAGTGTTGTACTCCTTATAGTCTAAAATATGCCGAATCTCATAATTTAAACCACCAAAGAAACGTGCAAGCATAGCTTCATTATCCTCTACAATACCACAACGAATCATGCCCATTTGTAACTCTTGATAATATTCGTGTACGGAATTTTTGCCTTGTTCTAAACGAGCTAATTTTTTAAGAAAGTCCCGTTGATAATGTGGAGGTGCAAAACGAGTGCGCATGGCATGTTTTAGACCAAGCCAAGTAGCAGGAATATTAGCATGATTGACTCTACAATGTTCAGACCACCAGATAGAAGCAAAATCTATAAATTCACATGTAGCAGCACTAACACGCAAATGCTCAGGATAGCGTAAACATGCAAAACGTTGCTCTACTTCTAGTTCCCAAGTGAGATATGCATCAGGATTATATCTACCCTCAAATGGCGGAATATTTAATTTCAGTTTGGCAACATGTTCATCATCATGTACCAGACGTGGGGATGGACAAGCATTGCTGTTGTATTGCCGTGGACGGCCAGGTGCAGGTTGTTGGACCTCGTCCTCCTCGAGCTCGTTTTCATCTTCGAGCTTGTGTTCCCCCTCGTCAGTAGCATATCCATCCAGGGTGGCCGCCTCTGTATCGGCCGCAGCAGCTGCCGCAGCTGTAATGGTACTCGCAGATGGCGGTACGAGAGGAACACGGCGAGCACGTGGTGCGTGGACGCCCGGCTGTGGCTGTGGTGGTAAACGGGCCAGGACTTCCTGGAACTTGGCATCGAGCTTGGTGTTGAAGGATGCCTCAAGGCTAGCAATCTTGTCCATCACATCAAAAATCTTAGAATCAACATAACCCAAGCGTGTGTCCACATCTTGTGCACGCCCCACCAACAGCTGAGTGAAGTGGGCATGCAACTCTGCACTAGTCATCTTCTCCGGATCAACATCATCCTTCGTGGTTCCTGTTATGGTTAGCATAGAAGCAAGCACAAATATATATACCTACGCACTACGGAATATGGTGGAATCACGCGTAATCCGTCAAGCAGTATAGAAAGCTCTTACAAGTTCTTACCAAACAGAAGGAAGGTGATATGCAACCAGCAAAGATCAGCGACTCCCAAAATTGCACAAAGCGATTACCAGGTGTCGATACAAAGCACGGCAGAAATATGTGGAGCTGTAGGAAGGCTTATATGGTAGCAAAAATAGCAAGTATCAAAACAGTAATGGAATGTTGATAGAATGCTCAACAACGGTACTATGCTGGTCCTAGGCTAGCCCGTGCTAGAGACGCGAGCCGAGAACACTAAGAAAGTCACGGCGCGACACAACAAGCAGAAAGAAACAGCTCAAAAGCAAGATATAAGTGAAGATATGCAGAAATTTTTGGGTCCAAAACTTCAGAGGGCAAAAACTTGACCTTCCCAAACTCTTTTGGGAATTCTGAGAGTTCTGATGGCCGCACTGTAACACCCCAACTTTCATAACTAGGATTAAGGAAGGTTTATTAATGCAAAAATGAGGGCCAACAAAAACTTTTTGAGCTTAATCAGATTTACTAGAGTTTCTCGCATGTTTTCCTTGTTTGATGTGTGATTGTTGCTTTAAGTTGCTTGTTGTATAAGGTTGTGGACCCAGCCCTCCTATTTCCAATGGTTTGACTTTATGTGACTTGTTTGACTTTGATTGAAATACTTGTGTGTAGCTATGATCTACAGGTAGGCCTGTGGCCTAACCTATCTAAAGCACATCATATTATAAGATGGCCATTGGGGATGTTCTTATAAACTGCTTTCGATATATTTTCCATATAAAACCTATTTTTGATGTTTCCCTCTATGTAAAACCCTACAACTCTATTTCTTATGGAAGGAGTATTTATTTTCAAAACTCAAGTTTATCAAAAAATATAAATGATCTTCCCTACTCATTTCATTTTTCAATATCTTCTATAAAAGTATTTTCACAACTACTTTTCCTTTTTACAAAGATTGGAGAAATGGGAAGAATACCTCTTTGGTATTATTCTAGTCTCTAAAAATTATGGGAATACCCCCAAGCTTTATAAATGTATTTGTGGCTCTTCCCTTTCACAAAACCCCACTTGGCTATGATCATCTTTTCAATGCAAATCAACCAAAAAGAATATCTAGGATTTGTATGTGTGCTTATCTCAATCTCAAAATCTATCTTAAAGTCTCCCTATCCACCATCCATCTCTTGGATCACTTCTATAATCTTTCCAAAGTCCACCTTTAATCTTAGTCTTATTTATCTCTAGTTCCTTATCCGAGTCGACTTTGGTTGACTAGTGCCATGCTTATTTTCTTGAGAATACCTATGAGGGTATGAATGGCCTCCACTTTGACAATTCTTTTGGTAATCTCAATAAACCAAGTCCCTGGAAAATAATCAACTGACCTTTGGCAAACTTTCAAAATTTCAAAATGGGGTTTCCCTTCATTTGACCAAAACCCTCTCTCTTCTCTATGTGGTCTACAAAACCACTTCCTTGTTTTATCAAACTATTTTCAAAACCTTTTCTCAAATGAAAGTAGGAAATTCTACTGATACATTTTTATCATATCTTTTTCCACTCAAAAATAATTTCTAAGAAAATTATTATTTATTCTTTTTCCTAATTCCTAAAATGCATGCAACGATGCATAGGCCATTTATTGCTTTTCTTACCTCTTCTAAATTTGAGAAAAATAATTCTACCATGATATCTTATGCATGTAGAACCCTCCGAACCCAAAAACCTAGTTTCCTATTTTCAAATTTCCAAACATCATCTAAGCCACTATCTTGGTAAAACACCACCCGGACTCAACCTTGATCAACATGCATGATGGCATTTCTCTTCTTTATTTGATGGTCTACTTGTGCTTATCATGAGGAGAGCCGGCCATGCCTTGGATGGCATGCACGCCTACATCCCTCACCACTCTCTCCCTCTCTCTCTTTATTTTAAGTGGATCGTCATCACTCCATCTCCTGACCACTCTAACACTCTCATCTCTCTCTGGTCTACCACTACTGTAGATCTATAGTACTCCCTTCTTGCTGATTGGTTTTGGGGAAGGAGGATGAGAGAAGAAGCGAGCCATGCTTGTCTAGGGCTTGGACATCAAGAAACCTTGCTGCAGCCCCCTCCTTTTCCCTCCACCAGTGTATGCACGACTACTAGGACCCTACACTCCCTCTGTCCCCTCCTGGTTCCAACCATAGTGGACCCTAGCCACCCTCCTTCTCGCTCTCTCTCGGTGGACACCAAAACAAGGGTCGGTATGGACATGACCACTCCAAGCCTTTAGTCTGCGCCAGTAGGTAGGCCTATCCCTCCTCTATGTGCCCCGCACACTCCCGAGATGAGCCCCACCCTGCACTGCCTTTCCCGTGCTCCCCATGCTCGTGGCCACCATGACCTGGACACGCTCGAAACCACGGCTCCATGCTCGCCTAAGGTAGCTTTCGATCAGCTCGTGAGCATAAAAGGACCGTAGCAACACGTATGCTCCTGCATGCCTTGAACCACGCCTGCCAGCAGCTGCCCTGGGCGACGGTCGGCATGCGACATTTCATCGAGCATGTTCCCTGTAGACTTGGCCCGAACCTTGCCACGCGACTCCAACGATACCCGACCAACCACTCACGTCCAAAACGCGTACCAGGGCGCGTAGATGCTCTGCCACCGCCCTCCTTGCCCCGTAGCTGGCCGCCGCCTCTCTTTTTCCTTGTGCACTCGCGCAGACCACCGAGCCATCGCCCCGCTCGTTTTAAGGCCACGACGTTCTCCTCTATCTCAGACTTTGCCAGACCACTCCAACACCCCTCCTAGACTACCGATGAACCAGGGCACTGCCTTGATCTTTCTCCTGGAGGGCAAGCTCGTTTCGTTCCGAGGATTCCATTCAAGATGGTGGAGCTTGAGCTCAACATCGTCACCCTCTACCCTCCCCCGCTGTTCCATTCTTTTTCTCTGGACGAGTCCATCCTAACCCCTCCCCTCTATCCTTTCCAAGAGCCGCGTGGAGTTCATCGTCGTCGTGCCCCATTACTGCCGGTCCCTGTCCGAGCGCGGCGCTTGCCCTCGTCTGCATCGACGCCCTGGAGCCCCGCCAGCATGCATGACCGATGCGATGGGCTGAGCCGCCGCACCATCCGCATGCCGCCACGCCATCCTCCCCGTCTCCTCCACCGCCGACTGCATCCCACGGTGAGCTCCCACCCTTCCCCTGTCGATCCTCGTCGAGTACGACTAGCAGGCGTCACGCATGTTCCTGGAGCACGAATATTAAAGCATCGCTCCATACCGGTTTGGTGCTCGCGGGCTTTGACCAGCAGGCCCGACGGAGCGGGAGTTTAAGCACGTCGCCCGCGCACAGCAAAGCCGATCTGGGCCGGCCCAGCTTGGTGCAGCCGGGTTTGCTCGGATCTGGCCCGCTCCCTTTATTCGGATCTTATCTGGTCTTTGCAAATCTGTTAGCTTGCTGTTTGATTTAAATGACAAAGAAAATGCAAAATGCATGGAAGTAGATAGATCTAATTTTCTGAGTGGTCTATAACATTTTACCCAACATGCAGTATAAGTGGTTTGCCAAAATTTAGTGTATTTTCTTTTTTGTATTTAATCTTGATTAATGTGTCCTTTTCACTAGAAAATGTTTATCTTCAGATCCAGAGACCCAATTGAATTGAATCCAATTTTGTAGAGAAGGTCTCTATAGTACCTTTCACATGCCACTGGCCTGGTTGCAAATAGAGTTTTAATCTTGGCATGGTTGTTTTTGCAAAATACTACCAGATCTGACTTTAGGGAATTTTAAAACCTAATATGTGAAGTATTTTTGAGTAAAACCAATTTTGGGTGATCTTGTATGATTTTCTTGCTAAAACCTAATATGGGAATTTTAAAACCTAATATGGGAATTTTAAAACCTAATATGATTTCTTGCTACTGACCGTAGGATATATTTTTCTGAGGTTGTATGATTTTCTGGTAGAATTAACTCTAAAACAGTAATTTCCTCACTAGAAAAATCATAGGAAAATAGCTGCAAATCCTTTTTGAGTGAATCCACTTTTGTTGCATTCATAAAAATGATACTTTTCTATTGGTATGCTGGTAGCATGCTATCAACCAATTGAATTGTATGCTTGTTGTTTGGAGCTCCATTAGGGTTCAGTGAATAGGTAAATCTTTGATTTATTCATAGAAATAGTTATTGTTATTGAAAATGCCTGAGAATGTTCAGAGTGATGTTTTGTTTGTTTCTGATACTTGAATTGGTGTGATTTGTTTGTTGCTATGTTGTGTGTGCTCCTTGTATTCTTGCATACTTATTTTCTATCGTTTACCGTCGATAGATACGAATGAAAACAAGTGCATCGAAGAGGGGGTAAAGTATTTGGAATCAAGAAGAAGACCAGGGACAAGCTAAAAAAGACAAGCCATCTAATCTTGTTGCATATCTGATCCTAGTTTTACTTATTGCATGATTTATTACTGTTTATGAAAATGCATTGTTTTCTGTTGCTATTGCCTCTAAATAGCAATTGTTGGCGACTTGGCTCCACAAGTCAAATGATATCATCCTCATGGATGACCCCTATATTGACGCCTACTTATTGGTTAGTATCATGATGTCACATCCCAAAATTTGGAATGTGAAAATAAATAAAAATAAGAATAATGTATGTTTGAATTGGTTAAAATTTCACAAGGAATTAAAACTTTTTGATTTATCTTAAAGTCTTAATAGAAAAGCCATTTCAAACTTTTTATGAAGAAACTACTTTGAGGAAAGGAAATTCAAAATACTACTATTGCTTTTTATTCAAATCTTAGGCAAGCAACATTTGCAGATGAAACATTTTACAAAAGAAGTTATATCAAATAAAGTTGCAATGACAAAAGCTTGTTTGAAAACAAAATCCAAATATCATTTATTTCAAATTTATTCTCTGCTTTAAAAAGGAATTAATTTGAAAACCTAGTTTTATTTTATCTTATGCAATAAAACCCTTGATCAAATTATAAAGCTTTATTTAAATTTTTGCTTAAATTATGAAAAACATGTTTGTTACTATTCTGGACTATTGCTTGGAATTTTAGAAAAATTCACAAATTGGTTTGAAGTCTTTTGGACAACAAATGCAAAAGTTATGAATAAATAAAAAGACAGAAAAAGAAAAGAAGAGAACAAAAGAAAAGAAAAAGGCCCCAGGAACCCCTCGGCCCAGAGACGGAAAGAGGCCCGTGGCCCACTTACCTTTCCCGAACCGGTACCCTCTGTTTCCTCTTCCTCTCTCTGACGTGTGGGCCCCACATGTCAGCACGACTTCTTCTTCTACCTCCAGCCGCAAATTACGCCGGTGACCGAGTCTCCCGCGCTAATTCTCCTCTTCAATTCAAATCAATGCCTGCCTAATTCGAAGTCACTCCCACGCCTATTTAAACCCCTCCCCGTCCTCTCCAATTCCCCTCTTCTTTCCCCACCCGAGACGCCGCCAGGCTGGAGTATTTGCTCGTCAGAGTCCGCCTCTATCGCCGCCAAGTTTCAACGATTCCAGCGACTCTAGGTAAGTACGCCGCCAGATTTCGGTGCTCATCTCCTCCTTTTGCCCATGCGCACCTCCTTGATACCTTCTTCCAATTTTTCTGACAGCAAATCCTCGCGCCCGACCTCGACCGAAGCTCGCCGTTGCCAGAGCCCTCCGGCCGTGTGCAGACACCGCTACGGGAAGCCAAGATCTACTGCGTCCCCACCATCTGGATCGACTCGTCGCGCCGCTCCACGTCCACACCTCCACCATCGCCAGGGGCCTTGGAAATGCCATCGCCGACAATCACCTGGATGCAGCGCCGCCGTCCCCTCCATTTCTGGCGAACCCGTTGAAACCCTAGGTGAGGGATCTGATCCCAGCCGTTGGATCTAGATCCAGCGGCTCCTGTTCTATTTTAATCTCAAATCATTAACTTCTAATCTAGATCACCTGATCCACTTTAAATCCTATGGCTCACATTTGTGATCCGCGTGAAGCAGTACCGACCAACCAGAGTTTGCCACGCGTCTGCCCATGGAATTAGCCCCGGTTCAATTTTGGTTTTAAAAACAGAAAAATGTTCAAACTTTGGAAAATCATATCTTCTGTTCTGTATATCCAAAAATTGCAAATAATATATCCCTGAACTCCTAAAAATGTGTAGAACACAATTCTGGAATAAAAGCTCACTTTCCAACTATTTCAAAATATTCAAATTTGAACTTGTGAATTTGAGTAATTTTGATATAATTCAAATTCTATAAATCCTTTTCAATTAATTCTTTTAGCAAATGGATCTTATTGGTATCCTCTATCCAGTATAACCACTGCACAAATTAATTAGACCAATTTTATCAAGTATTCAAATTCAAATGGAGATTTGAGTATTTTCTTCCTAGATTTAATTCTATAATTAATTTAGGCATAATTCCTTTTACAAAATTGAATATCTTGATAATATAAAACCACCAGAACACTTCACACACATATCTTAGGTATTCAAAAGTCAACTCCTTTAAACACATTCTTTTTGCAAGAATTGTGTTATTTGAAACACCTTGCAAATATCAAGTCCCAATTCCCTATCATGCACTTTTGTGCTATTTGTTTTGTCCCACTAGAACCAAGAAGTGTGATTTATGCTAAGTCCTAATGACCACATAAAATTCACCATGACTTAGTAAAAATCTACTCTCCACCTTTGCCCAAGTGCAAAACCCTCAATCTCATCACCTCCAAATTCTTCTAAGTGTTTGACTACTCCATCGAACAAAGTGGCAAATGAGTCTTCCATACCAAGACCATGGAGAAGAAGTTGAAGAAGAAGACAAGGGATGAAGTCAAACAAGAAGATCAAGACCAAAGAGCCAAGTCAAGAAGATGGAAGAGATAGACCTCAAGACTTAGAAATATATTCATCCAACTTCTCCACCAAGCCTAAGATTTCCTTTGAACTATTTTGTTAAGTACTAGACAATTCTTAACCAACTTAGAAAACTCCCAACACTCCTTATAAGTCCTGGACTGAGCCATTTTTCTCCATCCATATCAAGCCAACTACATGCACAATCATTGTCCAAATATCACTAAGGCAAACCAAGACTATGCTAAAACAAATAAACACTTTTGTCTTGTTTGATTATGTTGCTTGGATGGTGTGTTGATTTTGTGATATCTTTTATCTTATAGTTATACGGAGAGCTACGTGTGTTGACTAAGAGAAGTACAATCTTCAGAAAATAACTAAGGCAAGTGTCATCATCTTCTTGTCCTACTAAAGTATTGTCACTAGTAGCCTTCTTATAGATGATGCATGTGTAGGTGTTTTATAAAATAATGATTTTATGCTAAGTCTTTTGTCTAGCTTATGTCTAGCTTTTGCATCACCTATTAGAACTGCTACTGCTATAGGTTGCCCTACACTTGTTGTGGGAAGGGATTATCACATGTTTTGACTAAGTGTTGAAAACCATTATTTTACAAAAATAAAAAAAACAACTAAGTTAATGAAACACCTGGGTGGAAAGTGGTAAGAATGGATTTGTGTTGAGTGGTTCCCTGGGGTCATATCGTCGAACCTCTGAACCACCAGGTGTATCTCACTTGTGGACGGCCACCCAGGAACAAAGAGATTGGAGACGTTCAATGTCATGAAGCTTCCAGTGCAACCACGAGTCATATGGGCTCTGTCTTGACTAACTAAGTTGCGAGAACTCAGCTTGATGGACAAGGGGTGGTATTTGGGAGCGCGTCCGGGTTGGTCTGAGGGATTGCCTCTGAAAGGTCTCGTCTTGGTCTTCACTTGGCCATTTGAGCAAACTGAGCATCATGGCAAAAGAGGTTGACTGAGTCTTGTGGGAAAAGTGCACCACCTCTGCAGAGGGTTAAAACTAAGTACTTAGCCGTGTCCCCGGTTATGGACAATTTTGAGCGACATGGTTTTGAAGCTGTTCAACGATCTCATCATGCCAACTTCTTAAAAATTAAAACTTGTGGGTTGAACTGGGAATATGGCAATTGGTGCAAGTTTCTATTGGCTAGCAGTTCCCGTGCCATGTCTATGTGCCAGTGTCTGCAGGAATGGTTCACCCAAACCAAGTTGTCCATATGTAGTAATTGAGGTTTTGACAATTGATGTAGGTATCTATCGACCAGTGTGTCCCGTACGATAACTATGGCCTGTGGCTGCAGGGGTAGGTCACCTAAGTCAAGTTGTCCAGCTAAAGTTTTGCTTCAAGAAAAATGATAGGATAAAATTGCTTAGTGCAAATAGGTCTGCAGCTCCACCTAGCCAAATATTCATTTTTAGTGTTAGGTTCCATTGTGTCCACCAAACAATGACATCTTGCCAATACAATTCAAGTGTATTGACCCTTTGTGGCTGCAACGTTTCATGTTGCAGGTTTTGACGTTAAGAAAGGTACGATAGGGTTACGAGTCTATCCGCAGCATGTTCGCCTGTGGCACATGAAGAAGAAGGACTCCATGCTAGTTTTTATTTTGTTGTAATCTCTGAAAGCTCTATGCTATGAGCATTGTAAAGTTCTTTATGTAATTGCTGGATCTTATGATGTAATAAAATGACCTTTGTTTCTTGGTATTACATCTTAAACTGTGTGTGCTAGCGTTGATCTAGGGACTAGCACTGAAAAAGCACAGGGATCGTCATCTTTAAAAGATGAGGTCACTACAAATAGTATCATAGCATTGTGTTGCCCTTAGCGTCGTGACCCTATGTTTGGATAATGACCCCTTAGAAATATAGGAGTTGATTTTATTTATAAGTTAAAAATTTACACACTCATTATCTCGTAAACTCTTCCCTTAGTCATTTTGTCCCTACTCTTCACTTCAAATCAAAGACGGGGAGCTTCAGCTTCGACACCTCAAAGGACTTCAAGATCCACCCACCTCTATCATCAAAGGAAGCAAATTGAAGAAGTTTAGAAGAAAAAGTCTATGCATCAATAGTTCTAGGACTTATAAATCCTTACGAAGGATCTTGATAATAATAGGACCAACGAACTATTTAGCAAATGATGAGCTACTTGCCCAACTGAAGGATACGACATTCTAGGAGCAAGAAGATAAATTCATGATCAAGAGAAGCACAAGAAGATGAGAGAGATGAAAGACCCTAGGATGAAAAATCTAACTAATTTATTTTTTATTAAAAGGGTGTTTGGAATTTTAACTTCTTCCATTTTCATCTACTTCAGGTTAAAAAAATACTCCCTCTCTTTAGAGTTCATATCTCATAAAAAAAATCAAGAAGAGACTAATGCTCCATATATTATTCCTCGACTTTGCAAGAAGCACTACATGGAAGCTATCGAAGAGCTTGGAGGAAGACTCAAGTATAGACTGCACAACACCTAGAAGGACCCCAAAGATGAAAAGAGTAGACTAGTACCTGGAAGACATCCAAGAAGCTCTAGTTGGACCCCCATTTAAGATCTATGTAAGAACGATATCGTAATGCGTTATGATCATATCAAATTGTGGTATGACCATACTAGTTTGTTTGTGGTTGAACCATGTTGCTTGATGTGATCTTGATTGTAAGGTGATTTTCCTTCGAACTTTTGTGTATGGGTAGGGTTCCTCTTTAGACTCTTTCTATCTATTCTCGTCTTTATTCAAACCCAAACAACTGTTTTTTTGACAAGCCACCATGAAGACAACAACATTGAATAGCTCCAGCTAAGATGCTCAGTATCAAGAAGAATATGCATAGCACAAGAGATGGCAAACTGAAGGTTCTGCAAGCTAAGAGATTTTACTATGAGAGTTTACACAAACCACTAGCTAAGGATCAATAGATTTGTTTTCTAAAAATTCTTAACAAGAATTAAAACATGGATTCAATAACCATAGAATCTTTTGTCAAAACTACTGAGGAGACCAAGACTTAGAATGCGAGATGCACCAAACCAAATGTAAGGTAATGATTAGGTGCGACATGGATTGGCCCCCATGATGACTACTCAAATTGTTCGCTCTTGTTATGAGGAATGGTAACTCTTGAGTGACATACCTACAAGAGAGACGACATTGTTAAGCCTAAACCTTAGAAGGATAGGATATTATACCTTTATAACAGGCAAGTATTGCCAAACGTAGAAATACGGTGAGGATGAACCACAAGCTTACCATTGAAGATGACTTGCAATAGAAGATGACCCTAAGAGTTCAGATATATCCAACAGTGGAGTACAAGAAGATGGAAGTCTACAAAGATCAAAGAGGGGATATGAAATGAAGCTATGAGAACATCTTGACCTGGTCTTCTGATTGACCCAAAGAGTGACCCTTCAGTGTCCCAAGTAGTTCAAGAAATGTCATTGTCGGATTGAAGCACTACAATGGAGGAAAGTTATACTCAAGCCATTTTGAGGAAGATTGGATGCTATAGTATGTGAATAGACAACCACCTAATGGAAATGAAGGTAGAAGCTACATATGGTACAAAAGATGACCCAGTGCCAAGTCAAAACCAAGGTGTGCCCTGTCTGAACCCAAAACCTAGACTACCCACAAAAGTTTCTTTTAAGGGTGGTAGCCAACTAGTACCCCAAACCCATCTTTCTTTCTAGCCTCTCCAAATCTCGGGGACAAGATTTCTTTTAAGGGTGGTAGTCTGTCACATCCCAAAATTTGGAATGTGAAAATAAATAAAAATAAGAACAATGTATGTTTGAATTGGTTAAAATATCACAAGGAATTAAAACTTTTTGATTTATCTTAAAGTCTTAATAGAAAAGCCATTTCAAACTTTTTATGAAGAAACTACTTTGAGGAAAGGAAATTCAAAATACTACTATTGCTTTTTATTCAAATCTTAGGCAAGCAACATTTGCAGAGGAAACATTTTACAAAAGAAGTTATATCAAATAAAGTTGCAATGACAAAAGCTTGTTTGAAAAAAAATCCAAATATCATTTATTTAAAATTTATTCTCTGATTTAAAAAGGAATTAATTTGAAAACCTAGTTTTATTTTATCTTATGCAATAAAACCCTTGATCAAATTATAAAGCTTTATTTAATTTTTGGCTTAAATTATGAAAAACATGTTTGTTACTGTTCTGGACTATTGCTTGGAATTTTAGAAAAATTCACAAATTGGTTTGAAGTCTTTTGGACAACAAATGCAAAAGTTATGAATAAATAAAGAAGACAGAAAAAGAAAAGAAGAGAAGAAAAGAAAAAAAAATATAAAAAGGCCCCAGGAATCCCTCGGCCCAGAGACGGAAAGAGGCCCGTGGTCTACTTACCTTTCCCAAACCGGTACCCTCTGTTTCCTCTTCCTCTCTCTGACGTGTGGGCCCCACACGTCAGCACGACTTCTTCTTCTACCTCTAGCCGCTAATTACGCCGGTGACCGAGTCTCCCCCGCTGATTCTCCTCTTCAATTCGAATCAATGCCTGCCTAATTCGAAGACACTCCCATGCCTATTTAAACCCCTCCCCATCCTCTCCAATTCCCCTCTTCTTTCCCCACCCAAGACGCCGCCGGGCTAGAGTATTTGCTCGTCGGAGTCCGCCTCTGTCACCGCCAAGTTTCAACGATTCCGGTGACTCTAGGTAAGTACACCGCCAGATTTCGGTGCTCATCTCCTCCTTTTGCCCATGCGCACCTCCTTGATACCTTCTTCGAATTTTTCTGACAGAAAATCCTCGCACCTGACCTCGACCGAAGCTTGCCGTTGCCAGAGCCCTCCGACCGCGTGCAGACACCGCTACGGGAAGCCAAGATCTACTACGTCCCCACCATCTAGATCGACTTGTCATGCCGCTCCACGTCCACACCTCCGTCGTCGCCAGGGGCCTCGGAAACGCCATCGCCGACAATCACCTAGACGCAGCGCCGCCATCCCCTCCATTTCCGGCGAACCCGCTGCTACTCCAAGTTGATGTGGGAGCAAACTGTCCTTGTGCGTGGTGAATGACCAGCCCGTTGGGAACCCCAAGAGGAAGGTATGATGAGTGTAGCGGCTAGTTTTCCCTCAGTTAAGATACCAAGGTTTATCGATCAGGAGAGGAGAGACAATGACGACTGAAGGTGTTTGTGGAACCTGCACACACACAAACAAATACATTGTTCCCAACTTGCGATGAGGTTGTCAATCTCACCGGTTTGCTTGAAACAAATGTTATGAGTGTATCGAGTGGAAAATAGTAGAGTATATGTGAGTAAAGTAAACAGTGCGGGAAAAGTAAACAGGTGATTGCAATATGATTAAAATAGGACCGGGGTCCACAGTTCACTAGTGGTGTCTCTCCATAGATAAAATAACATGCTGGGTAAACAAATTATAGTTGGGCAATTGATAGAATAAAGATAACGTGATATGTCAAGAAGATCACTATGAGATTTACTCTGGGCATTACAACAAAATACATAGACCGCCATCCAACTGCATCTATGACTAATAATCCACTCCCGGGGATATCAATCCGAACACCCTAGAAGTATTAAGTTGCGAACAACAGATAATTGCATTAAGCAAAGTGTGTAATGTAAACAAAGCATATGCCCTTGAGCATATGAATGTTGTTTTCTCCCTAGTAGCAACAGCACATCTACCACCTTAGAGGTTTCTGTCATTCCCCCAGGTGAAATAGAGACATGAACCCACTATCGAGCATAAATACCCCCTCTTGGAGTCACTAGCAACTACTCGGCCAAGATAGCTACTAACAACGGAGAGCATGCAAGATCATAAACAACATAGAGATAACAAAAGATATAATTCAGTACAGCAACTTAATCATAAACACCAATATTCATCGGATCCCAACAAACCAACATCATAGAATTACATAACGGTGATCTCAATCATGTAGGGCAGCTCATGAGATCTAAACATGAAGCACATGGTGGAGAAGACAACCAACTAGCTACTGCTATGGACCCATAGTCCAAGGTAGACTACTCACTCATCGCTCCGGAGGCAAGCATGGCGATGAAGAAGACCTCCGATGGTGATTCCCCTCTCCGGCAGGGTGCCGGGAAGAGCTTCTGGACCCTCCCGATCTTCGGGTCGACGGCGGCGGCGGATCGCGATGTGTTCTGGAAATCTGATCAGGTACTTAGGTTTTTCTCATCGGGGGGTCTTTATAGGCGAAGGGGCGATGTCAGAGGTGGAGCTAGGCTCCCTCACACAGGGGTGGCGCGGCCAGGGGCCTGGCCGCGCCGGCCCTGTGTGTGGGGCCCTGGTGGCCCCTCTCCATCTCTCCTTTGGATGTCCGGAAGCTTCCGGGAAAAATAAGACTTCAGGAACTTGTTTCGTCCAATTTCGAGAATATTTCCTGTGTATCACCTGAAACACAAAAACAGAAGAAAACAGGAAACTGGCACTGTGGCGCTTGTTAATAGGTTAGTTCCGGAAAATGCATAAAAGTGCCACTAAGTGTAACGAAACAATAGGCAAATGGTGTAAAAACAAGCATGGAGCATCAAAAATTATAGATACGTTTGAGACGTATCAAGCATCCCCAAGCTTAACTCCTGCTCGTCCTCGAGTAGGTAAGTGATAACAAAAGAATAATTTTTGAGGTGACATGCACCTACACAATCTTGATCATATATGTAAGCATTGGTGAGCTGGGATCAATAGAACTTAAAACATGGGCATGAAAGATATAATCATGACAATAAGAAACTTAGCAACCATGTTGTAAACATGCAAATGAACACAAACAAAAGATCATGATAATGAAACAATGAAAGTCAAACGTGTGTTCAAATCATAAGGAAAAACATACAAAAGGTTTTCAGCTTGTCCTTCAAAGAGAGCAAAACATAAATGCATAGGACACCTCAAAGTTTAAGAGGGCGACTAGATACAAATAATTTAAGAACAAGTGAAACCAATAATATGAGTCAATCAATGAACTTTGGGACAATGCATATCACACTAAGAATGACAACTATGCTCTCTTAATGGTGCATAAAGAAAGAAGGTGGTGACTCAACATAAAAGTAAAAGAAAGGCCCTTCGCAGAGGGAAGCAGTGATTTAAACATGTGCTAGAGCTTTTCATTTGTAAAACAGAGAGATAAAAATTGGTTTTGAGAGGTGGTTGTCTTTGTCAACGACTGGCAATGGGGTTCTTACTATCTTCCATACAAAAATGAAGCAAGTTTTTGAGAGAGAGATTGGCACTTTTGTGCTCTTTTTATAAAACTTGGCACTCCTCCCCACCTTTTCCTTTCACATACCATGGCTAACCGATTCCATCGGGTGCCCACCAACATTCACATTCTTTGGAGGAGTGCCTTTTTTCTTTCTTTTTTCTCTTTTTTTTCTTTTTTGGAATAAGCAATATGGAAGATAGCAAATCCGACCACTACGTCCCCATGAGCTAAAAACAGTGTCACAAAACGAGAAGTGTTTTGAAGGTTTTTGAAAGGTAGCACATGAAAATTTTACTTTGGAATGGCTTACAAATACCATGCATAGGAATTTATAGTGGACACAATGGCAAACTTGGTTTTTAGGAGTTGGATGCACGAGTAGAGCTCATACTCGGTACAAGGCGAGGGCTAGCAAAAGACTGGGAGCGACCAACTAAGAGAGCAATAATGGCCATAATCATGCAAAGCGACAAAGCGACATTAAAAGAAGCATAAGATGGCATCAAAAGTCAAAAACTAAATGATCATGAAGGCTATTGGCAACTTTGTAAGAGTCTAACATGTGTGAGCATGCGCCAAGTCAACCCAAATAAAGCATCAAGGAGAAAACCAAAATAATGCTTCCATACAATAAAAACAACGCATGATTTTTTCAAAGGCTCATTAAGCAATCTCAGTTATTTGAGACAAGTCATGCTACAGCAAAACCACTAAGCATACTATCAAAAAGACATTAAGCATGACATGAAAAAGCCTAAGCCGCAGTCTACACAAGCTCCTTCTTGTACCACTATTTTGCACAAAGCTTTTTCTCTTTTCCAACACCATTTGAAATTTTTATAAACACCTCTTTTGATGAAAACCAATGAAGATCAGAGGCAAAAATACACCTTGATGAAAAGATATGACAAGATCTGAACGCATATCAAGGCGAAAACGAAAACCAAAAGCAGTAGCAGAAAAAGTAGAACGCTCGATTTTTAATAAGAGTGAAAACTAGAGCGTTCTTTGCAAATGAAAATGAGGTAACTTCTCCAAAGGAAAATTTGTTGGGGTCCAACCATTTATTGCAGCAAACAAACAAACTAAACCAACTAAGAAAACTAAAACAACTGACGCTCCAAGAAAAACACATAGTGCATGAAGCAATAAAAATATAGTGTCTTGAAAGGTGACCTGATTTTTGCCGATGAAGAAGGGGTGCCTCGGGGCATCCCCAAGCTTTGACGCTTGTACTTCTTGGATATTTCTTGGGGTGATGCATGGGCATCCCCAATCTTGAGCTTTTGTCCATTCTTCAACTCATCTCATCATTCTCCAATCCCTACACTTGAAAACTTCCTTCATACAAAACTAAACACAATTCTATTAGCAACATTAGTGTAAGCATAAAATATATTCAACCTCTTTTAGCTTCAAGTTTCAACCCAAAACCACCACATATAAAGTATATACTACTGTAGCAACTTCCACAAGAGTTCCATGATAAAAAAGAACTCAAAAGAAAGCGATAAAGTGGCAAAAACAAATATTGGCAGAAATCTGTCAAAACTGGACAGCTGACAAAGGACGAATTTTTGAGGGATTTTCTGTTTCTCAAATCAAAAAGTGTTCAACTAAGAAAAGTTTGGATATAACCTGGGGCATATGCACAAGAAATCGCAGGTCCAAAAGATAAACAGAGAATTTTCACGAATTTTTACGGTGCAGCACCGAAAACAGTTTCAGGACAGCAACATCCCCAAATCTTTACCTCACTCAAATTAGAGGCTTCTCTTGGCACAAAAACGAAATAAACAAGATAAGGAGCGGTCATTACAGTAGTAATGACTTCCAAGACTCAAATAAAAGAAAAAGTACTGAAAAGAAAACATTGGGTTATCTCCCAAGAGTGCTTTTCTTTAACACCTTTGAGCTAGGCGCAGAAAATTGCGAATCAAGTACCTTCAGAAGAAGCATTAAGATCAACAGAAGAGGTCTTGTCAATAAGGCATTGTATTTCATCCACATAAGTTTTAGAAGACCCTTTGTGATCATGCTTTGGTACACTATTCTCATCAAAAAGATTTTCAGGACAAATCCAGGCAAAATTATTTTCGAAAGCTTCACACAATCCCAAAAGCTTGCAAGGTATAGGTATCTCGGCCCCGTCATTATTTGTACCAATAACCGTTATAGGTGAACCGAGCTTATTAAAACGTTTAAGAACCTTCCTAGCTTCAATAACGACATCCTTAAATTCTAGGCGCAAAGTTTCCAAGATAAAAGCTTTCTTTGCGGGATCCTCAATTTCATGAAGCTTAAGAAACATGAATTGCATGAAAGGATTAAGACTAGCAAACCTAGTTTCCAACATTTCAATTAAATAAACAGAAGCAACTTCAATACTAGGGGAAGCTCAACCCAAGACTTTTCCTCAACTTCCTCATGCATACTAATGTGATTAAAGAACTCCTCAATGTTACTTTTGCCAATAATCGAACCACTACCTACTGAGAGGTCCTCCAGAACGAACTTAGGGAACAACATGATAAACTAAAGTAAAATAAAAACAACTACGAAGGATTCTAACTTTTTTTTTTGGGTTTTTGATATAAAAAACAATGCAGGTAAAATAAAATAAAGTAAAGCAAAACAAATAACAAAGTAAAGAATGTGTGTGCGAAGAACTCCCCTCGCAGAAGTCTTCTCTTCCTCCCCGGCAACGGCGCCAGAAAAATAGCTGCTACTCCAAGTTGATGTGGGAGCAAACTGTCCTTGTGCGTGGTGAATGACCAGCCCGTTGGGAACCCCAAGAGGAAGGTATGATGAGTGTAGCGGCTAGTTTTCCCTCAGTTAAGATACCAAGGTTTATCGATCAGGAGAGGAGAGACAATGACGACTGAAGGTGTTTGTGGAACCTGCACACACACAAACAAATACTTTGTTCCCAACTTGCGATGAGGTTGTCAATCTCACCGGTTTGCTTGAAACAAAGGTTATGAGTGTATCGAGTGGAAAACAGTAGAGTATATGCGAGTAAAGTAAACAGTGCGGGAAAAGTAAACAGGTGATTGCAATATGATTAAAATAGGACCGGGGTCCACAGTTCACTAGTGGTGTCTCTCCATAGATAAAATAACATGTTGGGTAAACAAATTACAGTTGGGCAATTGATAGAATAAAGATAACGTGATATGTTAAGAAGATCACTATGAGATTTACTCTGGGCATTACAACAAAATACATAGACCGCCATCCAACTGCATCTATGACTAATAATCCACTCCCGGGGATATCAATCCGAACACCCTAGAAGTATTAAGTTGCGAACAACAGATAATTGCATTAAGCAAAGTGTGTAATGTAAACAAAGCATATGCCCTTGAGCATATGAATGTTGTTTTCTCCCTAGTAGCAACAGCACATCTACCACCTTAGAGGTTTCTGTCACTCCCCCAGGTGAAATAGAGACATGAACCCACTATCGAGCATAAATACCCCCTCTTGGAGTCACTAGCAACTACTCGGCCAAGATAGCTACTAACAACGGAGAGCATGCAAGATCATAAACAACATAGAGATAACAAAAGATATAATTCAGTACAGCAACTTAATCATAAACACCAATATTCATCGGATCCCAACAAACTAACATCATAGAATTACATAACGGTGATCTCAATCATGTAGGGCAGCTCATGAGATCTAAACATGAAGCACATGGTGGAGAAGACAACCAACTAGCTACTGCTATGGACCCATAGTCCAAGGTAGACTACTCACTCATCGCTCCGGAGGCAAGCATGGCGATGAAGAAGACCTTCGGTGGCGATTCCCCTCTCCGGCAGGGTGCTGGGAAGAGCTTCTGGACCCTCCCGATCTTCGGGTCGACGGCGGCGGCGGATCGCGATGTGTTCTGGAAATCTGATCGGGTACTTAGGTTTTTCTCGTCGGGGGGTCTTTATAGGCGAAGGGGCGATGTCAGAGGTGGAGCCAGGCTCCCTCACACAGGGGTGGCGCGGCCAGGGGCCAGGCCACGCCGGCCCTGTGTGTGGGGCCCTGGTGGCCCCTCTCCGTCTCTCCTTCGGATGTCTGGAAGCTTCCGGGAAAAATAAGACTTCAGGAACTTGTTTCGTCCAATTCCGAGAATATTTCCTGTGTATCACCTGAAACACAAAAACAACAGAAAACAGGAAACTGGCACTGTGGCGCTTGTTAATAGGTTAGTTCCAGAAAATGCATAAAAGTGCCACTAAGTGTAATGAAACAATAGGAAAATGGTGTAAAAACAAGCATGGAGCATCAAAAATTATAGATACGTTTGAGACGTATCACCCGCCAAAACCCTAGTTGAGGGATCTGATCCCAGCCGTTGGATCCAGATCCAGCGGCTCCTGTTCTATTTTAATCCCGAATCATTAACTTCTAATCTAGATCGCCTGATCCACTTTAAATCCTATGGCTCACGTTTGTGATCCGCGCGAAGCGGTACTGACCAACCAGAGTTTGCCACGCGTCTGCCCATGGAATTAGCCCCGGTTCAATTTTGGTTTTAAAAACAGAAAATGTTCAAACTTTGGAAAATCATATCTTATGTTCTGTATATCCAAAAATTGCAAATAATATATCCCTGAACTCCTAAAAATGTGTAGAACACAATTCTGGGATAAAAGCTCACTTTCCAACTATTTCAAAATATTCCAATTTGAACTTGTGAATTTGAGTAATTTTGATATAATTCAAATTCTATAAATCCTTTTCAATTAATTCTTTTAGCAAATGGATCTTATTTGTATCCTCTATCTAGTATAACCACTACACAAATTAATTAGACCAATTTTATCAAGTATTCAAATTCAAATGGAGATTTGAGTATTTTCTTCCTAGATTTAATTCTATAATTAATTTAGGCATAATTCCTTTTACAAAATTGAATATCTTGATAATATAAAACCACCAGAACACTTCACATACATATCTTAGGTATTCAAAATTCAACTCCTTTAAACACATTCTTTTTGCAAGAATTGTGTTATTTGAAACACCTTGCAAATATCAAGTCCCAATTCCCTATCATGCACTTTTGTGCTATTTGTTTTGTCCCGCTAGAACCAAGAAGTGTGATTTATGCTAAGTCCTAATGACCACATAAAATTCACCATGACTTAGTAAAAATCTACTCTCCACCTTTGCCCAAGTGCAAAACCCTCAATCTCATCACCTCCAAATTCTTCTAAGTGTTTGACTACTCCATCCAACAAAGTGGCAAATGAGTCTTCCATACCAAGACCATGGAGAAGAAGTTGAAGAAGAAGACAAGGGATGAAGTCAAACAAGAAGATCAAGATCAAAGAGCCAAGTCAAGAAGATGGAAGAGATATACCTCAAGACTTAGAAATATATTCATCCAACTTCTCCACCAAGCCTAAGATTTCCTTTGAACTATTTTGTTAAGTACTAGACAATTCTTAACCAACTTAGAAAACTCCCAACACTCCCTATATGTCCTGGACTTAGCCATTTTTCTCCATCAATATCAAGCCAACTACATGCACAATCATTGTCCAAATATCACTAAGGCAAACCAAGACTATGCTAAAACAAATAAACACTTTTGTCTTGTTTGATTATGTTGCTTGGATGGTGTGTTTATTTTGTGATATCTTTTATCTTATAGTTATAAGGAGAGCTACGTGTGTTGACTAAGAGAAGTACAATCTTCAGAAAATAACTAAGGCAAGTGTCATCATCTTCTTGTCCTACTAAAGCATTGTCACTAGTAGCCTTCTTATAGATGATGCATGTGTAGGTGTTTTATAAACTTATGATTTTATGCTAAGTCTTTTGTCTAGCTTATGTCTAGCTTTTGCATCACCTATTAGAACTGTTGCTGCTATAGGTTGCCTTACACTTGTTGTGGGAAGGGATTATCACATGTTTTGACTAAGTGTTGAAAACCATTGTTTTACAAAAATCAAGAAAACAACTAAGTTAATGAAACACTTGGGTGGAAAGTGGTAAGAATGGATTTGTGTTGAGTGGTTCCCTGGGGTCATGTCGTCGAACCTCTGAACCACCAGGTGTATCTCACTTGTGGATGGCCACCCAGGAACAAAGAGATTGGAGACGTTCAATGTCGTGAAGCTTCCAATGCAACCACGAGTCATATGGGCTCTGTCTTGATTAACTAAGTTGCGACAACTCAGCCAGACGGACAGAGGGTGGTATTTGGGAGCGCGTCCGGGTTGGTCTGAGGGATTGCCTCTGAAAGGTCTCGTCTTGGTCTTCACTTGGCTATTTGAGCAAAATGAGCACCATGGCAAAAGAGGTTGACTGAGTCCTGTGGGAAAAGTGCACCAGCTCTGCAGAGGGTTCAAACTAAGTACATAGCCGTGTCCCCGGTTATGGACAATTTTGAGCGACATGGTTTTGAAGCTGTTCAAGGATCTCATCATGCCAACTTCTTAAAAATTAAAACTTGTGGGTTGAACTGGGAATATGGCAATTGGTGCAAGTGCCTATTGGCTAGCAGTTCCTGTGCCATGTCTATGTGCCAGTGTCTGTAGGAATGGTTCACCCAAACCAAGTTGTCCATATGTAGTAATTGAGGTTTTGACAATTGATGTAGGTATCTATCGACCAGTGTGTCCCGTACGATAACTACGGCCTGTGGCTACAAGGGTAGGTCACCTAAGTCAAGTTGTCCAGCTAAAGTTTTGCTTCAAGAAAAATGATAGGATAAAATTGCTTAGTGCAAATAGGTCTGTAGCTCCACCTAGCCAAATATTCATTTAAGTGTTAGGTTCCATTATGTCCACCAAACAATGACATCTTGCCAATACAATTCAAGTGTATTGACCCTTTGTGGCTGCAACGTTTCATGTTGCAGGTTTTGACGTTAAGAAAGGTACGACAGGGTTACGAGTCTATCCGCAGCATGTTCGCCTGTGGCACTTGAAGAAGAAGGACTCCATGCTAGTTTTGATATCGTTGTAATCTC
The DNA here is from genome assembly GCA_007115705.1 of Dactylis glomerata. Taxonomy (NCBI): domain Eukaryota; kingdom Viridiplantae; phylum Streptophyta; class Magnoliopsida; order Poales; family Poaceae; genus Dactylis; species Dactylis glomerata. The sequence goes on along the minus strand of QXEO01000406.1, from coordinate 2,192,900 downwards.
TGAAAGCTCTATGCTATGAGCATTGTAAGGTTCTTTATGTAATTACTGGATCTTACGATGTAATAAAATGACCTTTGTTTCTTGGTATTACATCTTAAACTGTGTGTGCTAGCGTTGATCCAGGGACTAGCACTGAAAAAGCACAGGGATCGTCATCTATAAAAGATGAGGTCACTACACATGATCCTCTTGGAAAACTTAGTAGTGGAGTAAAAAAAACTCTAGGTTGGGAACACTCAAACGTGATTTCGACAATGTTTTCAAAAACCCTGTGATGGGAAACTATTCCAATGATGGATTTCAAAAATTAGTTTTGGAAAAATGGGGAGGATGAATGTTGAGGAGCTGCAGGCAAGTGGTTTTCAGAAATGACATTGGTGATCACTAAGTATTCTCTCAAAACAATTAACCCGTGCAACCACGATTACCCTGGTATGGGACGGGGCTTAGCTCGTAGTTTGTTTATTTTAGTACGGGAGTCTCATAACTATATAAGGGTATGTGGTACCCTGGAATCCGGCTTGTCGCAAGTGGTGGGCAACAGTGTAGCGGGCCCGCTAATAGGCTACCCGCCCAGAAGAAACTATGGGTCTCCTGACGTGGCACTGGAGTTATGCTCAAACATGAAGGTAGCCTGCCAGGGTGTGTCGGGGAGGTACATACTCCATAGGGTAGATTCCCGTACTAAGGTAGATAAGCCAAAGGCTTTGATCGGGTGCTTGTCATGGCATATGATGTTATGCGGGGAAGATGCCCAGACGATGAGTATCCGGATGATTGTGGGTAAAGTGTACAACCTCTGCAGAGTGTAAATCTATTTGAATAGCCGAGTCCTCGGTCATGGAAGGTTGGGACGACCGTTACTTAGCCCAATGTCAGTTTTGGTTTTAAAAGTGGTTTTTTTGGAAAAATGGAGAAAGGTGCCGGACGGAGTACTCGGAGGGTGCTGCCGTGGCACGGTTATGGTTCGGAGTACTTGCAGGGTACTGCCGAGGGAATGGAGATGGTCGTGTATGATTGACCTGGTTTTATAAAGAAAGGTGGTCATGTTTGATTGACCATCGGCTCTCTCTTGAAAACCAAATGAGTTTCTCCCTTTCCTAGAGATTTTACTAAAAAGGTTTTCTAAATGTTTTCTTTAATAAGGATATACAAATGTCGTAAGACATGCTATATCGACACGAGAAATTGACTAGATAGGATAAACTAGATTAGAGCCTTTCTCCTTGCTATAGCCAAATTGCATGACAACACTTCTTCTGATACGGGGTGGCCTTCGGACACCTCCGCCTCAAGACCGCCAAGTCCCCTGCAAGGACCCATGACAAGAGCTCGAGTTAAAGCCCTCCATGATAAGGTGAACTCGCTCCTAAACACACTTGATCTAGAACATACATTGAATGGTTCGCTACCTCATGGCGACATCATTTGTGCAGTCCATTATGACCCACATGGAGAGGCGACCAACACCGACGAACATGAAGAGGAAGCTCGGAAGCGCCGGAAGCAGAAGTCGGAGCAAGCAACGAACCGGCTAAAGCCGGCCCCAGCACTGGCTATAGCCAGTCACACCGGCTAAAGCCGGACATAACACCGGCTAAAGCCGGTCTGGCCGAGTCAACGCGTCTTTGGCCCTGAAGCCACCCTTGTAATCTTCCTTAATTTACCAAGTTGCCCCCAGGACATGGCTGCCTATTTATAAGGCCCTCTTTCCCTACTCAAGACTTAGATAACAATTAAGATAAACATGGCTTCATGCCCTTTCCCTTAGGGAACTTGCTACTAGATCTCAAATCTAGAGTAAACCATCATCCCTCTTTGTTTGGGGTCTCTTCTATGTGAGGAATTCTACCATTGATTTGGGTCTCTTGCATGCTTTTGTGTGTAATTCTACCCACTTGCTTGGTCTCTTCCCCACTTCGAATTCTATCCCAAGCATACCAATCTCTCACAAGGAATTCTACTCTTAGAGTCTCTTCTTTGTGATTCAATTGGGTTGGTGAATCGGGCCAACGAGGACAACCGGTGTGTATCTTGTGTGTGTGTTTGCCTTTCGATTTGTTCATCGTGTTCTTCGTGTTCATCCCCGTTCCCCGCCACCAATCTCGTGAATCCGTGAAGATCGGGCCACACCCAAGGGGCCAACCCTTATCATATGGTATCAGCAGCTTTTGGTTGCCACGGATTTACTCTTGTTTGTGATTTCCACCATAAATTTCGAAAATACAAAAAATAGCCCCAAAATTGCCTCGAATTTTGATCTCAAGATTTGTTGAGTTTTTTGTGGTTTTGATCCAAGGATTTCGTGTCTCAAGTGCTGATCTACCTACTTTTGTGTTCCCTTAGCCTAATTCTTCCGGATTTGAGGATTTTTGTGCCCAATTTCTGCCACCAAACACCAACTTCTCGCACGAATTTCCGATCCGGCTAAAGCCGGTCTGCGCAGCAAATAGCCGGTCTGCCCCAATTTCTCGAAAAAGACCGAACCGGCTAAAGCCGGTCTGCACACCGGCTAAAGCCGGCCACCGGCTAAAGCTAGCCCACACACCGACTAAAGCCGGCCTAGACTGGTACTCGCATATTTTCTTTTTCTTTCAAAACCTTTCTTCCTTTGGTGACCTTGTCCTTTGAGAGTGGCTTTCTTAATGTTGTGAAGCATCGTACACTTGACCCCGCATTGTGAGAGTGTGTGTCTATACCAAGTTTTGAAGTGGACCAAGAGCAAGAGAAAAGAGATACTTCCAATAAAAAAAGAGAAAGAAAGAGAAGAAACAAATAGTGTGTGTGTGCCATCCATAGTCCACAAATACAAAAGAGTCCACAAGCTTGTAATAAAAAGAGAGTGAGAGAAGAGAGGAAGTGTGCGAATCTCGGTGCTTCTCCTTTTTGCAACCAAGCCACGGTCTCTCGAGTGTTAGTGCGACATTGAGCGTAGTCTTCGTTAGGACCATTTTGTCATGCTCGTTTTGTCCATCGCACTAACCCCATCTATCTCCACGTGTGTGTTCTTTTTTATCGCCCTTTTGACTTTTGAAATTTTTGTATCACATCCACATTCGACAATACACTCTTCTTTTGGTCATTTTCGTTTGGCATTGTCACTTTTCCTTCCCATCCAATAGATAGAATTTTTGCGTGTGTTTTAACTTGTGCACAACGGTTGTCCTTGGGTGTTTTCATCAATTCAATTGATTTACGAGACGTGTTTCAAGTGTATTTTACTCTAACCAACTCACCTTTCCACCAATTTCTTATTCTTTTCTGACTATGCCTAGGAAAGACACCTCGGAACAAGGTGAGGAGTCCTTGGCCGAGCGCCTCAACGCCCTCCAAGCTACCTATGCATCCAAGTTTGGTGACATCAATGCCACACTCCAATGACTTGATGACCACATACTTGCCAACGGCAACCATCTCTTCACCACAAACACAAAAATTGAGGACTCGAACGCAAGGCTCAATGCAAGACTTGCGGACTCGCACGCCATGCTCAACGAAAGGATTAAGGACTCAAGCGCGATGCTCAACGCAAGGATGAAGGAGTCTTAAGTGGCACAAGCAATGCTAACCGCAAGATTGGAGCAATTCATGTCATCTTTCGACAACTCGGCGCGACAACGTCATCGCTCACATTCGCATTCATCAAGATCTTCTTCCTGCTCCACCCATGTGGATGACCACGCGCGTCTCCAACAACCTCATCCCCCACATCACAAGCATGGTGCTCATGGGCCACAACGCAACGATGGCGAACAACAAGGCCATCATGAATATCTTCATCAAATTCATGAGCAACCACAACATGATGCTCCCCGTGTGGTGAATCAAGAGCGCCCCAAGCGGACCACCCACCACAAGGCCAAGCATACCAAGGAGCTCCACCCATTGCTAATCGAGATCGATCCCAAGCAGAGCATCCTCCTCAAGATCAAGCTCAACATGACGCCCCACCTATTCTCAATCAAGAACGACAACTTCTCCATGTGGATCACCCACGCCTTCCCCACGCCAACAGACATGGCGTCTGACATCCCCAACAAGATGGGCACCGCCATCTCCCACATGACCATGATGGTCATCGACCCATTCTCCATGACCAAGATGGACGTCGACACCATGACCTCCACCGCTGCCATGAGTTTCCACATCAACATGATCACCACCGGGCGTTAAGTGAAGATAGTGTGCAACCTCGCCGACACCGCCCACACAGTGATGAGGAACCACGTTTCCAACCACAACATTGACACCGTGACCAAGACCTACACGCTTTTGCAAGACCTTCGCATTGACCATTTGATGAGGATGCAAGACCGCCTCACCAACAATATGATGATGATGCACGACCTCCTCGCCGCCCATATGATGCGGATGACATGTTTGGCAAACTCAAGTTCACCATACCCAAGTTCACGAGCGACGACGACGCCGACGCTTACTTCTCATGGGCCATCAAGGTTGACAAGATCTTCCAAATGCACAATTACTCCGAAGAGAAGAAAGTCACCATGGCTTCCCTTGAGTTTGAAGGCTACGCCAATATTTGGTGGGAGCAAGTGATGGCCAAACGTGAAGAAGACCTAAAAGAACCAATTGACACTTGGGAAGACATGATGATAAGGATCAAGCCGATGATCCTTGAGTTTTGTCCCGATCTTTCACAGCGAGTCTACCCAGATAGAAATCTTCCAACAACGCGAAGAACGTCACCTGAAGAAGAGGAACGAATCCAGCAAGCAACGTGATGAAGATCACCACGCCTCAAACCTGAACCTAATAATTCTTGATGAACACAAGAACCTTCACAACAATCTTTATTGGATAAAACGGCAGCGCCGTTTCCCCGGAGGGATGATACACGGTGGAACACCACGCGATAGTTTTAGACTAAAATTCTAAACTCCCTAAACCCTAGATTGCTGGCCTTCTTATATAGATGGCCAGAAAACTGTTGGGCTTGGACAGGCCCAAACCCAAAACACAAATAAACCTAAGTGGCCCATAACATGACCTGACACACGAAATAACATAAACAAATATATAAATTGCTCACAGAACCTTAGACTAAATTATCTCATATCGTAGATCATCCTGGCATGCCAATCTGGAATGAGCTTCCCTCATCTTGGTGGAGTCCTGAAATTGGGCTTCACCTCCTCCTTCGTGCCCATATCATCGATGATGAGGACATCCCTACTACACAGTCATATCCACCTACTGTTGATGATCCTATTGTTGCTGATCAAGATAAGTCCAATGACGAGATTAGGATTGGACCAATTACTCAAGCCCTTGCTAAGTTGTTACAACAGCAGGTGAACACATTCCTTGCTGAATCTGATATTTATTGTAATGAGAATTTTATACTACCTAAGTCTTTGTTCATATGTATGATCAGGTTCATTGGAGAAGAAGGGGTTCGAGGGAGCGAGGAGATGCAACACATGGAGCACAACGTGGTGATCAAGCAAGAGAGCGCGAGGGAGGAGAGGGAGGTCGGCGCCACAAGCATGGAGAACATCACCACATGAAGGAGATCGAGTCTGGATGAGCACGAGCACGTGATGGCGCACTAGGACTGCCTATGACACGATGTCTACACGTCTAAGGCGCGCTACACACTTGGCCTACGTGCTAAAATTAGGCCGAACCCATATATGGGTCGGTATGTACCCATTTGAGTCGAACTGAGTCAGTTTGGGCCCAAACCAGGCATGTTTTTGGCCAGGTCTTTGCTGAGGACGCCCGACCACCTATAAGTAGCCCTGGGCGCCCCCTCAATTAGGGTTAGACCACATTTAGACTACAAATTATTTCGTTGAACTGCTATAAGCATTCATCTGAATTCCTTTGCACCAATTCATTTGGATTTGGTGATATACTACTACAAGTTTAGTGTGATCTGTTGTTCCATTGGGAATCAGTAGATTGCAAACTACCGTTTTGTGGTCGACGGCTACATGCGCAAGTGTGTAGAGTCGTGAATATCCTACAGGGTTTGAGAGCTGTTGCATTGGCATCAGGGTTCAACCAAGGAGAGTTCATCGGTGACACCAAGTTATCCCTCGACAATCATCCACTGCCATCATCACCATCGCATTGCTCACGAGAAGATCGGGCCACCCCATATTATCTTGGTATCAGATTTCCACGGTTTACTCGGTGAGCATCCGCAAATCCATCCCCACAATTCATTTTTGTTTTCCGTCCTATCTAGAAAAAGCCTAAAAAAAATTAGGGTTCTTAGATTTGCCATAGCCTAGATTGCACCGTATTGAGTTTTAGTCGCTGATCGTGTTTCGTGTATCTTTTCTTCTAATTCGTAGGAGTCTAGGGTCCTTGATCTTTTCTGCACCTTTGTTTCGAGATTGAATCTTGTTTGGAGTCTCGTGGATCGTCCTCTTCTTCGTTGGTTTCGTGCTGGCTATTCAGGTAAATCACGCATTGTGCAGTCAACAGATCCGATCGGTAATCAAAAAAAAACCAGCGGCCTCATCTCTGTCGCCCGACCCCAGACGTGCTCTATGGCCGAGCGCGGGCGTCACCTCGCTGGGATCAGAGCGCTCGCTCTAGCATTTCCCTTGTGGCAGATCCGATCGCTAGTTTCATCAAAAAAAAAGCCACACACTCCGCCCGCCCGACCCCAGACGTGCTCCGCGGTCGAGCGCGAGCTCGCCTCGCTAGGCGCTGGGATGGTGTCGCCCGGCCCCAGACAGCCTCTGCGGTCTAGCGCCAGCTTGGACCGAGTCAGTTTAGGCCCAAGTTTCAGTTTAATTAAGTAAAAAAAAAGAGACAAACTACTTTGGCCTGTCGTCTGTTTCGCGTCGCCGTCTCATTGCCGTGCGTTTCCGGCGTCGTATATCTTTGATGTGACAAATTTTTTGTCAATTTCTCTGCTGCGACAGCGTGCTACCACTGTGTCCACATAGCATCCCTTCTACACGATTTTGATTGCTTTAGCTATAGCCTGTCTACAACATCGTGTTAGGCGTTTACCCATACGAGACTAGCTATTTCGTGCTTATCAGGCTACTACCGTGTGCGCAATCTTGAGCCTGTTCATTGAGCCCGTGCTAGCGTCTCTCTTGTGCATTGCAACACGAGCTATTGTGCATTGTCACTTATATCTCTTGAGCTCTTTTTCAGAGTTGCTTTGCCTTGCTTATCTCCACCGTGTGTGTTTCGTGGGTCTTGGCATACGATCAGCACTAGGACTTATTTGCGGTGTACTTAGGATACCATACCTACAGCTCCACCATATATTCCTGGTTTGTCATGTGATCGCTCTTATACCCTCGGTATTCACTTCATCACATCTGTGCACGAGCTTGATACTTCGTTCTGGTACGCACTACTATTCACTTTGGAACGGTAAGATTATCTTTTCTTGTCAGTCTTGAGTGAGTTGTGAGAGGCACCACACGTTTTTGATTTCGTGCACTAATCTACTAATCATGTCTCCTAGTGGTTCTGATATAATGCAGGAAAAGGAGGCTGATACACCTGTGGTTTGGAATGATCTTGAGGGTCTGCGTACACATCTGGAGTGTGTGTTGGAGCGTCTGGTCTTGAGGGTGTGAATGCACATCCGGCACTATAGCTACAAGTGTAGGGCACTACAGAAAATGTTGCAACGATGCAGGCTCAGTTCACTACTTTCTAGCAAAGCATTGATCAATTGACCCAATCTCTTTCCGCGTTGCGTCAGCCCATTGTACCACCGCCTGTGCAGCCTGCTGCTGACTTTGCTGATGATGACAGTGTCCATGACAATGCCAATCTACTAGGCCCCAATGCTCGTGGGCGTGGTCTTGGACAACATGGTCGGCCCCCACATGTCCCTGGTGCCCGACGGGTAATACCTGCTGAGGATGATTTTCTAGGGAAGCCAAAGTTCTCGATACCCAGATTTGATGGTGAAGGTGATGTGGAGGATTACCTCACTTGGGAGCTCAAGATCGACACACTATGGCGTTTGCATGCTTACACTGAAGATAAGAAGATCAAACTTGCATCCTCAGAATTTGATGGATATGCCCTGCGTTGCTGGGATAATATTCTGACACAACGACGAGCAGCTCATAAGCTTCCTATTTTGCAATGGAGAGAGATGAAGGAAATCATGCAGGCTCGTTTTGTACCCACCAATTATTTGCGTTCAGTTTTTGATAGATTGACACAGCTGAAGCAAGGATTTTTGACAGTTGATGCTTATTACATGGAGATGGAACTGTTGATGCAGCGATCGCGAGTTCAAGAGTCTATTTCGATGACTATGCAACGGTTTTTGCACGGACTTAGACTTCCTATCAAGAAGATCATCCGGCATCATGCTTACAATCTTATATTTACTAATTGGAGGCACCATAGGAGACACCACGTTAATCCTTAAAAACTTACATAATCATCCGTCCGATCTCCCGTTAAGTTATTTACATCCGTTAGATGAAATATCTCTATCCACCTGCATAACACGTCTTCGGATGAATCGTCTAGAGTCCGATCTCTTCCTCCCGCATGACAGGCCCCCTCCTCTACTCGATATCGTAGAAAAGTGTACCTTCTCCTGTTGCCTTCTGATTGATCTGGCGGGCGGCGGCGAGTCCATCCGGCTGAAAATCAAGCCTCCCAAATCCTCTTCTCCAATTTTTGATTCGTGATGCTCCTCCAATTGAGTCGTGATACACAGCTTTGAAGGCTCCCGTCGCTGTTGGCCTCTCTACGTTTCGTACTCTTATCTGGGAAAAGTAAGACTGACCATTAATTGATTGTGTCATCGGCTGTCTTCTCATGTTCTACAACCACGAAGATGATTCCATGTTTTATATTGTGTGTGCACTGCTTTGTCAAGGATTAGAGGTAACATCGGTCCATTGCATCAGCATATAATGTGTTGTTCCTAAAAAGAAATGTCTACTCGGATAGAACTGGGGACTGGGCGAGCCAAGGATTTCTCTGCCACGAGCTTCCTTCCGGTCCTCGCCCTCTCCGAGCCAACCCCCAATTGCTCCTGCGGTGCAGTATCTCTGCAGTTTCTGCCTCCTCTCACAATCTCAGGCACAGCTCCAAAAATCACCAAAATTGTTGCTTGCGTGGCCACATCGTCGGCGCCAGCGACCAAGCCAGCTGCTCAAAACATGTTGTGGTTGCTCGGCTGCATCTCTATCTATACTTCGCAAAAATAGATTAGGATTATATACAACGCCAGAGTATATACGGTTCTATATTGATGTAACTTTGTTCATATTTTTTTCACAGATCAAGCAAGAGATATGGCAGCACGCTGCACGCAAGGTATCATGTATTCCTCTGATTACAATATATATAGCCAGGTGCGATTTTTCTTTGCTCATACACCGAATATAGTCAGGGAAGCAAACGAGCTTCTTCTAATCCAACGCCTTACATCTAGCATCATGTGGGAGCTCCAATATGAAAACCTACCAATTAACTCTTGCTAATTTTCTTCTACCAAATAGGAAAATTACTCAATTATACATCAAGTTAGAATATTGTGTCTTTCTAAATTTTATATATGTATTCTACAAAACCATATCATACTTTCTACATTACTTTGTTGTTTACATATGCTTTAGAAATACTCACGGGATAATTTTTATTTGACTCCTCTTAAAACCTTAAAGTACAAATGAGGAGTCCACCTATTCTCAGACATATTTTGTATTTTACATTACAGTATGTAGTCCAAAAATTATTTATTGAGTTCTCATTTATAATATTTCCAATCTTAATGTTTATATTGCAGACTTTCCAGTCGAAGGATAGTGGATGGGCCCAATGTAGCAACTAGCGGCAGAAAATAATGTATTTTCAAGTATTAACCTATAAGTATTTTTGACTTTAATCATGTAGCTTTGGTATAGGAAATGTGCTTCCTCTTATGTTTTTTTCATGGGTCAAATATAGTTCACCCTTTTTGTTGCTCCTAACATTGACACATGACTCTGCAGTTCGGTGCTTAATCTAGGATGAGTTTTGTTATAAGCAGTATTACTGTCAGATAAAACTATTGTTTAATTCCATTTTTTTGAATGAAAAAAATAAGTGCACTATCTCTATGAAAATAAACATATTATATCATCAATATTTGAAAATTTTGACTGCACGTTTCCTAACAAGTCACTTACTTACGAATGAAATTAGTATATCTAACTATTCGCACATATATGCAAACTAAAGACCATCATTTTAGTTGCAGGGTGACTTGATCACAACATCGTACTTTAACTATTCATGTTCAACATTATTCTTTAGTAGAAGTTGCAAAGCTTTCCCAAAAAAGCAACTTATCTGATAGTGAGACATCCAACATGAACGTGTGTTTCCAAAGGATGTGTATAATTTGTATTGATCTAGAGTTTCCATGAACCAACATCCTGGCTTGACAATCATGACTTCATCATATCTTCTGCAAAACATGCATTCTCCACTACTTGACCTATACCACTTAATACGGTCTAATTAGACGAAAAAGCATGTTATTACTACTGGAGTTTATGTTATATAAAAGTACTATGTATCATAATTTTATCAGTCGGCCCGTATTATTCTATTTTAACCAAAATTTATATTGTTTTACAAAATATCATTATTTTCTATTTTTATAATCATGAGATTAAGATTTCCTAGCCTGTGCTGGTGCACGGGTTGATGACTAGTGATATGAATCAGTTGCTTCACCATGCTATGGAGGCTGAGGCACAGCTCGCTGAAGAGGCGCAACAAAAATCTTGCTTTTCACCTGCCAGCCGATACACTGCCAGGGCGCCTTCTAGTCCTGCCCCAGCACCACTGGAGGGGACTCCCAGTCGCCCCTCCGCTTCCACAAGGCCAGCGACCTCTGGAGCTCAGTCCAGGCATCCTGCTGCCACACCAGGCACTAGTTCTGGTTCGAGTGCCTCCGTGACTCGTGCTACTGAGAAACTATGTCATACGCGTGGAGGCAAGGGACACTTTATAAGAGATTGTCCCAACAACAAAGTGATAGTGGTTACTGAGAACGGATATGAGACTGGAGAAGATGCTGATCCGTTTGGTTCTGATGATGAAGGTGAAGATGCTTATGCTGACTCACCAAGTCCGTGGAAGAATACTATAAGGAAATGGAATTGACTATGATGCGCCTCAAGTTGGAGGAGAAACAAGAACAAACATTTGCACGTTTCTTCAATGGATTGAACCATCCCATCAAGCGCATTGTGGAGTTCCTACCTTACACCACCTTGTGTGATCTTGTACACAAAGCAACTCGAGCTGAGCGCCAAATCCAAGATGATGCCAAGTATGAGCGCACCAAGGGTTTCTTCACCTCCCGCAACTCTTTGGCAAGCACGCCACCAACACACAAGCCATCATTTGCATCTTCGTCCAAGCCTTTCTCCAAACCACCACAACCAATAACTCAAGTTCACGCACCTACTACAACAACCTCCTCCAAAGCATCATTGGCACCACCCAAAGTAACTTGCTTCAAGTGTGGCGTTCAAGGACACAAGGTCATTTGAGTGCAAAAACACTAGGGTGATGATCACCAAAGACAATGGCACCATTGACTACTATGAGGAAGACGAGTATGAAGCTTTTGTCCAAGCGGCCGTGCTATGCACTCATGACACTAGCCCATCCCTTGTCGTCACAAAGGTTTTGAATACTCACTCTCAAGACTTGGAAGACCAAAGATGCAACATCTTCCAAACAAAAGCCGGCATTCATGGAAAGTCAATCAAGGTGATCATTGATGGAGGAAGTTGCCACAACCTTGCAAGCACGGAGTTATGTTCCAAGCTCAATCGCCAACTATGCAAGCATGCTCACCCATACCATGTGCAATGGTTAAGCGACAACGGCAATGTCAAGATTGAACACACCGTCTCTGTTACATTCAAGCTTGGAGCTTGTGAAGACACGGTGGAGTGTGATGTTGTTCCCATGACGGTGTGTCACGTGCTCTTTGGCCGCCCTTGGCAATTTGACAAGAAGGCTCTACACAATGGCTATTCCAATGCTTACACCTTCAACAAAGACGACAAGACCTTCACGCTTCGCCCGATGACTCCTAGCCAAATCATTGCGGACAATGCAAAGGCTTTAGCGAGGGTCCAACAAGTTTCTATTCCAAGTGAGTTGAGCGATGAGCGACCTAGCCACAATAAAGAAAGTGAGCGCCACAAGCCATACATGAGCGATAAAAACACCCACGCCTTGATTGCCACCATAAGAGAGATGAGGGATTTACACCACAACCCATCCACCTTGCACTTTGTGCTCATTTGCAAGGGCACCGTTCTCACTACTAATGATCATTCCACGATTCCTTCTCCTTTGTTGTCTCTTTTGAAGGAATTCCAAGATGTCTTTCCAGATGAACTTCCTCATGGACTACCACCTCTACGCGGAATCGAGCATCGGATTGACCTCATGCCGGGCGCACCCCTTCCAAACCGCGCTGCGTACCGCACAAATCCAGAGGAGACGAAGGAAATCGAACATCAAATTCATGATCTTCTACAAAAAAGGGTATGTTCGTGAAAGCCTATCTCCATGTGCCGCCCTAGTATTTCTTGTCCCCAAGAGTAATGACACACTTCGAATGTGTATGGATTGTCGTCCCATCAATGCCATTACCGTTCGTTATCACCATCCTATTCCTCGCTTAGACGACATGCTTGATGAGCTTGCGGGTTCCACTATATTTTCTAAAATTGATCTTTGTAGTGGATACCATCAAATACGCATGGCCATAGGCGATGAGTGGAAGATGTCATTCAGGACCAAACTTGGTCTCTATGAATGGCTTGTCTTGCCTTTTGGATTGTCTAATGCACCATCGACTTTTATGCATCTTATTAACCACGTTTTACGATCTTTCATTGGCAAATTTGTTGTGGTTTATTTTGACGACATCCTCATTTATAGAAAGTCATTTTCACACCATGTTTCCCATGTTGAGCAAGTTTTGCATGTTCTTCGCAAAGAAAAGCTTTATGCAAACCTCCCAAAGTGTAACTTTGCTTAAAACAAGTTGGTTTTTCTTGGATTCGTTATCTCTCACAATGGCATTGAAGTAGACAATTCCAAAATTGAGGCCATACGGAATTGGCCAACACTAACAACGGTTGGCCAAGTGAGAAGTTTTCATGGCCTAGCCGGATTTTACCGTCACTTTGTTAAAGATTTTAGCGCCATTGCTTGCCCTCTAAATGAGCTTACAAAGAAAAATGTACCTTTCGTTTGGGGCAAAGCTCAACAACATGCTTTCGATGAACTAAAGAAACGCCTTACGGAGTCACCATTGCTTGTTTTACCCGATTTCCAACAAACCTTTGAAATTGAATGTGATGCTAGTGGAATTGGAATCGATGGTGTTCTCATGCAAAATGGATGCCCCGTTGCTTATCATAGTGAAAAGTTGGATGTTGCATGCCTCAACTATTCAATCTATGACAAAGAGCTCTTTGCTCTTGTTCGTGTTTTGGAAGTTTGGCAATATTATCTTTGGCCAAAAGAATTTGTCATCCATTCGGACCACGAATCCTTGAAGTTTTTGAAAAGCCAAGCAAATTTGAACAAGCGTCATGCGAAGTGGGTTGAATTCATTGAATCTTTCCATTATGTCATCAAGTACAAAAAGGGCAAAGAAAATGTGGTCGCGGATGCTCTATCCCGCAAAAATACCACCCTTCTCACTCGCATTGACACACATATTTTGGGTTTGGATGAGCTACCGAATTTGTACCCTTCCGATTCTTTCTTTGGAACCATATTTGAACAATGCTCAAACTCCCGAAGGGTCGATGATTTCTATTTGCATAATGGTTTCCTTTTTAAAGCTAACAAATTATGCGTTCCCGAGTCCTCTCTTTGTATGTTGTTATTGCAAGAGGCACATGGTGGAGGACTCATGGGACATTTCGGACGTGAGAAGACTTATGCCATGCTTTCAACACACTACTTTTGGCCAAGAATGTACCGCGACTTCGAGAGGCACGTCCAACGATGCACTACATGCATACAAGCTAAGTCCAAAACTAATTCCTTTGGTCTCTATATGCCTTTACCTATCCCACATGCACCATGGTCGGACATTAGCATGGATTTCGTCTTGGGTTTGCCATGTACATGAAATGGTCATGACTCAATATTTGTGGTCGTAGACCGTTTTTCCAAAATGGCACACTTTATTCCATGTCATAAGACCGACGATGCTTCACATATTGCTAACTTGTTTTTCAGGGATATCATTAGACTTCACGGGTTTCCAACAAGCATCGTGTCGGATCGGGACATCAAGTTCATGAGCTACTTGTGGAAGACCCTAATGGCCAAGCTAGGGATCAAGCTCCTCTTTTCTTCATCATCCCATCCCCAAACGGACGGACAAACTGAAGTGGTGAATCGGAGTCTTGGAAACCTTCTACGCGTGTTGATCAAGAAGAACACCAAGTCATGGGAGGAGTGCATTCCTCATGCAGAGTTCGCCTACTACCGTGCTCAACATAGCCTCAACAAGCGAAGCCCCTTCGAGATCATCTATGGGTTCAACCCACCAACGGCACTCGACCTTCTTCCACTACCACTTCACGAGCGCGTCAACATGGACATCACCAAGCGCGCCAACATCATGAAGAACTTGCACAACGACACACGGAAGACAATTGAAGAACATGTCATGCGCCATGCTGCCAAGATCAACAAGAGCAAGACTCCACGCATCTTCGAGGAGGGCGACCTTGTTTGGATTCATTTGAGCAAGGATCGATTTCCACATGAAAGAAATTCAAACTCAAGCCTCGAAGTGATGGCCCCTACAAGGTTCTCAAGCGCATCAATGACAACACCTACGTCATCGACATTCCAACATCCAAGTACCTCGTGAGCAACACTTTCAACATCAAGGATCTTTCCTCCTTTCATGGTGAGATGGTCAATGAAGAGTCGAGGTCAACTCTTTCCCAAGAGGGGGGAGATGATACGGGGTGGCCTTCGGACACCATCGCCTCAAGACCACCAAGTCCCCTACAAACTCCCATGACAAGAGCTCGAGCTAAAGCCCTCCATGATAAGGTGAACTCGCTCCTAAACACACTTGATCTAGAACATACATTGAATGGTTCGCTACCTCATGGCAACATCATTTGTGCAGTTCGTTACGACCCACATGGAGAGGCGACCAAGACCGAGGAACACGAAGAGGAAGCTTGGAAGCGCCGAAAGAAGAAGTCGGAGCAAGCAACGAACTAGCTAAAGCCGGCCCCAGCACCGGCTATAGCCGGCCACCGGCTTAAGACGGCCCCAGCATCGGCTATAGCCGGTCACACCGGCTAAAGCCGGACATAACACCGGCTAAAGCCGGTCTGGCCGACTCAACGCGTCTTTGGCCCTGAAGCCACCCTTGTAATCTTCCTTAATTTATGAAGTTGCCCCCAGGACGTGGCTGCCTATTTATATGGCCCTCTTTCCCCACTCAAGACTTAGATAAGAATAAAGATAAACATAGCTTCATGCCCTTTCCCTTAGGGAACTTGCTACTAGATCTCAAATCTAGAGTAAACCATCATCCCTCTTTGTTTGGGGTCTCTTCTATGTGAGGAATTCTACCATTGATTTGGGTCTCCTGCATACTTTTCTGTGTAATTCTACCCACTTGCTTGGTCTCTTCCCCACTTGGAATTCTATCCCAAGCATACCAACCTCTCACAAGGAATTCTACTCTTGGAGTCTCTTCTTTGTGATTTAATTGGGTTGGTGAATCGGGCCAACAAGGACAACTGGTGTGTATCTTGTGTGTGTGTTTGCCTTTCGATTTGTTCATCATGTTCATCATGTTCATCCGCGTTCCCCGCCACCAATCTCGTGAATCCGTGAAGATCGGGCCACTCCTAAGGGGTCAACCCTTATCATCTTCTTAGATGGTTTGCGAGTACAATTCAAATGTACTCACGGCTTTGTCCCTGGCTATTAACTTGGTTAGACTATGAAGAAGACTACGAGGAAGGCGACGATGGTTATGACGACGCCGGTGCAAACTAGGAACGTCTCCCAGTCAGTTGCCTGTAGGGTAGTAGGCATGACGTGGGTCATCAGCGCTGCTTGGTATCCACTGCTTAATTGTAGACTTGCCCTGTGTGGCAATATAATACTTGGTCATGTGACCAATTGTAAATATTATTCGGTACTGTAATGGATGATGTAATTCTGTTATCAACTCGGATATGTGGATTCACGACACACTGATCATGGGATCATGAATTGTATGCATATCAGGTATTCCGAGGTCCCCACAGAGTTGGTACCAGAGCCATCCTGACTGTAGGAGACCTTAGTTAGCATGGGCGTTAGATGGGAAAGTAATATTTTGCTAAAACTATTTGCAAAGGTTATTTCTTCTAGGTAGCCAATAGTATGGTTTATACCTTACTTACCCTTTCAAAACTTCTAATCTTACCTCTCTAATTTTTCAAGGATTTTAAAGATTACCCCAATTAGACCTGAAGCGTAGCAACACAAGATGGAGCAAATATTTAGAAGGACATCTTCAAATCTCTCCTGCTACAAAGAAAGAAGAGTGTTGCCAAATATTTTGCCTTTGGTTGACACCAATGGCTCTGTCAAGAAGCTGACCTTGTTCCTCCCTAGACTCGCACTTTTGTAGTCGCCAAGGACCAAATACTCAATTGTTTGACTAGAAAATTTTAGGCCTGGCACGAGACATTGTCGCATATCAAGGAATTCAATGACCTTTCCAAAGACCTCACATTCAAGTGATGTGAGACAAGAAGGTCTATGAGTCTGAACTCCCCAACTCAACGTCAACGGCTCAACACTTCAGCTACCCCGTTGGCTACCATCAAGTTCAACCAAAGCTAGAGTCAGCAAAAAGAAGGCATCAACAACTATGACCAACCATGACCCTAGGATGAATAGGATAAGCTCAATTGCCCTGATTGAGCTAACCACAAATATCACGAGTTGTTAGGTGTCCTTGGTACTCGTAGTACCTTGGGTGTTCTTGATGATGTTTGCAGTTGCTTTGTGTGTTTCTTGAGTGTGTGATTGGTACCTTGTGCTTGTGCTTGTTTTTGGCCTCTTGGCCTTAAAACTCTCTCGTGTGTAAAAGAACCTTGGTTAGGAAACCTCTCTCTACTGTGTGTTCCCTCTTATCTATTTATGTCAGCACGAGTAGCATAGATAATTTAAAGCTAGAATGCTAACGCTAACCTTGATAATGGTGGATAATAACTCTTCTCGCAGCACCTCCACAAGATCCGGCGCAACAAATTTTGCTACATGTTCCAAGCTTCGTTGAAGACCTCTCCATATTGTCAAGGGAGAGAAGATAGACCCGCTTGCACTACGGAAGACTCCTAGAAGATGTTCCATTTTAAAAGAGAGTCCCACTAACATTGATGATACTCTCTTAACTCATCCAGCACTGGCTAATCTTCTAACAAGCTAACTAACATTGTGCATAGTAGTATCAAAGCCCAGCCTAACTTCTGTAGTTCAACGTGTTTTTCTCCACTTGAAGCCAAAGACTCACATGTTGATCTTCATCAAGCAAATGGAAGCCTGGAGACTCTTCAAGATCCAACCCTCGACTCACCTTCACCAAAGAAGAATCTTCAGCTCTAGCCCGAGACTACTCAGAAGAATACTTCCGGTTAGGACTAACATATGCCCTTGACAGTTAGGATGTGTAGAGGGATTAAGTCTATAGATCTGAAGCACTCTAACAAAACCGAAGCTTAAGCGCCATTATCTGCGACCTCTAGAGCACTACACCTAAATCCAGAAGTGTCTACACCAACATCAAGCTTCAAGGTGCAATACCAAGAATTGAAGACTCCATCAAGCTACACAAAGGAAGCGATGACCCCAAGCCAACAAAAGCTACCCGAGAAGCCTCGACTCTTTAAGACCTCAATTGTGAGCTGATAACCTTCTAACTCTCGTAGAATCTTTTTGGGCATACTAGATGGCCTGACCCCGCTAACCATAAAAGTGTCCCAATGAGGTTTTGACAAGATCCTTTCGGCAACATCAACTCTTCATCAGCATGTGAAGACAATCTACATCTTTGGTAAAAGCAAGTCTTCTACACAACTCAAAGCATCAACGAGAAGTTGGAAGAGCAACCTTTTTAATTCTAACTCTAACCTATTCTCCGCACCTTTTTACTACTAAGCTTAGGAATCTCAGGATGAGATTCTTTTTAAGGGGGGAAGAGCTGTAACACCCCAACTTTCATAACTAGGATTAAGCAAGGTTTATTAATGCAAAAATGAGGGCCAACAAAAATTTTTTGAGCTTAATCAGATTTACTAGAGTATCTTGCATGTTTTGCTTGTTTGATGTGTGATTGTTGCTTTAAGTTGCTTGTTGTATAAGGTTGTGGACCCACCCCTCCTATTTCCAATGGTTTGACTTTCTGTGACTTGCTTGACTTTGATTGAGGTCCTTGTGTGTAGCTATGATCTACAGGTAGGCCTGTGGCCTAACCTATCTAAAGCACATCAAATTATAAGATGGCCATTGGGGATGTTCTTATAAACTGCTTTTGATATATTTTCTATATAAAACCTATTTTCGATGTTTCCCTCATCGTAAAACCCTACAACTCTATTCCTTATGGAAGGAGTATTTATTTTCAAAACTCAAGTTTATCAAAAATTATAAATGAGGTTCCCTACTCATTCATTTTTCAATATCTTCTATAAAAGTATTTTCACAACTACTTTTCCTTTTTATAAAGATAGGAGAAATGGGAAGAATACCTCTTTGGTATTATTCTAGTCTCTGAAAATTATTGTAATACCCCCAAGCTTTATAAATGTATTTGTGGCTCTTCCCTTTCACAAAACCCCACTTGGCTATGATCATCTTTTCAATGCAAATCAACCAAAAAGAATATCTAGGATTTGTATGTGTGCTTATCTCAATCTCAAAATCTATCTTAAAGTCTCCCTATCCACCATCCATCTCTTGGATCACTTCTATAATCTTTCCAAACTCCACCTTTAATCTTAGTCTTATTTATCTCTAGTTCCTTATCCGGGTCAACTTTGGTTGACTAGTGCCATGCGTATTTTCTTGAGAATACCTGTGAGGGTATGAATGGCCTCCACTTTGACAATTCTTTTGGTAATCTCAATAAACCAAGTCCCTGGAAAATAATCAAATGACCTTTGGCAAACTTTCAAAATTTCGAAATGGGGTTTCCCTTCATTTGACCAAAACCCTCTCTCTTCTCTATGTGGTCTACAAAACAACTTCCTTGTTTTATCAAACTATTTTCAAAACCTTTCCTCAAACGAAAGTAGGAAATTCTACTGATACATTTTTATCATATCTTTTTCCACTCAAAAATAATTTCTAAGAAAATTATTATTTATTCTTTTTCCTAATTCCTAAAATGCATGCAACGATGCATAGGCCATTTCTTGCTTTTCTTACCTCTTCTAAATTTGAGAAAAATAATTCTACCATGATATCTTATGCATGTAGAACCCTCCGAACCCAAAAACCTAGTTTCCTATTTTCAAATTTCCAAACATCATCTAAGCCAATATCTTGGTAAAACACCACCCGGACTCAACCTTGATCAACATGCATGATGGCATTTCTCTTCTTTATTTGATGGTCTACTTGTGCTTATCATGAGGAGAGCCGGCCATGCCTTGGATGGCATGCACACCTACATCCCTCACCACTCTCTCCCTCTCTCTCATTGTTTTAAGTGGATCGTCATCACTCCATCTCCTGACCACTCTAAAACTCTCATCTCTCTCTGGTCTACCACTACTGTAGATCTACGGTACTCCCTTCTTGCTGATTGGTTTTGGGGAAGGAGGATGAGAGAAGAAGCGAGCCATGCTTGTCTAGGGCTTGGACATCAAGAAACCTTGCTGCAGCCCCCTCCTTTTCCCTCCACCAGTGTATGCACGACTACTAGGACCCTACACTCCCTCTGTCCCCTCTTGGTTCCTACCGTAGTCGACCCTAGCCACCCTCCTTCTCGCTCTCTCGTGGTGGACACCAAAAAAAGGGTTGGTATAGACACAACCACTCCAAGCCTTTAGTCTGCGCTAGTAGGTAGGCCTATCCCTCCTCTATGTGCCCCGCACACTCCCAAGATGAGCCCCAACCTACACTGCCTTTCCCGTGCACGCCACGCTCGTGGCCACCACGACCTGGACATGCTCAAAACCCGGCCAACCACTCACGTCCAAAACACGTACCAGGGCGCGTAGACGCTCTGCCACCGCCCTCCTTGCCCCGTAGCTGGCCGCCACCTCCCTTTTTCCTCGTGCCCTCGCGCAGACCACCGAGCCATCACCCCGCTTGTTTTAAGGCCACGACGTTCTCCTCTCTCTCAGACTTTGCCAGACCACTCCAACACCCCTCCTAGACTACCGATGAAACAGGGCGCTGCCTCGATCTCTCTCCTGGAGGGCAAGGTCGTTTCGTTCCGAGGATTCCATCTGAGACGGTGGAGCTTGAGCTTGACACCGTCACCCTCTACCCTCCCCCGCTATTCCATTTTTTTCACCGAACGAGTCCGTCATAACCCCTCCCCTCTATCCTTTCCAGGAGCCGCGTGGAGTTCATCGTCGTCGTGCCCCATTACTGCTGATCGCTGTCCCGGCGCGGCGCTTGCCCTCGTCCGCATCGACACCCTGGAGCCCCGCCAGCATGCATCACCGATGCGCCGGGCTGAGCCGCCGCACCATCCGCACGCCGCCACGCCATCCTCCCCGTCTCCTCCACCATCGACTACGTCCCACGGTGAGCTCCCGCCCTTCCCCTGTCGATCCTCATCGAGTACGACTAGCAGGCGTCGCGCATGTTCCTAGAGCACAAATATTAAAGCATCGCTCCATACCGGTTTTGTGCTCGCGGGCTTTGACCAGCAGGCCTGACGAAGCGGGCGTTTAAGCACGTCGCCCATGCACAGCAAAGCCGATCTGGGCCGGCCCAGCTTGGTGCAGCCGGGTTTGCTCGGATCTGGCCTGCTCCCGTTTTTCGGATCTTATCTGATCTTTGCAAATCTGTTAGCTTGATGTTTGATTTAAATGACAAAGAAAATACAAAATGCATGGAAGTAGCTAGATCTAATTTTTTGAGTGTTCTATAACATTTTACCCAACATGCAGTATAAGTGGTTTGCCAAAATTTAGTGTATTTTCTTTTTTGTATTTAATCTTGATTAATGTGTCCTTTTCACTAGAAAATGTTTATCTTGAGATCTAGAGACCCAATTGAATTGAATCTAATTTTGTAGAGAAGGTATCTATAGTACCTTTCACATGCCACTTGCCTGGTTCCAAATAGAGTTTTATTCTTGGCATGGTTGTTTTTGCAAAATACTACCAGATCTGACTTTAGGGAATTTTAAAACCTAATATGTGAAGTATTTTTGAGTAAAACAAATTTTGGGTGATCTTGTACTATGATTTCTTGCTACTGACCATAGGATATATTTTTCTGAGGTTGTATGATTTTCTGGTAGAATTAACTCTGAAACAGTAGTTTCCTTCACTAGAAAAATCATAGGAAAATAGCTGCAAATCCTTTTTGAGTGAATCCACTTTTGTTGCATTCATAAAAATGATACTTTTCTATTGGTATGTTGGTAGCATGCTGTCAACCAATTGAATTGTCTGCTTGTTGTTTGGAGCTCCATTAGGGTTTAGTGAATAGGTAACTCTTTGCTTTATTCATAGAAATAGTTATTGTTATTGAAAATGCCTGAGAATGTTCAGAGTGATGTTTTGTTTGTTTCTAATACTTGAATTGGTGTGATTTGTTTGTTGTTGTGGTATGTGTGCTCCTTGTATTCTTGCATACTTATTTTCTACTGTTTACCGGCGATAGATACGAATGAAAACGAGTGCATCGAAGAGGGGGTAAAGTATTTGGATATCAAGAAGAAGACCAGGGACAAGCTGAAAAAGGCAAGCCATCTAAACTTGTTGCATATCTGATCCCAGTTTAACTTATTGCATGATTTATTACTGTTTATGAAAATGCATTGTTTTATGTTGCTATTGCCTCTAAATAGCAATTGTTGGCAACTTGGCTCCACAAGTCAAATGATATCATCCTCATGGATGACCCCTATATTGACACCTACTTATCCCTAGAATTAGTGGTTGGATGGTTAGCATCATGATCCTCTTGGAAAACTTAGTAGTGGAGCAAAAAATAACTCTAGGTTGGGAACACTCAAACGTGATTTCGACAATGTTTTTGAAAACCCTGGGATGGGAAACTATTCCAATGATGGATTTCAAAAATGAGTTTTGGAAAAATGAGGAGGATGAATGTTGAGGAGCTGGAGGCAAGTGGTTTTTAGAAATGACATTGGTGATCACTAAGTGTTCCCTCAGAACAATTAACCCGTGCAACCACGATTATAATGGTATGGCACGGGGCTTAGCTCATAGTTTGTTTATTTTAGTACGGGAGTCTCATAACTATATAAGGGTACGCGGTACCCTAGAATCCGACTTGTCGCAAGTGGTGGGCAACAGTGTAGTGGGCCCACCAATAGGCTACCCGCCCGGAAGACACTATGGGTCTCCTGACGTGGCACTGGAGTTACGCTCAAACGTGGAGATAGACTGCCAGGGTGTGCCGGGGAGGTACATACTCCATAGGGTAGATTCCCGTACTAAGGTAGATAAGCGAAAGGCTTTGATCGGGTGCTTGTGGTGGCATATGATGTTATGCGGGGAAGATGCCCACACGATGAGTATCCAGATGATTGTGGGTAAAGTGTACAACCTCTGCAGAGTGTAAATCTATTCGAATAGCCGAGTCCTCGGTCATGGACGGTTGGGACGACCGTTACTTAGCCCAATGTCAGGTTTTGGTTTTAAAAGTGGTTTTCTTGGAAAAATGGAGAAAGGTGCCAGACGGAGTACTCGGAGGGTGCTGCCGTGGCACGGTTATGGTTCGGAGTACTTGCAGGGTACTGTCGACGGAATGGAGATGGTCGTGTATGATTGACCTGGTTTTATAAAGAAAGGTGGTCATGTTTGATTGACCACCGGCTCTCTCTTGAAAACCAAATGAGTTTCTCCCTTTCCTAGAGATTTTACCAAAAAGGTTTTCTAAATGTTTTCTGTAATAAGGATATAGAAATGTCGTAAGACATGCTATATCCACACGAGAAATTGACTAGATAGGATAAACTAGATTAGAGCCTTTCTCCTTGCTACAGCCAAACTGCATGACAACACTTCTTCTTAGATGGTTTGCGAGTACAATTCAAATGTACTCACGGCTTTGTCCCTGGCTATTAACTTGGTCAAACTATGAAGAAGACTACGAGGAAGATGACGATGGTTACGACGACGCCGGTGCGAACTAGGAACGTCTCCCAGTCAGTTGCCTGTAGGGTAGTAGGCATGACATGGGTCATTAGCGCTGCTTGGTATCCGCTGCTTAATTGTAGACTTGCCCTGCGTGGCAATATAATACTTGGTCATGTGACCAATTGTAAATATTATTCGGTACTGTAATGGATGATGTAATTCTGTTATCAACTCGGATATGTGGATTCACGACACCTGATCATGGGATCATGAATTGTATACATATCGGGTATTTCGAATGGGTAATCCAGGTTCCCCACACTCACAGCAACAAAGTGGCTATGGGTAGATAGAACTTTTTGTGCTGAGCATTTTGAGTGGTCGCACGTCAAAAACGGAGTTCGTATGCAAAAGTTATGGCCGATTGAAGTTGTTGTCGAAAACTATCAAAAACTAATGAAACTGTCCAATTCGGACTAAATTCGGACTGGACTAGTAGGAATCGGGTCAAACCGACTTGGATGCTTGTCCCTGGTCTTCTTCTTGATATCCAAATACTTTACCCCCTCTTCGATGCACTCGTTTTCATTCGTATCATTGGCGGTCTCCTGGTGAAGATAAATGCACTGTCCTCGAAAGCCTACAATCTGGGCCTCCTGATCCTCGACCTTGCCTGTCAGCTTATCATTGGCGGTCTCAAGTGATTTGTTCTTCTCCTTCAGCTTCTCTATCGTGTTCTCTAGTTGCTCTATCTTCTCATCTTTCTGCAGGAGTTGATACTTGGCATCGTCCGTGGCATCCATCTCACTGCGCAGCATGTCCTCCAGGTTGAACGCATAGGACCCCATGTCCTCTAACTGAACCTCCATCCATGGTAAATCCTCACGACGCCCTGGAGTCCTCAAGGCCCATCCCTCGTGGTTGCGTCTCCCAAACTGGTAGATGGAATTGTCCAACTCTGATATCTCCTAGACGTACATACCACATATGCGAGCTAGTGCCTCCTCCATGGCCATCATGACACCAGTCTCCCAACCTGGGTACATCCTCGAGTACACCACTGTCTCCATGGGAGTACCAATGGTGCGACCCTCAATCCTGGTCTCAATCTCCCAGTGGACGATCTCGGGAACCACACAGGGTATCACTCTACCACGAAAAGTGGGAGGCGACAGGTTCAGCATCCGAGAAAGGCGAGAAAGCTGATCACTAAACAGCTCGTCGTCATCGTCAAAGGGAACCTTCAGCTTGGTGAACGTCATCTAAAATTTGGAAAGAAGAACAGTGTAAGTAAATGAAAATAAAACAAACAGTACTTGTAAAGCAATAAAAAATTTCATAACACATCCTAAGCGCAATGATACCCATTTGATATCATTTTGGGGTTTCCTAGTCTAGTCCAAACCTAGGGTCTCGATCCTACAGGCAACACTATGCTCAGATACCATTTTGTAGCGCCCCAACCTTTAGATCAAGGTGGAACATCTGTGTTAAGTGCTACTCCCTGGATCAATGATAGCACCACAGAACAAAATGAAATATTCATTGCATAGTATCTAGATTACAACGCGGATCCAGATACAAAGTATTCAAATCTTACAGATACACAGCGGGAAAAACAAGGTGGCAAGGAGCCTCCATCTTCATCACGTGCCACAGGCAGCCATGTTGGAATGTAAGCTCGAGATCCTAATCCTGGTTCCTTACTCGAAACAAAACCTGCACGTTGAATATGCAGCCCCAAAGGGGTCAATACAATGATGTACTGGCAAATGACACATATTTGGTGGATGTTGTGAGGAGTCTATCTACATGAATATTTGGCTAGTGGATCTCATAGGCTGATTTGCATAAAGCCAATTTTATCCTATAAATCTTTCATGTAACCTTCTTTCAGAGTTTTATATTTTCAAGGGTCGAAATAACCCCCAACTACCACATACTAGCTAGGTATGTAGCACTGGGCGAAATTCAACAAAGTCGGAACCTCAGGCACCACCACCCCTCGGAGTGCATGGTCCTTAGTTCCTACCTAGAGGTTTCTAGACAAAATTTTATTTATTTAGAAAAGGTGATGAGATTCTTCCGTACATTCCATGTCCAGAGACTCAATTGTCCATAACCGAGGACACGGCTAATCGATTAGTTTAAACACCTTGCAAGGGTTGTGCACTTTCACCTTACGATTCATTTTATGCCCATACATAAAATGAAACGAGACCTTTTAGAAGGAGAGGGCAACTAACTTAGCAAGCTTCGTTCCCAACCTACAATTCAGCTACCACCACTTCTTGCATACAAGTTGCACTCCCACATCTAATCAGTCAAGACAGAGCCCAAAATGTCATAAGGCTGCACTAGAAGCACTCTAAGCATGGAAGACATAGTAACCTCTTTGTTCCTGGGTGGCAAACCACAAGTGAATGCCCAGGCAGCAACTACACAATGTGTAGCCCTAGGTCATGCCCAGGCAACAACTACACAATGTGTAGCCCTAGGTCGCCACTCAACATCGCCTCCATCATCAAACCAATCCACCCAGGTGTTTCATTTTAGTTGAAGTTCTTTATTATATTTGATTCAGTGATATGGACATCAAACTGCATGTTAGGTCTATTGTTTTAGTAGTTAAGTACTCCCAGTTTCTCGTTCAGATCTGGATCTTTTGGTAGTTGGCTTACCACCTTGTTTGGAATGTAGCATTGGGGAAAAGGCAAAATAATAAATAAATAAACACCTGTTGCATTACACCTGTCCCTTTGTCCTATAAATCTGAAAGAAGCTCTCTCTGATTGATTGGCTTCAGAGAAAGGGGAAGTCGGGCTAGTTAAGTTCAGGTTTGATGGCCTCGTATCGATTGCACTAGCAGTAGAAACTATCCTGTTGTGTAAGGCAAGGCAGAACCTGGATTCCCTCTTCCTGCTCCACCGGCAGCATTTCCTTCCTCCTCCAAACCCTCTATGCGTCTCCGACAGAGCGAATATCTTTTTCCTTCTGCATGATCCTTTGTTGTAGCACTTCTGAAAAGGTACTTAGCACGCAATGGTGCTCTTCAATCTCATTTTCCAGTTGCTCCATTTTGGTAAACAATTGGGCAAGGCCCTATTTGCGGATACAACATTTTTATCTGTGCGTGCTAGCAATCAATTTCCTTGTGATGAAAACGAGTGCATCGAAGAGGGGGTAAAGTATTTGGATATCAAGAAGAAGACCAGGGACAAGCTGAAAAAGGCAAGCCATCTAAACTTGTTGCATATCTGATCCCAGTTTAACTTATTGCATGATTTATTACTGTTTATGAAAATGCATTGTTTTATGTTGCTATTGCCTCTAAATAGCAATTGTTGGCAACTTGGCTCCACAAGTCAAATGATATCATCCTCATGGATGACCCCTATATTGACACCTACTTATCCCTAGAATTAGTGGTTGGATGGTTAGCATCATGATCCTCTTGGAAAACTTAGTAGTGGAGCAAAAAATAACTCTAGGTTGGGAACACTCAAACGTGATTTCGACAATGTTTTTGAAAACCCTGGGATGGGAAACTATTCCAATGATGGATTTCAAAAATGAGTTTTGGAAAAATGAGGAGGATGAATGTTGAGGAGCTGGAGGCAAGTGGTTTTTAGAAATGACATTGGTGATCACTAAGTGTTCCCTCAGAACAATTAACCCGTGCAACCACGATTATAATGGTATGGCACGGGGCTTAGCTCATAGTTTGTTTATTTTAGTACGGGAGTCTCATAACTATATAAGGGTACGCGGTACCCCAGAATCCGACTTGTCGCAAGTGGTGGGCAACAGTGTAGTGGGCCCACCAATAGGCTACCCGCCCGGAAGACACTATGGGTCTCCTGACGTGGCACTGGAGTTACGCTCAAACGTGGAGATAGACTGCCAGGGTGTGCCGGGGAGGTACATACTCCATAGGGTAGATTCCCGTACTAAGGTAGATAAGCGAAAGGCTTTGATCGGGTGCTTGTGGTGGCATATGATGTTATGCGGGGAAGATGCCCACACGATGAGTATCCAGATGATTGTGGGTAAAGTGTACAACCTCTGCAGAGTGTAAATCTATTCGAATAGCCGAGTCCTCGGTCATGGACGGTTGGGACGACCGTTACTTAGCCCAATGTCAGGTTTTGGTTTTAAAAGTGGTTTTCTTGGAAAAATGGAGAAAGGTGCCAGACGGAGTACTCGGAGGGTGCTGCCGTGGCACGGTTATGGTTCGGAGTACTTGCAGGGTACTGTCGACGGAATGGAGATGGTCGTGTATGATTGACCTGGTTTTATAAAGAAAGGTGGTCATGTTTGATTGACCACCGGCTCTCTCTTGAAAACCAAATGAGTTTCTCCCTTTCCTAGAGATTTTACCAAAAAGGTTTTCTAAATGTTTTCTGTAATAAGGATATAGAAATGTCGTAAGACATGCTATATCCACACGAGAAATTGACTAGATAGGATAAACTAGATTAGAGCCTTTCTCCTTGCTACAGCCAAACTGCATGACAACACTTCTTCTTAGATGGTTTGCGAGTACAATTCAAATGTACTCACGGCTTTGTCCCTGGCTATTAACTTGGTCAAACTATGAAGAAGACTACGAGGAAGATGACGATGGTTACGACGACGCCGGTGCGAACTAGGAACGTCTCCCAGTCAGTTGCCTGTAGGGTAGTAGGCATGACATGGGTCATTAGCGCTGCTTGGTATCCGCTGCTTAATTGTAGACTTGCCCTGTGTGGCAATATAATACTTGGTCATGTGACCAATTGTAAATATTATTCGGTACTGTAATGGATGATGTAATTCTGTTATCAACTCGGATATATGGATTCACGACACCTGATCATGGGATCATGAATTGTATACATATCGGGTATTTCGAATGGGTAATCCAGGTTCCCCACACTCACAGCAACAAAGTGGCTATGGGTAGATAGAACTTTTTGTGCTGAGCATTTTGAGTGGTCGCACGTCAAAAACGGAGTTCGTATGCAAAAGTTATGGCCGATTGAAGTTGTTGTCGAAAACTATCAAAAACTAATGAAGCTGTCCAATTCGGACTAAATTCGGACTGGACTAGTAGGAATCGGGTCAAACCGACTTGGATGCTGATTTGAGTTTTTTTTGGGATTTTTTTTTCAGAATTTTTTTTTCCCAGAACTTTTTTTTTTGCTCTTCTTCTTCCTCTTGCCTGGCGACCGAAACTTAACTCACGGACTCTGAAAAAGGAACGGATGAAATTGGAAGGAACGAACAAAACCTAATGTGAAGGTGGTGGCGGAAGTATATGGCGTGGTGGTGGAAGGATATGGTGGAGCGATGGTGCAAGCGTGCGGCGGCAGCGTGACTATGGTGATTCGAACTCGAAACTCTAATGGAACAGACACTAAGACCAGCAACTCGACACGCGGATGCAGACACAAATTCAACGATGCAAAATAAAAAGATAATGCAAAGGCTCGGATGGTTTATGGGATGAGATGATCTAAACCCTAACTATATTTTTGGCTTTTTCGTGGTTTATAGGTATGAACACAGATGCAATCTAGACTATGAAAACAGTAAATCTCACCGAGCAACCTGAAATCTGATACCACTTGATAGGGCAAAGGTGTCTGATCTTTCGATGAGATCTTGATACGTCGACTTGGTGGGTGGAGTTCGTGCTTGACGATCTGACTACACGTGCGAAGCTCGTGCGCCTATGCAATCGCTAGGATAATCTCCGGGAGTTACCGATCTTGCGGATGCACGATCAGCCTGACCAGCGAGGGTCTTAATTCCTACCTGACATTGAGAACAAGTAAGAACTAATACTGCAATCAAGAAATTTTTGGATGAAAGATGTATGCTTTATTAAAAAGGTGGGATTCTGAATAGGCGGTCTTCTTTTGGGCGATTGGCCTCAAAAGTCAAGCTCATAGTTGCAACAATGGCTAACTTTAGTCTAAACAAAATCCGCATTCTAATGACGGCTATGGGGGGTATTTGAGGAGGAAAGGGTAGGGGTGCGACCAGCCATGGGTATGGTGGTCGAACGGAACCCTAACAGGCCTTTTCTCCTCAAATTCGGACTCCTAAAAGTGGTTGTCTTATTTGCTGCGAAAATTACATGGGCCTGGCCCAAAAATAAAAGTGACACAGCACCATACTTATCTATGGATGAATTTATGAAGTAGCTCTTTGTATATGCCGTCCAAGTCTTCATCCATCATTATGGTGGCTTCAAAGTTCTGAAATCTCCACTCGTGGCATCTTCTTCCATCCTCAAACGCTTGCTGCCATCTCCATGCACGATCATGCTCCAATGCTTGTCCCTCTCATCCATGCTAGGTCCATCATTCCTAAGAGTAACAAACATATCTGATTTAGGCAGCATCATATTCTCATGTATGTGAGAAAGAGTTCCAAGAAACAAAAGTACCTGATAGTTAAGTTGCTTGGCACGAGCTCGAGTTATAGGTCCTTGTATGTGTTCCGCTGTAGGTGCAGCAGGTGTATCAATAGATGGGATGTCCTCATCACATAATCTGACCAAGTTAATAGCCAGGGACAAAGCCATGAGTACATTTTGGAATTATACTCGCAAACCATCTAAGAGGAAGTATTGACATGCATCACATAATCTGACCAAGTTAATAGCCAGGGACAAAGCCATGAGTACATTTTGGAATTATACTCGCAAACCATCTAAGAGGAAGTATTGACATGCAGTTTGGCTGTAGCAAGGTGAAAGGCTCTAGTCCAGTTTATCATAACTAGTCAATTTCTCGTGTCGATATAGCATGTCTTACGACATTTCTATATCCTTATTAAAGAAAACTTTTAGAAAACCTTTTCAGTAAAATCTCTAGGAAAGGGGGAACTCATTTGCTTTTCAAGAGAGAGAGCCGGTAGTCAATCAAACATGACCACCTTCCTTTATAAAACCAGGTCAATCACACATAACCATCTCCATTCCTTCGGCAGTACCCTGCAAGTACTCCGAACCATAACCGTGCCACGGCAGTACCCTCCGAGTACTCCATCCGGCACCTTCTCCATTTTTTTGAAAACATTTTTATGAAAACAAAACCGACATTGGGCTAGATAGCGACCATTTCAACTGTCCATGACCGAGGACTCGGCTATTCGAATAGGTTTACACTCTGCAGAGGTTGTACACTTTACCCACAAGATTCGATAAATCTGCCGGGATTCCACCACGGACCATCATACACAAGTATGCGGGGTTTGGATAATCAAACAAAGTCTTCCATCTATCTACCTTAGTATGGTTGCCTACCCTGTGGAGTTAACCTCCCCGGCAAACCCTGGCAGCCTACCTCCATTTTCTCAAGTGTAGCTCCAGTACCATGGCGGGAGAACCCAAGTGTCTTCTAGACGGATAGCCTATTGGCAGGCCCGCTACACTGTTGCCCACCACTTGCGACAACCCGAATTCCGGGGTCCTACAAACCCTTATATAGTGCAAGGCTCCCCGCACTAAGGCAGATAAACTTCGGACTAAGCCCCGTCCCATACCGGGATAATGTGGTTGCACGGGTTAATTATTGTAACATCCCAAGATTTTATCAAATTTTGGGGGAATTTTTTTTTTTTTATTTCACTTGTGTTGATTGAAAATTCACAAGGATTTAAAACTTTTGACTCTAATTGAAAGCTTTATTAGAAAACTATTTTAAACCCTCTATTATTTTCTTAAGGAGCCTCTTTGAGGAAAACCAAAAATCAAAATATTATTTTTCTTGCTCTTAATCAGCTTTATGCAAGCTTACTTGCAAAAAAATTTGTTTTACAAAATTTGTTTTATTCAATATGGGTTGCTTATTTTCAAACCATAATTGAGTGTGTTCTCAATCATTATTTTATAAACTATTATTTTACTATTTAGAAAGAATCGAGTTCAAACTCTATTTCTATTATTTTATGCAAGCAAAGCCATTAGATTTCGATTAAGACCTTTTATTAAAAATCTTGCTTTGGTTGTGAAAACATGTTTGATACTGTTCTGAATTGTTGCTTGGGATTTTATAAACTTTACAAAGTTGGTTTGAAGCAATTTGAACCAAATTTGCAAAAGTTATGAAAGAAATAGAAAACAGAAAAAGAAAAGAAGAAAAGAAAAGAAAAATATGAAATGGACCCCGGGGAAACCTTTCCGGCCCAACCCCGAAACAGCCCACGGCCCAACAACACCCCGCCCCGAACCGGTACCATCTCCTCGCCTCTCTCTCACTGACAGTGGGCCCCGCCCATCATCTTCTTCCTCCCCGCAAATTTCTCTCCCTCTCCAGTAACGTCACCGGAGTTACTCCCGCGCCATCACCGCGCACTTATTGGCCATCAAAACCTGACCTATAAAAGCCCCCAGAGGTCCATCGTCGACCCCCTTTCCTCTTCCTGCTTGAGGCACCGCCGAATCAAAGAAATCGCTCGCCGGAGTCCGCAACATCTGCGAGCATATCCGCTCGATTCCGGCTACTCTGGTGAGCCCGAGCCCCTCCCTCTTCTCCTATCTTCTTCTCCGTTAACTGGCGCACACTCCCGACCATTTTCCCGATCTTCCCGTGCAGCGAACCAATGAGGGCTTCGTCGTCTGCATCTCATCGACACCGCCTCCCTCTCTAGCCTCGCCTCGTCGCTGTTCCAGGAAGAATTCGACGCCGCCATTCACACTTACGAGCTCGCCGTCACCTTCTGCGCACCGTCTAGTACTTCATAGCCGTCGCCGACCATCGGAACCTCACCACCGACGACCCCCTGTACCGCACGTCACCGGAGTTGACCACCACGGTGAGCACCACCTCCCACCTCTTCCCGTCCATCGGATCTAGATCCAGTGACTAGGATTAGATCACTTAGTGTATGGGTATCTGTTGATTTGATCCGTCCAGATCTCATTTGATCTAACGTCCCACAACATCGATCCGACCGAACCGGTATGAGCCAATCAGATCACGCCGCATGTCGGCTTCTGGTTCAAACAGAAATTCGAATTAGAATTTGAAATCAGAATTGCTCCAAATCTTCAGAAAATCATATCTTTTGATCTGTAGGTCCAAAAATAACAAATGATATACCGTTGGAATCCTTAGAACATCTAGAATCCAGCAGTACCATAAAATCTTATATTTTATGGGTTCAATTTGAAACTACTTTCAGATTGGAATCAAACCTCATGGTAGCTTGTTAAATTCATATCTTTAGTTTTGTCTATCCAAAAATTATAAATTTGTAGTCCCTGGATTCCTCAGAACATGTAGGACACTCTGGAACCAGAAACTTTCAAACTCGAAACGTGCACACACTCTGTGCATTTAAATTTGTCCAAATCACCAATCTGATCACAATTTGAATTCTATAACTTAATTTAGAATGAATCCAATTGCAGTAGCCTTGTTTTACTGCAAGCTATCCAGTAGCATGACTCCCATAATTTCTTGAACCATTTCGCAATTATTCAAATTCTAATATGAGAATTTGAGTAGTTCCTATATAGATCATTTCTATTTCTATTTAAATCAATGTTTCCTTCTACCATAGCAAATCCTATATTCTTACCTAGTCTTCAATGTTATTTAAACAACACCTTGATCAAGATCATATTTACTTAAACTTATCTTGCTTAGTACCCACTTATTCAAATTACAAATGTGTCATTTGAGTAAAGTGTGATACTTTCAATCTTAGTTTCTACCTTTGCTACTATGATATTGATCAAATCAACATCATAGTACTTAACCCGATCCCATTTACTCATTAGGAACCTTAGGCCATGTTTTCAAACATCATCTTTACATATCCATTACCTATAACCATTTACTCATGTCTACCCAATCTTACCCATGCATTGAATTATTCAATTGCATTTGAGTTTATTGAGTACTTCAATGTTATAAGAATCCTAGCCTAAGCTTAAGTGTAATATATACTATTTAAGAATAATTGTTATCACACTTATTCAATAGTATTGCTATTGCACTATTTTGTCTCTTATGTGATTTACCCACATGAGATATTCCAAAATTCAATATGCTTTGATAAAGCATAAAGATCTCACTCATTATATTTCGTCTAATTCATATATGTACTCAAATTGCAATTGTGCTACTTGAGTAGAATATGAATTCATATCAAACCTAGATTCTATTAATGTGGAGATGTTATAACCCGTACCATAGTATGTGTTCTACACCATATTGAACAATGAACCATTGAGCCATGTCCTCCAATATTAATCATTCATATACAATCCCATGCCTACTTAGTTTTGTTC
The DNA here is from genome assembly GCA_007115705.1 of Dactylis glomerata. Taxonomy (NCBI): domain Eukaryota; kingdom Viridiplantae; phylum Streptophyta; class Magnoliopsida; order Poales; family Poaceae; genus Dactylis; species Dactylis glomerata. The sequence goes on along the minus strand of QXEO01000406.1, from coordinate 2,159,270 downwards.
ACGTGTATTGAACTATTCAACTTGCAAATGTGCTAATTGAGTAGTTCAAGCATTCTTAAAACCTAGCCTAATTCCTAAGTGCAGTAGATAATGTTTAAGAGTAATTGTTGTCACATTTACTCAATAGTATGGTTGTACCCTATTTGACACTTGTGTGATGTAGTTCACATGAGATATTCCAAGTTTCATTCACGCTTTGATAAAGCATAAAGGCTTCATCAATCATATTTGCCTAGTCCAATTCTCTCTCAAATCATATTGATCTTCCCCAGCTAAGCTCTCAAATTCATATCTCACAAATCCTGATCCTTTGCCAAATCTTTCTATCATAACATATCAATAAATCTAAATTGTTAAACAAACACTTTTCAATTGTTTGTTTGTTTGATTGTGTTGTATGGATTGTTTATGTATTGCTATTTTTGTGTTATAGCTTGTGCGAAGAGCCACGTGCTTAGTTGAGAGAAGTGGAAAGAATCGTATTCTTCAAAAAGGCAAGTGACACACATGTCCCTTTACCCATTTTACTTATGCATTAGTGTTTTCACCTCTTGTAGTATGCATGATAGGTGAATTATTCAACTGTTTTATCAAATGCTTAGATCCTAATAGTGTGTAGCTATCCTCAAACCCCACCTGTTAGGATGCTAAATACTTTGAAAAATATTGATGCCATGCTTTGATCACTTGTTAAAAGTGTTTTGTGAACAAATTAAAGAACTTCAACTAAAATGAAACACCTGGGTGGATTGGTTTGATGATGGAGGCGATGTTGAGTGGCGACCTAGGGCTACACATTGTGTAGTTGTTGCCTGGGCATGACCTAGGGCTACACATTGTGTAGTTGCTGCCTGGGCATTCACTTGTGGTTTGCCACCCAGGAACAAAGAGGTTACTATGTCTTCCATGCTTAGAGTGCTTCTAGTGCAGCCTTAGGACATTTTGGGCTCTGTCTTGACTGATTAGATGTGGGAGTGCAACTTGTGTGCAAGAAGTGGTGGTAGCTGAATTGTAGGTTGGGAACGAAGCTTGCTAAGTTAGTTGCCCTCTCCTTCTAAAAGGTCTCGTTTCATTTTATGTATGGGCATAAAATGAATCGTAAGGTGAAAGTGCACAACCCTTGCAAGGTGTTTAAACTAATCGATTAGCCGTGTCCTCGGTTATGGACAATTGAGTCTCTGGACATGGAATGTACGGAAGAATCTCATCACCTTTTCTAAATAAATAAAATTTTGTCTAGAAACCTCTAGGTAGGAACTAAGGACCATGCACTCCGAGGGGTGGTGGTGCCTGAGGTTCCGACTTTGTTGAATTTCGCCCAGTGCTACATACCTAGCTAGTATGTGGTAGTTGGGGGTTATTTCGACCCTTGAAAATATAAAACTCTGAAAGAAGGTTACATGAAAGATTTATAGGATAAAATTGGCTTTATGCAAATCAGCCTATGAGATCCACTAGCCAAATATTCATGTAGATAGACTCCTCACAACATCCACCAAATATGTGTCATTTGCCAGTACATCATTGTATTGACCCCTTTGGGGCTGCATATTCAACGTGCAGGTTTTGTTTCGAGTAAGGAACCAGGATTAGGATCTCGAGCTTACATTCCAACATGGCTGCCTGTGGCACGTGATGAAGATGGAGGCTCCTTGCCACCTTGTTTTTCCTGCTGTGTATCTGTAAGATTTGAATACTTTGTATCTGGATCCGCGTTGTAATCTAGATACTATGCAATGAATATTTCATTTTGTTCTGTGGTGCTATCATTGATCCAGGGAGTAGCACTTAACACAGATGTTCCACCTTGATCTAAAGGTTGGGGCGCTACAAAATGGTATCTGAGCATAGTGTTGCCTGTAGGATCGAGACCCTAGGTTTGGACTAGACTAGGAAACCCCAAAATGATATCAAATGGGTATCATTGCGCTTAGGATGTGTTATGAAATTTTTTATTGCTTTACAAGTACTGTTTGTTTTATTTTCATTTACTTACACTGTTCTTCTTTCCAAATTTTAGATGACGTTCACCAAGCTGAAGGTTCCCTTTGACGATGACGACGAGCTGTTTAGTGATCAGCTTTCTCGCCTTTCTCGGATGCTGAACCTGTCGCCTCCCACTTTTCGTGGTAGAGTGATACCCTGTGTGGTTCCCGAGATCGTCCACTGGGAGATTGAGACCAGGATTGAGGGTCGCACCATTGGTACTCCCATGGAGACAGTGGTGTACTCGAGGATGTACCCAAGTTGGGAGACTGGTGTCATGATGGCCATGGAGGAGGCACTAGCTCGCATATGTGGTATGTACGTCTAGGAGATATCAGAGTTGGACAATTCCATCTACCAGTTTGGGAGACGCAACCACGAGGGATGGGCCTTGAGGACTCCAGGGCGTCGTGAGGATTTACCATGGATGGAGGTTCAGTTAGAGGACATGGGGTCCTATGCGTTCAACCTGGAGGACATGCTGCGCAGTGAGATGGATGCCACGGACGATGCCAAGTATCAACTCCTGCAGAAAGATGAGAAGATAGAGCAACTAGAGAACACGATAGAGAAGCTGAAGGAGAAGAACAAATCACTTGAGACCGCCAATGATAAGCTTACAGGCAAGGTCGAGGATCAGGAGGCCCAGATTGTAGGCTTTCGAGGACAGTGCATTTATCTTCACCAGGACCTGATGAAGTATAAACCTTGGCCGCCCAAGAAAGGAGCAACTCCTACTATGGAGAATAAGGATTCGACCACGGAGCAGGTTGGAACAGAGTCTGAAAAGCCAGAGTCCTGCCAGCCCACCGTGGAGGAAGGTTCTGTGGAGAAGGTTCATGCGGCGCCACCTAGTCCTGTGGTGAAGCGACATAAGACAGGGAACACTAGAGCATATCTTGCGCAGTTCAAGTAGTGAGACCACCATCTTATGTAATAAATCGACGATCTTGTAATAGTTAGTCGTGCCACCTAGTGGTATGACCCTGTTAGACCTCGTTTTCCTAAAACTTGTAGTTGACTTGTTTGTGCTTGAGGATCTATGTTTGGTGTGATAATCCATGCTTTTAAATATTGGTTGCAATGTCTGTTAAAATTTTGTAGTAAGATGTTTTCTCTCATCCTGCTGTGTGGGTAGGAATCTTCTTTAGATCTCTTCTGTCTAATCCTCATCTATGCTAATCTCTAAGCCTGTCCTAAAACCCAAACAGATGCAACCTCAACACACGAACAACCGCAACAACCCTTAGTTGGAGAAGGCAATGCAACAGTTAGTTGAAGCACATACAGGAATTACGCGGATGATGACTCAGATTTTGGCTAATCATGATAGTAAGGAATTACCTTTAGGAGTGCAGCAAGTACTGGACGATCATTCACAAATAGTACAAATGATGTCCCAGATTGTGTCTAGTACCAATAACAGCCTGCCACAAGATGAGCATGGGGCGAAGCCAACAAAAGTTGATACTGAGATGATATGTCACTCCTGTAAGAGGTGCGGAGAAGTAGGGCACGTCTCTAAGGACTGTCATGAAGAGTGTCCCTACTGTGACCTGAGTCACCCAGTTGAAGAATGTCCCATGACCCAAGTTACTTGTTTCCTATGTGAAGGAACCAATCATATTCCGACTGAATGTAAGTTTTATTCCACGGTGCAACGAATGAATCAACAAGCCAAGGATAGAATGAACCAACTGCCAGGAAAGACCCCCGGAGATGGAAGACTCAAAAGAAAAATGGAAGATAAAGTCATGGGGACAACACACAACCTTACCACTAAGCGTTGCTACTCATGTGAAGAAGAAGGACACTTGTCTAGAAATTGCTCAAAGAAACGAGAAAGTTTTCCCACAACTGTAGTGGAATATGAAGAAAATGAAGTAAGAGATCTTCTAGCCCTAGAAAGGCCTAAAAGGAAGAAGGACAACAGCCAGGTGATGTGCTTCAAATGCAAGGAGCTAGGACATTATGTGAACAAATGTCCAGGATGGTACAACAAAGTAAACATACAAGATAGCGTGAAGAGAGACATCCGGTTGATCACCTGTTACAAGCGCAAGCAAAAGGGACACAACTTGGATAAATGTTTAGAGAATGGAACTCCAAGACTTCAGTAAATTGGGAGGACCGAAGGATGCCGCAGGTACAAGGTAAAGACACAACAAAGTATGATCAACCTCGGAGTAATTTATATTTGGTTATTACCTGTAATAAATGAAGGAACAGACTTGTAAGCCCAATGAGTAACTCATGGAATGGATGTAATTTTCTCCCAGATTCAACAAGCTGAAAGTTTTACAACGCAAGAGTTATCGCCTTACGGCCGAATTTGCCCAAAACCCTAGTTAGGAAACGATAGATTTTGTTTTCAAAATTCGAAATAGAATTTGGGAACTTGGTCCCAAATTTTGACAAAATTTTTGTTTAAAAACTAGTGTGGTTGACCAAGAGTTAGAATACGAGGTTTACAAAACCATGTATGAATTAATGATTTGGGTGCAGGATGGATTGATCACCACTCCTACTACTCTTATTATTCGCTCTCGTAATGTTGGTTTTACATACCTAGAGAGTCATACCTACATGAGAGACGACGTCTTTAAACCATAACCTTAGGAGGGTAAATATGTTACACCCCTTATAGTGCGCCAGTGTGGCCAAAAACGTAAGAATACGGTAAGGAACGACTACTCAAATCAGAAGCGTTTCTCTCAGTGGACCTTGAATGCGAAGGTGGTTCAACTTCGACTTCAATTCACCTCCCCGACTCTTCATTTCGGCTCCCCACGCGTCCTGTTCGACTACCTCCCTGAGCCTATAAAAGAGGGTTCACTCCTCTCCGGAGAGCCACAACAGAGACCGCCACCACCTACTATGAGATTACCTTTTGATTCCAGAGCCCTACGCCACCGAAATCTACCCCATCCCGACCTGTGATGCTATGAGGCAACTCTCCAAATCCATGGAACTATTTTCCTACCTATGAGAGTTTCGTTAGATCCCTTCTCCCCGAGAAGGAATTCATCTTCGAGATATGGTCAAGTTGTTCAGCGCCTTTCAACAACTATGAAGACGGTTGCTAAAGGAATTCTTAAGGACCATCTGGTACCTGTGGCAAGTAGCACGACTTGCTCCGGTAACTTGAATGGGTTCAACAATGCTGGTTATAAGGCGACCTTCCGTCCCTTAAAGGTGCAAGTACCCCTTACAGAGTCTACCTTGTTTACCCCTATGAAATGCATGAGAAGCCCGCAGAGAGACGCCATCCTAACTCATTGGGATGTGTGGCCTCATCATGTCCGTGGGGGCAAGCATGCGGTACTTAGCACTAGGTCATCTTTTGAGATTCTGTAATGAAAATCAGCTAAAAAGCAACAAGGAGTATGGTGATGGCCTGTATGCTGTCCTGGCCTTGGTGAGGACCGACCAAGAAAAGGCTAGATACACATTCTTGGAAGATGTGGACTACCTTGTTGATGACAACGCGATGGATGATATCTGCCTATCACCAGAATTGGATGGAACGCTTGGTGTGCCCACTTTTGAACATAGCGGCAAACGTCAACACTTCTGAGAAGAGCGAGTTCAAGGAAAATGACACAACGGTGAATGCAAGCTGGGAACAAAATGCAAGTGCGTAAGGAAGCATCAAGATACCACCAAGAGGAATTTTTCGTTTAAGGGTGGTAGCACCCTAGTTCCATTAGGACCTTTAAACCTTGTAACCTTTCTCCAATCTCGAGGACGAGATTTCTTTTAAGGGTGGTAGTCTGTAACATCCCAAGATTTTATCAAATTTTGGGGGAATTTTTTTTTATTTCACTTGTGTTGATTGAAAATTCACAAGGATTTAAAACTTTTGAGTCTAATTGAAAGCTTTATTAGAAAACTATTTTAAACCCTCTATTATTTTCTTAAGGAACCTCTTTGAGGAAAACCAAAAATCAAAATATTATTTTTCTTGCTCTAAATCAGCTTTATGCAAGCTTACTTGCAAAAAAAATTGTTTTACAAAAATTGTTTTATTCAATATGGGTTGCTTATTTTCAAACCATAATTGAGTGTGTTCTCAATCATTATTTTATAAACTATTATTTTACTATTTAGAAAGAAACAAGTTCAAACTCTATTTCTATTATTTTATGCAAGCAAAGCCATTAGATTTTGATTAAGACCTTTTATTAAAAATCTTGCTTTGGTTGTGAAAACATGTTTGTTACTGTTCTGAATTGTTGCTTGGGATTTTATAAACTTTACAAAGTTGGTTTGAAGCAATTTGAACCAAATTTGCAAAAGTTATGAAAGAAATAGAAAACAGAAAAAGAAAAGAAGAAAAGAAAAGAAAAGAAAAATATGAAATGGACCCCGGGGAAACCTTTCCGGCCCAACCCCGAAACAGCCCACGGCCCAGCAACACCCCGCCCCGAACCGGTGCCATCTCCTCGCCTCTCTCTCACTGACAGTGGGCCCCGCCCGTCATCTTCTTCCTCCCCGCAAATTTCTCTCCCTCTCCAGTAACGTCACCGGAGTTACTCCCGCGCCATCACCGCGCACTTATTAGCCATCAAGACCCGACCTATAAAATACCCCAGAGGTCCGCCGTCGACCCCCTTTCCTCTTCCTGCTCGAGGCACCGCCGAATCTTAGAAATCGCTCGCCGGAGTCCGCAACATCTGTGAGCATATCCGCTCGATTCCGGCTACTCTGGTGAGCCCGAGCCCCTCCCTCTTCTCCTATCTTCTTCTCCGTTAACTGGCGCACACTCCCGACCATTTTCCCGATCTTCCCGTGCAGCGAACCGACGAGGGCTTCGTTGTCTGCATCTCACCGACACCGCCTCCCTCTCCAGCCTCGCCTCGTCGCTGTTCCGGGAAGAATTCGATGCCGCCATTCACACTTACGAGCTCGCCGTCACCTTCTGCACACCGTCCAGTACTTCATAGCCGTCGCCGACCATCGGAACCTCGCCGCCGATGACCCCCTGTACCGCACGTTGCCGGAGTTGACCACCACGGTGAGCACCACCTCCCACCTCTTCCCGTCCATCGGATCTAGATCCAGTGACTAGGATTAGATCACTTAGTGTAAGGGTATCTGTTGATCTGATCCATCCAGATCTCATTTGATCTAACGTCCCACAACATCGATCCAACCGAACCGGTATGAGCCAATCAGATCACGCCGCGTGTCGGCTTCTGGTTCAAACAGAAATTCGAATTAGAATTTGAAATCAGAATTGCTCCAAATCTTCAGAAAATCATATCTTTTGATCTGTAGGTCCAAAAATAACAAATGATATACCGTTGGAATCCTTAGAACATCTAGAATCCAGAAGTACCATAAAATCTTATATTTTATGGGTTCAATTTGAAACTACTTTCAGATTGGAATCAAACCTCCTGTTAGCTTGTTAAATTCATATCTTTAGTTTTGTCTATCCAAAAATTATAAATTTGTAGTCCCTGGATTCCTCAGAACATGTAGGACACTCTGGAACCAGAAACTTTCAAACTCGAAACGTGCACACACTCTGTGCATTTAAATTTGTCCCAATCACCAATCTGATCACAATTTGAATTCTATAACTTAATTTATAATGAATCCAATTGCAGTAGCCTTGTTTTACTGCAAGCTATCCAGTAGCATGACTCCCATAATTTCTTGAACCATTTCGCAATTATTCAAATTCTAATATGAGAATTTGAGTAGTTCCTATATAGATCATTTCTATTTCTATTTAAATCAATGTTTCCTTCTACCATAGCAAATCCTATATTCTTACCTAGTCTTCAATGTTATTTAAACAACACCTTGATCAAGATCATATTTACTTAGACCTATCTTGCTTAGTACCCACTTATTCAAATTACAAATGTGTCATTTGAGTAAAGTGTGATACTTTCAATCTTAGTTTCTACCTTTGTTACTATGATATTGATCAAATCAACATCATAGTACTTAACCCGATCCCATTTACTCATTAGGAACCTTAGGCCATGTTTTCAAACATCATCTTTACATATCCATTACCTATAACCATTTACTCATTTCTACCCAATCTTACCCTTGCATTGAATTATTCAATTGCATTTGAGTTTATTGAGTACTTCAATGTTATAAGAATCCTAGCCCAAGCTTAAGTGTAATATATACTATTTAAGAATAATTGTTATCACACTTATTCAATAGTATTGCTATTGCACTATTTTGTCTCTTATGTGATTTACCCACATGAGATATTCCAAGATTCAATATGATTTGATAAAGCATAAAGATCTCACTCATTATATTTCGTCTAATTCATATATGTACTCAAATTGCAATTGTCCTACTTGAGTAGAATATGAATTCATATCAAACCTAGATTCTATTAATGTGGAGATGTTATAACCCGTACCACAGTATGTGTTCTACACCATGTTGAACAATGAACCATTGAGCCATGTCCTCCAATATTAATCATTCATATCCAATCCCATGCCTACTTAGTTTTGTTCATGTGTATTGAACTATTCAACTTGCAAATGTGCTAATTGAGTAGTTCAAGCATTCTTAAAACCTAGCCTAATTCCTAAGTGCAGTAGATACTGTTTAAGAGTAATTGTTGTCACATTTACTCAATAGTATGGTTGTACCCTATTTGACACTTGTGTGATGTAGTTCACATGAGATATTCCAAGTTTCATTCACGCTTTGATAAAGCATAAAGGCTTCATCAATCATATTTGCCTAGTCCAATTCTCTCTCAAATCATATTGATCTTCCCCAGCTAAGCTCTCAAATTCATATCTCACAAATCCTGATCCTTTGCCAAATCTTTCTATCATAACATATCAATACATCTAAATTGTTAAACAAACACTTTTCAATTGTTTGTTTGTTTGATTGTGTTGTATGGATTGTTTATGTATTGCTATTTCTGTGTTATAGCTTGTGCGAAGAGCCACGTGCTTAGTTGAGAGAAGTGGAAAGAATCGTATTCTTCAAAAAGGCAAGTGACACACATGTCCCTTTACCCATTTTACTTATGCATTAGTGTTTTCACCTCTTGTAGTATGCATGATAGGTGAATTATTCAACTGTTTTATCAAATGCTTAGATCCTAATAGTGTGTAGCTATCCTCAAACCCCACCTGTTAGGATGCTAAATACTTTGAAAAATATTGATGCCATGCTTTGATCACTTGTTAAAAGTGTTTTGTGAACAAATTAAAGAACTTCAACTAAAATGAAACACCTGGGTGGATTGGTTTGATGATGGAGGCGATGTTGAGTGGCGACCTGGGGCTACACATTGTGTAGTTGTTGCCTGGGCATGAACTGGGGCTACACATTGTGTAGTTGCTGCCTGGGCGTTCACTTGTGGTTTGCCACCCAGGAACAAAGAGGTTACTATGTCTTCCATGCTTAGAGTGCTTCTAGTGCAGCCTTATGACATTATGGGCTCTGTCTTGACTGATTAGATGTGGGAGTGCAACTTGTGTGCAAGAAGTGGTGGTAGCTGAATTGTAGGTTGGGAATGGAGCTTGCTAAGTTAGTTGCCCTCTCCTTCTAAAAGGTCTCGTTTCATTTTATGTATGGGCATAAAATGAATCGTAAGGTGAAAGTGCACAACCCTTGCAAGGTGTTTAAACTAATCGATTAGCCGTGTCCTCGGTTATGGACAATTGAGTCTCTAGACATGGAATGTACGGAAGAATCTCATCACCTTTTCTAAATAAATAAAATTTTGTCTAGAAACCTCTAGGTAGGAACTAAGGACCATGCACTCCGAGGGGTGGTGGTGCCTGAGGTTCCGACTTTGTTGAATTTCGCCCAGTGCTACATACCTAGCTAGTATGTGGTAGTTGGGGGTTATTTCGACCCTTGAAAATATAAAACTCTGAAAGAAGGTTACATGAAAGATTTATAGGATAAAATTGGCTTTATGCAAATCAGCCTATGAGATCCACTAGCCAAATATCCATGTAGATAGACTCCTCACAACATCCACCAAATATGTGTCATTTGCCAGTACATCATTGTATTGACCCCTTTGGGGCTGCATATTCAACGTGCAGGTTTTGTTTCGAGTAAGGAACCAGGATTAGGAACTCGAGCTTACATTCCAACATGGCTGCCTGTGGCACGTGATGAAGATGGAGGCTCCTTGCCACCTTGTTTTTCCCGCTGTGTATCTGTAAGATTTGAATACTTTGTATCTGGATCCGCGTTGTAATCTAGATACTATGCAATGAATATTTCATTTTGTTCTGTGGTGCTATCATTGATCCAGGGAGTAGCACTTAACACAGATGTTCCACCTTGATCTAAAGGTTGGGGCGCTACAATTATTCTGGTGGATACCTAGTGATCACCAATGTCATTTGAAAAACCACCAACTCCTTTTTCCTTCACTCCCATCACCAGTAGCATAAAACCATTTTCATAAACATTTCAGTGGAGTAGATGCTACCCCAATGTTTTCGAAAATATTTTCGAAAATTCTTTCCGAGTGTTCCCAACCTAGAGTTTTGGCTCCACTAGAAGTTTTTCCCAAAGGCATTGTTGCTAATCAACAAGCCACTACTACAATAGTATAGAATAGGTATTCAAAGGGGTCACCACGAAGGATGATAACAATTTGGCTTGTGGAGCTTGAGCAAACAAATAATTGCTACAAAGACTATAGCAATATAAAACATGCAGTTTGATAAACCTTTCTGAAACATGCAAGGTAAATGAATAGGATTCAGATATGCATCAAGTATAGATGGATTGCCTTGGTTGGCTAGTCCCTGGTCTTCTTCCTCCTAGTACTCGTACACTTCTCCTTCCTCATTGCACTCGATGTCGTTCGATTCTATCGCCGGTAAAAGAAATAGAAACAATAAGCAAGCATGCATACATAAAGCACAAGCATTGTATCACTCAACATCATACAAACAAAGAGTACCAGAAACAAACATGTTTAAAATCTAAAACAAGTCTTCATAGGTTTTTAGTAGCAAGTTAATCCTATTAGAAACTAGGGTTTTCAATCATAGCAATTAAAGCACCACTTCACTTCAAACAAGCATGCAGGTGTTCGCCTAGGTCATTTATCATACTCAGAACACCTGCAGATAGACAACAAGTTCTTGAACCCAACAAAGTTGGATTCACTCCAAAACACTTTGTGGTTGAATTTCTATGAATTGACTAATAGGAACTACGACTAGAACACTAAAATAATTCCCATATATTGTCTGAGCATCAGAAAAATATGCCCACAAGTGTTCTAGAATGCTCTTCCTATACACAATCCAAGGAAATTGGATTCACCCTAAAATTCCTAATATACTGAAAATGAGAATTTAACTAAGACTAAATACACAATCAGCCATATTAGTTACTACTGCAAATATATAGGATCTAAAATACCAAAACCAGTGGGACATGCAAGCTAACACACCAAGTCACTACTGAAAATTGGAATCACTCCATTTCAGTACATAGAACTCAAGATTTGAACTAATGCTTGAAAAGTGACCTATTTAGCTACACAAAATAGCATTTCATCTACCTTAACCCTACAGGTATGAGACCAGTGCCATTTGAAAGATATCTGAACAAGCTACTCACAGAAGTTTGAATCACCCAAAAAGGACTTGTATTTATTTTTATACAAATTTTACAACTTCACAGTCACTTGAATAATCACAGAATAACAATGCTAAAAAAAATTGTCTGCGGGCCAGATCTGAGCCGATCCGGGCTCAACCACGCTGAGCCGATCCAGATCTGCTGGCGAGGCGCAGGAACGCCAATTCGAACGGCTGACCGGCGGGCTAGGACTGTCAGTGAGCGCGGGATCTCGAATCCGTACGGGTGGCCATCGGCCGTCTGATCAAGTGAAGATCGACGGCCCCTGGCTGTTGTCTTCGCGCGGCAGGGTTATGTTGAGAAAACCCTAGAGCGGGCAGAGAGAAGGGCGGGGGCTCACCTAGGGCTCGTAGGCGATGATCTGGAGACGGGGATCGATGGCGGTGTGTCGGAGAGGGTCGATGACGGCGTCGGAGAGGTGAACAGCGACACAGGTGTGCTCTAGCTTGCCGCCATCCTTCCTCGGTGCTCCGGCGAGGTCGATGATGGCGTCGGCTACTGGTGGATCTAGACCACGAAAAGGGTAGCGTTAGACGGAGGGGAGATCTGGGAAGATAGGGGTGAGAAAAAGAGAGGGTAACGGCGGTGTTTCCCGACGGCAACCTTCTCCTTTCTTTCTAGGCTCTAGAGATCTCCGACGAGCTCGCTACCGTTCTGCAAGGCGAAGAAGAGCATGGGGTGCGGGTGTTGAGCACACGGAGGAGAGGGGATGCAGAGAGGGGTGAATGGCAGCAGAGAGGGCGGTTCGAGAGGGTGCTGGGGCTTTATAGCCTCGGCGTGGTCTCAGTTCAGGGTGCACTCGTCGGAAACGACTGGCTGGTCTGGGCAATGTGCTGGGGACGGCGTCGTGGTCTAAGTCCAGTGATGCAAGCATGGAGCTCGATCGCTTGTTGTGCCAACGGGTACGGGCTCGGGTTTAGATTGCGTGCAAGATTTTCATGCCACGGCCCGGGTGTGTGTGAGATCGAGTGTGCAAAGCGAGGGTGGCATGGTGGAGTGGCTTCGATGCTGTGCAGGTTAGTGTGCACTGCGGGATGTGTGCATGCATGCACGGCTGGGAACGCAACGCACGCTCTGGACGTCCATAGTGAGGGTGCGGCGTGGTGAGAGCACGGGCTGTGGAGGGACCTACGGGTGGCGTGGACAGCGGCTACGGGTTGGGCGATGGGGGCGGCGTGTCTAGGAACCCACTGGCGTCGCAGCGGCTACTGGCTTGCTGTCGACGCCTCAGCCTCCAACGGGCGTGCTCAAGTGGGCATCGGCCAGAGGGAGAGGGAGGGATGAGGTAGGGAGAGTGAGGGGCTTGCAGGTGGGGTCCTGGTGCATCTCCTGGGCGGTTGCTCGATGCTGGTTGGGGGTTGGAGGTGGCAAGGCTGTGAGAGAGAGGGGAAAGTGAGATCTTGGCAAGATTGCCTCAGGCTCCACTCCTTCTCTTGTGTCCAACCGCATAGGACAATGGGAATCAGAGGGAGAAGGGTGGAGTGAGAGTGGCCAGGCTAGCGCTTGGTTCTTGGTCGGTTTTGCAAAGAGAGAGGGAAAGAAGAAAGAAGAAATGAGGAAGAAATAGATGGTTTGGCCGAATTTCGTTTGAATTTTGAAAGATTCAAAATTTGGCCCAAGTGTTGGTTGTGGTTAGATCAGAGGTGATTAATATGTCCAAGAAGTCAACCTACGAAGTTTGGGAATTTTTTTGAGAGAGAGGATCTAGGGTTTTGGAGAGCTCCACAATTTTGAATAAATGGGCAAAAATAATCTAGTGGGAAAACTAGATGTTGCAATTATGCAAGGAAGGTTCTCTAGGGTTTTTATTTCACACAAGCTAACATCAAGACCAAAGATTGCTGCATAAAATCATAGCACAAAAACAAGAATCTAATGCAAGGGTTTTTGAGTTGTTGGTACTAAATCATGCAAATAACCACAAGCACACATTCACATAAAATCATGCACAACACATGGAATCATACATACTAGCACACAAGTCCACACTTAACAAAAGTTTTTAATTTACCCTAATTAAGGCATTAAACCTTGGTCTTAATTTGGTCTACAAAAAGTGGGGTGTTATAGTAGGCTGCTGTCCAGTCGATGGAGTCATGGCCATGTGATACGTCCAAAACGTATCTACCTTCCCGGACCCTTTTGTTATTGTTTTTCCTCTAATTTATGTGTTTTGAATACAACTAACACGGACTAACGTTGTTTTCAGCAGAATTGCTCTGGTTTCTTGATTTTGTGCAGAAATCCAAATTTCAGGAAAATTCCCAGAAAATATCGCAAAACTCCTATTTTACCAGAAGACTCACGGAGCCGGAAGTCGAGACGGAGATGAGCCACAAGGGGCCCACACCACCTGGCTGCACGGGCCACCCTAGGCGACTCCAGGGGGTGGTGTGGCCGCCTCAAGCCCTGCTTTGACATATATAAAGTCCCTAACCCTAAAAACCGAGGGGGTTTGACATTTTGCCAGATAGAGTTCCGCCGCGCCGCCACAAACAGAAACCTCGATTCAGAACCAGAAATTTAGTTCTAGCACCCTGCTGGGATGGGGAATTGGAGGAGATCATCGCCATCATCATCACCGATGCCTCTCCATCAACCATCCATGATTCCCCCATCCATGTGTGAGTAATTCTCATTGTAGGCCGAAGGGGATGGTAGGGATTGGATGAGATCATTCATGTAATTGCTATAAGATTGTTAGGGCATGGTGCCTAGTATCTGTTATTATTGCTTTTGACATTGTTGCAACTTGTTGTGCTTAATGCTTGTCACTTTGGGCCCAAGTGCCATAATCTCAGATCTGAACATGTTATTGATTCATGAGGATAATTATTGTTTGTGATCTTACCTGCAAGTTGTATACACATATCATTTTCCGGAACCCGAGGCCCCAAAGTGATAGCAATTGGGATAACCGGAGGGGATGGCTGTGATGTGAGGATCACGTGAATTCATGGAGTGTTAATGCTTTGCTCTGGTGCTCTATTAAAAGGAGCACCTTAATTACCAGTAGTTTCCCTTGAGGCCCCACTGCAAACGGGGTGGTAGGACAAAAGATGTTGTGCAAGTTTCTCCTTGCGAGCACGCACGACTAAATACAGAACACATGGCTATGGTTACTTAGTACTAGGATGTTTTATCATTATTTACCTGCAATTGCCCATGTCTTGATTATTATATGAATTATCTTGTCCATGCAATGCCCGTTCATCCATCCCTATGCCTACAGTATCATAATCCTGTTGTTTACTATAATTATCGATGCTGTCTTTATTTTATTACTACTGCTATTATTTTGCTACTGCTACTACTATAAAACTGTTGCTACTGATAAACTATTGGAGCAAGTCTATTTCCAGGTGCAGCTGAACTGACAACTCATCTGTTAAGGCTTATAAATATTCTTTGGCTCCCCTTGTGTCGAATCATTAAATTTGGGATTTACTTCCCCCAAAGACTGTTGCGATCCCCTATACTTGTGGGTCATCAAGACTATTTTCTGGCATCATTGCCAGGGAGCATAGCTTTATTTATAAGTTTACTTGGAAGTGATATTGTTCGCTGCAATCCATTCATCATGGGTAAAACTCGTGATGGGAAAGTTCCTATATTGCCATCCACTACAAGAAGAGGTACGACTCTGAACACCTCCGTTGCTCTTGATTCATCATCTGTGATGAGTAAGCTTCTTACACCACCACATGCACATGCTACACATACTGCTACTTCTGTTGAATCTTAAAATTCTTGTGATAATTTTGATGATGCTTCTACTATGCCTGATGAGAGTGGTTCATTAGGTCCTTTCCTAGATGCTACAATTGCTAGAACTAAACAAACGGGAAACACTGTTACACCTGTTAGTTCACCTAAGTCTAGAGAATGTCCTAGTGATGATCTTGAGGAAACTTATATTGAACTTAATGATGAATTTATTGAAGAATTTCATGCTACTAGAGATGCGAGTGTTGTTAAAAATCTTCTTGCAAGACGTGCTGTTAGATATAAATTGTCTCCTGATGCTAAGTTTGCTACATCTCCCATAAACATTAAAGATAAGGATTATGATTTCTCTTTGGATTTATCTTATATATCTATTGTTGAGAAAGAGCCTTTTTGTGGTACTGAAAAAGAAAGTGCTATTGGACATATGAATGAGCTCTCTGCTTGGAGTAACTTATTTTATAATGATATTAAGAAACGCACCTACTTTGTCACTGAAATTTTCCCTTTCTCATTGAAAGATGAAGCTAAAACTTGGTTTAATGATCTGTCTCCTGATCTATTGATAGTCCTATTAGTTTGGTTAATGCTTTCTTTCAGAAATATTTCCCTGCTAGTGCTCAACATGCTGCTTTGCAGAAAATCTTTGACTTTGAGCAGGTGGAAGGAGAGAAACTGCCTGAATCATCGGCAAGGTTTTTCTCTTTAATTAGAGCACAACCTAGACTTCCATTAGCTAAATATGAACTCCTTGATATATTGTATAATGGACTAACTATTGAATCTAGGACATACCTGGATAGTTGTGCTGGTTGTGTTTTCAGGAAAAGAACTCCTACTGAAGCTGAGGAATTAATGGCTAAAATAAGCCAGAATTATGATGATTGGACTATACCTGAGCCAACCCCAACATCAACACCAAAGAAGAGGGGAATGATTGAATTAAATGATGAAATGATGAGGGAAGCCAAGAAATCTCTTAAGGAGAAGGGTATTAAATCTGAAGATGTGAAGAATCTACCACCTATAGAAGAATTATGTAAGCCAATCCCTCACTCATCCACTATTGAGGTACACTCTCTCCAACACTTTGATACTAGAGATATTCCCTACTCCAAACCTCCTGATCAATGCTTAGATGAATTTGATAATTATATTGTTAAGCAAGATAACTTTAATAAGAGGGTGCGGAATCATCTAATGGAAAATTCTAGAGCTATTAATAAGTTGCATGATATTTTGGAGAAAACCTCTAATTATGTTAAATGCTTGTTAAACACTTCAAAATGGTTCAAACTCAAATTGATCAGCTCACTAAGGTGCAAAAAGATTTGCTAGTTAATGCTTCTAGAGAAAAACATGCTTATGAAATAAGCACTAGAAGTGGTGCTTCTACTCAGGATCCTTTATATCCTGAAGGACATCCTAAAAGAGTTGAACAAGATTCTCAATGAGCTAGAGATAATAGTACTCATGCTAAGAAGAAGAAACTTAAAACAGTTGTAGAATCTTCTGAATCTGTTAAAGATCCTAATAGTGTGTCTATCTCTGATGCTAAAACTGAAAGTGGTAATGATAAAAATGATGCTTCTGATAAAGAAGAAATTGAAGAGGAACCTGAAAAGCATACTAAGAATACAAAGTACACTAAGTAAGATTTCATTGCTAATGAACATGGCAGTGAGAGAGAACCTTGGGTGCAAAAACCAATGCATTTTCGTAATAAGAAACACAAATCAAAGGAAGAAGAACACTATAATAAGTTTTGTGAATCGATGAAACCTTTGTTTTTGCAAATTCCTTTGACTGATGCTATTAAATTGCCTCCTTATTCAAAATATATGAAAGATATTGTTTCTAATAAAAGGAAGATTCCTAATGAGGAAATTTCCACTTTGCTTGCTAATTATTCTTTCAATGGCAAGGTTCCGGAGAAGCTTGGAAATCCAGGTATACCAATTATTCTATGCTCTATTAAAAATAATTATGTTGGAACTGCTTTGTGTGACTTGGGAGCAGGAGTTAGTGTTATTCCTTTTTCTCTCTATAAGAGACTTCATCTGGAAAAATTGATATCAACTGATATATCTTTGCAAATGGCTGATAAATCTACTACTATTCCTGTTGGTATATGTGAGGATGTTCATGTTCAAGTGGCTAATAATTGTTTGATATTAACTGACTTTATTGTGCTGGAAATGCCTGAAGATGATTATATGTCTATTATTTTTCGGAGACCTTTTCTTAACACTGCAGGAGCTGTTATTGATTGCAACCAAGGGAAAGTAACTTTTAATGTTAATGAAAAGGAGCACACAGTTAATTTTCCCAAGTAGATTGATAAGAAATATGGTATAAATTCAATTCAAAACATTGAAACCATTAAAGTTGGAGAAATCTATTGTCCTATGCCAATGCCACGGGAAGAATATGAAAAATCATCATGATTGGGGCCATACCTATCAGGGTTGAGGTAACATAATCATTTAGTGAAATGCAAAGTTTTGTTTCATAAAATAATTGTTTTGGTAACAAGACCTGATCAACCTTGTTATCAAAGTGGTTTTTAAATGAATGAAACTATGTTTTCACCATGTTTACTTTAGTTTACTCATGTTTTCACCATTTCCAATTATGCTTTCACCATGTTCACCCATGTTTCTGCTGATTAGTTGCATATTTGAGTGTTTTAGAACTTCTGTAGATTTGGTTTGAATTTGTTTTCCATCGTTCCATAATCGTTTCCTGTGTTTTTAAACATCTATCAATTTCTGAAAATCCCCAGAAATAAAGTTTCTCAAAAAATTCCAAAAAAAAATTATTAAATTTTTACATCTAAAATGGGGCAGAGAGGCACCTGGAACAACCCAGGGGGACCCACCATGCCACCACACCACCTGGTGCCGCGGGACAGGCCTGGCCGCGCCATGGCATGGTGTGGAGCCCCTGGCCCTCCACTTATTCCTCCACCTACCACTCGACTCTCACTCCCGAAAAAACACCACACCATTTCTCAAACTCGTGTTCTTGCTGTTCTTGCTCGCCATTTTTGATCTCCTTGCTCAGCCCATCTTTGCTGCTGAGATCTGGAGCAATTGTTCTCTGGTGTGTGACTCCTCCGATTGTCCAAGTAGAATTTTGTTTAGTGTAGTATTTCTTGAGTATTTTAGTACTGTAGGTGACAGGTTAAGTGAGTTTGCATGCTTTTTCTATTGCTTAGATAAATTATTTTGATGCATGTTTAGTTCTCTTGCAACTCCCTATAGTAGTTTCCTTCATTTACTTGTCTCAAAATCATTTTTTATGAGGTTTGCTAAAAATTTTAGAAATGGAAGAGAATGAACACCAACTCATCCAACATGAATTGGAGGTGCATGAAGTCATGAGAGTCCACCGTGAATAGGGTGTTTTCACTTCTATCTATCCATTCTCAGAATTCATGAGGGCTGCAGGGATTCTGCAAGATTTCCAAACTTTAATCTCTAATGCAGGGTTGGAACATTTTGTTGATGGTGAACCTTACCAATATGTAAAACTAACTATGTATGTGGTGCAGGATTTTAGATTCAGTTGGTCCTTGCCTAACCCCATGGTTCACTATAGGATTTACAATAAAACTGTGAATTTGCCCTTTGATGATTTTTGTGCAGCTATTAAAGTTCCATAGTGGGGATCGTGCGAAAAGATAAAAGAGCGACCTAGGCCACTAATGGACTTGTATGCAGAGATTTTCTAAGGGAAAAGCTTCTCAGATGAGTGTGGTAAAATTCGATGTATTCAACTCCCATCTATTCGATATTTTGCCTATTTTATTACCAAGTGTGTTCTTGCTAGGAAGACTGCAAACAAATTATCTGCTTATGATTTAGCTTTCATCTCAGCCGCTTTGAGACAAGATAGGACTTATAATTTGGGTGCTTTGATAGCTTTCCGTCTTGCTGCTAACCACGAGAAAGGGGGAGTTTGTGGAGGCCTCATTGCCTCTTGTTTATTAGCCTTGAATGGTGTAGTGTCACA
The DNA here is from genome assembly GCA_007115705.1 of Dactylis glomerata. Taxonomy (NCBI): domain Eukaryota; kingdom Viridiplantae; phylum Streptophyta; class Magnoliopsida; order Poales; family Poaceae; genus Dactylis; species Dactylis glomerata. The sequence goes on along the minus strand of QXEO01000406.1, from coordinate 2,139,914 downwards.
TAATTTAGACATTCAGTTCCCCATAGAGAGGCTTGATCTTAATTCTATGATACAACACAAATTTGTTTCTTCTTGGGCTGACTTGAACAACTTATCTTATGAAATAACCTTTTTAAGAAATCAGGATGGAGAGTAGTTAAGTCTGATCGATTAGTCAATTTGCATGTGCCTCTTTTGTTTAACCTTGATGTCAAGGAAGGATGGTCACTCATGGAGGATGACCTCAACACATACATAGAGGAGAACTCCTAGCACGTAGAGGATGATGGTGAGGAGGCCAAAGATACTCTCGTCCAGCCCTTCAACACTACGGAGTTCCCATACCAGCATCCTTATTATGATTATGGGCCTTCTGTTTCTTCTTCTTCACGAGAGCCTGATTACGATCATGCTAATGATGATCCACCAACCTAGAGTTATTACCCGTGTTGGGATTGATCTCCACTTAGGCCAAAAGCCTAAGCTTGGGGGAGGTATACCAACATCTCACTCATTTATACATCATATTCTGTCGGAACTTTGTATATCCATGTTTTGCTTTCTTTCTTTTTCTTTGTTGTTCTTGTTTTGTTTCTACTTTCCAAAACACAAAAAGGCCAAAAATATTTCTGTTGTTTCTCTTTGTTTGCTTCTTTAGTTTCTAGTATTGGTTTGCTTTACCTTCTAGTTTCGGTTTGATATTCATAAAAACCCAAAAAGATTTTGCTTTGTTTGTTGTTTCCTTCTGTTCTTGTTTTAAAATTTGAAAAACCAAAAATATTTGTTGTTCTTTTCCGGTTTTGTAAAGTTTGTTGCAGAGTTCGATAGTCTTCTGTGACTCCATTGGAGATTGGTTATCACTTTATATTATTCAAGACACATAAGTGGAAGGCAATAATGACGATCTATGACAATTCGAGATGTGGTGAGAGGCTGGTATGAACTCTATTTGTTTTTAGTTTTGTACATATACTCATTCATGTGGACATGCTTAGTTTTTCGTGTAAGGTGTATGTTATTTAATGGATGATTAGTAGTTCCTGCTCTCATATGATTAGTTCCAATTTACTAATAGTATGTAGCATGTCATATAGATGTTTGCTTGCATTGTTCTATTCATAAAATGGTATGACATTGTGGTATCCTCCTCTGAATGTTTCATTTGAATCGACTTGGCACATGCTCACGCATGCATATGACTAAACAAAAGTCAATTAAGCCTTGATGATTTATTTTTCCTCAGAGTTCTTGTGTCACTTTTATATCCCCATTAATTTTGTTTTGTCGCAAGCATGATTATGACAGTTACTGCTCTCTCGATTGTCGCTCCCAGTCTTTTGCTAGCCTTCACTTGTACTGAGTATGAGCTCTACTCGTGCATCCAACTCCCAAAAAACCAAAGTTTGCCAATGTGTCCACCATATCTACCTATTAGCATCATTGCTATTCCAAGTAAATTTTCATGTGCTACCTTTAAAATCTTCAAAATACTTCTCATTTTGTGACACTATTTTTAGCTCATGAGGACGTAGTGTTTGGGTTTGTTATCTTCCTTACTAAATTAAGTAGGGATTTCTATTTTCGTGCCCTCAGGTCGTTAGTTGTACTCAGTTTTCCCCAGCCGCTTAACTTTTCCTCAGTTTTCCCCTCGCTCTAGTTTGAAACCCCTCGCAGACGCTCGGACGGGAGGTTTGCCGTTTAGTTGACCGTTGGTTGGTGCTGGCAAGTGGGGCCGCCGTTGGTGCCGGCAAGTGGGGCCGCCGTTGGTGCCCCGCAGTGGACACGCCTCCACTTATCCAGATCATCGTGGGACCCGCAACTTGTCCACGTTAGCGCGCCAGACCCACAGCTTACCCAGGTGCCCGTTGCAAAATGGGAGCCCGAGCCAGCCCCGCGCCCGTGCCCGTGCCCGTGCCATTGCTTCCCCCTTCTTTCCCCGCGCCCCATTGTTCTTCTTCTCCGGCAGCGGCAGCCCTTCCCCGGCAGGCGGGTGATGTCTAGTTTCTCTTCGACCTCCCGTTCTTCATGGCCGCAATATGGACCCGTGCCTTTGACAAGATGCCCTGACTGCCCACGCCAAGAGCCTCTGAAGCGGTCGATCTGTAAGACGAACGACAACGGCAACCATGGACGTGAGTCCCTTGCATGCGAGAGCTTGCCATATAGAGAGGGGGATAAGGTTAGATCTCGCTCCAATTGCTCTGTTTTCTATCGATTTTCTTGTTATTCCCTCGAATTTGGGATTTAGGGTTCACGTTGTTGTTTTCAGATCCTGGAGAAATGCAGGTATTTCGAGTGGATCGATGTGTACGTTCAGAGGCTTAAATTGCAGGAATCAATTGGCGGTATTGGGGAGCGCAATTTGGGAGGGGGGGTACTTGCTGTAGAGAATGCGGTGGAGAGAGGGGCCGTCCCGATTATGCCTAATGCTCCCAATGCAGAACTGGTGGAAGTGAAGGGAGAACTGAAGAAAATGAACAAGCAGTTAAAGCAGCTGATCGAGTTGAAGAAGCAAGCTAATCTGATGGCTGGTTGTTTTTTTTGTTGTATAATTGCGATCGGATTCTTATCATTGCTCGTCAAGCGCTAGAAGTTGTTACAAGGGATCCCTTGTTACAAATCCATTATTCAGTTACATGTACTTGTAGTTGTTTTCAAAGTTAGTGTGTGCATAGTTGATAATTGTTAGAGGGGTGACATATATGTATGTCTCATGTTTATACCAAAATTATACCACTTTTGGGACGTTTCAAATAACCAAAACTATATCCCAAACTATATTCCCTATAAGAAAAGGAATGCTAAAGAAAGTTGATAATTGTTAGAGGGGTGATAAATAATCCATTCACCGAAATCCCACAAATATGCCAAATATGTATGTCGCATGTTTCTACCAGAATTATACCATTTTTGGGCCGTTTCAAATTGCCAAAACTATATTCCCTAAAAGAAAAGGAATGCTAAAGATAGTTGATAATTGTTAGAAGGGTGATAAATAATCCATTTACCGAAATCCCACAAATATGCCAAATATGTATGTCTCATGTTTCTACCAGAATTATACCATTTTTGGGCCGTTTCGAATTGCCAAAAAACTATTTTCCCTAAAAGAAAAGGAATGCTAAAGATAGTTGATAATTGTTAGAGGGGTGATAAATAATTCATTCACCGAAATGCCCCAAATATGCCAAACATGTATGTCTCATGTTTCTACCAAAATTATACCACTTTTGGGCCATTTCAAATTACCAAAACTAAATTCCCTAAAATAAAAGGAATGCTAAAGATAGTTGATAATAGGGGTGATAAATATGTATGTCTCTTGTTTACCACTTTTTAGTTTAACATTTTTAAATTGTGGAAAATAATGCATAAATAGACTCCATAAATAATCCATAAATGCACACGGATCGACTCCACCAACCGTTGATAATAGAGGGAAGGGATAGTTACGTGGTAAAATAATCCATAAATGCACACGGATCGACTCCACCAACCATTGATCCACCGACAGAGAGAGAGGGGTGGCCACGAAGAGAGAGAGAGGGGTGGCCACGAAGAGACGGATAGGGGTATACTGCCCGTTAGATCAGTGGATCAACGGTTGGTGGAGTCGATCCGTGTGACAACCGCTCAACCAATCAGGATAAGTTTGGGTTTCTGTGAGCATTTGTGACAGTACTTGAGGGCAAAACTGAGTAGTACTAAGAAACCAAGGGCACCTAAATAGTAAATAGACTAAGGTATTCAAACAAAATAATTACAAAATGAAAAATGCGTGTTTTGTACAATATAATTCATATTGGGCTACATCAAATTATTTGCAATTCAAATATACATGAGTGTGACAATTATGGCCTCATTTAGACAAACTATGTTTTGGGGAAGATGTTTTGCAAAGGGGTTTGAGTGGAAAACCATGCATCTTCATAGCTACTAGTGATTATGAGAAGTGGCAATTTGTGGTAAAACATGATTTATCTATGTTGGTTAAGGTGGCAGGTTGCGTAGGAAGACTCCATGAGTAGGTGCCACTATGTTTTTATTTTTTTGGATTTTTTTGCGCATGAAATGACTCAATTAGCTATGTTAATCTCATTTGTTGACTCTCTGTTGACCAGCTACTTGAGGGTAGAACTGAGTATATTGCACTTGCCAGTCTAGTACTCGAGGGGAAAACTGAGTGCATATAAAATTTCTGAATAAGGCCCGAGGGTAGAACTGAGTACGCCTGTCGCGGTGCACGCTGCAGCCGTGCATAGCGGACGCGTGTTGCGGTACACCAAACGCCACCTTCGTCTTTATAGAGCCCCTCTCTCTCGATGCTTGCCCACTCTCATTCTCACTGCAACCGCCTCTCCTGTCCCATCATCTTCTCCACTTCGCGTCGAAAAACCCCCTAAGAAAAAACCCCAGCGATGGAGAAGCCTGAGATGTCCATTGCCGACGTAGCCGCCGGCGCATCGGCCGCCGGCGCATCTTCCGGCGCATCGGCCGCCGGCGCATCTTCCGCCGGCGCATCGGCCACCGGCCCCGTCCAGGCCCCCGTCGCTGCTTCCGATGTAGGCGCCGGCGCATCAGCCGCCGGCGCAATGGCCGCCGCCCCCGTCCAGGCTCCCGTCCAGGCCCCCGTCCAGGCCCTCGTCCAGGCACCCGTCTAGGCACCCGTCCAGGCACCCGTCGATTGGGACCTGTACGACGACCCGTACGAACCAGTGCCGTACGTCGCGCCGGCGAACCCCTACGACACCAGCATCGTCGACGACTACCCGGAGGTAACCCTTTGTTCCCTTGTTCTTATGCCATTTCAATCCTTTTGTGTTAGATCTAGCGTTATTAGGGTTTGTCTGTTCCTAGTTCAATCCTTTTATGATAGATCTAGCGTTATTAGGGTTCGTCTGTTCCTAGTTCAATCCTTTTATGATAGATCTAGCGTTATTAGGGTTAGTCTGTTCCTAGTTCAATCCTTTTATGATAGATCTAGCGTTATTATGATAGATCTAGCGTTATTAGTGTTTGTGATTTGCTTTTGTTTACGATTCGGTTAACTTATGTGAGTAATCAATCCCATCCCGTTAATTTGTGCCGATGATGATGAATATTTGGGCACAAATTGATTCAGGGTTTGGTCTGTGAACAATTGGTGTGTACAAATTTGTTGTGCATGATCTTTGGTTCACTGACCCAAATCTTGGATATAAGTGTGTCCAATGTAACTGAGGCTTCTTTTTTTCATGCCCATATTATCATGCATGATCTTTTGTTCACTCTCTGTTCCATCATCGCTGCAATTGACGTTTTCGATCTTTGGTGCTACGTGACAGGTGCAGAGCAGCGACGTCGACAGCGACGATGAGTCCTTCCACACCAAGACTCGTCACGTCCTCAGGAGGCTGCAGTCCGGCCATTACGATCGCCACTTTGCTCGAGGCGTTTACAGGTGCCCCTTCTGCAACAGGAGGCTCCGCGCCACCGACTTCAACTGCCTGGTGAACCATGCCGAATCCCTTGGCAGTGCCACCGGCGGCGCTAGAGTTGGAACGACCGTGAACGTGCATGCGTTCATGGCCAAACACAAAGCACTTGGGATTCACCTGCGCAGCCTCCAAGCTTAATCCCATGTAAAATGTAGCTTATGTTGGATCTAGGGATCGGTAGTACTGTTGGATCTGTCCTCAATATATATATATATGCTATGTTGGCTGCTGTATGCAGCTTTTCCTATATTTTCTCGATTTATTATGCTGCTCTGAATTTATCCTCTACAAGCTTCTAGATTTGCTACTAGATTTGTTAACATATTGGGCAAAAAACGAGGGCCAAAAGGCAACAATCATTAAAGAAAGACAGAGATAGAAGCTTCTCTAGATTTGATACTAATTTGGTGAAAAGAGAGAGAACTGTTACAGAGAGAGAGAGGGGAAAAAGGCGCTCTAAAAATGCCAATTTGGGCCGAGAGAGACAAAACCGAGCTCTCACGTACAACCAAACGCGGTCTCGTCCTGTCCCACGCGGTCCCGTTCTACCAGCCCCACGCGACGCGGCCCCACACGACGCGGCCCCACACGTCAGCACGGAACGGTCAACTAAACGGCAAACCTCCCGTCCGAGCGTCTGCGAGGGGTTTCAAACTGGAGCGAGGGGAAAACTGAGGAAAAACTAAGCGGCTGGGGAAAACTGAGTACAACTAACGACCTGAGGGCATGAAAATAGAAATACCAATTAAGTACTCCCTGACTTGCATGCTTCATCTGCTCGTCACTAATTTTGCAAAGAGCTGGTTAGACCATTATAACTTCAAAAAAGAAAAAGGCACTCCTCCATGGTATGAGATCGTTGGCAGGCACCCGAGGATTCGGTTAGCCATGGTTTGTGAAAGCAAAGGTTGGGAGGAGTGCCATACTATATTAAAGTGCATGTAAATGCCTATTTTCAATAACTCGGAACCGCTCTCAACTTGTTTAGTATGGAAGATAACAAGAACTCTATTGCCTTTCGTTGACAGGAACAACCACCTCCCAAAACAATTTTTTTTTCTGTTTTACAAATTAAAAGCTCTAGCACATGATAATCCCTACTTCCCTATGCGAAGGGCCATTCTTTTACTTTCATGTTTAGTCACCACCTTTTATTTGAGAACCTTCTTGAGAGCATAGCTGTCATTCTTAGTGTAATGTGCTTGTCCCAGAACACGGTTAATTGGGGTATAACTTTGATGCTTGTATCTTTGATATTTCTACTTCTAGTCTTCTCTTGAACTTCAGAAGTGCCTTGGCATTTATGTTTTGCTCCACAAATAAAGGCAAGCGAGATACCACCATATCATATCTTATTATGAGCATTACAATCCTGTACATACTTATGTTTCGTGTTGCTTATTATTAGTGTGTTGGTATTTCTTCATAGCTTGCATGATGATTAGGTAACCTTAGTTGTATACTTCTTATTATGAATTTCCTAAGTACTTGATCATATAGTGAGAATATATACATCATATGAAGCAAATGCGTTCGTGAAAGTTTCTTTTATCGCACTCAGTTGTTAACTGAATTGCTTGAGGACAAGCAATAAGCTAGGCTTGGGGGGAGTTGATACGTCCAAAACATATCTACTTTCCCAAACCCTTTTGCTCTTGTTTTTCCTCTAATTTGTGTGTTTTGAATACAACTAACACGGACTAACGCTGTATTCAGGAGAATTGCTCTGGTGTCTCGTTTTGTGCAGAAATCCAACTTTCAGGAAAATTTCTAGAAAATATCGCAAAACTCCTATTTTACCAGAAGACTCACGAAGCCAGAAGATGAAACGGAGATGAGCCATGAGGGGCCCACACCACCTGGTGATACGTCTCAAACGTATCTATAATTTTTGATGCTCCATGCTTGTTTATGCACCATTTTCTTTGTGTTTTGTTACACTTCATGGCGTTTTTATGCATTTTCTGGAACTAACCTATTAATGAGATGTCACAGTGTCAGTTCCCTGTTTTCTGCTATTTTTGTGTTTCAGAAAAGTTACACAGGAAATATTCTCGGAATTGGACGAAACAAAAGCTGAAGTTCCTATTTTTCCTGACACGAGACAGAGTCCAAAGCAGAGACAGAGGGGGGCCAGAGGACAGCCGCACCATACGGTGGTGCGGGCCTTCCCCTGGCCGCACCACCAGGTGGTGTGGACCCTTGGTCCACCCCCTGACATCGCCCTTCCGCCTATATATTCTCCTCGACGAGAAAACCCTAAGGCCCGAACTCTTTTCTAGAAAACATACTGCAAGCCGCCGCCGTCGTCGATGCGAGATTGGGAGGGTCCAGAAGCTCTTCCCGGCACCCTGCCGGAGAGGGGAATCACCACCGGAGGCCTTCTTCATCACCATGCCTGCCTCTAGAGTGATGTGTGAGTAGTCTACCTTGGACTACGGGTCCATAGCAGTAGCTAGATGGATGTCTTCTCCTCCATGTGCTCCATGTTTAGATCTTGTGAGCTGCCTATCATGATCAAGATCATCGTTATGTAATTCTACATGTTGTGTTTGTTGGGATCCGATGAATATTGAGTACTATGTCAAGTTGATTTGTGATTTATCATCTTTATGTTGTTTATGATCTTGCATGCTCTCTGTTGCTAGTAGATATCTTCGCCGAGTAGATGCTAGTAACTCCAAGAGGGAGTATTTATGCTCGATAGTGGGTTCATGCCTCTGGTAACTTGGGGGAGTGACAACAACCTCTAAAGTTGTAGATGTGCTGTTTCTACTAGGGAGAAAATAACAATCTCGTGTTCAAGGACATTTGTATTGTTTACTTTACACACTTTGCTTAAGGCGATAATCTATTGCTTGCAACTTAATACCCAACAATTGTTCGGATGATATCTAGCGGGTGGATTATTAGTCATAGATGCAGTTGGCTTACGGTCTATGTATTATGCTGTAATGCCCAAGTGAATCTCATAGTGATCCTCATGACATGTACATGCATTGCTTGCATTCTTTATTTTGTTAATTGCCCAACTGTAATTTGTTTACCCAGCATGTTATTTATCTTTATGGAGAGACACCTCTAGTGAACTGTGGACCCCAGTCCATTCTTTTATATTCATATTACTGTTTACTATTTACAAGCATTATTTACTTTCTCGCAAATAACTATCTTTTACCACACGATACATTTAATCCTTTGTTTATAGCAAACCGGTGAGATTGACAACCTCACTGCAAGTTGGGGCAAGTACTTTGTGTTGATGATCATTTTTGGACATTTTCAAGATGGTCTCAAATGAAAAAGTTGTGAACATGAAAGTTGAGCATCTCGTCGAAACAAAAAACTTTGCTTTTTGGATCATTGCGATCCGAAGTAATATGCAACCTCTAGGTCGAACGCAATCAATCAGACATATATGCTAAGATGTCTGGTCAGGTGCGTAAGATAGTTATTCAAAACTGCTTCCGCGAATTGAACAAACTTTTTACGGTTCGGCATAATTTAAGTGATTAAGATGAGCTCGGATGGGAAAGTGCTAAACATGAAAGTTCTTCGTTTTTTCTAGGCGAACAACTTTGCTCATTAAGAAATTTAGATCTGAGAATGTTTACTGCCACAAAACAGCCCCGCAAGATACAGGCAAGTTTTTGACCGAACAGTTTTGGAAAGTTTGGACCCACCCATCCGAGTTCGACCCAAACTAGGGTTTTGGACATGAATCCAAGCCTTCTTCTTGCATGGGAAGTCCAGCCGCCTCTTATATACATGAGGGGTGACGACCGATTGAACAACAACACACAATCGCAAAAAACCAATCTACAAACTTTTCTTGCCCTAGTTTCTGCTTCTCGTTCATCGACGTTCTTCGTATTGGAGAGCTTCGATCTACGAAGTCCTAGGGGCGGGCGAACCGACCTATGGCAGCCCATCACTGTCGTGCGTCCAGACGGGGTCTCTCCCGGGCGTGTGGGGTTTCGGGTTCCAAAAGAGCTCGCCGGCTGTCTTGCATATCGCGCTTCTAGCGAGCCTCCTCCGGCAACGTGTCCTGCGTATCGCGCTCGACGCTGGAGGAACACGGTGACGTGTTCGTGTGTGAACACACTTTTTGGCGACCCCGCTGGGGACGATCATCATGTCAGACAATAGAATTCCTCAACCCTCTAAGATGAACGCCGAAAACATCATCAAGCCTAGCTTTGATGATCTTTCGGAGGATCAACGCCAAGCTTATGAGGCGCTGAAGAAGCAGCATCAACGGAAACATGAAGAGGAGCTCTTGGCTCAAGCGAAGAAGGAAGAGGAGGAAGACGCTAAGGCATATCTTGCAAACTTCAAAAAGGACCGCCAAGGCGGTGCTACTCAGCTTGGGGAGATCAAGCTTCCGCCGATACACAGCAAAACTGCCGAACCCTCTGTAAGTAAAAGTTCTTTTACTCCTGAACAAATAGCTGAAATCCAAGGTCTTGTTAGTGTTGGTAATCAGCATGTTTATAATGCATTCTTGGAGAATGATTCGGCTAAGAAAAATACACCTCCGCCTAGACCATCGGTGCCACACATGCCGATTGTTTACATCATGTCCAGAGTGACCAACTCGTAGCTACGGCAGATTATCACACCCTACTTAGAAGTGTCCCTTATTTGGCTACACCGCCGAATTCAGGTGTTCGTCTTCCAAATACTAGTCTACTACCGAACATTAGTTCGGTCTAGGCAGCAAATCCAACACCTGTAGGGTCATCTACGCTTGAAGAAAGACTAGCCAAATTCAGGGAGGACTTAGACCAGAGTTTCTCTAAAAAATACGGTGTTAAAATAGTTAGCCGTGTTATCATAAATCCTACCCTGAATATTTTGATGCCTTGCCATATCCCCAAGGTTACAAGGTGCCTGATTTTGCAAAATTCAATGGGGTAGATAGCAAAACTACTTGGGAACATGTTAGCCAGTATTTAGACAATTAGGGGAAGCTAGCAATATTGATGAATTAAAAGTGCGCTTGTTTCCTTTGTCTATAACTGGTACTGCTTTCTCATGGTTCTCTGATTTACCTTATGGCTCTATTAATACTTGGTATCACTTATAAAAGAAATTTCATGAACATTTTTATAGTGGTGATAATGAGCTTAAGTTGTCACATCTCACATCGGTTAGGCAAAAACATGATGAATCGGTCACCGATTATGTCAAGAGATTTAGAGATAGTAAAAACCAATGTTAGAGTCTGGTAATTACTGAAAGAGATATGTCAGACTTAGTGCTCAATGGTTTCAAAACTCATATTAAAGAGAGAATTGAAGGCTATGAGTTTTTAAATGTTAACCAAGTTTTGCAAAGAGCTTTGGTTCAGGAAAGCCGAAGCAAAGAGATAAAGGATATGCATAAGCCTAAATCTGACCGTCCTCGCATTATCACGGTTGAATATAATAGTGAAAATTCGGATGATGAAGCTGATATTTACACTGCTGAATTCGTTTGGCCCTCAAAGGCCAAACCTTATAATTGTGATGCTCTGAAACCGATTCGCAAGAATTGTGAAGATGAGATAAAATTTAGTTCTGATGTAGCAAAATGTGATAGAATATTTGATGCTATGTTGAAAGACAAATACATTAGAATATCTCACACTTTACCACCGTTGGAGGAGTTGGAACGACGTGCTTATTGCAAATATCATAATTTTGCAATGTTTTTCAGCGACAGATACAATCGGCTATCAATGATGGACGATTGAATTTTGCCGATATGCAAATTGACAAGCAGCCATTCCCAATGAACACTTTGGAGCTGCAGGGGAAGAAGATGTTAATTCGGCCAGAGATGGCCGAATCTGCTAACAAAAATAATGTTGTTGCTGGTGAACCTAGGAACAGCGATGCAAGCAACAAGGTCTCGGGAAGGGAGATTGTTCTTGGCAAGCAGCCCGTTGGTAAGGAGACGCTAAAGATCACCATAAAAATCCTGCACCCGGGGGGCAACCACAAATCCAAAAGGAGGTTTGTGCCAAGTTCATCAAGCCTAATAGCCCAGAGGTTGGCAAGTGGAAGACTAATGAGGTCAGGGCTCAGCGCAAAAAGATTAAGCCAACCTTCAACATGTTGTTGTCCAAGTACAAATCAATCGACCGGTTCTAACTCTAACCATTCATTGCTTATGAAGCGGCCAAGATCACCTCCACGGGAGAGGTATTCACATCACATGAGGCCGTATGGGCAATGGGCGCCAGAGCCATGGATGTCACCACCCCCTATGTGCCATACTATTTCAATGGAGGATGGATGCAGCCCCCAACGACACCACATGCTTTTCACCCAGGTTGGGCAGTACCCAGGAAGTCTATCCATGACAGAATCACTCAGCCCGTTCGAGACCATTTAAACTACAATGTTAATCGGTCACCTCAGAAATATTTAAAGGTTGATAAAAAGGAATGGCGTCCTAAGTCACCAATTGCTAAAACTTTGGAGGCCAGCAAACAACAAGACGACAATGCTAATGTTGGTTCAGTTATGGTAGGCACATGATCTGAAGCTTAAAGGACCGGTTGTTGATGAACCGGTTAACTCTAATAAGGCTATATTGACTATTCCAGCAAAAACCTCAGCTAACGATCATGAAGCTAGTACAAGCAAAGCAAAACCGAGGGATTCTAAGTAGACTCAGCCCAAGTGGTGTCCTCCTGGATTGACAAAGACCAAGAAGAGGAGGCTACAGCGCATGAGGAATCAAGAGAAGGGAAAGCAACAAGCAGAAAAGTGGAGGGATGAGTTTGTTGATGAGATTCATCCCATCCCATCAGAGAGGTGGATTCCCAAGCAGGCGTAGGGTACCACAAGTTCTATTACAATCATAGCAGCGCCAACACCTTCCACATCAGCTCTTACGCTGCTTGAGGAGAAGAGCATGAGCATTGCTATAGCGTCTACACCATCTCCTACGCTCTCCTCAATTGATGAAATTCCAGAGTCGGTGTCGCCCACGCCATAAAATGATGAAGAGATGGTGGACTTTGAGAATACGCCAGTCAGAGAAGGTATAGATATGAATCTAGTTTATTACTTACCTGTTGACTTCCGTGCTGTAGATGAAGAAGGGGAGGTAGCGCAGTTGGACTTTGGTCCCAAGAATGCCATCTTTGAAAAGCCAAAAGAACCGGTGAAGCACTTGAAGCCATTGTATGTCAAGGGGCACATTAATGGGTCGCCGGTTGCTAGGATGCTTGTTGATGGTGGTGCTGCGGTAAACCTTATGCCATACTCGGTCTTCAAAAAATTGGGGCTTGATGAGAATGATTTAATGAAGACCAACATGGTGCTCAATGGATTTGAAGGCAAAGATAAAACAGAGGCCAGAGGTGTCATGAGTGTGGAGCTCACTGTGGGAAGCAAAACTTTGGCCACCGCCTTCTTCATTGCTGAAGTGCAAGGAAATTACAATATCATATTAGGCCGCGATTGGCTCCATGCAAACCAATGTGTGCCATCTACTTTGCATCAGTTTTTGATACAGTGGGTTGATGATGAGGTGGAGGTTGTCCATGCAGATAATTCGGCTTGTGTTGCTTTGGCCGATTCATTGGTGGATTGGCAACATCCTAATGCTACTTGACAGGGCGTGATCGTTCATATTTTGATTTTCTTAGCGCCACAAAGAATGGCTTCGTGCCCGTCTCTCTAAAGCCGATTGGTAATAATCGGCTCCCAAATCTATAATTTAATAGATCCCAATGAAGAGTGGCTGCAGAAGCGGCTTGTTGAATATTGGTCCAATGAGAACGATATGTATGAATCCATAGAAGAACTAGATGGCATGAATAAGTTGGGACAGGGATTTACATCGGCTGATCCATTGGAAGAAGTAGACATAGGAGATGGTTCAGTTCCTAGGCCGACATTTGTAAACAAAGATTTGAAAGCCGATTATAAAGATAAATTAATCATACTGTTGAAGGAGTATGTGGATTGCTTTGCATGGGAATGTCATGAGATGCCTGGCTTAAGCCGAGAGCTAGTGGAGCATCGTTTACTTATTAAGGCTGGTTTTAGACCCCATAAACAACCGGCCCGAAAGTTCAATTCCAATATGTATGACTAGATCAAGGAAGAGATCGGTCGTTTTCTTAAAGCTAATTTTATTAGAACCTACAGGTATGCGGAGTGGATTTCTAATATTGTGCCTGTGGAGAAGAAGGGATCCAACAAGTTGAGGGTGTGCATTCATTTCAGAGATTTGAATAGAGCTACACCCAAAGATGAGTATCCTATGCCAATAGCTGATATGCTTATTAATGACACCTCTGGACATAAAGTCATTAGTTTTCTTGATGATAATGCGGGGTATAATCAGATCTTTATGGCCAAAGAGGATGCGTTAAAAACATCCTTTTGCTGCCCCGGATTTATTGGTTTATTTGAGTGGACGGTGATGACTTTTGGTTTAAAAAATGCCGCCGCCACATATCAGAGAGCTATGAACTTGATATTTCATGATTTGCTTGGAGTTATACTTGAAGTCTATATTGATGATGTTGTTGTCAAATCGGATGGTAATAATTCTCATTTAGCCGATTTGCGTTTAACCTTTGAGAGGATGAGAAAGTATGGACTCAAGATGAATCCTTTGAAGTGTGCTTTTGGTGTATCGGCTAGGAGATTCTTGGGTTTTATTATACATGAACGTGGCATAGAAATTGATCCCAAGAAAATAGAAGCTATCCAGAAAGTGCAGGCTCCTACGTGCAAAAGAGATATGCAGAAATTTCTTGGCAAAGTTAATAATTTGAGGCGATTCATAGTAAATTTGTCAGGGAAGGTTGATGCATTTACTCCTATCCTTCGGTTGAAGAGTGATAATGATTTTACTTGGGGGGTAAAACAATAAGAAGCATTTGATAAGATCAAACTATGCTTGTCTACTCCTCCGGTGTTGAAAGCACCTAAACATGGAGAGCCTTTCAGGCTTTATATTGCCGCAGAAGGAGGTGTTATTGGTGCTGTTTTGGCGCAAGAGACTGAAGGACAAGAGCATGTCATCACTTATTTGAGTCGGTGTTTACTAGATGCCAAAACAAGGTATACCTTTATTGAGAAACTAGGCTTATGTTTATATTATGCCTGCACTAAGTTACGACATTATTTATTGTCTAGCATGTGCATTGTTGCTTGTCAAACCGATGTCATTAAATATATGTTGCATGGACCAATTCTTAGTGGTAGAACTGGCAAATGGGCTTATGCTTTAATTGAATATGATTTGGCTTATGAATCTTTGAAATCCATGAAAGGCCAAATCATTGCTAATTTTGTTGTTGAGCATCGGATTGACAATGAGCATGATATTGACGTTAACCTTGTCTCGTTAGTACCGTGGAGATTATACTTTGATGGTTCAGTTTGTAGCAATGGCCGGGGTGTTGGTGTTGTTTATGTATCTCCTCATGGTACTGTTTTTGAAGCCTCTTGCCGCTTAGAGTATTTTTGCACAAACAATCAGGCCGAATATGAAGCTTTATTATCCGAGCTAGAACTTTTAGTTGTTGTAGGTGCTACAAATATTGAGACTTTTGGTGATTCGTTACTAGTAGTACAACAAGTATCCAAGGTTTTCCAATGTTTTGATGAATCACTTAATGTTTATCTTGATAAGTGTCTAGATATAATTTCTACCTTGGATTACTTTAACATTGCTCACATATCTAGAGAAGATAATTGGAATGCAATGAGCTAGCACAACAAGCATCCGGCTACCATGTTGATCGTGGTGTATTTCATGTGTAATGAGCCGATGCTTGCTTTTGCTAACACAGGAACGGCCGAAACTAAGCCCATTATTTCGGCCACTAATGAAGGATCTAGTGCAGGTGAAGATAAAGATTGGAGGAGACCCATTATTGAATATTTGCAGGATCCTAGTAAGAGGGCAGATAGGACTGTTCGGCGGATGGATAATGATCTCTATCGCCGAACGGTTGATGTTATTCTTTTGAAGTGCTTGAATGAAGATCAAGCAAGGGTTGCCATGGGAGAGTTGCATGAAGGCATATGTGGTACTCATCAGTCGGCACATAAGATGAAGTGGCTTTTGCGACGTGTAGGGTTTTATTGGCCGATGATGATCAATGATTGCTTCAGGTATTATAAAGGGTGCAAAGCTTGTCAAAAGTTTGGGGATATTCAGTTGGCTCCAGCTGCTATGTTGAATGCCATTATCAAGCCATGGCTATGATTCATCCTCCTTCGTCAAAAGGGCATCGGTTCGTGTTGGTAGCCACTGATTATTTTACTAAATGGTCTGAAGCAGTACCTCTCAGAAATATGACACATAAGGAGGTGATTCAATTCATAACTGAGCATATTATACATAGATTCGGCATCCCTCAGACATTGACAATAGATCAAGTGTCATCATTTATGGCAAAGGAAGTGAGAGAGTTTCCCAAATCTTACAAAATAAAAATGCTTAGTTCATCTCCATATTATGTGCAGGCTAACGGGCAAGCTGAGTCTAGTAATAAAATTTTGATCAAGGTCATCAAAAAGAAGATTGAAGATTATCCAAGGAGATGGCATGAAGTGTTGTCTGAAGCTTTGTGGGCGCATAGGATCTCGAGGCATGGTGCTACAAAGGTAACTCCATATGAGCTTGTGTATGGACAAGAAGCCGTTTTGCCGGTGGAGGTGAATCTGGCTGCTCTGAGATTTGCTAAGCAAAACAACTTATCGGCGGTGGATTTTCATAACCTGATGATGGATAACATGGACGAAGTCGCCGATAAACATTTAATTGCTCTGAGAGACATAGAGAAGGAAAAATTGCGGGTAGCAAGAGCTTATAACAAAAAGGTGAAGTTGTAGAACTTCCAAGTTGGTGACGTAGTCTGGAAAGTAATCTTGCCAGTTGGTTAGAAAGATAAGAAATTTGGCAAATGGTCTCCAAGTTGGGAAGGTCCTCTCAAGGTTGTGAGAGTGGTTCCTGGGAACTCATATTTGGTGGAGTCTATGGAAGGGAACTTACTACCTCGAGCTCTGAATGGGAGATATCTAAAAAAATTCTACCCGAGTGTGTGGCAAGAAGCTTAGACACACACATGGCCGATATATATTTATCGCCCTTAGCATATGGCCGATACAAAGTTATCGCCGTGAGAACCAATGGCCGATGGAGTGTTGACATCATCCTTAGACTAAATTAGTGCAAGTTATTTTCCGGCACACAAGTTTTACCGAAAAACAGGGGGGCATGTGTTGATGATCATTTTTGGACATTTTTAAGATGCACTAGTGGAAAAAGGGCTATTGGTGGCGCACCATTTTGCTTATGCGTGGCGCATATGGGATGCGCCACCAATGCCACGCCACTAGTAACAGTTTATTGGTGGCGCATTTGCCATATGCGCCATGCATAATTTGCCTATGCGTGGCGCATATTGCTATATGCGCCACTAGTAGCCTTTGAAAATTCAAAAATTTCAAAAAAACATTTCAAAATCGAAAAAAACCAAAAAAAAATTTGAAAATCATAAAAATCGAAATAATGTGAAAAAACTATTGTATTTTAATTTTTTGAGGATTTTATCACATGAGGAACATTTTCAAATCACACCGAATTTCTTGACTTCCCGGTAGGTCACCCATCCTTAGACTACTCCAGGCTGAGCACGCTTAACTTCTCCATTCTATTTGGATGAGCTGTCCCTAACCTACCCAAGTTCTTATTGATATTACTATCATATCAATCCTCTTAAGGCCTATGTGTGCTTGTGTGTATATATATGTGTATGTGCATATATGTGTGTATATGTGTGTGTATTTGTGTATATGTTTGTATATGTGTATATGTATTATGTATATGTGTGTATATGTGTGTATATGTGTGTATATGTGTGTATATGTGTGTGTATATGTGTATGTACGTCCGCGTATATATGCGTATATGTGCGTATATATATGCATATATGTGTATGTATGTCCGTGTATATGTACGTATATGTGCGTATATGTGCATATATGTGTGCGTATATGTGCATATATGTGTGTATATGTGTATGTACGTCTGTGTATATGTGCGTATATATGTGCGTATCTGTGTATATGTGTATGTATATGTGTGTGTATTTGTGTATATGTTTGTATATGTGTATATGTATTATGTATATGTGTGTATATGTGTGTGTATATGTGTATGTATGTCTGCGTATATGTGCGTATATGTGCGTATATGTGTGCATATATATGCATATATGTGTATGTATGTCCGTGTATATGTACGTATATGTGCGTATATGTGTGAATATATGTGTGTATATGTGCATATATGTGTGCGTATATGTGCATATATATGTGTATATGTGTATGTACGTCTGTGTATATGTGCGTATATGTGCATATATATGTGCGTATCTGTGTATATGTGTGTATATATCTGCATGTGTGCTATATGTGTGTATATAACTAATCCAAAAGTTTAATCCAATATAAATTTTGATTTAAAAATAAAAATAAAAATAAAAATTTGAAAATATAAAAGTGCTAAAAAGTCTATTTTCCCTTTTGAATTTTGAGATTCTAAAATTTGTCGAAACGACCATAGGTGGTTGAATTCGGATGTAACTTTTCGTTCTGATACTTTTTCATATAAAAAACTTTTTCATCCGACTTCGTATGCAAAAGTTATGGCTGTTTTACCGTGACATAAAGTTTTTTTGTAAAAAATATCAAAATTTATTTTTATTATTTTTATTACTTACTATATCACATAACATAACTAAATCTGATTTTTTGAATTTTTTTCAAACCTTTTATCATTTTCTTTTATTTTTTAAAAGACTAAAAAGGCGACCCACGGGGGGGGTGGGTGGCGGGTGAAAAAAAAATTCCCCCAGTTATGCGTGGCGCATTTGCCATATGCGCCACGCATATTTGACCTATTAGTGGCGCATATTGCAATATGCGCCACTAATAGGTCAAATATGCGTGGCGCATATGGCAAATGCGCCACGCATAAGACAGGATATTTTGTCGACGACCTTTTTGGTGGGTCCCGCCAGTTATGCGTGGCGCATTTTGAACAATATGCGCCATTAGTAAGAAAATTATCAGTGGAGCATATTTGCAAATGCGCCACTAGTAAATACTAGTGGAGCATATTGAATAATATGCTCCACTGATAAAACATCTATCTATAAGCATTTTTCCACTAGTGATGGTCTCAAATGAAAAAGTTGTGAACACGAAAGTTGTGCGTCTCGTCGAAACAAACAACTTTTCTTTTTGGATCATTGCGATCCAAAGTAATATGCAACCTCCAGGTCGAACGCAATCAATCAGACATATATGCTAAGAAGTCTGGTCAGGTGCGAAAGATAGTTATTCAAAACTGCTTCCGCGAATTGGTCGAACTTTTTACGGTTCGGCCTAATTTAACTGATTAAGATGAGCTCTGATGGGAAAGTGCTAAACGTGAAAGTTCTTCATTTTTTCTAGACGAACAACTTTGCTCATGACAAAATTTTTGATCTGAGATCGTTTACTGCCTCAAAACAGCCCCGCAAGATACAGACAAGTTTTTGACCGGATAGTTTTGGAAAGTTCGGACCCACCCATCTGAGTTCGACCCAAACTAGGGTTTTGGACGTGAATCCAAGCCTTCTTCTTGCACGGGAAGTCCAGCCGCCTCTTATATACATGAGGGGTGACGGCCGATTGGACAACAACACAAATCGCAAAAAACCAATCTACAAACTTTTCCTGCCCTAGTTTCTGCTTCTCGTTCATCAACGTTCTTCGTATTGGAGAGCTTCAATCTACAAAGTCCTAGGGGCGGGCGAACCAACCTAGGGCAGCCCATCACTGCCGTGCGTCCAGAAGGGGTCTCTCCCGGGTGTGTGGGGTTTCGGGTTCCAAAAGAGCTCGCCGGCTATTTAGCGTATCGCGCTTCCGGCGAGCCTCCTCCGGCGACATGTCCTGCGTATCGCGCTTGACGCCGGAGGTACACGGTGACGTGTTCATGTGCGAACACTTTGGTTGTGTTGTGTGCAGGTTCCACGTTGCTGCTGGTGCAAAGCTACGCCCTAGATAAGGCACCATATATAAATTATCTGGAGCAGTCGCCAAGCCAGCTAGCATCAACCTACGGAAGTTGGTTCTTTCTTCTACTGGTTCGATTAAACCTTGGTTTCATACTGAGGGAAATTTGCCACTGTGCTCATCATACCTTCCTCTTGGGGTTTCCAACTGGGCGGCTAGCACCGCTATCAAGCAATTTTTCTGGCGCCGTTGCCGGAGAGAAAGAGGATTTCTGCAAGGGGAGTCTCTCGCTTCCAATCTTTTACTTTATTATTGTTTTTCTTTTTTTTACTCTATTTTTGTTTGCTTCTTTTTATCAAAAATATTAAAAAAAATAGTTCCTTTATAGTTGTTAATTTTGCTTGTCTGCTTTTTGTCTTGCTAGAATGAGTAATCCGGTTCATACTTTTAAGCAACAAGGGGGTGAAAGTTTGAATGATGCTTGGTACAGAATTAGTAATGCTCATCATAGATGTACAAAAAAGTATTCTACCATGATCCTCCTTAGGAATTTTTATGTTGGTATATCTAGTTGGAATAGGTACATTCTTGATACTCTCGCATGGGGTAATTTTCTGGGTACTCCTGCTTTGGAAGCATGCACTTTAATTGAAAGTTTAGTGGGAGTACCACCTATTAATGTTGTTAAAACTGAAATCACTTTGGAGGAAGTTATAGAAAAACTGAGCTCTTTAGAGAAAAGTTTGCCAAATATCCTTGATAACACTAGCCAGGTTAATGAATCGATAGAAAGTATTGGTAAAAGAATCACTATTTTAGAGGCTAGCACTATCCATGATAGTCAAAACCTTAGGATTAGTAAATTAGAGGAGTCTATGGAAACTTTAAGTTCAATTTTCTCTTCTCTTAAATTTAAGAAGGAGAAAGCTTTTGTTGGGAAAGAGCAAAAAATTATGTATGTTCCCAAGGTGTCTGTGCCAAAACCGCAGCATGTTCTTAAGATTGGTAAAACTTTTAGTTTAACTAAGAGTGATTTGCATGTTGAATCATCTTCGGGGGCGTCTAAAGTGCCTAGTGTGGCAAGTGGTGTTTTCGAGGAAACAATTGATCTTAATGCTCCTTCATTTGAAAATACTTGATTTCCACTTTCTGCGCCTAGCTCAAAGGCATTAAAGAAAAGCACTCTTGGGAGATAACCCAATGTTTTCTTTTTAGTACTTTTTCTTTTTGTTGAGTCTTGGAAGTTATTACTACTGTAATGACCTCTCCTTATCATTTTTATTTCGTTTTTGTGCCAAGAAGAACCTCTAATTGGAGGAAGGTAAGATTTCGGGAAGTTGCTGTCCTGAAATAGATTTCTGCGCTGTACCATAAACATTCGTGAAAACTCTCAGAACGTCTTTTTGATCTTCGATTTCTTGTGCACATGCCCCAGGAACTTTCATTAGTTTTGCACTTTTCAATTTGAGCAACAGAAGATTTTCAAAAAAAATCGATCTTTACCAGCTGTTCTGTTTTGACAGATGTTTGCCACTATTTGTGTTTGCCTCTTGATCTCTTTCTTTTTGAGTTCTTTTGATCACAGAACTTTTGAGGAAGTTGCTACAGTAGCTTATGCTTTAATGGGTGTTATACTTGAGTTGAAACTGAACCAGAAAGTAGATTTACTATCGTTCTTACACTAATGTTACTAATAAGAATTGTGTGAAGTTTTGTATGAATGAAGTTTTCAAGTGTAGGGAAAGGAGAATGATGAGATGAGATGAAGTCTTGGGGATGCCCATGTGACATGGATATGCCCTTCGAGTACCCATGGATTAGTATACCGGGTCCGGCCCATTAAGGAAGTGGACAAGTACAAGGACTCGAAGATTGACTTGGAGACGAAGAAGTAAGGTTCTAATCCGTATTCGACTAGGAAACTTGTAAAACCTTAGCCCGGTTGCATATATAAAGCCAGGCAGGGGCGCCCCTAGAGGCATAACACAATATCTTACAGACAATAGATTTTAGACTAGACAATAGAATAGATACAAAACTCCACCTAAGGCGGCACCCTGTAAACACCATTGTGATCATATACTAGATTGCTAGCAGGATGTAGCGATCCTCCACCGCATGGACGTGAACCTGGGTACGTCGTGTGCCAATCTCGATCCCGGAATCTCTAGTCGTTGCTCTTCCCCCGATCCTAAGTCCTTCATCTAGGACATTTGTCGAGTTAGCGGGGCAACTTTTGGGATTCCTGGTATCAGCAAGAGGCCTAGAAGCAAACCCGGAGAAAATCCAAGCAATACTAACAATGGGGAAACCAACAAAATTGCACGACGTACAGAAGCTCGCAGGACGCGTCGCGGCATTAAGTCGATTTGTCGCGCGATTAGGAGAAAAAGCTCTCCCTTTCTACACACTCATGAAAAAATCAGATGACAAGTTTGAGTGGACAGAAGAAGCAGATACAAATTTTGCACAACTGAAAAAGTGCTCTCCACACCACCGGTATTGGTCGCACCAAAGGAAAAAGAGCCGCTAATACTGTATATTGCAGCCACACATCAAGTGGTAAGCACAGTATTAGTAGTCGAGAGAAGCGAAGAAGGAAAGGCGCACGGAATCCAGAGGCCGGTATATTTCCACAGTGAAGTACTATCTCCAACAAAGTAGAGATACCTGCACTATCAAAAGCTTGCATACAGCGTATTCACAGCAGCGCAAAAGCTACGGCAATATTTGCGGTGCATCCAATCATAGTGGTTAACGAAGCCCCACTATCCAGTATATTAAACAACCCTGCAGCAACAGGACATGTCTCTTTATGGGGAATCGAATTATCACCACTGTACATCACGTACGAGAAACGAAAAGCAATCAAATCTCAAGTACTACCGGACTTCACAGCAGAGTGGCTAGAACTACAAAACACAGGACCACCAGATTTATCCAGTGTATGGACAATGTACTTTGATGGATCAAAAAGAGTCCAAGGTGCAGGAGCAGGAGTAGTCTTGATATCACCGCAAGGCGACAAATTGAAGTATGTGTTAAGGATGAGTTTTCCGCAAGCTTCCAATAATGAAGCCGAATACGAGGCTCTGCTCCACGGGATGAAAATGGCCAAAGCATGCGGAGCAACCCGACTTAAAATATTCGGGGACTCAAATCTCGTCGTCCAGCAAGTGATGAATCAGTGCGACGCCATCAGTGACAACATGAAAGCATATAGAAACTTATACTACTATCTAGAGGAAACATTCGATGGATGCAAAGTTTCGCATGTTAGCAGGGCCAGCAACGAGGAAGCCGACAATTTAGGAAATATCGAGTCCCAATGCCTGCCTATACCGCCAGGAGTCTTTTGAGAAGAAATCATAGAGAGATCAACAAAGCATAACAAAACTTCGACTACAGGAGAACCAGGCCAGCACCCAACAATAGGCTCGAAGGCTGGCAAGCCTGGTGCAGGAAGCACAGCAGAACCAGAGGAAGTTATGATGATCAAAGAAACCTGGATGCAGCCATACTTGGCATACATGATAAACAAAGCGCTACCCGAAGACACAATGGAAGCAAAAAGGATAATACGACGATCCAAAGCTTTCGTCATGTTACAAGGGAAGTTGTACAAGAAAAGCATAACGGGTATTTTACAGCGATGCGTCACCCTTCAAGAAGGACAAGAAATATTAAAAGATATCCACGCAGGAGTATGCGGGCATCACGCAAGCAGCAGAGCTATTGCACCTAAAGCCTATCGTAATGGGTTCTATTGGTTAACAGCCATTGAAGACGCAAAAGATATAGTCAGAAAATGCGAGGCTTGTCAACGGTTTGCATCTCGACCACACGCACCAGCAGCAGAACTACAGCCGATACCATTATCCTGGCCCTTCGCACAGTGGGGTCTCAACATGGTAGGGAAGTTACACAAATCCTGGCCAGGAGGTCATGTCTACATGTTGGTGGCAGTAGACAAATTTACTAAACTAGAAGAATGCCCCGTGCGTTGCAGCGGGAAATTATATGAAATGACAGATGTGAATTATAGTTTATGATTGGAATGCTGTTAGGCACGTAAAAAATAGTAATATTGGTTGGATTTTTATGAAATTTATGTGCATTTTAATTTGTGTAGTTCACAGACTGGTAAGATAATGAGGTATGGTGATTTGGTATGCGATAGACATCCCTCTTCTTAAAGTTAGGTAGACCAATCCTCAATCGTGTAAAGTTTTGAAATTCTCTTGCATAAAGATATGAAGAGGATCATGGTTTGATGAATTCGGTGGCATATTACATTTTTTATAATAGATTCATTAGCAAAATAAAGGTACATGTCCTCTAGGAATGTGGATCATATCCTTGAAGGATGGCATACATATAGTTTACAACTGAGGGGAACAATAAGAGTGATGCTAATGGTCATAAGGTTTAGGAGAAGGCCGTGAACACAATAATAAGTACTTATTCATCACGGAGTAATGTAAGAAAGGGAAAGCAGTGAAGCACATCGGATTATAGTGGTTGTCCTGCAGGATTTACAAAAATAAATATAAATATTAGGAATCAATAATGGGCAGTAAATTAACTATAAATTAATTTGGAAAAAGTGAAAATTTGGTATTGTACTTGAGTTCTTTAGTACCTTTTGGTTGTTTGCTCATTGTGACTTCCCTTCTGGTCCATTAATGATGTCTGCGATATTATTGTCGTCTGAAATACTGTTTATGGATGAAAAGTGAGAAAGCTTGTGTTTACCATTTTTTCTAGAGTTTGGTAAGAGTTATACATACTCTTCCTTATGTCGTTTCAATGGAGCAAGACCAACACCTTCTCTATTATGGTTCCTGTTAATATATTTTTATTCGTATGGAAGTAAAGGCATATAAGCTCACATGCACAGAGATAGATATAAACGCATAACAAAAAATTGTTTTAAAACTGTATGCAAAGAATGTTAGCTCACCTTTTGGACTGTTCGTCAACTGATGAATTTTCATTGGAATTGATGGATGGGTTGGTAACCTCGTCTTTAGTAACAGGGCTGCACCATTATAGTTATTAGAAAATGCAAGGGAAGCTGGATATGTGAAAGTGGTATGGTACCTTTGGAGTTGTGTGTTATCATCAGCAAAATCTATAGTTCGCTTTGTAGAAGAGTTTCTGTGAGAAAATATAAAGGTTGGAACATCAATTTGGCTGTCTGAATATGAAGGCAGCAAAATCTATGAATGAAATGTATTGAACAAAGATGAAAGTTGACAAAGTAGCACCTAATTAGTCCTTTGGCTGTCTGAATAGTTCCAGAGGCACCAACTGGAGGTGTATTTTCACGTGCATCCTCTAATTCTTGGTCAATCGGCCTGCAGTTTATTGTGCATATGAAGTAAATAAGTATGCTCAAATTTAATTGTAATTACTATTTGGTAAATTCCAGGATACCTCTGTGTATTCAAGGTGGTAGAACTCGTAAGTGACAACACTTCTTGGCTGTGAGTTGACTGAAATGTTGCATAGCTTAAGTTAAAAGCATGTGACATAAAATTAATAAACATAAGTTGGATGTATTTGTGTTTTTGCTGACCTGTGTAGACGGTAGCACGTGAGCTTGTTCAATAGTATCAATTGCAAAAGATTTTCTGATGACATATTTGATAGCATACGGCGATGACAATCCAGTACTCATTCCTATGTGAAACATTCTTTTTTTACCAATGGCAGTGTTTAGGACAGCTGGTTGGTCAGATGGGTCTATCTGCATGTTCCGAGAAGCTTGCACAGATGAACACTCAACTAAATCTTCAGCTACTAAATAGAATGCTACAGCATCCATGCTTGCTGAGCTATCAGTAATTGTGAGGGGAAGCTTGTATCTGACAAAAATGGTTAGTGGTTAGTTCTAGAAATGGCATTCGCAAAATGATAATATAGTGGAAGAAGAACTTTACATTGGGTACGGGACTGGAAATTCACATGGACATTGCGGTGTGTCTGTCATGTTGTTGTAACCTTTTTTACAAATTTTGCATCCCTTATAGTACCAATTTTTCGATGGGACTATGGATGTTATTTGTGCGATACAGCTGAATGTTTTCCCTCCCTATTGATCACAAAATGTATATATCAGTATGGATAGTTTTTGTGTTAAGTAGACATAAGGCACATTTGTTTTGTATGTGGTTATGAAAGAAATCTTACATGGAAAGATGTTTCTGGCAGGGCTAGTATCTGTTCAATGATGTACAATTTGCTTAATTCTTGTGAAGGATTGAACTGAACAACCTGAGGTAGTTGTGGCTGTAGAGCAGGAGCCTTCCATTTGTAACTAAATGATAGATTGAAGTTAATAGGCTATAGAAAGGAAAAATTGTTATGGAAACTATGATTCTGTAGAGTATATAAATAGAAAGTAATCATTAGTTGCCTGGTGCGGTACTGGATAACTTCAGGTAATTCCATGTCAATGTATACTTTAGTTGCCGAACTGGAGGATGCTTCATATTTTCCTGCGCAAGTTGTAGATATTATGTTAGCTGTTGTGGTTAAATGAAGGATGAAAACTTCTGAGAAATTATTGGACTTGCCTAAATATTTCCCTGTTGTAAGACCAGCAAATATTGCGACTACAACTCCTTGTTGAGATTTCTTGATAATTTCTTGTTCATCAAATTTTTCACCATGTTCCTCCCAAAGAACTATCTGTTGGGTTTGTTCGCTGGTATTTTGTGGGGGAAATACAATGACTTGGGGTATCATTGTTGGTATAAAAGTAGCAGTATGTAAAATAAAAAAACATACGTACTCAAGGTCACGAATCTGGATTTTCCTGTTTTTCCTATTTGATGTAGGGCTTGCAAAATCAAATGGACCAATGTCACTGATGACTCCTATTAAATCTAGAGCATGGATCCAAGGTGATTAGTACAGTTACAGAACCACTCTTAAAAGAGTAAAACAAACAGAGAATATACCTAGGAGTGGTTTCGAAGGTATGTTTTTGGTTGGCAATTCATCAAATGGGCAAAAGTTGAATGAGAAGTGTGGAATGTCTGCACCTCTTGACTCCAGGCGATGAACCTTAGTTCAAGATGTAAACTGTAGCATGTAATTCTGGTAGTGATAGATGTAAGTTTTCTTAGTAATGTCAACTGCAGAGACACCAACGAATAAGTAGACACGATCTTGTGAAAGCTGGGTCCTGAAATCTTTTTCTAGTTTTTTTGGTACAGTAATTTGTACCATACTTCCCTGTGAAAGAAAGCAAAATAATATAGGGTGCATATTAGCAGAAGTGTAATCACTGTTATTTGCTGCACGTTAGTGAGATAAAATGTAAGAAAAACTTACATCTTCGTCAAGTAGAATTCCGTCAATGCTAAGCAACGTGTTTGTAGAGTTGCTGCTCACATATCTTGCATCCCATAGTCTTATGAGTCTACCAAACACTTTGTAGTCTTCCTTCCCTATAACAATATCTTTAAAATTTATGGTTTTGCTCATGGTTGAAATGGTCCTGCATGACAGAAATAATTTAAAATTAATTGGTGCATTTCAAATATTACCATGAAGAAAAGAAACATATTATAATAGTGAATGTAAATGAAAAAGTGACTGGTGAAGAATGTAAAATAAACCTTATTGAACTATATTCTTCGGTTGTAAATTTGAGAGAAAATCTCAGAGTAAACCACATTGTGTGTGCAGTTCTCATAGGAAGTTGGGTTGTTCTTTATAAGAACCCGTAAACCCTGGGGTGATGTCACCCGTGAAAATGCAACATAAAGTAGCCCATGAGAGAAAACAGGTGATGGCAAATATACACCAACTCTACCAAGTGTCTGTCCTTGGCTCTTATTGATCGTCATAGCATATGAGAGTCGTACAGGACACTGCCGGCGTCGAAGTTTGAAGGGCCACCTTGACTGAGCTGAAGTAGTAACAATGCGAGGGATGTATGCTTTTGAACCTTTTGCTTTGCCTGTGATTATTTCTCCTTCTATTACACGATTTGTTAATTGAGTCACAATTAGTCTCGTTCCATTACAAAGACCTCTTGCCGGATCTAAATTACGCAAGAGCATGATAGAAACCCCAACTTTCAAATGTAATAAATGATCAGGAAGGCCATTTATAGTAACTGTGTTCAGGAATTCAGTAGGGTAAAGTGCCTCAAGAGTAGAATGGTTTGTACAACTGTCATCAATTGAATCTGAGCTGTAGTAGGAAATTTCAGTTGTATCTAGCCGGCTAATCATTTATTTATTTATTTCTGAAACAACTTCATTGGTAGGTGCTAAAATGGCACGGTCACACAAGTATGATGTAATATTTTGTGGTTGACACCCAGAGTCACAGACAAATGAAATTAGACCATCTAGATTTCTGCAAGAATCATCTAGCAGGAGTGTTTGAGGTATTTCTATGAAAGTGTTACTTGGTTGATTTGGCACGTCAACATAATGTTCCGTACCATTTCCCACTCTCAAAAGCCATTCAGCAAATAACCGTAATTCCTCTCTGTCAGAATGTGAAAGAGTGGGTGATTGCAATCTCATATTTTCAGTAAGCTCCAGAACAGTGCAATGTCGCCATAAATAGGAAGTTAAAATTGAAGCTTTCAAGATTTGTTGTTTTGTTGCATTTTGGATAACAGGTAGAGATTGGCAGAAGTCTCCCCCTAGTACAACAGTTATACCACCAAATTGCTTCTCCTCGGATTGAGGTGTAGTATCAGATAGTATATCTCTAAGTGTGCGATCCAAAGCTTCAAAATAATATTTGTGGTTAACAGGTGCTTCATCCCAAATAATAAGAGATGTTTGCTGAATCAGTTCTGCCAAATGTGTATTTTTTTTAATGCTGCACATAGAATTGACCTTGATGTCCAAAGGTATTTTAAAACGGGAATGAGGTGTCCGACCTCCTGGAAGCAAGAGGGATGCAATTCCAGATGATGCAACTGCTAGGGCTATTTTGCCCTGGCTTCTTACATAATTCAGTAAAGTTGTCCATAGAAATGTCTTTCCAGTGCCACCGTGGCCATAGATGAAGAATGTTCGGCCTTCGGTGTTTGCAACAGAGTTATAAATAGTATCAAAGATAACCCTCTGGTTCTTGTTGAGTCTTGAAATGTCAGCAGCTACAGTGGTTAACATGGCCTCAACGTCATAATTATGCTCATCTAATATAAGTCGGTTTTCTACATAAACACTACCAATACCTTCAGGGACCGGTAGATTAAAATGTGATATTGAATATCCTGCATCTCTTAGTAACTTATCCAGTTCAAGTAGAAGTAAAGACTGAATGAAGTTGTCTGTAGATGAGATGTTTCTTGTAGAAGTGTTTCGATTTGCCCGGTGTGTAATATCCTCACTCATTTTTGAGGCATGGTCATCATAAAGTCTTTTAGGATTAGTTACTTCACAGAACAATAATATTTTCACAAAAAGTTGTCGTAATTGGTAAGGTAAGGCCCATTGAGGTGCATCATTTATAGCGTTGGACCACTCTTGGTCATCACCAAGGAGACCTAACGCATCACATGCCGCGCAGAATGTTGGATATTCATGGCCAGCTACTGTACGAATTTCTGAGAAGGACTTGGATCCTTTGACAATGTGGAGCAACATCCGCAGATAATAAAGTTCTCCTTGGGAAGGATTGACATGAGCTATACGTCCAATTTTCTTGTAACCTCCTCTACGACAATGCCAATATTTTCCGTCTGCATGCCATGTCCAATTTTCAGGGAATTCAATATAGGTATGCTCACGAGCTGAAGGGAATTTTGCATTTGCCTCTAACCATGCAGTCAACTTAGTTGTTGTATTTTTTGGGTCTGCAATGACCTGTTGTAGGTCATCATCTTCTGCATAGACAACATTATTCTCTAATGGTAGATGCACAGGGAGTCGCTCGACTGATGGATCTGTATGATGGATGTCATACTGAAGCAAGCGCCAAGCTGCGTCATGTGGGGTGACGCATCGACATTCAAGAAAATTGTCAATTTCATTAATAGTTTCATTTGATGAGCTTGATGACGACGATTGTGAATGAATTCCAACCTTAGAACAATCAAACCCCTTGGTTACATACTTAAAAAGATACTTATGCATTCCATCATGATTAACTTTTTCTACTTTTATGTGAGCCTGGAACTTGACCACCAAGTCAACATTGTGAGGAACAACAAACCTATTATCAATGTCGACACCATTTTTACGAACTGTAATTCCATTCCTTGGGCGAGCATATTGAGTGAATCCATTTTCCATTATTGTGGTTTGTTCACAGAAATCTTTTGGGTAGAATTTTGAGCATTTCCCTTCTGACATGCATATGGATCCAGGGTTTAAAGGTCCGCAAGGCCCATGTACCATAAAAGAAGAAACTGCATCATATCCTATTGGATCAACTTTTGGATCAGGCAGCTGTGCAGAAATATAGGAATCTATTTTTTCAGCATTCAAAGGCTCATCTTTATCCAACCATATTATGATATGTACATGTGGTAAACCTCGTTTTTGAAATTCTATTGTATAAACAACTGAAAAGAAAGAGGTGTTATTTTTAGGGGTAATAAGGAATAACCTAAAATTACTGGCGAAATTATGAGTGTAACTCTTACCTGCATTTATTGGACCGAAGAACTTGTGCTTTTTAATGTCATCCATTAGGATATTTAGTTTCATTTTGAAAACACGATCTATAATATCAGGACGGTCAGCTGGCTGTAGCCCAGGAAATGGTGCAAGAGCTTCAAATATTTCAGGCCAAGCTGCATTTGATGTGAATGTTACAAACAAATCTGGGCATCCATATTTTCTACATATAGCAATGCAGTCCTGATAGTTCTTATACAAATAGCGTGGTCCTCCAGTAAATGATGCTGGCAAAATAATTCTCTGACCAGCTGAAGACCCAGATGTAATACCTCTAGAAACTGAAGCTGCTAAAGAGTTATAGGGGGCTGATCTGTATTTTTGTTGGAAGCTAGGTTTACGATAGTGTCTCACTCTTTTTCCTTCGACACAGCAATAAGAGTCTACTACGTAAGCTTGGGTTAATCTTTTACCTCGTAGTGGATTGTTGAAGTCACCAGGCCTATCATGTAATCTGTATGCATAATACTCTAACATAGTTACCTTCTTGCGCTTAATAGATTCGGAGCGACGTGATGGACGATACGTGAGGTCTTCGTGGAAACCATCTTCTCCATACGGGAATAAGATAGGATATTGCATGGCCATGAACTTGCAATAGGATTCATCAATTCGTTGCAGTGTTGATGAATGATCCTCTATTATAATGTCCCGACCAACATCAGTCATACCAATATCACCTACTACTAACCCAACAACCTCTGACGCGACTGGCATGCTAAATATGTCCCCATGTGCATCAACTTTACCATATAGCCTAATTCGGTAACGATCTTGTGATTGTCCAGACATTTTTTCACGGGCTGTTCTAAAGAGCTTAACAATGGGATTATGTGCATCAAACATTTGTATGAGGGAGGCAACAATGGTTTCATTAGCAGAAAAGGAACTGTTTGAAGATGAAGCAACACTGATTCGATGTGCAACCTCCTGCTCCGTATCATGTATGTAAAGTTGGGCATATTCTGGCCGGCAACCTTGTGGTGGTAGCAAAGAACCAATTCGGTGGCAGGGCTGGCCGCTAATTTTAAAAACATATGGTCCGCCTCCATCATTTATTGATTCATTAACCTTTGCCCCCATAGAAGTCATTGCGAACATTGTGTTATATCGACGAATATTATCCAAGAAATGGTTTGCAAGAGAAGTGTTATGTGAAGTCAATAATTCCAGTAGAGGTTTAGGGGGAGGATCATAATGCGGAAGTAATATGCTGCCCCCTTTACAACACAAATTATAAATTGGATTTGATGTGTTCCTTTCTCTTCGAATGCGTTCTTCATACCAGAAAAAAGCACCACAATGTGTACAGTTATGTTGAGGTCCTTTAAGATTCAAGGGAGCAAAATTTGTGCCTGAAAGAATATTAGTATGAGGCGATGAGGATGTGCAGATAGGTTCCCAATAGAATATACTACGGTAGTCATGAGGACAGTAAATCTTACGCGGATGTTTATGAGTTTGATTGGAAACTGAAGCAGTATGTGTAGAGAATTGTCCAACTATGCGATGTCGTACAGATGGTTCCGCAAAGTGTTGTGTCGCTGAAGAAGAAGCTGAGAATGATCCTCTTATTCATTGTCGGACTACACGTGACTGTGTAGGGGGTGGTACCTCATGCAGATCATGGGGGTGAGGAGACATTGGTGGCACAGAATCTATGTAGCATTGAGTATGGATCAACAACTACTGATTTCATCTTCACGAATATATATCAGGATAGATGTTTAATGAGGCATGAACAAACCTGAGCTGCTGCCTGGATTTATACGTAGCCTACGTCTACGGTGGCTCTCGGCTGTAGATATTGCATCCGGTACAGGAACCATAATATGTGATTGTTGACGGCGTGGGCGACCACGGCCACGGGGAACTCCATGGTTGTATGGTAACCGTGAAGAACTTTCGCCATGTTCCATGGAACCAAAATTCTAGAGCGAAGTAACTAAATCGCCAAATATGGAAAGGAAACACCCAAGAGCACAAACGGCATAAGTACTGTACAGATTGTTCTAGAACGAAGTAATTAAATCGCCAGATATGGAAAGGAAACACCCAATAGCACAAACGGCATAAGTACTGTACAAATAGTACGAAGATATCGACAATTACCTATGTTGAGTAGGCTGGTAGGAGTTTCAGCGCTGAAATTTTGGGGGCGATTATGGGAAATCGTGCAGCAAATCGGACCTGGAAATTTAAACTTGAGTTAGCATACGAAAAATTAGAGAAGTTTTGTGGATGGGATGAACTGATGCAACTAACAAAGCTGTCAATATTGGTATTGGTATTATTTCAAACAGCTGAAGGGCACAAACATGTAGCTTACCAGATGTTCATGGGGAAGGGTGTGAGATGAGTAGGGGCGTGTGATCACTGTCCAAAGTGACCAGCTATGTGGAGATTTATGCTGCGGGTGATGATGGATATGAAGCATCGTGATGCAGGTTCTAGACTTGTGTGGGTCAGTTACCAAGCGAAGTAATGAGGATATGATATTAAGAGCAAATGAATCAATGGAATTGAATAGGTAAAGCACAGGAAACTAATCAGACGGAGGCCTACCAAGCTAGACCGGATTACTGGGACGGACGGAGGCCGGAGGTCGACCGGAGTATTGGGACGGCCGGCGGCCGGCTGGGCGCAGCTCGGGTGGAAGAAGCGCAGCTTGAATGGAAGAGGGGCAGGCTTTCTAAGCTAGACTGGAGTATTGGGGCGGCCGGAGGCCGGAGCTGGACCAGAGATTGGGACGGACGGCGGCCGGCAGGGCGCATCCTCAGATGGAAGAGGCGCAATAAACTTGGCAGCCGTTCAAAAAAAAAAAACTTGCCGAAAGGAGCACTCGAGGCCGGTCACGTCACATGTGCACATGTCAAAGGCTGGGCATGGGGATGGAACGGTTACAGATTGGAAATAAAATCCGAAAAAAAAGATGAGGAATAAAAACAGCGGTGGGGAGAGAAGACACATCGACGACCTTGACACACATGTGTGGTTGTGGACCGTGGTGAAGGAGGCTTGGATCAGACGGTTAAGCAGGTTAAGGCTAGGCAATCAGAGGGATACAAAATTATGGGTGACGTGGATGAACGTGGAGGCAGGAAAATAGCAATTAATGACTTATAGTGGGGTTTGTCTATATAGGATACTTGAAGAATACCCCGCGCGTTGCAGCGGGAATCGCTTTAAAAACTTTGCTATGCATAAGACACATGCAATATGAATTTTTCATTTAAAATTAAAATATTTAGTTGGTCACAATATTCAAGGGCTAAATTTAATTAAAGTGAAATTGTTATATATTTTCCGACAAAAAATGGTGAAGTAGTCAATTGTATGGCTTAAATTTTTTGATAAGTGGATATGTTGCATGCAAATATATACTATAATTGATTAAATAATTAATATTAGTGGGATGACATGGATAATTGATTGGCTAATATAGTGGATGATGTGGATAGCTTGCATGTTAAGATAGACAACTTAAATGATCTCTTAGTGGGGTTTTGCTTTATAAGAAGTATAGATATAGATATAGATGGGTAGAGGCAGCACCGGTAACAACCCAAGATTCCACAGCAGCAATCAACTTCATCAAGTCAATAGTATTTCGCTTCGGAGTACCGCACAACATCATCATGGACAATGGGACAAACTTCACATCGAAAGAGTTCAAAAGATACTGCAAGAGTATGGGAATCAAACTGAAATTCGCGTCGGTAGCACATCCAAAGACAAATGGACAAGTCGAGAAAGCCAATGACCTAATATGTAACGGGATAAAAAAGAGGTTATTAGTGCCCCTGGAAAAAGCCAAACACGCTTGGGTAGATGAGCTACCCTCCGTGCTTTGGAGTCTTCGAACCACGCCTAATGCGGCTACCCAAGAAACTCCCTTTTTCCTGGTCCATGGCGCAGAGGCCGTGCTTCCAGTCGAAATCACCCATGAAGCCCCAAGAATTGCGGCTTATGATGAAACAACTTCTACAGAAGCACTTCAAGATGATGTCGACACACTCGACGAAGCAAGAGATATAGCAGCCAGAGCTATGCAATATCAGCAAAGTCTACGAAACTACCATAGCATTCGCGTTCACCCACGTTCCTTTGTGGTAGGAGATTTGGTCTTATGACTCAAGCAAGACGGTCATGGCAAATTAGAGTCCCCATGGGTGGGACCTTACATCATGACAGAAGTAATTCCGGGAGGAGCTTATCGACTACAAGACAAGAAAACAGGGAAAGATGAGAGCAACCCGTGGAATGCAGAACAACTTCGACGGTTCTATGCATAGAAGGAGTATGGCGACATGAAACTTTGAGTTATGACCCTCTGAACCTAGAACATGAGGCCACAGGTCGGGTTCTTTGGGCCAACTCGACAATATGTATAGTATGTTTCTCTTTTCCACTCGGGGGCTCCAACCCTTGAGTCATATGAAAGAAATTATCGAGATCACGTACTCATGAATATTCGAGAATTTTTACAAGGTTGTTTACAACTCGATACTCAGCGAGCACAGTTCAAGGCAACGCACTGGTAAATTAAAACATACCTCGGAACACTATTAGTTCCTCTGGTCTATTAATAAACAAGCACGATGGTATAAAAGAAAGTTCATCACGAGTACTTATTACATGAGACACGCCAAGAGAGAACTAGAACAAAATATTACATTGAAGAAGCATCTACTGAAAGTGCACTTCAGCCTCAAACTCTTTCTGGCACTGAGTACAGTCATAGATCTTCACATCAAACTTCAAGGTACCATAGTGGTAGTCAAAGAGCATGAAAAACCCTTGGTGGAGGTCATGATCTTCCGCAAACTGGGACCAGCCACCCCTGAAGTACATCTCACCGCATCCATCATACCACACCTCCACTTCATAAGGAGTTCCTCCCCCAGATTGTTCGCGGAGGATTGCTTCACGAAGCTCGCACCTATCCATGAACTTGGTGAATTTCAGTGGCACACACTGAATCTCGCGGCATTGAGCACCGACAATGCAGAAGAATGAGAAAATCTTGGGAGGCGGAGGAGGAGAAGCATTATGTAGAGCAGTGCTAGGACCTAGAGCAGCAGCACATACCTTGGGTTTGTTTTTACTCCCCACAGGGCGGCCAGGGCGACATTTCACAAATGCGGATGATGAGGCCACCGTAGAGGGGTCTTTCGGTTTGTTCTTACTGCCGCGAGGGCGGCCGTGACCTCGCTTCTCCATCTGCACACCGGCGTCCAGGTTGGCACCACCAGCATCCGCCATTGAGAAAATGTGATTGGTGGGAAAACCCTAGATGAGATATGGGAGAAGAAGACGATGTGGCGGAAGAAGTTGGTAATGAAGGGATTAGGGTTTTTCCCTGGCCGGCGTACCTTATTTATAAGCAACCTTTCATAGGCCTCGGAAAGTTATAGGTCCAAATAAATCTACAGGCTTTTACATTTTGCCCTGAGCAGAAAATAAGGCAGCACAGCATATAAAGGAGAGGGAAAGAGCAATGTGGACGAGCAACACTGGAGTGTATAAAAGAGCACAACGCACCCCCTCATGGACTCGGGGGCTACTATCACCAGAAGATCTGGAAAGAGCATCTAAAGACAAATCATGCCAAGAGTATCGCAGGAGAAAAGTTAAGGCGACAATATGTATATTTTGAGCCTATACCCGAATTTTTTTGGCTATAGCCTCGGGGGCTACTCCCATCGGGAGCACTGGTCGTGCACCCTCCTGATGATAATGGATAAACTTGAAGGACAATCAAATGCGTAATCGACTACCTTTCGTCGACAACAATCTTTGACTTCATTGTCGACAAAATAAAAATTGATTACTCCCATCGGGAGCTATTCACGAGTTATTTGAAGAACAACTTGAATATTTTGTACATTTCAACAGTCAAACAAGGCTTGCAATAAGAAGTCAAAAATTTCTCAGGCTAAGTCATCGCGACAAAGCTTGAATGTCGTGGTCATAGAAATCATGAAGGTAAGACCCCAGGATCCGTCCTATGTGGCCTCATATACGCACCTGGATGCGCTCTGCTAGTAATTATCCGTGTCTACGACGCGAAGAAAATCCTGGTGGACGCACTGGGTACCCAGAGAACCACTGGAACTCGTTCTTTGTAAGTCCTAAATGCGGCAAAAGAATGGGTTTGACCAGTTTCCCGGATTCAAGTCCAAGGGGATTGAATTTGAAGTAGGTGACAAGTATCTACTCCGGCAGTTAACTGGCCTCTTGATCCGTCAGAGTTGTCAAGCTTGTTCATCAAAACCCCTTGCGAGATAATATAATGAAAGATGTTTATTTTTTAGTACAGGAAGAAGAAGAAGTCGAAAGATTGATCATGTCAAAGATATGAAGATTTGAGATTCAACCCGAATCTACAATTCTGGTAGAATCTTGAGGGCTACTAACAAGGGTATAGATCATAGAGCTCGTTACTTGAGTACCCCTGAGGCCCGTTAAGCTAGGCCCAAGTGTAATCCATGCTTCCCTCTGTGAAGAGCCTTTCTTTTACTTTTATGTTGAGTCTTCACCTTCTACCTTTATGCACCGTCTAAGAGAGCATAGTTGTCATTCTGAGTATAATGTGCATAGTCCCAAAATTTATTATTGATTGATTCATTATTATGGTTTTGCTTGTTCTTAAATTATTTGTATCTAGTCACCCTCTTAAACTTGAAGGTGTCCTATGCATTTATGTTTTGCTTCTCCATGAGGGACAAGTTGAATGCCACTTTGCTATGTTTTTCTATATGCTTGAAACAAACACTTAACTTTCAATGCATTATTACTCATGATCTTTTGTTTGTGTTACTTTTCATGTTATAACATGGTTCCTAAGTTTTATTGTCAAGATTATGTCTTTTATGCCCATGTTTAGAGTACTTTGAGCTCATCACTCAATGCTTTACATCGTTTGATCAAGATTGTGTTGGTGCATGTCACCTAAAAAATTATTGTTTTGTTATCACTTACCTACTCGAGGTCGAGCAGGAGTTAAGTTTGGGGATGCTTGATACGTCTCAAACGTATCTATAAATTTTTTGATGCCCCACGCTAGTTTATGCACCATTTGCTTTGTGTTTTGTTACACTTCATGGCGTTTTTATGCATTTTTCGGAACTAACCTATTAGCGAGATGCCACAGTGTCAGTTCCCTGTTTTCTGCTGTTTTTGTGTTTCAATAAAAGTTACACAATAAATATTCTTAGAATTGGACGAAACAAAAGTGAAGTTCCTATTTTTTCCTAAAATGAGACGGAGTCCAAAGCAGAGACGGAGGGGGGCCAGAGGGTAGCCAGACCAAAGTGTGGCACGAGCCAACCCCTGGCCACGCCACCAGGTGGTGTGGACCCCTGGTCCACCCCCTGACATCGCACTTCCGCCTCCATATTCTCCTCAATGAGAAAACCCTAAGGCCCAAACTCTTTTCCAGAAAACATACTGCAAGCCACCGCCGTCATCGACACAAGATTTGGAGGGTCCGGAAGCTCTTCCCGGCACCTTGTCGGAGAGGGGAATCACCACCGGAGGCCTTCTTCATCACCATGCATGCCTCCGGAGTGATGTGTGAGTAATCCAGCTTGGACTATGGGTCCATAGCAGTAGCTAGATGGATGTCTTCTCCTCCATGTGCTTCATGTTTAGATCTTGTGAGTTGCCTATCATAATCAAGATCATCGTTATGTAATTCCACATGTTGTGTTTGTTGGGATCTGATGAATATTGAGTACTATGTCAAGTTGATTTGTGATTTATCATGTCTATGTTGTTTATGATCTTGCATGCTCTCTGTTGCTAGTAGATATCTTAGCTGAGTAGATGCTAGTAACTCCAAGAGAGAGTATTTATGCTTGATAGTGGGTTCATGCCTCTGGTAACTTGGGGGAGTGACAACAACCTCTAAAGTTGTAGATGTGCTGTTGCTACTAGGGAGAAAACAACAATCTCGTGTTCAAGGATATTTGTATTGTTTACTTTACACACTTTCCTTAAGGCGATAATCTGTTGCTTGCAACTTAATACCCAACGGTTGTTCGGATGATATCCGGCGGGTGCAGTATTAGTCATAGATGCAGTTGGATTACGGTCTATGTATTATGTTGTAATGCCCAAGTGAATTTCATAGTGATCCTCATGACATGTACATGCATTGCTTGCATTCTTTATTCTGTCAATTGCCCAACTCTAATTTGTTTACCCAGCATATTATTTATCTTTATGGAGAGACACCTCTAGTGATAGAGTAAAGGTGCCCGATCTTTTGATGAGACGGATAGCTACGATTTGTGGTGCAGGTCGACATTGACGATCCGACTACGAACGTGCGAGACGTTGCGCCTTAGCAATCGCTACACCAACTTCCGAGGCTATCGACCACGCGGGAGCGAGATCGACCTGACCACGAGGGTCTATTCCTGCGAGCAATCGAAGAACAAGCAAGAACAATAATTAAGCAATCAGAATTGCAGATGAATATGAAGATTGTATTACTCCCAGAGGGATGATAACGTGGGGTTCTGCAAGTGCGTAGTACAGGAGGTCTCGACGACGCTCGTGCCTATGGCGAAGTATAGCAATGGCTAAAACTTAATCTAATGACGGCTGGGTGGGAGTATATGAGGAGGAGAGGTAGGGATTTTCGTCCACCCTGGTAGGGGTGGCCAAAACAGGCCCTAGTTGGGCTTTCCTCCTCACATACGGACTCATAAAAAACCCTAAGTGTTCCACTTCGAAAATACATGGGTCTGGCCCATAAAATAAGGTGTCGCAGCACCCTTAAAGGCTATGGACGAAAATTACTAATTGTAATCTTGAATATTTCGTCCATGCATCCATCCCTGCTCATGGCTGCTTCAATGTCCTGAATTCTCCACTTGCAGCGTCTTCTTTCTGGATCATATGCTTGTTGCCCTCTCCATGGATGACCATGCTCCAATGCTTGTCCCTCTCGTCCATGCTAAGTTCATCATTCCTAAGTAACACAAGTACATCTGATTTAGGCAGCATCATATTCTCATGTATATTAGGAACGGTTCCAAGAAACGAAAGTACCTGATAATTTAGTTGCCTAGCACGAGCTCTAGTGAGAGGTCCTTGTACATGAGGATGTGTAGTGGTTGTATCAACAGTAGGGATGTCCTCATCATCCTTCCCTTCTTGAATTGAAGTCGTCCTCGACGAAAGCTCATCTTCTTCTCTAAAATAAGGCTTCAAATTTGCAATGTTAAATGTAGGACTTACCATACCAAATTCTGCAGGAAGCTCAAGTTTATAGGCATTATCATTCATCTTTTCTAACACTTTAAACGGACCAGCAGCACACGGCATCAATATAGACTTGCGCAAATCAGGAAAATGATCTTTGCGCAAATGCAACCAAACAAGATCACCAACATCAAACACAATATGCTTTCTTCCTTTATCTCCAGTAATTTTATATTTAGCATTCATGCGTTCTATGTTTTCTTTAGTAGTTACATGTAGTTTCGAAATATGTTCAGCATGTTGCGTAGCATCAAAATTATGTTGCACCGTAGATGGAAGAGGCAATAAATCAATAGGTGCACGAGGAACAAAACCATACACAACTTCAAAAGGGCACAATTTAGTGGTAGAATGCAGCGAACAATTGTAAGCAAATTCTATATGAGGTAAACAATCTTCCCACATTTTTAAATTCTTTTAAAACAGCCCTTAGCATAGTAGATAACGTTCTATTTACTACTTCAGTTTGTCCATCAGTTTGGGGATGACATGTAGTACTAAACAGCAATTTAGTCCCCAACTTAGCCCATAAACATCTCCAAAAATGGCTAAGAAATTTAGTATCACGATCAGACACAATAGTATTAGGCACACCATGCAAACGCACAATTTCACGAAAGAACAAATCAGCAATATGCGCAGCATCATCACTCTTATGACAAGGTATAAAATGTGCCATCTTAGAAAATCTATCTACGACCACAAAAATACTATCCCTCCCCTTCTGTGTGCGATGTAATCCCAAAACAAAATCCATAGAAATATCTTCCCAAGGCACACTAGGAACAGGAAGAGCCATGTATAAACCATGAGGATTAAGGCGAGACTTAGCCTTTTGACATGTAGTGCAGCGAGCAACAAATATCTCAACATCTCTACGCATCCGTGGCCAGAAAAAGTGTGCAGCAAGCACGTCCTCCGTCTTCTTTATGCCAAAGTGATCCATTAAACCCCCTCCATATGCCTCCTGCAAAAACAAAAGACGAACAGAGCCATCTGGGATGCATAGCTTATTAGCGTGAAATACAAATCCATCGTTGAGGATGAATTTGTTCCAAGTTCTACCCTCTTTACAATTCAACAATATATCATTGAATTCAACATCATGCTCATATTGTCCCTTAATTGTTTCCAAACCAAAAAAATTGTAGTCAAGTTGATTAAGCATAGTATAGCGGCGCGACAAAGCATCATCAGTAACATTATCTTTACCCTTTTTGTGTTTAATGACATAAGGAAAAGATTCAATAAACTCAACCCACTTAGCATGCCGCTTATTCAGTTTAGCTTGACTACGAATTTGCTTCAAAGATTCATGATCAGAATGTATAACAAATTCTTTAGGCCATAAATAATGTTGCCAAGTTTCTAATGTCCGAACAAGAGCATATAATTCTTAATCATAAGTAGAATAGTTCAGACTTGGCCCACTCAGTTTTTCACTAAAACATGTGACAAGTTTACCATCTTGTAACAACACACCTCCCAACCCAATACCACTAGCATCACATTCCAACTCAATTTTTTTATTAAAATCAGGAAGTTGGAGTAATGGAGCATGTGTTAACCTATCTTTCAGCAGCAGGAAAGC
The DNA here is from genome assembly GCA_007115705.1 of Dactylis glomerata. NCBI lineage: Eukaryota > Viridiplantae > Streptophyta > Magnoliopsida > Poales > Poaceae > Dactylis > Dactylis glomerata. Next base: position 2,098,900 of record QXEO01000406.1, on the reverse strand, counting down.
ATCTTGCTATGCATCTCCCCAAGTGAAGGGCACATCTTTCTTTGTCAGCTCATTCGGCGGCGCAGCAATGGAACCAAAATCTTTCACAAAGCGCCTATAAAATCCAGCGAGACCAAGAAAACTCCGCACTTGTGTGACCGTTTTAGGCTGCGGCCAACTAGAAATAGCTTCAATCTTGGCGGGATCAACTTCAATACCCTACGATCTAACAACATAGCCAAGAAACACAACTCGATCGGTGCAAAAGGTGCACTTTGTGAGGTTACCAAACAAACGTGCATCACGTAAAGCATTAAAAACAACACGTAGATGTTCCAAATGTTCCTCTAAAGATTTGCTATATATGAGAATATCATCAAAGTATACCACCACAAAACGACCAGTAAAAGCACATAAAACTTTGTTCATTAATCTCATGAATATGCTGGGTGCATTAGTTAAACCAAAAGGCATTACTAACCACTCATATAATCCAAACTTAGTTTTAAATGCAGTTTTCCATTCATCACCTAGTTTCATACGAATTTGGTGGTATCCACTACGCAAATCCACTTTAGAGAACATGGTAGAGCCACTTAATTCATCAAGCATATCATCTAATTGAGGAATAGGATGACGATATCGAATCGTAATATTATGGATAGCTCTACAATCAGTACACAAGCGCCAAGAACCATCTTTCTTAGATACCAAAATAATAGGAAAAACGCATGGACTAAGAGACTCACGAATATAACCTTTGTCGAGAAGTTCTTGTATTTGTCACTGAATCTCTTTTGTCTCTTCAGGATTGGTATGGTACGGCGCACGGTTAGGCAGCGAAGCACCAGGAATTAAATCAATTTGATGCCCTATTCCTTTGATAGGAGGTAATCCTGGTGGTACATCTTGGGGAAAAACGTCCTCATACTCCTGCAAAATGTTAGCCACCGCAGGTGGCAAAGTGGGAGGCATATTCTCAAATGAAAATAAGGTATCCGTGCAAATAATTGCATAACATTCAGTAGTGTGTACATCTATCTCAGAAATATCAGTTTTGCTAGCCAGTAAACAAGTACTCTTTAAGGTCCAGGTTTAGTAGTACTTTTTGAAGGCATAATTTCCTTAGCAATAATTTGATTTTCGCTCAACTTTTTCTGTTCAGTGTGTGTCCTACTAGCTCTAGCAAGATTATCTTTTAAAATACTCTCAGGAGACATAGGTAGTAACACAATTGGTTTATCATTATGAACAAAAGTATACTGATTTGTTGCACCATGGTGTATAGAATTTCTATCAAATTGCCATGGTCTACCAAGTAAAAGGGCGCATGCTTGCATAGGAACAACATCACACTCAACATAATCATCATATGCAGCAATAGAAAAATGCACACAAACACTACGTGTTACCTTAACTTTGCCGCTGTTGTTGAACCATTGAATGTAATAAGGCGGAGGATGAGGGTGGGTAGTAATAGATAGCTTCTCAACAATCTCTAGACTTGCCAAGTTGTTGCAACTCCCTCCATCAATTATTATGAGCACACATCGATCTTTGACAACTCCCTTGATATGAAACAAATTATGGCGCTGATTTGGTTCAGCCTGAGTGAGTTGTACACTCAAAACTCACTGTGCAACCAATGTAGGATATTGTTCAGCAACCTCCGCACTCATATATTGTGAATCTGTCACGGTAGGTGTTGCAGCTTGTTGTTCCTCATGTGCAATGAGAGCCAAAGTTTCCTCATCATAGTCACTAGCTGAATCGTATCCTCCATCCTCAAGAACAACCATCACCCGATTAGTTGGACACTCTCGTGCATAGTGGCCAAGTCCTGTGCATTTGCGACATTTTACTTTACTTGTCTTCCCTGTAGACGCCATGGATGATGAACTTGTGGCTGGACCAGCGGGAGCACCCCTTGTTGATGGTGGCGCTTGAGCACTAGAAGGTCTTGATGGTGTGGTCAGTGAAGGAGAAGGTGCAGGAGTACGCGGCGTATATGGCGTCCTTGGTGCCCATGAAGTAGAACGCTCTGCAGAAAAGTTAGTTCTTGCCGCAGCTCTCCTATCCTGCACTTCACATTCAGCTTTGCAAGCAAGGTGAAATAAACGGTTGATAGTATTATATTCCTTATATTCTAGAATTGTTTGAATCTCTTTATTTAACCCACCAAAAAATCTAGCAAGTAAGGCCTCATTATCTTCCTCTATATCACAATGAATCATGCCAGTTTGTAATTCCTGATAATATTCCTCTACAGAATTTTTGCCTTGTTCTAAACGAGCTAACTTTTTGAGCAAATCACGTTGGTAGTATGGAGGTACAAAATGAGTACGCATAGCACGTTTTAAAGCATCCCAAGTAGTAGGTGGATTAGTAAGATGTACGCGACAATATTCAGACCTCCATATAGAAGCAAAACTAGTGAACTCACAAGTAGCAGCAGTAACACGTTTATCTTCCGGATAAGCTAAACATGCAAAACGTTGTTCTACTTCTAATTCCCAAGAGAGATACACATCGGGATTGTAACGTCCCTCAAAAGGTGGAATATTTAATTTCAGTTTAGCAATATGATCATCATCACATACCAGCGGTCGTTGATGGCGTCGTGCATGGGGGTTATTCGCGCGCGGATGACCAAGAGGTGGCTGAAGGACCTCATCGGACACCTCGTTCTCGTCCGCATAGTCATCCGCCCCATAGTAATCAGCAGTGGGCTCATCCAAGATAGCAACACCTATAGTGGCATGAGGCCCATTGCGCGGGACATGCCGGGCACACCTTTGCTGGACCGGCTGGGGAGCGGCCGGCTGGGCAGCAGCCGGTTGGGGGGCAGTAGACGTGCCATCATCTCCTGGAATCGAGTGTCAAGCTGCTGTGCAAAAGAGGTTTTGAGACCATCGATCCTCTCCATAGTGTCGGCATGTTGTTTTTCAACGTCTTGCACATGATTGCCCACGAACTGTGTAAAGTGACTGTGTAACTCTGTGCTCGTCATCGTCTCCGGGTCCGGGTCATCTTTCTTCTCCGATCCTGTCATGGTTAGGACTCACAAGAAAATGAAAACTCTAAAGCGGTGTAGGTATGGCGGATGATTTGGTGGAAAACCGCATAATCCGTCAAGCAAAAACCAAAGCTCTTACCCGTTCTTACCATGCAACAGGAGTGATCATGATCCTTTGTAGTCAAAGCTCGTGAAGATGTGGTTAAGCGATTTCAAGGTGGTGTCAGCACACGGTCATAGAGATATGTGGAGCTATAGGAGGCTGCGATATCTGTAGCAACAATTCAAAACAGCAATGCAACAAGTTGAATAAATGCTCAACGATGGTACCGTGCTGGCCGTAGGCTAGATTGTGCTAGAGACGCGAGCCTAGGACACCAACTAGTCAATGCGCGGCGGCCATAAGCACAAAGGAATAGCTCAAAAGCAAGATATAAGTGAAGATCACAGAAAAATTGCTGGTTCTGAAACTTAAAAGGCCAAAAACTCACCCTTCCCTCACTTTTTGATGATTACGAGTGACTTTAGGTACTTTTCAAGATTATTTGTTTGGGTTTCATGTTATAACATGGTTCCTAAGTTTTATTGTCAAGATTATGTCTTTTATGCCCATGTTTAGAGTACTTTGATCTCATCACTCAATGCTTTACATCGTTTGATCAAGATTGTGTTGGTGCATGTCACCTAAAAAATTATTGTTTTGTTATCACTTACCTACTCGAGGACGAGCAGGAGTTAAGCTTGGGGATGCTTGATACGTCACAAAGGTATCTTTAATTTTTGATGCCCCATGCTTGTTTATGCACCATTTGCTTTGTATTTTGTTACACTTCGTAGCATTTTTATGCATTTTCCTGAACTAACTTATTAACGAGATGCCACAGTGCCAGTTCCCTATTTTCTGCTATTTTTGTGTTTCAGAAAAGTAACACAATAAATATTCTCAGAATTGGATGAAACAAAAGCTGAATTTCCTATTTTTCCTAAAATGAGACGGAGTCCAAAGCAGAGACGGAGGGAGGCCAGAGGGTAGCCAGACCATAGTGTGGCGCGGGCCACCCCCTGGCCATGCCACCAGGTGGTGTGGACCCCTGGTCCACCCCCTGACATCGCACTTCCGCCTACATATTCTCCTCAACGAGAAAACCCTAAGGCCCAAACTCTTTTCCAGAAAACATACTGCAAGCCGCCGCCGTCATCGACGTGAGATTGGGAGGGTCCAGTAGCTCTTCCTGGCACCCTGCCGGAGAGGGGAATCACCACCGGAGGCCTTCTTCATCACCATGCCTGCCTCCGGAGTGATGTGTGAGTAATCCAGCTTGGACTACAGGTCCATAGCAGTAGCTAGATGGATGTCTTCTCCTCCATGTGCTTCATGTTTAGATCTTGTGAGCTGCCTATCATAATCAAGATCATCGTTATGTAATTCTACATGTTGTGTTTGTTGGGATCTGATGAATATTGAGTACTATGTCAAGTTGATTTGTGATTTATCATCTCTATGTTGTTTATGATCTTGCATGCTCTCCGTTGCTAGTAGATATCTTGGCCGAGTAGATGCTAGTAACTCCAAGAGGGAGTATTTATTCTCGATAGTGGGTTCATGCCTCTGGTAACTTGGAGGAGTGACAACAACCTCTAAAGTTGTAGATGTGTTGTTGCTACTAGGGAGAAAACAAAAATCTCATGTTCAAGGATATTTGTATTGTTTACTTTACACACTTTCCTTAAGGCGATAATCTGTTGCTTGCAACTTAATACCCAACGGTTGTTCGGATGATATCCGTCGGGTGGATTATTAGTCATAGATGCAGTTGGATTATGGTCTATGTATTATGTTGTAATGCCCAAGTAAATTTCATAGTGATCCTCATGACATGTACATGCATTGCTTGCATTCTTTATTCTGTCAATTGCCCAACTCTAATTTGTTTACCCAGCATATTATTTATCTTTATGGAGAGACACCTCTAGTGATAGAGTAAAGGTGCCCGATCTTTCGATGAGATGGATGGCTACGATTTGTGGTGGAGGTCAATGTTGATGATCCGACTATGAACATGCAAGACGTTGCGCCTTAGCAATCGCTACACAAACTTCTGAGGCTATCGACCACGCGGGAGCGAGATCGACCTGACCACGAGGGTCTATTCCTGCGAGCAATCGAAGAACAAGCAAGAACAATGGTTAAGCAATCAGAATTGTAGATGAATATGAAGATTGTATTACTCCCAGAGGGATGATAATGTGGGGTTCTGCAAGTGCGTAGTACAGGAGGTCTTGACGACGCTCGTGCCTATGGCGAAGTATAGCAATGGCTAAAACTTAATCTAAACAAAACCCAAGTCCTAATGACGGCTGGGTGGGAGTATATGAGGAGGACATGTAGGGATTTTCGTCCACCCTGGTAGGGGTGGCTGAAATAGGCCCTAGTTGGGCTTTCCTCCTCACATACGGACTCATAAAAAACCCTAAGTGGTCCACTTCGAAAATACATGGGTCTGGCCCATAAAATAAGGTGTCACAACACCCTTAAAGGCTATGGATGAAAATTACTAATTGTAATCTTGAATATTTCGTCCATGCATCCATCCTTGCTCATGGCTGCTTCAATGTCCTGAATTCTCCACTTGCAGCGTCTTCTTCCTGGATCATATGCTTGTTGCCCTCTCCATGGATGACCATGCTCCAATGCTTGTCCCTCTCATCCATGCTAAGTCCATCATTCCTAAGTAACACAAGTACAACTGATTTAGGCAGCATCATATTCTCATGTATATTAGGAACGGTTCCAAGAAACGAAAGTACCTGATAATTTAGTTGCCTAGCACGAGCTCTAGTGAGAGGTCCTTGTACATGAGGATGTGTAGTGTTTGTATCAACAGTAGGGATGTCCTCATCATCCTCCCCTTCTAGAATTGAAGTCGTCCTCGACAAAAGCTCATCTTCTTCTCCAAAATAAGGCTTCAAATCTGCAATGTTAAATGTAGGACTTACCGTACCAAATTCTGTAGGAAGCTCAAGTTTATAGGCATTATCATTCATCTTTGCTAACACTTTAAATGGACCAGCAGCACGTGGCATCAATTTAGACTTGCGCAAATCAGGAAAACGATCTTTGCGCAAATGCAACCAAACAAGATCACCAACATCAAACACAATATGCTTTCTTCCTTTATCTCCAACAATTTTATATTTGGCATTCATACGTTCTATGTTTTCTTTAGTAGTTACATGTAGTTTCAAAATATGTTCATCACGTTGTGTAGCATCAAAATTATGTTGCACCGTAGATGGAAGAGGCAATAAATCAATAGGTGCACGAGGAACAAAACCATACACAACTTCGAAAGGGCACAATTTAGTGGTAGAATGCAGCGAACGATTGTAAGCAAATTATATATGAGGTAAACAATCTTCCCATATTTTTAAGTTCTTCTTTAAAACAGCCCTTAGCATAGTAGATAACGTTCTATTTACTACTCCAGTTTGTCCATTAGTTTGGGGATGACATGTAGTACTAAACAGCAATTTAGTCCCCAACTTAGCCTATAAACATCTCCAAAAATGGCTAAGAAATTTAGTATCACGATCAGACACAATAGTATTAGGCACACCATGCAAACACACAATTTCACGAAAGAACAAATCAGCAATATGCGCAGCATCATCACTCTTATGGCAAGGTATAAAATGTGCCATCTTAGAAAATCTATCTACGACCACAAAAATACTATCCCTCCCCTTCTGTGTGCGAGGTAATCCCAAAACAAAATCCATAGAAATATCTTCCCAAGGCACACTAGGAATAGGAAGAGGCATGTATAAACCATGAGGATTAAGGCGAGACTTAGCTTTTTGACATGTAGTGCAGCGAGTAACAAATCTCTCAACATCTCTACGCATCCGTGGCCAGAAAAAGTGTGCAGCAAGTACGTCCTCCATCTTCTTTACGCCAAAGTGACCCATTAAACCTCCTCCATGTGCCTCCTGCAACAACTAAAGACGAACAGAGCCATCTGGGATGCATAGCTTGTTAGCGTGAAACACAAATCCATCGTTGAGGACGAATTTGTTCCAAGTTCTACCCTCTTTATAATTCAACAATATATCATTTAATTCAACATCATGTTCATATTGTCCCTTAATTGTTTCCAAACCAAAACTTTGTAGTCAAGTTGATTAAGCATGGTATAGCGGCGCGACAAAGCATCAGCAGTAACATTATCTTTACCCTTTTTGTGTTTAATGACATAAGGAAAAGATTCAATAAACTCAACCCACTTAGCATGTCGCTTATTCAGTTTAGCTTGACTACGAATATGCTTCAAAGATTCATGATCAGAATGTATAACAAATTCTTTAGGCCATAAATAATGTTGCCAAGTTTCTAATGTCCGAACAAGATCATATAAATCTTTATCATAAGTAGAATAGTTCAGACTTGGCCCACTCAGTTTTTCACTAAAATATGCGACAGGTTTACCATCTTCTAACAACACACCTCCCAACCCAATACCACTAGCATCACATTCCAACTTAAAAGTTTTATTAAAATCAGGAAGTTGGAGTAATGGAGCATGTGTTAACCTGTCTTTCAGCAGCAGGAAAGCATCTTGTTGTGCATCTCCCCAAGTGAAGGGCACATCTTTCTTTGTCAGCTCATTCAGCGGCACAACAATGGAACCAAAATCTTTCACAAAGCGCCTATAAAATCCAGTGAGACCAAGAAAACTCCGCACTTGTGTGACCGTTTTAGGCCGCGGCGAACTAGAAATAGCTTCAATCTTGGCGGGATCAACTTCAATACCCTGCGTTGTAACAACATAGCCAAGAAACACAACTTGATCGGTGCAAAAGGTGCACTTTGCGAGGTTACCAAACAAACGTGCATCACGTAAAGCATTAAAAAGAACATGTAGATGTTCCAAATGTTCCTCTAAAGATTTGCTATATATGAGAATATCATCAAAGTATACCACCACAAAACGGCCAGTAAAAGCACGTAAAACTTCGTTCATTAATCTCATGAAGGTGCTGGGTGCGTTAGTTAAACCAAAAGGCATTACTAACCACTCATATAATCCAAACTTAGTTTTAAATGCAGTTTTCCATTCATCGCCTAGTTTCATACGAATTTGGTGGTATCCACTATGCAAATCAACTTTAGAGAAAATGGTAGAGCCACTTAATTCATCAAGCATATCATCTAATCGAGGAATAGGATGACGATATCAAATCGTAATATTATTGATAGCTCTACAATTAGTACACAAGCGCCAAGAACCATCTTTCTTAGATACCAAAATAATAGGAACAGTGCATGGACTAAGAGACTCACGAATATAACCTTTGTCGAGAAGTTCTTATATTTGTCGCTGAATCTCTTTTGTCTCTTTAGGATTGGTACGGTACGGCGCACGGTTAGGCAGCGAAGCACCAGGAATTAAATCAAGTTTATGATCTATTCCTCTGATAGGAGGTAATCCTGGTGGTACATCTTGGGGAAAAATGTCCTCATACTCCTGCAAAATGTTAGCAATCGCAGGTGGCAAAGTAGGAGGCATATTCTCAAATGAAAACAAGGTATCTGTGCAAATAATTGCATAACATTCAGTAGTGTGTACATCTATCTCAGAAATATCAGTTTTGCTAGCCAGTAAACAAGTACTCTTCAAACGAATTTCATGGGGATGTTGAGGTCCAGGTTTAGTAGTACTTTTTGAAGGCATAATTTTCTTAGCAATAATCTAATTTTCGCTCAACTTTTTCTGTTCAGTGTGTGTCCTACTAGCTCTAGCAAGATCATCTTTTAAAATACTCTCAGGAGACATAGGTAGTAACACAATTGGTTTATCATTATGAACAAAAGTATACTGATTTGTTGCACCATGGTGTACAAAATTTCTATCAAATTGCCATGGTCTACCAAGTAAAAGGGCGCATGCTTGCATAGGAACAACATCACACTCAACATAATCATCATATGTAGCAATAGAAAAATGCACATGAACACTACATGTTACCTTAACTTTGCCGCTGTTGTTGAACCATTGAATGTAATAAGACCGAGGATGAGGGCGGGTAGTAATAGATAGCTTCTCGACCATCTCTAGACTTGCCAAGTTGTTGCAACTCCCTCCATCAATTATTATGCACACACATCGATCTTTGACAACTCCCTTGGTATGGAACAAATTATGGCGCTGATTTGGTTCAGCCTGAGTGAGTTGGACACTCAAAACTCATTGTGCAACCAATGTAGGATATTGTTCAGCAGCCTCCGCACTCATATATTGTGAATCTGTCGCGGTAGGTGCTACAGCTTGTTGTTCCTCATGTGCAATGAGAGCCAAAGTTTCCTCATCATAGTCACTAGCTGAATCGTATCCTCCACCCTCAAGAACAACCATCACCCGATCAGTTGGACACTCTCGTGCATAGTGGCCAAGTCCTGTGCATTTGCAACATTTTACTTTACTTGTCTTCCCTGTAGACGCCATGGATGATGAAGAACTTGTGGCTGGACCAGCGGGAGCACCCCTTGTTGATGGTGGCGCTAGAGCACTAGAAGGTCTTGATGGTGTGGTCGGTGAAGGAGAAGGTGCAGGAGTATGCGGCGTATACGGCGTCCTTGGTGCCCATGAAGTAGAATGCCCAGCAGAAAAGTTAGTTCTTGCCGCAGCTCTCCTATCCTGCACTTCACATTCAGCTTTGCACGCAAGGTGAAATAAATGGTTGATAGTATTATATTCCTTATATTCTAGAATTGTTTGAATCTCTTTATTAAACCCACCGAAAATCTAGCAAGTAAGGCCTCATTATCTTCCTCTATATCACAACGAATCATGCCAGTTTGTAATTCCTGATAATATTCCTCTATAGAATTTTTGCCTTGTTCTAAACGAGCTAACTTTTTGAGCAAATCATGTTGGTAGTATGGAGGTACAAAACAAGTATGCATAGCACGTTTTAAAGCATCCCAATTAGTAGGTGGATTAGTAAGATGTACACGACAATATTCAGACCACCATATAGAAGCAAAACTAGTGAACTCACAAGTAGCAGCAGTAACATGTTTATCTTCCGGATAAGCTAAATAAGCAAAACGTTGTTCTACTTCTAATTCGCAAGAGAGATACGCATCGGGATTGTTACGTCCCTCAAAAGGTGGAATATTTAATTTTAGTTTAGCAATATGATCATCATCGTGTAGCAGCGGTCGTTGATGGTGTCGTGCATGGGGGTTATTGGCGCGCGGACGACCAAGAGGTGGCTGAAGGACCTCGTCGGACACCTTGTTCTCGTCCGCGTAGTCATCCGCCCCATAGTAATCAGCCGCGGGCTCATCCAGGATAGCAACACCTTTAGCAACATGAGGCCCGTTGCGCGGGACACGCCGGGCACGCCTTTGCTGGACCGGCTGGGGAGCGGCCGGCTGGGCAGCAGCCGGTTGGGGGGCAGGTAGGCACGCCATCATCTCCTGGAATAGAGTGTCAAGCTGCTGTGCGAAAGAGGTTTCGAGACCATCGATCCTCTCCATAGTGTCGGCATGTCGTTTTTCAACGTCTTGCACATGATTGCCCACAAGCTGTGTAAAGTGACTGTGTAACTCTGCGCTCGTCATCGTCTCTGGGTCTGGGTCATCTTTCTTCTCCGATCCTGTCATGGTTAGGACTCACATGAAAACAAAAACTCTAAAGCGGTGTATGTATGGCAGATGATTTGGTGGAAAACCGTGTAATCCATCAAGAAAAAACCAAAGCTCTTACCCGTTCTTACCAAGCAACAGGAGTGATCATGATCCTTTGTAGTCAAAGCTCATGAAGATGTGGTTAAGCGATTGCAAGGTGGTGTCAGCACACGGTCGTAGAGATATGTGGAGCTGTAGGAGGCTGCGATATCTGTAGCAACAATTCAAAACAGCAATGCAACAAGTTGAATAAATGCTCAACGACGGTGCCGTGCTGGCCGTGGGCTAGATCGTGCTAGAGACGCAAGCCTAGGACACCAACTAGTCAATGCGCGGCGGCCAGAAGCACAAAGGAATAGCTCAAAAGCAAGATATAAGTGAAGATCACGGAAAAATTGCTGGTTCTGAAACTTAAAAGGCCAAAAACTCACCCTTTCCTCACTTTTTTGACGATTACGAGTGACTTTTGGTACTTTTCAAGATTATTTGTTGTGTTACTTTTCATGTTATAACACGGTTCCTAAGTTTTATTGTCAAGATTATGTCTTTTATGCCCATGTTTAGAGTACTTTGATCTCATCACTCAATGATTTACATCGTTTGATCAAGATTGTGTTGGTGCATGTCACCTCAAAAATTATTGTTTTGTTATCACTTACCTACTCGAGGACGAGCAGGAGTTAAGCTTGGGGATGCTTGATACGTCTCAAACGTATCTATAATTTTTGATGCCCCATGCTTGTTTATGTACCATTTGCTTTGTGTTTTGTTACACTTCGTGGCATTTTTAAGCATTTTCCGGAACTAACCTATTAACAAGATGCCACAGTGCCAGTTCCCTATTTTCTGCTATTTTTGTGTTTCAGAAAAGTTACACAATAAATATTCTCAGAATTGGATGAAACAAAAGCTGAATTTCCTATTTTTCCTAAAACGAGACGGAGTCCAAAGCAGAGACGGAGGGGGGGGGGTCAGAGGGTAGCCAGACCATAGTGTGTCACGGGCCACCCCCTGGCCGCACCACCAGGTGGTGTGGACCCCTAGTCCACCCCCTGACATCGCACTTCCGCCTACATATTCTCCTCAACGAGAAAACCCTAAGGCCCAAACTCTTTTCTAGAAAACATACTGCAAGCCGCCACCGTCGTCGACGCGAGATTGGGAGGGTCCAGAAGCTCTTCTCGGCACCCTACCGGAGAGGGGAATCACCACCGGTGGCCTTCTTCATCACCATGCCTGCCTCCAGAGTGATCTGTGAGTAATCCAGCTTGGACTACGGGTCCATAGCAGTAGCTAGATGGATGTATTCTCCTCCATGTGCTTCTTGTTTAGATCTTGTGAGCTTCCTATCATAATCAAGATCATCGTATGTAATTCTACATGTTGTGTTTGTTGGGATCTGATGAATATTGAGTACTATGTCAAGTTGATTTGTGATTTATCATCTCTATGTTGTTTATGATCTTGCATGCTCTCCATTTCTAGTAGATATCTTGGCCGAGTAGATGCTAGTAACTCCAAGAGGGAGTATTTATTCTTGATAGTGGGTTCATGCCTCTGGTAACTTGGGGGAGTGACAACAACCTCTAAAGTTGTAGATGTGCTGTTGCTACTAGGGAGAAAACAACAATCTCGTGTTCAAGGACATTTGTATTGTTTACTTTACACACTTTCCTTAAGGCGATAATCTGTTGCTTGCAACTTAATACCCAACGGTTGTTCGAATGATATCCGGTGGGTGGATTATTAGTCATAGATGCAGTTGGATTACGGTCTATGTATTATGTTGTAATGCCCAAGTGAATTTCATAGTGATCCTCATGACATGTACATGCATTGCTTGCATTCTTTATTCTGTCAATTGCCCAACTCTAATTTGTTTACCCAGCATTTTATTTATCTTTATGGAGAGACACCCCTAGTGATAGAGTAAAGGTGCCTGATCTTTCGTTGAGACGGATAGCTACGACTTGTGCTGGAGGTCGACGTTGATGATCCGACTACGAACGTGCAAGATGTTGCGCCTTAGCAATCGCTACACCAACTTCCGAGGCTATCGACCACACGGGAGCGAGATCGACCTGACCACGAGGGTCTATTCCTGCGAGCAATCGAAGAACAAGCAAGAACAATGATTAAGCAATCAGAATTGCAGATGAATATGAAGATTGTATTACGCCCAGAGGGATGATAACATGGGGTTCTGCAAATGCATAGTACAGGAGGTCTTGACGACGCTCGTGCCTATGGCGAAGTATAGCAATGGCTAAAACTTAATCTAAACAAAACCCAAGTCCTAATGACGGCTGGGTAGGAGTATATGAGGAGGAGAGGTAGTGATTTTCGTCCACCCTGGTAGGGGTGGCCGAAACAGGCCCTAGTTGGGCTTTCCTCCTCACATACGGACTCATAAAAAACCCTAAGTGGTCCACTTTGAAAATACATGGATCTGGCCCATAAAATAAGGTGTCGCAGAACCCTTAAAGGCTATGGACGAAAATTACTAATTGTAATCTTGAATATTTTGTCCATGCATCCATCCTTGCTCATGGCTACTTCAATGTCCTGAATTCTCCACTTACAGCGTCTTCTTCCTAGATCATATGCTTGTTTGGATGACCATGCTCCAATGCTTGTCCCTCTCGTCCATGCTAAGTCCATCATTCCTAAGTAACACAAGTACATCTGATTTAGGCAGCATCATATTCTCATGTATATTAGGAACGGTTCCAAGAAACGAAAGTACCTGATAATTTAGTTGCCTAGCACGAGCTCTAGTGAGAGGTCCTTGTACATGAGGATGTGTAGTGGTTATATCAACAGTAGGGATGTCCTCATCATCCTCCCCTTCTTGAATTGAAGTCGTCCTCGACGAAAGCTCATCTTCTTCTCCAAAATGAGGCTTCAAATCTGCAATGTTAAATGTAGACTTACCGTACCAAATTCTGCAGGAAGCTCAAGTTTATAGGCATTATCATTCATCTTTTCTAACACTTTAAACGGACCAGCAGCACGTGGCATCAATTTAGACTTGTGCAAATCAGAAAAACAATCTTTGCGCAAATGCAACCAAACAAGATCACCAACATCAAACACAATATGATTTCTTCCTTTATTTCTAGCAATTTTATATTTAGCATTCATGCGTTCTATCTTTTCTTTAGTAGTTACATGTAGTTTCAAAATATGTTCAGCACGTTGTGTAGCATCAAAATTATGTTGCATCGTAGATGGAAGAGGTAATAAATCAATAGGTGCACGAGGAACAAAACTATACACAACTTTGAAAGGGCACAATTTAGTGGTAGAATGTAGCGAACGATTGTAAGCAAATTCTATATGAGGTAAACAATCTTCCCACATTTTTAAGTTCTTCTTTAAAACAGCCCTTAGCATAGTAGATAACGTTCTATTTACTACTTCAGTTTGTCCATCAGTTTGGGGATGACATGTAGTAATAAACAGCAATTTAGTCCCCAACTTAGCCCATAAACATCTCCAAAAATGGCTAAGAAATTTAGTATCACGATCAGACACAATAGTATTAGGCACACCATGCAAACGCACAATTTCATGAAAGAACAAATCAGCAATATGCGCAGCATCATCACTCTTATGACAAGGTAAAAAATGTGCCATCTTAGAAAATCTGTCTATGACCACAAAAATACTATCCCTCCCCTTCTGTGTGCAAGGTAATCCCAAAACAAAATCCATAGAAATATCTTCCCAAGGCACACTAGGAACAGGAAGAGGCATGTATAAACCATGAGGATTAAGGCGAGACTTAGCTTTTTGACATGTAGTGCAGCGAGCAACAAATCTCTCAACATCTCTACGCATCCGTGGCCATAAAAAGTGTGCAGCAAGTACGTCCTCCGTCTTCTTTACGCCAAAGTGACCCATTAAATATCCTCCATGTGCCTCCTGCAACAACAAAAGACGAATAGAGCCATCTGGGATGCATAGCTTGTTAGCGCGAAACACAAATCCATCGTTGAGGACGAATTTGTTCCAAGTTCTACCCTCTTTACAATTCAACAATATATCATTGAATTCAACATCATGCTCATATTGTCCCTTAATTGTTTCCAAACCAAAAAATTTGTAGTCAAGTTTATTAAGCATGGTATAGCGGCGCGATAAAGCATCAGCAGTAACATTATCTTTACCCTTTTTGTATTTAATGACATAAGGAAAAGATTCAATAAACTCAACCCACTTAGCATGTCGCTTATTCAGTTTAGCTTGACTACAAATATGCTTCAAAGATTCATGATCAGAATGTATAACAAATTCTTTAGGCCATAAATAATGTTGCCAAGTTTCTAATGTCCGAACAAGAGCATATAATTCTTTATCATAAGTAGAATAGTTCAGACTTGGCCCACTCAGTTTTTCACTAAAATATGCGACAGGTTTACCATCTTGTAACAACACACCTCCCAACCCAATACCACTAGCATCACATTCCAACTCAAAAGTTTTATTAAAATCAGGAAGTTGGAGTAATGGAGCATGTGTTAACCTGTCTTTCAGCAGCAGGAAAGCATCTTGTTGTGCATCTCCCCAAGTGAAGGGCACATCTTTCTTTGTCAGCTCATTCCACGGTGCAGCAATGGAACCAAAATCTTTCACAAAGCGCCTATAAAATCCAGTGAGACCAAGAAAACTCCGCACTTGTGTGACCGTTTTAGGCTGCGGCCAACTAGAAATAGCTTCAATCTTGGCGGGATCAACTTCAATACCCTGCGCTGTAACAACATAGCCAAGAAACACAACTCGATCGGTGCAAAAGGTGCACTTTGCGAGGTTACCAAACAAACGTGCATCACGTAAAGCATTAAAAAAACACTTAGATTTTCCAAATATTCCTCTAAAGATTTGCTATATATGAGAATATCATCAAAGTATACCACCACAAAACGGCCAATAAAAGCACATAAAACTTTGTTCATTAATCTCATGAAGGTGCTGGGTGCATTAGTTAAACCAAAAGGCATTACTAACCACTCATATAATCCAAACTTAGTTTTAAATGCTATTTTCCATTCATCGCCTAGTTTCATACGAATTTGGTGGTATCCACTACGCAAATCAACTTTAGAGAACATGGTAGAGCCACTTAATTCATCAAGCATATCATCTAATCGAGGAATAGGATGACAATATCGAATCGTAATATTATTGATAGCTCTACAATCAATACACAAGTGCCAAGAACCATCTTTCTTAGATACCAAAATAACATGAACAGTGCATGGACTAAGAGACTCAAGAATATAACCTTTGTCGAGAAGTTCTTGTATTTGTCGCTGAATCTCTTTTGTCTCTTCAGGATTGGTATGGTACGGCGCACGGTTAGGCAGCGAAGCACCAGGAATTAAATCAATTTGATGCTCTATTCCTCTGATAGGAGGTAATCCTGGTGGTACATCTTGGGAAAAAACATCCTCATACTCCTGCAAAATGTTAGCAACTGCAGGTGGCAAAGTAGGAGGCATATTCTCAAATGAAAACAAGGTATCTGTGCAAATAATTGCATAACATTCAGTAGTGTGTACATCTATCTCAGAAATATCAGTTTTGCTAGCTAGTAAACAAGTACTCTTCAAACGAATTTCATGAGCATGTTGAGGTCTAGGTTTAGTAGTACTTTTTGAAGGCATAATTTCCTTAGCAATAATCTGATTTTCGCTCAACTTTTTATGTTCAGTGTGTGTCCTACTAGCTCTAGCAAGATCATCTTTTAAAAAACTCTCAGGAGACATAGGTAGTAACTGTAATGGCCCTAAAAAATCCCATTTTTAGAAATTGTTTGTTCTTTTCCTTTTGTGCATCATCATGCATTATAACCTTGCATGTTTCGTCAAATCTAAAAAAATTGTTTGGGATAAAATTTATTTTTTATTTTGCTTGTGTGTTTTTATTAAAAATCCTCCTCCCCTCTTCTTATTTTAAATTTAAACAAAAACTATAAAGTTCGCAAAACATTTGTAAATTGTTTTGAGACAAATATCCAGTTTTCAAAAATGTTTGAAACCTATTTTTAAACCTTCCTAAACCTTTCCTTCTCTCCCTACTCTCTTGTTTCTGAAAATCGGTGAAAAAAAGAAGAAGGAAGAAATCAGATTAAAAAAATGGGGAAAGAAGAAACAAGCCCATCTATCCCTTTCTCCACCTGGCGGCCCAACACCACCTCTATTCTTCTACCTTTGTACGGACGCACATCGGTGCTGTCCATGTATCTTCTGAGTGATGGGACGGACAGCGCTCCTCCCAAAGCTCTATAAAATCCTCCTGTGATCCACCTGCAACCCTAGTTCACCTACTCCCCTACCGCGCCGCCACTCCTCTCCCAGTTCCTCTCTCTTTTCTCTCCCTCGTTTTCCCCTCCTGTAAGAGTTCCCGTGAACCACCGACCACCATGACCGGAGCATCAAGCTCGTCGCGCCGCTGCCTCCGGTCGTTCGCAGGCCTCTCCAACCGCCTTTACTTCCTCATGGTAAGCCCACCTTTCAATTCCCTATTTTTTTCCTGTGGTCTACATCCTCTAAGCCATCTTCTCGCTCACCTCCGAGGCCGCCTACGCCATGGAACTCCGTTGTGAAAATCCATCGCTGCATGGTCGCCACCCTCGTCAAGCTCGCGTCCGCGCCCGATGCACTCCTGCAGCACCGCGCCGCAGTTTTTGCCGCTCCGTCCTCGTCTCTGACCAGCCGCGTCCCCTGCTCGACCTCCACAGCAAGCACCGCCGCTGTGCGTAGCTGCGCACCTCCGCTCTCCCTCGTGGTGGTCTTCTCTAGACCATGTCCAGTCCAGACTCCTAAAGCAATTCATATTCAGTTTCGTCAGTAAAAACTTCGTCTTCGTGCCAATATAATCAGTCACTTCCTATTCTAATCAAGTACATTCAGTAACCCAACTAGTTCGTTCCTTGTCTGTCTACACCAGGTCATGCGTTCGAATTCTGTGTGAGGCAAAGCCTCACCTTTTTTATTCCCTTTTTCCGATCTGACAGGTGGGCCGCGCCCATCAGTCAAAGCCGGCGCCAGCTTTGCTTCCCTGCCCTGTCAGCGCCCTGTCAACTTGCTCGGTCTCACGCGGCAGCCGCTGTGGCTGGGTGAGCCCTCGATGAGAAAAGTCTCCCCTTGTTTATCTATTTTCAGAAAATTTCAGAAAACGTTTGAAACTTGTTAAATTCGTATCTTCCAAACCATAACTCGAAATAAAAGGTATTTTATATGTATTTTTATCAGAAAAATGTGTAGAATCTGAAAATGCCATCCATGCAATTGTTTGCATCCCGCATTATGTAGTTTCGTGTTAATTTGCATGTCACCTAATATAACATATGGAGTATTTGGGTATTACCAAATATGGTTACCCCACTTCATTTAATTTTGTGTAGCTCACCCATGCCTTGTTTTACCATGCTAATCAACATTTAAACTGGCGGTAGTAAAATAACTTGAACCATATATGTGTGTGTCGGAATTTGATTCCGCTTAATTTGGATAAGTTGCTGATGCATGGTAAATGACCAGCCCGTTGGGAACCCCAAGAGGAAGGTGTGATGAATATAGCAGCAAGGTTTTTCCCTCAATTAAGAAACCAAGGTTTATCGTTCAGGAGAGGAGAGACAAACGACTGAAGGTGATGCAGACTGGCTTAATAACACTCCAACAAGGGCACCATTTACAACACTTGTTGACTCGTCTTCGGCCAGTAGCAACGCGGAACCTGCACACACACAACCAAGTACTTTGTTCCCAACTTGCGATGAGGTTGTCAATCTCACCGATTTGCTTGAAACAAAGGGTATGAGCATATCGAGTGGAAAGCAGTGAAAGTATGCGAGTAAAGTAAACAGTGCGAGTAAAGTAAACAGGTGATAGCAATATGATGGAAATAGGACCGGGGTCCACAGTTCACTAGTGGTGTCTCTCCATAAGATAAATAACACATGCTGGGTAAACAAATTACAGTTGGGCAATTGATAGAATAAAGATAAACGTGATATGTCAAGAAGATCACTATGCGATTTACTCTGGGCATTACAACAAAATAAATAGACCGTCATCCAACTGCATCTATGACTAATAATCCACTCACGGGGATATCATCCGAACACCCCATGAGTATTAAGTTGCGAACAACAGGTAATTGCATTAAGCAAAGTGTGTAATGTAAACAAAGCATATGCCCTTAAGCATATGAATGCTGTTTTCTCCCTAGTAGCAACAGCACATCTACAACCTTACAGGTTTCTGTCACTCCCCAGGTTAAATAGAGGCATGAACCCACTATCGAGCATAAATACCCCCTCTTGGAGTCACTAGCAACTACTTGGCCAAGATAGCTACTAACAACGGAGAGCATGCAAGATCATAAATAACATAGAGATAACATAAGATATATTTCAGTATAGCAACTCAATCATAACACCAATATTCATCGGATCCCAACAAACCAAACATGTAGAATTACATAATGGTGATCTCAATCATGTAGGGCAGCTCATGAGATCTAAACATGAAGCACATGGTGGAGGAGACAACCATCTAGCTACTGCTATGGACCCATAGTCCAAGGTAGACTACTCACTCATCGCTCCGGAGGCAAGCATGTTGATGAAGAAGACCTCCGATGGCGATTCCCCTCTCCGGCAGGGAGCCGGGAAGAGCTTCTGGACCCTCCCGATCTTAGGTCGATGACAGCGGCGGGTCGCGATGTGTTTCTGGAAAATTGATCGGGTACTTAGGTTTTTCCCATCGGGGGGTCTTTATAGGCGAAGGGGCAGCGTTAGAAGTGGACCCAGGTGTCCTCACACATAGGGGGCACGGCCAGGGGCCAGGCCGCGCCGCCCTTGTGTGAGGGTGGCCTGTGGCCCCTCTCCGTCTACTCTTCGGATCTCTGAAAGCTTCCGGGAAAAATAAGACTTCAGAAACTTGTTTCGTCCAATTCTGAGAATATTTCCTGTGTAGCTTTTCTGAAACACAAAATAGCAGAAAATAGGGAACTAGCACTGTGGCGACTTGTTAATAGGTTAGTTCCGGAAAATGCATAAAAGTGCCACGAAGTGTGACGAAACATTAGGCAAATGGTGTAAAAACAAGTATGGAGCATCAAAAATTATGGATACGTCGGAGACGTATCAGCATCCCCAAGCTTAACTCCTGCTCGTCCTCGAGTAGGTAAGTGATAACAAAAGAAATAATTTTTGAGGTGACATGCACCTACATAATCTTGATCATATATGTAAGCATTTGTGAGCTGGGATCAAAAGAACTTAAAACATGGGCATGAAAGATATAATCTTGATAATAAGAACTTAGCAACCATGTGATAAACATGCAAATGAACACAAACAAAAGATCATGAAAATGAAAAAATGAAAGTCAAACGTGTGTTCAAATAATAAGGAAAAACATACAAATGGTTTTCAGCTTGTCCTTCATAGAGAGCAAAACATAAATGCATAGGACACCTTCAAGTTTAAGAGGGCGACTAGATACAAGTAATTTAAGAACAAGTGAAACCAACAATATGAATCAATCAATGAAAACTTTGGGGCAATACACATTATACTAAGAATGACAACTATGCTCTCTTAATGGTGCATAAAGATAGAAGGTGGTGACTCAACATAAAAGTAAAAGAAAGGCCCTTCGCGGAGGGAAGCAGTGATTGCAAGTTTTATAACCTTCAAAAATTATGTTACTTACCGGCTTTGAGCTCTCATTGCCCCCATCATAAGCATCTTGAATGGTTAAAGTTAATGCGAGAACAATTATGATGCATATGCTTGACAAATCATAAGTTGAAAACCTCGTATCCCGTGAATACGAGTACCCAAACCTCATGCTACTTTACTTAGAGTCCCAAGCAAGGCTCTTGTCATTGTAAGTATATGCGTATCATCGAGAACCACCAACAGGGTACCTCCATGCCCGATGACATGGAACAAGCCCACATCAAAATGACAGGACAAGCAGACAATGAACACCTCAACATCTCTTTTATTTACCATTTGTTTAGATTTTTATTTTGAGATGCGTCGTCGAATGTCCACTATGGGTATGCTGCAAATTTCCACCATGAATTATGCATGGCTTAGATTGGCGGCCCAGGCGTTTCCCTAACACATATACAAACTCCATGATCCCCACAAGATTCCCAATTCATTTCACACCACGGGCATCCATAAACAAAAGATCACGATATCAACTCAAAAGAGAAGTGCAATGTTGAAAGCTTGCCCATGACTGCATGAATGGGCTAGTCTCCAACTTACAACTTGCAAGCATAACAACTCAATATAAGAGACCACAATGTCAAATTTTTAAGAACAGGAAAAAGTAAAGTGTGCCTTCCGGTTCGTGAGAGCTTTACTGACCAATTTTCGCATAACACTGGTAAGAGTTTAATTTGAAGAGAAAATAAAAGCAAGTCAAATTTACTTGGAATAGCAAATTGCTAGTAGGTATGTATGGTGGACACTTTGGCAAACTTGGTTTTTAGGAGTTGGATGCACGAGTAGAGCTCATACTCAGTACAAGGCGAGGGCTAGCAAAAGACTGGGAGCGACCAACTAAGAGAGCAATAATGGCCATAATCATGCAAAGCGACAAAGCGACATTAAAAGAAGCATAAGATGGCATCAAAAGTCAAAAACTAAATGATCATAGAGGCTATTGGCGACTTTGTATGAGTCTAACATGTGTGAGCATGCGCCAAGTCAACCCAAATAAAGCATCAAGGAGAAAACCAAAATAATGCTTCCAAATAATTAAAACAATGCATGATTTTTTCAAAGGCTCATTATGCAATCTTAGTTATTTGAGACAAGTCATGCTACAACAAAACCACTAAGCATACTATCAAAAAGACATCAAGCATGACATGAAAAAGCCTAAGCCGCAGTCTACACAAGCTCCTTCTTGTACCACTTTTTTGCATAAAGCTTTTTCTCTTTTCCAACACCATTCAAACTTTTTATAAACACCTCTTTTGATGAAAAAAATAAAGATCAGAGGCAAAAATACACCTTGATGAACAAATATAAGAAGATCTGAATGCAAATCAAGGCAAAAATGAAAACCAAAAGCTATAGCAGAAAAAGAAGAACACTCGGTTTTTTATAAGAGTGAAAACTGGAGCGTTCTTGGCAAATGAAAAGCAAGGCAACTTCTCCAAAAGAAATTTGTTGGGGTCCAACCATTTATTTCAGCAAACAAACAAACTAATAAAGAAAACTAAGACAACTAACGCTCCAAGAAAAACACATAGTGCATGAAGCAATAAAAATATAGTGTCTTGAAAGGTGACCTGATTTTTGCCGATGAAGAAGGGGTGCCTCGGGGGCATCCCCAAGCTTTGACACTTGTACTTCTTGGATATTTCTTGGGGTGATGCGTGGGCATCCCCAAGCTTAGCTTTTGACCATTCTTCAACTCATCTCATCATTCTCCAATCCCTACACTTGAAAACTTCCTTCATACAAAACTAAATACAAATCTATTAGCAACATTAGTGTAGCATAACATATAATCAACCTCTTTTTGCTTCAGGTTTCAACCAAAAACCACCACATATATAGCATATACTACTGTAGCAACTTCCCCAAAAGTTCCGTGATCAAAAGAACTCAAAAGAAAGCGATAAAGCGGCAAACACAAATATTGGCAGAAATCTGTCAAAACAGAACAGCTGACAAAGGACGAATTTTTAAGGGGTTTTCTGTTGCTCAAATCAAAAAGTGTTCAACTAATGAAAGTTTAGATATAACCTGGGGAATATGCACAAAAAATCGCAGGTCCAAAATATATACAGAGGATTTATACGAATTTTTATGGTGCAGCACCAAAAACAGTTTCAGGACAGCAACATCCCCAAATCTTACCTCACTCAAATTAGAGGCTTCTCTTGGCACAACAATGAAATAAATAAGATAAGGAGCGGTCATTACAGTAGTAATGACTTCCAAGACTCAAATAAAAGAAAAAGTACTGAAAATAAAACATTGGGTTATCTCCCAAGAGTGCTTTTCTTTAACGCCTTTGAGCTAGGCGCAGAAAATTGCGAATCAAGTATTTTTAGAAGAAGCATTAAGATCAACTGCAGAGGTCTTATCAATAAGGCATTGTATTTCATCCACATAAGTTTTTGAAGACCCTTTGTGATCACGCTTTGGTTCACTCAAATCACTAAAAAGATTCTCAGGACAGATCCAGTTAAAATTATTTTCGAAAGCTTCATACAATCCCAAGAGCTTGCTAGGTATAGGTATTTTGGTTCCATCATTGTTTGTACTAATAACCTTTATAGGTGAACCGAGTTTATTAAAATGTTTAAGAACTTTCCTAGTTTCAATAGCAATATCTTTAAATTCTAAGCGCAAGGTTTCCAAAATGAAAGCTTTCTTCTCAGCATCTTCAATTTCATGAAGCTTAAGGAACATGTTTTGAATAAAAGGATTAAGGCTAGCAAACCTAGCTTCCAACATGTGAATTAAATAAGCAGAAGCAACTTCAATACTAGGAGCTAGCTCAACCAAAGACTTTTCCTCAACTTCTTTATGCATACTAATGTGATTAAAGAACTCCTCAATGTTATCTTTCCCAATAATTGAACCACTACCTAGTGAGAGGTCCACCAGAACATACTTAGGCAACAACATAATGAAGTAAAGTAAAGAAATAACAACTACCAAGGATTCTAATTTTTTTGGGTTTTTGATAAAACGATGCAGGTAAAAATAAATAAAGTAAAGCAAAACAATAACAAAGTAAAGGATGTGCGTGCGAAAAACTCCCCTCGCAGAAGTCTTCTACTTCCTCCCCGGCAACGGCGCCAGAAAAAGAGCTTGATGCCTGGTAAATGACCAGCCCGTTGGGAACCCCAAGAGGAAGGTGTGATGAATATAGCAGCAAGGTTTTTCCCTCAATTAAGAAACCAAGGTTTATCGTTCAGGAGAGGAGAGACAAACGACTGAAGGTGATGCAGACTGGCTTAATAACACTCCAACAAGGGTGCCGTTTACGACACTTGTTGACTCGTCTTCGGCCAGTAGCAACATCGAACCTGCACACACACAACCAAGTACTTTGTTCCCAACTTGCGATGAGGTTGTCAATCTCACCGGTTTGCTTGAAACAAAGGGTATGAGCGTATCGAGTGGAAAGCAGTGAAAGTATGTGAGTAAAGTAAACAGTGCGAGTAAAGTAAACAGGTGATAGCAATATGATGGAAATAGGACCGGGGTCCACAGTTGACTAGTGGTGTCTCTCCATAAGATAAATAACACATGCTGGGTAAACAAATTACAGTTGGGCAATTGATAGAATAAAGATAAACGTGATATGTCAAGAAGATTACTATGCGATTTACTTTGGGCATTACAACAAAATACATAGACTGCCATCCAACTGCATCTATGACTAATAATCCACTCACGGGGATATCATCCGAACAACCCATGAGTATTAAGTTGCGAACAACAGATAATTGCATTAAGCAAATTGTGTAATGTAAACAAAGCATATGCCCTTGAGCATATGAATGTTGTTTTCTCCCTAGTAGCAACAGCACATCTACAACCTTAGAGGTTTCTGTCACTCCCCCAGGTTAAATAGAGGCATGAACCCACTATCGAGCATAAATACCCCCTCTTGGAGTCACTAGCAACTACTTGGCCAAGATAGCTACTAACAACGGAGAACATGCAAGATCATAAACAACATAGAGATAACATAAGATATATTTCAGCATAGCAACTCAATCATAACACCAATATTCATCGGATCCCAACAAACCAAACATGTAGAATTACATAACGGTGATCTCAATCATGTAGGGCAGCTCATGAGATCTAAACATGAAGCACATGGTGGAGGAGACAACCATCTAGCTACTACTATGGACCCATAGTCCAAGGTAGACTACTCACTCATCGCTCCGGAGGCAAGGATGGCGATGAAGAAGACCTCCGGTGGCGATTCCCCTCTCCGGCAGGGTGCCGGGAAGAGCTTCTGGACCCTCCCGATCTCGGGTCGACGACGGCGGCAGATCGCGATGTGTTTTTGGAAAATTGATCGAGTACTTAGGTTTTTCCCGTCGGGGGATCTTTATAGGCGAAGGGGCAGCGTCAGAAGTGGACCCAGGTGTCCTCACACATAGGGGGCGCGGCCAGGGGCCAGGCCGCGCCACCCTTGTGTGAGGGTGGCCTGTGGCCCCTCTCCGTCTCCTCTTCGGATCTCTGGAAGCTTCCGGGAAAAATAAGACTTCAGGAACTTGTTTCGTCCAATTCCGAGAATATTTCCTGTGTAGCTTTTCTGAAACACAAAAACAGCAGAAAACAGGGAACTGGCACTGTGGCGACTTGTTAATAGGTTAGTTCTGAAAATTGCATAAAAGTGCCACGAAGTGTAACAAAACATTAGGCAAATGGTGTAAAAAGAAGCATGGAGCATCAAAGATTATGGATACGTTGGAGACGTATCAGTTGCATTGCATCATAATCACCATGTCATGCATACATGCTTCATATGATCATGCTGATTCTTTTGCCATAGTAGTAAGTGTGCACCCATTGTTTGTTGTAGCACTTTTCTTCTTCTCGGATAGGACGCTTCGTGGTGTTGTGAGCAACGACAAGTTCTTTGGGTGTTCTTCGACAATCTTGCCAGGCAAGCTTTCCCACCCCTTACCTACCTATAGGGGTACTTATTACCTATTTGTGTTTCTACTTTATGCTTTATGTTAGCCTTGTGTTCCGATGCTTTGTTTGAGTCACGTATCCTATCCACCTGTTTCCCCAAAGCAAAACTATATATCCACCACCTCCCGCCTATTACCTTTTGCTTGTTGTTTGAGTTGACCTTGCGAGTCGTAGGCATGCTTAGGTTGTTTCAAGTTGTGTTATCTTATCGGGTTGTTGGGAAGTTTAGCACATGCTCTACTCGATATATGAGATGGATTTGAATTGGAGATAAGTTGGATATTAGATATTGGAGATAAACATGTTTTATTATGTTACAACTACACTTGATTAAGCAGAGGCATCGGTGAGTCATTTTGCTCGTTTTACGATGGCTCACTTGTGTCCCCTAGGACCTCGAGTTCGCATGAACTGTTCTAAGCTGAGTGCACTAACCACTCGCGGAAGATTCCATGGGGTCTCCCTTAACTTACTACTTTTTCTCGAGTTAGTTTACCGGGGGCCACAACACCGTATTTACATTTGGATCTGGATTTGGTTTGAGTTACCTTTGAAGGTGCTTAAGGTATTAAGCCCCCTACGATGGGTGTGGTTGTGTCGCCTATGATGGTTGACAGGTTAATTTTCCTTGCATGCCGATGTGAAGCTGGAAGACCCTCTGTGATGAGCCCTCGACCTGACTTCACCGCCGTCGCAAACTTCTGGCTCCGTCTTCGGAGCTCGGCCGACTTTGTTGCGGGTACCTTAGTAGGGTGCCCCCCTAAACTCTCTCGTAGAACTAGCAATGGTCTTGTCATGATATCCTTCCCTTGCTATGTTGGATTGATCGAGCGTGTATGGGTACATTGGTGCACCCCTACCGCGTAAATCTTTTCGAAAAGCCGTGTCCGCGGTTATGGACGACTTGGAGCCATTCTACTCGATCATAGAACAACTTGCACCTAATTGATGATAAAAAGTGGCATAGTAAATAGTTCTACTATAATATTAAATTGTTATAAAATTGTCAACCGTGTGAGTGCCTTTGACATTGCTTCTTCGTGTGGTCACAACGAGGTGATTCATCGGTTGGGTTATGTTTGCTGTAGTATTCGAGTTCTTTACTTTATGCGCTCTCTTATCTTATTCTAATTAGACGGAAGTTATAGAGTGTCTCTACAGGTTCTTTAGTGCTTGCTCGCTGCCGCTTAACCCCACCATACAGCTGACGTCCTTTTGAGTCTCTCGAGCTTGTCTACGTACCTCACGTACAAAAGCGATTTGTTGACTACGCTTTATATGTCTTGAAGTCTTGCTAAGTACTTCGTACTTATTGCTGCTCGTCTCGGATTTTCGCCGGAGCAGGTTTGAAGACAGGTACATGGGAGCGACGACGTTAGCAAGGTTACCCTTCCGGCTTGGCCTGGGCAGGGTTATGGACGCCATCGTTATCTTCAGGCCTCTTAGGCCCATTTGTATTCTTGTCCGTACTCAGATACTATTTGCTTTATGTATGATTTGGATCTTTGTATGTATTTGCATTCTTGACTCGTGGAGTCTTTGTGGTTATGTTATATATTCTTTTGTGGGTTCCATCGTGAACTTGTGTAATGTTACTACCTTGATTCCACCCGCATCGTGTGCATGTTGCATGTGCACGAGATGCTTGGTGGTGCATTTCCAAAGTGACATCATGCGAATTGTGGCGTGGTGGGCCCATAACCCACAGGTCCCAGGTTTTGTCGATACCCATGGGTCCGCTCTGCCTGTAGGATAACCTTGCCAATGGTCGTTGTTCAGTCTAGTGTGAAAACTATTTTGCTAAAAATGTGTTAGATAGCTCTAGGTAGGTCTGCATTTTACTCCTTACCTATGTGCTTCTCCCCTCTTACCTTCGCGAGTTTTGAGTCCTCTCTCTTACCTTCTTCAAGTTTTAGGATCCTATGTGGGTGGACGATCTCTTGCCTTTACCCTAATAGGACTGTTCTTCGGAAGTTCATCATCATCAATGTGAGCAAGAATCCATTGTTGGTGGTGTCGAGAAGGAACCTCTTGTTGGTGGTGTCGACAAGATCAACACGGTGCAAGAAGATTCGATAGTCTAACCAACTCTTCCCTCTACACGAGCATGGATCTCGGGGCGAGATCCCTTGTTGGTGGTGTCGATTGTAACGGCCCAGAAAAATCCCCTTTTTAGAAATTGTTTGTTCTTTTCCTTTTGTGCATCATCATGCATTATAACCTTGCATGTTTTGTCAAATCTAAAAAAATTGTTTGGGATAAAATTATATTTTTTATTTTGCTTGTGTGGTTTTATTAAAAATCCTCCTCCCCTCTTCTTATTTTAAATTTAAACAAAAACTATAAAGTTTGCAAAACATTTGTAAATTGTTTTGAGACAAATATCCAGTTTTCAAAAATGTTTGAAACCTATTTTTAAACCTTCCTAAACCTTTCCTTCTCTCCCTACTCTCTTGTTTCTGAAAATCGGTGGAAAAAAAGAAGAAGGAAGAAATCAGATTAAAAAAATGGGGAAAGAAGAAACAAGCCCATCTGAGCCCATCTATCCCTTTCTCCACCCGGCGGCCCAACGCCACCTCTTTTCTGCAACCTTTGTACGGACGCACATTGGTGTTGTCCACGTATCTTCTGAGTGATGGGACGAACAACGCTCCTCCCAAAGCTCTATAAAATTCTCCTGTGATCCACCTGCAACCCTAGTTCACCTACTCCCCTGCAGCGCCGCCACTCCCCTCCCGGTTCCTCTCCCTTTTCTCTCCCTTATTTTCCCCTCCTGTAAGAGTTCCCGTGAACCACCGACCACCATGACCGGAGCATCAAGCTCGTCACGCCACTACCTCCGGTCGTTCGCAGGCCTTTACTTCCTCATGGTAAGCCCACCTTTCAATTCCCTATTTTTTTCCTATGGTCTGCATCCTCTAATCCATCTTCTTGCTCACCTCCGAGGCCGCCTCCGCCATGGAACTCCGTCGTGAAAATCCATCATTGCATGGTTGCCACCCTCGTCAAGCTCGCGTCCACGCCCGATGCACTCCTGCAGCCCCGCGCCATAGTTTCTGCCCCTCCGTCCTCGTCTCCGACCAGCCTCATCCCCTGCTCAACCTCCACAGCAAGCACCGCCGCTGTGCGTAGCTGTGCACCTCTGCTCTCCCTCGCGATGGTCTTCTCCAGACCATGTCCAG
This sequence comes from Dactylis glomerata, assembly GCA_007115705.1. Taxonomy (NCBI): domain Eukaryota; kingdom Viridiplantae; phylum Streptophyta; class Magnoliopsida; order Poales; family Poaceae; genus Dactylis; species Dactylis glomerata. The sequence goes on along the minus strand of QXEO01000406.1, from coordinate 2,070,308 downwards.
TCCAGACTCCTGAAGCAATTCATATTTAGTTTCGTCAGTAAAAACTTTGTCTTCGTGCCAATATAATCAGTCACTTCCTATTCTAATCAAGTACATTCAGTAACCCAACTGGTTTGTTCCTTGTCTGTCTACACCAGGTCATGCGTTCGAATTCTGTGTGAGGCAAAGCCTCACCTTTTTGATTCCCTTTTTCCGATCTGACAGGTGGGCCGCGCCCATCAGTCAAAGCCGGCGCCAGCGCTGCTTCCCTGCCTCGTCAGCGCCCCATCAACTTGCTCGGTCCCACACGGCAGCCGCTGTGGCTGGGTGAGCCCTCGGTGAGAAAAGTCTCCCCTTGTTTATCTATTTTCCGAAAATTTCAGAAAACGTTTGAAACTTGTTAAATTCGTATCTTCCAAACCATAACTCGAAATAAAAGGTATTTTATATGGATTTTTATCGAAAAAATGTGTAGAATCAGAAAATGCCATCCATGCAATTGTTTGCATCCCACATCATGTAGTTTCACGTTAATTTGCATGTCACCTAATATAACATATGGAGTATTTGGGTATTACCAAATATGGTTACCCCACTTCATTTAATTTTGTGTAGCTCACCCATTGTCACAGCCCCAATTTAAACATCCAAAGAAAAGCAGAGTTAAGTAGTGTAAATTTGGGAGCCAACAAAAACTTTTTGTGATTAGCTAAATAGAATAGATTCTCTTGCATTATTGTCTTGTATCCCTTGATAAGCATGTTTGTTTTGCTTGATTTTTGAACAAGTGTGAATTAACACAATCACTTAGCTCTTGTGATCATGTCATATTTGGTAAAAATATTATCTTGGCAACCTCTCTTATTCTAACATGATTTGACTTTTTCAAAGCAAATAGCCAAGATTCTTTTGACACAAAGGTCTTTCCAAAAACTAAGTATTTATAAAATCTTTAGGGATCTATAAATAGGTCCCACTATTTTGTAAAGCTATTATTTTACAAGCTTATGTTTTACAAATATTTTTTAAAAATGTATTTCTAGCATATAGGAGAAATCTTTAAGAAAGGGGATGTAATGTCTCCATTCCTTTTCAAGAAAAATAAAAATAACCAAAACTATATGTCTCCCACAAAATCTCTTTTCTTCGTCCAAGCCTTTTTTAAAAGTATTTTCTTGTCTTGATTGGTTATTTACATGTTTTGATCTTCATTTACCTTGTTTGACTTCTTGTATGGTGGTATTATCTACTTGGGTGTGTGCGGCCCAAGACATCACTTTAGTTTTTACCTAATATAAAGTTTATGCTTATCTTTAGCTCTCAAACCTATCTTCTTAGCATAAAATCCCCTTGACTCCATTTAGCCTTTTAAATGGAAACCCTCAAAAACAAAATCTTAAAGATAATTCTCTCATACATTCTGGAGCTATATGAATATGACCTTAGCTCAATCCCAACCTATTGTTGTCATCTCTAGCAAAACCTAAATACTTCTCGTGGCTTTTCTAATGTCTCCTGGATTTAGTGGCACTAACGAGATCATCTTTATCTTGCTCCTCACTTCCACAAGAAACCCTTGCATAACAAGATTGCCCTCTCCAAGTCTATTAAAAAAAATAGTTCTCTTTTAAAACCTTATTTCTTTATGACCTATGTAAATTACTTTCTCTTTGGTTTTGTTTATTTTACAATAAAATGCTACTTCTTCACTTGATCTCTCAACTTTAATTCTACCCTAACTTTTGATCCTTTGTCACATAGTTCCTTAGCATTATCTCACTCCTAGTATTATCAAACATTTTTTTCTAAAAATGGTTTTTATTTAAGCCCAGAATAGAGCGTGGGGAATACCACCTCACTATGTTTCAAAAAAATGTTTTATTTCATTTTATTAAAAACCTATTTCCTTTTTTTTAAGTTCTCTATCTTAGAAAATTCTTAAAAAAAACAATTTCTGAAACCTCTTGTGGGCGTGTCCACAAACATCTTGCTGGCACATTTTCTTCAAATTCAAACATGGACCCTGCTCTCTCTTCCGTGTGCCACCTTTGTCCTTCTGGTCAGCCTACACTACCTCTCTCCTGGACCCTCCCGTCTGCACCTAAAGGACCGAACTGAGTGCGTGTGCGCCCGATCGCCTTGGTCGCGGTCACCATGCTTGTCAAGCGCCTGAACCAAACCGAGCTAAGTTTTGATCAAACTTGAAGTTGGACCTGCGCTGGCTCGAGCCACCGTTTCTGATCGATCGAGACCACCTCAGCGCGCCTCCTGCACCTCCTCAACGCACACACCCCCGCACCATCATGCTTGCTCGTGCCCGACACAGCCATCGTGGTCACGTCGCTTACACGAGGCCCAGAACGGCCGAGCCCAGCCAGCCCCAGCCCCAGCCCCAGCATGCTCCAGGACTCTCTCCGCCCTGACGTCAGCCCTCCCTCGTCAGCACCCACCGCCCTGACGTCTGCCCTCGTTCACAGATTGGTCACGGCCACCGCCCACCGTGTCCACCCGAGCCCTCGCTCAGCTATAAAAGGACCCCTTGCCTCTCCACTCCCTCACAGCGCTCGCAGAGCACTCCTTCCTCCCTCTCTATCTCTGTCTCAGTCTACCGGAGCACTACGACACTGCTCTTTCTCTCGCTCAACGAGGAGAGCGAGCGCGGTTGCCGTGCGAAGGCGAAGCCGAGCAAGGAGGAGCTCGCACGCAACCCTTTCTGCACTCCCACCTGCCTTCGTTCCGTTCTCCTGACCACCGCAGTACTGATCCTCCTCTTAACCTTGCCAGGGACCCTGCAGCCACCGCCATTGTCAAGGTTCCCAGGACGACCACGAAGAAGAAGCTGTCCTAGTCAAGGTTGCAGACTATCTCCTCTCTCCTTCTCTGTCGCCCTCTCTTCTCCTCATTCCCCTTGTTCTTATGCGCCCCTCCATTTTGTCTAGGGAGTGCTGCAGCTGCCGCTTCCAGCGACCACCCGGGGAAGACGACCCCGACGAGCATGTCCGCGTTGACGTCTAGGAGCTCTGCCTGCACGGAGGCAACGCCTACCGCTCTCCCTCTCTGATATCTCCCTTCCTAGATTACACTCTCTCCGGCCAACCTAATCTGCAGCTCTATCTCGTCCAGGAACAGCCGTAAGGCCCCCGGCTGTGAGCTTCGTCGCCGACAACCTCCGTGACGCTGCCCACGCCCGCGTCCAAGCCGAGGACCAGGAGCCTGCCAGCACATACAAGATGCACCTCTCGTCCTCCCCGGTCTACCTCGCCTTTCTCTCGCAGTCCTCGTAGAGCTCCGGCCATCGCACGGTGAGCACCCGAAGCCACGATCGTTTTGAGCTAGCCCAACACTAGTTTGAACTTTGAAGACGATGCAGACCAAGCAGCTAGTTTTCTGCACGATTATTGAAGCATTCATTTTTTTTTAAGTCAAGTTGGATCCAATGGATGCGTATCCTGTAGTTAGATTTCTACCAAAAATCCAAGCTGTGGGCCAGGCCAGATTAGGCCTGTACTAAATAGTGGACTTTGATATTTTCCAGTAAATAAATCTGTATTCAAATATGATCTGTAAACTTCAAATTGACCTAGTTTTCAAACCGTAACTCGAAATACAGCGAAACAACTGCAGTAGATCAGAAATTTTAATTTCTATCCATCGCCACTGGTTTCATATATGTAGCTTGATATTCCTAATTATCTAGTTCTATTACTTAAAAATAACTCTCACCACTTCCAAAGCTTTTACAAATATATCAAGATTTTATTAAAAAAATTATTATAACCTGTTTATAAAAAACTTTTCAGACCAACACTCTGAACCTTGATCCTATGTTTACGCTCATATTACTTGGTTAAGTTGTTTGATTTTTTAAACTTAGATTTTGCATAATATTATCTCAAAATACGTAATTATGGTTTTAATTGTCCAAATAATGTGTAACCACTTGGAGAAACTTTTTAAACTCAAATCACACTTTCTGAAGTGGTTATGTTGAATGTTTGTGTTGTTGTGGTGAAAATTTGGTTGGTGATTGTGTTTGCTTGTGTGCGTTTTTTTTCCGCGACGATAGAACCGACTGTTGACGAGTTCGGGGAAGAAGATTTTGAAGACTTTGAAGACAACCAGGGACAAGCCACCCAAGGCAAGCCACCTTTACTTGTTGCATATCTTGATCCCATTTTTCTTATTATGCAAGTTTTCCCCTTTATGTTTATTTTCAAAGGTGCATTGTTTTATAATTGCTACTACCTCTTGGTAGCGATTCATTTGCGACTAGGCTCCACTAGTCACTTGATATCATCTTCAAGATGCCACCCCTTGACACCTACTTACTCCATCTTTTAGAAGTAGCTTGATGCTTACCATCATGTTACCCCTTGTAGCCTTGTTTAGTGGAGCAAAAAAAAAACTCTAGGTTGGGACACTCAAAAACTTTGGGAAATGATTTTTAAAACCTTGAGGAGGTTTTGGCCTTGTTCAAGTGTAAGTTAGAGGAAAGGAAAGTTTTTTTTGAAATGAAAGAAGGACATTCTTGCCTAAGTATTCACCCATACCAACTAAACCGTGCAACCACATTACCCCGGAATGGGACGGGGCTTAGTCCGTAATTTATTTGTCTTAGTATGGGCTACCTCACAACTCTATAAGGGTGTTTGATCCCTTGAAGCCGGGTTGCTAAATTTTGGGGCAATACACCGTAGGGGTCTACGGCCAGACGATACTACGGGTCTCTTGTCGTGGCGATGGTGTCGTGGAGTAGGGGACTACCATGGTGCCGGAGAGGTTAAGCCCGGAGGGTAGGTGCCTATACTAGGATGACTAAGTGAAAGGCTTTGATCGATTATCCGAAGCCCGCATACTTGTATGACGGTCCGTGGTAAAGTCCCGGCGGATGTATCGGATGATGCGGGTAAAGTGTACAACCTCTGCAGAGTGTAAATCTATTCGAATAGCCCTGTCCGCGGTCATGGACGGTTGGAATGGCCGTTGCTTAGCGGTAGTGCCCTTTTGGTTTTGGGTTTTCAACAAGGATCTTGTGGAAATGGTTCAGAGTACCAATGTGGTACTACCGTGGAGGAGGATTTTGAGTTATGGAAATGACAACTTGGGTCACCCTTCCTAGAGATTTTACTTAAACTTGTTTCAAAATTGTTTTTCAACAAAGATATAGAGATGTCATAGTACATGCTATATCGACAAGAGAAAGTTTATAAAAGTTTTGAAAACAAACTTAGACTAGAGCCACCCTTGCTACAAGCCATACTAGCATACCTCTTGCATATTGTTCTTCTTAGGTGGTTTGCGAGTACAATTCCACAATGTACTCATGGCTTTGTCCCTGGCTATTTACTTGGTCAGACTTCGATGACTATGAGGAAGATGAAGGTTTCGATGACGACTTCGCGAACTAGGCCGTTATCCCGGTCAGCTGCCTGTAGGGTTTAAGGCATGACTTGGGCCCGACGATGATGCTACTTTTATCCGCTGTATTATGTGTTGAACTTTGCCTTCAAGGCATTTGATGTAAGACTTGGCCATGATGCCATTTGTTGTAAGACTATTTTAAATTCGGTTGTATGGATGATGTACTTTGATTACCAGTTCGGTTATGTGGATTCATGAGCAATTCTGGGATCATGAATTGTATGCATAACGGGTGTTTCGGACAAGCGGTCCGGGGCCCCCACACCCATGCCTTGTTTTACCATGCTAATCAACATTTAAACTGGCGGTAGTAAAATAACTTGAACCATATATGTGTGTGTCGGAATTTGATTCCGCTTAATTTGGATAAGTTGCATTGCATCATAATCGCCATGTCATGCATACATGCTTCATATGATCATGCCGATTCTTTTGCCGTAATAGTAAGTTTGCACCCATTGTTTGTTGTAGCACTTTGCTTCTTCTCGGATAGGACGCTTAGTGGTGTTGTGAGCAACGACAAGTTCTTCGGGTGTTCTTCGACAATCTTGCCAGGCAAGCTTTCCCACCCCTTACCTACCTATAGGGGTACTTATTACCTATTTGTGTTTCTACTTTATGCTTTATGCTAGCCTTGTGTTCTGATGCTTTGTTCGAGTCACGTATCCTATCCACCTGTTTCCCCAAAGCAAAACTATATTTCCGCCACCTCCGGCCTATTACCTTTTGCTTGTTGTTTGAGTTGACCTTGCGAGTCGTAGGCATGCTTAGGTTGTTTCAAGTTGTGTTATCTTATCGGGTTGTTGGGAAGTTTATCACATGCTCTACTCGATATATGAGATGGATTTGAATTGGAGATAAGTTGGATATTAGATATTGGAGATAAACATGTTTTATTTATGTTACAACTACACTTGATTAAGCAGAGGCATCGGTGAGTCATTTTGCCTGTTTTACGATGGCTCACTTGTGTCCCCTAGGACCCCGAGTTCGCATGAACTGTTCTAAGCTGAGCGCACTAACCACTCGCGGAAGATTCCATGGGGTCTCCCTTGACTTACTACTTTTTCTCGAGTTAGATTACCGAGGGCCACGACACCGTATTTACATGTGGATCTGGATTTGGTTTGAGTTACCTTTGAAGGTGCTTAAGGTTTTAAGCCCCCCTACGATGGGTGTGGTTGTGTCGCCTATGATGGTTGACAGGTTAATTTGCCTTGCGTGCCGATGTGAAGCTAGAAGACCCTCTGTGATGAGCCCTCGACCTGACTTCACCGCCGTTGCAAACTTCTGGGTCCGTCTTCAGAGCTCGGCCGACTTTGTTGCGGGTAGCTTAGTAGGGTGCCCCCCTAAACTCTCTTGTAGAACTAGCAATGGTCTTGTCGTGATATCCTTCCCTTGCTATGTTGGATTGATCGAGCGTGTATGGGTATATTGGTGCACCCCTGCAGGGTAAATCTTTTCGAAAAGCCGTGTCCGCGGTTATGAACGACTTGGAGCCGTTCTACTCGATCATAGAACAACTTGTACCTAATTGATGATAAAAAGTGGCATAGTAAATAGTTCTACTATAATATTAAATTGTTATAGAATTGTCAACCATGTGAGTGCCTTTGACATTGCTTCTTTGTGTGGTCACAACGAGGTGATTCATCGGCTGGGTTATGTTTGTTGTAGTATTGTAGTTCTTTACTTTATGCGCTCTCTTATCTTATTCTAATTAGACGGAAATTGTAGAGTGTCTCTACAGGTTCTTTAGGGCTTGCTCGCTGCCGCTTAACTCCACCATACAGCTGACGTCCTTTTGAGTCTCTCGAGCTTGTCTGCGTACCTCACGTACAAAAGCGACTTGTTGACTATGCTTTATATGTCTTGACGTCTTGCTAAGTACTTTGTACTTATTGCTGCTCGTCTCGGATTTTCGCCGGAGCAGGTTTGAAGACAGGTACGTGGGAGCGACGATGTTAGAAAGGTTACCCTTCCAGCTTGGCCTGGGCAGGGTTATGGACGCCATCGTTATCTTCAGGCCTCTTAGGCCCATTTGTATTCTTGTCCGTACTCGGATACTATTTGCTTTATGTATGATTTGGATCTTTGTATGTATTTGCATTCTTGACTCGTGGAGTCTTTGTGGTTATGTTATATATTCTTTTGTGGGTTCCATCGTGAACTTGTGTAATGTTACTACCTTGATTCCACCCGCATCGTGTGCATGTTGCATGTGCATGAGATGCTTGGTGGTGCGTTTCCAAAGTGACATTATGCGAATTGTGGTGTGGTGGGCCCATAACCCATAGGTCCCAGGTTTTGTCGATACCCGTGTGTCCGCTCTGCCTATAGGATAACCTTGCCAATGGTCGTTGTTCAGTCTAGTGTCAAAACTATTTTGCTAAAAATGTGTTGGATAGCTCTAAGTAGGTCTGCATTTTACTCCTTACCTATGTGCTTCTCCCCTCTTACCTTCGCGAGTTTTGAGTCCTCTCTCTTACCTTCTTCAAGTTTTAGGATCCTACGTGGGTGGTTGATCTCTTGCCTTTACCCTAATAGGACCGTTCTTCAGAATTTCATCATCGTCAATGTGAGCAAAAATCCATTGTTGGTGGTGTCGAGAAGGAAACTCTTGTTGGTGGTGTCGACAAGATCAACACGGTGCAAGAAGATTCGATAGTCTAACCAACTCTTCCCTCTACACGAGCGTGGATCTCGGTGCGAGATCCCTTGTTGGTGGTGTCGATTGTAATGGCCCGGAAAAATCCCCTTTTTAGAAATTGTTTGTTCTTTTCCTTTTGTGCATCATCATGCATTATAACCTTGCATGTTTTGTCAAATCTAAAAAATATATTTGGGATAAAATTTATTTTTTATTTTGCTTGTGTGGTTTTATTAAAAATCCTCCCCCCCTCTTCTTATTTTAAATTTAAACAAAAACTATAAAGTTTACAAAACATTTGTAAATTGTTTTGAGACAAATATCCAGTTTTCAAAAATGTTTGAAACCTATTTTTAAACCTTCCTAAACCTTTCCTTCTCTCCCTACTCTCTTGTTTATGAAAATCGGTGGAAAAAAATAAGAAGGAAGAAATCAGATTAAAAAAAGGGGAAAGAAGAAACAAGCCCATCTGAGCCCATCTATCCCTTTCTCCACCCGGCGGCCCAACGCCACCTCTTTTCTTCTACCTTTGTACGGACGCACATCAGTGCTATCCACGTATCTTCTGAGTGATGGGACGGGCAGCGCTCCTCCCAAAGCTCTATAAAATCCTCCTGTGGTCCACCTGCAACCCTAGTTCACCTACTCCCCTGCAGCGCCGCCACTCCCCTCCCGGTTCCTCTCTCTTTTCTCTCCCTCGTTTTCCCCTCCTGTAAGAGTTCCCGTGAACCACCGACCACCATGAACAGAGCATCAAGCTCATCGCGCCGCTGCCTCCGGTCGTTCGCAGGCCTCTCCAACCGCCTTTACTTCCTCATGGTAAGCCCACCTTTCAATTCCCTATTTTTTTCCTGTGGTCTGCATCCTCTAAGCCATCTTCTCGCTCACCTCCGAGGCCGCCTCCGCCATGGAACTCCGTCGTGAAAATCCATCGCTGCATGGTCGCCACCCTCGTCAAGCTCGCGTCTGCGCCCGATGCACTCCTGAGCCCCGCGCCGCAGTTTCTGCCGCTCCGTCCTCATCTCCGACCAGCCGCATCCCCTGCTCAACCTCCACAGCAAGCACCGCCGCTGTGCGTAGCTGCGCTCCTCCCAAAGCTCTATAAAATCCTCCTGTGATCCACCTGCAACCCTAGTTCACCTACTCCCCTGCAGCGCCGCCACTCCCCTCCCGGTTCCTCTCCCTTTTCTCTCCCTCGTTTTCCCCTCCTGTAAGAGTTCCCGTGAACCACCGACCACCATGACCAGAGCATCAAGCTCGTCGCGCCACTACCTCCGGTCATTCGCAGGCCTCTCCAACTGCCTTTACTTCCTCATGGTAAGCCCACCTTTCAATTCCCTATGTTTTTTCCTGTGGTCTGCATCCTCCAATCCATCTTCTTGCTCACCTCCGAGGCCGCCTCCGCCATGGAACTCCGTCATGAAAATCCATCGTTGCATGGTTGCCACCCTCGTCAAGCTCGCATCCATGCCCGATGCACTCCTGCAGCCCCGCGCCGTAGTTTCTGCCCCTCCGTCCTCGTCTCCGACCAGCCGCATCCCCTGCTCAACCTCCACAGCAAGCACCGCCGCTGTGCGTAGCTGCGCACCTCTGCTCTCCCTCGCGATGGTCTTCTCCAGACCATGTCCAGTCCAGACTCCCGAAGCAATTCATATTCAGTTTCGTCAGTAAAAACTTCGTCTTCATGCCAATATAATCAGTCACTTCCTATTATAATCAAGTACATTCAGTAACCCAACTGGTTCGTTCCTTATCTGTCTACACCAGGTCATGCGTTCGAATTCTGTGTGAGGCAAAGCCTCATCTTTTTGATTCCCTTTTTCTGATCTGATAGGTGGGCCGCGCCCGTCAGTCAAAGCCAGTGCCAGCTCTGCTTCCCTGCCTTGTCAGCGCCCCATCAACTTGCTCGGTCCCACGCGGCAGCCGCTGTGGCTGGGTGAGCCCTCGGTGAGAAAAGTCTCCCCTTGTTTATCTATTTTCAGAAAACGTTTGAAACTTGTTAAATTCGTATCTTCCAAACCATAACTCGAAATAAAAGGTATTTTATATGGATTTTTATCGAAAAAATGTGTAGAATCAGAAAATGCCATCCATGCAATTGTTTGGATCCCACATCATGTAGTTTCATGTTAATTTGCATGTCACCTAATATAACATATGGAGTATTTGGGTATTACCAAATATGGTTACCCCACTTCATTTAATTTTCTGTAGCTCACCCATGCCTTGTTTTACCATGCTAATCAACATTTAAACTGGCGGTAGTAAAATAACTTGACCATATATGTGTGTGTCGGAATTTGATTCCGCTTAATTTGGATAAGTTGCATTGCATCATAATCGCCATGTCATGCATACATGCTTCATATGATCATGCCGATTCTTTTGCCATAATAGTAAGTGTGCACCCATTGTTTGTTGTAGCACTTTGCTTCTTCTCGGATAGGACGCTTCGTGGTGTTGTGAGCAATGACAAGTTCTTCGGGTGTTCTTCGACAATCTTGCAAGGCAAGCTTTCCCACCCCTTACCTACCTATAGGGGTACTTATTACCTATTTGTGTTTCTACTTTATGCTTTATGCTAGCCTTGTGTTCCGATGCTTTGTTCGAGTCACGTATCCTATCCACCTATTTACCCAAAGCAAAACTATATATCCGCCACCTCCCGCCTATTACCTTTTGCTTGTTGTTTGAGTTGACCTTGCGAGTCGTAGGCATGCTTAGGTTGTTTCAAGTTGTGTTATCTTATCAGGTTGTTGGGAAGTTTATCACATGCTCTACTCGATATATGAGATGGATTTGAATTGGAGATAAGTTGGATATTAGATATTGGAGATAAACATGTTTTATTTATGTTACAACTACACTTGATTAAGCAGAGGCATCGGTGAGTTATTTTGCCCATTTTACGATGGCTCACTTGTGTCCCCTAGGACCCCGAGTTCGCGTGAACTGTTCTAAGCTGAGCACACTAACCACTCGCGGAAGATTCCATGGGGTCTCCCTTGACTTACTACTTTTTCTCGGGTTAGATTACCGAGGGCCACAACACCGTATTTACATGTGGATCTGGATTTGGTTTGAGTTACCTTTGAAGGTGCTTAAGGTTTTAAGCCCCCCTACGATGGGTGTGGTTGTGTCGCCTATGATGGTTGACAGGTTAATTTGCCTTGCGTGCCGATGTGAAGCTAGAAGACCCTCTGTGATGAGCCCTCGACCTGACTTCACCGCCGTTGCAAACTTCTGGGTCCGTCTTCAGAGCTCGGCCGACTTTGTTGCGGGTAGCTTAGTAGGGTGGCCCCCTAAACTCTCTCGTAGAACTAGCAATGGTCTTGTCGTGATATCCTTCCCTTGCTATGTTGGATTGATCGAGCGTGTATGGGTATATTGGTGCACCCCTGCAGGGTAAATCTTTTCGAAAAGCCGTGTCCGCGGTTATGGACGACTTGGAGCCGTTCTACTCGATCATAGAACAACTTGTACCTAATTGATGATAAAAAGTGGCGTAGTAAATAGTTCTAATATAATATTAAATTGTTATAAAATTGTCAACCGTGTGAGTGCCTTTGACATTGCTTCTTTGTGTGATCACAACGAGGTGATTCATCGGCTGGGTTATGTTTGTTGTAGTATTCTAGTTCTTTACGTTATGCGCTCTCTTATCTTATTCTAATTAGACGGAAGTTGTAGAGTGTCTCTACAGGTTCTTTAGTGCTTGCTCGCTGCCGCTTAACTCCACCATACAGCTGACGTCCTTTTGAGTCTCTCGAGCTTGTCTGCGTACCTCACGTACAAAAGCGACTTGTTGACTATGCTTTATACGTCTTGAAGTCTTGCTAAGTACTTCGTACTTATTGCTGCTCATCTCGGATTTTTGCCGAAGCAGGTTTGAAGACAGGTACGTGGGAGCGACGACGTTAGCAAGGTTACCCTTCCAGCTTGGCCTGGGCAGGGTTATGGACGCCATCGTTATCTTCAGGCCTCTTAGGCCCATTTGTATTCTTGTCCGTACTCGGATACTATTTGCTTTATGTGTGATTTGGATCTTTGTATGTATTTGCATTCTTGACTCGTGGAGTCTTTGTGGTTATGTTATATATTCTTTTGTGGGTTCCATCGTGAACTTGTGTAATGTTACTACCTTGATTCCACCCACATCGTGTGCATGTTGCATGTGCATGAGATGCTTGGTGGTGCGTTTCCAAAGTGACATCATGCGAATTGTGGTGTGGTGGGCCCATAACCCATAGGTCCTAGGTTTTGTCGATACCTATGGGTCCACTCTGCCTGTAGGATAACCTTGCCAATGGTCGTTGTTCAGTCTAGTGTCAAAACTATTTTGCTAAAAATGTGTTGGATAGCTCTAAGTAGGTCTGCATTTTACTCCTTACCTATGTGCTTCTCCCCTCTTACCTTCGCGAGTTTTGAGTCCTCTCTCTTACCTTCTTCAAGTTTTAGAATCCTACGTGGGTGGTTGATCTCTTGCCTTTACCCTAATAGGACCGTTCTTCGGAAGTTCATCATCGTCAATGTGAGCAAGAATCCATTGTTGGTGGTGTCGAGAAGGAAACTCTTGTTGGTGGTGTCGACAAGATCAACACGGTGCAAGAAGATTCGATAGTCTAACCAACTCTTCCCTCTACACGAGCGTGGATCTCGGGGCGAGATCCCTTGTTGGTGGTGTCGATTGTAACGGTCCGGAAAAATCCCCTTTTTAGAAATTGTTTGTTCTTTTCCTTTTGTGCATCATCATGCATTATAACCTTGCATGTTTTGTCAAATCTAAAAAAAATATTTGGGATAAAATTTATTTTTTATTTTGCTTGTGTGGTTTTATTAAAAATCCTCCTCCCCTCTTCTTATTTTAAATTTAAACAAAAACTATAAAGTTTACAAAACATTTGTAAATTGTTTTGAGACAAATATCCAGTTTTCAAAAATGTTTGAAACCTATTTTTAAACCTTCCTAAACCTTTCCTTCTCTCCCTACTCTCTTGTTTATGAAAATCGGTGGAAAAAAAAGAAGAAGGAAGAAATCAGATTAAAAAAAGGGGAAAGAAGAAACAAGCCCATCTGAGCCCATCTATCCCTTTCTCCACCCGGCGGCCCAACGCCACCTCTTTTCTTCTACCTTTGTACGGACGCACATCGGTGCTGTCCACGTATCTTCTGAGTGACGGGACAGGCAGTGCTCCTCCCAAAGCTCTATAAAATCCTCCTATGATCCACCTGCAACCCTAGTTCACCTACTCCCCTGCAGCGCCGCCACTCCCCTCCCGGTTCCTCTCTCTTTTCTCTCCCTCGTTTTCCCCTCCTGTAAGAGTTCCCGTGAACCACCGACCACCATGAACAGAGCATCAAGCTCATCGCGCCGCTGCCTCCGGTCATTCGCAGGCCTCTCCAACCGCCTTTACTTCCTCATGGTAAGCCCACCTTTCAATTCCCTATTTTTTCTTGTGGTCTGCATCCTCTAAACCATCTTCTCGCTCACCTCCGAGGCCGCCTCCGCCATGGAACTCCGTCGTGAAAATCCATCGCTGCATGGTCGCCACCCTCGTCAAGCTCGCGTCCACGCCCGATGCACTACTGAGCCCCGCGCCGCAGTTTCTGCCGCTCCGTCCTCGTCTCTGACCAGCCGCGTCCCCTGCTCGACCTCCACAGCAAGCACCACCACCGTGCGTAGCTGCGCACCTCCGCTCTTCCTCACGGTGGTCTTCTCCAGACCATGTCCAGTCCAGACTCCCAAAGCAATTCATATTCAGTTTCGTCAGTAAAAACTTCGTCTTCGTGCCAATATAATCAGTCACTTCCTATTCTAATCAAGTACATTCAGTAACCCAACTGGTTCGTTCCTTGTCTGTCTACACCAGGTCATGCGTTCGAATTCTGTGTGAGGCAAAGCCTCACCTTTTTTATTCCCTTTTCCGATCTGAGAGGTGGGCCACGCCCGTCAGTCAAAGCCGGCGCCAGCTCTGCTTCCCTGCCCCGTCAGCGCCTTGTCAACTTGCTCGGTCAGGTATATATCTGCCACCTCCCGCCTATTACCTTTTGCTTCTTGTTTGAGTTGACCTTGCGAGTCGTAGGCATGCTTAGGTTGTTTCAAATTGTGTTATCTTATCAGGTTGTTGGGAAGTTTATCACATGCCCTACTCGATATATGAGATGGATTTGAATTGGAGATAAGTTGGATATTAGATATTGGAGATAAACATGTTTTATTTATGTTACAACTACACTTGATTAAGCAGAGGCATCGGTGAGTCATTTTACCCATTTTACGATGGCTCACTTGTGTCCCCTAGGACCCCGAGTTCGCATGAACTGTTCTAAGCTGAGTGCACTAACCACTCGCGGAAGATTCCATGGGGTCTCCCTTGACTTACTACTTTTTCTCAAGTTAGTTTACCGGGGGCCACAACACCATATTTACATTTGGATCTGGATTTGGTTTGAGCTACCTTTGAAGGTGCTTAAGGTTTTAAGCCCCCCTACGATGGGTGTGGTTGTGTCGCCTATGATGGTTGACAGGTTAATTTGCCTTGCGTGCCGATGTGAAGCTGGAAGACCCTCTGTGATGAGCCCTCGACCTGACTACACCGCCGTCGCAAACTACTGGGTCCGTCTTTGGAGCTCGGCCGACTTCGTTGCGGGTAGCTTAGTTGGGTGGCCCCCCTAAACTCTCTCGTAGAACTAGCAACGGTCTTGTCGTGATATCCTTCCCTTGCTATGTTGGATTGATCGAGCGTGTATGGGTACATTGGTGCACCCCTGCAGGGTAAATCTTTTCGAAAAGCCGTGTCCGCGGTTATGGATGACTTGGAGCCGTTCTACTCGATCATAGAACAACTTGCACCTAATTGATGATAAAAAGTGGCGTAGTAAATAGTTCTACTATAATATTAAATTGTTATAAAATTGTCAACCATGTGTGTGCCTTTGACATTGCTTCTTTGTGTGGTCACAACGAGGTGATTCATCGGCTGGGTTATGTTTGCTGTAGTATTCTAGTTCTTTACTTTATGCGCTCTCTTATCTTATTCTAATTAGACGGAAGTTGTAGAGTGTCTCTACAGGTTCTTTAGTGCTTGCTCGCTGCTGCTTAACCCCACCATACAGCTGATGTCCTTTTGAGTCTCTCAAGCGTGTCTGCGTACCTCACGTACAAAAGCGACTTGTTGACTACGCTTTATACATCTTGAAGTCTTGCTAATTACTTCGTACTTATTGCTACTTGTCTCAAATTTTCGTCGGAGCAGGTTTGAAGACAGGTACATGGGAGCGACGACATTAGCAAGGTTACCCTTCCGGCTTGGCCTGGGCAGGGTCATGGACGCCATCATTATCTTTAGGCCTCTTAGGCCCATTTGTATTGTTGTCCGTACTCGGATACTATTTGTTTTATGTGTGATTTGGATCTTTGTATGTATTTGCATTCTTGACTTGTGGAGTCTTTGTGGTTATGTTATATATTCTTTTGTGGGTTCCATCGTGAACTTGTGTAATGTTACTACCTTGATTCCACCCGCATCGTGTGCATGTTGCATGTGCACGAGATGCTTGGTGGTGCGTTTCCAAAGTGACATCATGCGAATTGTGGCATGATTGCTATAATTCGCAAGGTGCCGATTTTGGGGCGTCAAAGTAACACAATTGGTTTATCGTTATGAACAAAAGTATACTGATTTGTTGCACTATGGTGTACAGAATTTCTATCAAATTGCCATGGTCTACCAAGTAAAAGGGTGCATGCTTGCATAGGAACAACATCACACTCAACATAATCATCATATGCAGCAATTAAAAAATGCACATGAACACTACGTGTTACCTTAACTTTGCCGCTGTTGTTGAACCATTGAATGTAATAAGGCCGAGGATGAGGGAGGGTAGTAATAGATAGCTTCTCGACCATCTCTAGACTTTCCAAGTTGTTGCAACTCCCTCCATCAATTATTATGCACACACATTGATCTTTGACAACTCCCTTGGTATGGAACAAATTATGGCGCTGATTTGGTTCAGCCTGAGTGAGTTGGACACTCAAAACTCGCTGTGCAACCAATGTAGGATATTGTTCAGCAGCCTCCGCACTCATATATTGTGAATCTGTCGCGGTAGGTGCTGCAGCTTGTTGTTTCTCATGTGCAATGAGAGCCAAAGTTTCCTCATCATAGTCACTAGCTGAATCGTATCCTCCATCCTCAAGAACAACCATTACCCGATCAGTTGGACACTCTCGTGCATAGTGGCCAAGTCCTGTGCATTTGCGACATTTTACTTTACTTGTCTTCCCTGTAGATGCCATGGATGATGAAGAACTTGTGGCTGGACCAGCGGGAGCACCCCTTGTTCATGGTGGTGCTAGAGTACTAGAAGGTCTTGATGGTGTGGTCGGTGAAGGAGAAGGTGCAGGAGTACACGGCGTATACGGCGTCCTTGGTGCCCATGAAGTAGAACACCCTGCAGAAAAGTTAGTTCTTGCTGCAGCTCTCCTATCCTGCACTTCACATTCAGCTTTGCAAGCAAGGTGAAATAAACGGTTGATAGTATTATATTCCTTATATTCTAGAA
Organism: Dactylis glomerata; assembly: GCA_007115705.1. Lineage (NCBI taxonomy): Eukaryota > Viridiplantae > Streptophyta > Magnoliopsida > Poales > Poaceae > Dactylis > Dactylis glomerata. The sequence goes on along the minus strand of QXEO01000406.1, from coordinate 2,053,687 downwards.
TTGTTTGAATCTCTTTATTTAACCCATCGAAAAATCTAGCAAGTAAGGCCTCATTATCTTCCTCTATATCAAAATGAATCATCCCAGTTTGTAATTCCTGATAATATTCCTCTACAGAATTTTTGCCTTGTTCTAAACGAGCTAACTTTTTGAGCAAATCACGTTGGTAGTATGGAGGTACAAAATGAGTATGCATAGCACGTTTTAAAGCATCCCAAGTAGTAGGTGGATTAGTAAGATGTACGCGACAATATTCAGACCACCATATAGAAGCAAAACTAGTGAACTCACAAGTAGCAGCAGTAACACATTTATCTTCCGGATAAGCTAAACATGCAAAACGTTGTTCTACTTCTAATTCCCAAGAGAGATACGCATCGGGATTGTAATGTCCCTCAAAAGGTGGAATATTTAATTTCAGTTTAGCAATATGATCATCATCACGTACCAGCGGTCATTGATGGCATCGTGCATGGGGGTTATTGGCGCGCGGACGACCAAGAGATGGCTGAAGGACCTCGTCGAACACCTCGTTCTCGTCCGCGTAGTCATCCGCCCCATAGTAATCAGCAGCGGGCTCATCCAGGATAGCAACACCTGTAGCGGCATGAGGCCCGTTGCGCGGGACACGCCGGGCACGCCTTTACTAGACAGGCTGGGGAGCGGCCGACTGGGCAGCAGCCGGTTGGGGGGCAGGTAGACACGCCATCATCTCCTGGAATCGAGTGTCAAGCTGCTGTGCGAAAGAGGTTTTGAGACCATCGATCCTCTCCATAGTGTTGGCATGTCATTTTTCAACGTCTTGCACATGATTGCCCACGAGCTGTGTAAAGTGACTGTGTAACTCTGCGCTCGTCATCGTCTCCGGGTCTGGGTCATCTTTCTTCTCCGATCCTGTCATGGTTAGGACTCACAAGAAAATGAAAACTCTAAAGCGGTGTATGTATGGCGGATGATTTGGTGGAAAACCGCGTAATCCATCAAGCAAAAAACCAAAGCTCTTACCCGTTCTTACCAAGCAACGGGAGTGATCACGATCCTTTGTAGTCAAAGCTCGTGAAGATGTGGTTAAGCGATTGCAAGGTGGATTCAGCACACAGTCGTAGAGATATGTGGAGCTGTAGGAGGCTGCGATATCTATAGCAACAATTCAAAACAGCAATGCAACAAGTTGAATAAATGCTCAACAACGGTACCGTGCTGGCCGTAGGCTAAATCGTGCTAGAGACGCGAGCCTAGGACACCAACTTGTCAATGCGCGGCGGCCAGAAGCACAAAGGAATAGCTCAAAAGCAAGATATAAGTGAAGATCACAGAAAAATTGCTGGTTCTGAAACTTAAAAGGCCAAAAACTCACCCTTCCCTCACTTTTTTGACGATTACGAGTGACTTTAGGTACTTTTCAAGATTATTTGTTTGGGTTTCATGTTATAACATGGTTCCTAAGTTTTATTGTACTTTGATCTGATCACTCAATGATTTACATCGTTTGATCAAGATTGTGTTGGTGCATGTCACCTCAAAAATTATTGTTTTGTTATCACTTACCTACTCGAGGACGAGCAGGAGTTAAGCTTGGGGATGCTTGATACGTCTCAAATGTATCTATAATTTTTGATGCCCCGTGCTTGTTTATGCACCATTTGCTTTGTGTTTTGTTACACTTCGTGGCATTTTTATGCATTTTCCGGAACTAACCTATTAACGAGACGCCACAGTGCCAGTTCCCTGTTTTCTGCTATTTTTGTGTTTCAGAAAAGTTACACAATAAATATTCTCAGAATTGGACGAAACAAAAGCTGAAGTTCCTATTTTTCCTAAAATGAGATGGAGTCCAAAGCACAGACGGAGGGGGGCCAGAGGGTAGCCAGACCATAGTGTGGCATGGGCCACCCCCGGCCGTGCCACCAGGTGGTGTGGACCCCTGGTCCACCCCCTGACATCGCACTTCCGCATACATATTCTCCTCAACGAGAAAACCCTAAGGCCCAAACTCTTTTCCAGAAAACATACTGCAAGCCGCCGCCGTCGTCGACGCGAGATTGGGAGGGTCCATAAGCTCTTCCCGGCACCCTGCTAGAGAGGGGAATAACCACCGGAGGCCTTCTTCATCACCATGCCTGCCTCCGGAGTGATATGTGAGTACTCCAGCTTGGACTACGGGTCCATAACAGTAGCTAGATGGATGTCTTCTCCTCCATGTGCTTCATGTTTAGATCTTGTGAGCTGCCTATCATAATCAAGATCATCGTTATGTAATTCTACATGTTGTGTTTGTTGGGATCTGATGAATATTGAGTACTATGTCAAGTTGATTTGTGATTTATCATCTCTATGTTGTTTATGATCTCGCATGCTCTCCATTGCTAGTAGATATCTTGGCGGAGTAGATGCTAGTAACTCCAAGAGGGAGTATTTATTCTCGATAGTGGGTTCATGCCTCTGGTAACTTGGGGGAGTGACAACAACCTCTAAAGTTGTAGATGTGTTGTTGCTACTAGGGAGAAAACAACAATCTTGTGTTTAAGGACATTTGTATTCTTTACTTTACACACTTTCGTTAAGGCGATGATATGTTGCTTGCAACTTAATACCCAATGGTTGTTCGGATGATATCCGGCGGGTGGATTATTAGTCATAGATGCAGTTGGATTATGGTCTATGTATTATGTTGTAATGCCCAAGTGAATTTCATAGTGATCCTCATGACATGTACATGCATTGCTTGCATTCTTTATTATGTCAATTGCCCAACTCTAATTTGTTTATCCAGCATATTATTTATCTTTATGGAGAGACACCTCTAGTGATAGAGTAAAGGTGCCCGATCTTTCGATGAGACGGATAGCTACGATTTGTGGTGGAGGTCGACATTGATGATCCGACTACGAACGTGCGAGACGTTGTGCCTTAGCAATCGCTACACCAACTTCCGAGGCTATCGACCACACGGGAGCGAGATCGACCTGACCACGAGGGTCTATTCCTGCGAGCAATCAAAGAACAAGCAAGAACAATGATTAAGCAATCAGAATTGCAGATGAATATGAAGATTGAATTACTCCCAGAGGGATGATAACGTGGGGTTCTGCAAGTGCATAGTACAGGAGGTCTTGACGATGCTCGTGCCTATGGTGAAGTATAGCAATGGCTAAAACTTAATCTAAACAAAACCCAAGTCCTAATGATGGCTGGGTGGGAGTATATGAGGAGGAGAGGTAGGGATTTCGTCCATGCATCCATCATTCCTAAGTAACACAAGTACATCTCATTTAGGCAGCATCATATTCTCATGTATATTAGGAACGGTTCCAAGAAACGAAAGTACCTAATAATTTAGTTGCCTAGCAAGAGCTCTAGTGAGAGGTCCTTGTACATGAGGATGTGTAGTGGTTGTATCAACAGTAGGGATGTCCTCATCATCTAGTGAACTGTGGACCCCGGTCCATTCTTTTATATTCATATTACCGTTTACTATTTACAAGCATTATTTACTTTCCCGCAAACAACTATCTTTTACCACACGATACATTTAATCCTTTGTTTACAGCAAACCAGTGAGATTGACAACCTGACTACAAGTTGGGGCAAAGTACTTTGGTTGTGTTATGTGCAGGTTCCACGTTGCTGCTGGTGCAAAGCAACGCCCCAGATAAGGCGCCATATATAAATTGTCTAGAGCTGTCGCCAAGCCAGCTAGCATCAACCTTTGGAAGTTGGTTCTTTCTCCTACTGGTTCGATTAAACCTTGGTTTCATACTGAGGGAAATTTTCTGCTGTGCTCATCATACCTTCCTCTTGGGGTTTCCAACTGGACGGCTAGCACCGCTATCACCTGGCTGTGCGGGCAACCCTAGGCTGCGCCGGGGGTGGTGTGGCTGCCTCAGCCACCACCTCGAGCCCTCCTTTGGCATATATAAAGTCCCTAACCCTAAAAACTGAGGGGGTTTGACGTTTTTCCAGATAGAGTTCCATCGCGCTGCCACCACAGAAACCTCGATTCCGAACCAGAAGCTCCGTTCTGGTACCCTGCCGGGACGGGGAATTGGAGGAGATCATCGCCATCATCATCACCGACGCCTCTCCATCAACCATCCATGATTCCCCCATCCATGTGTGAGTAATTTCTGTTGTGGGCCAAAGGGGATGGTAGGGATTGGATGAGATCATTCATGTAATTGCTATAAGATTGTTAGGGCATGGTGCCTAGTACCCATTATTAGTGCTTTTGACATTGTTGCAACTTGTTGTGCTTAATGCTTGTCACTTTCGGCCCGAGTGCCATGATCTCAGATCTGAACATGTTATTGATTCATGAGGATAATTATTGTTTGCGATCTTACCTGCAAGTTGTATACACATATCGTTGTTCGGAACCCAAGGGCCCAAAATGACAACAATTGGGATAAACGGAGGGGATGGCTGTGATGTGAGGATCACGTGTGTTCACAGAGTGTTAATGCTTTGCTCTGGTGCGATATTAAAAGGAGCACCTTAATTACCAGTAGTTTCCCTGGAGGCTCCGCTGCAAATGGGCTGGTAGGACAAAAGATGTTGTGCAAGTTTCTTCTTGCGAGCACGCACGACTAAATACAGAACACATGCCTATGGTTACTTAGTACTAGGATGCTTTATCATTATTTACCTGCAATTGCCCATGTCTTGATTATTATATGAATTATCTTATCCATGCAACGCCCGTTCATCCATCCCTATGCCTACAGTATTATAATCGAGTTGTTTACTATAATTTCTGCTGATGTCTTTATTTTATTACTGCTGCTATTATTTTGCTAATGCTACTAATATAAAACTCTTGCTACTGATAAACTGTTGCGAGCAAGTCTATTTCCAGGTGCAGCTGAACTGACAAGTCATCTGTTAAGGCTTATAAATATTCTTTGGCTCCCCTTGTGTCAAATCAATAAATTTGGGTTTTACTTCCCTCGAAGACTGTTGCAATACCCTATACTTGTGGGTCATCACCATGGTGACCAATGTGGAGTCTAGAGCGAGTGGCTCCGCGATGTTGATCTCCTTTGGGACGAAGACGGGCGGCTTGTCAATGACGTCGAGGAAGACGCCTATCGGAGGGGGCTGTAAAGAGGAGCCGATCCTTGAGAGGGCGTCGGCCTCTTCATTTTTATTCTGCTCGATCCACTCAATGGAGTAGGCAGCAAAGTAGCCTCCCAGCTGGTCGGCGGCCATGTGGTAGGCGATCATGTTAGGGCTAACTGTATCACAGGTGCCCGAGGTTTGGTTGGCGATGAGGTCGGAGTCCTCGTAGCATCACAGACGAGATATGCTCATTTCCTTGGCAGCTCGCATGCCATGGAGGAGTGCATCATACTCAGCGACATTGTTGGTGCAGGGTTTGAAGTTTAGCCGCAGCGTGTAGCGGAGTTTATCGCCCTTCGATGAGATGAGGACGACACCAGCATCTGCGCTGTCGGTGTTTTTGGACCCGTTGAAGAACATGGTCCAGTATTGCAGGTACGTACGGGAGTTTTTCCTTCTATTGTGCCTCATGCTAGTCGGCGAGGAAGTCGGCGAGGGCTTGAGACTTGATGGCACTGCGGGGCTCATACTTGATGCAGTGGGTTCCAATTTCGATGGCCCACTTGGCGACTCGTCTGATTGCGTCATGATTGCAAATGATGTCCTGCAGTGGCGCCAAGGAGACGACTGATATCTTGTGCTGCTGGAAGTAATGAGGGAGACATCGTGTGGCTCTGAATACGGCGTACACCAGTTTTTTGTACTGGGGATATCGTTCTTTTGACTCCGTGAGAACCTCGCTGAGATAATACACGGGTCGCTGGATGGGGTACTCTTTGCCTTCCTCTGGTCGCTTGATGACCATAATTGTGCTGACAACGCGATTAGACGCTGCAATGTACATGAGCGGCGAGCACTTTCTTGAGCGCTGCGAATGTTGTATCCGCCTCTTCAGCCTACTCGAACATGGGAGTCATGCGGAGCAGACAGTAGAGAGGCATTGCCTTTTCCCCTTGCTTGGGGATGAAGCGACTGAGAGCTGCAACGCGTCCTGTAAGCTTTTGCACATCGAGGAGGCACTCCAGATTGTGAAGTCGCCTGATGGCATCAATCTTTTCAGGGTTAGCCTCGATGCCTCTCTTTGAGACAACGTAGCCAAGCTGCTGCCCTGAGAGGACGCCAAACGTGCACTTATGTGGGTTGAGCTTGATGTTGTATTTCTGCAGATTGGTGAAAGTTTCAGCGAGGTCGGCAAGCAGATCTCCCTGATGCTTCGACTTGATGACTACATCATCGATGTAGACGTGGATGTTGCGACCAACTTGGCATGCGAGGCATTCTTGCATGCACCGCTGATAGGTGGCTCCAGCGTTCAGGAGGCCGAAGGTCATGGCAGTGTAGCAGAAGCAGCCGAACGGCATGATGAAGGCCGTCTTTTCTTCGTCTTCCTCTGCCATCTTGATCCGGTTGTAGCGGGTACAAGCATCCAATAAGCAGAGGGACTCAAAACCTATCGTTGAATCAATAATTTGGTCAATCCGTGGCAGAACAAACTCTTCCTTTGGATAGGCAGAGTTGAGGATGGTGTAGTCGATGCACATCCGCTAGGTCTTGTTCTTCTTCTAGACTAGGACTGGATTTGCCAACCACTTTTTGTGCTTTACAGCACGAATAAAATCGGCAGCTAGGAGCTGATTGACTTCTTCCCCAATCGCGCGGTGCCACTCCGCGTTGAAGGGGCAAAGCAATTGCCTCATAGGTTGAACCTTTGGTCGACGTAGAGTTTGTGCTCGGCGAGTTCCCTCGGGACACCTAGCATATCATATGGCTTCCATGCAAAGATTTTGCGATTCTCATGCAGGAACTCGACGAGCGCGCTTTCCTATGCGCTACTCAGTTGCCCGCTGATGAGGGTTAACTCAGCAAATGTCCTAGATGAAGGACTTAGGATCGGGGGAAAGGCGACAACTAGAGATTCCGGGAGCGAGATTGGCACACGACGTACCCAGGTTCACGTCCCCGCGGTCGAGGATCGCTACGTCCTCCTAGCAATCTAGTATATGATCACAATGGTGTTTACATGGAGCCGCCGTAGGCGGATTTGTGTATCTAATCTATGTGTAATCTATCTTGTATGTTCTAACTCTCGATGTAACTTGTTCCTCTAGGGGCGCCCCTACCTGGCTTTATATATCCAACCAGGCTAGGTTTTACAAGTGTCCTAGTCGAATACATATTGTAGTTACCTTTCTTCGTCTTCAAGTCAATTTTTGAGTCCTTGTACTTGTATACTTCCATAATGGGCTGGACCTGGTATACTAATCCGTGGGTACCCGAAGTGAAGCAAATATGCCCTAGAGGCAATAATAATATTGTTATTATCATATTTCTTGTTCATGATAATGTTTATATTCCATGCTAGAATTGTATTATGCGGAAACATTAATACTTGTGTGGTTTATGAACAACACTGTGTCCCTAGTATGCCTCTACTAGTCTAGCTCATTGATTAATGATGGTTAAGGTTTCCTAACCAAGTAACCATAGACATGAGTTGTCGATTAATAATGAGGTCATGTCATTAGGAGAATGATGTGATGGACAGACCCAAATTAAGCACAGCAATTAGATCATGTCATTGTGTTCACAATTGTGTAGATTTTCCTATATCAGTATCCTATTCCTTAGACCATGAGATAATGCCACTCCCTGGTACCGAAAGAGAGCTTTGAGGTCATCAAACATCACACTATGAAAGGGTGATCATAAAGGTGTCTCTCAGGTAATCGGAAAGTACTTGTTGGGTTGTATGTATCGAGATTGGGATTTCTCCCTCCCATGTCAGAGAGATATACTCTAGGCCCACTCGGTAATCAATATCATACACCGTTTGCAAACACGTGATTAATGAGTTTAATCACAAGGTGATATTGGATGGCGGAACGAGTAAAGAGTACTTGCTGCGAACGAGATTGAACTAGGTATGGCGATACCGACGATCGAATCTCGGGCAAGTAAAATATCGCGAGACAAAGGAATTCGTATACGGGATTAATTGAATCCTGACATCGTGGTTCACCGATATTGATCTTCGTAGAATATGTGGGAGTCAATACGGATTTCTAGATTCTTTTATTGACTATTGATGTCGATCATGTCCACGCATTCTCGAACCCGTAGGGTCACACACTTAACGCTCATCGATGCTAGGGTAGTTATGGGATAAAAGGAAATTGTTGCAGAGAGTTACGGAATTGTTCCAGGAAGAGCATTAATGATTTATTGATTAATTGAATTAATAAATGTTAATACATATTTATTTATTGGAAATAAATAGGGCTAAAGAGTAGTCCACGAGAGTTTTGCTAATGGGCCAATTCTATAGTCCATCTAGACAAACTATAAAGAGAAAAGACAAAGGAAAAAAAAGGGAAGCCCACTTACCTGGGCCGACCGAATGGGCCAGCTGGGCTAGCCTGCCACCGCGCCAGGCTCCCGATCGGCTAGGGCGCTCGCTCGCTCCCTTGGAATCGATAGTCGATCGATCTCCTGGCCATAGCGAGGCGTCACTCGCCCCTGCGTGTGCGGGAAAGGCCAGCTGGGCCTTTGGCTAGTGGGCCGACCACACCAGGTCCAGGCAGTCCTGCTCGGGCTGGCCTGTTTGCTCGATCGAGTCTGCGATCGCTCAGGATCGAGGCGCTCGCCTAGGATCGATACGATCGATGCCTCAACATGGCGTGCAAGCCAGGTTTTCTCAAACCTTGCGCCTGCCTCAAGTTTTCTTATGCGGCTGCCTATAAAAACACAGAGGATAGGACGTGGCTGATGATTTTGATCAGCCTCCAGCCTGTCGTCTCATGTGTAGTCTTTTCTAGCTCTAGTTTGATTAGATCTTGGCCCCATCTTCTTCCACCTCGCGCGTGCGTAGGCAAAGCCCTGCCCGCATATACTCTCTACCATAAGCACCACGCCGTTGTGCTGCTGATCCCATCTACCACTCCACCGCACCTTGCTAGACCGAGGAGGAGGAGTCGTCGCTGCGATGTACGTGTCCATCGCTTGGAGGCGCCGCCCGTTGTGGCGCTTGGATCGGATCGGATCATGAGGAGGAGATGCTAGTATGACTACGCCGACCACGTTCATCTAAACGTTTCCGCTATGCAATCTACAAGGGTATGTAGATCTAATCTCTCCCGCTCGTTGTTTTGCATCTCGTAGATTAGATCTTGGCTTGTTCTTGTTCGTACTCGTAGGAAATTTTTTGTTTTCTATGCTCCGAAACCCTTCAGTGGTATTAGAGCTAGATCTATGCGTAGATGTGTTTCATGAGTAGAACACAACATGCTTGTTGCGGGCGTTGATGTTTTCTATTGCAAACCTTTATTTTGTGTACTTCTTATGGCGCGGCATAGTGAGATCAAAGCGGTCTAGGCCAACCTTGCGCGACCTCGTTCGCGAGACCGACTCCACACTTGATGTGTGGCTTGTTCCACATATGCTGCTGGTGGATGCCAATTTCTCTCACTATAGTTGTCATGGGATTTACAATGGATGTTGGCAACCATAATATCACCGTTGTGGCTTTGCGTAGGTAAGAACCGTTCTTATGCGTAGCTCCCACAAGCCACGTAAAACATGCAATCAACAAATTAGAGGCGTCTAACTTGTTTTTGCAGGGAGTGTTTGTGATATGGTATTGCCACAATATGTGATGTGTATGATATATGTGATGTATGTGATAATCATGTTTTGTAATATTTCACGACTTGCATGTCGATGAGTTCACAACCGGCAGGAGCCATATGGTTGTCTTTATAATTTTGTATGACCTGTGTGTCAACTTCTTATATGCCATGTAATAGCTTTACTTTATCGCTAAGTAGTTAGCAATAGTCATATTTGCTATTCATGGTAGAGGCAATCATGATGGAGTGATGGAGATCATGCCGGCGTGCAAAAGATGGAGATCAATGCGCGAAGATTTGCTATACCATGTCACATACTGTATATGCATGTGATGTTTATCCTTTATGCATCTTATTTTGCTTTGATCACGATGGTAGCATTATAAGATGATCCCTCACACTTAATTTCAAGATAAAATGTGTTCTCCCCTCGTATGCGCCGTTGCGAAAGATCGTCATTTTGAAGCATCATGTGATGATCGGGTGCTATAAACTCTACGTTCACATACAATGGGTGTAAGCCAGATTTACACATGCAAAATACGTGGGTTAAACTTGACGAGCCTAGCATGTACAGACATGGCCTCGGAACACACGGACCGAAAGGTCAAGCATGAGTCATATAGACGATATGATCAATATGTTAATGTTCACCATTAAAGCTACATCATCTCATGTGATGATCGGTCTTGGTGTAGTGAATTTGGATCATGCTTCACTAAAAAACTTCGAGGGATGTTGAATTTAGTGAGAGTTCATTTGTAATTTGATTAATTTGAACTAATTATCATGAACTAAATCTTAGTGTATTTGCATAAGTCATTGTAGTCTTTGGCAACGTTTCCACCGACACTTAGTTTAATTGAGTTAAAAGAACTATAGAATTCTGGATAATCACTTTTTGGACTAGTGCCGTATAGTTAGAATGTCAAGTTCAAAGATTAAGTCCTATTGCAATTTTAGCAAACCTCACTTGCTCCATGCAATTTAATAAGCTATTTTAATCCAAGAGCAACAATTCAAGTTTAGTATCTAAAGATCATACATTTGCCTTCATGATAATTGATCTTGATAATTGTTTGAGAATCAAGGTGATCTTGAAGCTGAAAGAATTGTTTCAGAAACAACCAAGAGGTGAAAGATATTTGATATCTAAAACTTTGATTGTTTGCAAAATGATGAAGTGTAATTTAGTAAAAGAACATATGCTCATATTGTATGAGTATATGCGAATATTGAAGATGCTAGGCGTCCCGATCACCCAAAAGTTTGGGAACTAATATTATACTTTCATTCATCCTTATAAGCTATAGTAGTTTCATCACGAAAGTTGTCATGATAAGATGAATGAAAAGGTATTGGCTAAACTATTTTTGCTATACCAAAAGATTGCTAAAGAATAGAATCTGGAAGAATACCAATCATATGATGATGGTGATCCACCTCAAAAGTGTGAAATCTAAAGCTATTAGTATTTGACTAAATGCGCTTTGAACTATGTGACAAATGATTGACACCACAATTGATGTTGATAGATTCTTCTAAATAGAGAGGAAATGCTAAATAGGATCTGCAAAATATTTGGTAGAAAAGGAAAATACTAGAAATGTCCAGCTCGGGTATATAAATGATATACATATTATAGATGTAAACTTTGCTTGTTAACAATGTAATTCTTGGGTATTTGATACTGATTTGTTGGTATGAAATGTCATATAAAGCAACACAATGCAAGAACTACAGTGGCCTAAATAACTAGCAAAAGAATGTGGTGACAATGCGCATCGAGAAACAAATAAATTTGTTATTGTGTTTCTCATCGGCATCAAACCTAGCTTTCAAGATTTGTTATGAACTTTAATTGTTATATTGTTCTGGTATAATGAGAACAATTGGTATTCATATTATTACCGTCTTCCATAATCGATGGATAGATAATTATAAATCTTGTTGGTAAAATAAACATTTGTAACACTGATGCTAAAGGTCGCAAGATAAAACGAATTTCACTTATATATGACACTGCTGTTTAAGTCATATTGGAAACAAAACATGAAAGAAATTCCATATTGATGGATTTTCGAGTCATTTGATTTTTTGAATTGATTTATGCTTGTGAGATTTTTCCTAAGGATGATTAAACTCCATTCATGGGCGATGTACAGAACAAGCGACTAACTAAATGGAGATCGTACATGTTGATGTATGTAGTCCATTGTGTGAAGTCGATCGCAGCGTATTTTCAATTTCATCAATGACTCGAATAGATGTATGGTATATCTACTTGATGAGATAGAAGTATGAAATGATTGAAATTGTTCAATTTATGAAGTGGAAATTGTTGTAACAAGAAAAATTCAAGTTTTATGAGTGGATCATAAAGAAGAATATTTAAGTTACATGTTTAGCAAACATCTAAGAGTTAAGTGAATTGTTTCACAAACTTGCATCTCGTGAAATGCCACATGAGTATGGAGTTTTTGATGGATGTAATCAAACATTGTTTGACATGGTTAGATCAATGATGAAATGAAACTGCCAATATAATTTGTGAATTATGCTTTAGAGACTACCGCTTTTCACTGAATAGAGTGCCATCATAATCCACTGAAATGAAACTGTACAAATTATAGTTGTCCTTTCTTAAATTTTGGTATGCATGGCATAAGTAAAATGTTTACAACCAAAATCGGATTAGTAAGTCTGTGTAGGTTATCCCAAAGAATGTCGATGGGCATTTCTTCTGCCGTAAACCTGAACACATAGTGATTGTCGCTATAAGGTGAATTTCTTATGAAGGAGTTTTCTCGCAAAAGGTTTAAGTGGGAGGAAGATAGAACTTAATGAGGTTATTAAATCTGAGCAAGATGATCAGAGTAGCGCAGCACCAGAAAATGTTCTAGAAGCGGCAACTACATTCATGGCTCACGCGTCTACAATATGTTGTAGTCACGGCATCAAAGTTCCTATTTAACCACGTTGGTCGTAATAAAATAGCAAGATTTGAGGATAAGATATTATTAGATAATAGTAACCAATAATATACAAAGAAGCGGTGATGGGCCCTGACTTCATCATATGGATTATTGTAGCAACAATTACATATTGAGATATGATAGTTGAATAAATAAAACAACGTTCCTCTACCGGAATGCACACCAAGGACGTGTACCTGACACGACCTAATGGGTTTTGTTTATTCAAATGTTGCTAGATATGTATGCAAACTTCAATGGTAGAAGTAAGCATAACGAAGTTGGAATCTTCAATGATGAAAATGTTAAAGTGTTAATTTCATCAAGATATTTGAAGATGCTTGTATTACAAGAAAGTAAGTGGGAGCGCTGAGACATATTTCTAATACTTTATGTAGTCGACATATCTTTTATTGGAAATTATGTGTTTTTTCTTGATATTGTTAAGTTTTCATTAAAATTTATTTTTGATGAAAGACTTAGGTAAAACCAGAATATTAAGCATCAATGTCTATGCAGATAGATTGAGGCACTAATATAGTTTTGCCAGAGTAAATAGATGAAATATTGAATTTGTTCAATATGGAAACAATAAGAACGGTTATTGTTGCATGGAAGAGGTTGAAGCAAGAATCAACTATTTTGACATTTGATGAGTGAAACCACGAGAATAATTTTATCAATCTTGTATACCATGATTTGTATATCCAGATATGTCCGATGCTCTAAAGGTTATGAGCATTCATATGATGAGTGTTGGACAATAGTAAGAATATTCTTATGTACTTTCGAAGAAGTAAGAATACATTCTGTATGCAAAAGTGACAAATGGTTCATTGCAATGTGTTACATTGGCATTGTCGCATATACAGGTAAAATTTTATCTCAATTTTGGACTATTTGTTTTGAGTTATAAGGTGGCACAATAAGATGGAAGAAAGTTCCATGATGACTTGGATGAGTTTCAAAGTTAGACTTTGTGACGGATACTGCAACGAAGGCTAAGTATGTAATTGCTCAAGAAGTAGCAAGAGAACTAGGTGTAGTTCTAAGTGTGCTAGTACTATGTAGTTCTATTGTATGACAATAGTGACAATATAGTCTCGGCAAAGAAACAAAGGTCTCACCAGAAGACCAAGTTTATACGATGCCATCTCATATAAGTTGAGTAATGCGTGATGACGCAAAAGATATGCAAATACACATAGACCTGAAAGTTTCAGACCCATAGATAAGGTTTACCACGTGCAACACGTATGAATAACACCAGAATGCCATAGGTGTTGAATGCGCAAGTATTAACTAGATTATTGACTCTAGTGCAAGTGGGAGACTGAAGGAAATATGCCCTAGAGGCAATATTTATTATTATCATATTTCTTGTTCATGATAATGTTTATATTCCATGCTAGAATTGTATTAAGCGGAAACATTAATACTTGTGTGGTTTATGAACAACACTGTCTCCCTAGTATGCCTCTACTAGTCTAGCTCATTGATTAATGATGGTTAAGGTTTCCTAACCAAGTAACCATAGACATGAGTTGTCGATTAATAATGAGGTCATGTCATTAGGAGAATGATGTGATGGACAGACCCAAATTAAGCACAGCAATTAGATTGTGTCATTGTATTCACAATTGTGTAGCTTTTCCTATGTCAGTATCCTATTCCTTAGACCATGAGATAATGCCACTCCCTGGTACCGGAAGAGAGCTTTGAGGTCATCAAACCTCACACTATGAAAGGGTGATCATAAAGGTGGGAAAGTACTTGTTGGGTTGTATGTATCGAGATTGGGATTTGTCCCTCCCATGTCGGAGAGATATACTCCGGGCCCACTCGGTAAACAGTATCATACACCGTTTGCAAACACGTGATTAATGAGTTTAATCACATGGTGATATTGGATTGCGGAACGAGTAAAGAGTACTTGCTGCGAACGAGATTGAACTAGGTATGACGATACCAATGATCGAATCTCGGGCAAGTAAAATATCGCGAGACAAAGGAATTCATATACGGGATTAATTGAATCCTGACATCGTGGTTCACCGATATTGATCTTCGTAGAATATGTGGGAGTCAATATGGATTTCCAAATCCCATTATTGACTATTGATGTTGCTCATGTCCACGTATTCTTGAACCCGTAGGGTCACACACTTAACGCTCATCGATGCTAGGGTAGTTACGGGATAAAAGGAAATTGTTTCAGAGAGTTACTAAATTGTTCCGGGAAGAGGATTAACAATTTATTGATTAATTGAATTAATAAATGTTAATACATATATATTTATTTATTGGAAATAAATAGGGCTAAAAAGTAGTCCATGAGAGTTTTGCTAATGGACCAATTTTGTAGTCCATCTAGACAAACTATAAAAAGAAAAGACAAAGCAAAAAATAAGGGAACCCCACTTACCTGGGCCGACCGGATGGGTCAGCGGGGCTGGCCTGCCACCGCTCCAGGCTCCCGATCGGCTAGGGCGCTTGCTCGCTCCCTCGGAATGGCGATTCCTATACGCCGACCAGGTCGGCGCGGCCCGCGCGCCGCACACCCCCGCGCAGGTGTGGGCCGGCCCAGTAGCGCCGACCTGGTCGCGCCTATGTTTTTCTGCATTCGTTTTACTTTTTTTTTCCTTTCCTAGTTTTCTTTTTTTTCCTTTTTCAGTTTAGGTTTTTTTTTTTACAATATTTTAAAAATGTTCAGCTTTAAAATTTTCGTTCAAATTTTGAAATTCGTTCAAATTACAAATTTGTTCAAATTTTGAAATTCGTTCATATTTTGGAATTTGTTCACATTTCAAAATCTGTTCACATTCGAAAATTCGTTCACATTTTGAAATATGTTCACATTTCAAAATTCATACAAATTTCGAAATTCATTTAAAAATTAAAATTCGTTCAAAATTTGAAATTCATTCAAAAATTAAAATTCGTTCAAATTTTGATTTTCATTCAAATTTGTTGAAATTTCAAAATTCATTCAGAAATTAATTTTTTTTCAAAAATTAATATTCGTTGAAAAACTAAAATTTGTTCAAAAATCCATTTTCGTTCAAAATATAAATTTCGCTGAAAATTTGAATTTTGGTTCAGATTTAATAATACTCGAATTTTAAAAAGGGAAAAGAAACATAAAAACCGCAAAAAAGGGAAAAGAAAAAGTGAAACAAGAAAATTGGGCCGGTCCATAGAAATGAAGGAAGAAGCAGTCAGTTACACATTTTGCGTTATACGCAGGACAAACCAACTCAACAACCAACGAGTGTGAGTGCGTGATGAATGTCACCGCGGAGGAACAAGCGTGACCAACGCGGGGCATACATGGGTGTGCGGCGGGACAAACCAACTCAATAACCACCTGACGTTATTGGGTATGCGGCGGGAGCGTCCGCTCCACCCAAGGTGGAGTACAGGAGCCCCCCTCGGAATCGATAGTCGATCGATCTCCTGGCCAGAGCGAGGCGTCGCTCGCCCTTGCGTGCACGGGAAAGGCCAGCTGGGCCTTTGGCTAGTGGGCCGACCACACGAGGTCCAGGCAGTCCCGCTCGGGCTAGCCTGTTTGATCGATCGAGTTTGCGATCGCTCAGGATCGAGGCGCTCGCCCAGGATCGATATGATCGATGCCTCAATGTGGCATGCAAGTCAGGTTTTCTCAAACCTTGCGCCTGCCTCAAGTTTTCTTATTCGACCGCCTATAAAAGCACAGAGGATAGGATATGGCTGATGATTTTGATCAGCCTCCAGCCTGTGGTCTCATGTGTAGTCTTTTCTAGCTCTAGTTTGACTAGATCTTTGCCCATCTTCTTCCACCTCGCGCGCGTGTAGGCGAAGCCCTGCCCGCATATACTCTCCACCATAAGCACCATGCCGCCATGCTGCTGATCCCATCTACCACTCCACTGCACCTTGCTGGACCGAGGAGGAGGAGGAGTCGTCGCTGCGCTATACGTGTGCATCGCTTGGAGGCGCCATCCATTGTGGCGCTTGGATCGGATCGGATCGAGGAGGAGACGCTAGTATGACTACGCCGACCACGTTCATCTGAACATTTCCGCTGTGCGATCTACCAGGGTATGTAGATCTAATCTCTCCCGCTCATTGTTTTGCATCTCGTAGATCAGATCTTGGATTGTTCTTGTTCATAATCGTAGGAAAAAATTTATTTTCTATGCTACGAAAACCTTCACGAAGGGCATACCCATGTCAGCAGCCCCCGAGACTCTACGCAAGTTGTAGACTCGGGTTGAGTCTCCAAAACTTTGACTTCATATATCTTCGACTTCTTCAATCTTAGATTTCCTCAATTCCTCGAATACTTCAATCTTTGACTTCTTCATTCTTCAACTTCTCTAATCTTCGACTTCATATGCAATGGCCAAAATCGTCGGGTTCTTGAATTCGCTCTCCCGATGGGAGTAAATTTTGAGTCAATGTTTCTGGTGCTTGCCACCAATAATGGACTCGAAATTTTCTTCATTGTCTTCTCGAAGTAATTCTTCATCTGGTGCGCGACCAGCGATCCCTATGGGAGTAGCCCCCGAGGCTATGGTCGGGTACTTGTAGCCGATCATAGGCTCAAATTTTCTTCCTCTTCATCTCTTCCTTGCTCAAATATTCTTCTTCTTCTCTTCCTGTCGAATTTATCGAAATTGTCATTCTATTGGGTGCGCGACCAGCGCTCCCGATGGGAGTAGCCCCGGAGTCTATGTTTGGGTACTTGTGGTCGGGCATAGACTCAAGTTGTACTACTCGAAGAAGTTTGACTCGTGCCTGTAAAAAATATGAATAGTTGTGAAATACTTTGTCACTTTGAGAAATATTGTGTTTCCAGATTCTAATGATAATTCCGTATATAAAATATAACTCAGATATTTTTGTATAATTCATTAATAGTACATAACACTCTTTCGTTATCCTGATGCCTTTGCGGCTCGATCAGCTACTCAGGTAATATGTAATTTGATGCGTTTGCCGTAGTTGAATTTTAAGATGTAGTTTTCTTGCTAAGCCTTTTCGTTAGCCTGACGCCCAAGGTCTCTGTGCCTTGCCAACCTGTTAGTTGAGCTTCTGCAACTGTGTCAAAGTTTTCAAGGATTCAATGAGTATCGTCAGCTACTGAGGCTTTCGCAAATTTTCAAAGTTAATGATATGTAGGATATATTTTTTTATGGCAGATCCCCCGAGTGTCGGGTATGGCAAAAGTAAAATAATAATTGACTCTTGGTAGAGGAAAAAATAGCTTTTATCGGGTGCGGCATAGACGTGGCCGTAGTCGATGATATAGAGGTAGGTGAGTTTTTGTCGTATAATCACAACCACGATTAGAGGCAAAGTTGTTGTCGAGCCCTCGAGCATTGTTGGGATCGCCGTGTAGTTGATGTCCACGAAATCGCAGGTCTTGAGCATGATCTTATGCACATAGAGGCGAGGTAATGTCGAGCCCCCAAGCGTGGCAAGCCACAGTAAATGATGTTGAAGATGAAGTAGTCGAAGTATTTTTCTCCGGGTTGTCCGCTCGATCTTCGTAGCCCGCCGATGGTGACTTGCTGGATGGAGTCACCAGGGACGAGGTCGACCTATCGAGTGAGCATGGTTGGCTCAAACGAGGTATTCGGCGTTTCCTCGAGATGAGGTTTCTTCAAGAGGGCTGGGTCATCGAGGTTGACCTTGTCAGAGTACTTGGCGAACTCACTAGTGTTGTCTGATTCCTTCGCAATGATGGCATCGGCGAGCTTGGCACCATTAATCTCACACTCCTGGGCTAGGTCAAAGTCGCCGTGGATGGTTATGACGCCGTTCGGCCCAGGTATCTTGAGTAGGTTGTAGGTGTAGTGGGAGACCGCCATAAACTTGGTGAATGTTGGTCGCCCTAGGACACAGTGGTAGGGGCTGTGGAAGTTGACCAGCTCGAAGATGATCTTCTTAGTGTGGTAGTTTTGAGGCATAACGAATGTCATCGGAGCACCTAGAGTCGTGGGTGTTTGGCTGGTTCTAACCGCCAAGGGATTGGTGATCTAGACGTGGCGCAGGGTGTCAAAGTTGAGGGTATGTGCTGGCATCTCGTTTGCTAGCCTCTTCTGCCACTTCCGTTGATGGTACTTGGAGATCTCGGTGGCGGTCTACTTTTTGAGGCAAAAAATTTCTTGCTCTCACTGCTCTTTGACCCTGGCCTCCTCCAGGGCCTTGCGAGCAACTTCACCTCTATTGGCAGCAGGTCGACGCGGATTGGAGTGGAGAACGGATCTGGCGGTGGTAGCTGCGGGTCGCTGCCAGCCATGAGGATGGCGCTCTGAGTAAGACAGGGGCTCCAAGAGTTCCTCGCGGCACCAGTCAGATGGCGCACGAGTGATGGAGCTGTCGAACAAAAGGGCAATGATAGATCCATCGCCAGAAGGAGGTTTGGTGGAGTCAGCGTAGTCAGTGAGTGCGTCGGACTCGATGGATTACGAGGGTTAACTCGACAAATGTCCTAGATGAAGGACTTAGGATCGGGGGAGTAGGGCGTCGGATGAATTCAAAGGTAAAATCAGTCAAACAAGGTGTGTATCGAAAGTAAACATAGGGTGAACTTTGGCTTACTCTCAATCTGTCCCCCACCGTCCTCTCCTGGCCCCTATATATAGGTGGCCAGGTCTCAAGGATCGGGAGGGATCTGATACAGATTACAATATCGACATACAACATGAACTCATATTTCGACTAGCGTTACAACTGGGCCTAGATTAACGGGCCTTAGGGGTACTCAACTGACAGGCTCTATTATCTATACCCTTGTTAGTAGCCCCCGAGATTCTACCAGAATTGCATATTCGGGTTGAATCTCAGATCTTCAAATCTTTGAATTGATCAATACTTGACTTCTTCATATCTTCAAATCTTCGACTTGGTCTTTCAACATATCTTTTTATTATAATGTCTCGCAAGGGGTTTTGATGAACAAGCCTGACAATTCTGACAGATCAAGAGGCCAGTTAACTGCCGGAACAGATACTTGTCACCTACTTCAAACTCAATCCCCTTGGACTTGAATTCGATAAACCGGTCAAACGTAGTCTTTTGCCGCATTTAGGACTTACAAAGAATGAATCCCAGTGGTTCTCAGGGTACCCAGTGCGTCCACCAGGATTTTCTTCGCATCGTAGACACGGATAAGTACCAGCAGAGCGCATCTATGTGCGTATACCAGGCCACACAGGACGGATCCTGGGGTCTTACCTTCATGATATATTTCAACCACGGCATTCAAGTTTTGTCGCGATGACGCAACTCGAGAATCATATGTCGCAGCCTTGTTTGACTGTTTCAATATACGAAATATTCGAGTTATCCTTTTTAACTCTCATAAATAGCTCCCGATGGGAGTAATCGATCTTTATTTTGTCGACAATGTAGTCGAAGTTCGTCGTTGATGAAATGTAGCCGATTGCGCCTAAACCACTTGTCTACCAGCTGGTTCTTTATCATTGGCTTCAATTTCCCATCTTTCTTCTGTCGACTTCTTTCTATCAGGTGCGCGACAGCGCTCCCGATGGGAGTAGCCCCCGAGGCTATAGCCGAATTTTTTCGGGTATAGGCTCAAAAATATTGACATACATGTTCCATATACTGTCTCTTGCGATATTTTTCGATATGATTTGCACTTAATAATTCTTCTCTTCTTTTCTTATGACATAAGCCCCCGAGTCCAAGATGAGGTACGCTGTGCTTCTTGATAGATACTTTCCCTTTTTTTGTACGTATCTTTTCTCTTGATACGTTGATGCTTCCTTATCGTCTGCTCTGGGCAGAATATAAAAGCCTGTAGATATACTTTGAACCTTGCCTCTCTAGAGACCCATTAGTGTGTATTTATAAACAAAGCGTGTTTGGCGAGGGTAAAAAACCCTAATTCATTCATTAGTTTCTTCCTCTGCTGCATCATCTTCCTCTTCCTCATTGCATCTAGGGTTTTTCCTTCCCGACACTTGTCTCCATGGCTGATGCAGGTGGATCGCATCTGAATATCGGTGCCCCAGTGGAGAAACGAGGTCGCGGCCGCCCCCGCGGCTGTAAGAACAAGCCTACAATCCCAGCTGTGGCAGCCTCATCGTCCGCACCGACGAAACGGCGCCCCGGCCGCCCGGTGGGAAGTAAGAATAAGCCCAAGGTTTCATCTGCTGTGCCAGGTCCGAGCAGTCCTCCTCATAATGCTTCTCCTCCTCCGTCCAAAGTGTACTCCTTCTTCTGCATCGCCGGCGCTCAGTGCCGCGAGATTCAGCGGGTGCTGCTGAAGTTTACCAAGTTTATGGACGGGCGAGAGCTGCGGGAAGCGGTTCTTCGTGAACACTCAAGGGGAGGAACTCCCTATGAAGTGGAGGTCTGGTACGACGGGGCCGGCGAGATGTACTTCAAGGGCGGCTGGTCGCAGTTTGCAGAAGACCATGACCTCCACCAAGGTTTCTTCATGACTTTCGACTTCCACATCGGTACGTCGAAGTTTGACGTGAGGATCTACGACTGTACTCAGTGCCAGAAGGAGTACGAAGCTGAAGTGCACTTTCATTAGATTCTCCTTTTATGTAATCTCTTTTCCTAGTTGTCCTTTTGCGTGTTATCTATAATAAGTAGTCGTGGTGGATTATATCTTATGCCAGCTTTGTTAATAGACCATGGGAAAGGATCGTCGTTCTGAGGTATGCACTTAATGTATTATCGGGTTCCTTTGAATCGTGCATATTTTTGCTGATTATCGGGTTGCGAACAACCTAGTAGTATGTCTCAAATAATCACAAATCTCAATAACTTGTTTATTTTATTTCCTACGACTCGAGGGTCTGAGCCCCCGAGTGGAAAGTAAAATACTTGTACATAATGTTGAGTTGACCCAAAGAACCCGACCTGTGGCCTCATGTTCTGGGTTTAGAGGTTCATAACTCGAAAGTTCTTTGTCGCCTTATGTTGTCTACGCGTAGAACCACCATAGTTGCTCTGCATTCCACGGGTTGCTCTCATCTTTCCTCGTTTTCTTGTCTTGTAGTCGATAAGCTCCTCCTGGTATTACTTCCGTCACGATGTAAGGTCCTACCAATGGGGACTCCAATTTTCCATGACCGTCTTGCTTGAGTCGTAAGACTAGATCTCCCACCATGAAAGATCGTGGACGAACTTGACTACTGTGGTAGTTTCATAGATGTTGCTGATATTGTGTGGCTCTGGCAAGTGCTACATCTCTGGCTTCGTCGAGTGCATCGACATCATCCTGAAGCGCCTGTGTGGAAGTTGTCTCATCGTACGCCGCGATTCTTGGAGCTTCATGGGTGATCTCAACTGGAAGCACGGCTTCTGCGCCGTGGACCAGAAAGAAGGGCGTTTCTTGAGTAGCTGCGTTAGGTGTAGTTCAGAGAATCCAGAGTACGGGGGGTAGCTCATCTACCCAAGCATGTTTGGCCTTCTCGAGAGGTGCTAACAGCCTTTTCTTTATCCCGTTGCATATTAAGCCATTGGCTTTCTCGACTTGTCCATTTGTCTTTGGATGCGCTACAGATGCAAATTTCAATTTCATTTCCATACTTTCATAGTAACTCTTGAACTCCTTTGATGTGAAGTTTGTCCCATTGTCTGTGATGATACTGTGTGGTACTCCGAAGCGAAAAACTATAGACTTGATGAAGTTGATTGCGGCTGTAGAATCTTGGGTTGTTACGGGGGCTGCCTCTACCCACTTGGTGAATTTGTCGACTGCCACCAGCATGTAAACATGCCCTCCTGGCCAAGATTTGTGCAATTTTCCTACCATGTCGAGACCCCATTGCACGAAGGGCCAGGATAGTGGTATTGGTTGCAATTCTGCTACTGGCTCATGTCGTCGAGATGCGAAACGTTGACAGGCCTCGCACTTCCTCACTATATCTTTCGCATCTTTAATGGCTGTTAGCCAGTAAAACCCTGCATGAAAGGCTTTAGCTGCAATGGCTCTGCTGCTAGCGTGATGTCCACATACTCCTGCATGGATGTCCCTTAAGATTTCTTGCCCTTCTTGAGGAGTGACGCATCATTGCAAGACGCATGTTATACTTTTCTTGTATAATTTTCCTTGTAACACGATGAAAGCCTTGGATCATCGTATTATCCTTTTCGCTTCTACTATGTCTTCGGGTAGTGCTTTGTTTATCATGTATGCCAAATATGGCTGCATCCAGGTTTCTTCGATCATCATGACTTCTTCTGGTTCTGTTGTGCCTGCTTTTCCAGCCCCCGAGCCTGTTGCTTGGTGCTGGCCTTGTTCCTCAGTAGCTGAAGTTTTGTTGCTCTTTATTGATCTTTCTATGATTTCTTCCCAAAAGACTCCTTGCGGTACGGGTAAGCACTGGGACCTGATGTTTGCTAGATTGTCGGCTTCCTCGTTACTGGCTCTGCTGACGTGCGAAACTTCGCATCCATCGAATGTTCCCTCTAAATAATAGTATAAGTTTCTGTATGCTGTCATATTGTCGTTGATGGCGTCGCACTTGTTCATCACTTGTTGGACGATGAGATTCGAATCTCCAAATATTTTCAGTCGAGTTGCTCCACATGCTTTGGCCATTTTCATTCCATGGAGCAGCGCCTCATATTCGGCTTCATTATTAGAAGCTTGGGGAAAACTCATCCTTAACACATACTTCAACTTGTCGCCTTGTGGTGATATCAGGACCACTCCTGCTCCTGCGCCTTGGATTCTTTTTGAATCATCGAAGTACATTGTCCATACACTCGATAGATCTGGCGGTCCTGTGTTTTGTAACTCCAGCCACTCAGCTGTGAAGTCTGGTAAAACTTGTGATTTGATCGCCTTTCGCTTTTCATACGTGATGTCCAGGGGTGATAATTCAACTCCCCATAAGGAGACACGTCCTGCTGCTGAAGGGTTGTTCAATATATTGGATAGTGGTGCTTTGTTAACCACTATAATTGGGTGCACCGTGAAATATTGCCGTAGTTTTCGTGCTGTTGTGAATACACTATATGTGAGCTTTTGGTAGTGCGGGTACCTCTGTTTTGTTGGAGATAGTACTTCGCTGATGAAATATACTGGCCTCTGGACACCGTGAGCTTTTCTCTCTTCGCTTCTTTCGACTACCAATACTGTACTCACCACTTGATGTGTTGTAGCGATGTAAAGTAGTAGTGGCTCTTTTTCGTTTGGTGCGACCAACACTGGTGGTGTGGAGAGCACTTTTTTCAACTGCGTGAAAGCTACGTCTGCCTCTTCTGTCCATTCGAATTTGTCATCTGACTTTTTCATGAGTGCATAGAAAGGGAGTGCTTTCTCTCCCAACCGAGCAACAAATCGACTTAGTGCCGCGACGTGTCCTGCGAGCTTCTGTACGTTGTGCAGTTTTGTTGGTTTCCCCATTGTTAGGATTGCTTGAATCTTTTCTGGGTTCGCCTCTATTCCTCTTGCCGATACCAGGAACCCCAGGAGTTGTCCTGCTGATACGCTGAAAGAACATTTTGTTGGGTTGATCTTGAGTTTGTACCTGTTTAGATTGTCGAAAGTTTCTGCCAAGTCACTAATCAGCGACTCTTCTTTTCTTGTGGTGATGACCACTTCATCAATGTAGACTTGGATGTTGTGTCCTATTTGGCTTCCGAGGCAGTTTTGCATCATCCAGTGGTAGGTTGCTCCTACATTTTTTAGGCCAAAGGGCATGACTTGATAACAGAACACATCGTATGGTGTGATGAAAGCTGTCTTTTCCTCGTCTTCTTTCTTCAGTTTGATCTGGTTATAACCAGAATATGCATCTAGGAAGGAAAGCCTTGCGCACCCGTCTGTTGAGTCTATTATCTGATCAATGCGAGGTAGAGGAAGGGATCCTTTGGACAGTGCTTGTTGAGAGATGTGTAGTCGACACACACTCTTTGTACGTCTATGTTTTTCTTGGGTACAATGACTGGGTTAGATACCCAGGTTGATGACTTGATTTCTTGGATGAATCCGGCGTTTTCTAGCCTGTGTAGCTCGGATGCTATTGCTTTCCTTTTGGGTTCGTCAAATCGTCGAAGTGGTTGCTTGACTGGCTTTGCTTTAGGATCCACATTTAGTGCGTGCTCGACGAGTTCCCTGGGAACCCCTGGCATGTCTGAAGGACACCAGGTGAAGATTTCCCAGCGCTCACAGAGGAGCTCGATGAGCGCGCTTTCCTATGCGGGATCCAAGTTTACTGCTATGGAGGTGGTTTTGTTCGGGTCCGTGGGGTGGACCTGTATTTTCTTTGAGTCTTGAGTTGCATCGAAAGCCTAATCTGGCAGGGATCGTCCGACGTCTGGTAGCACGTTATGGTTAGTTTCGCCTTTCAGTCTTGCATACTCTGCTTTCATGCCGAAAGTTTGCGCCAGCCTGTTGAATTCTTTGTCACAAGTGTTGGATACTTCAAAGCTGCCTTGTACCATGATTGTTCCTTTGGGTCCTAGGATTTTGAGCGTGAGATATGCGTAGTGAGGTACTACCATGAACTTTACAAATGTTGGGCGCCCCAGGATTGCATGATACTGTGAAGGCCAGTCCATGACTTCAAACTTCAGCTTCTCTCTGCGATAATTGTTGCTATTGCCGAAGCAAACATCAAGTTCTATTTTTCCGAGAGGGTAATTTGCGCCTCCTGGTACTATTCTGTGGAAAGAACAATCTGTTGGCTTTAGACTTTCCAGTGAGATGCACATTGCCTTCAGAGTTCTTGCG
Organism: Dactylis glomerata; assembly: GCA_007115705.1. Taxonomy (NCBI): domain Eukaryota; kingdom Viridiplantae; phylum Streptophyta; class Magnoliopsida; order Poales; family Poaceae; genus Dactylis; species Dactylis glomerata. Next base: position 2,028,317 of record QXEO01000406.1, on the reverse strand, counting down.
TATACTAGGTTTATGCCGCTTCCTGCGTCCATGAATACTCTCCCAATATCATATCCCCCTATTTGCGCCTTTAGCACCATCGGTGAGTGCCCCGTCCTGGGCACTTTCCACGGGTGGTCTGCTCTGCTAAACCTGACTGGTTTATCGGACCACTGCAGGTACTCTGTAGTGGCTGGTGGTGATGATATAGCTAGGTTTACTTGTCTGGATATGCTCTTCTGCTCTTTCTTGGATTTTGGCACCAGTTGGATCATTGCAGATATATATACTTTTGACTCCAGATGTTTCGCTAGTCGCTGTACTTGGTATCCTTGACTTATACTTTTCTTTCACTGCCGTGCTCCTTGGTTTGATTCCATGGCACTTTGCAACCTCAAGAAGGTTCTGCAATCCTTCATCTGATGGTTAGAAACTCTCTTCCCATCTAGGTACGCATAGTCGATTCGACAAGGTCCACAGAGCATGTCCTCCATCGATGGGCCAGAGTACTTTGGTTTTTATACTTCATGATTACCTCTTGCCTAGAACTCCCTATTTTCGTAGCCTTCCCCGTCCCTTCTTTCATATCCTGCGGCTATCTGATTCACCTTGCGTGGCTATCTCCGTTGCGGTATCTTCGCCTTTGCATGCTCACTCTGTCGACTTCTGGTGAACGTCCCCTTTTGTTGTTATATGTGTCTTCTCCATCGGCGAATCTGTTGGCTACTTCCATTAATTCAGACACTGTCCTTGGCTTTGTTCACCCTATCTCTTCCACGAGGTCCGAACGACGAAGGCCAGCCGAAAAAGCATCTATTGCTCTCTCGTCGGAGACATCTTTTGCTGAATTTTTGATTACACTCCAGCGTTGTATATAAGAGCGTAGGGTTTCATCTTTCTTCTGCATGCACGACTTGATTTCTTCCAGAGACGCTGGGCGCTTATATGTTGAGCGAAAATTTCTTGCGAATTGGCTCTCTAGTTCTCCCCAACTCTCAATGGAATCGTTGGGTAAAGTGTTCAACCAGGACCGTGCTGCGCCGGTGAGGTGTAATTGCAAACTTTGCATGGCCGTTGCTCTTGTTCCTTCGAGTATTTGTACTGCTTGCAGGTAGTCTGATAACCATAGAGTGGGTTCTTGCGACGCATCATATTTTTGTTGATCGTGCGGCAACTTGAATCCTTTGGGTACCCGCGTTTTGCGAACCCTACGGGTAAAGCATAACGCGCCCATCTCTTTTTCGTCATCTTTGTAATTTTCTTCTCTCCACGCATAGCGTGAGTTGTTTACTCTTGCTTGTGCTATTATATTCCTTGCGTCCTTTTTCCGTTTTTGTCGCTTTTTGTCACCTGATGACTCACTGGTTTCGTTTCGCGAGGATTTGCGCTTGAACTATTCCTTTTGCCTTTCCTTATGATGTGTCGCCTTTTTCTCTGGAAGATTTCCCATTAGCTTGTCTTCTATCAACCCGAGGCTTCGTATTGCGGCTTGATGCATGTGCTCCCGCGGATCTCCAGGCTTCGGTTGTGTGGTTAGTAGGTACGCCTGTGCTGCTACTAGTGTTGCTTCTAGTGTTTCTTGCACAAAGTCCTCTTCCTCATCTGATGGGTGCACGCTTAGACTTTTCGTATAGCTTTCTTCTCTTATCCGTGTTGTTGTCCTCCTGCTGTGCTTCGGGTCTCTGTGCCTTTCCATGCTAGACTCTGATGCATCGCTGTACTCATCCTAATATCCTCCACTTGATGTGCTGTTGTTATCTCGGCTTCTTATAAACATGTCTCTTTACTCCCTTAACTTCTTTCTGCGCTGGTGCAGCGCATATTGATATCCCATCAGAACTTCTCTCCTTGAATCTGTGGGTACTTCCGTGCCGTGATTGATGGCTGACATGATGATTCTCCACTCTCCAGTTGAGACGTGAATTTTCTCCTTTTCCTTGCTGTTACTCCTCGGTTTGTCGACTTGCATGTCGACCTCTTTGTTGCCTTCGTGATTATTCTCTTCTGCTGCTTCAGTGATAATGACGCATAACTAGTGTACGCTTCTGGGGACGCCACTGCTTTTGGTGGCAAAATCCCTTGGACTATCGTGTGGCTTAACCACTGTTGCTTCTATGTCGGGCTTTCCCCGAGTTTCATCGAATTCCTCGAGTCTTTTTTGCATATTTTTTGTTGTTGTGAGACTGACCGGCGAGTTTACCTCGCTGGAAGAGCCCACGGATGATCCAGACATTGTGATTCTCTTGGCTTTGCTTGCCGACGGACATGATTTTGCCGGATCCGAAAGGCGAGTTGAACCCGAAGGTTCGACGTAGAAGCTTAAACTTCCGATCGTCGGCTCCATCTCTTGACTTTCGTCGACTTCTGGATTGCTATTGGCTAAAAGCGAAAAAGCAGTCGAATTTATGATTCCAACACCCAGAGTCCCCACGGTCGACGCCAATTGATGAGGGTTACTTCGACAAATGTCCTAGATGAAGGACTTAGGATCAGGGGAGTAGGGCGTCGGATGAACTCGAAGGTAAAATCAGTCAAACAAGGTGTGTATCGAAAGTAAATGTAGGGTGAACTTTGGCTTACTCTCAATCTGTCCCCCACCGTCCTCTCCTGGCTCCTATATATAGGTGGCCAGGTCTCAAGGATCGGGAGGGATCCGATACAGATTACAATATCGACATACGATATGAACTCGTATTTCGACAAGCGTTACAACTGGGCCTAGCTTAACGGGCCTTAGGGGTACTCAAGTGACGGGCTCTATTATTTATACCCTTGTCAATGGCGCTGTCGATGGTGCCTTCGATCGAACCCCCTCCCAAGTGGGAGAGTTGTCGATTGGGCTTTGTCGTACGCCGCATGAGTAAGGAGCGGGGTCATGCGCATGCTTTGCATGGAGTCGTCGAAGTTCTCAACGGTGCTAGTGAGGCCGATGAAAATGTTGATGCTGCCCATGGGCAGCATGTAGGCACAGGTAACGGGCGCGGAGGCTGGCCGGTAGCTGCCCGGCTTGATGTAGAAGCAAAAGTCATGGGCAGCCAGCATGCGGATGGCGAACTGCCGGCCAGTCATGTGATGGGTCTCGCCGCAGATCTATGGCCATACAAACCATGCCCCACGGTGGGCACCACTGTCGTGAGAATGGTCACGGCAGGTGCTACCGGGGTAGCAAAGGAGAAGGATGGGGCAAGGAGATTGCAACCATCTGCAGATCGGGATATCAGGACACAGGGTTTACCCAGGTTTGCCCCCGTAGGGTAAAGACCTACGTTCTGCTTGTCTATATTGATATTGGTGGTGTTACAAGGGTTGCGAGTCTAAGCGCTGGGCGTATATAAGGGGGTGTACAATGCAGCGGATCCGTTCTACGTCCCTCTAGCCTGGCTTATATAGCAGTCGCTAGGCTAGGGTTTACAGATATTTCGGTCGAGTCTGTTAGAGACTCGGTCTTTGACCTAATCGATTGGGCCTAGCTATGCTTCTAGGCTTTGTGTTCCACTCGCCAGGCCCCATATGATGGGCCATCCAGTCGCCATGCCTCCCAAGTAAGTCTCCATGTATGGCGTATCCTCTTCAGGGGCCATCCCCGGGTGGCATATCCCTGACAGTGGATGAAACAAGTTTGTCTGGAGAAATGAGAATGTTGTCGAGGGACAAAAAGATGCTTCAGCAATGTTGGCTGGTGAGGGTCTGGTTCATGGTAATTCATCAGCTACTGATGTTAAGCTTCTGGGTCACAAGCGACTACAGTAGCCGATCAGCTGGTAGCAGCAATGGGGAATGCAGCCACGGCTAAAGGTAAATAAGAAAAATGTTTCGGCTGTAATTTGCAAGCAAATCATGTGGGAACCGAATGTACTGCTGTGCTTTGTATTTTTTGTCACTCGGCTACACACAAGGATGTGGATTGTCCTTTGCTTTCGATGCCTAAGCCGACGGCGTTCACTTATGGCCTATGCCGGGAGGAATTGATTTGGTTTGAGAGACAAAAATCCAAAGACTTGAGACTCAAGAACACGAGTGGGAAGGTTTGTAGGGTTCAAGTTACAGGAGGCTCTATGACAATGCAAGAGGTTGTTAATGAAGTTGATTGTTTGGTTCCTGGAAATAAACAGTGGGAAATTGAATCAATTGCAGAGGGTATTTTTAAAGTAGTCCTACCCACGAAGGCAGATATGGCAAGATTGAAGAAGGTAAAGAGGTTACAGATCGAGAACTCTGATATAGTCATTCATTTTTCCTGAGTGGTCCTCTAAGCAGTTAGATAAGTGGAGACTGTATGATATTTGGATTCGGGCAAGTGGGTGCCCGGAAACCTTTTGCCATGTTTATCTAGCTTTGTTTGCTCTTGGTTCTCTTGTTGGCAAGGCAACATAAGTTGATATAAAATTTACTAGAGAGCACGAGGTGGTTAGAGCAAGAATTGACTGTGCTAATCCTCAAGAAATTCCACGGAGGCTTGATAACTACTATGATGGTGAGGGATTTGCGGTGTATTTTGATGTCGAGGCTCCAGATGGTTCTATTGTTCCGGCAGAGGATTTTGATATGGAAGGTACTGAGGATGGTGACAAAGGAAACCATGAGGACCAGGAGCATAAACCTAAGGAGGATCCTCCTGTACCTCCACCAGCTAAAAATGGGTCCCCTGATTATAAACATGATGATATGCAACAAGATCCAAAGGAGAAGCCCTTGGAGTCTGTGGCACATATGCATCTTGGGCTTTTTTTGTTCCCGATGGATCCACCAGCGAACATGGCTGTGGACATCGGAGACCGTGGTATTGCTTATGTGCCACCCAAGAAGTGGTCACGTATGGTTGAAGAGGATGAGGAGGAGGGTGCACGCTCGGCTCCTCCTAAAGCTGGTCTTACGAAGCAAGGGGTGCGTGACACCAAGTTATTGTCCCGGCAGTCTTCTCAAGAGGCGAAAAAGGTTCAGCAAGTTTCTGTGCCGCGGCACAAGGCACCCAGCACCCCGACCTCTGTCTTAGCCCTGCTGCCCTCGCCACTCTCGCCTCGGCGTTTCTCTGCTGGGGCAGGAAAAGACTGCTGATTCCAACGATGATTTTTCTGATGGCTGTGAGAACAAGACCTCCTCTTCCATGCCTGAAGAGCGACATGTGATCATGGTACTTTTAATTCTTGTGATGCCCTTGGGACAAGGCCGGCTGGGAAATTATGTGCAAAGGGTACGGGTGCTTTTTCCCGGTGGTCGGTATTCTGAGAAGGAGATTATTGATTTTGGTGGCATTTTGGAGAGATCTCAGCTTGGTATCCGAACAAGCAATAGGATTCGAGCTCAACCAAATGCGGATTCTCCTCAATTGGAGCGCGCCCAACAACAAGCCGTTGCACGTGATCCGGCTTCTTTCTCAGGTACGAAGTATTTAAGTAAGTATTCATTGTCTTCTTTTTCACATGAGGAGGTAGTCCGTAGAGCTAAAACATTAGGCGTGTCCTTGGGTAGTTCTAGCAGCCAAATTATTCAATCAGTACATATGCTTAAAGAAATAGATGTAGCTCGTACCCTTTTCAATTTAAAGCGCAATGAGGAACAAATTTTAGCAAATCAAGATGATCATGGTAGTTTGGTCTTAGACGATGCGAATAAACTGAGTGTGGATCTGTTTGAGGAGGAAGGTAAGGATTTTGAGGATTAGAAGGATCCATCAATACCGCCTAAATAATTAACTAAAGGTTTTGTAAAAAGCCTAAAGAAGTTAAGCTTCCAACACGCCGTAGTAAAGGCCTAAAAGAGAAATATTAAAATGAAAGGCTGTTTTTGGAATGGGGATGGGTTTGGTGACAAGGCAAAGCACATGTTCGTTAGAGAAACTATTCGTGAGCATAAATTAGATTTCTTTGCAATTCTTGAGACAGGGCAGTCGAGCTTCTCGGCTCTATTTTTGAATCACTTGGCTGGTAGCCTGGATTTTTGTTGGTACTGTCCACCACCATAAGGGAGGTCAGGAGGTATCCTAGTTGGGATTAATTCAGCCACGTTGAACGTTAGCAAGGTATCCAATGGCGACTTCTGCGTCAAATTTCATGTTAGATCAAAAAAGCGTGGTTTTGACTGGGTTTTGGTACTGGTATATGGGGCGGCACAAGATGAGAAAAAGTCGGAGTTCCTCTCCGAATTAGTAAGAATGTGACAATGAGCAACTTCCAATGCTTATAGGGGGAGACTTTAACTTTTTAAGAAGGAAAGAGATGAAAAATAATGATAATTTCAATGCAAGATGGCCGTTCATGTTTAACGCGATAATAGAAAGTCTTGACCTGAGGGAAATTGAGCTATCTGGTAGGAAATTCACGTGGTCTAGTCGTCGAGACACACCCACCTTTGAAAAACTTGATCGAGTGTTAGCTAGTGTTGAGTGGGAAAATAAATTTCCCCTTGTTTCAGTCAGAGCTCTTACCCGCACCAGATCAGATCACACACCCCTTCTAATTGACTCAGGTGAACAAGCTCACCTGGGTAATAAATCTTTATTCTCCTTTGAATTATCTTGGCTCCGTCAAGACGGTTTCCTAGATAGAGTTAAAAAGGAGTGGCTCTCGGTTCCCAATGGAGCAAGCCCAATGGAGAATTGGCAAAATAAAATAAGACACCTGAGAAGCTACCTGAGAGGGTGGGCAAAAAATATGAGTAGTGTTTACAAGTCAGAAAAAGTCCGACTTACTTCCATTATTGATGCTTTGGACGTAAAGGCTGAAACTATTCTACTATCTAATGATGAGCGTCGGTGTTTAAAAAATGCAAATGATGAGTTAGCAAAGTTGCGAAGAGACTAAATGGGCTTAGAGAGCTAAGTTCAAGCATGTTCAAGAAGGGGGTAACAATACAAAATATTTTCACCTCGTTGCAAATTGCAAACATAGAAAAAAGAAAAATTTCCAATTAGAATAAGAGGAAGGTATTATAGTTGGACAAGACAACTTTAAAACCTATATCTCTGAATATTACATGAGTCTTTTCAGCGATCCTACTCCAAACAACTTTTCTATCATAGAATCAGAAATAGACGATATCCCACAACTATCCAGGGAGGAAAATAGGATTCTAACTGCTGAAGTTCACGATGCAATTATGAAAATGGAGAAAAATAAGGCACCGAGACCTGATGGTTTCCCGGCTGAATTTTATCAAAGGTTTTGGGAAACAATTAAGTCATATTTGATGGCAATGTTCTTAGCTTTTCAAAAAGGGGAGCTTCCGTTATTTCATTTAAATTTTGGCACAATCATTTCGCTGCCCAAAAAGGAAAATGCGATCCAAATTCAGCAGTATCGGCCGATATGCTTATTGAATGTTAGCTTCAAAATCTTCACTAAGGTGGGAACAAATAGACGGTGGCTCACACTGTGGTTAGACCAACTCAGACTGCTTTTATGCCAGGACGCCACATACTAGCGGGAGTAGCAGTCTTACATGAAACAATACATGAATTGCATAGGAGGAAATTGGATGGGGTCCTTCTAAAAATTGATCTTCAAAAAGCATATGATAAAGTAAAATAGGATTTTCTTCAGCAAGCCCTTAGAATGAAAGGTTTCGATCCCAAGGGGTGTAAATGGATACAAGAATTCATTAGACATGGGGGTGTTGGGATTAGGGTCAACGAGCAAATTGGGCATTATTTTCAAATAAGAAAGGGATTGCGTCAAGGCGATCCTCTTTCTCCCATTTTATTCAACATTGTGGTAGATATGTTATCATGATAAACACAGCCAAAGAAGATGGTCAGGTCAGCGGACTTATACCTCACTTAGTTGACGGAGGGTTTTCTATTTTACAATATGCGGATGATACCATAATATTTCTAGGACATAACTTAGAGAAAGCTCTAAACATGAAGCTAGTTCTATGCATTTTTGAACAATTGTCGGGACTCAAGATTAATTTCCACAAGAGTGAAATTTATTGTTTTGGGAAAGCTAAGGAGGTAGAAGATGAGTATAAACACATTTTCGGTTGTGAGTCTGGTACCCTCCCATTGAAGTATTTGGGAATTCCGATTCATTTTCATGAACTAAAGGACAGTGAGTGGAAACCAGTTGAGGATCGTTTTGATGTTAAACTAAGTAGTTGGATCAGAAAATTGTTGTCATATGGGGATAGACTTATTCTTATAAACTCGGTTCTAACAATCTTATTGATGTTTTTGTTGTCCTTCTTTGAGATCCCGGTAGGAGTGCGCAAAAGGTTTGATTTTTATAGATCATGATTTTTTTTGGCAAAGTCATGGCCACAAAAGAAAATATAAACTTACTAAATGGGATATAATTTGCTGACCTAAGGACCAAGGGAGCTGGGAATCGAGGTCTTAGAACTAAATAATAAGTGCCTTCTAAGCAAATAGTTATTTAAACTTTTAAATGAAGAAGGTGTTTGGCAAGAATTATTGATGAACAAATATCTACACTCCAAATCTCGGGCTGAGGTGAACATGAAACCCACTGACTCACCTTTTGTGGAAGGGTCTCATGAAGGTAAAAGAGGGTTTTTTAGTAGGGGTTCGTTCACAGTCGGCAATGGCGAGGAAACTAGATTTTGGTGAGATACTTGGCTAGGGAACAAGTCACTAGCTGAGCAATATCCTTCTCAATATAACATTGTGCAAAACAAGTTTCTGTTGCAAGTGTGTTGAATCAAACCCCCCTAAACATATCATTCCAGCGTACTTTAATAGAAAACCGCTAGAGATAATTGTTGCAACTTGTGCAGCGACTAATGGCGGTTCAACTAAATGATGAAAAAGATGTTTTCGCTTGGGGTTTGACAACTTCTGGGGTTTTCACGATAAAGTCTATGTACTTAGATTTATTAGATGATGATATGAAATATTTAAAGAAGTACATTTGGAAAATGTAATTCTAACTGACAACTTGATAAAAAGCTAATGGACTGGGAATGAAAAATATTCTTTTTGTGATAACAAGGAATCCATACAACATCTCTTTTTTGATTGCCCGCTGGCTAAAATAATCTGGCGCATAATTCATATGACTTTTGTATTAGCCCCACCTAAAAATGTAAATAATCTCTTTGGAAATTGGCTCAAGGGTATTCCAAAGGATGATCTTGTTCAAATTAGAGTGGGTGTATGCGCAGTGATTTGGGCATTATGGAATACCCGAAATGACTTCCTTTTTAACAAACTGAAAAAAATCTTTGTTGCAGGTTATTCCTATGGCTACCCACCAGATCCGTATGTGGTCCTATCTCCAAAAAGAGGAGTAGCGGGAGACGATGGATTTTGGGTGCAAACATTTGGAGACGGTAGCTCGAGATTTATTCAGCCGGTGCGGCTGGCTATTGCATAAGAGAATCAGCTCCTAATGTCACATGACATGTTCTATGTTATCTCAATTCAAATTGGAAGACAGATAAATAATACGTTAGTAAAATTGAATCGACACATGACATTTTCTATGTTATCTCAACTCATACATGAAGTTGGCTTCAGTACATGCATAGAAATCAGACAAAAATAAAAAAAAGATCAGTATAAGGAGATGAGCACTTGCCACTGAAAAAGGATTTGTGTTTTGTACATCCTGCACTTGAAGTGACCACATGGTCGTTGATGCCAAACTGCCGTGGCCCCATATGTGTTTGGTGATGTCGGACTATATTTTGAGAACACTTCAACTTAGAACATCTCCGTGAGAAAAAAAACTAGCCAGCATCATGCATGCCGGTGATATTTTGAGGTGACCGACACCTACTTCCTAATTATTGGGAAGCTTGCTCCGGCGGTATTTTGGGGTGACCGACACCTACTCCCTAATTATTGGGAAGCTTGCTCCATACCTGTGGTCCAAGATTCGACTCCCAAGTAGGAAAAGGAGGAGAGAGAGGGCTGAGTAAAGATATTTGGTGTCCGGTGCTCTTGATAGAATCCCGCCGACCTAGGAGGCTCGGGACCGCCGGCGCTTTTTTAGGAACAAGATAACGTCGGCAGCGTTTTGGAGTACCGATATGAGGGCTTTTTTAGTTAAGACCCTAATAATATGACGGACGGCATTTGAGGACCGCCGGTGGAGATGTTCTTATCCACAAAACTAACCAGTTGATTAATACAACACCTGAAACTGCCATATCGTGCTAACATCAGTTTAAGGAAATATACCCTACATAATTCTATCATACGCGCATATAGTCGCAACTCAGCGTTGCTTACCCAAGCTAGGACCACTTAATTGCTGGATCCGAAAATCCCACTCTACATATATGTGGGCGTCCCAGGCTTATCCTGGGCGTCCATTTATGCTTTGAGATCTGTGCAACTAGCTGAGTATATTGCAAAGAACCTCTCTACCATATATTCTTCGGTTTATAACAAAGCACCTCTAATCTATATACTTTTTACTGTGAGGTCCCTGTGTTGCCGGTTGTTCCGTGCAACCTTGCCGTATGAACCAGCAACATAGAGGCTCATTTCTCTTCTCCACTTTCTCTCTCTTCGCTATAGTAGCTGAGGAGCTCCTCGTGTTTGCCGGGCCAAGCCGAGGTCGTCTCCGGCGGCGATGCCGCTCGGAGATGGCTGAGGCGAGGCGCCGGAATCTCCCCTGTAGATACTAGTTTTAGTTGTCTCGGCAGTAGGCCGGTAGTTTGGAGTAGGGCGCCGGGTTCTTCGGGTCTCCCCGGTCACATCCGACAAAGGCATGTCATCCCCATCGTGCTTCGGCGGCCGGAGAAGATGGAGACCATGTCCAGAGCCGGGTTCTCCTCAATAAAGACCTTGGTTATCGCCTTCTTCTGCGTCTGCTCTGTCGCTGCGCTGTTTCTCCTTCCCCTGGCCGACCGTGGAGGCGAGGGGGTGAAGGGGAGGAGCTCGGCTCTGGTCAGATCTGAAGGTGGCAAGGGTGGTTCTCCCGCTATGGTGCTCGGGCGCTGCACTTGGCGGTCGCCGTCGAGGTTCTTCCTCCTACTTTCGTGGAGAAAGCAGGTGGAGTTTACCTTGTCGGTGAGCCCCCCCATCAAGCGCCGCCGCCAAGACCTGCAAGTTTGCGAGCTAGTCATTTCTTCTCCGTCCAGCCATGGAGGCGTGGGGAGGAGTCTGTGCTGCTCGTGCTCCTTGTCTAGGTCAAGGTGGTGTATCCAAGCTGCTGCTTCGTCAAGCTCTCTCCGCAGTGGACAAGTTCGCCGCCGCGCTCAGTTACCGCAAGGGCGGCCCGGTCAGGCGCCGAGAAGGCGTTCCTGCTCAACCTCCTATGTGGAGGCCCTCTCTGAGCCTTGCGTCGGAGATCCCGTCTTCCTGCCATCAAGTGGTTCGTCCCCGATGGCGTCAAGGCGGCCGATGTGCAGGGCTCCCCGTCGGTGGAGAAGACAGAGGACCCGATCGTGTTTCCTGTTTCTTTCTGAGGTCCTTTGTGTAAATTTGCAAGTCTTATCTTTTGTATTCTGCTTGGACAAGGGCCTGTCTGTAAGATGTACCCACCGCTTTTAATATAAGAAGCAGCCTCGGGGTCCTTCGAGACCCCTCTCCCATTCAAAAAAAAAACCAGCAACATCAGCAAACCACGGGTGAAGGTAGCTCCTTCACTGAAAAATAATGACAATGGACAAGGAAAGTTCTACTCATATTTCTGCACATGTTATGCCTCACGGGTCAGAGAATTAAGTGGAAAATTGCCATGGATTTTCGGATCTGTAGCATAATAAAATTGATCCAAATTTCGCAAGAAACAAATCATGCAACAAATCGGACATGAAGCATGGATAATCTCAATGTTTACACACTGCAGGGCAGTTCTGATCCTGCTAATCCAAGAGCAGCGGGGAAATTAGAGATTAAAACTCCTGTTAATGCTTCTACTAATTTGGACTGATCCAGGAACAACTTGCAACATAAGTATCCCGTAAGCAAACCCAGATGAGGAAAAGGAAACAAATCAAGAATCAGATCGAAAACTAAATAGAAGAGCAAATCTTCTAGGTCGTCGCCTCACTCCTCGCAGCCGGCCATCGGTGCCGCTACGGGCGACCCCCTCCGAAACGCGGCGGGGAGATTTGTTCGGGCTCGGGCATGATGCGTGACTAGGCGGGGACGGATGTGGAGCTCGCTGGAAGTGGAAGGCCACTGCGGGAGGAGGTGGAGAACGTTGGCAGAAGCTGACCAAGCATGGCTGCCATGGAAAACGGATGGTGGACAAGAGGCTCGTGTCGGCAGAAGCTCACCAAGCGGCGGCCATGGTGGAGAACGATTGCAGGACGAGAGGATAAGGCAGGGAGAGGATGAGGCAAGTAACTAAGCATTGCATTAATCTGTACACATCACAACATACGTTAAATTTGTGCTTCGTCAAGCTACTAGAAATCAATTGGATTCGAATGCAAAAATACAGTTGTTTAATTGGGGAAACATGCCTGCAAGATATGTACCCAGAGGAGAGGCAAGGTGCCTGTAGCAGCGGTGAGACTTTCTGACAGCACGCAACGACGTGGTCGTCAAGGAGGTCCCCATCTCTAAGGATTAGGCGAGCAGGCGGGCTGGCAGGCCGCCGGCGACAGTCCGAGGACGTGGTCGTCATAGAGGTTCTCCTCTCTGGGGATTAGGGCGGGTGCAGGCGGGGTGCAGGCGGGCTGCAGACGACGATCCGGGAAGGTGGCAGAGGCGGATCTAGGATGGCGGCGACACTATGGATGCAACGGAGAACTAGCGCGAATACGGTGGCATTTTGTATTAGCGCGGGTACGGAAGCGGGATCCGTTAGCTGCACCTTGTCCACCGTATCTAATGATCTATCGTGAAACTCATGTATTGTATTAGTTCCATTACTATCATCAAACAATATTCAAATAATTTTTTTGCCTAAGATGGGTAATATAACCGCTGTTATATGTTGATCTAAATTCTATAAGAAGGCTAACGACGGAGCGAAGCGAGGCCCGTCGCCGGGAGGCTTGTGCGGAAAAATCGACTGAGGAGAGGGTTATCTTATGATGCGATAAACCCTAGCCGGCGGCTTACAAGGAGTATATATAGGCGGCATCAACGATCCTTGTTGGAGAGGGTTTTCCACGTTAAAATCTTGTGTTTCCGTGCTGTGATTTCTTTTTTGTTCTTCGTTATTGCCTATCACTTTTGTAACAAGTGGTATCAGAGCTCCAGGTTTCTAATCTAGGGTTTGCGAGATGGCGTCTTTGAAGTTCGATCTACCGCAGCTAAATTACACCACAAGGTTCTCCCTGTGGCAAGTGAAGATGAGGGCGATCATTGCCCAAACTTCAGATCTCGATGATGCGCTCGATGGTTTCGGAAAGAAATCGGTTGCGTCATGGATAGAGGAAGAAAAGCAGAAAGTCCGTAAGGCTTTTTCTTTGATTCAACTCCATCTATCCAATAATATTTTGCAGGAAGTGTTGCAAGAGAAATCTCCATCGGCCCTGTGGTTGAAACTGGAATCGATCTGTATGTCAAAGGATCTAACCAGTAGGTTGCAAGTGAAGATGAAGTTGTTCCAGCACAAGTTGCAGGAAGGTCAGTCGGTGCTGAATCACCTATCGATTTTCAGGGAGATCGTTTCCGACTTACTGTCCATGGAGGTAAAATATGAGGATGAAGATCTAGCACTTCTACTATTAGTCTCATTGCCTAGTTCCTTTACGAATTTTCGTGACACCATATGTATAAGTCGTGATACACTAACCCTCACTGAAGTTTATGAGGCCCTCTAGCAGAGGGAAAAGATGAAATCTATGGTGCAGGCTGAAAGTTCGTCCTCCAAGGCAGAGACGTTAGAGGTCCGAGGCAGGCCTGAGCAGCGAGATAACTACCACCACCACAACAACAGAGATAAGAGTAAGACCGACAGAGGTCGCTCAAAGTCCAAGGGACGTGAAAAGTTCTGCAGGTATTGTAAGAAACCCAACCACAATATTGATGATTGTTGGAAGTTGCAAAACAAGGAGAAAAGAAACAGAACTTACCAACCGAAAAACAACGAGGGTAATGCTAAGTTGCCGTAACCTCGAGTAAAGGTGAGGCTGTAGTTGTTGCTGGTAGTGATAGTTCTGATAATGAATGTTTAGTTGTTCTTGCTGCATGTGTTTCACATGATGATGAATGGATTCTTTATACCGCATGTTCATTTCTATATTTACTGTAACAAGGATTGGTTCAATTCTTATGAGTCTGTGTAGACTGGAGATTTTGTGCGTGTGGGAAATGACAACCAGTGCAACATTGTTGGCGTTGGTTCTGTTCAGATCAAGACCCACGATGGGATGACACGCACGTTGACTGGAGTGAAACACATACCCTCCATGGCGAGGAATCTGGTCTCTCTTAGTACCCTGGATTGTGAAAGGTACAAGTACAAAGGTGGAGACAAACGTCTGAAGGTATCATCAGGTTCTCTCATTGTTATGATTGGTGATATGAATTCTGCAAAATTACATGTCCTTATAGGTAGCACTTTGCCTGGTATTGTTGCTGCTGTTAGTTCTGATGATTATAGTAAGACTATCATTTGGCATAAGCGTCTTGGATATATGAGTGAGCTTGGCATGGCAGAATTGGCAAAGAGAGAGCTAATTGATGGTTGCGACTTGAGTAAGTTTGAGTTATGTGAGCATTGTATTTTTGGTAAGCATAAAAGAGTTAAATTCAATGCTTCCATTCATACCACCAAAGGCATTTTAGATTATGTGCATGATGATGTTTGGGGTTCATCCCGTAGAACTTCTAATGGTGGTGCTAATTACATGCTTACTATTATTGATGACTACTCAAGGAAAGTGTGCCATATTTTCTTAAACATAAATCTGATGTTTTTGCTGCTTTTAAGGAGTGGAAAGTTATGGTAGAAACACAAACTGAAAGGAAGGTTAAGATACTCCGTACTGATAATGGTATGGAATTTTGTTCAAATGAATTTGATGAGTTTTGCAACAATGATGGCATGGTAAGACATCACACCATCCCATACACCCCTCAGCAGAATGGCATGGCTGAACGCATGAACAGGACCATTATTTTGAGGGCTCGCTGCATGTTGTCTAATGCAAAGATGCATAGACGTTTTTGGGCTGAAGCAGCCTCCACCGCATGCTATCTCATCAACAGGTCACCTTCCATTCCACTTGATAAGAAAACTCCCATTGAGGTATGGTCTGGTTCACCAGCTGATTATTCTGAGTTGAGAGTTTTTGGTTGCACATGCTCACGTTGGTTATGGTTCAGGAGTTAAGGCATATAAATTATGGAATCCTGAAACCAAGAAAGTTTTGTTGAGCAGGAATGTCATTTTTAATGAGGCGGTTATGTTTTATGATAGTCCGTCTACTGATATTTCTGATGCTATTGATTCTCCTAATGTTTCTGATGATGAGCAACAGAGAATTGGCGTGCAGGTGGAGCATGCAAAGGAGAACGAAAATATGGTTCCTAAAACCAATAATGATGATGTTTATGTTCCATCTTCACCGCCTATTGTTTAGCAGCCATCACGGTCTATTGCAGCTGGCCGTCCTAAAAGAAATATTGCACCTCCTAATCGTGTAATTGAAGAGTGTGATATTGTTTATTATGCTTTGAGTTGTGCTGAACAGGTGGAGCATGATGCTGAACCAGCTACATACACTAAAGCCATTGCTTTGGTTGATAAGGAAAAGTGGCTAGGTGCGATGCAAGAAGAGATGCAATCGCTTGAGAAAAATGGCACATGGGATGTTGTGTGCTTGCCTAAACAAAAGAAAGTTGTCCGCTGTAAGTGGATATTTAAAAGGAAGGAATGTTTATCTCCTAATGAGCCTCTAAGGTTTAAGGCAAGGTTAGTAGCAAAAGGTTTCAGTCAGATTCCAGGTGTTGATTATACTGATGTTTTCTCCCCAGTTGTGAAGCATACTTCTATTCGTGCTTTCTTTGGTATTGTTGCTATGCATGATCTTGAGCTTGAGCAGCTAGATGTTAAGACTGCTTTTCTGCATGGCGAGTTGGAGGAGGAGATATACATGGACCAGCCTGAAGGGTTTCTTATGCCTAGTGTAAAACCCAGGATTTGAGAGTAGAAATAGAGAGGAAACCGAAGTGTGCATTGCATTCATGCATAGAAAATCTAGAAAATTTTCGCGCTTTTAAATCAAACTTGTCAAAGTGATTGAAGTTTCACTTGAGTTGATGGAATTGAAGTAACTCATCAACTGAAGCGCGATAAACTTCAATATGACCTTTGTTAAAACCCATTGTTTTGGGTAGAGATAATCACTATAGTTAAGAGAGAGTAATGTGAGTTAGAACTCAAAATGCTACTCCATTTTGGGATCCAATATATATTCTTACCATGATCAACATTGTATCCTTTAAATCTAACTATTAAAAACATATCTAGTACATGATCATGCTTTAGTGGGTGGAGGTGAATAAGTTGTCTAGTAAAGCCTAAACTTGATAAGAAGATATCATCCTAAGAAAGTATGGTGTAGGAAGGATTCATTTAGTATATATCAACTAGGAGGTAACCATTCCTATGAAAGCAGTCTAGGAGACTTTAGTGATTCCTCCTCATTTCCATTAGGCCAAGTTACTTGATATTGGAGGAGGTATCACAAGCATAAGACCTAAATTCCTATGTAAATCAGAACCTATACCACATTCACCACATCTTGTGAGTTATCCAAAATCTCCATGGAGTGTGAGGGGTAACTTTCACATATATTTTGTATCTGTCCATCTATATTTTTGGGACCATTCCATAATCCCTATTCCTACTTATGAATCACTTGGTTATCATAAAATACTTATCCTAATATCCTAACTTTCAATCCAAGGATGGTGTTTAAGCAATAATTCTTATAGTTGCACTCAGTTCATTACACCAATGCTCTATTCACAAATATGTACTTTATTCTTAATATCGAACAAATCTTTTTGTGAGAGGTAAGAAGTATTAATAATTTTAAAAAAATAAGTACTTAATAAATTCTGCTAATAATCTTAGAATAGATCATAGAACATTTTAAAGACAATAGAAAACTTTGGTTAATATAAAATCATGTTCCATAAAACATGCACACTCATAAAAAGTTCCAGTTCTACTATATACTTTAGATAATTGTATACTACCACCGTAAGACAAGTTAATGTCCCTATACATTACTAGTAATTTATCCAATTCTTACCAAAATACTTTTTAATGCTCAAGAAGTAGTGCTTGAGATTGTTCTTATTAGGATCCCTAATTAATCCTAACAAGGTCTAATAATATCATATTAGAATGCACCCATATTATTACCTGATACATGTCTATGAAATATATAGGATACTATCTCTGTCTCAGTATAATTCTTAAACTTCAAAAACCTGCAAACAAGTTTGAATTTTACATACTAAAATTCAAAATAGAAAAGTAGAAAGAGAAAAGAAAAAGTTGTAGAAAAAAAATAAGAGAGAGGGGGCAGCCGAGCCGGCCCAGCCACCAGCCCACCAAACTGGCCGAGAACTAGCCCAGCCACTCGACCCACTTACCCCTTCACGGTGTCGCTGACTGGCGGTGTCATCTTCAACGTCCCCTCCTCGCATGAAGGACACCGCGATGGCCAGCTCTATGTCGCCGTGGTGGATAGGAGCAAGCCGGACGCCAGAGATCCCAGTCAGAACTGTAGAGATCTTCCACGTCCGCTTCCAGGCGGATCAACAAGATTCGTGCCGGTAACCCTAACTCAGACCGCTGCCGCATCACGGCCGTCGCCGGCGGTGAAGTGACAGTAGTAGCCTCGTCTCAACCTATAAAACAGTCAGGGAAACCATGCTTGAACCCTATTACTCCACCGCCCTCTCAAATAACCTCTATCTCTCTCTATCTCCTCCATCTCACCGATGGCCATCACCGGATTTCTTGAAGACGCCGCCAATTCCGGCCATCTCCTGGAATATGGAGTGGTCCAGGAGCTCCGCCATGTTTCAAAGATCATCCAAGCCGGAGTAATCGAGCAGGGGAGCTAGGAATCGTGTGCATCGAGTCGTTCCCTTTCACTGGAGTTCGTCGGAAATTCAGGCCATGCGCTCGTCTCCGGCAAGCAATCGACCCCCTACGAGCAGATATTTAGCATCTAGGTAAGCCTGAGCATCTCCGGAGACTCTTGTTGATCTTTATAAGCATTTGTAGCTTGTTCCCAATTTTGGCCGCCATGCACCACCGCAGCAAAGCTCGCCGGAGCAAGCTCCGATGACCAACTAGTGGCGGCGTGACCACCGTTAGGCTCACCTTGATCTTCTCGTTCGATCCCACGTATTCGCACGTCTGCGGAAGCCCTGAGCGCCATCGCCACCGTCGGCAACCACCTCGCCGGCGTTCAGTCTGTCGTCAGTCAAACATTTTTGACTTGGTCCACGTCTACGTGGCTGACAGCGTGGCCTAGGTCCACTTGTCAGTGGCATGTAGTTAGGTTTGGTTCGGGTACAGAAAGTAGTACCTCATAGTTAGAATTCTAGAAAATTCTTGAAACTTTGCAAAATCATATCAAATGAATTTCAACTCAGAAAAATAGAAATGAGGTTTCAAAATGCTCATAAAATTATACTCTATCCATTAAAAATATAATATGAAAATTTCTATAAAAATGAAAAATTAATTATTTAAGCCTTTTTGTTTATTCTAAATTCCAAGAAAATTCAATAATTAATAAGATTTATAAAATAAGTAATAATCATTTAGGAAATAGAACACACAATAATTTTATTTCATCATACTAACATTAACATTATCCTTATTAGTATTTAAACCTCTAAGTTTTATGTACCTTATTTATCATTTTCTTTAAATAATAAAAATAAGAAAAATGATAAACCCATTACCACCTTAAACTTAAGAGCTGTTTCTTAATTTCAAATTTGCTCAACAAGTTATTATTTTAGAAAAGCATACCAAATAGGAAACCTTAGTTCCATCATGTCCAAAACCCTAATTCTATAATTTCAAATACAACCCTAGTTTGCTTTCAACTCTAAAAACCTAGAAGCTTATAAAATTTAATAATATTTACTTAACCTTACTTATATAATCATATTATGCAACAAATAAATGCATGCTTATGTTCTACTAAACTAGTACAAGTCGCAAATACAAATGGAGTTGTCATTTCATGTCCTTCTAAACCCTAGGTGATCAAGTACTAACAAATAAAAGTAAACCGTAATGTCTACCTCATGGAACCACCCTGATCACCATACTTTGATATGATACCCCTATGGTCAATCATAGTAGTAACCAGGTGTAGTAATTTACTTTGTTGTCCTTGTTTAGTTATACCATGCCAATACTTACTGAATATGAACATACTACTTAGGAACCAACTAATGCCTACCTAGTGAATTAAATGAATCCACTAGTAAATCATAGAAACCAAAACCTTCTTTGAAAGTATTTCTTGTTCACTAAGAAACATGTTCTTCAAAAGTTATTCTTTTAAAGTAAATAACAAGTAATTATTAACCATGCCTTATAGGACTTAAAATTAACAACTTGTTCTTTATATGCTAAGATTATATCAACTACCATTTCATTGTGTGATAGTATGACTATTATGATGTATTACAACACTTGTATATGGTATCAAGCTAGCCAAACCTTAACAACAATATTTTTTGTGAAACCACTATAAAAGTGCAACACACCCTAAATAAATCATCACAACTCACCGAACTTACATCATTGGGGTTAGGATACGCTTAGAGCGATGCATGGCATATGATATGCATATCATGCTGAGTTCTTTTAACATCATCTTTACCAGATGATGGTGCTATTTCAGAATTTGGATTTCTTACATATCAAAGATCTTGACTTACATAATCTTGCAGTCAAAAAGACAAGTTCACTCTTGCTCATATCTCTTGATTATCTTTATCAAATTAATTGCAAATTTATACCTGTGGTATTACTACTACATCTAAAAGCAAAAGGTTCTCTTTTCATAATTAATATGACTAGCTGGTTATCGGCCCGAGTGGTGGTAACCTAGGATGGCTGACAAATGGAACCATGGTATGATTGTTGTGGTGGAGGTTCCATTTGCATGGGAATGTGAACCCTAGGACTTAACAACCAATGTCGCCAGTGGTTCTTGCACCGTACAATGCGTGTTAACCATAAGATCTATAGTGGCTCTGGGGAAGTCAGTTGGATCTTCTTCCTTTCGCATGTCAACGGAGTACCTTACCGGAGAGTCAGGATGTAATTCGGACTTGGCCATGGCCTGACGACAAAGGGTGGGACCCCTAAGTTCCCCCGGTACCTGGTGTCTATGATGGATGGTGGGGTTCAGGAGTTAATTTGGGGCTCGCTGTAACAACCCAGAAAAATCTCTAATATTAGAATTGATTGTTTTATTTATTTTTGTGTCATTGTGACATCATGCATCTTCATCTCATGCATTTTCTATAATAAAATTATTTTGCCAAACACTATTTTGTTTTTGCTATTAATTTGGATGGTTTTATAAAACCCTCCTCTCCTTTTCTTATTTCAATTGAAGTTAACAAACCAAAATATTTGCAATACTTTATCAATTGTTTTGTGCCAAAAATCAAGATTTCAAAATATTGTTAGAACTTGTTTGCAAAACTTTCCCCTCCTCTCATGTTTATTTTCTCCCTATTCTACTTCTTTTTGGTCTTTGGAAAAGCTGAAACAAAAAGGGTTGTAGTCTCCCCTGGGTCCACTCCTTTCTCTGCAACCGGACAACCTACTTTTCCTTCCTTGACCGAGCAGGAAACGCTCGCCCCTCTATCGTCGTCTTCCACCAAGCACGCGTTGTGCGTGACCTCCTTTTCCCTGCAGCGACCACGCCGAGCGCGTGACTCCATCCTCCCTTTTAATCTCACCAGATCGAGATCCCTCACGCAAACCCTAGCCTTCCTCCCACTTCCGCCGCAACCAGATCCCCTCCATTCCCCTCTCACCTTCGTTATCTTCCTTTCTGCATGCTCCCGAATGCCACTGCCACCGCCTCACCGTCGAGCCGCCGTCTCGGTCGCTCCCACATCCGGACAAGAGTACCAGGAGCTCCGCACCATCTTCCTCGCCGTCCCCGTCGAGCGCAGCATGCCGAGACGCTCTGAGATGGAGAAATTCGAGCCTTCTTCCCCACTGCTGGCCGCCACTCGCCGTCGCAATTCGCCACCCTCGGTCCTCCTCCTTCATGTCCAACCACTCACGCGTTCTCTGCGGTGAGTCCCGCTACTTTTCGCCCTCTCCAACGTCAATTCCTGTGGTCATCGCTGACCTCCACTTCTCTTTTATGTGTGCCCGCCATGAACGAGCTCGGTCTCAAGCTCGCACGCAGGTCACGCGCCTTCTTCCTCCTTCCGCGTTACTGCACAACGGCGTGCCACCTGGAACCTCCTCCCGGTGACAAGCATGCCACCGCCGGCCGTGTGGCCTCTCCCAGCTCGCCCCAACCTCTTCCGCCCACCTCTCTGAACCTCTGAAGTCTGCACCGAGCGACACAGTCTGTTCTTCAGTTTCGACAGGTTCACTCCACCTTCGTCATGATATAACCATTAGAATCCTGCTATAATCAAATCTGATCCTTAGACCAGCTGGTTGGTTCCGTTGCTGGCATATTCAGATCCTTGGATCGAATTCTAGTTGAGGCGTGGCCTCACACCAGGTCCGGACTAGACAGCCTTTCTAGTTTTTTTCTCAGATTTTAAAATTCCTGCAAATATGCAAATCTTGGTAAATTCATATCTTTTAATTCATAAATCGAAATAAAAAGTATTTTACATGAAAGTTTATCAAAAAAATGCATAGAATCTGAATATATCATCTATATATCTGTTTGCATCTCGCATCATGTAGTGACGTGGTAATTTGCATCTCACCTAATAAGCAATATATGAAGTAATTGTGAGTTGCCAATTATGGTTTCACCACTTAATTTAATTTTGTGTAGTTCACCCATTCCTTGTCTTTTGACATGCTAATAAACATTTAAATAGACGTGTAGTAAAACAACTTGAATTATATATGTGTGTCGGGATTCTTATTCCGCTTAATTTGGATAAGTTGCCTTGCATCATAATTGTCATGTCATGCATGCATGCTTCACATGATCATGCCGATTCTTTCTCCATAGTAGTAAGTGTTGCATCCGCTGTTTGTGGTAGCGATTTGCTTCTTCCCGGATAGGATGTTTCGTGGTGATGTGAGCAACGACAAGTTCTTTGGGTGTTCTTCGACCATCTTTTCAGGCGAGCCCTTTTCTCTCTACCCATTTAATACTTTTGCTCTCACTAGCTCTATATTCTAGCCTTGTGTCGTGATGCTTTGTTCGAGTCATGTGTCCTATTCACCTGTTATCCAAAGCAAAGCCATAGCACCTTTCATACATCCTATTAACCGTGTGCTTGTTGTTGAGTTGGCCTTGCGAGTCATAGGCATGTTCAGGTTGTTTCAAGTGGTGTTGTCTTATTGGGTTGGGAAGTTATCACATGTTCTACTTTATGGATATATGTTGTTGGAGATATTCATGGCTTACTTTATTGTTAATAATTAAAATTGAATTAAGCAGAGGCATCGGTGAGTCATTTTGCCAGTTTTACGATGGCTCACTTGTGTCCCCTAGGACCCCGAGATCGCATGAACTGTTCTGAGACTGAGCGCTCTAACCAAGCGTGGGTACGTTTACGGGCCTCCCCTCGATCACTGCCAGAATCTACAGACTCGTCCAGTGGCCACAACTAGTTCGTGGTGTTTCCATTTGGTTCTTGTCGGGCGTGCAGCTCTTGTTTCTTATGGTCCGACTTTACTTTGGGGGAAGCCGAGTGTGCCTTCTAACCCCTTGTTTCTGCACGTCCATATAGATGGGATGCGAGTTAAGCGAGTTCCAAAAGAGTGAGGTCACTGGTCATCTTCCTCGAGGAGCTCCGATCCAGTGTGCATCTCCTAGGATCCGACTTAACCGTAGGCTCAAATAGCTAGGTCCGTCTCAGAGATTCCGCCAAACTCTTGATATGGGTTAAACCTAGTTAGGTGGCTTCCTGGACTTGTTTGTAGTGAAGGAGAGTGCGAGTCGTGACCTCCTGCCGGCACACCTTTGGAAGTGTGTTAATCGTAGGCATCAAGGGGTGATCGTGCGTTTGGGTACATTTGGCCACACCTGCAGGGTTAAATCTTTTCGAAAAGCCATGTCCGTGGTTATGGACGACTTGGAGCTGTACTACTCGATCATAGAAAAACTTGCACCTGCTATTTTAATACTAATAAACTTGTGTAGTAAGCTAGCACAACTACAACAATAAACCTGCGATAAAACTTGGTAACCGTGTGAGTGCCTTTGATATTCACTTCTTCGTTTGGGTCACGAGGAGGTGATTCATCGGCTGGGTTATGTTTGGTGTTAGCATCTACTTGGTTACTTGTATGCGCTCTCTTATCTGATTCTATTTAGACGGATATTGTAGTGTGTCTCTGTAGTTCTTTTGTTGCCGCTAAGTCCACCATATGGCCCGGCGAGCACAGCCTTGTTCTAGCCTCGAAGAGTACGTGCCACGGAGTTCGTTTCTCGGTACTCACCCTCGTTTTTTCCCTTTTCTGTTTCTCCCTCCTTGTTCGGCAATCGTTGGCCCGATTCTTGTTCACAGGTTTGGGAGCGACGATGTTAGCAAGGTTACCCTTCCGGCTTGGCTTGGGCAGGGTTATGGACACCATCGTTTATCTTCAGGCCTCTTAGGCCCATTTGTATTCTTGTCCGTACTCGGTCGCTATTTTGCTTTATGTATGATTTGAATCTTTGTATTGTATATTTGGATTCTTGACTCGTGGAGTCTTCATGGTTATTATATATTCTTTTGTGGGTTCCATCGTGAACTTGTGTAACTATTGCTACCTTGATTCCACCCGCATCACGTGCATGTTGCGACATGCACGAGGCGCTTGGTGGTGCGTTTCCAAAGCGACACCATGTAGATTGTGGCGGAAGCGCTATCATCTGCAAGGTGCCGATTTTGGGGCGTTACACTCACCGTGGGCTCTGCCGTAATTCGGGGCTTACCGTGTCCTGAACGAAGCAAAACGGTGGGCATGCGGGGTCGCGGAGAAGGGCAGTGATTGGCTTGGATCTTAGACTGGGCCCCATACCAAGGAAGTGTGGATAAGCCTACAACTTGGTTGTGCAACAAAGCTAAGGTCTCTCATGGGTAAAGCAACGCACCTCTGCAGAGTGTATCAAACAGTGGCTTGTCACTCCATGTTCCGGGAAACTAAAGGAACTGCGAACGCGGCAGGAAAGGAACTCCACAAAGTTCTAACCAACCTATGAAAGCTGACGGACATAGCTTTTCAGAATAAAAGCAACTTCTTGAAGAAATGTTTATGAAAACTTGCATTGCCAAATGACGCTTGGGTCTACGGCTGTAGTTAGTGCATCAAACACCTTATTCACTATATGAACTTGCTGGGTAATGCTCATTACTCATCCCACTCCCTCTTAACCCTTGCTTAGATTGGAGGCATCAGGAGGAGGCAATCCCAATGTATTGAAGCCGAAGAAGAAGTCCTTGATCAAGAGCAGAAGCTACCAATGAAGGCAACAACTACATCAAAGCATGGTGGAAACCTAGAATAAGAATAGAAGGGAGTCAAATCCCTAATCCTAGAACCTAAGTAGTTAGGGTAGTTCTATAGCTTGAGTAGTAAGCTGATACGTCTCAAACGTATCGATAATTTTTGATGCTCCATGCTTGTTTTTACACCATTTGCTTAGTGTTTCGTTACACTTCGTGGCATTTTTATGCATTTTTCGGAACTAACCTATTAACAAGATGCCACAGTGCCAGTTCCCTGTTTTCTGCTGCTTTTGTGTTTCAGAAAAGTTACATGGGAAATATTCTCAGAATTGGACGAAACAAAAGCCGAACATCCAGATATTAAACGAAGCTTCCAAAACACCGAAGAGGAGACGGAGCCGAGCCAGGGGGTGGTCTCACCACCAGGGGGCGCGGCCCAGGGCCTGGCCGCGCTGCCCTATGGTGAGCCCCACCTGGTCCACTTTTGACGCTGCCCCTTCGCCTATAAAGACCCCACGACGGGAAAAATATAAACACCCGATCACTTTTCTAGAAACACATCGTGATCCGCCGCCGTCGTTGACCCGAGATCGGGAGGGTCCAGAAGCTCTTCCCGGCACCCTGCCGGAGAGGGGAATCGCCACCGAAGGTCTTCTTCATCGCCATGCTTGCCTCCGGTGCGATGAGTGAGTAGTCTACCTTGGACTATGGGTCCATAGCAGTAGCTAGTTGGTTGTCTTCTCCATCATGTTCTTCATGTTTAGATCTCGTGAGCTGCATTACATGATCGATACTACCTTTATGTAATTCTGCATGTTGTGTTTGTTGGGATCCGATGAATATTGGTGTTATGATTGAGTTGATGTGCTGAATATTATCTTATGTTATCTCTTTGTTGTTTATGATCTTGCATGCTCTCCGTTGTTAGTAACTATCTTGGCCGAGTAGATACTAGTGACTCCAAGAGGGGGTATTTATGCTCGATAGTTGGGTTCATGCCTCTGTTTAATCTGGGAGAGTGACAGAAACCTCTAAGGTTGTAGATGTGCTATTGCCACTAGGGAGAAAACAACATTCTTATGTCCAAGGGCATATGCTTTGTTTACATTACACACTTTTCTTAATGCAGTTATCTGTTGTTCGCAACTTAATACTCAAGGGGTCCTCAGATGATTCCCCGCGAGTGGATTATTAGTCATAGATGTAGTTGGATGGCGGTCTATGTATCTTGTTGTAATGCCCAGAGTAAATCTCATAGTGATCCTCTTGACATATCACGTTATCTTTATTTTATTAATTGCCCAACTGTAATTTGTTTACCCAGCATACTATTATTTATCTTATGGAGAGACACCACTAGTGAACTATGGACCCCGATCCAATTTACTTTACATTGCTATCGCCTGTTTACTTTACTCGCACTGTTTACTTTACTCGCATACTACTATTGCTTTCCACTCGATACGCTCATTCCTTTGTTTACAACAAACCGGTGAGATTGACAACCTCATCGTAAGTTGGGAGCAAAGTATTTGGTTGTGTTGTGTGCAGGTTCCGCATTGCAGCTGGCAAAGCAAAGCATTGGACAAGGCACCTTATAAATTGTCTGGAGCTGTCGCAAAGCTAGCAAGCATCACCTTCTGGAATTTGGCTTTTTCCTGGATTCGATAAACCTTGGTTTCTTACTGAGGGAAAACTCACTGCTTTACTCATCAAACCATTCTCTTGGGGTTCCCAACTGGACGGTGATTTACATCATCACCACCACATGAAGCAAAGATTTTTCTGGCGCCGTTGCTAGGGAAAAAGAAGACTTCTGCAAGGGGAGTTTCACACGCACATCCTTTACTTTGTTTTAAGTTTTGCTTTACTTTATTTTTACTTGCATCGTTTTATCAAAAACACACAAAAAAATAGTTTCCTCATAGTTGTTATTTTTACTTGTCTGCTTTTAGTTCTGCTAGAATGGGTACTCCTGAAAACACCAAGTTGTGTGATTTTACTAGCACTAATAATAGTGATTTTATCTGCACTCCTATTGCGCCACCTGCTCCTGCTGCAAATTTTTATGAGATTAAGCCTGCTTTATTGAACCTTGTTATGAAAGAGAAATTTTTTGGTGCTAGTACTGATGATGCTGCAGCTCATCTCAACAATTTTCTTGAGCTATGTGAGATGCAGAAATATAAGGATGTAGAGAGTGATATTATTAAGCTTAAGTTGTTTCCTTTTTATTTGAGAGGAAAAGCTAAGGATTGATTGCTGTCTTTGCCTAAAAATAGTATTGATTCATGGGCTAAGTGTAAGGATGCTTTTATTGGAAGATAATATCCTCCTGCTAAGATTATAGCTTTGC
This sequence comes from Dactylis glomerata, assembly GCA_007115705.1. Classification (NCBI taxonomy): domain Eukaryota; kingdom Viridiplantae; phylum Streptophyta; class Magnoliopsida; order Poales; family Poaceae; genus Dactylis; species Dactylis glomerata. The sequence goes on along the minus strand of QXEO01000406.1, from coordinate 2,001,456 downwards.
ATAGCAACATTACGAAATTTAGCCAGTTTGATAATGAACATGTTGCTCAGGATTGGGAAAGAATGAAATTTATGATAAAGAATTGTCCCACTCATGGATTGACTACTTGGATGATTGTCCAAACTTTTTATGTAGGACTGAATTTTTCTTCAAGGAACCTATTGGATTCAGCTGCTGGAGGCACTTTTATGTCCCTTACCTTGGGTGCCGCAACAAAGCTTCTTGACAATATGATGGTAAATTATTCTGAATGACACACTGAGAGAGCTCCACAAGGTAAGAAGGTAAATTCTGTCGAGGAAAACTCTTCCTTGAGTGATAAGATTGATGCTATAATGCTTATGCTTTCTAATGATAGAACTCATATTGATCCTAATAATGTTCCTTTGGCCTCTTTGGTTGCTCAAGAAGAGCGTGTTGATGTAAACTTCATTAAAAATAATAATTTTAACAACAATGCTTATAGGAATAATTTTGCTAGTAACAATTATAGGTCGTCTCCTTCTAATGGTGATAATAGCTACCTTGGTAGACCTAAAATGCCTAGTGAAGAAAGAATTTTTGAGCTTGAAAATGCTACCAAGAATTTTATGCAGGTGCAATATGAGCAGAACAAGGCTTTCACCAAGACCATGGAGGAGCAATCAGCTCTGTTGATGACTATTAGTCATCAACTTGAAAATTTAAACAAGGCTATTCTTGAGTTGCAAGCTAAGGTTTCCAAAGCTGAAACCGATATTTCATCTTTGTCTAATGTGCAATCTTCTCTGATTAATAGAATGTCTGCTAAGCCTGATCCTTTTGCCACTGCTAATGCTATCCAAGTTAGAATTGATGAAAATGTTAGGATGCTAGCAGAATTGCATGCCAGGTGGGAAAGAGAAGATGAGATGGCTAGAAAGATGAAGGTGTGTACCATTACTACCTCTAATGATGTTATTCCAAATGCTAGCAATCCTCTTACTTTGATTGGTATAGAGAAAACTCCCACTCCTTGTGTTAAAAGGCCCAAAACTGCTAAAACTTTTTCTCAAAAGAGTGCTGAATTTTTTTGGAGTGTGGGAGATGATAGCTCTATTTCCTTTAATGATTTTGATGTTGATGGCTGCAATATATCTGAAGTTATTTTGTTCTTGCAAAAGCTTGCTTTGAGTCCCAATGCTAGTTCTTTAAATGTTGCTTTTACTAAGCATATTACCAATGCTCTTATGAAAATTAGGGATGAAAAGTTGAAGCAAAAAGCTTCTATTCCTAAGAAGTTAAAAGATGGTTGGGAACCCATCATAGATATGCACGTTAATGGTTTTGATTGCCATGCTTTATGTGATCTAGGTGCCAGTATTTCTATCATGCCTAGAAAAATTTATGACATGCTTGATTTACCACCGCTTGAAAAGCGTTATTATGATGTTCCTATTGCTGATGTTGCTAAGAAGAAACCTTTGCGAAGGATTAATGATGTTCTTATTATGGTTAATAATAACCTTGTTCCCGTTGATTTTCTTGTCATGGATGTTGAATGCAATGCTTCATATCCTATTATTTTGGGAAGACCCTTTCTTCGAACTGTAGGTGCCATCATTGATATGAGGGAAAGCGGCATCAAATATCAATTCCCACTCAAGAAAGGTATGGAACACTACCCTAGAAAGAGGAAGAAATTACTTTTTGACTCTATTCTTAGAACAAATTATGAGCTTGATGCTTCATCACTTGATATTACTTGATTCGCACTTTCTGCGTCTGGCTCAAAGGCGTTAAAGAAAAGCACTCTTGGGAGATAACCCATTGTTTACTTTCAGTTCTTTTTCTTTTATTTGAGTCTTGGAAGTTATTACTACTGTAATAACCTCTTCTTATCATTTTTATTTCGTTGTTGTGCCAAGAGAAGCCTCTAATTTGAGTGAGGTAAGATTTGGGGATGTTGCTGTCCTGAAACAGATTTCGGTGCTACACCGTAAAAATTCGTGAAAATTCTCTGTAAATCTTTTGGACCTGCGATTTCTTGTGCATATGCCCCAGGTTATATCCAAACTTTCATTAGTTTAACACTTTTTGATTTGAGCAACAGAAAACCCTCTAAAAATTCGACTTTGTCAGCTGTTCTGTTTTGATAGATTTCTGCTATTATTTGTGTTTGCCGCTTGATCGCTTTCTTTTTGAGTTCTTTTGATCACGGAACTTTTGGGGAAGTTGCTACAGTAGTATATGCTTTATATGTGGTGGTTTTGAGTTGAAACCTGAAGCAAAAGGGGTTAATTCATTGTTATGCTTACACTAATGTTGCTAATAGAATTGTGTTGAGTTTTGTATGAAGGAAGTTTTCAAGTGTAGGGATTGGAGAATGATGAGATGAGATGAAGAATGGACAAAAGGTCAAGCTTGGGGATGCCCACACACCCCAAGAAATATCCAAGAGGTATAAGCGTCAAAGCTTGGGGATGCCCCCGAGGCACCCCTTCTTCATCGGCAAAAATCAGGTCACCTTTCAACACTATATTTTTATTGCTTCATGCACTATGCATTTTTCTTGGAGCGTCAGTTGTTTTAGTTTTCAATTTTGTTTAGTTTTGTTTTCTGCAATAAATGGTTGGACCCCAACAAACTCCTTTTGGGGAAGTTGCCTTGCTTTTCATTTGCCAAGAACACTCCGTTTTGCACTCTTATCGTTCTACGAGTGTTCTCTTTTTCTAGAACTGCATTTAGCTTTCGTTTTTCGCCTTGATTTGTGTTCAGATCTTGTTATATCTTTTCATCAAGGTGTATTTTGACCTCTGGTACATATTGGTATTCATCAAAAGAGTTGTTTTAAAAAGGTTTGAATGGTGTTGGAAAAGAGAAAAAGTTTCATGCAAAAAAGTGGTACAAAAAGGAGCTTGTGTAGACTGCGGCCTAGGCTTTTGCATGTCGTGCTTGATGTATTTTTGATAGTATGCTTAGTGGTTTTGCTGTAGCATGACTTGTCTCAAATTACTGAGATTGCTTAATGAGCCTTTGAAAAAATCATGTGTTGTTTTTATTATTTGGAAGCATTATTTTGGTTTTCTCCTTGATGCTTTATTTGGGTTGACTTGGCACATGCTCACACATGTTAGACTCATACAAAGTCGCCATAAGCCTCTATGATCATTTAGTTTTTGACTTTTGATGCCATCTTATGCTTCTTTTAATGTTGCTTTATCGCTTTGCATGATTATGGCCGTTATTGCTCTCTTAGTTGGTCGCTCCCAGTCTTTTGCTAGCCCTCATTTTGTACTAAGTATGAACTCTACTCGTGCATCCAACTCCTAAAAACCAAGTTTGTCATTGTGTCCACTATAAATTCCTATGCATGGTATTTGCAAGCCATTCCAAGTAAATTTTCATGTGCTACCTTTCAAAAAAAACCTTCGAAACACTTCTCGTTTTGTGACACTGTTTTCAGCTCATGGGGACGTAGTGCTCGGATTTGCTATCTTCCATATTGCTAAATTCCAAAAAGAAAAAAAAGAGAAAAAAGAAAGAAAAAAAGGCACTTCTCCATGGTATGTGAATGTTGGTGGGCACCCGATGGAATCGGTTAGCCATGGTTTGTGAAAGGAAAAAAGGTGGGGAGGAGTGCCAAGCTTTATAAAAGAGCACAAAAGTGCCAATCTCTCTCTCAAAAACTTGCTTTATTTTTGTATGGAAGATAGTAAGAACCCCATTGCCAGTCGTTGACAAAAACAACCACCTCTCAAAACCCAATTTTTACCTCTCTGTTTTACAAATGAAAAGCTCTAGCACATGTTTAATCACTGCTTCCCTCCGCGAAGGGCCTTTCTTTTACTTTTATGTTGAGTCACCAACTTCTATCTTTATGCATCGTCTAAGAGAGCATAGTTGTCATTCTTAGTATAATGTGCATTGTCCCAAAGTTTTCATTGATTGATTCATGATTTTGGTTTCACTTGTTCTTAAGTTATTTGTATCTACTCGCCCTCTTAAACTTGAAGGTGTCCTATGCATTTATGTTTTGCTATTCCATGAAGGACAAGCTGAAAACCATTTGCTATGTTTTTCCATATGATTTGAACACACGTTTAACTTTCATTGTTTCATTTTCATGATCTTTTCTTTGTGTTCTTCTTCATGTTATAACATGGTTGCTAAGTTTCTTCTATCAAGATTATATCTTTCATGCCCATGTTTTAAGTTCTTTTGATCCCAGCACACAATGCTTACATAGATGATCAAGATTGTGTAGGTGCATGTCACCTCAAAAATTATTTCTTTGTTATCACTTACCTACTCGAGGACGAGCAGGAGTTAAGCTTGGGGATGCTTGATACGTCTCAAACGTATCTGTAATTTTTTATGCTCCATGCTTGTTTTTACACCATTTGCTTAGTGTTTCGTTACACTTCGTGGCATTTTTATGCGTTTTCCGGAACTAACCTATTAACAAGATGCCACAGTGCCAGTTCCTTGTTTTTTGTTGTTTTTGTGTTTCAGAAAAGTTACACAGGAAATATTCTCAGAATTGGACGAAACAAAAGCTGAACATCCAGATATTAAACGAAGCTTCCAGAACACCGAAGAGGAGATGGAACCAAGCCAGGGGGTGGTCTCACCACCAGGGGCGCGGCCCAGGGCCTGGCCACGCCGCCCTATGGTGAGCCCCACCTGGTCCACTTCTGACGCTGCCCCTTCGCCTATAAAGACCCCCCGACAGGAAAAACCTAAACACCCGATCACTTTTCTAGAAACACATCGTGATCCATCGCCGTTGTCGACCCGAGATAGGGAGGGTCCAGAAGCTCTTCTCGGTACCCTGCCGAAGAGGGGAATCGCCACCGGAGGTCTTCTTCATCACCATGCTTGCCTCCGGCACGATGAGTGAGTAGTCTACCTTGGACTATGGGTCCATAGCAGTAGCTAGTGGGTTGTCTTCTCCATCATGTGCTTCATGTTTAGATCTCGTGAGCTGCTTTACATGACCGAGACTACCTTTATGTAATTCTACATGTTGTATTTGTTGGGATCCGATGAATATTGGTGTTATGATTGAGTTGATGTGCTGAATATTATCTTATGTTATCTCTATGTTGTTTATGATCTTGCATGCTCTCCGTTGTTAGTAGCTATCTTGGCCGACTAGATACTAGTGACTCCAAGAGGGGGTATTTATGCTCGATAGTTGGGTTCATGCCTCTATTTAATCTGGGGGTGTGATAGAAACCTCTAAGGTTGTAGATGTGCTGTTGACACTAGGGAGAAAACAACATTCTTATGTCCAAGGGCATATGCTTTGTTTACATTACACACTTTGCTTAATGCAGTTATCTGTTGTTCGCAACTTAATACTCAAGGGGTCCTCGGACGATTCCCTGCGAGTGGATTATTAGTTATAGATGTAGTTGGATGGCAGTCTATGTATCTTGTTGTAATGCCCAGAGTAAATCTCATAGTGATCCTCTTGACATATCACATTATCTTTAGTCTATCAATTGCCCAACTATAATTTGTTTACCTAGCATGCTGTTATTTATCTTATGGAGAGACACCACTAGTGAACTGTGGACCCCGGTCCAATTTACTTTACATTGCTATCACCTGTTTACTTTACTCGCACTGTTTACTTTACTCATATACTACTTTGCTTTCCACTCGATACGCTCATTCCTTTGTTTACAGCAAACCGGTGAGATTGATAACCTCATCGTAAGTTGGGAGCAAAGTATTTGGTTGTGTTGTGTGCAGGTTCCGGGTTGCAGCTGACAAAGCAAAGCACTGGATGAGGCGCCTTATAAATTGTCTGGAGCTGTCGCAAAGCTAGCAAGCATCACCTTCTGGAGTTTGGCCTTTTCCTGGATTTGATAAACCTTGGTTTCTTACTGAGGGAAAACTCGCTGCTTTACTCATCAAATCTTCCTCTTGGGGTTCCCAACTGGACGGTGATTTACATCATCACCACCACATGAAGCATAAGCCAACTGCATTAGGTTTAGCTCTAGTTTATGTTAATCTTCAAGTTTTTCTCTTTTCGGTTTCAATCGCCATAACTAAACCTCTACCTATTGAGGAGGTTCTGAAGCTCCTCTGTATGATAAAATTGTAATTCTATAGTCATGCCTTGGACCTGCGATGTTTCTGTTGTACCACTCTGAGGGATGTAATACTAGTGAGATGGTGTTTCATTGGTGTTATGTCAATGACTTGCATACTACACATGTAGTGGTATGCTGGGTCACCGCAGCTGGTATCAGAGCAAACACTTTGACCCTAGGATTCAAACCCTTTAAAGGAGAGCTGTAGGTTGGGTAGTGACTATAGGAAGCCATCTTACCTGAACCAATTCTTCTTATAACTTGAGATGGATACTCAATAAAAGAATACTCCTGACACACTTGAGTCAAATTTTCTTACCTGTTTTTCTTAAGTGAAGTTAGTTATCTTGTTCCTTCCTTGTAGGTAAGACATCATTAAAGCCTTTTACAAATGGATGGAAGTAGATCAAAATTGGTATACAATATATGGTAGTCCAAAGAGAGGATACAATCGGAATGGAAACTATCCTATTGGAAGAAGTATACCAAGGTAAGTTTTGATTAATAGAATCACCCGAAGGTGGAGTATGAATGATGTTAAGAGATGAATTGAAGCTAAGAAAACAAAGTAGAAACTTTTGATAAGTCATGTATCTGTATACTCAAGAATGCCATATACAAGTAAGATATACTGGCAGTATAAAAAAAAACCTTAATCATGTTAGATTCACCTGAGAATCTTTACATGACGGAGTAGAACTCTATAATAAACCAGCAATTTCAAGCTGAGGAGGAAGATGCTCTAGGAGAATGGTGAAAGAAGTATTCCAACCCATAGTAACTAGGTCAAGAGTACTAGAACCATAGTCCTTAATCGGTGAACATTCATTGAAGTGTAGCAGAGAAACTCTATAAAAGTTATGGAGTTATGGGAACCATGTCTGGTGAAGAAGTACAATGTATAGGAATACATGAAGTTTTGAGAGACATTGTGAGATTCGTCTTCAATAGGACGAAAGGTAAGCTAGAAGTAGTAGTCCCAATGGACAATAGATCAACTACAACAATTTCCAAAAGCTCTTTGCTCAAATTTATTCGATTACAAATGGACAATTGAGGTAAGTATTGAGACAAAGAGTAGTAGACCACGACTAAGTGCATATAGCACAATATTAGCCCATATTATTTGGTGCTATAAGGTACACATCTAATCCTGCATCTAGAGATGTTTTACTCAGTTACTATCTCACAGGCTTATGATGATGTATGTTGCCTGCGCAAATTTGGATTTTCTCGGATTTTATTGTATGACTAGATCTATGCATGAAGTTTGACTTTGATGTGCAAGTGCATGTTGCATCATCGAGTTCTTACTTGATGTTATAGTTCTAGATGGTTAAGGGATTCATGTGAGGGAGAGACGAATTTCTAAGGCAATCAAGCTAGAAGATGAAGAACCACCATATAAAGGAAGCCAAAAGAAGGAGGCTTCAGTGATACTTCGAAGGAAGACTAGAAGGATCCACAACTAGTCTAGTAAAACAACAGAAAAGTTGGAATTTAGTAACACTCTAGCTCTTAAAACACTAGAGGTAATCTTAGGTTATTGAGTAGAACCACTAATTAGGTAGCCGCAGTTGAGTTTAAGGTACTTGAGCTCGTTGTTATGCAGTCTTGGTTATGCTTAGTACATCACGGGTTGATTGAGGTGTTGTAGTACCGATGATCCATTCCGGTATTGCCTGCTGCTTTGCTCAGCCTGGGAATGGTAACCCCAGTAACCCTCGTTGATAGCGTGACTAAGACACATAACATTTCTGTATAACTTTGATCCCTAGTGCCAAAATCTTGAATTGTAGATTGGTGGTTAAGACGTTAGCAATACCTTTCCATATCTTAGAATTGTAGTCTTTGTCTACGGACCAAGATTTGTGTGGTTTTCATGTTAACAATGATAGGTTGAAGCGATTGGTTCATTTTTAGCTCTGTTAGTTCATATTTGGTTCAACTTATGCAATTGCCTGTCGTGGATGTCCTCCGGTACAAGAGAAACTCTGCCGGATTTCTCCCGTGGCTTTGTATATATCCTACTGTCTGAATTAGGATACCTATCAATGGGAAAACTCAATTCTCAGCAACCTTTAGAACTTTTGGGTAGGAACATGCATCCAAAAGTAGAATAGAACACCCTACAATACATAATCGAAGAATTTGTACTGGATATCCACAATTGTGTGGGTACACCACAGATTTCTTTGTGAAACCATTAGAAAGAAGTAGCAGTAAGACCGATCAAGACAAATAGTCTAACCATGGAGTCTAAATGATTAGAGGACACTAAGTTTAAAGACCATTAGAAAAGTCTATGGGGGAGAGTTAAGCGATGAGATGGAATAATAGCTAATAAAAGGGTCTAAACTGTGATGATATTAGCCTTATTTATAAGGTTCTCTGAGGCTCTATTTGATAGTAGTCTCAGAAGTCCATCCCACTGGAAGTCGAGGTTCATACCTCGAGGGAGCAAGTTAAATCTTAAATGGAGAAAGTGGAGTACTCAATTCTCCTAAGAAGGAGAGTTCAGGAAAGTCAAAGGTGTTGATAGTTGAATAAGGTATGACTCAGTAAACTTTCCTAAAATTCACCATTTCCCCATAAGGAGAACGGTGAAGGAGTTAGCTGATTTTTACCATGAACCACATCTAGTATGAACCACAACTAGAGAAGATTGATATAAGAGTTAACCGTAGACTTGAACTTAGAAGACCTATTAAGCCTTATAGAGTTGGATCCGAAACCTTGAATGGACACACTAAACATGTCAAATCCATTCTTAGGTGGTCAAAACCCAGAATCCAATTAGGAAGACTTGCTGGAACACCTAGTAAGACCCTATAAGCCATAGAAGGTGTTGAAAACATCGATAATTCAAGTGAATGACCAAGAAGAGATATGGTTGAATGGAACTCAAGTGACTATTGTTCGGAGTTAGACAACAGAGGATTCAAGGAATACTCTGGACAATGGATATCATCTGTATCCAAATGATTTGGATAAGGAGTTGCAAGATAGCTAATATCCACAACAAGTTCATCCAACAATGTATGAGCGCGCAAACTTCGGGATGAAGTTTAGTTTAAGGGGGAGAGGCTGTAACACCCTAGGATTTGAGAGTAGAAATAGAGAGCAAACCAAAGTGTGCATTGCATTCATGCATAGAAAATCTAGAAAATTTTCGCGCTTTTAAATCAAACGTGTCAAAGTGATTGAAGTTTCACTTGAGTTGATGGAATTGAAGTAACTCATCAACTGAAGCGCGATAAACTTCAATATGACCTTTGTTAAAACCCATTGTTTTGGGTAGAGATAATCACTATAGTTAAGAGAGAGTAATGTGAGTTAGAACTCAAAATGCTACTCCATTTTGGGATCCAATATATATTCTTACCATGATCAACATTGTATCCTTTAAATCTAACTATTAAAAACATATCTAGTACATGATCATGCTTTAGTGGGTGGAGGTGAATAAGTCGTCTAGTAAAGCCTAAACTTGATAAGCAGATATCATCCTAAGAAAGTATGGTGTAGGAAGGATTCATTTAGTATATATCAACTAGGAGGTAACCATTCCTATGTAAGCAGTCTAGGAGACTTTAGTCATTCCTCCTCATTTCCATTAGGCCAAGTTACTTGATATTGGAGGAGGTATCACAAGCATAAGACCTAAATTCCTATGTAAATCAGAACCTATACCACATTCACCACATCTTGTGAGTTATCCAAAATCTCCTTGGAGTGTGAGGGGTAACCTTCACATATATTTTGTATCCGTCCATCTATATTTTTGGGACCATTCCATAATCCCTATTCCTACTTATGAATCACTTGGTTATCATAAAATAATTATCCTAATATCCTAACTTTCAAACCAAGGATGGTGTTCAAGCAATAATTCTTATAGTTGCACTCAGTTCATTACACCAATGCTCTATTCACAAATATGTACTTTATTCTTAATATCGAACAAATCTTTTTGTGAGAGGTAAGAATTATTAATAATTTTTTAAAAAATAAGTACTTAATAAATTCTGCTAATAATCTTAGAATAGATCATAGAACATTTTAAAGACAATAGAAAACTTTGGTTAATATAAAATCATGTTCCATAAAACATGCACACTCATAAAAAGTTCTAGTTCTACTATATACTTTAGATAATTGTTTACTACCACCTTAAGACAAGTTAACATCCCTATACATTACTAGTAATTTATCCAAGTCTTACCAAAATACTTTTTAATGCTCAAGAAGTAGTGTTTGAGATTGTTCTTATTAGGATCCCTAATTAATCCTAACAAGGTCTAATAATATCATATTAGAATGCACCCATATTATTACCTGATACATGTCTATGAAATATATAGGATACTATCTCTGTCTCAGTATAATTCTTAAACTTCAAAAACCTGCAAACAAGTTTGAATTTACATACTAAAATTCTAAACAGAAAAGTAGAAAGAGAAAAGAAAAAGTTGTAGAACAAAATAAGAGAGAGGGGGCAGCCGAGCTGGCCCAGCCACCAGCCCACCAAACTAGCCGAGAACTAGCCCAGCCACTCGACCCACTTACCCCTTCACGGTGTCGCTGACTGGCGGTGTCGTCTTCAACCTCCCCTCCTCGCATGAAGGACACCGCGACGGCCAGCTCCACGTCGCCGTGGTGGATAGGAGCAAGCCGGACGCCAGAGATCCCAGTCAGAACTGCAGAGAAGATCTTCCGCGTCCTCTTCCAGGCGGATCAACAAGATTCGTGCTCGTAACCCTAACTCAGACCGCTGCCACATCACGGTCGTCGCCGGTGTTGAAGTGACAGTAGTAGCCTTGTCTCAACCTATAAAATAGTCGGGGAAACCGTGCTTGAACCCTATTACTCCGCCACCCTCTCAAATAACCTCTATCTCTTTCTATCTCCTCCATCTCACCGATGGCCATCGCCGGATTTCTTGAAGATGCCACCGATTCCGGCCATCTCCTGGAATATGGAGTGGTCCAGGAGCTCCGCCATGTTTCAAAGATCATCCAAGCCGGAGTAATCGAGCAGGGGAGCTAGGAATCGTGTGCATCGGTTCGTTCCCTTTCGCCGGAGTTCATCGGAAATTCAGGCTGTGCGCTCGTCTCCGGCAAGCAATCGATCCCTACGAGCAGATATTTAGCATCTAGGTAAGCCTGAGCATCTCCGGAGACTCTTGTTGATCTTTATAAGCATCTATAGCTTGTTCCCGATTTCGGCCGCCATGCACCGCCACAGCAAAGCTCGCCGGAGCAAGCTCCGATGACCAACTAGTGGCGGCGTGACCACCGTTAGGCTCACCTTGATCTTCTCGTTCGATCCCACGTATTCGCATGTCCGCAGAAGCCCTGAGCGCCATCGCCACCGTCGGCAACCACCTCGCCGATGTTCAGTCTGTGGTCAGTCAAACATTTTTGACTTGGTCCATGTCTACGTGGCTGACAGCGTGGCCTAGGTCCACTTGTCAGTGTCATGTAGTTAGGTTTGGTTCGGGTACAGAAAGTAGTACCACATAGTTAGATTCCAGAAAATTGTTGAAACTTTGCAAAATCATATTAAATGAATTTCAACTCAGAAAAATATAAATGAGGTATCAAAATGCTCATAAAAATATACTCTATCCAATAAAAATATAATATGAAAATTTCTATAAAAATGAAAATTTAATTATTTAAGCCTTTTTGTTTATTCTAAATTCCAAGAAAATTCAATAATTAATAAGATTTATAAAATAAGTAATAATCATTTAGGAAGTAAATAGAACACACAATAATTTTATTTCATCATACTAATATTAACATTATCCTTATTAGTATTTAAACCTCTAAGTTTTATGTACCTTATTTATCATTTTCTTTAAATAATAAAAATAAGAAAAATGATAAACCCATTACCACCTTAAACTTAAGAGCTGTTTCTTAATTTCAAATTTGCTCAACAAGTTATTATTTTAGAAAAGCATACCTAATAGGAAACCTTAGTTCCATCATGTCCAAAACCCTAATTCTATAATTTCAAATACAACCCTAGTTTGCTTTCAACTCTAAAAACCTAGAAGCTTATAAAATTTAATAATATGTACTTAACCTTACTTATATAATCATATTATGCAACAAATAAATGCATGCTTATGTTCTACTAAACTAGTACAAGTCACAAATATAAATGGAGTTGTCATTTCATGTCCTTCTAAACCCTAGGTGATCAAGTACTAACAAATAAAAGTAAACCGTAATGTCTACCTCATGGAACCACCTTGATCACCATACTTTGATATGATACCCCTATGGTCAATCATAGTAGTAACCAAGTGTAGTAATTTACTTTGTTGTCCTTGTTTAGTTAAACCATGCCAATACTTACTTAATATGAACATACTACTTAGGAACCAACTAATGCCTACCTAGTGAATTAAATGAATCCACTAGTAAATCATAGAAACCAAAACCTTCTTTGAAAGTATTTCTTGTTCACTAAGAAACATGTTCTTCAAAAGTTATTCTTTTAAAGTAGATAACAAGTAATTGTTAACCATGCCTTATAGGACTTAAAATTGACAACTTGTTCTTTACATGCTAAGATTATATCAACTACCATTTCATTGTGTGATAGTATGACTATTATGATGTATTACAACACTTGTATATGGTATCAAGCTAACCAAACTTTAACAACAATATTTTTTGTGAAAACACTATAAAAGTGCAACACACCCTAAATAAATCATTACAACTCACCAAACTTAAATCATTGGGGTTAGGATACGCTTAGAGCAATGCATGGCATATGATATGCATATAATGCTGAGTTCTTTTAACATCATCTTTACCAGATGATGGTGCTATTTCAGAATTTGCATTTCTTACATATCGAAGACCTTGACTTGCATAATCTTGCAGTAAAAAAGGCAAGTTCACTCTTCCTCATATCTCTTGATTATCTTTATCAAATTAATTGAAAATTTATACCTGTGGTATTACTATTGCATCTAAAAGCAAAAGGTTCTCTTTTCATAATTAATATGACTAGCTGGTTATCGACCCGAGTGGTGGTAACCTAGGATGGCTGGCAAATGGAACCATGGTATGATTGTTGTGGTGGACGTTCCATTTGCACGGGAAAGTGAACCCTAGGACTTAACAACCAATGTCGCTAGTGATTCTTGCGCCGTACAATACGCGTTAACCATGAGTTCTATAATGGCTCTGGGGAAGTCAGCTGGATCTTCTTCCTTTCACATGTCAACAGAGTACCTTACTGGAGAGTCACGATGTAATTCAGACTTGGCCGTGGCCTGACGACAAAGGGTGGGACCCCTAAGTTCCCCCGGTACCCGGTGTCTATGATGGATTGTGGGGTTCAGGAGGTAATTCGGGGCTCGCCGTGGGCTCTACCGTAATTCGGGGCTTACCGTGTCCTGAACGAAGCAAAAGGGTGGGCATGCGGGGTCGCAGAGAAGGGCAGTGATTGGCTTGGATCTTAAACTGGGCCCCATACCAAGGAAGTGTGGACAAGCCTGCAACTTGGTTGTGCAACAAAGCTAAGGTCTCTCATGGGTAAAGCAACGCACTGATGACCCACAAGTATAGGGGGTGTATCGTAGTACTTTCGATAAATAAGAGTGTTGAACCCAACGAGGAGCAGAAGGTGTTGATTAGTGGTTTTGATCAGGGTTTCACTGTAAATACTAGCAAACGGGTTTTTAGGGGTATTTGGTAACACAAATAAATAAAGTGCGAGTAAGTAAAAGACAGTAGTAACAATTGCAGCAAGTGGCCCAATCCTTTTTTTAGCAAAGGACAAGCCGGTTGTGTAACTTATAATAACCAAACATTCTCGAGGACACACAGGAGTTTCCGTCAAGAGCTTTCGCTTCATACCGCTAAATAGTCTTTATTGGTTTGATAAGTGTTATGGGGGTGAACCTGTGCTAGCGCACTACCCTTACTAGGATAAATACACACTTGTGATTATACCCCTTGCAAGCATCCGCAAATACAAGAAAGTAATTAAGATAAATCTAACCACAGCCTTAAACTCTAAGATCCTACGCTTCCTGGTGAAATGGTTTCCCAACGGAGGTTTAGGTTTCTGTCACTCCAGCAACCCCACAATTGGTAGCCAAATACACAATGCATCTCACTAGGCCCATAAATGGTGAAGTATCATGTAGTCGATGTTCACATGACACCACTAGTGAAATAGCACCACGATAATATCAAACCATTAAATATTTCTCAACAATAATTCACTACTAACATCTTGACTTCTCCCATGTCCTCAAGAACTAAACGAACTACTCACAAGACATCATATGGATCATGATCAGAGGTGAAATAATGGTAAATAACAATCTGAACATAAACCTTAATTCAACGGTTCCACTCAATAGCATCAACTACAAGAGTAATCAACACCGGGAAAGTTTCCCCTAAGAATATAACAAGATCCAACTCAAGATGTTACAGCGGGATGGCGTGGTGATGGTGGAGATGAAGGTGCTGGTGATGGAGATGATGATGATGATGATCCCGATGAAGTCCGGTGCGATGGTGATGACGATGGCGATGATCTCCCCTCTCCGGGAAGGAATTTCCCCGGCAGATTTCTGCCTGCCGGAGAGCTTTTCTCTCTCTGGTGTTTTCCGCCCCGCAGAGGCGGCTATGTCTAACTCTGAGCCCCCCTGACTTAGGTTTTTGGGGACGATGAAGTACGCGAAGGAGCGAGACCTGGAGTGGGCCAGGGCGCCCTCACACAGGGCCGACGCGGCCAGGGGCCAGGCCGTGCCCCCTATGTGTGAGGCTGCCCTCTGGCTCCCCTCGACTCCTCCTTCTGGCTTCCGGTGTCTTTTGGTAAAATATAATTTCCTGGCATTTTTCTAGAATTTTCTTGATCTTCAAAATATGGTCCCTTGATGGTCCTTTTTCCAGCAGAATCCTGACTCCGGCAGTAAATCCCCCAATAATCATCAACATGTAAAAATAGAGGAAATAACATAAGTATCATCTCTAAATATGAAATATATCAATGAATAACAGTAAATTATGATACAAAATAGTGATGCAAAATGGACGTTACAACCCCCCCAAGCTTAGACCTCGCTTGTCCCCAAGCGAAAACTAAACTCGGTAAACATGACCATAGGTTTATGGAGTGAAGTGTCGATAATCAAAATATGGACAAGAAGCATCACATTTACCAAGGCACAAATTGTAATAGACATCAACTCCCCTTTATAAGATATAGACTTGCAATAAGTAAAAGGGAATCACATATAAGGATGCACAAAGTAAACTATAATTGGTGATGGCAAACCTTAGTTCTTGGTCAAAGAATGATAAACAAACTATTCTTTCTTTTGAACGAAGTCTTTTAAAACAGAGCTAATATAGCAAAGACCATATGCTCAATAAAACAAACTTTTCGCATTCATAGAAAGCTTTCAAAGATATATTCCTTCAGACAAAAGCTTTGTACAAAACAAAGAAGATAGTAAACATGATTAAACGGATCAACATATGAATGAGCAAAACATAACAACTCAAATGCTTGCTTGAGACAGAGGGAAATAGGTTGACTCAACATAAAAGTAAAAGATAGGCCCTTCGCAGAGGGAAGCAAGGATTAAACATGTGCTAGAGCTTTTCATTTGCAAAACAGAGGTAAAAAGTTATTTTGAGAGGTGGTTGCTTTTGTCAACGACTAGCAACGGAGTTCTTGATATTTTCCATACTAAACAAGTGAGAGCGGTTCCAAGATGTTTGATTAATTGGCACATTGGTGCTCTTTTATAGCTTGGCACTCCTCCCCACCTTTTCCTTTCTCAAACCATGGCTAACCGATTCCATCGGGTGCCAACCAACTTTCACATACCATGGAGGAGTGCTTTTCTTTTTCTTTTCTTTTTGAGATTATAATGGCCTGACCAGCTCTCTTGCAAAATTAATGACGAGCAGATGAAGCTGCCTAGTCGAGAGATACTTAACTTAGTATGGAAGATAACAAACCCATCCACTACGTCCTCATGAGCTAAAAACAATGGCACAAAATGAGAAGTGTTTGAAGGTTTTTGAAAGGTAGCAAATGAAAATTTACTTGGAATGGCTTGAAATACCATGCATAGGAATTTATAGTGGACTCTTTGGAAGTGACTTGGCTTTTGGGATTTGGATGTACGAGAAGTATTCCCTTCTCAGTACAGGTTTTTGGCTAGCAAGGCTGGGTAGCAAGCATAAGAGTTGTATGAAACAAACAAACATACATATAATAGGAACGATCATGCAAACTTCCTTGAAGGTACAACGATTTTGACTTTGAGAATAACAATGCTTATAAGCCAAACATGAATGGTAAACTGAAGTGATGTAACTACAAGCACTTCTTTATTCTTTTCTACTCAAACCTCAAGGTAATGTTGCTACTGACCAAGCTAGGTTTGCCAAAACCAACCAAATTTACTCATGCTCCCAAAGTGATACCAATACTAATCAACAAGACTAATCGTATAAGAGAGATTGCAAACTAAAATAAAGTGTGCGGAAGGTAAACGATAGAACTTCTCATTAATATTTCATTACCGCAACTCACACCAAGGGATACATAGATAACCAACTAAAGAGGATACTTCCAAACTACAAACTATTCTATAAGATAACTTCTCTATTCATGATATGACTCTACTTGAAAAGTAAATGAGTAAAAGGTAATGATGTGATACCGCGACACTCCCCCAAACTTGGAACAAGCCAAGGGGATGCCTATACCGATGACGAATTACTCCTTTGGCGATGGCGGTGAGTCCTTAATGAGCTTCTCAATCAAATCTTTCAAGTCATCGATCTTGTGACTGAGGTTACGAATCATCTCTGAATTATGCTCAATACGGTTCATGAACCTGTCAGCTAGAGAATCCCAGCTCTTGGAGTTATTTCCCCAACCTTCTTCACTCTTAGAACTTCCTTTCCCTGCACTGTTAGAACGATCTATATCCCAACGGGAGGGCAATCGTGATCGAGGCACCTTTTGAAACTGATGTTCATGTATTAGAGTATGGAAAGGGTTGTTGCCTGACGAAGATGTCCGTGGAGCTACAATGTGACGTGGCACACCCCCTCCAGTTCTTATACGTGCACTCTTCTTGAACTTGTCATGACTTGTCATGACCCCAATGCTTGCGATCATGGTGCTCGTGCGTGAACCTTGATCTTCCTCCTCGGTCTCACTTTCAACTTCTTCCTTTGGCTAAAGGTCTTGGCGGTTATCTTCCGGAGGTGCCTTCTCCTTGTCGTTGTTTGAGGAAGCCATGGTGCCCTCAAAACTAAGATCAACTCCTGATAGAAACAGCTCGAAACAAAACACGACGAGAACACGATATACAGACCTCGGGTACTTCGGGGGGTTATATAGGCGAAAATTATACATCGAGGGGAAATCACAGGAGGAAACCGGGACGGAAACGAGTTCCGGGGTGTTCTCGCACCAGGGCGGCGCGACCAGGGGTGGACCCGTGCCCCCTGTGTGTGAGGAGCACCCGGACTCCTTTTCCTGCCCGTTTTCGTCTAGTGATTTTTCATATTTAGTAAAAATAGCAAAAATATTAAAGGAAGAGCTTTCCACAAAACTTCTCTGACTAGAACTGTTACCTATTCAAAAACAAACTCCGCAGGTACCTGCAGTTTGTCTTGGATAAATTCCTCTGGAGAAACTGTTTCAATTACATCAACATCTTCATTATAAGAATCTCCAGTAATATAGTGTTTGAGTCTTTGCCCATTCACCACTTGTGTAGTGTCATCTTTCAATGAAGCAATCTTAATAGCACCTGAGCGGTATACTTCCACAATAACATATGGTCCTTCCCATTTTGATAGTAATTTGCCTGCAAAAAATCTGAGACGAGACCTATACAATAGAACTTTCTCACCAACATGAAACTCTCTCTTAAGAATTCTCTTAACATGCCATTGCTTGACTTTCTCTTTGAAAAGTCTAGCATTCTCATATGCTTCGTTTCTCCACTCATCTAGAGAACTCAAATCTAACAACCTTTTCTTACCGGCTAGTTTAAAATCTCTATTAAGCTCTTTCACTGCCCAAAAAGCTTTGTGTTCTAATTCTAAAGGCAAGTGACACGCTTTTCCGTAAACCATCTTATAAGGAGACATTCCCATGGGGTTCTTATAAGCAGTTCTATAAGCCCATAAAGCATCATTTAACTTACTAGCCAGTTTTTCCTAGATCTATTAACAGTCTTCTGCAAAATAGACTTGATCTCTCTATTTGAAAGCTCTACCTGTCCACTAGTTTGGGGATGATAAGCAGAAGCAATTCTATGATTAACATCATATTTAGCAAGAGTTTTTCTAAAACTACCATGAATAAAATGAGAACCTCCATCAGTCATAAGATATCTAGGCACACCAAACCTAGGAAAATAACATCTTTAAGCATTTTTAACGAGGTCTCACCATCGACACTCTTTGTAGGTATGGCTTCTACCCATTTAGTAACATAATCAACAGCAACAAGTATGTGGGTATAGCCTTTTGAAGGAGGAAAAGGACCCATAAAGTCAAATCCCCAACAATCAAATAGTTCAATAACAAGAGTGTAATTCATAGGCATTTCATTGCGTCTAGAAATATTACCAACTCTTTGACATTCATCACAAGATAAAACATACCTTCTAGCATCTTTAAAGAGGGTTGGCCAATAAAAACCTAATTGTAGAACCTTTTGTGCGGTTCTATCTCCAGCATGATGTCCTCCATAAGCGCTGCCATGGCATTTTCTTAATATCTCTTGTTGCTCATATTCCGGTACGCATCTTCACATAATACCATCAACCCCTTCTTTATATAAGTGTGGGTCATCCCAAAAGTAATGCCTCAAATCATAGAAGAATTTTCTTCTTTGCTGAGCTGTAAAAGTTGGAGGCAAATACTTGGAAACAATAAAGTTAGCATAATCAGCATACCAAGGAAGGTCTCGCGAAGTTACATTTACAGCAGCTAACTGTTCATTTGGAAAACTATCATTAATAGGAATAAGATCAAAAGAAATATTTTCCAATCTAGACAAGTTGTCAGCCACACGATTTTTAGCACCTTTCCTATCTACGATATGCAAATCAAATTCTTGTAAAAGCAACACCCATCTAATAAGCCTAGGCTTAGCATCTTTCTTAGTCATAAGATATCTAATAGCAGCGTGATCAGTATGAATAGTAACTTTAGAATCAACAATATAAGATCTAAACTTATCACATGCAAAAACAACATCAAGAAACTCTTTCTCAGTGGTAGCATAATTTTTCTGAGCAGCATCAAGAGTCATACTAGCATAATGAATAACATTCAACTTATTACCTACGTGTTGTCAAAGTACAGCACCAATAGCAAAATCACTAGCATCACACATAATTTCAAAAGGTAAATTCCAATCAGGTGGTTGAACAATAGGAGCAGTAGTTAAAGCCTTCTTAAGAGTTTCAAAAGCTTCCTTACAATCATCATCAAAGACAAATGGTACATCTTTTTGAAGAAGATTAGTAAGAGGCTTTGAAATCTTAGAGAAATCTTTAATAAACCTCCTATAGAAACCAACATGACCAAGAACACTATGAATACCTTTAACATCTCTGGGACAGGGCATTTTCTCAATTGCTTCCACTTTTGCTCTGTCAACTTCAATACCTCTTTCAGAAATTTTATGTCCAAGGACAATTCCTTCATTCACCATAAAGTGGCATTTCTCCTAATTAAGAACAAGGTTAGTTTCTTCGCACCTCTGCAAAACTTTATCAAGGTTGTGCAAACAGTTATCAAAAGAAGTTCCATAGATGGAGAAATCGTCCATGAAGACCTCCACAATTTCCTCACAAAAACCATGAAAAATAGCAGACATGCATCTTTGAAAAGTAGCAGGAGCATTGCATAAACCAAACGGCATACGTCTATAAGCATAAGTTCCATAAGGACAAGTAAAAGTGGTTTTCTCTTAATCTTCCTTTTTAACAGCAATTTGAGAAAAACCAGAATAACCATCAAGGAAACAAAAATGAGTCTTCTTAGATAACCTCTCTAACATCTGATCTATAAATGGTAAAGGATAATGATCTTTCTTAGTAACTTTGTTTACATTCCTATAATCAATGCACATCCTATAACCCACTACTACCCTTTGAGGAATAAGCTCGTTATTCTCATTAGGCACAACAATCATACCTCCTTTCTTAGGAACACAATGAACAGGACTAACCCATCTACTATCAGCAATAGGATAAATAATACCAGCATCAAGGAGCTTTAATACCTCATTTCTTACCACATCCTTCATCTTGGGAATTAAGCGGCGTTGATGCTCCACAACTGGCTTTGCGTCTTTCTCCATATTAATGGCATGCTGACATAAAGTGGGGCAAATTCCTTTTAAATCATCAAGAGTGTATCCCATAGCTCCTCGATGTTTCCTCAATATATCCAATAATCTTTCTTCTTCCTTTTCTGAAAGTTTAGAACTAATAATAACATGATATATTTTCTTATCATCTATATAGGCATATTTAAGATTATCAGGCAAAGGTTTTAATTCAAAAACAGGATCTTCCTTAGGCGGCAAAGTGGTACCAAGATCCTCCACAAGTAAATTGTGCTTGATTAATGGTTGTTGACGAAGGAAAATGTCGTCAATCTCTTCTCTTTCCTTACTGAAAACATCACTTTCGTGATCTTCCATGAATTGCTGCAAAGCATTATTAGGAGCAAGAGCAATAGAAGCAAGCTGTTCAACTCGAACATTTTCATTAGGCATTTCATTTACATAAGAAGTCTTAGCAAACTTAGAAAAATTAAACTCATAAGACTCTCCATTAAACTTAGTGAAAATTTTCTCCTTCTTACAGTCTATCACGATGCCACAGGTATTCAAAAAGGGTCTACCAAAAATAATGGGACAAGTTTTACTAGCCTCCTTACCAATTACTAGGAAATCAGTGGGGTATTTAGTCTTACCGCAAAGAACTTCCACATCTCGAACAATACCAAGAGGCCAAACAGTCTCTCTGTTAGCAAGCTAAACAACCACATCAATATCTTCAAGTTCACAAGCGCCAATCTCGTGCATAATTTCTTTGTAAAGTTCTAAAGGAATAGCACTTGCACTAGCACCAATATCACATAAACCATAATAGCAATGATCTCCAATCCTGACAGAAATAACAGGAACACTTGTTTTCCTATGCTTTTTAGGATGTGAGAGAATGTTAGAAGCATCTTCACAAAAGAGAATATATTCATCCCCTACATCTTTAGTAACAAGATCCTTCAATATAGCTACAGGAGACTTAATAGTAATTTGCTCATCAGGTTCTATAGCTTTCTTAGTACTTTTATTAGACACACTTACCAAAGTAGAATACTTCTTTACCTTAGCAGGGAAAGGTGTCTTCTCAAAATAAAGTTCAGGAACAATGCTATCAACAGTACAAACTTCATCAGCTGCAGCAGGAATATGACTAATGGAATCTTTATAAGGCGCATGATATTTGTTCCAATCTTTCTTTGGAATATCGAGATAAGAGGCAAAAGCCTTAAGACAATTAGCAAGTATTTGAGAATCAAGACCATAAGCAATGCTAACACTATGAAAGTCATCGGTTCCCATAAAAGTTTTAATACATTCATAATCATAGGTTATACCTGTCTTCCTACCTTTGTCGTTTTCCCATCCTTCAGCATTCTCTTGTATACGGTCAAGAAGTTTCCACTTAGCATCTTCTTTCATATGATTAAATGATCCAAAGCAAGAAGCATCCAAATAATCCTTATCAGGAAGAGTAAGCCGCGCATAAAAATTATCAATAACAATATTATTGGGGAGCTCATGAATGGGGCATTTGAGCATTAGTAACTTCAATCTCCCCCACGCTTGGGCAATACTTTCTCCATCATGAGGCCAAAAATTATATATCCGATTACGGTCTTTATGAATTTCACTTGGAGGATAAAACTTGGAATAAAAGAGAGGTACAATGTCCTCCCATGCCATAGATGGACCATCTTGGAGTAGTCGATACCACTCCTCAGCTCTGCCTTTCAATGATAAAGAGAATAATTTCTTCTTGACCTGGCTTGGCGAAATACCTGCACACCTGAACAACTCGCATAATTCATGTATAAATAGTAAATGATCACCCAGATGGATAGTTCCGTCCCCTGAATAGCAGTTATCCATAACACGCCCAATAATTTTCATAGGTATTTTAAAAGGATCAACTTCAGCAGGTGGTGGCGGTGGTGGCTCATCCACATGTGCAACAGTGGTAGAAGTGTTCCCAAATAGGAAACCAAATGGATAATTCTCCATAGCAGAATAAAATAAAAATAAAAGACAAAATCAAAACAATACTCACAGCGACGGTTACCTTTACCAAATCCACTCTTCAATAGCGCTACACTCCCCGGCAACGGCGCCAGAAAATAGTCTTGATGACCCACAAGTATAGGGGGTGTATCGTAGTACTTTCGATAAATAAGAGTGTCGAACCCAACGAGGAGCAGAAGGTGTTGATTAGTGGTTTTGATCAGGGTTTCACTGTAAATACTAGCAAACAGGTTTTTAGGAGTATTTGGTAACACAAATAAATAAAGTGCGAGTAAGTAAAAGACAGTAGTAACAATTGCAGCAAGTGGCCCAATCCTTTCTTTAGCAAAGGACAAGCCAGTTGTGTAACTTATAATAACCAAACGTTCTTGAGGACACACGGGAGTTTCCGTCAAGAGCTTTCGCTTCATACTGCTAAATAGTCTTTATTGGTTTGATAAGTGTTATGGGGGTGAACCTGTGCTAGCGCACTACCCTTACTAGGATAAATACACACTTGTGATTATACCCCTTGCAAGCATCCACAAATACAAGAAAGTAATTAAGATAAATCTAACCATAGCCTTAAACTCTAAGATCCCACGCTCCCTGGTGCAATGGTTTCCCAATGGAGGTTTAGGTTTCTGTCACTCCAGCAACCCCACAATTGGTAGTCAAATACACAATGCATCTCACTAGGCCCATAAATGGTGAAGTATCATGTAGTCGATGTTCACATGACACAACTAGTGAAATAGCACCACAACAATATTAAACCATTAAATATTTCTCAACAATAATTCACTACTAACATCTTGACTTCTCCCATGTCCTCAAGAACTAAACAAACTACTCACAAGACATCATATGGATCATGATTAGAGGTGAAATAATGGTAAATAACAATCTGAACATAAACCTTAATTCAACGGTTCCACTCAATAGCATCAACTACAAGAGTAATCAACACTGGGAAAGTTTCCCCTAAGAATATAACAAGATCCAACTCAAGATGTTACAGTGGGATGGCGTGGTGATGGTGGAGATGAAGGTGCTGGTGATGGAGATGATGATGATGATGATGATCCTGATGAAGTCCGGTGCGATGGTGATGACGATGGCGACGATCTCCCCTCTCTGGGAAGGAATTTCCCCGGCAGATTTCTGCCTGCCGGAGAGATTTTCTCTCTCTGGTGTTTTCCACCCCATAGAGGCGGTTGTGTCTAACTCTGAGCCCCCTAACTTAGGTTTTTGGGGACGATGAAGTACGCGAAGGGGCGAGACCTGGAGTGGGCCAGGGCACCCTCACACAGGGCCGGCGCGGCCAGGGGCTAGGCCACGCCCCCTATGTGTGAGGCTGCCCTCTGGCTCCCCTCGACTCCTCCTTCTGGCTTCCGGAGTCTTTTGGTAAAATATAATTTCCTAGCATTTTTCTGGAATTTTCCTGATCTTCAAAATATGGTCCCTTGATGGTCCTTTTTCTAGCAGAATCCTGACTCCGGCAGCAAATCCCCCAATGATCATCAACATGTAAAAACAGAGGAAATAACATAAGTATCATCTCTAAATATGAAATATATCAATGAATAACAGTAAATTATGATAAAAATAGTGATGCAAAATGGACGTATCACGCACCTCTGCAGAGTGTATGAAACAGTGGCTTGTCACTCCTTGTTCCGGGAAACTAAAGGAACTGCAAATGTGGCAGGAAAGGAACTCCACGAAGTTCTAATCAACCTGTGAAGGCTGATAGACATAGCTTTTCAAAATAAAAGCAACTTCTTGAAGAAATGTTTATGAAAACTTGCATTGCCAAATGACTCTTGGGTCTACGGCTGTAGTTAGTGCATCAAACACCTTATTCACTATATGAACTTGCTGGGTAACGCTCGTTACTCATCCCACTCCCTCTTAACCCTTGCTTAAATTGGAGGCATCAGGAGGAGGCAATCCCAATGTATTGAAGCTAAAGAAGAAGTCCTTGATCAAGAGCAGAAGCTATCAATGAAGGCAACAACTACATCAAAGCATGGTGGAAACCTAGAATAAGAATAGAAGGGAGTCAAATCCCTAATCCTAGAACCTAAGTAGATAGGGTAGTTCTGTAGCTTGAGTAGTAAGCCAACTACATTAGGTTCAACTCTAGTTTATGTTAATCTTCAAGTTGTTCTCTTTTCAGTTTCAATCGCCAGAACTAAACCTCTACCTGTTGAGGAGGTTCTGAAGCTCCTCTGTATGATAAAGTTGTAATTCTATAGTCATGCCTTGGACCCGTGATGTTTCTGTTGTACCACTCTGAGGGATGTAATACTAGTGAGACGGTGTTTCATTGGTGTTATATCAACGACTTGCATACTACACATGCAGTGGTATGCTGGGTCACCGCACCTAGTAAGGAGGATCTTGTTTGAAAGTTGAAGAGGTCCCTTTATGGTCTGAAACAGTTGCCACAACAATGGTATAAAAGGTTTGATTCATTTATGCTAGCACATGGTTTTAAGAGGTCTCAGTATGATAGTTGTGCGTACATCAAGTTTGTTAATGGATCACCTATTTATTTGATGCGATATGTTGATGATATGTTGATTGCTGCCAAGAGCATGAAAGAGATCACTACTTTAAAGGCTCAGTTAAGTAGTGAGTTTGACATGAAGGATCTTGGTCCTGCTAAGAAAATACTAGGCATGGAAATTAAGAGGGACAAAAAGTCTAGTTTACTAATTCTTAGTCAAGAAAAATACATTGAAAAAGTTCTTCATCGTTTTAATATGCATGATGCAAAGTTTGTTAGTACACCTATTGCTTCTCACTTCAAGTTGTCAGCTTTGCAATGTCCTACTTCTGAAGATGATATTGAGTACATGTCACGAGTTCCTTATTCTAGTGTTGTTGGTTCCTTGATGTATTGTATGGTTTGTTTCCGGCCTGATCTGTCACATGCTATGAGTTTGGTCAGTCGATACATGGCTAATCCTGGTAAAGAGCATTGGAATGTTGTTCAGTGGATTTTCAGGTACCTTCGCGGCACATCTAAAGCTTGCTTAAAGTTTGGCAGGACTGGTGGGGGACTCGTAGGCTATGTGGATTCAGATTATGCTGCCGACTTGCATAAGAGGAGGTCCCTCACAGGTTATGTGTTTACTATTGGTTGATGTGCTGTTAGCTGGAAGGCTACCTTGCAGGATGTTCTGACACAATCTACAACTGAGGCTGAGTACATGGCTATCAATGAAGCATGTAAAGAGGCTGTTTGGCTGAAAGGTCTGTTTGCTGAGATTTGTGGAGATGATTCTTGCATTAAGTTATTTTGTGACAGTCAAAGTGCTATTTATCTTACTAAAGATCAGATGTTCCATGAGAGGACAAAGCACATTGATATTAAGTACCACTATGTTCGCGATGTGGTTGCACGAGGTAAACTATAGGTATGCAAGATTAGTACTCATGATAATCCTGCTGATATGATGACAAGCCTGTTCCTGTTTCTAAGTTTGAGCTTTGCTCAAGCTTAGTTGGTATAATTGTATAGCCCAAGTGGCTGTTTGGCGCTAGCAAGTGTTTTCTTTGTTTGTTCAGGAGATTGTTGAAGTTCATGCTACAAGAAATTTGTCTCAAGGTAGAGTTTGTTATATGTTGATCCAAATTCTATAAGAAGGCTAACGACGGAGCGAAGCGATGCCCGTCGCCGGGAGGCTTGGGCCGAACAGCCCCCCGCGGTATGGATCGTTGTTGCCGCCTATATATACTCCTTGTAAGCCGCCGACTAGGGTTTATCGCATCATAAGATAACCCACGACGTTTGTAAACACACTCCCGATATAGTGAAGTTTTGCTGGCTACCGCCCGTGGTTTTTACCTCTCTTTGTTGGAGAGGGTTTTCCACGTTAAAATCTTGTGTCTCCGTGCTGTGATTTCTTTTTCGTTCTTCGTTATTGCCTATCGCTTTTGTAACAACCACCATCTTGGATGGTATATTTTTTTTACGAAGAACTGAGCTGTTTTCCAATGTGTTTTGTAGGTTTAAGTGCATTACTTAACACCCTCCTTGGATGTGATGAAGACAAGACTGCAAGGTCAAGGATTAACAATTAGGCTCAAGCATCTCTTCCAAAGGATCCTAAAGATCATACAAGCTGTGCATTTTATATAGTTGTTGGCCTGTTGCTAGCGTCAATGTTGTTTTCGTATCTAAGTAGTTGTTTATGTTGTCTTGAGATCCCCATGGCCCTGTGCTTTGTTCTATTTAGTTGTTGTTTCAGTACCTTTTTGTTCAGAATTAGCTCAGCCTGAAAGATTCATGGTGCTGTCATGGCTCGATCTAAAATTGTTGTTTTGTTTCCTAAATGGTGTGACTGTATCACTTGGCAAACATATCGGTTATTCTCTTATTCAAACTAATCATAGTAGCAGCGCAATCAGCTAGCTAGCCAAAGCGTGCGCATGCGGCTAGACGCCATCGAATTTTCCTTGCGGGAGTATACAGGCTGAGACGGGCTGCCGCACTGTCCCGCTTTGACTTGGCGGTGTGTGTGGCTGTTAGCCGTACAGGCCTGCAAGTGGTGCATGATCCCACGCAGCTGTTTAGTGATCAGCCACATCCTGCCCCGCTTGACCGCTGAGGTACGGATTACGATGCGGGGATGCATGAATGTCAGGTTGGTTAATTGATTTGGTGATTTATCCTAGGTCGTTCGGCATTGGTAGCCGTTAGCGGCAGATTTTACGGGATTGGTTGAGTTAAGCTTAATATTAGTTGTTGCAAGAATTGAATTGTTTTGACTTTTTTTCAGCATTGAACAGCTGGGCCGTTTGATGTCCATCATTGTATGCCTGGGGTGAATTGTATCAAAACATATTTAAGTCTTTATAAGTTGTAGAGATAGAGATGGAACGAAAAACCCTAGTAGCATACAACATTTTTTTTTCACATACATCATGCTACTACCATATTACTCTATCTAACAAATCCATTCCCTCAGGGGTTTTTGCATACAAGGTTATCGCAACAAAGCATAAAAGAATGGGATTACATATATATGCATCTACGTAGACATCTAGCACATACTAAAAAATTGCATATCATAATTCATCTCAGAAACAAAAGATCCACCATTATGAATTACAAAATATGACTCATACGGTTCTAATACATGATAACATATGAAGAGAGATTGATCAAGCTACTTCCACAAGCCTATAGTCCAGGCCAAACCTGAGAGGTGACATTAGTAATTTTCACTTCATCATGCCAAACCATCCGATTTGACTCTTTCTCGTTACCAAAGAAACGCTTCAAACAAGAAATGATCAGAAGGTATCATTCAATTTTTGTGGGAAGACCACCAAACTTGGAGTTTTCTTTATATTTTCTCTTCATCGTGCCAAACCAAAGTTGTTACCCAATAAACACTTCAAACAAGAAATTGTAGACAGGTATTGGGGGAAGCCTCACACGGAAAAGGCCGTGGGGTTCCTGTGTTTATATAGGCGCTCAGGCCAATTAGGGTTTGGTATAAGTTACAGTTAGGTCCTACGTAAATACAATATATACAGTATAACACCCCCCCACAGTCGCAGCGGGAGGTTCTCGGACGCAGAGACTGGACCAAAAATCTAAGAAGAGCTGACTCGGTAGTCCCTTCATCATCACATCAGCAAACTGAAGAGCGGAGGGAACGTGTAGGACACGAACTTCGCCGAGGGAGACGCGCTCACGAACGAAGTGGACGTCGATCTCAATGTGCTTGGTGCAGCGATGCTGCACTGGATTGGACGACATGTAGATGGCGGAGACGTTGTCGCAGTAGACAAGTGTAGCCGTGGCGAGAGGACGATTGAGCTCCTAAAGAAGCTGACGAAGCCAACATCATTCAGCCACCGCATGAGCGACGGCTCGGTACTCAGCTTCAGCACTGGAGCGCGAGACGGTGGTCTGACGCTTGGAATACCAAGAGATCAGATTGTCGCCGTAGTAGACACAGTAGCCCGACGTGGAGTGACGTGAGTCCGGGCAGCCAACCCAGTCTGCGTCGGAGTAAGCCGTCAGGGAGGTAGAGGACGAGGCGTGAAGATGCAGGCCAAAGTCCATGGTACCGCGGATGTACCGAAGAACACGCTTCACCAAGGCGAGGTGAGAGGTGCGAGGAGCATGCATGTGTAGGCAGATCTGCTGCACGACATAGGAGATGTCGGGGCGCGTCAGAGTAAGGTACTGAAGGCCACCAGCCAGACTCCGGTACTCTGTGCCATCGGGAAGCAAATCACCATCACTTGCCGAGAGCTTGGCATGAGTGTCGACGGGGGTCGCGGACGAGTGACACTCGGACATGCCAGCCCGCTGAAGAATGTCGGCGGCGTACTGTCGCTGAGACAGAAAGAGGCCGTCGGAGGAGCGCGTGACAGCGATCCCGAGGAAGTAGTGAAGATCACCTAGATCCGTCATGGCGAACTCACTGTGGAGCCGATCGAGAAGCCGCTGGAGAAGAGGCGTAGACGAGGCGGTGATGATGATGTTGTCAACATAGAGGAGCAGGTAGGCCATGTCGTGCCCAGAGCGCAGCACGAAGAGGGAGGTGTCGGTGACGGAGGTGACGAACCCCATGGTGGCAATGTAGGCAGCAAACCGTTGGTACCAGGCGCAGGGAGCTTGCTTCAAGCCATAGAGGGATTTGTGCAGACGACATACGTGCTCAGGCCTGCTGGCGTCGACGAATCCGGGAGGCTGCTAGCAATAGACAACCTCGTCGAGAGTGCCATTGAGAAAGGCATTCTTGACGTCAAGCTGACGGATGGGCCAGGAGCTGGAGACGGCGATGTGGAGGACAAGCCGAATGGTGGAGGGCTTGACGACGGGGCTGAAAGTCTCGTCGTAGTCGATGCCAGGACGCTGGGAGAAGCCACGGAGAACCCAGCGCGCCTTGCGCCTGGCCAAGGAGCCGTCGGAGTGGAACTTGTGACAAAAGATCCACTTGCCGGTGAACACGTTGGCGCGGGGCGGGCGAGGCACGAGAGACTAGGTGCCGTTGTCGACGAGGGCCTAGTGCTCATCGGCCATAGCAGCGCGCCAGGGAGGATCCTGAAGAGCTTGGCGAGCCGTGGTCGGCACGACGTCGATGGTGTCCATGGCAGAGAGGTTGAGCCGGTCAATGGGACGCATGGGGCGGCCGGACCTCGTAGTCCGCGGGGCCGAAGACGTGGACGGTGCGGCGTCAGGAACTGCTGCCGCGGCACGAGACGAGACCGCGGCAGTCTGCCGAGGGCGCACGGCAGGCGCGTGTGCTAGCGCGGCAGGGGCGCTGCCGCGGCAGGGGCGGCAGGCGTGCGGGCTGCCGCGGCAGGGGCGGCAGCGGCAGCGCATGCAGCGGCCATCGGCGGGGCCCCAGGCGGGGTTGGACCCCGTATGTTGGTGAAGAGGAAGTCCAGGCGTCGAGGCGTGGAGGGTGAGGGGGGAACCCGAGCCGAAGCTGCTGTCTGAAATGGAAAAACACTCTCATCAAAAATGACATGTCGTGAGATTAGTATCTTGTCGGAAACCGGATCAAAACAGCGGTATCCTCGATGCTGCGACGGGTATCCAAGAAAAACACAAGGAAGAGACCGGGGACGGAGCTTGTGTTTAACTGTGGAGGAGATGTTAGGATAGCAAAGACAACCAAAAACTCGCAACATGTCGTATGGAGGAGACCGATCATGGAGATGGGTGTACGGTATGCGCGAGCCTATGGCCTTGCTAGGTCGTCGGTTGAGAAGAAAGGTGGAGGTGGCAAGTGCTTCAGCCCAAAATGACTCAGGAAGATGAGCTTGAAACATGAGAGTGCGCATTGTGTCATTGATGGTACGAATGGCGCGCTCAGACTTACCGTTTTGTTGGGATGTATATGGACATGAGAGACGGAGGGTCGTCCCGTGTTGGGAGAGAAGTTTTTCTACAGTGGAGTTAAGAAACTCAGTTCCATTATCCGTTTGGAGAGATCGTATGGTGGTGTTGAAGTGGGTGCGAACATAAGCGTAAAAATTTGCAAGTGTACGAGGCACACAAGATTTCTGACGCAATGAAAAGGACCAATAAAAGTGAGAATAATCATCGACAATCACAAGGTAATATCACAAACCAGAATTACTAATTATTGGTGAAGTCCACAAATCGCAATGGATCAACTCAAACTTGTCTCTAGACACGGATGTAGAAGAACTAAACGGCAGACGCACATGTTTGCCAAGTTGGCATGCATGACATACAGAGGGGCACCGAGCTTTATTACACTTAATGAAGGAAAACTTCTGGAGAACCGACATGGCATCACGATCGG
Source organism: Dactylis glomerata (assembly GCA_007115705.1). Taxonomy (NCBI): domain Eukaryota; kingdom Viridiplantae; phylum Streptophyta; class Magnoliopsida; order Poales; family Poaceae; genus Dactylis; species Dactylis glomerata. The sequence goes on along the minus strand of QXEO01000406.1, from coordinate 1,970,705 downwards.
GGTGGCCAAGTCTTTGGTGCTAGAGATCAGCAGTGGTGGCGGTGGAGGCGAGCATGGCGGTGGGCGGCGCACGGTGAGGGGTGCCAGGAAACATGTAGAGATCCCCTTCACTATTGCAGCGAAGGATCACGCGACGAGTCTTTAGGTCCTTCACGGAAAAACCAAGAGCGTCAATCTCGACAGAACAAAAGTTATCACGAGTAAATTTGCAGATGGAGAGTAAGTTGCGAATTAAACGAGGAACAAGAAGAACGTGGTTGAGATGAAAGAGATGACCAGAGGGAGATCGAAAAGAAGTGTAGCCGGAGGAAGAGATAGGCACGGACGTGCCGTTCCCCACGGTTACGAAGTGCGGACGAGAGAGAGGAGCTACGAACAGTATGTTACCCTCGTTGTTCGTCATGTGGGACGTGACACCGGAGTCCATCACCCAGCCGCCCTGCTGGTACAGGCTGTTCAGGGCCGCGATCAGGCCGGCGTTGTCCCATGCTGGTGCAGCGGAGGAGGACGGCGTCGACTGGAAGACGGGCGCGGCGGTGGTGGTGTAGGCCTGGGGGCGCGGGCTGAGGATGCCGGGGCCGGTGTTGGGGGCGCGCCACTGCCCCGCGCCAGGGGAGAAGCACACCCATGGACCCTGGGGCGCGGGGTTGCCCGGGCGAGCGGGGCCGCCGGTGGTCTTGCCGCCCGTCTTGTTCTTCTGCTTGCGGGACTTGCCGGAGTTGGAGGAGTCACCGCGGCAGCCCGCGCCGGTGCACGTGGGCGCAGGAGGACGAGTCTGAGCGACGAGGGCCGTAGAGGCGGCGTTGGCAGCGGCGTTCGCTTGCTGCATCTCCTCCATGAGAAGCATGCTCCGAACGCGGAGGAAGGTGGGCAGCGGGTCCGTCATGGAGATCACAGTGGCCGCAGATGAGAACCGAGGGCCGAGACCGCGCAGAGTGTTGAGGACGAGCGCGCGATCAGAGACGGCGGAGTCATTCTCGGAGAGGGCGTCGGCGATCTTCTTCTGGCTGCGGTAGTACTCAGTGATGGAGGAGGCGCCCTGGACCAGCTGGCGAAAGTCGAAGTCGAGGTAGATCGCTTTGCTGGCCTTGTTGGCGGAGAAGAGCTCGAGGACGGCGAGCCACAGCTGGCGCGCAGTCTGGTCGCGGGCAAGGACCTTGTCGGCGACGTCCTCGTCGATGGCGGCGTGCATGACGTTGAGGACGGTGTAGTCCGAGGCGGCCCAGTCCGCGTCGGTGGGAGCGGCGGCGATGGTGCCATCGACGTGGCCGATGAGCCCGGCGCGACCGAGAGAGGCGCGCATGTAGATCGCCCACTTGGTGTAGTTTCCGGCGTCGAAGGAGAGGACGACGGAGCCGACGTGGCGCGGAGCACCGCTCGGAGGCGGGGCGCCGGGGGCGCCGTTGGCGGCGGCAGCGGGGACGATGGCGCCGGAGGCCGAGGAGAGGGGGTCGGTGGCCATTGGTGGCAGCGGAAGGGTGAGCGGCGGCGGCGGCTAGGGTTGCCCCTTGGCGGCGGCGGCGGCTAGGAGGGGATCGGGTGGGGCTAGGGTTTTAGGCTGATACCATGTAGACAGGTATTGGGGGAAGCCTCACACGGAAAAGGCCGTGGGGTTCCTGTGTTTATATAGGCGCTCAGGCTAATTAGGGTTTGGTACAAGTTACAGTTAGGTCCTACGTAAATACAATATATACAGTCTAACAGAAATGACCGGAAGATATCATTCCACTTTTGTTGGAGGATCACCAAACTAAGAGTTTCCTTTATCCTTCTCTATATCGTCACTGGCATCATCATTATTATGCTTGCCATTGGATTCTTGTTTGGTCCTTACTGCAAAGCGTGGAGGCCCGGGTTCTCTGGTCACTTGATGCAACTTTGTGGAGATGGTAGCTTGGGCTATGTTCAACCAATATGGCTGCCCTTTCAGTAATATGATTGATCATTGATATCACATTAGTTGTAATCATTATTTATATTGCCTTCTGATTAGTTTTTGCCTTGTCTTTGATACTATTTTATACAAAACTAATTTTGCAATAAAAGTGGTCGTATGCATCTAAGGGACCGAGAACCCAGGCTCACACCTTAAAAAATAATAAATTTGTGAAAGTTTGTTCTGGATTAAACTAAACACGGAGCATTTGTCCTTTTTATAGATCACAACCAAAAAAAAATTGGCTTTTCAAATCCCTTGCGTTGAGAAAACAAAATGCACAAGTAGCTGAACAGCTAATCATCTACTACCTCGAACGAGTCTGTCCAGAAGGCTCCATTTTCGTTTTAATTTCTGCATACTCTCAAAAGCCAAATCTTTCGAATACGATGTGAGAGTGTGATACCACAACTTATCAAGATGGTTAATATTTTGTTTCGCTGGACTAAACTTCCCTACCAATATGACGAAATGTCTCATTCCTATTTACATCAAGACTCTTTCTGTTGAGCTTGTGGTGACTGTCCTTCTTGATGTATCCGAGGAAACAGAAGCTCGTGTATTTGCTTCTCTGCGCTGAACTCTGAAGTAGCCTACAGTGCAAAATATTCAGAACCACATGAGAATGACATGCAAATATTTTCTTCCTATACAAAATAACATTTCCCCACCTTTTATCTATCCATCACAAACATCATGCAGAATCACAAATTCATACATAAAAGCTTACCTTTGTTGGGAATGCAAATCTCAATGTCTGCACTTGTGTTCCTGAGCACAATCTCAAGTCAAACCCAAGGCAGTCCACGCCGATGATTGCTGCTTCCTGCAGAAACATAGCCGACACAGTGATTTAATACTGACCTCGAGATACTATATCCAATGTACCTCTCTTCCATAATTTACAATGTTAACGAAGTTCCTATGAGAAATCTGAAGAAATATTACCTCTACTTGAATGGCCTTGCACCTCCAACAGAGTAATTTCAGAGCCTGTGTTATCTTGTCTCCACCGGCTCTCAAGCGCGATATTATGTTTGGAGCGGAATGCGCAATGATATCAGGCCTAGATTTCCGGTATTCTTCTATCTTTACTTTGGGCTACAGGGAGTAAGAAATGAAAAATCTATTGCTAGTGTTCAAGAATGTACATTGTATATTGCAGAAAATCAAATATGGTCCCAGGCTAAAGGAAGTCCGTTTTTTCAGAATTCAAAAACAGGGTTTTAAAACTTTGAAAAATACTGAAAACAAATATTCAGGTAAATATGTATGTATCCTACAGGGTGTAAAATTGCAATACAGAATACCTTATATTCTGGGATACACAAAAAAATATTCTGACAATAAAGGGTTAGGTTGTCTGCTGTTCACCTTTCTTGGAGCCACACTTTTGTAATTTTTGTGTCGCCCGAAGAGTAAAGTATTTCACATTGAAATTTTACATGCTTGCAGGAATATGTCTGTATATGCATGTAGATTTTCTTCAGAAATGTTTGACTCTTTGAACCGTTTTTGAATTTTACAATATATCAGGCTCCCTGGAGCCAGAACTCCAAAACGCTGCACTCATTATACTGTTAATTCGTACTTATATAGTAGCCATAAAATTATTAACGATTCTGCAGTTGCAGAGAAGTAGTTTGTCATATTAAATGAGACATACCTCAGTACCATATGCAGTGATCAGCTCAATGCTCAGAACTTCAACCTTGAAAAATGCAGCACCACTCTCCTTTTTACTATCTTTCAGGGGTTCATCTCCTACAAAATTTTGATGAACTGTAAGATTAATCCGTTCCAGAAAAATAATGTCTGCTGAACAGAAGGTTCATTTCCATTCCAGGATCGTCAACAACCATTTAATAAATTCCTGGAGACCATGGTGCTCTCTTCAGCGAAGGCAGGTCGCAGCTGGCCCTCAACAACGAGACTTGCAGGTGGTCGGTCCAACCAATCTATATTGGATTTGCTCTCACTCTAGCAATATCCGTTAAGAGCATAATGGTTATTAAAGTTATTGATAGATAAACGTTATTACACTGATGGATAATATTAAATGTTGTTACCTCCACAATCATTCTTGCAAAGTAGAGAGGATGGCAGGAATTCACGGTTTCAAGGTTAGACCAGCTAGGCACATCGTCATCGTCATCGTCATCTTCATCGTCGTCATCGCCATCGTCTTCATCAATAGCAAACACACCCTCCTGCACGTTTTCAGACACACACACATGGAGGTAAATCACTGAAGTATGTTGGTGTTGGCAAGTAACAACAATCATTTTATCAAGAATTTTTACCACCTCTTCAAAGTCCTCATCAAAGTCGCTTTCCTCATCATCCGAATCGTCATTGTCATGTTCTTCTTCCTCTTCTTGCATAAACTGAGTTGATGATGCCGCGGCTAGATCCAAGTCAGCAAAGACATCTCTATTATCCAGTCCAATGATAACATGCTGCAGATACAAAGCAACATAATAATTAAGTGTATGCACAACCACAGTAACGCATAGTTAACATGTTCATTAAGAGAATTAATAAATCAATAAAAAAGCCGCATGCATCCTATCGATGCAGAGGCTGGGGCGATGTCCTCCTTTTCGAAAAAAAAAGTGACAAGAAAGAGAGTGGGAATTACAACAGAATTGTTACCGCGATCTTGTCTTCACCCATGATGCTTTCCATGATTGCGTCTTCGTTGTCGACCTCGAAGTAAATATCTGAGCAGATTGCCACACAGAAGTTTCAAGGAAGAAAAATGACAGTGCCCCCAAAGCAGGGGACTTGCAAGGGCGTATTGGGGATAAGAAGGCTGTTGCACAATTATCCCAAGTACCCAGCCGCATACCTCCATTCTCGTCAGTCAAGTAGGGGAACTCCGGCAAGATGATCCTCTCGTGCACGCCGTCGTTGACGAGCATGGAGATTATCACCGTCGCATTGTTGTTCACCTGCTCATATGCAGCACTTTGTTCAACAACAGGGGACCCAGGATTTCAGCATTGCATATAAATGGTTCGAATAGTTAACTAACCTCAACAATTGTTCGGGCGGATTCGGCGTCCGTAAGGCGCGCCGGCTCGCCGTCGTTAAGGTGGGGCGTATCGGCAATATCCTCGGAAGGATGGTAACGGCCGCCTCTGCCCGACGGCAGCTCGTCCGGGGGGTTCGGCGAGGCACCGGCGCTGCATTGTCCGCAGAACTAAATTCATCCATTGAATTGACAAAACATATGAGAAGTACGCACACATTCGTACCAGCAATGACGGCAATGACTGCTCCGGCGTGCGTGCGCATTGCTGCTCCAAGAGCAGTGACAGCGACAGCGGGAGGAGTGTTGACTCTGACTGCGACACCGGCGTAGTAAGGCGCGCGGCGGGAGGGCCGATCCCCCGCCGGTTCTTTGCACTGCGAAGAAACTAGGCGGCGGAGGTTCGCAGCGGTAGCGGAAGAAGAAGGGGTGGTCCGGCGCTGCTGCAGCGGCGGCCGGCAGCAGCATGGTATACCATGAAACGGAGGTGACCGAGCTGAGAAGTAAGATAGTTTTATGTGGAGCTACGCTTTCCGACCCGCCTCTCACTTCCTATCCCAATTGAACCCACAAGCGGACGACTGCACAGCTGGAGTGGGGTGCTGGGGGGTGGTGGTGGGGATTTAACTTGCAAAATCGCGCATAAATGAATCTGAAAATACATTTAGCGGGTCGAAAATGCATCACGTGAAATAGATACCCAAAAACAAACTGGACATCCATACTACTCAGCCATCTCCAATTCCTAATGAAGAACAACAAGTTGGTGTAAAGAATAAGTCCAATGAAATCGGGATTGCACTTATTACAAGACCTCGTGCAAAGCTGCTTGAACAAAAGATGAATTCACTGTTGAATATGATATTTATTCTAATGAGGGCTTTATACTGCCTAAGTCTTTGTATATTTGCATACTCAGGTTTATTGAAGAAGGTGACATTGTTCGAGGGAGCGAGGAGCTGCAACATATGGAGCATGATGTGGTGATCCATGAAGAAGGCGCGAGGGAGGAGAGGGAGGCCGGCGCCAAGGCTAAGAGGAGCACCACCATGTGAACAGTATCTGCAAGCGCACCAACATGTTGTGCGCCGTGCTGTTGGGTCTGCGCACCCTAAGGCTAATCCCAACCCTTAGGTCAACTTGTATCATGATTGAGTCGAACCACCTTTAGGTCTAGGCGCCGCCACCTATAAAGATCCCTGGACGCCGCCCCTAGTAAAGGTTAGACCACGTTTAAGTTAAACCCTAGTTCGTTAGATTGCTAGAAGCATTCATCTAAATTCCTATCACCAATTCATATCGATCTGGTGATTCATACTACAAGTTAAGTGTGATCTATTGTTCCATTGGGAATTAGCATATTGCAATTATACCATTTCGTGGTCGATGGCTACATTGCGCAAGTGTGTGAAGTCGTGAATATCCATAGGGTTGCGAGTTGTTGCATTGGCATCAGGGATAAATCGAGGAGAGATCATCGACAACACCAAATTAACCTATCACCAACGTCAACGCCGCCATTGCTTGCTGAGAAGATCGGGCCACCCCTTATCATCTTGGTATCAGATTCTTGGGTTTCCTCAGTAAGCATCCACCAATCCATCCCCGCAGATTAGTTTTCGTTTTTATTCCTATACTGAAAAGGCCACAAAAACATTAGGGTTCTTAGTTCATCGCCATAGCCTAGATTGCATCGGAGTCTTGTTTTAGTTGCTGGTCGTTTTTCTCTTTGCGTTTCCTTCTTCTTTCTTTTTCTAGTTTGTCGGGGGGATGACCCCCGGTAGGGTCAAGAGACTAGAAAGATATAAGGAATGTGGTTTACTTTGTGTTGGTTGACCAAAGTTGGGTCTGGCCGGGATATAAGAGTATCGGCCAGACCGGCATATAAAGGTGTATCCCGGCCGGTGTTCAGATATGTCGGTATAGCCGGGATACTTGATGAGGAGTGCCGGCGTATGTATAGATATGCCGGCCTAACCTAATTGTTACATTATGCAGGAACAGGGGAGGCCGGATTACCCGACCTTGGGTCGTTGGCCCGGCACATAAGTCCAGGATATGGCCAACGGCTATATCCGGGATACAAAAGTCAACCAAGGTGTCATATCCCTACAATCAAGGAAGGAAACATCCAAGCATGGAAGCAGACTATGATAACAGGGTGCACAGTGGTTGTTTACCAACCATCACTGTGCCAAGTACAGTCCTTGACATCACAGTGGTAAGGTCACAGTCAAAGAAGTACAAGGTACAGGGATGCTGAGTCCCAACGAGAGCAATCAGGGGCAAAGTCAAGGGTGGCAGCCATCGTCAGCCTGCCCTGTTTGGACTGTAGTCTATGTCATCTGCTTGTAGATGACCGTTGTAACCTTGGCCACCACTATATAAGGTGGCACAGGGAGCCCTAGCCAAGGGTTGAGTTCTTCTTACTCTCTCAGTTCATAGTTCATCTTCCTCCTCTCACAGAGAGCTTGGAAGCATCATTGTTGTGTACTCCATCGATCCATTTATACAACCAGTAGAGCAGGAGTAGGGGTGTTATCTCCTTACGAGAGCCCCAAACCTGGGTAGATCTGTGTTCCTTTCTGTCGTGCTTCTTAGCTCGCTCCCCTCTCCCGAATCCTCCAGCATCTAGTTTGGCCCCCATTTAGGCCATCCCATGGCATATGTTGTTTCACCACGACGACATTTGGCGCCCACCGTGGGGCAGATCGATATGCTGGGCGGAGTGTTCATTCGGACGGGGTCCGTGATAGCAGCATCGGGAGTGCGCGTGGTCTCTGGCCTCGTCCAGAGGCTAGGCTCGCTTAGCTTCATCAGCGACAATGCCGGATGTCTCGGTGGCCGGCCGTTCCCCAGGGATGGCCGAATCATGTCTTTCAGTTCCCACGAGGTGTACGTGGGGACTGAGAGTGTTTGCAGGGAAAAGGTGCTGGTGGCGGCGGATCCTCCATCGCATCGGCTGGTTAACGCTGGGCGTAGCGCTCGCCTAGTAGAGTCGGCCGAGGTGATGATGGCCGGCACATCGGTGCCATCGGCGGATGGTGCCGAGAAAGCAGTAGCAGCAGCAGATACTCCCCCGGAGCCGCCGAAGGCCAAGAGGTCAGCACGTCCTCCGTTGGAGCGTGCAGAGAACCTGGCCGGCACTTCTGGCGTGCCGGCTAGGGTTCAGCCCCTTCTCCCCATCATCGATCGGCTTCTCAAGCCGATGCGATCCGGCGATGATCCGGAGCAGACAAGGGAGGTCCTGGAGGGATCTCATCAGGCCCTCATCGATGAGGCCCTGGCCATGCATCAGGAGCGCGAGCGGTTCAATCGGCAACTCCGTGAGTATGAGGCTGCCCATGGTTTTACTCCAGTGGTAACCCGGCCTAGCCGGATAGAGGAGGTTAGAACTAGAGGTAGAGATCTTAACACTGAGCTAGATAAAGGTGCTAGAGCTAAGAGTCATAGTGCAACTAGTACTCTACCTAAGGTGATATATAGCTCACCAGTAAAGAACCTTAGAGCTGCATCAGAAGTAGCTAAAGATTTATCCTGTTTATCCGGCGAAGCACTGCGTGAGCAGCAAGCCCGGCTTAACCAACTTTTGTCTGAAGCTACCAAGCAGCAGGAGGCCTTTAAGAAGGCAAACCCAGGTGCCGGGGCATCCCAGTACATTGCATCAGTGGGAGGTGCCGGCGCGAGGTCGAGGGGCCAAGCCTCATCCCCGCATCCCAGCGCCCGGTGTGCCGGAAGTGTGACTTCTGGCCGCCGGGACAAGCAGATCCAGGTGTATGATCCGGCGATTGCCGAAAAACAAGCCATAGTTCAGAAGAATGCCGGCGAAGCTGACAAGAATGTCGGCAACAAGGATGCCGGCCAGAATGTGCCGGCCGGGCAAGGAGCGCGCTCGGCCGGTGGTGGCAGGAGTAACAGTGCTGCCCGGCATCAGCAGCAAGGCGCTGGTCAGCCGAGACATCGGGAAGATGACGGAAATTCCGCCCTTGTGAGGACGGGATATCAGCAGCAACAGCAGCAGTACCAGCAAGGCCAGCAGTATGAGCAATACCAGCCGGAGCAGCAGCAGCCAAAAATGATTTCGGGCCCAATTGACTCTTGGCTAGGACCTCGGCCCTTGGCCGCGGATGATGCGCGCTTCAAGCTGGATAGAATTTACCAGACAGAGTTGGTGGAGAGACAAGGAGCTCTGGGTCCTATGTGCTTTGGACCCCGGATTATGGGTGAGCCGACACCTTACTGTTTCCAGCTCGCGCGTGGCGCGAGGACATATAACGGCAGTACAAAACCGAAAGATTGGTTGGAGGACTACTCCACATCAGTGAACATTGCCGAAGGAAACCTCAGATGGGCGGCACACTATGTGCCGCAGATGCTTGAAGGGCCAGCCAGGATATGGCTGAACAATCTGCCGGCCGGAAGTATCAACGGCTGGGTTGATTTTGAAGAGCAATTTGTGTCAAACTTCACCAGTACCTACAAGAGACCTAACTGCCCGCAGCAGCTAGCTAACTGCCGGCAAGGAGAATATGAGACCGACTGTGACTACCTCACTAGGTGGTGCACATTGCGCAATTCCTGTGAGGGAGTTGTGGAGCTGCAGGCCATCATGTGGTTTGCTCAGGGGTGCCGGCATGGCACCATGTTGTGGCAGAAACTTCAGAGGGATATGCCGGCCACTTTGGCCGAGACTATCAGGATTGTCGACAGTTATGCCTTGGGAGACCCCACGCAGCCCACCCTTGATTCACAAGGGCAGGGGCAGACTCAGAGGAACAACAACAATGTCGGTGGATCTGGGCAGTTCTATCGCCCCGATAACCGGAACAAGAGTAGAGATGACAGGCAAGACTACATATATGGTTTGTCCCATGTGGCGGCCATAGAAGAAGAGCAAGGGGGCGCCGGCAGTAGCCAGCGTCCGAGATATGAGAACTACCAGCAGCCTCAGTAGCAGCAACAACAACCGCAGCAACAAGCACAGCCCTTCCAGAAGAAGAATGTCTGGGTGAACAAGAATGCCAGCGGCGGCGCCGGTCAGAAGAAGCAATGGCCGAAGTATACCGTAGGTTTGGCCATGGACAAGCCTTGTGTGTTTCACACATTTCAGCCGGGTAAGCCGGCAAATCATTTAACCAGAAACTGTTCATGGCTGGACGACATATTGACGGGTCGTGCAGGTCCTTTTGGGCCGGTTAGGCCACCTATCCCGGCAGCTCCATCGCCATTGACAGGTGCAAATGCAGTTGCAGTCCCGCCCAGGCCGGTTAATCCTGGAAATCAGAACAATGCCGGAAATGCCGGCGTGAATCAAGTTGATCAGAGCTATAATCTGGAGTACTATGCCGGAGGCCCTACAGCGGGCCGGAATGAGTACAAGGAGCACGATCAGAGCTACATGGTCTTTGAGACCGAAAGAACAGACAAGCAGAGCTTGTACCGGCGGAGCTTGGAAGTTAATGCCGTTATGTCGGTAGTCCCAAAGTTGATGTACTGGTCTGACCAGGCCATTGGCTGGGACATGACAGATCACCCCAAGATTATGCCAAACCCTGGCGGATATGCTCTGGTGATGGATCTGACGTTTGTCAGGCCGGCAAATAATGTGAGGTTCAGCAAAGTCCTCATTGACAATGGAAGCAGCATCAATATCATGTACCGTGATACGATGCAGAAGTTGGGCATCAAGGAGAATATGCTAGAGCCAAGCAAGACCACATTCCACGGCATTGTGCCAGGACTTTCATGTGCGCCGATGGGCAAAATCCGGATAGATGTCATGTTTGGCAACCGGGATAACTGCAGGGTGGAGAACCTCATGTTTGAGGTGGTGGATCTAGATAGTCGTTATCATGCATTGCTGGGGAGGCCGGCATTGGCAAAGTTCATGGCTTCTACTCCTGTGGCGTATTTGAAAATGAAGATGCCGGGGCCCGGAGGAGTGATTACCATCATTGGTGATTACAAGCGCTCAATGGCGTGTGCCACAGCCGGATCTAATCTGGCCGAGACTCTGATCATTGCAGAGGAAAAGAAGAGGCTCAAGCGAGCAGTGGAGATTGCTGAAACGGTTGTGGCCGACAAATCTTTGCCAGGCATGACGAACCCAAGTGGCGGCACTTCTTTTCAAGTGGCCAAAGAAGTCAAGAAGGTGCCTCTGGATGAGGTTTTCCCAGAGCGCCATGCCCTCATCGGCGCAAGTTTGGACCCCAAATAGGAAAGCGAGCTCATCAGCTTCCTCCGTGAGAATCGGGATATCTTTGCATGGTCTACTTCAGACCTGCAAGGTGTGCCGAGGGAGCTGGCTGAGCACGCACTGCATGTAAGGCTGGATGCTAAGCCGGTGAAGCAGCCGCTCCGGCAGAATGCAGATGATAGAAGGAAAGCAATTTGGGAGGAAGTGGCCAGGCTCCTAGCTGCCAGATTTATCAAGGAAGTACTGCATCCAGATTGGGTGTCTAATCCGATTTTGGTGGAAAAGAAGAAGGATGAGCCCGCCATAGTAAAGATATGGCGGATGTGTGTTGATTACACCAACTTGAACAAGGCATGTCCTAAAGATCCATTCCCGCTCCCTCGGATCGATCAAGTGATTGATTCCACAGCTGGATGTGAACTGTTATCATTCGTAGATGCCTATTCTGGTTTCCACCAGATCCCTTTGTATGAGCCGGATCAAATAAAGACATCCTTTATTACCCTGTACGGGGCTTATTGCTATCTCACCATGCCGTTCGGTTTAAGAAATGCCGGCGCAACTTACCAGAGGTGTATGCAAAAGTGTTTGCATGACCAAATAGATAAAAATGTGCAGGTATATGTCGACGATGTCGTCATAAAGACCAAGGAGAGCAAGACTCTCATAGATGACCTCCGGGAGACCTTTGCAAATCTGAGGAGATTCCAGATGAATTTGAATCCGGCTAAGTGCACCTTCGGTGTGCCGGCAGGCAAATTACTCAGTTTCCTAGTTTCCAGCCGGGGTATTGAGGTAAATCCCAGCAAGATTCGTGCCATAGAGAGAATGAAGCCGCCGACAAATCTGAAGGAAGTACGGAAGTTCACTGGGTGCCTTGCATCCCTGAGCTATTTCATAAGCCGGCTGGGAGAGAAAGCTTTGCCGTTATATCAATTGATGAAGAAGTCCGACACATTTGTCTGGACGACACAAGCAGATGTAGCTTTCAAAGAGTTAAAACAGATGTTGTCAACAGCGCCGGTATTGGCATCTCCAATGCCTAGGGAGCCGATGTTGCTCTATATAGCGGCGACCAACAGAGCTGTCAGTGCAGTGGTGGTAGTAGAGCGAGAGGAAGGAGGCAAAACCGTGCAGCGGCCGGTATATTATTTGAGTGAAGTCCTTTCCACCTCAAAGCAAAACTACCCCCATTATCCGAAGATGACATATGGTGTCTATATGGCAGCCAAGAAGCTCAAGCATTACTTCCAGGAGCATCCAATCCGGGTAGTGGCCGAGGCCCCTATCTCGGAGATCATAAGCAACAAAGATGCCAGCGGCCGAATAGCCAAGTGGGCAATAGAACTTTCACCATATACGCCTCAGTATGATAAGAGGGATACAATCAAGTCCCAGGTGTTGGCCGATTTCTTCATTGATTGGGCCGAGATACAATATGAGCCACCATTGCCAGATGTAAATTATTGGAGAATGCATTTCGATGGGTCCAAGACAATACATGGCTTGGGTGCCGGCATAGTTCTCAGTTCACCCAAGAATGACCAGTTGAGATATGTTCTACAGATCCACTTTGCAGCATCGAATAATGTGGCGGAGTATGAGGCACTTGTGCATGGCCTGAAGGTGTCTAAGAACATAGGTATTCGCCGGATTATGTGTTTCAGTGATTCGGATTTGGTGATTCAGCAGTGCTCTGGCATATGGGATGTGCATGATGTAAACATGGGATCCTACCGTTTCCTGGTGCAGTAGTTGAGTGGTTACTTCGAAGGTTGTGAGTTCCGGCATGTCCCCCGGGCTCAGAACGAAGCGGCCGATACATTGTCCAAGTTGGGATCTTCCAGAGAGTCAATTCCGCCCGGCATTTCGCTGGAGCATCTAAGGAAGCCATCAATCAAGCCCTCGCCGGAGTCATCATCCATATATGTTCCGCCGAGCCCAGAAGAAGCAGTTCCGATGGAGATAGATGCCGGAGCCAGTTCAGATAACCCAAGGACTGCTCTCTTAGTCCCGGGGACTGGGCTGACATATGTAGTGAGTGCGGTATTCCGGAGGAGAGATAAAGGCAAGGGCAAAATGTACCAAGAGGTAGTGCCGGTATACCCGGGGACTGCTCTGGCATACCCGGGGACTGATTCTTCTGTCCCGGGGACTTCGCAGCCCATGGAGATCGATTATGTATCGTTCGAAATGATGGAGATAGACCAGGCAGTATTCACTGTTAGGGAAGTGCCCTCATGGGCACGTCCCATAATGGATTTCTTGGTCGATGGCCAAGTACCGGCGGATGAAACTGAGGCACGCCGGGTTATGAGGAGATCCAAAGGATATACCATCATAAACAAGGAGATATACAAGAGAAGTGCAACCGGTGTGCTGCAGAGATGTGTTGAATCTGCTGAAGGTCAGGAGATGCTCCGGGAAATTCATCAGGGGGAGTGTGGTCACCACGCTTCATCCAGAGCCTTAGTGGCGAAAGTGTTTCGGCATGGGTTTTACTGGCCGACGGCACTGCAAGAAGTAGAAGACTTGGTCCAGAAATGCAATGGGTGTCAGATGTATGCCCACCAGATTCATCAGCCGGCATCAGCATTGAAGACTATCCCGATAACCTGGCCCTTCGCTGTTTGGGGCCTGGATATGGTCGGGGCATTTAAGCCGGCAAGAGGAAAAATGACTCATATTCTGGTCATGGTGGATAAGTTCACCAAGTGGATTGAAGTAAAGCCCATAAGCAAGTGTGATGGCCACATAGCAGTGAAATTCTTAAAAGATATAATCTTGAGGTATGGTGTTCCTCCTAGCATCATCACTGACAATGGGTCGAACTTTGCCCAAGGGCCATTTGCCAGATATTGTGAGGAGGTGGGAATCCAGCTAGACATTGCGTCGGTCACTCACCCTTGTACCAATGGCCAAGGGGAAAGGTCAAATGGACTAGTATTATCTGGCATAAAACCCCGGTTGATAGAGCCACTGGAGAAAACTCTGGGATGTTGGCTAGATGAATTGCCGGCAGTGCTTTGGAGTTTGAGGACAACTCCGAATAGGTCAACAGGCTATACGTCATTTTTCCTTGTGTATGGAGCAGAAGCTGTGCTTCCAATAGATGTAATAGATGATGCACCAAGAGTGGTGCTATATACTGAGGAAGAGGCTAAAGAAGCCAGGGAAAATGATGTTGATCTCCTAGAAGAAGCAAGAGAGATAACACTGTCAAGAACTGCAGTATATCAGTAGAACCTCAGATGCTATCATGTGCAGAAGGTGAATCCAAGGAGATTCCAAGAGGGAGATCTAGTACTCCGGCTAAGGCAAGGCACAGAGGGCCGACATAAGCTAACTCCTCGATGGGAGGGGCCATTCATTATGAGCAGAGCTCTGCACAATGATGCCTACTATCTTATAGATGCGCAGGCCCCCAAGAAGGACAAGGTGGACAGGTCCGGAGAAGAAACCAAGCGACCATGGAACATAGCTCTACTCTGTCCTTTTACTCCTGAGCAGCATAATGTATGTATTTCCATTTTGCTTTGTGTGCCGGCACTTTATGCCGACGCAAGACTAATGAATGAAATATCGGCATCCCGAGGAGATCGGGCACTGCCTCCGGTATATATTGTTGTCTGTTGTTTAGTTTTTTATGTTATGCCGGCTGGCTTGATTTGAATGTTTCCTATGTCGGCCTAGTAATGTGTCGGCACCAAAGACCGCTCTTCGACTTAGCTGTTGTCCAAAACCCGGCTTCATGGCTAACAAGAGTAGATGCCGGAGATTGTCTACACATGGAAAATGGCTAAGGAAAGATAAAGCAAGCTAACCGACATTTATTTTATTGCAAAAGTTAAAACTTGAAGTGTTGAATGATTTGAAGTCTAAGTTTCAAAGTTTAAGTACTGTATGTTTAATAAAGCAACCTTGAGACTCATATGTCGAAAGCCGAATAAGGTAGACAAGTAGCCAAGGTTGTGGAGTTAAGGAAACAGGAAAACAAACTCGGTGACTTAGCCAAAAGATGATCCTGCATTCATAAACAAGCAAACCAAATTAAAACTTGTTCAGGTAGCAAACCAAAGGAAATAGAGTATATCTTACAACTGCACCCGGCATACCGGGGATCTGATAAAACTTAAAGTTTTGCTGTGATGCAAAGTCTAAGAGGCAGGAGTAGAAGCAGAGCCGCCGGCAGGTGGAGCTGTAGCAGTAGAAACGTCGGCTTCAGGAGTGCCGGCCGGGGCAGAACCCTGCTCCGAGGGTTCGGTGTGGGCATCTTCAGCTTCTTCTTCATCTTGGCTAGAGTCGGAGCCTTCAGCGTCTTCAACATCCTTTGCATCGTCCTTCTTCTCCAGCACGCGGATGTCCCGGACGAAGGCCTCAGTGTCGGTGTAGTCCACATAGCTGTGGGCTAGCTCCTGGCGACGTCGGATATACTCCGGGTCTGTGGTCCACACAGATCCTTCGCGCACAGAGCACAAAGTCTCCAAGTCAGCCTTTTCATACCAGGAGAGGAAGTAAGTGAGAGCTTCGTCAGCTCCCACCCTTGCGCCGGAGTCCCGCCATTCCCTGAGGCGAACCTTGGAAAGCTGCAAGTCAGTGCCGAGGTCAAGAAGGTCGATGGGCGTTCTCTGTCCCGGCCAGAGGGCGGAGTGTGCTTCCTGGGCACCAAGGAAGAGATCTTCAGTATAGGATGTCATGGCCTTCTTGCGGGCTTCTAGAGCGATCAGTTGCTCAGACATGTCCCAGCTAGATGAGTCAACCGGAACACCCCGGTTCACCCGATCCACCTGCAGAGCCTTCTCAACGTCCTCGATGGAAGCAGGGAACATGCCTGGGAAATGAGGAAGATGTTAAAAACAAAATGTATGTCGGCGCGAAGGTTATGCCAGAAGATGTGTCGGACAAGATGTGTCAGGCAGAAGAGGATTTGAAGCTTACTGGCGAGATCGACGTTGAGCCGGGCAATATCAACTTCCCATTTGGTGGCCTGCTCCTTCAGATGCTGCAGTTCAAGTTTGGCCCTGGCGGCATTAGCTTCTGAGGTGGCAAGCAGCCCCTGGACTTTCTTAAGTTGGCCATCCCTCTCCTCCTTTTCATCCAGGAGCTCAGCAATCCGGCCCTTTAGTTGCTCCACCTCAGCCTTGTGGGCGACATCCCTTTCATCCAACCGCTTGGCCACATCCACTGAGGACACACAGTCCCGTTAGCGTGCTTCCAGTGCAGCCTTTTCATCTGCAAGGATTTGAAGTTAAAAGGATTTGAGGTTAGAAGAGTAAAAGAGAATATGAAGGTAGAGAACAATCACAAAGATTGAAAGATTTGAAGTGCAAAGTGCTTAGTTGAAGATTAGTAGGATTTGGCATACCTGTGAGCTTTTTCACCCTCTTAAGAAGCTCGGTGACTTGTTCTTCAGTGCCAGCTAAAAAATGTTGGTAAAAGGTTGTGTGTCGGCGCATCAAGATGTGTCGGCAAGAAAAATATTGCGAAGTAAAAAGAGGAAAGGCATCCGACATATAGTGGTATGTCGGCTGAGTTTACCTTTCTTGGACAGCTCCAAGCGAAGCTTGCTGTGCTCGTCAGATAACTTCCGATGCTCGCATACCAGGTCGTGATACATGTCGGCGCGTGCATTGTTCATGCACTGCAAAATTGTTGGGATTTGAAATGTCATGAGAGAAACTTAGCATATCAGTTAAGTTGGAGATTCTACCAAGTGTTCATTTTTTGATGACCCGGCAGAGGTGCTGCGCACCTATCCCGGCCCTCGGTGACTAGGATTTGAAGCTCAAATCAAGCTTATATGTCGGTCAGGTGGATTTGAAAGTTACATCAGATTTTAGTTTTTTGAAGACCCGGCACAGGTGTTGCGCACCTATCCTGGCCCTTGGTGACTAGGATTTGAAGCTCGGATCAAGCTTATATGTCGGACAGTTGGATTTGAAAAAAGCTAAGTGGAAAAGAATATTTGAAAATCCCGGATGTCCATATCCCGGACAGCTGACATTTTCGGGGACTGGGGATATGTAAGGAGAATACTTACGTTGGTGGCATCGGCCAAAAGGTGAAGCCTCTGCTGGATGCTGAGGAGCTCACTGGCAATAGGAATGGGCTTGGAAGCTAGTATCGCATCAGGATTGCCAGGGGCCAGAGCTCCGGCCAGTTTCTTCTTCCTGGAGCTGGCAGTGTCCATGTAGTCAGCGTCGTTCCACTTCATGCAGTGTTCCTTGAGGGATCCAAGGCTTTTGTCGCTCTTGGTAAGCAGTGAAACACGACCCTCAAGTTCCGGCATCTAGAAGAAGCTGGGCCGGGCTGCTGCCTTGCCAAAGTGAAGTGTCATGGCAGAGCTGGAAGGTGCGGGCTTAGCGGATGCCGACGCAGTTGCAGCAGACGATGTCCCGGTCTTGATGATTTGCTTCATCTTGAAAGTGCCGGACTTGGCCAGGACAGCAGTCTTTTCAGCAGTTGGAGCTTTAGGCGTCGGTTGTTCCGGCGTGGCCGGTGTAGCTTGTCCAGCAGAAGCTGGTGCCGGGTCAGTCCGGACTTCTAGCACTTCAGGAGCTTTTCCTTTCTCTATGCCGGCGCTCTTGTTGCCTGCGTCAGCATCTTCAGCAGTCCCGGCGCCGCTGGCAGGCACACCGGTGTCAGGAGCATCTGGTTGAGCCCCCATGTCCATGTCGACATTGGGAGCAGAAATATCTTGTTGAGCCCCCAAGTCCATGTGGACATCGGGGGTAGAGTTGTCTTGTTCCGGCGGAGGATCATCCTTCGCCAGGGAAGAGGCCTTTTTGGGCGCTGGCGAAGATGCCGGCGCCAGAGAAGTGGTGTGGCTGGTACTAGGAATGTCAGGGCGTGCGGGAGATGCCGGCTTGTTTACGTTGGGGCTGGCACTGGAACTGGAGGCATGTTCCGGCAGAAGAGGAGCCCTGAGGAGGAAAAGAGCAAGTTAGTAAAATAAAGGAAAAGTCCCGGAAGTATTGTAAAGGGGAAGAAACTCACCCCGAGGCAACAGGTCTCTGCCTCTTGGGTTGGGGCACGCCAATCTTCTGCCTCTTGTGTGTCAGCTCAGGCTGGGGCTTAACCCCGCGCTTTCAGCCGGCATGTCCACCGGTAGAGGGAGAGCCCTGGTTCAAAGGGGCAGCGTCGATGACTTCCTCATCCGGGATAGCTGAGGACGGGATCGTAGGAAAGGCATAAGCAAGTGGCATTGGGTCATAGTACATCAGGATCTCCTCGTCAGAATCATCATCAGTCCGGTCTTGAATTGAATGCCGGGATGAGGAGGCCTTACCCGCGGCAGAAGCGGCGCGGGTGTTCTTGGGCAGCTTGTCCTCATGATCCGGATCTTTGGGATCCGCAACAGTGCGGTCTACGGCAATCTTGATCCGGGAATTCTCCATGTCCTAGAAACTGAATTTCTGCATAGGACAGAGCAGAGTAATCATAAACAAGAGATATATTGGCAATAGAACAGATCAAACATAGATATGTCGGCAAAAAAAGTATGTCGGGTTGAGCATTAGTATGTCGCCTAAAGAGGTTTACCATCGGAGCGGGGCGGTCCCGGCTGTAAGGCTCGAGCCCCCAGGCAAAGGTAACTTGCAAAGACTTGCAGATGTCCTTAACCCGCTGCAGAATGTCGGCCGGGCTCAGCTCATGTGTGGAGTGTCAAGTGGGGTCCATGGCCTCGCTCATCTGACATATCTTGTGGGACCGGCACTGGAGAGGAGAGACGCGCCGACTAATAAAGCAAGCGACAATGTCCTGTGGTGTCAGGCCAGCATCCCGTAGTTCGCCCTTGACCCGGTGGAGGGCATTAACCGGCCCCACTGTGTTCTTCAGGTTGTATGTCCAATTCTTCATCCCGTTGGGTGGCTCGTCCACATATGGCGGCAGGTTGAGCAGATCGACATCCGTGGTGTTCTTCATGTAGAAGAAACTCTTCTGCCATTTCTTACAAGACTCGAGCAGCTCTATGTTTGGAAAGTCAGAACCTTTCCGGGACATTATGGTGGCCGCGCCACATTGGGTCATAGGCCGATCCTTCTTTTCCCGAGCTGTTTCCGGCGGGTCATCCTTGCTCCGGGGCTCTTGAATGACCTGTTTGCGCAGCTGGAAATATTTTGCCCATGCCTGGGAAAAGGGCTCTATGCCGGCAAAACCCTCGCTGAAGGCAGCAAAGGCCGACAGTATCATCACCGCATTTGCCGGCTGATACGTCTCCAACGTATCTATAATTTTTGATGCTCCATGCTTGTTTTTACACCATTTGCCTAATATTTCGTTACACTTCGTGGCACTTTTATGCATTTTCCGGAACTAACCTACTAACAAGTTGCCACAGTGCCAGTTCCCTGTTTTCTGCTGTTTTTGTGTTTCAGAAGTGATACACAGAAAATATTCTCAGAATTGGACGAAACAAGTTCCTGAAGTCTTATTTTGTCCGGGAGCTTCCAGAGATCCGAAGGAGAGTAGGAGGGGGGCCACAGGGGCCCCACACACCAGGCTGGCGTGGCTAGGGCCTGGGCCGCGCCACCCTAGCGTGAGGCCACCTGGCTCCACCTCTGACATTGCCCCTTCGCCTATAAAGACCCCCCGACGGAAAAAACCTAAGTACGCGATCACTTTTCCAGAACAAATCGCGATCCGCCACCGCCGTTGACCTGAAGATCGGGAGGGTCCAGAAGCTCTTCCCGGCACCCTGCCGGAGAGGGGAATCGCCACCGGAGGTCTTCTTCATCGCCATGCTTGCCTCCAGAGCGATGAGTGAGTAGTCTACCTTGGACTATGGGTCCATAGCAGTAGCTAGATGGTTGTCTCCTCCACCATGTGCTTCATGTTTATATCTCATGAGCTGCCCTACATGATTGAGATCACCGTTATGTAATTCTACATGTTTGGTTTGTTGGGATCCGATGAATATTGGTGTTATGATTGAGTTGTTGTACTGAATATTATCTTTTATTATCTCTATGGTGTTTATGATCTTGCATGCTCTCCGTTGTTAGTAGCTATCTTGGCCGAGTAGTTGCTAGTGACTCCAAGAGGGGGTATTTATGCTCGATAGTGGGTTCATGCCTCTATTTAACCTGGGGGAGTGACAGAAACCTCTAAGGTTGTAGATGTGCTGTTGCTACTAGGGAGAAAACAACATTCATATGCTCAAGGGCATATGCTTTGTTTACATTACACACTTTGCTTAATGCAATTATCCGTTGTTCGCAACTTAATACTCATGGGGTGTTCGAACGATATCCCCGTGAGTGGATTATTAGTCATAGATGCAGTAGGATGGCGGTCTATGAATTTTGTTGTAATGCCCAGAGTAAATCTCATAGTGATCTTCTTGACATATCACGTTTATCTTTATTCTATCAATTGCCCAACTGTAATTTGTTTACCCAGCATGTGTTATTTATTTTATGGAGAGACACCACTAGTGAACTGTGGACCCCAGTCCTATTTCCATCATATTGCTATCACCTGTTTACTTTACTCGCATACTTTTACTGTTTTCCACTCGATACGCTCATAACCTTTGTTTCAAGCAAACCGGTGAGATTGACAACCTCATCGCAAGTTGGGAGCAAAGTACTTGGTTGTGTTGTGTGTAGGTTCCGCGTTGCAGCTAGCAAGCAAAGCTTGGATGAGGCGCCATATATAAATTGTCCGAAGCTGTCGCAAACTAGCAAGCATCTCCTTCAGTCGTCATTGTCTGCTTTTCTCCTGAACGATTAAACCTTGGTTTCTTAATTGAGGGAAAATCTTGCTGCTATATTCATCGCACCTTCCTCTTGGGGTTCCCAACGGGCCGGTTGTTTTACTTCATCAACTCGGTAGCATCAAGCTCTTTTCTGGCACCGTTGCCGGGGAAGAGTGGAAGACCTCTGCAAGGGGAGTTTTTCGCACACACATCCTTTACTTTGTTTTATTGTTTTCCTTTACTTTATTTTTACTTGCATCGTTTTATATCAAAAACCCAAAAAAATTAGAATCCTTGGTAGTTGTTTTTACTTGTTTACTTTAGTTTTGCTGAAATGGCCAATCCTGAAAACACCAAGTTTTGTGACTTCACTAGCACGAACAATAGTGATTTTATCTGCACTCCTATTGCACCACCTGCTACTGCTGCAAACTTTTATGAGATTAAGCCTGCTTTATTGAACCTTGTTATGAAAGAGCAATTCTCTGGTGCTAGTACTGAAGATGCTGCAGCTCATCTCAACAATTTTGTTGAGCTATGTGAGATGCAGAAATATAAGGATGTAGAAAGTGATATTATTAAGCTCAAGTTGTTTCCTTTTTCTTTGAGAGGAAAAGCTAAAGATTGGTTGCTGTCTTTGACTAAGAATAGTATTGATTCATGGGTTAAGTGTAAGGATGCTTTTATTGGTAGATACTATCCTCCTGCTAAGATTATATCCTTGCGTAGCAATATTATGAAGTTTACTCAGTTTGATAATGAACATGTTGCTCAAGCTTGGGAAAGAATGAAATCTATGATAAAGAATTGCCCCACTCATGGACTGACTACTTGGATGATTGTCCAAACTTTTTATGCAGGACTGAATTTTTCTTCAAGGAACCTACTTGATTCAGCTGCTGGAGGCACTTTTATGTCCCTTACCTTGGGCGCCGCAACAAAGCTACTCGACAACATGATGGTAAATTATTCCGAATGGCACACCGAGAGAGTTCCACAAGGTAAGAAGGTAAATTCTGTTGAGAAAACCTCTTCCTTGAGTGATAAGATTGATACCATTATGGCTATGCTTGCTAATGATAGGACTCATGTTGATCCTAATAATGTTCCTTTAGCATCTCTGGTTGCTCAAGAAGAGCATGTTGATGTGAACTTCATTAGAAATAATAATTTTAACAACAATGCTTATAGGAACAATTTTGCTAGTAACAATTATAGGCCGTTTCCTTCTAATGGTGATAATAGCTATCTTGGTAGACCTAAAATGCCTAGTGAAGAAAGAATTTTTGAACTTGAAAAGGCTACCAAGAATTTTATGCAGGCGCAATATGAGCATAACAGGGCTTTCACCAAGACTATGGAGGAGCAATCAGCTCTGTTGAGGACTATTAGTCATCAACTTGAAAATTTAAACAAGGCTATTCCTGAATTGCAAGCTAAGGTTTCCAAAGCTGAAACTGATATTTCATTATTGTCTAATGTGCAATCTTCTTTGGTTAACAGAATGTCCGCTAAGCCGGATCCTTTTGCTACTGCTAATGCTATTCAAGTTAGAATTGATGAAAATGTTAGATTGTTAGCGGAATTGCATGCCAGGTGGGAAAGAGAAGATGAGATGGCTAGAGAGATGAAGGTATGTACCATTACTACCTCTAATAATGTTGCTCCTAATGCTAGCAATCCTCTTACTTTGATTGGTGTAGAGAAAATTCCCACTCCTTGTGTTAAGAAGCCTAAAACTGCCAAAACTTTTTCTCAAAAGAGTGCTGAAATTTTTCGGAGTGTGGGAGATGATAGCTATATTTCCTTTAATGATTTTGATGTTGATGGCTGCAATATATCTGAAGTTATTTTGTTCTTGCAAAAGCTTGCTTTGACTCCCAATGCTAGTTCCTTAAATATTGCTTTTACTAAGCATATTACCAATGCTCTCATGAAAATTAGGGATGAATAGTTGTAGCAAAAAGCCTCTGTTCCCAAGAAGTTATAAGATGGTTGGGAACCCATCATTGATATGCATGTTAGTGGTTTTGATTGCCATGCTTTATGTGATCTAGGTGCTAGTATTTCTATTATGCCTAGAAAGATTTATGACATGCTTGATTTACCACCGCTTGAAAAGTGTTATTATGATGTTCCTATTGCTGATGTTGCTAAGAAGAAACCTTTGGGAAGGATTAATGATGTTCTTATTGTGGTTAACAATAACCTTGTTCCCGTTGATTTTCTAGTTATGGACGTTGAATGCCATGCTTCATGTCCTATTATTTTGGGAAGACCCTTTCTTCGAACTGTAGGTGCCATCATTGATATGAGGGAAGGCACTATCAAATATCAATTTCCACTCAAGAAAGGTATGGAACACTTCCCTAGGAAAAGAAAGAAATTACTTTTTGACTCTATTCTTAGAGCAAATTATGAGCTTGATGCTTCATCACTTGATGTTACTTGATTCGCAATTTTCTGCGCCTAGCTCAAAGGCGTTAAAGAAAAGCACTCTTGGGAGATAACCCAATGTTTTACTTTTAGTACTTTTTCTTTTATTTGAGTCTAGAAAGTCATTACTACTGTAATGACCTCTCCTTATCTTGTTTATTTCGTTTTTGTGCCAAGAGAAGCCTCTAATTTGAGTGAGGTGAGATTTGGGGATGTTGCTGTCCTGAAACTGTTTTCGGTGCTACACCGTAAAAATTCGTATAAATTCTCTGTATATCTTTTGGACCTGCGATTTATTGTGCTTATGCCCCAGGTTATATCCAAACTTTTGTTAGTTGAACACTTTTTGATTTGAGCAACAGAAAACCCCTAAAAAATTCGGCCTTTGTCAGCTGTTCAGTTTTGACAGATTTCTGCCAATATTCGTTTTTGCCGCTTTATCACTTTCTTTTGAGTTTTTTGATCACGGAACTTTTGGGGAAGTTGCTACAGTAGTATATACTTTATATGTGGTGGTTTTGGGTTGAAACCTGAAGCAAAAAGAGGTTGATTATATGTTATGCTTGCACTAATGTTGCTAATAGAATTGTGTTTAGTTTTGTATGAAGGAAGTTTTCAAGTGTAGGGATTGGAGAATGATGAGATGAGTTGAGGAATGGACAAAAGCTCAAGCTTGGGGATGCCCATGCATCACCCCAAGAAATATCCAAGAAGTACAAGCGTCAAAGCTTGGGGATGCCCCCGAGGCACCCCTTCTTCATCGGCAAAAATCAGGTCACCTTTCAAAACACTATATTTTTATTGCTTCATGCACTATGTGTTTTTCTTGGAGCGTCAGTTGTTTTAGTTTTCTTAGTTAGTTTAGTTTTGTTTTCTGCAATAAATGGTTGGACCCCAACAAATTTCCTTTGGAGGAGATGTACTCATTTTCATTTGCCAAGAACACTCCATTTTTCATTCTTACAATTTCACCGGGTGTTCTTCTTTTTCCGCTACTGCTTTTGGTTTTTGTTGTTGCCTTGATTTGCATTCAGACCTTGTCATATCTTTTCATCAAGGTGTATTTTTTGCCTCTGATCTTTATTGGTTTTCATCAAAAGAGGTGTCTTTAAAAATTTCAAATGGTGTTGGAAAAGAGAAAAAGCTTTATGCAAAATAGTGGTACAAGAAGGAGTTTGTGTAGACTGCGGCTTAGGCTTTTTCATGTCATGCTTGATGTCTTTTTGATAGTATGCTTAGTGGTTTTGCTATAGCATGACTTGTCTCAAATAACTGAGATTGCTTAATGAGCCTTTGAAAAAATCATGCGTTGTTTTTATTGTATGGAAGCATTATTTTGGTTTTCTCCTTGATGCTTTATTTGGGTTGACTTGGCGCATGCTCACACATGTTAGACTCTTACAAAGTCGCCAATAGCCTTCATGATCATTTAGTTTTTGCCTTTTGATGCCATCTTATGCTTCTCTTAATATCACTTTGTCGCTTTCCATGATTA
The DNA here is from genome assembly GCA_007115705.1 of Dactylis glomerata. Taxonomy (NCBI): domain Eukaryota; kingdom Viridiplantae; phylum Streptophyta; class Magnoliopsida; order Poales; family Poaceae; genus Dactylis; species Dactylis glomerata. Next base: position 1,945,908 of record QXEO01000406.1, on the reverse strand, counting down.
TGGCCATTATTGCTCTCTTAGTTGGTCGCTCCCAGTCTTTTGCTAGCCCTCGCCTTGTACTGAGTATGAGCTCTACTCGTGCATCCAACTCCTAAAAGCCAAAGTTTTCCAAAGTATCCACCATACATACCTACTAGCAATTTGCTATCCCAAGTAAATTTGACTTGCTTTTATTTTCTCTTCAAATTAAACTCTTACCAGTGTTATGCGAAATTCGGTCAGTAAAGCTCTCACGAACCGGAAGGCACACTTTACTTTTTCCTGTTCTAATTTTTTTGACATTGTGGTCTCTTATGTTGAGTTGTTATGCTTGCAAGTTGTAAGTTGGAGACTAGCCCAGCTATGCAGTCATGGGCAAGCTTTCAACATTGCACTTCTTATTTGAGTTGATATCGTGATCTTTTGTTTATGGATGCCCGCGGTGTGAAATGAATTGGAAATCTTGTGGGGATCATGGAGTTTGTATATGTGTTAGGGAAACGCCGGGCCGCTAATCTAAGCCATGCATAATTCATGGTGGAAATTTGCAGCATACCCATGGTGAACATTCGACGACGCATCTCACAATAAAAAGCTAAACAAATGGCAAATAAAAGAGATGTCGAGGTGTTCATTGTCTGCTTGTCCTGTCATTTTGATGTGGGCTTGTTCCATGTCATCGGGCACGGAGGTACCCCATTGGCGGTTCTCAATGATATGCATATATTTACAATGACAAGAGCCTTGCTTGGGACTCTAAGTAAAGTAGCATGAGGTTTGGGTACTCGTATTCATGGGACACGAGGTTTTCAACTTATGATTTGTCAAGCATATGCATCATAATTGTTCTCGCATTAACTTTAACCATTCAAGATGCTTATGATGGGGGCAATGAGAGCTCAAAGCCGGTAAGTAACATAATTTTTGAAGGTTATAAAACTTGCAATCACTGCTTCCCTCTGTGAAGGGCCTTTCTTCTACTTTTATATTGAGTCACCACCTTCTTTCTTTATGCACCATTAAGAGAGCATAGTTGTCATTCTTAGTATAATGTGCATTGTCCCAAAGTTTTCATTGATTGATTCATATTGTTGGTTTCACTTGTTCTTAAATTATTTGTATCTAGTCGCCCTCTTAAACTTGAAGGTGTCCTATGCATTTATGTTTTGCTCTCTTTGAAGGACAAGCTAAAAACCATTTGTATGTTTTTCCTTATGATTTGAACGCATGTTTGACTTTCATTGTTTCATTTTCATGATCTTTTGTTTGTGTTCATTTTCATGTTTACAACATGGTTGCTAAGTTTCTTATTGTCAAGATTATATCTTCATGCACATGTTTTAAGTTCTTATGATCCCAGCTCACAAATGCTTACATATATGATCAAGATTGTGTAGGTGCATGTCACCTCAAAAATTATTCTTTTGTTCTGACTTGTCTACTTGAGGACGAGCAGGAGTTAAGTTTGGGGATGCTTGATACGTCTCCAACGTATCTATAATTTTTGATGCTCCATGCTTGTTTTTACACCATTTGCCTAATGTTTCGTTACACTTCGTGGCACTTTTATGCATTTTCCGGAACTAACCTACTAACAAGTTGCCACAGTGCCAGTTCCCTGTTTTCTGCTATTTTTGTGTTTCAGAAGTGATACACAGGAAATAATCTCGGAATTGGACGAAACAAGTTCCTAAAGTCTTATTTTGTCCGGGAGCTTCCAGAGATCCGAAGGAGAGTAGGAGGGGGGCCACAGGGGCCCCACACACCAGGCTGGTGCGGCCAGGGCCTGGGCCATGCCACCCTGGCGTGAGGCCACCTGGCTCCACCTCTGACATCGCCCCTTCGCCTATAAAGACCCCCCGATGGGAAAAACCTAAGTACCCGATCACTTTTCCAGAACACATCGCGATCCGCCGCCGCTGTCGACCCGAAGATCGGGAGGGTCTAGAAGCTCTTCCCGGCACCCTGCTGGAGAGGGGAATCGCCACCGGAGGTCTTCTTCATCGCCATGCTTGCCTCCGGAGCGATGAGTGAGTAGTCTACCTTGGACTATGGGTCCATAGCAGTAGTTAGATGGTTGTCTCCTCCACCATGTGCTTCATGTTTAGATCTCATGAGCTTCCCTACATGATTGAGATCACCGTTATGTAATTCTACATGTTTGGTTTGTTGGGATCCGATGAATATTGGTGTTATGATTGAGTTGCTATACTGAATTATATCTTATGTTATCTCTATGTTGTTTATGATCTTGCATGCTCTCCGTTGTTAGTAGCTATCTTGGCCGAGTAGTTGCTAGTGACTCCAAGAGGGGGTATTTATGCTCGATAGTGGGTTCATGCCTCTATTTAACCTGGGGGAGTGACAGAAACCTCCAAGGTTGTAGATGTGCTATTACTACTAGGGAGAAAAGAACATTCATATGCTCAAGGGCATATGCTTTGTTTACATTACACACTTTGCTTAATGCAATTATCCGTTGTTCGCAACTTAATACTCATGGGGTGTTCGGACGATATCCCCGTGAGTGGATTATTAGTCATAGATGCAATTGGATTGCGGTCTATGTATTTTGTTGTAATGCCCAGAGTAAATCTCATAGTGATCTTCTTGACATATCACGTTTATCTTTATTCTATCAATTGCCCAACTGTAATTTGTTTACCCAGCATGTGTTATTTATTTTATGGAGAGACACCACTAGTGAACTGTGGACCCCAGTCCTATTTCCATCATATTGCTGTCACCTGTTTACTTTACTCGCATACTTTTACTGTTTTCCACTCGATACGCTCATAACCTTTGTTTCAAGCAAACCGGTGAGATTGACAACCTCATCGCAAGTTGGGAGCAAAGTACTTGGTTGTGTTGTGTGCAGGTTCCGCGTTGCAGCTAGTAAGCAAAGCTTGGACGAGGCGCCATATATAAATTGTCCGAAGCTGTCGCAAACTAGCAAGCATCACCTTCAGTCGTCATTGTCTGCTTTTCTCCTGAACGATTAAACCTTGGTTTCTTAATTGAGGGAAAATCTTGCTGCTATATTCATCACACCTTCCTCTTGGGGTTCCCAACGGGCCGGTTGTTTTACTTCATCAACTCGGTAGCATCACCGGTAGATGGTGGGGCTGCAAGTCGTAGGTATCCAGGAAGTCCCAGAAGAAGTTGCTAACCGGCAGACCGAAGCCTCTCTCAAAATGAGAGATGAAGATGACGCGTTCGCCAGACTCAGGTGCCGGCACAATCTCTCCTGCAGGTAGCCGGCATGCTACGCCGGCCGGGACATGTCTTGTTGTGGTAATCCAGGATATGTCGGCCGGGGTCACTTCTGATCCCTCCCAGCCAGAGCGTCCTTGTACCTGGGCCGAGTTATCCTCCTCCGGCGCAGAGGTGGCCGTCATGCTGGAAGAAGCCATCTTGGTGGCCGGGATAAGGCGTGAGAGCCGGAGTCCCGTGTTGTTAGTCCTAGCAGAAGCATAGTAAAGGGGGAGGTTAGTCTCTCCGGCATACCAATCTCACACAAGTTAGCAGGAAGAGAAGATCTAATGATGGAGTTAAAATCAGAAATAACTAAGGGTAAATTCCTATGGAAATAGCACCTATGAACTACCCGAGGAGATTACTAACAATGCTAGTCGAATTTGCTAAGATGCTAAGCAAAGCAACCGAGAAAGATCTAGGCAAACAGAGTTGCCATTGCAAAACCACAGAGAGGCACAGAGGGAGAAGAACCAAGAAGGAGGAAGAACTCACCGGAGCTTGTGCGGCGGCGATGGAACGACGACGAGTTTGCGGGCGAAGATTCAATCTCCCCCAGCAGTGTCTGGGAGAGGAAGAGGACCGGTGGCGTCGAAGGTGAAGAGGCCGAGCGATGGTGAGAATCGGTGCCGGCGTGAAGGAGGACCACGGCGGCGCAGGTTCTCAGTTCGGTTGGTCTAACAGAGGAGACCTCGAGGAGAAGGCGCAGAGGAAGAAGAAAGAGTGGGGGTAAAAAGCGAGACTTACCCCCGCTCCCTTATTTATACCGCAGGGCTGCGGTCATGGGCACGGTGGTAGTGCTCCACTACCCTGACTGTTTCTGCGAGCATTGCCACGTGGTCGCATATCGTGGGGCGGCGGTTCCTGTAACCATGCCACTAGGCCAGTTATGGCAATGATGGCAGGCAGCAATCACACTGTGAACCATCACTTGTTGTGACCATTCGTAGTGGCAGAGCAGTTGCAAGTTTCGATGGAAACTGTCGGACTTGGCTTCTCGAGGAAGCTTCAGCTATGTGCCGGCATGACCGTGCGTGAAACAAATCCTGTCTGGAATACCTTCGGGACCGGCCGGATTAACTTTTAGAGAAGGGAGAGGAGCCGGCATATAGGCGGAGGTCTGGCATATAATTTAATCGCCGGCGTATAATCAATAGCCGGGATATAAGCAAAGAGATAGTATGTTGAGATAGTATGCTGAACCTGCCAAGGCTCCTCAGTTAAGACTGGGGGACCTCGACAGCTTCGGGGACTAGTGTCGGGGGGATGACCCCCGGTAGGGTCAAGAGACTAGAAAGATATAAGGAATGTCGTTGACTTTGTGTTGGTTGACCAAAGTTGGGTCTGGCCGGAATATAAGAGTATCGGCCAGACTGGCATATAAAGGTGTATCCCAGCCGGTGTTCAGATATGTCGGTATAGTCGGGATACTTGATGAGGAGTGCCGGCGTATGTATAGATATGCCGGCCTAACCTAATTGTTACATTATGCAGGAACAGGGGAGGCCAGATTACCCGACCTTGGGTCATTGGTCCGACACATAAGTCCAGGATATGGCCAACGGCTATATCCGGGATACAGAAGTCAACCAATGTGTCATATCCCTACAATCAAGGAAGGAAACATCCAAGCATGGAAGCAGACTATGATAAAAGGGTGCACAGTGGTGGTTTACCAACCATCACTGTGCCAAGTACAAGGTACAGGGATGCTGAGTCCCATCGAGAGCAATCAGGGGCAAAGTCAAGGGTGGCAGCCATCATCAGCTTGCCCTGTTTGGACTGTAGTCTATGTCATCTACTTGAAGATGACCGTTGTAACCCTGGCCACCACTATATAAGGTGGCACAGGGAGCCCTAGCCAAGGGTTGAGCTCTTCTTACTCTCTCAGTTCATAGTTCATGTTCCTCCTCTCACAGAGAGCTTGGAAGCATCATTGTTGTGTACTCCATCGATCCATTTATACAACCAGTAGAGCAGGAGTAGGGGTGTTATCTCCTTACAAGAGCCCCGAACCTGGGTAGATCTGTGTTCCTTTCTGTCGTGCTTCTTAGCTCGCTCCCCTCTCCCGAATCCTCCAGCATCTAGTTCGGCCCCCATTTAAGCCATCCCATGGCATATGTTGTTTCACCACGACGACAGAGTTGTGGTTTGTCTAGGTTCTAGACTTGTGCCACAACAATTAGGGTTTCAGTCATCGGTTGTGTCTGTCGTCGGAGTCGTGTTCATATCGATCGAGTTTGTCCACATTCTCGATCCGATCCGTTTTTGAGCATTTTCTTCTAGAGTCCAGGCTAAGTACTTCTTCTTGGTCCGATCGGCAATAGTAAAAAAAAGAATTCACGATCGATCGCTGTTCAGGATCGCTATCGATCAGACTAGCATCGTTCCCTATCTGTCGGCGAGCATTGCCCTGTCGCATCACCATGGTTCTTGCCTGCGTTCTTTCTCTGCCGCGCCAAGGCTTGGGTGCATTTTCCTGCCGCGACACCTTTTGGCCGTTGCTGTTCCGTGGCGGCCACTCACATTTGGCGAGTTTCCTGCCGCAGCACGTTTCAGCCGTTCTCTGTCGCGGCACAACTTTGGGCTATTCTCTGCCGCGTCACCGTCTTGGCCGTTGTTCTGCTGTTGCATCCGGGTCTCCATTGTGCTCTGCCGTGACACGATTTTTAGCAGTTTTCTCTGCTGCGACACAACTTTGGGCCGTGCCCTACCGCGCCGCTATTTTGCCATTACGAGTTTATGCTTTGATACACTTTTTGAGAAGTTTTCTTGCCGCGGTATGCTTTGCTGATTTGAGTCTTTCTTGTTTCTTTCGACATCGAGTCCACATAGCGTACCCTTCTGCAGCATTTTAGAAGCCATAGCTACAGCCTTTCAACAACATTGTGTAGGAACTTTTCCTATAAGGGACTAGCATATTTTTGCTCGATAGGCTGCTCTTTGGATTTCAGCGTTGTGCATATTGTGGATACATAAGAAAGAGGAGCAAGATAAAATAGTTAAAAAAAAGAGAAAACAGTTGTACAAAGAAAAGAAAAAAAGAAGAGAAAACATCATGAGATATATATATACAACTGCAAGTTTGCTACTCCATACACTATTGTGAGAGGCCTTGGTTATTATTTTGTGCACTTTTAGCATGAACAATCTTGTGCCTGTTATTTTGAGCCATTGTGAAAGGATCGATACGGGTGACTAGAGGGGGGGGGGGGTGAATAGGCGCTAAGTCAATTATTCTTTTTCAATTTTATGGCTTGACACAAAGTTAATTCACTAGATGTGCAACTAGATGAATTTCCTACAAGTGACAAGCAAGCAAGTAAACAAGTAACTAGAAAGATACAAGTAAGGGAATGAAATGACCGAAGAGTGGAGACATGATACAGAAGAATGTATTCCCGTAGTTCCTTCCTTTTAAGGGGAAGTACGTCTACGTTGGAGAGGTGTGGCGACACAGAGTCCACCAACGCCACAGAGGCTCACCTTGTTCTCCGGTGAGCAAGCCATAGAGGCAATCTCGGTTCCACTAAGCGGTGGTCTTGAGGGCGACAACTGAAACCCTTACACGGAGCTTGGGGCACACATCCACAACTGAATTGGAGGCTCCCAAGAATGCCATGGAGGTTGAAACACCACAAAGACAAGATTAATCAACAATAGCAACACCTAGGGTTTCCAAGGAAACACTAGGCACAAGTTCCCCAAGCAAATGGGGATGGCAGTGAAATTCCTTCGGTGAAGATGTAAATCTAGGTCTCCTACTTCGAATCCCAAGAGGACTTCAAGTTCTATTGGCTAGAGAGGGATATCTAGGGCATTTGAACTTGGTAGTAATGGAGGAGAGAGAGTATGAGCCGCAACCTTATCTTGAGGTAGAAGAAGGCTTTATATAGTCCTACACCAAATGTAGTCGTTGCTGGTCGTCTAGGGCCAGACTCTCCGACCTAAGTGACCACAGCCCTGGAGACTCCAGCTAGAGACCAAATTCTTCAGCCTAACTCCAGACTGGCTTTGAGCCGGATAACACCAATTCCTTGGCTGGCTAAGAAGTCATGAACCCGAGTCTCCGGCCCTGGGTGGCCATAGTCTCCTGCTTCAAGACGTCGGGTGGGAATCTCCTGCCGGAGACAAAAGTCTTCGGCCTGACTCCGGACGGACATCTGATCCGAACTTCAATGATTAGCAAGGGGCTGCTGCCTGAGTCAAAACTCCAGGCCGGATTCTCCAGGCCGTAGGGGCCGGAGTCTCCGCCCTGGAGATGGCAACAGCTGCATTTTGTGGAGACTCTATCCACCATTACTCACCTCGCGGAGCAACCCACTAAACTACGGAGCCCTAAATACAAAGGCTAGACTTCAAGCCACTAGAAAAAAGTGTCCATGTACCACGGTCAAAAATTGTGGTAAAAGGGTCATTTTTCATGGGTGTTGACTCTTTAACTACGATTTGCCTACCGTGGTCTATCGACCGTTACAGATCTTTCTGCCACGGTTTTTCACAAAAATTTGTGCTGTTGTAGATGGGATCCACCCGACCTTCAAGATGCTGATGTCATCCAAAGTGACACGTGGCAACCAACGTTTACTAGCCGGTTACGCCGTCATCTTTTCAACCACGGCCGTAAATCTATGGCAGATGATAGGCCCACACAAGGCCTGCTAAATTTTGGGCAGGCCGGCCCACTAAGTTTAGCAGGCTGGCCCATTCTAGTTAGCAGGCTGGTCCGTCATGTTTAGCTGGCTAGCCCATTCTAGTCTGCATGCCGCCCCGCCATGTTTAGTAGGCTAGCCCATTCTAGTTACCAGGCCGGCCCGATATATTTACTAGGCTAGCCCATTCTTGTTAGTAGGAAAGCCCATACATCTAGGCCAGCCCGTTCAAGTTAGCAGGCCGACCCAGACATCTTGCCAGGCCGACCCATTAATGGTAGCAGGCTGGCCCATACATTTTACTAGACCTGCCCGTCAAGTTAGGGGTCAGCCCATCCAAGCTAGCGTGTCAACCCATTCAAGTTAGCAGGCCGTTCCGCTCTAGTTAGCAGGCTGACCCATATATCTTACTAGGCCGTTCAGTTTTGTTAGCAGGCCCATGATTGTAGCGGGCTGGCTTATAGTTAGCCCATTTAGTGGCCAAATAGTCAAAAGCCCATTGCTGGCCCATTAATGTTAGTAGGCCGGTTTACGTAAGCACAATAAACATACCGGTTCAGCCCAGTTAAGCCCATAAATGTTGATGGGCTGCCATATTTGCTGGCAGACCGGGCCGTAAAAGACCAATATAAGATAGGTCTGGTTAGAAGTCCAATAAGCTAACAGGACCACCCGTTTAGGCTAGGTCGTGGGGTCTACATCATGATGACGCAAGCTTTCAAGCAGGTGGATATAATTAACCTAACTATTACATGAAATTTTGAGATTATCAAGAAACAAGACAGTGTGCAGGGCACATTTTGTGTGAGAATACAAAGTAATACAAACAACTTAAGAAAGTTGCTTCTTAAGAGCTCCCAGATGAAGACCTGGCTGCAGCTTTATCAAGCTCACGTCTATATATAGCAATAGATTTGATCGAATCTTCCGTGCTCTTCCTCAGCATATCAGCAACTGATCTAAGAGAAGCTACACCCTTTCTTTCTGCAACCAGGACAAAATTGAGATATTTAACACCTATATAGGTTGTTCTGGGTGTACTGCTAAGGTTGTTTGCTTTAGTTGTGCCCTTTGGGAGGTCAAGACTTCTAGGGGTCCTCACCTCTTAGGAAGTCTAAAAATATTGTGGAAAAAATTACAGTAATAAACTCCACAAGGTGAGGTACACATCAGATAACACAAGGAGTAGAAACAAGCAAACAAGCATATGTATGGTATGGAGTCAAAAAAAGTAGCTCGTACAGACTATGCATGGACTTACAGCAGCTTGTACAGACTAACAACACTTCCCTTTCTTGCAGACGTGACTCGTGTCAACATGCCTGTCACACCAAAATCCAGTAGCTGGATTTCGGGTCGTTCTACTCCATTGTCCTTCCTCTGAATTTTGGTGTTTAAAACCAAGCCAGCTGTTTGTAAGGGGGGAAAGTAGTTGAACTAGAAAAAATATTGCATTAACAATTAACATTGGAAGGTTATGGTGAAGTATCACAACCAACAGTGGTAGAGGGTACCATCCATACAGGTTAGCTATAGCATAAGTAGCTTGTCATAATTACAATGACCTCAGATTGCATGGCGTCAGGTTGTTAGTGTTGGTTGCTCTAAGAGTTTAGATAATCCAGACCATCACACATATACAATAACATGGGCAGCTTACTGCAGCATGAAGACTACAAGTGCACATCATCATAGATAAAAAAGTAGTTTGACAATGGCTATTTGGTTGAGCTTATTTATGGCTTTTGAATTTTGGCTTATAAGCCACAAAAGCATCTAAGTAGGTGGTTTTGGCTTTGGCTTTTGGGTCTCGTCTAAACATTGTTGCATGATAGTAAGAGCCAAAAGCCAAAATCAAAAGCACCTCTTTAGGTGCTTTTGTGGCTTATAAGCCCAAAGACAAAAGCGAAATTTAAGCCCAACCAAACAGCCACGAGCCAGGCACGCATACACATGACATGACTATACGAGGTGTGTGACGGTAAAAAGAACTACTAATATCAAATGCGAAGGCAGAAACTAAAACGCAACCAAGAAATTCACGGTGCAAGATACCAACATATAAGTAACATCCAGCAATAAAAAACATTACAGCTAGGAATCGGGCCAGAGTACCTACCGTGCAGCGGCCGGGTCGACGAGGGCGAGGGGTGCGGCGGGAGCGGCTGGGCATTTCGGGAGAGGCACACGAGGGAGTTGGTGATGCTGATCCTGCGCGGTGGACGTGGTCATCAGTGAAGTAGATCTGGTGCGTTGGACGTGGTCGTTGGTGGAGTAGTTCCGGTGCGGTGGACACAGTCGTTGGTGTAGTAGATCCAGTGCGGTGGACACGGTTGCCGGTGGCATAGGTCTGGTGCGCCCAGGGCATTGCTTTAGAAGAACTGCTTCTCCGGTGGCATTGATGAAGCAGATCCGGCAAGCTGGACATGTGTGTTGATGAAGTAAATTATGTCCGGTAGACCAAGACGGCGACTTTGTGGATCCGGTGGGTGGCAGACAAGATAGGCGGTGAAGCACGTACTGTGTGAAGGAGGCCAGCGGTGAGGCACCTATGGTTTGGAGTAGGCCAAAGGTGAAGAAGATCCAGTACGGTGAAGGGGGTATGGTTCTAGATTGGCTTGATTTTGGGGGAAAGGGGAGTCTTGGGGGGTATATAGTTGGGAGAGCACAAGTTAACGAAACAGCCCTCTATTATTAGTATGGTCGGTGGGTTGTTGTTGCCGAAGCAGGGATATAACGGGAATTTTTACTACTGAAAATTGGAGGCGGGAGATTTGAGTTGGATGCGCGGGATTCTTCGGCGTGCATCCAAATTTGAGTTTCGACCATTTTTTTCTTGCGGGTTAGTTCCGACCTTATCTCCACTAATCCAGGACACGGCTCCTCACTTGTTGTACTCTGCCACCGAGTCGCTGACATATGGTCCCACTGTCAGATATATTATTTGGTTGAACTCAAACTTGAGTCAAATTTGGTGGGGAAGGGTATTAATTCATACTTTTGATTTGCGAATTCAAATTTTGATCATGCGGTATGCATATAACCCTCTCGGGGTACTGATGGTGCGATGTTAAGGCACCCAGTTGGGAACCCCAAGAGGAAGGTATGAGGAGCACAATAGCAAGTTTCCCTCAGTTGTGAAATCAAGGTTATCGAACCAGTAGGAGAAAGCCAAACTTCAGAAGGTGATGCTTGCTAGCTTCGCGACACTCCGGACAATGGTGCCAGAAAATGCTGGTGCGTAGTTGACATAGGAGCTTCTTCACCTAGGAGCACCGTGGAACCTGCACACAACACAACTAAGAACTTTGCTCCCAACTTCGATGAGGTTGTCAATCTCACCGGTTTGCTGTAAACAAAGGATTGAGTGTATCAAGTGGTAAAAGATAATAGTATGCAAGTAAAGTAAACAGAGCGAGTAAAAGTAAACGGTAATAGCAATGTAAAGGAAATTGGACCAGGGTCCACAGTTCACTAGTGGTGTCTCTCCATAAGATAAATACCAACATGCCGGGTAAACAAATTATAGTTGGGCAATTGATAGAATAAAGATAACGTACATATGTCATGAGGATCACTATGAGATTCACTCTGGGCATTACGACAAAATACATAGACCGCCATCCAACTGCATCTATGACTAAAAATCCACTCGCGGGTAGTCATGCGAGGACCCCTAGAGTATTAAGTTGCGAACAACAGATAATTGCATTAAGCAAAGTGCATAATGTAAACAAAGCAAATGTCCTTGGACACAAGAATGTTGTTTTCTCCCTAGTGGCAACAGCACATCTACAACCTTAGAGGTTTCTATCACTCCCCCAGATTACTAGAGGCATGAACCCAACTATCGAGCATAAATACTCCCTCTTGGAGTTACTAGCATCTACTCGGCCAAGATAGCTACTAGCAACGGAAAGCATGCAAGATCATAAACAACATAGAGATAACATAAGATATATAATTCAGCACATCAACTTAACATAGTACCAATACTCATCGGATCCCAACAAACACAACATGTATGATTACATAAAGGTGATCCTGATCATGTAGGGCAGCTCACAAGATCTAAACATGAAGCACATGGCGGAGGAGACAACCATCTAGCTACTGCTATGGACCCGTAGTCCAAGGTAGACTACTCACACATCACTCCAGAGGCGACCATGGTGGTGGAGAAGGCCTCCGGCAGGGATTCCCCTCTCCGGCAGGGTGCCGAGAAGAACTCCTGGATCCTCCCGATCTCATGACAATGACGGCGGTGGCTTGCAGTATGTTTTGTGGGAAAGAGATCCATCCTTTAGGTTTTTCCCGTCGAGGTTAACTTACAGGCGAAAGGGCAGCATCAGAGGGTGGACCGGGGCGGCTCACCCCCTGGTGGCACAGGCCAGGCCTAGGCCGCGCCACCCTAGGGTGTGGCGAGCCCCTGGCCCCCTCCGTCTCATCTTCGGTCTTCGTAAAGCTTTGGTAAAAATAGAAGGTTGGGCTTTTATTTCGTCCAATTTCGAGAATATTTCCTATGTAGCTTTTCTGAAACACAAAAATAGCAAAAACAGGGAACTGGCACTGTGGCATCTTGTTAATAGGTTAGTTCCAGAAAATGCATAAAAACGCCACGAAGTGTAACAAAACACAAAGCAAATGGTGTACAAACAAGCATGGAGCATCAAAAATTATAGATACGTTTGAGACGTATCAAGCATCCCCAAGCTTAACTCCTGTTCGTCCTCGAGTAGGTAAGTGATAACAAAAGAATAATTTTTGAGGTGACATGCACCATCACAATCTTGATCAACTTTGTAAAGCATTGAGTGCTGGGATCAAAGAACTTAAAACATGGGCATAAAAGACATAATCTTGACAATAAAAACTTAGCAACCATGTTATAACATGAAATGGAACACAAACGAAAGATCATGAATAATGAAACAATGAAAGTCAAGTGTGTGTTCAAATCATATGGAAAAACATATCAAATGGTTTTCAGCTTGTCCTTCATGGAATAGCAAAACATAAATGCATAGGACAGCTTCAAGTTTAAGAGGACGACTAGATACAAATAATTTAAGAACAAGCAAAACCATAATCATGAATCAATCAATGATAAACATTGGGACTATGCACATTAAACTCAGAATGGCAACTATGCTCTCTTAGACGGTGCATAAAGGTAGAAGGTGGAGACTCAACATAAAAGTAAAAGAAAGGCCCTTCGCAGAGGGAAGCAGAGATTGCAAGTTTTATAAACCTTCAAAAATTATGGTACTTACTAGCTTTGAGCTCTCATTGCCCCCATCATTGGCATCTTGAATGGTTAAAGTTAATGTGAATACAATTATGAGCATATGCTTGACAAATCATAAGTTGAAAACCTCGTGTCCCGTGAAGTACGAATACCCAAACCTCATGCTACTTGACTTAGGGTCCCGAGCAAGCTCTTGTCATTGTAAGTATACACGTATCATCGAGAACCGCCAACGGGGTACCTCCTTGCCTGATGACATGCAACAAGCCCACATCAAAATGACAGGACAAACAGACAATGAATACCTCGGCATCTCTTTTATTTACCATTGGTATAGCTTTTTATTGTGAGATGCGTCGTCGAATGTCCACTATGGGCATGCTGTAAATTTCCACCATGAATGATGCATGGCTTAGATTAGCGGCCTAGGTGTTTCTCTAACACATATACAAACTCCATGATCCCGCAAGATTCCCAACTTATTTCACATCACGAGTATCCATAAACAAAAGATCACGATATCAACTCAAATAAGAGAAGTGCAATGTTGAAAGCTTTCCCCATGATGGCATGGTCTGGCTAATTCCCAACTTACAACTTGCAAGCATAACGTCAACATAAGAGAGCCACAATGTCAAAATTTTAAAAGCAAGAAAAGTAAAGTGTGCCATCAGGTTTGTGAGAGCTTTACTGTCTAATTTTTGCATAACACCAAAAAGAGTTTAATTCGAAGGATAGATAAAAGCAAGTCAAATATACTTTGGAATAGCAAATTGCTAATAGGTATGTATGGTGGACACATTGGAATAACTTGGTTTTTGGGAGTTAGATGCACGAGTAGAGCTCATACTCAGTACAAAATGAGGGCTAGCAAAAGACTGGGAGCGACCAACTAAGAGAGCAATAACGGCCATAATCATGCAAAGCGACAAAGCATCATTAAAAGAAGCATAAAATGGCATCACAAGTCAAAAACCAAATGATCATAAAGGCTTATGGCGACTTTTTAAGAGTCAAACATGTTGTAAGCATGCGCCAAGTCAACCCAAATAAAGCATCAAAGGAGAAAACCAAATAAATGCTTCCACATAATAAGAACAACGCATGATTTTTCAAAGGCTCATTAAGAAATCTCAGTCATTTGAGACAAGTCATGCTACAGCAAAACTCACTAAGCATACTATCAAAATGACATCAAGTATGACATAAAAAAATCTAAGCCGCAGTCTAAACAAGCTCCTTTTTGTACAACTTTTTGCATGAAACTTTTTCTCTTTTCCAACACCATTCAAACCTTTTTGAAACAACTCTTTTGATGAATACCAACATGGACCAGAGGTCCAAATACTCCTTGATGGAAAGACAAAACAAGATCTGAACAAAAATCAAGGCAAAAAACAAAAGCTAAACTCAGTTCTAGAAAAAGAGAACACTCGTTGAACGATAAGAGTGAAAAATAGAGTGTTCTTGGCAAATGAAAAGCAGAGTGTCTCCTCCAAAAGAAATTTGTTGGAGTCCAACCATTTATTGCAGCAAACAAAACAAAAGAAAACTGAAAGCAAAAGTAAAGATGCTCCAAGAAAAACGCATAGTGCATGAAGCAATAAAAATATAGTGTGTTGAAAGGTGACCTGATTTTTGTCGATGAAGAAGGGGTGCCTCGGGGGCATCCCCAAGCTTTGACGCTTGTACGTCTTGGATATTTCTTGGGGTGATATGGGCATCCCCAAGCTTGAACTTTTGTCCATTCTTCATCTCATCTCATCATTCTCCAATCCCTACACTTGAAAACTTACTTCATATAAAACTTCACACAATTCTATTAGCAATGTTAGCATAAGCATAATAGTAAATGAACCATTTTTGGTTCAGGTTTCAACCCAAAAACACCACATATAAAGCATATACTACTGAAGCAACTTCCTCAAAAGTTCCGTGATCAAAAGAACTCAAAAAGAAAGCGACCGAGAGGCAAACACAAATAGTGGCAGAAATCTGTCAAAACAGAACAGCTGACAAAGGTCAATATTTTTGAGGACCTTCTGTTGGTCAAATCGAAAAGTGCAAAACTAATGAAAATTTGGATATAACCTGGGGCATATGCACGAGAAATTGCAGGTCAAAAAGATGTACTGAGAATTTGCACGAATTTTTATGGTGCAGCACCAAAATCTGTTTTAGGATAGCAACTTCCCCAAATCTTACCTCCCTCAAATTAGAGGTTCTCCTTGGCACAACAACGAAATAAAAAGGATAAGGAGCAGTTATTACAGTAATAATAACTTCCAAGACTCAAATAAAAGAAAAAGTACTGAAAAGAAAACAATGGATTATCTCCCAATAGTGCTTTTCTTTAACGCCTTTGAGCTAGGCGCAGAAAGTGCAAATCAAGTAATATCAAGCGAGGCATTAAGACCAATTGCAGAAGTCTTTTCAACAATAAATTGAATTGTGTCCAAATGAGTTTTTGAAGATCCCTTATGAACACTTTTTGGTTCACTACTTTCATCAAAAGGGTTTTCAGGACAAATCCAATCAAAATTCTTTTCCAAAGCTTCATGCAATCCTACAAGTTTGCAAGGAATTGGTACTTTGATGTCTTCTTTGGTTGTACCAACAACATTAACAGGTGAGGCAAGCATATTAAAATGCTCAAAAACTTTCCTAGCTTCAATAACAACATCTCTAAATTTTCTACACAAAGTCTCCAAAATAAAATCTTTCTTTTCAGAGTCTTCGATATCATGAAGCTTAAGAAATATTTGTTGCGTAAAAGGATTAAAGTTAACAAACCTAGCCTCCAACATGTGAACTAAATAAGCAGCAGCAACTTCATAACTAGGAGCAAGCTCAGCCAAAGATCTATCCTCAACATCTTTATGCATACTAACATGATTAAAGAACTCCTCGATGTTGCCTTTCCTCCAAAACATACTTAGGGAACAACATAATGAACTAAGAGCAATGAAGTAACAACTATAAAGGAAACTATTTTTTTGTATTTTTGATAAAACAATGCAAGTAAAAATAAAGTAAAGCAAAACAAAGACAAAGTAAAAGGTTGAGCGTGAGAGACTCCCCTTGCAGATATCTTCTTTCTCCCCGGCAACGGCGCCAGAAAAATTCTTGATGGTGCAATGTTAAGGCACCCAGTTGGGAACCCCATGAGGAAGGTATGAGGAGCACAGTAGCAAGTTTCCCTTAGTTGTGAAACCAAGGTTATCGAACTAGTAGGAGAAAGCCAAACTTCAGAAGGTGATGCTTGCTAGCTTCGCGACACTCCGGAGAATGGCGCCAGAAAATGCTGGTGCGTAGTTGACGTAGGAGATTCTTCACCTAGCAGCAATGTGGAACCTGCACACAACACAACCAAGAACTTTGCTCCCAACTTTGATGAGGTTGTCAATCTCACCGGTTTGCTGTAAACAAAGGATTGAGTGTATCGAGTGGTAAAAGATAATAGTATGCAAGTAAAGTAAATGGAGCGAGTAAAAGTAAACGGTAATAGCAATGTAAAGGAAATTGGACCGGTGACGAGGGTTAACTCGACAAATGTCCTAGATGAAGGACTTAGGATCGGGGAAAGAGGGCGTCGGATGAACTCGAAGGTAAAATCAGTCAAACAAGGTGTGTATCGAAAGTAAACGTGGGTGTAGAACCAGGCTTGCTTTCAATCTGTCCCTCACCATCCCCTCCTGGCCCCTATATATAGGTGGCCAGGTCTCAAGGATTGGGAGGGATCCGATACATATTACAATATCGACATACGACATGAACTCGTATTTCAACTAATATTACAATTGGGCCTAGCCTAACGGGCCTCAGGGGTACTCAACTGATGAGCTCTATTATCTATGCCCTTGTCAGTAGCCCCCGAGATTCTACCAGAATTGCAGATTCGGGTTGAATCTCAGATCTTCAAATCTTTGACTTGATCAATACTTGACTTCTTCAGATCTTCAAATCTTCGACTTGGTCTTTCGACTTATCTTTTATTATAAGGTCTCGCAAGGGGTTTTGATGAACAAGCCTGACAACTCTGACAGATCAAGAGGCCAGTTAACTGCTGGAACAGATACTTGTCACCTACTTCAAATTCAATCCCCTTGGATTTGAATTTGGGAAACTGGTCAAACCCATCCCTTTGCCGCATTTAGGACTTACAAAGAATGAATCCCAGTAATTCTCAGGGTACTCAGTGCATCCACCGGGATTTCCTTCACGTTGTAGACACGGATACGTACCAGCAGAGTGCATCCATGTGCATATACCGGGCCACACAGGACGAATCCTGGGGTCTTACCTTCATGATATATTTCAACCATGGCATTCAAGTTTTGTTGCGATGACGCAACTCGAGAATCATATTTCGCAGCCTTGTTTGACTATTTCAATATACAAAATATTCGAGGTATCCTTTGCAACTCTCATAAATAGCTCCCGTGGGAGTAATCGATGTTTATTTTGTCGACAATGTAGTCGAAGTTCATTGCTGACGAAATACAACCGATTGCGCCTAAACCATTTGTCCACCAGCTGGTTCTTTATTATCGGCTTAAATTCCTCTCCTTTCTATCGACTTCTTTCTATCGGGTGCATGACAGCGCTCCTGATGGGAGTAGCCCCCGAGTCTATAGCCGAATTTTTTCGGGTATAGGCCCAAAACGATAGACATTCCTGTCCCATATACTGTGTCTTTTGATATTGTTTGACATATTTTGCCCTTCTGGTAATTCGGCTCTTCTTTTCTTATGACTGAAGCCCCCGAGTCCGAGACGAGGTACTTGTGCTCCTTGATAGATTACCCTTTTTTGTACGTACCATTTACCTTGATACGCTGAATTTTCTTTTATCGTCTGTGCTGGGCAGCATATAAGAGCTCATACTTTGTACCTTGCCTTTGTAGAGGCCCATTAGTACGTGCTTATAAATAAAGCATGTTTGGTGAGGGTAAAAAACCCTAATTCGGTCATTAGTTTCTTCCTCTGCCGCATCATCTTCTTCTCCTTCATCTCATCTAGGGTTTCTTCTTTCCAACCCTTAGTTCCATGGCCGATGCCGATGGATCGCGCCTGAACATCGGCGCCCTGGTGGAGAAACGGGGTCGTGGCCGTCCTCGTGGTAGTAGGAACAAGGCTTCAATCTCCACTGCGGTAGCTTCATCGTCCGCTCTAGTGAAGCGGCATCCCAGCCGTCCGGTCGGGAGTAAAAATAAACCCAAGGTGCCATCTGCTGCATCAGGTCCAAGCGCTCCTTCTGCTAATGCTTCTGTCATGATGTAAGGCCCTACCCATGGGGACTCTAGTTTTCCATGCCCATCTTGCTTGAGTCGTAAGACTAGATCTCCCACCACGAACGATCTTGGACGAACTCGAGTACTATGGTAGTTTCGTAGATTTTGCTGATATTGCATGGCTATGGCAAGTGCTACGTCTCTTGCTTCGTCGAGTGCATCGACATCATCCTGAAGCGCCTCCGTGGAAGTTGTCTCATCATAAGCCGCGATTCTTGGGGCTTCATGGGTTACCTCGAATGGAAGCACGGCTTCTGCGCCGTGGACCAGAAAGAAAGGTGTTTCCTGAGTAGCTGCGTTAGGCGTAGTTCGTAGACTCCAGAGCACGGAGGGCAAATCTTCTACCCAAGCGTGTTTTGCTTTGTCGAGGGGTGCTAACAACCTCTTCTTTATCACGTTGCATATTAAACCATTAGCTTTCTCGACTTGTCCGTTTGTTTTTGGATGCGCCACAGATGCAAATTTCAATTTAATTCCTAAACCTTCACAATAATTCTTGAACTCCTTTGATGTGAAGTTTGTCCCATTAACTGTGATGATACTATGTGGTACTCCGAACTGAAAGACTATGGACTTGATGAAATTGATTGCTGCTGTAAAATCTTGGGTTGTTACGGGGGCTGCTTCCACCCACTTGGTACATTTGTCGACTGCCACCAACATGTAAACGTGCCCTCCTGGCCAAGATTTGTGCAGCTTTCCTACCATGTCGAGACCCCACTACGCGAAGGGCCAGGATAATGGTATTGGCTGCAATTCTGCTGCTGGTGCATGTGGTCGAGATGCGAAACGTTGACAAGCCTCGCACTTTCTCACTATATCTTTCGTGTCTTCAATGGCTGTTAGCCAGTAGAACCCTACACGAAAAGCTTTGGCTGCAATGGCTCTGCTGCTAGCGTGATGGCCATACACTCCTGTGTGGATGTCCTTTAAGATTTCTTGCCCTTCTTGAGGGGTGACGCATCATTGCAGGACACCCGTTATACTTCTCTTGTATAATTTTCCTTGTAACACGATGAAAGCCTTGGATCATCGTATTATCCTTTTCGCTTCTACTGGGTCCTCGGGTAGTGCCTTGTTTATCATGTATGCCAAATATGGCTGCATCCAAGTTTCTTCTATTATCATAACCTCTTCTGGTTCTGCTGTACTTGCTCTTCCAGCCCCCGAGCCTGTTGCTTGGTGCTGGCCTTGGTCCTCTGTAGTCAAAGTTTTGCTGCTTTTTATCAATCTTTCTATGATTTCCTCCCAAAAGACTCCTTGTGGTAGGGGTAAACATTGGGAGCCGATGTTTGCTAGATTGTCGGCTTTCTTGTTACTGGCTCTGCTGACGTGCGAAACTTTGCATCCATCAAAAGTTCCTTCAAGATAATAGTATAAGTTCCTGTATGAGGTCATGTTGTCGCTGATGGCGTCACACTTGTTCATCACTTGCTGGATGACGAGATTTGAGTCTCCAAATATTTTTAGTCGAGTTACTCCGCATGCTTTCGCCATTTTCATTCCATGGAGCAGCGCCTTGTATTCGGCTTTGTTATTGGAAGCTTGGGGAAAACTCATGCTTAACACATACTTCAACTTGTCGCCTTGTGGTGATATCAGGACTACTCCTGCTCCTGCACCTTGGATTCTATTTGAACCGTCGAAGTACATTGTCCACACACTCGATAAATCTGGCGGTCCTGCACTTTGTAACTCCAACCACTCTGCTATGAAATCTGGTAAGATTTGTGATTTGATCGCCTTTCGCTTTTCGTACGTGATGTCCAGGGGTGATAGCTCAATTCCCCATAAGGAGACACGTCCTGTCACTGAAGGGTTGTTCAATATATTGGATAGTGGTGCTTCGTTAACCACTATAATTGGGTGCACCGTGAAGTATTGCCGTAATTTTTGTGCTGTTGTGAAAACACTGTATGCGAGCTTTTGATAGTGCGGGTACCTCTGTTTTGTTGGAGAGAGTACTTCGCTGATGAAATATACTGGCCTCTGGACATCGTGAGCTTTTCCCTCTTCACTTCTTTCGACTACCAATACTGTACTCACCACTTGATGTGTTGCTCCGATGTATAGTAGTTATGGCTCTTTTTCGTTTGGTGCTACCAACACTGGTGGTGTGGAGAGCACTTTTTTCAGCTGCGCGAAGGCTACGTCTGCCTCTTCTGTCCACTCGAATTTGTCATCTGACTTTTTCATGAGCGCATAGAAAGGGAGTGCTTTCTCTCCCAATCGAGCAACAAATCGACTTAGTGCCAAGACGCGTCCTGCGAGCTTCTGCACGTCATGTAGTTTTGTTGGTTTCCCCATTGTTAGAATTGCTTGGATATTTTCTGGGTTCGCCTCTATTCCTCTTGGTGACACCAGGAACCCGAGGATTTGTCCTGCTGATACGCCGAAAGAACATTTTGTTGGGTTAAGCTTGAGCTTGTACCTGTTTAGATTGTCGAAAGTTTCTGCCAAGTCGCTGATCAGAGACTCCTTTTTCCTTGTGGTGATGACCACGTCATCAATGTAGACTTGGATGTTGCGTCCTATTTGGCTTCTGAGGCAATTTTGCATCATCCGCTGGTAGGTTGCTCCTGCGTGTTTTAGGCCTAAGGGCATGACTTGATAACAGAACACGCCATATGGTGTGATGAAAGCTATCTTTTCCTCATCTTCTTTCTTCAGTTTGATCTGGTTATAACCAGAATATGCATCTAGGAAGGAAAGCCTTGCGCACCCCGCTGTTGAGTCAATTATCTGATCAATGCGAGGTAACGGGAAGGGATCCTTTGGACAGTGCTTGTTGAGTGATGTGTAGTCGACGCACACTCTTTGTACGTCTATGTTTTTCTTGGGTACAATGACTGGGTTCGATACCCAGGTTGATAACTTGATTTCTCTGATGAATCTGGCATTTTCTAGCCTGTGTAGCTCTGATGCTATTGCTTTTCTTTTGGGTTCGTCAAATCATCGTAGTGGTTGCTTGACTGGCTTTGCTTTAGGATCCACATTTAGTGCATGCTCGACGAGTTCTCTGGGAACCCCTGGCATGTCTGAAGGACACCAGGTGAAGATTTCCCAGTGCTCACGGAGGAACTCGATGAGCGCGCTTTCCTATGCGGGATCCAGGTTTACTGCTATAGAGGTGGTTTTGTTCGGGTCCGTGGGGTGGACCTGGATTTTCTTCGAGTCTTGAGTTGCATTGAAAGCCTAATCTGGCAGGGATCGTCTGACGTCGGGTAGCACATTGTGGTCAGTTTCGCCTTTTAGTCTTGCGTATTCTGCTGTCATGCCGAAAGTTTGCGCCAGCCTATTGAATTCTTTGTCACAAGTGTTGGATACTTCAAAGCTGCCTTGCAACATGATCGTTCCTTTGGGTCCTGGGATTTTGAGCGTGAGATATGTGTAGTGAGGTACTACCATGAACTTTGCAAATGCTGGGCGTCCTAGGATTACATGATACTGTGAAGGCCAGTCCATGACTTCAAACTCCAGCTTCTCTCTACGATAATTGCTGCTGTTGCCAAAGTAAACGTCGAGTTATATTTTTCCAAGAGGGTAATTTGCGCCTCCTGGTACTATTCTGTGGAAAGAACAATCTGTTGGTTTTAGACTTTCCAGTGAGATGCACATTGCCTTCAGGGTTCTTGCATATATTAGGTTTATGCCACTTCCTGCATCCATGAATACTCTCCCGATATCATATCCTCCTATTTGCGCCTTTAGCACCATCGGTGAGTGCCCCGGCCTGGGCACTTTCCTCGGGTGGTCTGCTCTGCTGAACCTGACTGGTTGATCGGACCACTGCAGGTATTCTGTAGTGGCTGGTGGTGATGATATAGCTAGGTTTACTTGTCTGGATATGCTCTTGCGCTCTTTCTTGGATTTTGGCACCAGTTCGATCATTGCAGATATATATACTTTCGACTCCAAGTGTTTGGCTAGTCTCTGTACTTGGTATCCTTGACTCATACTCTTCTTTCCTTGCCGTGCTCCTTGGTTTGAGTCCATAGCATTTTGCAACCTTAGGAAGGTCTAGCAATACTTCATCTGGTGGTTAGAAACTCTCTTTCCATCTAGGTATGCATAGTGAATTCGACAAGGTCCGTATAGCATGTCCTCTGCCGATGGGCCAGAGTATTTTGGTTTTTCTGCTCCATGATTTCCTATTGCCTGGAATTCCCTGTTTTTGTAGCCTTCCTCGTCCCTCCTTTCATATCCTGCGGCTACCTGATTTCGCCTTGTGCGGCTATCTCCGCTGCGGTATCTTCGCTTCTGTCTGCTCGCTCTGTCGACTTCTGGTGAACGTCCTCTTTTGTTATTATACACGTCTTCTCCATCGGCGAATCTGTTGGCTACTTCCATTAATTCAGACACTGTTCTTGTCTTTGTTCTCCCTATTTCTTCCACAAGGTCTGAACAACGAAGGCGAGCCGAAAAATCATCTATTGCTCTCTCGTCGGAAACGTCTTATGCTGAGTTTTTGATTATACTCCAGCGTTGTATATAAGAACGTAGGGTTTCCTCTTTCTTCTGCATGCACGGCTTGATTTCTTCCAGCGACGCTGGGCGCTTATATGTTGAGCGAAAATTTCTTGCGAATTGACTCTCTAATTCTCCCCAACTTCCGATGGAATCGTTGGGTAGGGTGTTCAACCAGGACCGTGCTGCGCCGGTGAGGTGTAACTGCAAACTTTGCATGGCTGTTGCTCGTGTTCCTCCGAGTATCTGTACTGCTTGCAGGTAATCTAACAACCATAGAGTGGGTTCTTGCGACCCATCATATTTTTGTCGATCATGCTGCAACTTGAATCCTTTGGGTACCCGCGTTTTGCGAACCCTGCGGGTAAAGCACAACACGGCCATCTCTTTTTCATCGTCTTCATAATTTTCTTCTCTCCACGCATAGCGCGAGTTGTTTACTCATGCTTATGCTATTATATTCCTTGCGTCCTCCTTCCATTTTTGTCACCTCTCATCACCTGATGATTCACTGGATCCGTTTCGTGAGAATTTGCGCGTAAACTCTTCCTTTTTCTTTTCCTTAAGATATGTCGCCTTTCCCTCTAGAAGTTTTCCCATTAGCTTGTCTTCTATTAACCCGAGGCTGCGTATTGCGGCCTGATGCATGTGCTCCTGCGGATCTCCAGGCTCTGGTTGTGTGGTTAGTAGGTACGCCTGTGCTGCTATCAATGCTGCTTCTGGTGTTTCTTGCACGAAGTCTTCTTCCTCCTCTGACTGCTGCGCGCTTAGACTTTTCGCGTAGCTTTCTTCTCTTGCTTGTGTTGTTGTTCTCCTGTTGTGCTTCGGGTCTCTGTGCCTTTCTATGCTGCACTCTGATTCATCACTATATTCATCCCAGTATCCTCCGCTTGACGTACTGTTGTCACTCGGTTCCTCATGAACATGTCCCTTTCCTCCTGTAGCTTCTTTTTGTGCTGGTGCAGCGCGTATTTATACCCAATCAAAACTTCTCTCCTTGAATCTGTGGGTACCTCTGTGCCGTGATTGATGGCTGACATGATGATTCTCCATTCTCCGGTTGAAACGTGAATTTTCTCTTTTTCCTTCTTGCTGTTACTCCTTGGTTTGTCGACTTGCATGTCAACCTCTTTGTTGCCTTCGTGATTATCCTCTTCTGCTGCTTCCATGATAATGACGCATAACTGATGTACGCTTCTAGAGACGCCATTGCTTTCGATGGCGAAATGCCTTGAACTATCGCAAGTTTTAACCGCTGTAGCTTCCATGTCGGGCTTTCCCCGAGTTTCGTCGAATTCCTCAAGTTTTTCTTGCATATCTTCTACTGCTGTGAGACTGACCGGCGAGTTTACCTCGCTGGAAGAGCCCACGGATGATCCAAATGTTGTGATTCTCTTGGTTTTGCTTGCAGACAGACCTAGTTTCGTTGGATCTGAAAGGCGAGTTGAACCCAAAGGTCCGATGTAGAAGCTCAAACTTCCGATCGTCAGCTCCATCTCTTGACTTTCGTCGACTTCTGGATTGTTGTTGGCTAAAAGTGAAAAAGCCGTCGAATTCATGATTCCAACGCCCAGAGTCTCCACGGTCGGCGCCAATTGACGAGGGTTAACTCAACAAATGTCTTAGATGAAGGACTTAGGATCGGGGGAAAAGGGCGTCAGATGAACTCGAAGGTAAAATCAGTCAAACAAGGTGTCTATCAAAAGTAAACATGGGTGTAGAACCTGGCTTGCTTTCAATCTGTCTCTCACCGTCCCCTCCTGGCCCCTATATATAGGTGGCCAGGTCTCAAGGATCGGGAGGGATTCGATACAGATTACAATATCGACATACGACATGAACTCATATTTTGACTAATATTACAATTGGGCCTAGCCTAACGGGCCTCAGGGGTATTCAACTGACGGGCTCTATTATCTATACCCTTGTCAACCGGGGTCCATAGTTCACTAGTGGTGTCTCTCCATAAGATAAATAACAACATGCTGGGTAAACAAATTACAGTTGGGCAATTGATAGAATAAAGATAACGTACACATGTCATGAGGATCACTATGAGATTCACTCTGGGCATTATGACAAAACAAATAGACCACCATCCAACAGCATCTATGACTAAAAATCCACTCGCGGGGAGTCATCCAAGAACCCCTTGAGTATTAAGTTGCGAACAACAGATAATTGCATTAAGCAAAGTGCGTAATGTAAACAAAGCAAATGTCCCTGGACACAAGAATGTTGTTTTCTCCCTAGTGGCAACAACACATCTATAACCTTAGAGGTTTCTATCACTCCCCAAGATTACTGGAGGCATGAACCCAACTATCGAGCATAAATACTCCCTCTTGGAGTTACTAGAATCTACTCGGCCAAGATAGCTACTAGCAATGGAAAGCATGCAAGATCATAAATAACATAGAGATAACATAAGATATATAATTCAGCACATCAACTAAACATAGTACCAATACTCATCGGATTCCAATAAACACAACATGTATGATTACATAAAGGTGATCCTGATCATGTAGGGCAGCTCACAAGATCTAAACATGAAGCACATGGCGGAGGAGACAACCATCTAGCTACTGCTATGGACCCGTAGTCCAAGGTAGACTACAAACACATCACTCCGGAGGCGACCATAGTGGTGGAGAAGGCCTCCGGCAAGGATTCTCCTCTCCGACAGGGTGCCGGGAAGAGCTCCTGGATCCTCCCGATCTTGCGATGACGACGGCGATGGCTTGCAGTATATTTCATGGAAAAGAGATCCGTCCTTTAGGTTTTTCCCGTCGAGTGGAACTTATAGGCGAAAGGGCAGCTTCAGAGGGTGGACCAGGGCAGCTCACCCCTGGTGGCGTGGGCCAGGCCTAGGCCACGCCACCCTAGGGTGTGGTGAGCCCTTGGCCCCCCTCCGTCTCATCTTCGGTCTTCGTGAAGCTTCAGTAAAAATAGAAGGTTGGGCTTTTGTTTCGTCCAATTCTGAGAATATTTCCTGTGTAGCTTTTCTGAAACACAAAAACATCAAAAACAAGGAACTGGCACTGTGGCATTTGGAAGAGTTGTTTGTAATGAGAAGTTGCACACACTTGCCAAGTTTGGGTGCTTTATCACTTTGTATGCTCGTGTTTTGCGATCTACAAGGTCACTTGGGTGGAAAAGCCTTATTAAACCATGTCTGATAGTCTTATTTCTGAACACATTTTTTAAAAAAGCATCCATATTGCAAGATGGGTATTTTACATGACTAGGAAATATGCCCGTGCGTTGCAACGGGAGAATCACCATCTCTTCAATCTCTTGCATTCTCTCTTTTTTCGATGGCCTCTCTACGCTGCCAACAGAAATGATGGTGTACTGATGTTTACCTACTACTCCCTCTATAGAATATAGTTTGGACACAAAGGTAATATAAAAGGGAGAAGTTAAGAAAGTCTAGATATATGTCTACAATTTCTCGGTCATGAGTTTTTCATCAAAATTTTATATTCCCTCCGACCCATATTACTCTTTGCTAATACCGATGTTTCTACCACTAAAATGTGTCTAGATACATCTGTATTAGCGAAGAGTAATATGGGCCGGAGGGAGTACTCATATAGCAAGGAAAACTTTATATGCATAGAACAAATCCCTACTAACATGCTTATCAATTATTTTCTTATACAATGTCCAAAACTAAGTTACGAAAGCAGAATACTATTATCAACTTGGAAATGTTCGAGAATAAACTTCATGCACAATCAAATGATGTTCACCTTTGGAACCTAATCTCCTGAAAACACTCTGGAAAGAAGAAAAAAAATTCTGTCTTATACACTTGCCTAATCTGAATCTATCCAACAAAAAGGTAGGACTCGTACATACCTTCTCTCCAATCTAGCTAGCATTAGTCGCCACGAGAGCAGGTACCTTCCCTCATGTAATCCTCGGTATGATCTCCCTCGCGTACACCTTGGCAATCGCCGCACCTGCTCGCATGGTAATATATATTCATCAGTATGATGTAAGGCATGGCGTCCGTTCCAGCCTCCACACCATCTTAGATCAGCCCCATGCTCAGCAAGCTCGATATTCCAATCAACCTCGTCGTGCTCTTGGCTAGGCCTAGAATGTTGACCATGCACATGTAGTGGGGTCCGGCCCAGGTGCAACGTTGTACTCAGATTGCATGAATCTGAAGTGATTCCGGCCAGCATCGACAAGGTCGGCTGCACGCCAAAGAGCAGACCGTTGAAGGTGAGACAGACAGACAGTCCAGTAGCGCTTACCCGATGAGCGCAGGTCCGCATCCTCGTCGAAATCTTCATTGACTGGCCCAGCGAGCCGACCTTCGCTTGCACCTCGCGCAAGCCGGATCCCAGCTCGAACATGATGGCGGTGGCACCCAGTTCCAATCTGTTTCAAATATTCATGTCATCGTCATCGATGTATCTACTTTTTCTCTGTATCAATCATCTTAGGAAAAATTCATCTATTCGAGTAAAAATAGATGCTGGACTGCATGCTGACAATATGGAAAGTATTTTTTAAGTCTGCTGCATGTTCTATGAAAAGAGTTGGAGATGCATCACCTACCTAAACTTTTAGATCGGATTCCAGCGTTCAACTAACTGATGTCGACGACACCATGCACTGGCAGGGAGGGGTGGCCAGGTGAAGTAGGATGGTATGGGATGTGTCTTTTGTTTCTTCGCTAAAATCACACGAGAGCACGTTGAAGGCCGTTGGCATCTATGAGCACGCGCCTGACTCCTTGCGCTGAGCATGCCAGCGGACTCGCCGACAATGGAGGCGACGGTCCACGATCGCGCCGTGTGTGAGCAGATTGCTACTTCGCCCAACTCACAGGAGATGTAGCGGAGCTCTATCCTGGTCGCCGCCGCCGGAAGGCGTCTGCAACGAAGCGTACGGCTTGAAGATAGGACCTGATATGTATGTGATCGATCTTATGCTTAGGGCTCACGTATTATGGTAGGCTTTCGGTCACACGTATGAAGAGAGGAATTTTGGGCCTGGCCCACGGACGAACGCACGTGATAGACCAAATGGAGAGTTTTTTTTGAGGTTTTCTTGACGTATAATTAATGAACCAGATCCATCGTGCGATAGGCTACGGGAACGGACGAACCATCGATAGGGCGATGGGCTACGGACGAACAAACCATGGGCTACGGACGAACGAACCACGGAAACCTTACGTCCTTTATTATTAGGTATAGATAGGTAGGTGACTGACGAGGGTTAACTCGACAAATGTCCTAGATGAAGGACTTAGGTGATGAGGACATCCCATCTATTGATACACCCACTGCACCTACAGCGGAACACATACAAGGACCTATCACTCGAGCTCATGCCAAGCAACTTAACTATCAGGTACTTTCGTTTCTTGGAACTCTTTCTCACATACATGAGAATATGATGCTGCCTAAATCAGATATGTTTGTTACTCTTAGGAATGATGGACCTAGCATGGATGAGAGGGACAAGCATTGGAGCATGATCGTGCATGGAGATGGCAGCAAGCGTTTGAGGATGGAAGAAGATACCACGAGTGGAGATTTTAGAACTTTGAAGCCACCATAATGAAGGATGAAGACTTAGACGAAATATACAAAGAGCTACTTCATAAATTCATCCATGGATAAATATGGTGCTACGTCACTTTTATTTTTGGGCCAGGCCCATGTAATTTTTGCAGCAAATAAGACAGCCACTTTTAGGAGTCCGAATTTGAGGAGAAAAGGCCTGTTAGGGTTCTGTTCGACCACCAAACCCATGGCTGGTCGCACCCCTACCTTTTCCTCCTCAAATACCCCCCGTAGCCATCATTAGAACTCGGATTTTGTTTAGACTAAAGTTAGCCATTGCTGCAACTACGAGCTCGACTTTTGAGGCCAATCGCCCAGAAGAAGACCGCCTATTCGGAATCCCACCTTTTGAATAAAGCATACATCTTTCATCCGCAATATCTTGATTGTAATATTAGTTCTTACTTGTTCTCGATTTCAGGTAGGAATTAATACCCTCGCTGGTCAGGCTGATCGTGCATCCGCAAGATCAGTAACTCCCGGAGATTGTCCTAGCGATTGCATTGGCGCACGAGCTCCGCACGTGTAGTCGGATCGTCAAGCACGAACTCCACCCACCAAATCGACATATCAAGATCTCATCGAAAGATCGGACACCTTTGCCCCATCAAGTGGTATCAGATTTCAGGTTGCTCAGTGAGATTTACTATTTTCATAGTCTAGATTGCATCTGTGTTCATACCTATAAACCATGAAAAAGCCAAAATATAGTTAGGGTTTAGATCATCTCGTCCCATAAACCATCTGAGCCTTTGCATTGTCGTTTCAGTTTGCATCGTTGAATTTGTGTCTGCATCCGCGTGTCGAGTTGCTGGTCTTAGTGTCTGTTCCATTAGAGTTTCGAGTTCAATTCACCGTAGTCATGCCGCCGCACGCTTGCACCACCACTCCGCCATATACTTCCGCCACCGCCTTCACATTGGGTTTTGTTCGCCCCTTCCAATTTCATCCGTTCCTTTTTCAGAGTCCGTGAGTTAAGTTTCGGTCGCCAGGCAAGAGGAAAAAAAAAGGGGAAAAATTAATCCAAAAAAAAAATTTCGAAAAAAAAGTCAAATCCGCATCCAAGTCGGTTTGACCCGTTCCTACTAGTCCAGTCCGAATTGGACAGTTTCGTCAGTTTCTGAAAGTTTTCGACAGCAAACTTCAATTGGCCATAACTTTTGCATACGAACTCCGTTTTCGACGTGCGACCACTCAAAATGCTCAGCACAAAAAGTTCTATCTAGACACAAAAAGGTCGAGTTTTTGCCCTCTGAAGTTTCGGACCCAGAAATTCCTGCAGATCTTAACTTATATCTTGCTTTTGAGCTGTTTCTTGCTACTTGTTGTGCCGCGCCGTGACTTTCTTAGTGTTCTCGGCTCGCATCTCTAGCACGGTCTAGCCTAGGACCAGCACAGTACCGTGGTTGAGCATTCTTTTAACATTGCATTGCTGTTTTGATATTTGCTGTTTTTGCTACCATATCAGCCTTCCTACAGCTCCACATATTTCTGCACGTGCTTTGTATCGACACCTGGTAATCGCTTTGTGCAATTTTGGGAGTCGCTGATCCTTGCTGGTTGCATATCACCTTCCTCCTATTTGGTAAGAACTTGTAAGAGCTTTGTATACCGCTTGACGGAGTACGCGTGATTCCACCATATTCCGTAGTGCCTAGGTATATATATTTGTGCTTGCTTCTACACTAACCATGACAGGAACCACGAAGGATGATGTTGATCCGAAGAAGATGACTAGTGCAGAGTTGCATGCCCACTTCACTCGGCTGTTGGTGGGGCGTGCAGAAGATGTGGACACACGCTTGGGTGATGTTGATTCCAAGCTTTCCGATGCGATGGATAAGATTGCTGGTCTTGAGGCATCCTTCAACACCAAGCTCGACGCCAAGTTCCAGGAAGTCTTGGCCCATTTACCACCACAGCAGGGCATCCATGTACCTCGTGCTTGCCGCGTTCCTCTTGTACCGCTATCTGCGGGTACCGTTATAGCTGCGGCAGCTGCTGCGGCCGCTACGGAGGCGGCCACCCAGGATGGATATGTTGCTGACGAGGGGGAAAACGAGTTCGAAGATGAAAACGAGCTCGAAGAGGACGAGGTCCAACAACCTACACCTGGCCGTCCGCGGCAATACAACCGCAATGCTCGTCCACCTCCACGTCCGGTACGTGATGATGAACATGTTGCCAAACTGAAATTAAATATTCCACGATTTGAGGGTAGATATAATCCTGATGCATATCTCACTTGGGAATTAGAAGTAGAGCAACATTTTGCATGTTTACGCTATCCTGAGCATTTGCGTGTTAGTGCTGCTACATGTGAATTTATAGATTTTGCTTCTATCTGGTGGTCTGAACATTGTAGAGTCAATCATGCTAATATTCCTGCTACTTGGCTTGGTCTCAAACATGCCATGCGTACTCATTTTGTACCTCCACATTATCAACGGGACTTGCTTAAAAAATTAGCTCGTTTAGAACAAGGCAAAAATTTCGTACAAGAATATTATCAAGAGTTACAAACGGGCATGATTCGTTGTGGTATTGTAGAAGATAATGAAGCTATGCTTGCACATTTCTTTGGTGGTTTAAATAAGGAGATTCAGCATATTTTAGACTATAAGGAGTACAACACTATTACTCGTTTATTTCATCTTGCTTGCAAAGCTGAACTTGAAGTGCAGGATCGTCAACCATCATGGAGAAGAGCTAATAATTCTGCAGGCCGTACTTCTTCATGGTCTGCGCGCCAATCAGCTCCACCTTCTCGTGGGGAGGCACCAGGCCCTTCCACCTCCAGGTATACCACGCCCACATCAAGCACGCCACCTGCTCCTGCTCCATCACCATCTGCTGGTCCAGCACGAAGTTCTTGTTCCATGGCCTCCACGGGGAAGACTCGCGACATTCAATGTCGCAAATGTTTTGGGTTTGGTCACATCAAAAAAGAATATAGAACCAAACGTGTGATGGTGGTGCTTGAAGATGGCGAATATGACTCTGCGAGTGATTTTGATGATGATACATTGGCACTTATTGCTGCACGTGATGGTGCCAATTCTGGTTCTGACAAGGAGATGGGGGTAATGGGAGCTAAAACTACTGATCAATACAAGAGTTTAGTTGCACAATGTGTCTTGAGTGTGCAATTGAGCAAAGCTGAGCATGATCAATGCCACAATTTGTTTCAAACAAGAGGCGTTGTTAAGGAGAGAGCTATCCGGATCATCATTGATGGAGGGAGTTGTAACAATCTGGCTAGTATTGACATGGTGGAGAAGCTTGCTCTACCCACATGACAACAACTTCATCCATATTACATTCAATGGTTTGAGAGCTCTCGTAAGCTCAAGGTAACAAGAACTGCACGCGTGCATTTTACTATTGGTACCTATTCAGATTTTGTTGATTGTGATGTTGCACCTATGCAAGCTTGTTCTTTGTTACTTGGTAGACCATGGCAATTTGATAGAGAATCTGTACATAATGGTAAAACTAATCAGTATTCTCTTACACATGCTGGCAAGAAAATTGGACTTAAACCCATGACTCCAGAACAAATTTTGAAAGATGATCTTGCTAGAGCTAGTAGATTAAAAAAAGAGGACAAACATAAAAGTGAGAATCAGATTATTGCTGCAGATTTTGTACCCCCTAAGCATTCTTCTAAATCTGATTCTAACCATGCTACTGAAATTCGTTTGAAGAACCCTTGTTTACTTGCTAGCAAATCTGATCTTGCTGAAATTGATGTGAATATTACTCCATGCTATGCCATTGTTTGCAAAGAAGTTCTGTTTTCATTTGAGGATATGCCTCCTTCTTTGCCACCTGCGGTTGCTAACCTTTTGCAGGAATACATGGACATTTTTCCACAAGATGTTCCACCTGGACTTCCACCTATTCGTGGGGTAGAACACCAAATTGATTTGATTCTAGGAGCCTCGCTGCCCAACCGTGCACCATATCGCACCAATCCTAAAGAAACAAAAGAGATCCAACAACAAATCCAGAGTTTATTGGACAAAGGTTATATTCGTGAGTCTCTTAGTCCATGCGCTGTTCCTATTATTTTAGTGCCTAAGAAAGATGGTTCTTCGCGCATGTGTACTGATTGTCGAGCTATTAATAATATTACCATTCGATATCGTCACCCTATACCTCGTTTGGATGACATGCTAGATGAGTTGAGTGGTTCTATTATGTTCTCAAAAGTTGATTTGTGTAGTGGTTACCACCAAATTCGTATGCAATTAGGAGATGAATGGAAAATAGCTTTTAATACTAAGTTTGGTTTATATGAGTGGTTAGTAATGCCGTTTGGTTTAACTAATGCACCTAGTACCTTTATGAGACTGATGAACGAAGTTTTACGTGCTTTTATTGGTCGTTTTGTGGTGGTATATTTTGATGACATTCTCATATATAGCAAATCTTTAGAGGACCATTTGGATCATTTACGTGTTGTTTTCAATGCTTTACGTGATGCACGTTTGTATGGTAATCTTGAGAAGTGCACCTTTTGCACAAATAGAGTTACTTTTCTTGGTTATGTTGTTACAGAACAGGGAATTGAAGTTGATCCAGCCAAGATTGAAGCTATTGAGAATTGGCCGCAGCCCAAGACGGTCACACAAGTGAGGAGTTTTCTTGGTCTCGCTGGGTTTTATAGGCGCTTTGTCAAAGATTTTGGTTCTATTGCTGCGCCATTGAATGAGCTCACAAAGAAGGATGTGCCCTTTGTTTGGGGCGATGCACAACAAGAGGCCTTCATGATACTAAAAGATAAGTTAACACATGCTCCATTACTCCAACTTCCTGATTTTAATAAGACGTTTGAACTTGAATGTGATGCTAGTGGAATTGGTTTGGGAGGTGTGTTATTACAAGAGGGAAAACCTGTAGCATATTTTAGTGAAAAATTGAGTGGGCCTAGTCTGAACTATTCTACTTATGATAAAGAATTATATGCGCTAGTTCAGACATTAGAAACTTGGCAACATTATTTATGGCCTAAAGAATTTGTTATACATTCTGATCATGAATCTTTGAAGCATATTCGTAGTCAAGCAAAATTGAATCGTCGCCATGCAAAGTGGGTTGAATTTATTGAATCTTTTCCTTATGTTATCAAACACAAAAAGGGTACAGATAATGTTATTGCTGATGCTTTGTCGCACCGCTATACTATGCTATCTCAGCTTGACTTCAAAATTTTTGGGTTGGAAACTATAAAGGAACAATACTTGCATGATGCTGAATTTAAAGATGTGTTGCAGAATTGTAGAGATGGTAGAACATGGAACAAATTCATCCTTAATGATGGATTTGTGTTCCGTGCTAACAAACTATGCATCCCAGATGGTTCCATTCGTCTTTTGTTGTTATAGGAGGCGCATGGAGGAGGATTAATGGGACACTTTGGTGTCAAGAAGACGGAGGATGTTCTTGCTGCACACTTCTTTTGGCCACGCATGCGGCGGGATGTTGAGAGATTCGTGGCACGCTGCACTACTTGTCAAAAAGCTAAGTCTCGCCTTAATCCACATGGTTTATATATGCCTCTTCCTGTTCCTATTGTTCCCTGGGAGGATATTTCGATGGACTTTGTTTTGGGATTACCTCGTACACAGAAGGGGAGGGATAGTATTTTTGTTGTTGTGGATCGGTTTTCTAAGATGGCACACTTTATTCCTTGTCACAAGACCGATGATGCTGCGCACATTGCTGATTTGTTTTTTCGTGATATCGTTCGTTTGCATGGTGTGCCAAATACTATTGTTTCTGACCGTGATACTAAATTTCTTAGCCACTTTTGGAGATGTTTATGGGCTAAGTTGGGGACTAAATTGCTATTTAGTACCACATGTCATCCCCAAACTGATGGACAAACTGAAGTAGTTAATAGAACTTTATCTACCATGTTGCGGGCTGTTTTAAAGAAGAACTTAAAATTGTGGGAAGAGTGTTTGCCTTATATTAAATTTGCTTATAATCGTTCGCTGCATTCTACCACAAAGATGAGCCCTTTTCAGATTGTCTATGGTGTTGTTCCACGTGCACCTATTGATTTGTTGCCTTTACCATCTTCAGTGCAAACTAATTTCGATGCTACACAGCGTGCTGAATTGATTTTAAAATTGCATGCAACTACTAAAGACAACATAGAACGCATGAATGTTAAGTATAAAGTTGCTGGGGATAGTGGATGAAAGCATGTTGTGTTTGAGGTTGGTGATCTTGTTTGGTTGCATTTGCGCAAAGATCGTTTTCCTGATTTGCGCAAGTCTAAGTTAATGCCACGTGCTGATGGTCCTTTTAAGGTGATAGAGAAAATCAATGATAATGCATATAAACTTGAGCTTCCTGCAGATTTTGGTACGGTAAGTCCTACATTTAACATTGCAGATTTAAAGCCTTACTTCGGTGAAGAAGATGAGGTTGCGTCAAGGACGACTTCAATTCAAGAAGGGGAGCATGATGAGGACATCCCATCTATTGATACACCCGCTGCACCTACAGCGAAACACATACAAGGACCTATCACTCGAGCTCATGCCAAGCAACTTAACTATCAGGTACTTTCGTTTCTTGGAACTCTTTCTCACATACATGAGAATATGATGCTGCCTAAATCAGATATGTTTGTTACTCTTAGGAATGATGGACCTAGCATGGATGAGAGGGACAAGCATTGGAGCATGATCGTGCATGGAGATGGCAGCAAGCATTTGAGGATGGAAGAAGATGCCATGAGTGGAGATTTCAGAACTTTGAAGCCACCATAATGAAGGATGAAGACTTGGACGAAATATACAAAGAGCTACTTCATAAATTCGTCCATAGATAAATATGGTGCTGCGTCACTTTTATTTTTGGGCCAGGCCCATGTAATTTTTGCAGCAAATAAGACAGCCACTTTTAGGAGTCTGAATTTGAGGAGAAAAGGCCTGTTAGGGTTCCGTTCGACCACCAAACCCATGGCTGGTCGCACCCCTACCTTTTCCTCCTCAAATACCCCCCGTAGCCGTCATTAGAACTCGGATTTTGTTTAGACTATAGTTAGCCATTGCTGCAACTACGAGCTCGACTTTTGAGGCCAATCGCCCAGAAGAAGACCGCCTATTCGGAATCCCACCTTTTGAATAAAGCATACATCTTTCATCCACAATATCTTAATTGCAGTATTAGTTCTTACTTGTTCTCAATTTCAGGTAGGAATTAAGACCCTCGCTGGTCAGGCTGATCGTGCATCCGCAAGATCAGTAACTCCCGGAGATTGTCCTAGCGATTGCATTGGCTCACGAGCTCCGCACATGTAGTCGGATTGTCAAGCATGAACTCCACCCACCAAATCGACATATCAAGATCTCATCGAAAGATCGGACACCTTTGCCCCATCATTAGGATTGGGGAGATAGGGCGTCGGATGAACTCGAAGGTAAAGTCAGTCAAACAAGGTGTGTATCGAAAGTAAACGTGGGTGTAGAACCTGGCTTGCTTTCAATCTGTCCCTCACCGTCCTCTCCCGGCCCCTATATATAGATGGCCAGGTCTCGAGGATCGGGTGAGATCCGATACAGATTATAATATCGACATACGACACGAACTCATATTTCGACTAATATTACAACTGGGCCTGGCTTAACGGGCCTCTGGGGTACTCAACTGATGGGCTCTATTATCTATACCCTTGTCAATAGCCCCCGAGATTCTACCAGAATTGTAGATTCGGGTTGAATCTCAGATCTCCAAAACTTCGACTTGATCAATACTTGACTTCTTCAGATCTTCAAATCTTTAACTTGGTCTTTCAACTTGTCTTTTATTATAATGTCTCGCAAGGGGTTTTGATGAACAAGCCTGACAACTCTAACGGATCAAGAGGCCAGTTAACTGCCGGAACAGGTACTTGTCACCTACTTCAAATTCAATCCCCTTGGCCTTGAATTCGGGAAACCGGTCAAACCCATTCTTTTGCCGCATTTAGGACTTACAAAGAATGAATCCCAGTGGTTCTCAGGGTACCCAGTGCGCCCACCAGGATTTTCTTCACGTCGTAGACACGAATACGTACCAGCAGAGCGCATCCATGTGCGTATACCAGGCCACACAGGACGGATCCTCGGGTCTTACCTTCGTGATATATTTCAACCACGGCATTCAAGTTTTGTCGTGATGACGCAACTCGAGAATCATATGTCGCAGCCTTGTTTGACTGTTTCAATGTACAAAATATTTGGGTTTATTCAACCTTGATTAATAAAAAACTCGCTCCCGATGGTAGTAATGATGCTTCCTAAAGCTTCTCTCGCTTTCCTCTCTCCAGTATTCATGAAAAAACATCGTCGGGTGCGCGCTCAGCGCTCCCGATGGGAGTAGCCCCCAAGGCTATAGTCGAAAAAGTCTTATTTTGAGTATAGGCTCAAATATATTGTGCCTACTCTTAGTCATTAGATCGAAGCTTTATATGATAACATCATCGGGTGCGCGCTCAGCGCTCCCAATGGTAGTAGCCCCCGAGGCTATAGTCGAATATTTTTGGGTATAGACTCAAAGAGTGATATGTTCTTCCTTAATTCCTATATAGCTTTCATATCAGTTTTTCATCGACTTCCCTGGTTATCATCAATACGCAGATATGTCACTCCAAACTTTTCATTGTTATAGTCTTATTTCCCTTTACTCAAATTCTCGTGACATCATTAATATAATCACACTGTGTGTAATTTTGATTTTGGCGCTGACCGTTACTCATGGGCAGTGCAGTAATTTCGCAATTTCCCTGCCCGTTAGGGGGCTACCGTTTCCGCTCCTTGTGCCACGTCTCAGCCCACGTTCCTTCATCAGGAAGCTATATAAGGGGGGAGTGGGGAAATTTACTGTTTACTAGTTCCTTGCTTCCGCCGCCGCCACCATTGTTGCAAACCTTGCGCACCTCTAAATTCCTGCATAGCCCCCGTGCGCAAGCCGTCGATGCGCGTCAAGACTTGTGCGGAGAAGAACAAGATGGGCAAGAGCCAAACTGCGAACTTCAGGACCAGCTGGGTGCCTTCTGATTTCCAGCAGAAGGATCTGGACAAGGCCCGAGCTGATGGCCTCATCTCCGATGATGATCAGGTCACCTTCCCTAGCACTGAGCGGATCCCCAAGCCCCCGAGCGGCTTTTGGGTGATGTTTTTTGCTATTCTCTTGCGCGGTCTTTCTCTCCCTGCCCACGAGTTCCTTCATGGGCTTCTTTTCGTGTACGGTGTGCAGCTTCACTAGCTCACACCAAACTCGATTCTTCACATTGCTTGCTTTATTACCCTTTGTGAATCTTTTCTGGGGATCGAGCCCCATTTTTTTCTCTGGAAATTCTTCTTTCAGCTCCACCCCAGCGTCGCTTTAACAAAAAAGCCTAAACTGGGCGGGGCTGTTGTCTCTATCCATGCTGAATCTCAGTACCTGGAGTTTTCCATGGCTGCCTCAGTACAAGGTTGGAGGAAGAAATGGTTTTATATCAAAGACCGTAAGGTCTCTTCCTCTCACCAGTACGGCATTGCCCCTTTTGATGCCTCCAAAGAAGTGAAGAAATTGGCCTCATGGGATTCGCCTCCCACGAAAGCTGAGATGGAGGAAATCAAACCACTTCTAGCCCGCATCCAAGAGCTGAAGAGCGGTAGAGGAGGTGCACTTTCAGGTACTCAACTCATGGCGTTTTTCCTGCAACGTCGAGTTCAACCTCTGCAGTATCGTCTCTCCAAACTGTGGACATTTTCTGGCTTGGGAGATTCTTCTCGAGTATCTGAAGATCTTACGGAGAAGAAAGATCCCGACAAGCGAGTGAGAGCTCTTACTACTCTCACTAAAGATCATAAAATTGTGGATTTGGCCGCTCGATACTTCGACTCTGAGCATCCTTTGCCCGCGGTATGTTTACTAT
This sequence comes from Dactylis glomerata, assembly GCA_007115705.1. Classification (NCBI taxonomy): domain Eukaryota; kingdom Viridiplantae; phylum Streptophyta; class Magnoliopsida; order Poales; family Poaceae; genus Dactylis; species Dactylis glomerata. The sequence continues at coordinate 1,907,495 of QXEO01000406.1, read as the reverse complement.
CTTTATTCGCCTTCTTCTTACCTTATCATTGTTTGTCTTGTAACTCTCGGCTTGTTTTCCTTTCTGGATCACCAATCCCTTGTTTCTCGCCCTCCTCTCCCAGAGGGAGGGGCCATTCCAGATGTACCTGTTTCTGCTGCCTCCGAAGCCCCCGAGGCTAAGGATAGCCAAGACGGAGATGAAGGCGAAGATTCACTGGAAGGGACTAGCTCGACGACGTCACCTCCTCCTGCGCTTTTTGAAGATCTTGGCGTTGACAAGAAGAGGAAACATGTCGAGGAGCTCGCTTCTTCAAGTGCCTCCGCGCCCAAAACTGTGGCCGGGGAGACCCTTGTTCTAGAGGACGAGCAATAACTTTTCGACGCCTTGGACTCATGAGTATTTTGCTAACTTGACTTTTTATTTTGTACTTGCTTTCCTCCTTTCTACATATGTGAAGTCTCTTGCCTTTTGTTTTCTTTGTAGAGACAATGATGTTTACGCACGCGTCTGTTCTTGTAGACAGTGTTGGGCCTCCAAGTGCAGAGGTTTGTAGAGCAGCAGCAAGTCTCCCTTAAGTGGATCACCCAAGGTTTATTGAACTCAGGGAGGAGGAGGTCAAAGCTATCCCTCTCAAGCAACCCTGCAATTACGATACAGAAAGTCTCTTGTGTCCCCAACACACCTAATACACTTGTTAGATGTATAGGTGCATTAGTTTGGCGAAGAGATAGTGAAATACAAGTAGTAGTGATGATTATAAGTAGCAAATGGGATCTGAAATAAATATCGCTGCGAGCAAACATGTAACAAAACAGTAAGTAAACGGTGTGCAAAGCTTGGAAACAAGGCCTAGGGATCATACTTTCACTAGTGGACACACTCCCAACAAATATAACATAATTGAACCAATAGATACTATCATCAATATGCAACTCAAAACAATTCTCCAATGGAAAACATACACTAATCATGCTTAGGGCTACGAAGCACTCCTCAAAGTCCATATGTACGCAAACTAGATTGTCCCACACTATCACCATGAACGCGCTAGATGGTTCCAACAAACACCAACAATTCATAGAGACATTAACCGAAAAGATACACATGATGCACACACTAGTCACCTTTACACCATGATACAAGGTATATCCGGAGAGTATAATAATTAAGCATAGGAGTAGCATAATATCTGAATAATAACATCTACCAATTCAACTAGATACAAAGCTCATGATCACATAAAGATCACATCATGGGAGAGAGAGGTGAACCACATAGCTACTGGTAGAGCCCTCAGCCCCGGGGGAGAACTACTCCCTCCTCATCATAGGAGACAACAAGGTTGATGGAGATGGTGGTGAGGTCGATGGAGACGGCGGAGACGGTGATGGAGACCAATGGAGATGGCTCCGGGGGCACTTCCCCGTCCCGGCAGGGTGCAGGAACAGAGACTTCTGTCCCCCAAAATTCGTCGGCGGCGGCGGCGGAGCTGCGGAACTGTTCTAGAAATTTCGCCGATTCCCTTAGGGTTTTCCGTCCTGAAGCTTTAAATAGGCAAAGGGGCGTCGTCAGGGGGCTGCTAGGGGCTGGGCCGCACCCCCCTGTAGTGTGGGCGGCGTCTGGCCCCCCTCCAGCTCTCTTTCGGTCTTCGGTACTCTTCCGGGAAAAATAAGACTTCTGGAACTTTTTTCGTCCAATTCCGAGAATATTTCCTTTGTAGCTTTTCTGAAACACAAAATCAGCAGAAAATAGGGAACTGGCACTGTGGCATCTTGTCAATAGGTTAGTTCCGAAAATCGCATAAAAACACCACAAAGTGTTACGAAACACAAGGCAAATGGTGTAAAAACAAGCATGGAGCATCAAAAATTATAGATACGTTTTGGACGTATCAAGCATCCCCAAGCTTAACTCTTGCTCGTCCTCGAGTAGGTAAGTGATAACAAAAGAAATAATTTTTTAGGTGACATGCACCTACACAATCTTGACCATATATGTTAGCATTGTGCGCTGGGATCAAAAAAACTTAAAACATGGGCATGAAAGACATAATCTTGATAGAAGAAACTTAGCAACCATGTTATAACATGAAAATGAACACAAACAAAAGATCATGAAAATAAAACAATGAAAGTCAAACGTGTGTTCAAATCATATGGAAAAACATACAAATGGTTTTTAGCTTGTCCTTAATGGAGAGCAAAACATAAATGCATAGGACACCTTCAAGTTTAAGAGGGCGACTAGATACAAATAATTTAGGAACAAGTGAAACCATAGTCATGAATCAATCAATGATAAACTTTGGGACAATGCACATTATACTCAGAATGACAACTATGCTCTCTTAGACGGTGCATAAGGATAGAAGGTGGTGACTCAACATAAAAGTAAAAGAAAGGCCCTTCGCAGAGGGAAGCAGTGATTAAACATGTGCTAGAGCTTTTTATTTGTAAAACAGAGAGATAAAAATTGGTTTTGAGAGGTGGTTGTGTTTGTCAATGACTGGCAATGGGGTTCTTACTATCTTCCATACAAAAATGAAGCAAGTTTTTGAGAGAGAGATTGGCACTTTTGTGCTCTTTTATAAAGCTTGGCACTCCTCCCCACCTTTTTTCCTTTCTCAAACTATGGTTAACCGATTCCATCGGGTGCCCACCAACATTCACATACCATGGAGGAGTGCACTTTTTCTTTCTTTTTTTTCTTTTTTTTTCTTTTTGGAATGAGACAATATGGAAGATAGCAAATCCGACCACTATGTCCCCATGAGCTGAAAATAGTGTCACAAAATGAGAAGTATTTTGAAGGTTTTTTGAAAGGTAGCACATTGAAATTTACTTGGAATGGCTTACAAATACCATGCATAGGAATTTATAGTGGACACAATGGAAAAATTGGGTTCTAGGAGTTGGATGCACGAGTAGAGCTCATACTCAGTACAAAATGAGGGCTAGCAAAAGACTGGGAGCGACCAACTAAGAGAGCAATAACGGCCATAATCATGCATAGCGACAAAACATCATTGAAAGAAGCATAAAGTGGTATCACAAGTCAAAAACCAAATGATCATAGAGGCTATAGGCGACTTATTTTGTAGTCAACATGGTGTAAGCATGTGCCAAGTCAACCCAAATAAAGCATCAAAGGAAAAAACCAAATAAATGCTTCCATATAATAAAAACAACGCATGATTTTTTCAAAGGCTCATTAAGCAATCTCAGTCATTTGAGACAAGTCATGCTATAGAAAAAATCACTAAGCATACTATCAAAAAGACATCAAGCACGACATGCAAAAGCCTAGGCCGCAGTCTACACAAGCTCCTTTTTGTACCACTTTTTTGCACGAAACTTTTTCTCTTTTCCAACACCATTCAAACCTTTTTGAGGAAACTCTTTTGAGGAAAACCAACATATACCAGAGGTACAAATACACCTTGATGCAAAGATAAAATAAGATCTGAACAAAAATCAAGGCAAAAAATGCAAGCTAAATGCAGTAGCAGAAAAAGAGAACACTCGTTGAACGAAAAGAGTGAAAACTAGAGCGTTCTTGGCAATGAAAAACGAGTTCATCTCCTCCAAAAGAAACATGATGTGATCTAACCATTTATTGCAGCAAACAAAACAAAAGAAAACTGAAAACAAAAACAACTGACACTCCAAGAAAAACGTATAGTGCATGAAGCAATAAAAATATAGTGTTTTGAAAGGTGACCTAATTTTTGCCGATGAAGAAGGGGGTGCCTCGGGGGCATCCCCAAGCTTTGACGCTTGTACTTCTTGGATATTTCTTGGGGTGCATGGGCATCCCTAAGCTTGAGCTTTTGTCCATTCTTCAACTCATCTCATCATTCTCCGATCCCTACACTTGAAAACTTCCTTCATACAAAACTAAACATAAATCTATTAGCAACATTAGTTTAAGCATAACATAGAATCAACCCTTTTTGCTTCAGGTTTCAACTCAAAACCACCACCTATAAAGCATATACTACTGTAGCAACTACCCCAAAAGTTCCGTGATCAAAAGAACTCAAAAAGAAAGCGATAAAGCGGCAAACACAAATATTGGCAGAAATCTGTCAAAATAGAACAGCTGACAAAGGTCGAATTTTTAGAGGGTTTTCTATTGCTCAAATAAAAAAGTGTTCTACTAATGAAAGTTTGGATATAACCTGGGGCATATGCACAAGAAATCGCAGGTCCAAAAGATATACAGAGATTTTTCAAGAATGTTTACGGTGCAGTACCGAAAACTATTTTAGGACAGCAACGTCCCCAAATCTTACCTCACTCAAATTAGTGGCGTCGCTTGGCACAACAACGAAATAAAAAGGATAAGGAGCGGTTATTACAGTAGTAATAACTTCCAAGACTCAATTAAAAGAAAAAGTACTAGAAATAAAACATTGGGTTAACTTCCAAGAGTGCTTTTCTTTACCGCCTTTGAGCTAGGCGCAGTAATTTGCAAAGATGGTCATGTGGGCGCCATATAAGAGCTTGAGGCAAAGGCGCCATATAAAAACTTAAAGCAAAAGAGAGCATCAAAAAGCAAGTATGGAACACATTTAAATCTAAACCACTTCATATGAAAAATAGTCTTGTAAAGAGACAAGTCTTGAAAGCGCAAAGCAAAAAGCATAGGAAGGCAAAACAAGTATAGCTTCAAAAATTGCAACATAAAGAGGGGAAACTCAATATTGTTGAGATTCATCAAACCATGTTTCCCTCTCTCATAATAACTTTCTGTAGCATCATGAATAGAACTAACAATATAACTATCACATAAAGGATCTCTATCATGAGCCGCATGCATAAAAGAATTGATGCTCCCCCACATGAACAATCGTAGTAGGAGCAGATTCAACAGAATAATTATTCTCATCACCATAATCATCAAAAACAGGAGGCATATTGTAATCATAACTAATTTTCTCCTCAAAAGTAGGTGAACTAAAAACATTATACTCATCATCATAGCCATCATAAACTAGAGGTTTAGTATCATCACAAGCTAGAGAACAGCTATTTCGCAAAGCATATTCATCAAACATATCATCATAAGAAGGAACATGGATAGTACTAATGGTACAACAATTATTAACCTTAGAATTTGTACCAAAAATATTTTCAATATCAAAAGTAGAGTTCTTTTTCCAATCATGATCACTAACATAGGTAACAGGCATGAGAACATCATCCCAATCAGAATTATCATAATCTATAGCAAGATCATAACTCTTAGGGGAAGATACCGTGTCCTCTCGCCTTTTACTCCTCTTCTTCTTCTTATTCTTCTTCGTACTCTTCTTACTCTCTCCTTTAGGAGGGAGAGACTTGAAGGGCATCTTCTCCACATATCCTTTAGGAGGGAAAGGCATCTTCTCCACATAATCTGATTTGCTAACAGAAACAACAGAAGATACTTTGGAGGATTCCTCCTCTCTATTAATAAGATCGAAACATCTATTAGTCCTATCATAGCTTGGGAAAACATCATGTTTTATAAGATCTTGTAAGTAAGTATTTGCGAGGCAATCTTTAGCACAATAGAGATGACAACCACAAAGGGTGCTATTAATATCAACATCTCTCATATCAACCAAAGAAATCTTTTTAGATATCTGTTCACAATTCAAAAACAAAGTAAGCTCATCATGCTGATTGAGAGTAATCTTATCATCACAATACATATTTGCGGTACTCGTTCGATTAATTGGGCATTGAAAATTAAAGTGACCCGTTTTACCGCAAAGTTCACAAAGAAAAGGATAAAGCTCACAAACCCTTTCACCAAGCACATATAGATCCCTGAGCCACATACTGGTTTCTTCATTTGCGTGGTGGACACAATAATCTTCCTTGTTGTAACTCTGTTCACAAGGTCTATGTACTCCACAAAAATTAACATGTTTATAGGAAATAGGCTTTCAGAGGTTCGAGCATGTTTATTGGAATCATCAACAACAATATCATTTTCTATGCGAGTGTCCTTAAAAGGTTCGTGATACACATCCCCATTTCCTTTAGGAACATTAATATGGGAAGCAAAGGTTTTAAAACAATCAATCATAATTTGAGGATCAAGACCATACTTAGCACTAAGCTCTTGAAAATCAACAGTTTCGGTGAAAGACTTAATGCAATCAAACTCGTAATTCATACCTGATCCTTTACCTTTGTTGCTATCCCAACCTTCAATATTGTTTTGAATTGTTTCAAGCAGACCCCACTTGGTGTCAACATCCTTGCTTGTGAAAGACCCATCAAAGCATGCATCTAGATAGTCCTTGTAATATCGTGAAAGCCTTGCATAAAAATTATTAATAACAATATTACGGGAAAGATCATGAATAGGACATTTATGCATTAGTAACTTCAATCTTCCCCATGCTTGGGCAATGCTTTCTCCATCAGGCGGATGGAAATTATAAATGTAATTTCTATCTTTATAAACCTCACTAGAAGGATAGAATTTAGAATAAAAGAGAGGTACAATTTCCTCCCACTCAACCGGTTGGCCATCCTTTAGTGTTTTATACCATTCCGCAGCTCTGCCCTTCGGTGATAAAGAAAATAGCTTCCTCTTAACTTGGTTCATTGAAATACCTGCACACTGGAACAACTCGCATAATTCATGTATAAAGAGCAAATGGTCACCGGGATGGACAGTTCCATCTCCTAAATAGCAGTTATTCATAGCACGGTCAACAATTTTCATAGGTATTTTAAAAGGATGAGGAGCACAAGCATCATTAGAAACATCACATATGGGAGATAAAATATCATCAGAGCAAACTTTCTCCACTAAAGCTGAGGAACTAAAAATATCATACTTAACAAAACCAGCTTCCCCAAGCTTAGACTTTTCCATAGCATTAGCAATAACGGGATTCAAAGCATTCGTACTAATAACATTGCTATGCGAAATAAGCTCCAAAGATTTTTCAATTTTCTCTTCAAATCTAAACTCAGAAAAAAGACTAAAGAACTCTTTATTTCCATTAAGCCTAACTAGTGAAAATAAAAACAAGAAACAAAAAGATATAATTGCAGAATCTAAAGGAAATAACTTTGAACACTCACACAGGAGGATGCGAGTACCTTTTACCTTACCTCCCCGGCAACGGTGCCAGAAAAATGCTTGATGTCTACGCACGCGTCTGTTCTTGTAGACAGTGTTGGGCCTCCAAGTGCAGAAGTTTGTAGAGCAGCAGCAAGTTTCCCTTAAGTGGATCACCCAAGGTTTATTGAACTCAGGGAGGAAGAGGTCAAAGCTATCCCTCTCAAGCAACCCTGCAATTACGATACAGAAAGTCTCTTGTGTCCCCAACACACCCAATACACTTGTCAGATATATAGGTGCACTAGTTCGGCGAAGAGATAGTGAAATACAAGTATTAGTGATGATTATAAGTAGCCAATGGGATCTGAAATAAATATCGCTGTGAGCAAAGATGTAACAAAATAGTAAGTAAACGGTGTGCAAAGCTTGGAAACAAGGACTAGGGATCATACTTTCACTAGTGGACACACTCCCAAGAAATATAACATAATTGAACCAATAGATACTATCATCAATATGCAACTCAAAACAATTCTCCAATGGAAAACATACATTAATCATGCGTAGGGCTACGAAGCACTCCTCAAAGTCTGTATGTACCCAAACTAGATTGTCCCACACTATCACCATGAATGCACTAGATGGTTCCAACAAACACCAACAATTCATAGAGACATTAACTAAAAAGATACACATGATGCACACACTAATCACCTTTACACCATGATACAAGGTATCTCCAGAGAGTATAATAATTAAGCATAGGAGTAGCATAATATCTGAATAATAACATCTACCAATTCAACTAGATACAAAGCTCACGATCACATAAAGATCACATCATGGGAGAGAGAGGTGAACCACATAGCTACCGATAGAGCCCTGAGCTCCAGGTGAGAACTACTCCCTCCTCATCATAGGAGACAGCAAGGTTGATGGAGATGGTGGTGAGGTCGATGGAGACGGCGGAGACGGTGATGGAGACCGATGGAGATGGCTTCGGGGCACTTCCCCGTCCCAGTAGGGTGCCGGAACAGAGACTTCTGTCCCCCGAAATTCGTCGGCGGCTGCAACAGAGCTGTGGAACTGTTCTGGAAATTTCGCCGATTCCCTTAGGGTTTTCCATCCCGAAGCTTCATATAGGCGAAGGGGCATCGTCAGGGGGCTGCCAGGGCGCCCTCACAATGGGTGGGCGCAGCCAGGGGCTGGGCCGCGCCCCCCTATTGTGTGGGTGGCCTCTGGCCCCCCTCCGGCTCTCTTTCGGTCTTCGGTACTCTTCCGGCAAAAATAAGACTTCTGGAACTTGTTTTGTCCAATTCCGAGAATATTTCCTATGTAGCTTTTCTGAAACACAAAAATAGCAAAAAACAGGGAACTGGCACTGTGGCATCTTGTCAATAGGTTAGTTCCGGAAATCGCATAAAAATGCCACGAAGTTTAACGAAACACAAGGCAAATGGTGTAAAAAACAAGCATGGAGCATCAAAAATTATAGTATGTTTTGGACGTATCAGAAAACAAGGACCCGAAGAGGGATGCTGCCACTGCTCCTTCTGCTGAGACTATGGCTGCCGACGAACCTTCTGTGCAAGAGGTTGAGCCGGTCGTGAAGTCTCCAAAGGCTCCAAAGGCTCCTGTTAAGAAGGTCATCGCTACTCATGGTTCCAAGTGTTTGAAGAAGTCGACAGACGTCGGTGCTTCCCTTGAGATCCATCAGTCCACGAGCTCCTCCGACGATGTGCGTGGTGATCCTGGTATTTTTGCTTTTGTTTCTTGCGTGATTTTCGTACTCACGTGTTTTTTTGGACAGATCTTGATGAAGAAATTTGTCACTTTGGGCACTGAATGTGTCGAGTATTTGAAAGCTTCTAGGGCTTCTGAGGGTAATCTTCTTTCCTGTATTTTGCTTGTCTCGAGTGCCTTTCTTTGCTTCTTTATTCGACTTTCTTCGCCCTTTTTTCCAATATTAAATCTGATACTATTTTTGGTTTGATTCTACCCATCTCTTCGACTAGGTCTCCTCGCCTTAGCCCAACTATGAATGCGTCTATTGCTCTTTTGTCTGAAACTTCGACTGCCGAATTTTTGATGATGCTCCATCTTTGAATATACGCCCTTAATGTTTCACCACGTTGCTGCACACAGGCTTTAACTTCTTCTATGGATGTTGGCCGCTTATATGTCAACTTGAAGTTACTCGTGAATTGCTTTGTGAGCTCTTCCCAGCTTCCAATTGTTTCTTTTTCTAATTTGCTCAACCATGACCTTGCCGCGCCGGTGAGGTGTAATTGCAAACTTTGCATAGCTGTTTCCTTGGTTCCTCCCAATATTTTTACTACTTGCAGATAATCCGAGAGCCATGACTGTGGCTCCTGTGATCCATTGTATTTTTGCTGATCATGAGGTAATTTGAAACCTTTGGGTACTGGCTTGGTGCGAACCCTATGGGTAAAGCATGATGCTCCCATCTCCTTTTCGTCATCTTCATAATCATACATTTTGTTTGGAGACCTGGATCTTTGGATTGCTCTGTACTTTGGGCTTTTGTGTCACCTTGGTGATGATGTTCTAGATCGTCGACTGCTACTCCTATGCCGAGGACTATTGTGACGGCGTGGTGATCTTGGCTTATGGGTTCCTTTGTTATGATATGCCTCATCTTCTTTTGCTGATAGTTTGTTGCCTACCATCTTCAATCCATTTAGTGCTGCATGGTGCATATGTTCCCTTGGGTCTCCTGGATTTGGTCATGTTGTATGTAAGTATGCTTGAGCTGCCACTAGTGCTACTTCAGGAGTTTTTGGTATAATGTTTCCTTGCTCGTCGACCGATAGGAAGGACGAGTCGAGGTTTTTGGAGATGCTTTGCCTTTTTGAGTACTCGAGGTTTTCAAACCTTGACCCGTGTCGATGATGCCTTTTGTTTGTGTATTACGCGTCACTACGTGCTCTGCGAGCAGCATCGCCTGCTGCAATGGCTAAGTCTTTCCTCTTCTGTATTTCAATCCTCTCCTTTGCTAGTTGCTTCGCCTGCTGCCTTAGGGCGTAGTGGTACCCCAAAAGCATATTTTTGCTTGAGTTTGTTGGTATTGGCGTGCTGTGCTCCATGACTGTCTTGATTGTTCTCCACTCGTCGACTGATAATCGAACTTTCTCCCTAGTTGTTAGGGAGTCTGCAGTTTCTCCTTCTGCTAAATGATTTGCTCCTCTATTTATATTTGCTGGATTGAGCACTGGATTGTTGTTTTCGTTGAGTTCTTCTGAATTGTCTCATGTGATGGCGAGTACCTGGTATCGATTGTCGAGTTTGCTGTTGGAACTTGAGAAGATCGAATTGTCATCTTCAGAAAGCTCTAATCCTATCTTCCAGGTGTCTGTTGATTTGTCTGAGGTATCATCGTGGCAGATCATGAGATCTTCGAGTTGAACTTCTAAGTCAAGATTCTCCATGGTTTCGTCGCCTCCTGTGATTTTTCCTTCTTCTATTTCTGCTAAGCTCTGGAAGAGCCTTCTGACGATTCTAACATTGCTACTGTCTTGGGTTCACTTGCCGATGGATCCGGTTTCGTCGGATCTAAACGAAAAATCGAACCTAGTGATCCGACGTGAAAGTTTAGACTTCCGATCGTCAAATCCATATTTTGATCCATGCTCTCGAATACTTGCGTGAAACTTGACTGGTGAGGTTGAAAATCGACGGTTTCGAAGGGTATCTGGATTTTGTCGACTTCCAGATTACTATTTGCTAAAAGCGAAAAAGCCATCGAATTCATGATTCTAACGCCCAAGCTCCCCATGGTCGGTGCCAATTGACGAGGGTTAACTCGACAAATGTCCTAGATGAAGGACTTATGATCGGGGAGATAGGGCGTCGGATGAACTCGAAGGTAAAGTCAGTCAAACAAGGTGTGTATCGAAAGTAAACATGGGTGTAGAACCTGGCTTGCTTTCAATCTGTCCCTCACCGTCCTCTCCCGGCGCCTATATATAGATGGCCAGGTCTCGAGGATCGGGTGAGATCCGATACAGATTACAATATCGACATATGACATGAACTCGTATTTTGACTAATATTACAATTGGGACTGGCTTAACGGGCCTCAGGGGTACTCAACTGACGGGCTCTATTATCTATACCCTTGTCAGTGACATTACGTGACTACATCCGCAAGATTTTCAGTTTTCTAGATTTTTTAATACCATTTGGTTGAATTCAAATTTGAGTAAATTTTGGTGGGGAAGGGCATTAATTCATACTTTTGTTTCGAGAATTCAAATTTTGATCATGGACTATGCATACAACCCTCTTGGGGCACCTAGCCGTATTATCTCCCAAAAATTAAAACCATTTTCTATGGTACCTATAGTTCAAATTTGAATAAAGCGCCACAAACTCAAAAAAATTTCATATATAGCCACCATTCGAAATAAATGGCCATTTCTCGTAATTGCCCATCCTATGAGATCTACTTAATAAGAAAATTGCAATGATGTCATGTTGACCTTCATGCCTAGTGGCCGCTTCACAAAAACACACGCTTTTATGCAATGAAAAATGGAAACTCAATTTTTTATGAAGCAAAGCCTGAAACCCCAATTGGGAGAGTTGTTTGTAATTAGAAGTTGCACACACTTGCCAAGTTTGGGTGCTTTATCACTTTGTATGCTCGTGTTTTGTGATATACAAGGTCACTTGGGTGGAAAATCCTAGTTAAACCATGTCTGATAGTCTTATTTATGAACATATTTTAGAAAAAAAGCAGCCATATTTCAAGATGGGTATTTTGCATGATAGGTTGGTGATATTACGTGACTATACATCCGCAATATTTTCATTTTTCTGGATTTTTTAAATACCATTTGGTTGAATTCAAATTTGAGTCAATTTTGGTGGGGAAGGGCATGAATTCATACTTTTGTTTCAAGAATTCAAATTTTGATCATGCACTATGCATATAACCGTCCCGGAGCACCTAACCATATTTTCTCCCAAAAATTAATATGGTACATATAGTACAAATTTGAATAAAAGCGCCACAAATTCAATTTTCTTCTTCTCATATATAGCCCGCCCAGGTTTTCCCCCGAATAGTTTGAAACGTGCGCGCAGCAAAGGGCACCCATACCTTGCCCATGTGCCCCATAGAATACCACCCATCGTCTAAGCCCTAGAAGCTTCCTCTAAGATCCGGTGCGGTGGACACAATTGTTGGTGGAGTAGATCCAGTGCGGTGGACGCGATTGCCGGTGGCATAGGTCTAGTGCGCTCATGGCATTGCTTTAGAAGAACCGCTTCTAAGGTGGCATTGATGAAGCAGATCCTGCAAGCTAGACGGGTGAGTTGATGAAGTAAATTATGTCTAGTAGACCAAGACGACTGCTTTGTGGATCCGGTGGGTGGCGGACAAGATAGGCGGTGAAGCACATACTGTGTGAATGAGGCCGACGGTGAGGCACCTATGGTTTGGAGTAGGCCGAAGGTGAAGAAGATCCAGTACGGTGAAGGGGGTATGGTTCTGGATTGGCTTGATTTTGGGGGAAAGGGGAGTCTTGGGGGTATATAGTTGGGAGAGCACAAGTTAACGGAACATGCCTCCGTTATTAGTATGGTCGGTGGGTTGTTGTTGACGAAGTAGGGATATAACGGGAATTTTGTACTACTGAAAATTGGGGGCGGGAGATTTGAGTTGGATGCGTGGGATTCTTCAGCGCGCATCCAAATTTGAGTTTTGACCATTTTTTCTTGCAGGTTAGTTTCGACCTTATCTCCACTAATCCAGGACATGGCTCCTCACTTGTTGTACTCTGCCACCGAGTCGCTGACATATGGTCCCGCCGTCAGATATACTATTTGGTTGAACTCAAACTTGAGTCAAAATTGGTGGGGAAGGGTATTAATTCATACTTTTTATTTGCGAATTCAAATTTTGATCATGCAGTATGCATATAACCCTCTCGGGGTATCTTGCCGTATTTTCTCCCAAAAATTAAGACCATTTTCTATGGTACCTATAGTTCAAATTTGAATAAAAGCGCCACAAACTAAAAAAAAATCATATATAGCCACCATTCGAGATAAATGTCCATATCCTGTAATTTGCCATCTTATGAGGTCTACTTACCAAGAAAATTGTTGTAGTGTCATGTTGACCTTCATGCCTAGTGGTAGCTTCACAAAAACACACGTATTTTGCACTGAAAAAATGGAAACTCAAATTTTTATGAAGCAAAGCCTGAAATCCCATTTGGAAGAGTTGTTTGTAATGAAAATTTGCACACACTTGCCAATTTTGTGCGCTTTATCACTTTGTATGCTCGTGTTTTGCGATCTACAAGGTCACTTGGGTGGAAAAGCCTAGTTAAACCATGTGTGATAGTCTTATTTTTGAACATATTTAAAAAAACATCCATCTTGCAAGATGGGTATTTTGCATGATAGGTAGGTGACATTACGTGACTACATCCGCAAGATATTAATTTTTTGGATTTTTAAAAATACCATTTGGTTGAATTCAAACTTGAGTCAAATTTGGTGGGGAAGGGTAATAATTCATACTTTTGATTTGCGAATTCAAATTTTGATCATGCAGAATGCATATAACCCTCCCGGGGTACCTAGTCGTATTTTCTCCCAACCATTAAGACCATTTTCTATGGTACCTATAGTTCAAATTTGAATAAAAGCGCCACAAACTCAAAAAAAATCATATATAGCCACCATTCGAGATAAATGGCCATATCCCGTAATTGGCCATCCTATGAAGTCTACTTACCAAGAAAATTGCTGTGGTGTCATGTTGACCTTCATGCCTAGTGGCCGCTTCACAAAAACACACGCCTTTTGCACTGAAAAATGGAAACTCAAATTTTTATGAAGCAAAGCCTGAAACCCCATTTGGAAGAGTTGTTTGTAAAGAGAAGTTGCACACACTTGCCAAGTTTGGGTGCTTTATCACTCTGTATGCTCGTGTTTTGCGATCTACAAGGTCACTTGGGTGCAAAGCCTAGTTAAACCATGTCAGATAGTCTTATTTCTGAACACATTTAAAAAAAGCATCCATATTGCAAGATGGGTATTTTACATGATAGGTAGGTCACATTACGTGACTACAACTGCAAGATTTTCATTTATTGGATTTTTTAATACCATTTGGTTGAATTCAAATTTGAGTCAATTTTGGTGGGGAAGGGCATTAATTCATAGTTTTGTTTCAAGAATTCAAGTTTTGATCATGCACTATGCATATAACCCTCTTGGGGCACCTAGCCGTATTTTCTCCCAAAAATTAAAACCAATTTCTATGGTACCTGTAGTTCGAATTTGAATAAACGCCACAAACTCAAAAAAAATCATATATAGGCACCATTCGAAATAAATGGCCATTTCCCGTAATTGCCCATCCTATGAGGTCTACTTACCAAGAAAATTGTAGTGATGTCATGTTGACCTTCATGCCTAGTGGCCGCTTCACAAAAACACACGCTTTTTTGCACTGAAAAATGGAAACTCGGATTTTTATGAAGCAAAGCCTGAAACCCCAATTGGAAGAGTTGTTTGTAATTAGAAGTTGCACACACTTGCCAAGTTTTGGTGCTTTATCACTTTGAATGCTCGTGTTTTGCGATATACAAGGTCACTTGGGTCGAAAATCCTAGTTAAACCATGTCTGATAGTCTTATTTATGAACACATTTTAGAAAAAAAGCAGCCATATTTCAAGATGGGTATTTTGCATGATAGGTAGGTGATATTACGTGACTATACATCCGCAATATTTCCATTTTTCTGGATTTTTTAAATACCATTTGGTTGAATTCAAATTTGAGTCAATTTTGGTGGGGAAGGGCATGAATTCATACTTTTGTTTCAAGAATTCAAATTTTGTTCATGCACTATGCATATAACCGTCCCGGAGCACCTAACCGTATTTTCTCCCAAAAATTAATATGGTACATATAGTTCAAATTTGAATAAAAGGGCCACAAACTCAATTTTCTTCTCCTCATATATAGCCCACCCCGGTTTTCCCCCAAAAAGTTTGAAACGTGCGCGCAGAAAAGGGCACCCATACCACGCCCATGTGCTCCATAGAATACCACCCATCGTGTGAGCCCTAGAAGCTTCCTCTGAGATCCGGTGCGGTGGACACAATCGTTGGTGGAGTAGATCCAGTGCGGTGGACGCGGTTGCCGGTGGCATAGATCTAGTGCGCCCAGGGCGTTGCTTTAGAAGAACCGCTTCTCTGGTGGTGTTGATGAAGTAGATCCTGCAAGATGGACGTGTGAGTTGATGAAGTAAATTATGTCCAGTAGACCAAGATGACGACTTTGTGGATCCGGTGGGTGGCGGAAAAGATAGGCGGTGAAGCACATACTGTGTGAAGGAGGCCGACGGTGAGGCACCTATGGTTTGGAGTAAGCGAGAGGTGAAGAAGATCCAGTACGGTGAAGGGGTTATGGTTCTGTATTGGCTTGATTTTGGGGGAAAGGGGAGCCTTGGGGGGTATATATAGTTGGGAGAGCACAAGTTAACGAAACAGCCCTCTATTATTAGTATGGTCGGTGGGTTGTTGTTGCCGAAGCAGGGATATAACGGGAATTTTTTACTATTGAAAATTGGGGGCGGGAGATTTGAGTTGGTTGCGTGGGATTCTTCAGCGCGCATCCAAATTTGAGTTTCGACCATTTTTTTCTTGCGGGTTAGTTTCAACCTTATCTCCACTAATCCAGGACATGGCTCCTCACTTGTTGTACTCTACCACCGAGTCGCTGACATATGGTCCCGCCGTCAGATATCCTATCTGGTTGAACTCAAACTTGAGTCAAATTTGGTGGGGAAGGGTATTAATTCATACTTTTGATTTGCGAATTCAAATTTTGATCATGCAGTATGCATATAACCCTCCCGAGGTATCTAGCCATATTTACTCCCAAAAATTAAGACCATTTTCTATGGTACCTATAGTTCAAATTTGAATAAAAGCGCCACAAACTAAAAAAAAATCATATATAGCCACCATTCGAGATAAATGGCTATATCCTGTAATTTGCCATCCTATGAGGTCTACTTACCAAGAAAATTGTTGTGGTGCCATGTTGACCTTCATGCCTAGTGCCAGCTTCACAAAAACATACGTCTTTTGCACTGAAAAAATGGAAACTCAAATTTTTATGAAGCAAAGCCTGAAACCCCATTTGGAAGAGTTTTTTGTAATGAGAATTTGCACATACTTGCCAATTTTGTGCGCTTTATCACTTTGTATGCTCGTGTTTTGCGATCTACAAGGTCACTTGAGTGGAAAAGCCTAGTTAAACCATGTGTGATAGTCTAATTTTTGAACACATTTTAAAAAAATCCATATTGCAAGATGGGTATTTTACATGATAGGTAGGTGACATTACGTGAGTACATCCGCAAGATTTTAATTTTTCTGGATTTAAAAATACCATTTGGTTGAATTCAAACTTGAGTCAAATTTGGTGGGGAAGGGTATTAATTCATACTTTTGATTTGCGAATTCAAATTTTGATCATGCAGAATGAATATAACCTCCCGTTTTCTCCCAAACATTAAGACCATTTTCTATGGTACCTATAGTTCAAATTTGAATAAAAGCACCACAAACTCAAAAAAATCATATATAGCCACCATGCGAGATAAATGGCCATATCCCGTAATTGGCCATCCTATGAAGTCTACTTACCAAGAAAATTGCTGTGGTGTCATGTTGACCTTCATGCCTAGTGGCCGCTTCACAAAAACACACGCCTTTTGTACTAAAAAATGGAAACTCAAATTTTTATGAAGCAAAGCCTAAAACCCCATTTGGAAGAGTTGTTTGTAATGAGAAGTTGCACACACTTGCCAAGTTTGGGTGCTTTGTCACTTTGTATGTTCGTGTTTTGCGATCTACAAGGTCACTTGGGTGGAAAAGCCTAATTATACCATGTCTGATAGTCTTATTTCTGAACACATTTTTTAAAAAAAGCATCCATATTGCAAGATGGGTATTTTACATGATAGGTTGGTGACATTACGTGGCTACATCCGCAAGATTTTCATTTTTCTAGATTTTTAATACCATTTGGTTGAATTCAAATTTGGGTCAATTTTGGTGGGGAAGGGCATTAATTCATACTTTTGTTTTGAGAATTCAAATTTTGATCATGCACTATGCATATAACCCTCTTGGGGCACCTAGCCGTATTTTCTCCCAAGAATTAAGACCATTTTCTATGGTACCTATAGTTCAAATTTGAATAAAGCGCCACAAACTCAAAAAAATTCTTATATAGCCACCATTCGAAATAAATGGCCATTTCCCGTAATTGGCCATGCTATGAGGTCTACTTACCAAGAAAATTGCAGTGATGTCATGTTTACCTTCATGCCTAGTGACCGCTTCACAAAAACACACGCTTTTTTGCACTGAAAAAATGGAAACTCAAATTTTTATGAAGCAAAGCCTAAAACCTCAATTGGAAGAGTTGTTTGTAATTAGAAGTTGCACACACTTGCCAAGTTTGGGCGCTTTATCACTTTGTATGCTCGTGTTTTGCGATATACAAGGCACTTGGGTGGAAAATCCTAGATAAACCATGTGTGATAGTCTTATTTATGAACACATTTTAGAAAAAAAGCAGCCATATTTCAAGATGGGTATTTTGCATGATAGGTAGGTGATATTACGTGACTATACATCCACAATATTTTCATTTTTCTGGATTTTTTAAATACCATTTGGTTGAATTCAAATTTGAGTCAATTTTGGTGGGGAAGGGCATTATTTCATACTTTTGTTTCGAGAATTCATATTTTGATCATGCGCTATGCATATAACCGTCCCGGAGTACCTAACTGTATTTTCTCCCAAAAATTAATATGGTAATAAAAGCGCCACAAACTCAATTTTCTTCTTCTCATATATAGCCCGACCAGGTTTTCCCCCGGATAGTTTGAAACGTGCGCGCAGCAAAGGGCACCCATACCTCGCCCATGTGCTCCACAGAATACCACCCATCGCGTGAGCCCTAGAAGCTTCCTCTGAGGTTCACCGTAGCAGGTTCGTCTCCACGTAAGTGCAACTTTAGAAGTTTCCTCTGAGTGGGACAAGCATGCGATCTAGGTCAAGGGGGGAGCAGATCTTAATTTTTTAGATGAAAGGGGGCAAGGCATATGCGGTCGGGTCGTTCTCACTATACACGTCCTTGTATATCTAGTCTAATTGATTCATTAGCTGATGAAACAGATGACGACCCCTCTAGCAGTAGCACGATTACTTGTGACGGGAAACTAACGCTTAATTGCAACATGAGACGTGTAGGTCACATCACATAGCAATACATGGCACGCTACACACACAATCAGTTCATCGAAGTAGCACGCTTACTTGTACAATCAATTTTATAGGCACATTGATTAGTAGCATGAAATAATTACAAGTACATAAAATCTAGCAGATCCAGTAAACATGAGATTAATTTAGACCGCCTGCCTGCCCCTTGGATGCAGCGAAGAACTGTCCACCCTCCCAAAACTGGGGAGACCCCGTGCCATCAACCCTTCCGGCTCATGTATGGTAGTTGTGATGGTCAACCATGTCTTGGTTGTCATCGATGGAAGCCACCGGCAGGGAGCAGGGGGTATGTGTAACATCCCAAGATTTTAAAATTCAAAACCAGCATGCATTCATGAGCATCATTGCATTTTTCGAAATAATCTTGTTTCCAAACTTTTTCAAAGAAAGATTTCAATTCAAAATCTAGTTAAATAACTCACAATTATTATTACTCTCAAATCTCCATTCTTTCTTTTTAAATTCTCTTTGTTCTGCAGCTTTTCAGTTTTAAAGACTCTAGGACTTTTACAAATTTTGCAAATTTGAAGTGTTTCAAATTGTGCATGTTTTATTACAAAAACAAATCAAATCTGTTTCAAAACTGAAAAAGAAAAATCCTTTTTTCAAAAAAATAAATAGAAAAGGGCTACGGGGAAACCAACTGGCCCAGGCCAAGAAATGGCCCAGGCCTAGCTAGCCCCACGCACCCGAAGCGGTACGCTGCTAAGTGGTGTAAGACACTGACGGGTAGGGCCCACCTGTCATATGTCGTCTTCGACGAGTCCGGCTCAAACATGGCCTCTCCCTGAGCCGTCCGATGCTCGACGCCGCCCAGAACCCTAGCCCCTAGCCCAAGCAAGCCCCCTCTATAAATACTCCCCTCTCCTCTCTCCTCTCCACAAACTCTCACAGAGAAACGCAAGCGATCTCGCCGGAATCACGCCCACGAAGCCCATAGCACCTGCGATCTTCGGTCGCCTCTCTGCATGCCCCCGCCACCCAATCGACGCCGCCGCCACCACCATTCGACTCGCCGTCATCGTCTGCACGTCATCATCACCTCCAGGAGCCCCCAGGGCAGCCGCATTGCCGCTGCCATTTGAATCCGACGTGCCCTCGTTGGAACCCTAATGCACACCGGTTAGCCTCGCCCCTTCTCTCTCCCCTCCGTCCGATCCAATGTGTAGCGGCCCAGGTTAGATCCCGCCCAAAGTGGTGCCATGCGATCTAGCCGCTCAGATCTAATAAGATCTAACGTCCTAGAATCGCAATCCGCCCGAAGCGGTACACTCCAATCAGAGCACGCAACGTGTCAGCCCCAGGATCGCCCCTTTTTAAATTTGATTTAAATCTTTTCAAATTGCTGCAAACTTGCAAAAATTATTGAAAAATATCTACAACTCTGTTTTTGAAGAATTTTATGTCTATGGAAAGCTTAGGAGATTTAGAATTTAATAGAATAGTTTATTTACCAAGTTTAGCAATCAAATCTGAATCTAATTTAAGATTGATTTAAACCCTATTTTGTGCAAATAAATTCATATCTTTTGTTCTGCAAATTCAAATCTTATATTTTTGGTAGTCATTGGATCGCTCTGGACTTGTAGATTGTTTTAGAATCAAAAATCTTAACTTTTGAAATGTGCACAAACTTGGTATAGTTTAATTGCTTCTATTTCACTATTTCGCAAATAATTAAAAAACTAAAAGTGCTTTTGATTTAATTCTTTTTGCATTGGTTTTGTTTTATCAGAACTCATCATTTGAGAACCTCAATTGCAACATTTTCACACAAAATAAGTTCTGTGAAATTAATTGGCCATTTGCATGTATGCATACATGTCTATGATTGCTACTTTGAGCTATGTGTTTATTTTGATGTTATTGCTTGTATAGATTGTGAAGGGGAGCTGAACCATTCCTATTACTGTTGTGACTGTGCTGGGTGTTGCCAAGGCAAGTGACACACATATCTTCTACCTATTTTTACTATCGCATTAGTGTTTTCAGTAGTACGCATGATAGGTGGAGTATTGAACCGTTTTATAAAATGCTAGATCCTAGTAGTGTGTAGCCATCCTTTAAACCCCACTTGTTAGGATGCAAAATACTTTGAAAATATTGATGCCATGCTATGATCACTTGTTGAAGTTGTTTTGTGAACAAATTAAGAACTTGAACTAAAATGAATCACCTGGGTGGATTGGTTTGATAAGAGGCGGCGATGTAGGTGGGTTCTAGGGCACATGCCTCGTCGATAGGATATGTACTCAGGATGCCACTTAGGATTAAAGAGATTACTATGTCTTCTATGTTTTAGAGTACTTCCAGTGTAGCCTTATGACACTATGGGCTCTGTCTTGATTGAGTGTGATGTAAGGGTTCAACCATGAGGAATGACATGAGGTGGTAGCAGAATTATAGGGGGAACGGTCATACTAGTTTGGTTGAGTGCTTCTTCTGAAAGGTCTTGTCTCATTTTGCTCTCTGGGTAGAATGAGTCTTAAGGTGACAGTGCACAACCCCTGCAGGGTGTCAAATCTAAGCGTTTAGCCGTATCCCCGGTTATGGACAATTTGAGTCTCTAGTCATAGAATGTACGGAAGAATCTCATCACCATTTTCGAATGATTTAAAACTTGACTAGAAACCCTTAGGCAGGAGCTCAGGGCCATGCACTCCTAGGGGTGGTGGTTTTTGTTGTTCCAACTTTGTTGAGTTGCGCCCAATGCTACATAACTTGCAACTATATAGTATTTGGGGGTTATTTCGACCTTTAATGAATAAAATTTTGAAAGAAAGTTTTGCAAAGAATTGTAGGATAAAATTGGCTTTATGCAAACTAGCCTATGAGATCCACCAGCCATATGACA
Organism: Dactylis glomerata; assembly: GCA_007115705.1. Classification (NCBI taxonomy): domain Eukaryota; kingdom Viridiplantae; phylum Streptophyta; class Magnoliopsida; order Poales; family Poaceae; genus Dactylis; species Dactylis glomerata. Next base: position 1,886,233 of record QXEO01000406.1, on the reverse strand, counting down.
TGTAGCATAGTTCTTTCACAACATCCACCAAATATGTGTCATTTGCCAGTACGTTGTTGTACTGACCCCTTTGGGGCTACATATTCAAACGTGTAGGTTATTCGGATGTGGAGTAAGAGGTGGGATTCTCGATCCTGCATTCCAACATGACTGCCTGTGGCACTTGCTGAAGATGATGTCTCATTGCTTTTATTTCCATTGTGTTATTTTTGTTGAACTCTGGTATTTGTTAGTCTAAGTTACTAAAACATTTTTGTAAGGTTTTAAAGACTCGTGAGTCTGGATCTGCGATGTAATAATTATACTATCTGCAATGAATGCTATATTTTGTTCTGTGGTGCTATCAGTGATCTAGGGAATAGCACTTACCCAGTTGTGCTACCTTTAGTAAAAGGTAGGACACTACAAAATTGAGAACCTAGGAATGGATAACCATAGGAATTAAAAAGTTTATTTAAAACCAATTGTTAAATTTTCCTTTGTTCCTTCTCATACTTTGAACTTATATTGTTCATTTTATTCTATACTTGTAAATTCTTGCCTCATTCTAACCTTGTCCTTTATTTTCGAAATTTTAGATGGACCCATACGATCACAGAGTTGTTGTTGGACTTGGGAACTACAGTTTTAGCAAGATCTTGTTAGAGTCGTCCAACTTTGTTGGAATTCCACCACAGGAGTTCTGAGGCAGGAGGGTGTACAAGGAGTACGGCTTGGAGAAGTGGGAGATTCAAACCATCTTCCGAGGCCGTGAAGAAGATCCAGAAGACCCAACTATGGATTACACCAATGCATACGTTGATTGGAGATATTCAGTGGAGATAGGCATGCAAGGATCTATAGCGCACATGTGCTACAAGTATCACCACCGTTTCTCCTCAATCACACCTTACTACTAGTTTGGAGAACGTGATGAGGAAGGTTGCGCCATGGACCGAAGGAGTTTGGAGACCCATTCCCTCTTCCGGACTATATGATCGAGAGGGAGTACAATGTTGTTAACACGGAGGACATGTTGAAGAAACAAATCATGTTGATGGACAAGTTCAGGGAAGCGATGGATATCACTAGTCATAGGATCATAACAACTGAGTCATGTCTACTAGTGATGGGAGACAAGAGGACAGAGCTAATGGAGGAGAATTAAGCTTTTAAGAAGAAGATAGCGGAATATGAAGCCAAAGCTCTAGCTGATGAAGACCCCGAAGAAGTGACCTAGTTTAAGTACTCGTTTGTATTGCCTTACCCTTGTTGGTATGGTAGTACTATCTACCTTAGTCATTTTGTCGAACTCTTAGCGTATTTATTAAAGTTTATCAATAAAATTTTCAAAGTTGTTGTATAACTGTTTGTTGTTTGGTGTGAAGTTGGTGCATGGGTAGGAAAGTTTCTTCCTTAGTTCTAATCTATCTAATTACTCACCCATGCTAAACCCACCTCAGATGCCGCCTCCCCGTGAAAACACCAACAACAACGACAACAACAACAACAACAACAACAACAACAAGAACAACAACAACAACAACAACAACAACAACAACAATGTTGTCCAACAGTTAGCCACAGCTCAGGCACAGCTCATGCAGATAATGACCCAATTCATCCAAGTTAGTGCCAACAACAATAACAACAACCACAACAACAACAATCCACCACTACCTCCACCACCGCCACCCCCACCCCAGGTTGACAGATTGGCACGATTTCTGAGGCTCATGCCCAGTAAGTTCTCATCAGCCACAGACCCAATAGTGGCAGATGACTGGCTACATTCTACTAACAGGGATCTGGTGACTTGCGAGTGTACCGGTGCTGAAAAAGTTAGGTTCACTGCTCATCTGCTGGAGGGACCCGCCGCCATGTGGTGGGAAACCTACAAAGTCACTCACCCTGTGGAAGGTCTGACTAGGACACCTTTCGTGAAGGCTTTCATAATGCCCACATCTCCTCGAGCATTATGAATCTGAAGAAAGATGAATTCCGCAGTCTGAGGTAGGGCGGAAGAACACGGAAGGAGTACATGGACGACTTATGCTCTTTGGCAAGGTATGCGCTAGAGGATGTGGACACAGATGCTAAGAGGAAGGATAAGTTCCTCACTGGGCTCAAGGGAGAACTGAAAATACCACTATCAGTAGCTTATGCTCCAAGCTACCAGGCTCTGCTTGATCAGGCAGTTACTCTAGACAATAATATCAGGAAGGAGGAGAACCGCAAGAGGAAGTTCCACACTAGCAAAAATCACACTAAACCCTTTCACAAGAGACACCGCTTTTCTGAGAGCAGTGGAACTGGAAACTCGCACAGGCATGGAGGCCACTTCAACAAAGGTAATGGTGGAAACTTCAATGGCCACAGGCACAATGGAGGATTCAGGGGAAACCACTCCAATGGTCATCACAGTGGAAACAATGGACACCACAGTGGAGGAAATGGACAGCACCGTTTCAACTCGGATGCCAAGAACGATCTTTCCAGTATCACCTGCTTCAAGTGTAAGAAGACTTGGCACTACTCCACCAACTGCCCAGAGAACAAGCCAGAGGATGCAGCCAAGCCCAATCCGTTCTAGAAGGGATAGGTGAACCACCCCAATGTGGAGGAAGTGATGAATGAGCCTAATGATGTGATGGGTATGTTTCCACTCAACTCATTTATAGCATTGGTTTTATTTGATACTGGAGCATCCCATTCATTCATATCAAGAGCATTTGTGAACAAGCATGCATTTACCACCAAACCATAGGAAGGGTTATTAAAGTTAGTTCCCCAGGTGGAGAATTGATAGTCAATGCTGGATGCCGGCATTTAATCCTAGAAATTGGCAAATACAAGTTTCCAACTCATCTAGTAGTATTGGATTCCCAAGGGTTAGATGTTAACTTGGGTATGGATTGGATGACTACCTATGCGGGAGTCATAGATTGTGTCAATAGAGCAATTACACTCACTACCCTAGAGGGAAGAAGGATTAGATACAAATCCAACATGGACTTTAATGATATTAGACTAAACCATCTTAAGGGGGTTAGCCTAGAAGATGTGCCTATAGTAAGAGAGTACCCAGATGTTTTCTCGGATGAGTTACCATGGATGCCACCGGATAGAGATATTGAGTTCCTCATAGAACTGCTGCCAGGCACAGGACCAATAGCAAATAGACCTTACCCAATGTCCATAGATGAATTAAAGGAACTTAAAAAGCAACTAGGAGAGCAACTAAGGAAAGGATTCATTAGAGAGAGCTCATCCCCGTGGGGAGCACCTGTTCTATTTTTTGAGAAGAAGGACTTGAGCCAACGATTAGTTATGGACTACTGTTCGTTGAACGAAGTGACCATCAAAAATAAGTACCCATTACCAAGGATCAATGACTTGTTTGATCACTTGGAAGGAGCTAGTGTATTCTCCAAGATCGACCTTAGATCTGGCTACTTCCAGCTCAAGATTAGAGAGTATGACATACCCAAGGCAGCCTTTGTCACTAGGTATGGTTCGTACGAGTACATGGTGATGCCATTTGGTTTAACCAATGCCCCGTCATATTTCATGAATATGATGAACAAAGTGTTCATGGAATTTTTAGATAAGTTTGTCATAGTCTTCATTGACCACTGTCTGAATCAAGTACATTAAACTGAACACTTAATTCTGAAGTGTTAAGAAAGAGTTCATGAAATTGCATCACAAATTGGAACACATTGATTCCGCCTGTTCATGTCCTTTGTTTCCCCAGTTATGCCAAAAACATTCAAAATATAACCTTTCTAGCGAACATTATTCCCTTGAGAAGCTTGGCCCAAGCTCAGCCTACCCATGTTTTTTAACGTACTGTAGAATCTTATTTTTTTGGAGTCTGTCAGACATGCTGATTTTTTATATCAAAGGAAGCTGAGTAATACAAGGAAGTACCAAAATCTTATAAGAAGATACTATTAATTTAATGGAACAACAACGTTGATATATATAGATGCTAACATCAAGGACCCACCCATCAGCATTGACCCTCGACCATACAAAGTTCAGATTCAGATTTCAAGGGTAGCTTTGAAAATGAAAGCCAAGAGAAATCACGTGGAACAAAATAAATCCTGATAGCACACACGTTTCTTTTTCCGATAACCTGACATCCTGGACCCACCCGTCAGCAGCTTCCATCAACCTTATCAAATATCAAGTTCGAATTTCATGGACAGGTTCGAAAATAAAAGTCATGTATGCAGCAATCATGGGGAACAAAATAAATCAAACAGAGTACACACGTTTCCTTTTCCGATAATCTGACATCCTGGACCCACCCGTTTGTAGCATCCCTCAACCTTATCAAGTTGGAATTCTAGGGACGGGTTAAAAAATAGAAGCCAAGTAGCCAGCAATCATAGGGAAAAATAATCCAGATAGCACACGTTTATTGTTCAGAGAGTGTGACATTGAGACCCACAATGTCAGCAGCGTCCTCGACCTTAATAGATTCAAATTTCATGGGCAGGTTTGAAAACAAGTGAAGTAGCCATCAATCACGTGGAAGAAAATAACTCAACTTAGCACACGATTCTTGTCCAGATAGGCTGACATCGAGGACCCACCGGCCAACAGCGTCCCTGAACATTATCAACATAGCACACGTTTGTTGTTCAGAGAGGCTAACATCGAGGACCCACCCGACTACAGCATTCATGAACATTATCAACATAACACCGGTTTGTTGTTCAGAGAGGCTGACATCGAGGAGCCCACTGGCCAGAAGCATCCATGAACAGTAATAACATAGAACATGTTTGTTGTTCAGAGAGGGTGACATCAAGGACCCACCCGACTGCAGCGTCCATGAACATTATCAACATAGAACAGGTTTGTTGTTCAGAGAGGCTGACATCAAGGACCCACCCAACAACAGTGTCCATGAACAGTATCAACATAGCAAAATTTTCTTGTTCAGAGGGGCTGACATCGAGGTCCCACCAGACTACAGCGTCCATGAACATTATCAGAGCGAGCGGTTTCGAAAAATAAAAGCAAGTAGCCAGCAATGGTGTGGAACATGTAATCGAACGGAGAGGCTGACATTGGGACCCATGGTCCATACCATAGACTGTTGCATCGAGTAACATGAGCTAGGTCGCGGGAACAAAAAAATAAGTCTGCTAGAGACACTGACATCATGGCCCCACAGCCTGAAAAGGTCGGTTAGAGTCCAAAATCGGACGTGAAATCGAAAAATCGACATCTACCACGCTAGGAACCACCATCTACCATGATTTGCCCTAATCCGTGGCAGTAGAGGACCTCCAAAATGAGGAAAAAAAGTTTTTCAATCTACCACGAAACCGCCTAAAATTGTGGTAGAAGGGGGGTCTTCAACAACGACCGAATATGCCAATCATGGTAGATGGACACTTTTCTTCTAGTGAGCTCCGATCTTTTCATCTTTTTGGGGAAACACCCACGAGTCACCGGATCAACCTAGAGAATCGACAAAGTTTAATAGCAAGGTTAATCTGCCAAATGTTGTTAACAAACACCAAAACAAGGTTATAAGAAAATGTTCTTTCAATCTCCCCCCTTTTGGTGTTTGATGATAACATATGGATTTGCAAAAAAATAGGCAATAAGCTCAACACAAAAAATACATAAGCAATGCTCCCCCTACTTATGCGCATAATTAAAGTTTGCTTTTGAATACAAATACACATAAGCAAGGATCATTGCTCCCCCTATATATTCTACACATATGACAAGTGCATGGAAGTAGGTGGATACAATTAAACATGCACAAGATATAGATCAAAAGATAATGAAAAAGACTAGAGATAGATTAGAAACTTTACAGACACATAGTCTTTACCATTACAATAGATAACCAAGTCTCACAATAGATCACCACGACTCACAAAGTACGACGACCATAAATCACAAGGTTAAAAAACACTAGGATAAATGGGATACAACATGAAAGCCACACAAGATAAAGTTGTGTCCCGCCCAAAGAAAACACAAATCCCCAAGCAAATCCCCATAGACCCTAATAGAACCACTTCTCCCCCTTTGGCATCGAGACACCAAAAAGGGAAAAGAGCGATGCTATGACCCCAAGGGATCACTCATCATCATATTCTTCTTCTTCATCATCGTCAAAGCCCGTGATGAATTCCTCATCGTCTTCCTTGTCATCTTGAGAAGTCATGGGCTTCTTGCCTTGAGCCACACTTGCCGCAACGGTGGGGTAAGAGGTGACTTCATCAAATGCATGCCAATCCGCAAAACCCTTGCTCCACTTGCCATAAGAGTAAATGCTGGATGAGAAAGAGGATGGGGGAGACTCCACATAATCCGGATGAGTGGACCAGAAAGCCTTGTGAAGAGCTTGTTGATTGTCATTCATGTGCTTTTGTGCAACATAGCTATCATTTTTCTTGTGACGGATGTCCACATTCATACAAAGCACATTTGTTTGGAACCAATTGAGCCTCTTGTACTCTTGCACAAACTCATCCTTGGAGCTAGAACCAACATTGCTAGCATGTTTTATCCTTGGACGGCTTCTAGTTGAGACCCCTTATACAATCTCTTCTTCTTCACCTCTCATGTGCACAAAAGGCATGGTAGAGTGACTAGTGTGGGCCTTCCTTTGGATCTTCACTTCCTTGTGCTCCGCGAGGTTTGCCTTGAGGAGAGGGAGGTTGAGTTGTTGAGAAATGATGAGCTTCATGATGAACAGAGCATACACAGGGGTCTTCTTGTTGACAATGTACTCTTACATCTCCTTGTAGATATAAACCATGACATCAAGTGGATCTACATACGCGGTCTCTCCTTGGCAGTAGACCTCATGAGAATAGGCTAAGAGATTTACCAAGGAACCACGAATAGCATCTATGTTGCCTGCTTGAGGGGAAATGGAGGCCCGGAACATGTCAAGTAAGGTGTTGGAGCATTGAGAGAACCCAAGAGTGTTCCCAATGATAATCTTCTTGGAGGTGACGGTGTAGAGAGGTGCAAGCTTCTTCTTCTCATAGTACTCCCCATCAACCAGATCACAAGGTATGAGTTTAAGGACATGTCATTATGAGATAGAGCATGTGTGTGGGAAAGATAGGCTTAGGAAAGAATAAAAGTCACTGTGTAGTACTTAGCACTCATGTGGTGACCCGGCATACCACTGCAGGTGTAGTATGCAAGTTGTAACAACACAAATATTTGTAATCCATTTCCTATGAATTAAAGTGCCAAATTTTGGACCAACAAAAACTTCTTCATTCATATTGCATGTATGCATATATTTTATATTATATGTCTTTTATGATTTCATGTGTGTTATAATTTGTTGTGCAATAGTTAGTTAATTCTAACTTAACCAATAGAAGCATTAGAGAAGAATTATAAGAGCCAAAGAAACCAGAAACGAAAGAAAGAAAGAAAAAGAGAAGAAAAAGTTGATCTAGAAATTATTATTGACTACCCTACTTTGGATACTTAGAATAAGAAATCTGTAACTCAAGTAAGGGTGTAGTCAGTTAGTTGAGCTTGACCAGGTCACATACTAACTTGACCAAGAAGTTTCAAACCAAAATTCAAATCAGAACCTAACTCAAACATCAGCCAAAGTTTGAATCTGATTCAGCAACCAAACCATATTTTCAAACTCAAATTTTTGCAAAACATGATCTTTCTTTGTAACAAAAATACCTCTGGAACCCTTGTCCAATATGTTGACAAACCACAGTGGCAGTTTTCAAAAATTTGAAATTTGAATTCTTGCGGGCATTTGATCGAACACGTGGTGGGCAAAAATCCAGGAAATCGAAGTCACTGTGAGCATCGCTGTTCCTGTTCGCCCCAGGCCCTGTAGCCATGCTCGTGGAGTCCCCCGCTGTCGAGCCCAGCCCCCTCTGCCCTGACCCAAGCCGTGAGGCATGGAAGGAAAAGGAGGACACCGCCCGGACCCCCTCTCCTCTCCCTCTTCCTCTCTGCAAGCTGCCGACCGGCGTGGTCTTGCCAACGCCTGCCCACAGTGCCCCGCCGCCAAGACAGAACCCCGCCAGCACGCGCGCAAGGCCGCCGCGCTCGGTGTTGCCCGTCGCTCGTCGCCAGGGCCCCCGTACCGGCCACCTTCTGGCCACCCTCGCCCCCGACTTCCTGGCCTATAAAAGCCCCCTCCGAGCACACGATCGAACGCACCCCATCCCCAGCAAGCCCCCAGACACCCTCTCTTCTCCCCACTCGCTCTAGTTCGCCGTAGCTAGCCTCGCCGGCGAGCCACTGGACGCGGGTGGCGCCACCGCGTTCGGCCTCCGTTGGAGGAGGAGTGCCGCCGGAGTCTTTTCCGCCCCGCGCCGTCAAGCCCTGCTTCCCCTACGCGCCTCGCCGTCGTCGTCGTCTTCCTCTCCGTGCGCAGGTGAGCTCCCTCCCTCGCTGACGAACATGACGCAGACGCGCCGTTGGATTAGAATCCAACGGCAGCGTACCGATTCGGGTGACTTAAGTCACCTGACGCGTAGGCCCCACCTGTCAGTTCGATTTCAAACGTTTCCCGCCCGGGCGAAGCGTTATCTGGGCCAGCCCGTTCGGGTTTCTGCTGAATTCGGCCCAGCTCAGTTAGATTCGGTCAGATTCGTTTTTTATTTATTTTCCCACCTATTTTGAATTGTTTCAAATATGTTTCAGATATGATTTTCAAACTTTAATTCCAAGAGATTTAGAAATCCGTTTTTAGCAAATAAATATGCGTTGGAAAGCTTAGGAAATTATCTAGCCTCTGAAACTAGTTAGAATCCAATTTGAGTTAGGGATTTAATTCAATAAGAATACTTGGACTATAGCCCTATTAATCTTAGGAAAATCTTAGAAAATTGTTTAAACCTCCTAAAATCTTGAAACTTGGTTTATGAACTCACTAGTCAACTTGTCTACTGTTTAGTCCAACCCTAATTAATTAAGACCATGTGAGTGGTATCAATTAAACCCTAATCCAACCCTAGTATGTAGCATAAAATGATAGATCTCTAATATACACTTAGATTAGTTTTTCCCTCAATACCAATTCACTTAATTAATCCCTCCCCACTTGAACTAGTCCTAATACCCTTAGTTTAATACCACCGCTTAGAAAGTAAACAACATATGGCACATGGTAGAAAAATCGAACTTACCCACTTGATGAACCCTTGGAAGAAACCTTGCAACCCAACTCAATAAAATCCAACATGAATGTTATTGTTTGAAAACAAGTATGTGTGCTTAGAGTGTTGTTAGCATTGTGTAGTGTTTGTGTGCCTTGTGTTTATTCGTTATTAGACGCTAGTGTTGCTGAGGAGGATATTGAGGGGGAATTTTATCAAGAAGAAGAAGACTACCCCAGACACTTTGCCAACCAAGGCAAGCCATCTTTTGAGTCATACTCCCAATGCCTAGTTTTACTATTGCATTCTACTTGTTTTAAGTAAATTGCATGATTGAATTGGTAGAGTAGAATGATAGTTGTGTAGTGATATCTTGCTTAACAAGAGCATCAAGCTGAGTTTATCCAAGATTCTCCTTAGTTTTAAACATCACTCAATGTAGTTGCTTAGTCGCTAATAAAATTGAGGCCATCTATAAGGGGAACCCTCTTTGAAATTGGTGACATGAACTTGAAAACTTGAATTGAAAATTTCTCCTACATGATGGTTTTAGGAAGGAAAATAATCTTGACTAAGGACTATGGAATGTATTTGCTAAATGATAATAAGTGATGTACCATGTGAGCCAACCATTACCGTACGACCACATTACCCCCAAATGGGAAGGGTCTTAGTCCGTAGTTTGTTTATTCTAGTATGGGAGACCTTGTATCATCTTTTATAGAAGTAAGCCATACATGGGTGCTTCCGAACCGAGTGGAAGTTTCCATTCATGCAGCACTCTGTAGCGGGCAAAACTATGAGTGCCAAAGTGAACTCTTAGGGAAAGATCCTATACTAGACTAGACAAGTGAAAGAATTTGTTTGATTATCTGAACCTCGCATACTTTGTGTATGACGATCCGTGGATTTCTCCCGGCAAATGTATTGAATCTTGTGGGTAAAGTGTACCCCTCTGCAGAGGTTTCAAAACTATTCGAATAGCCGCATCCGCGGTCATGGACAGTTGGCAAGTTGTACTTGACTTTTGTCAAGAATGATAATAAATTATGGTGAACTTGGTGAATGACTTGACTTGACCTTGATGTTGACACACTTGAGGTTCCTCTTAGCTTGAACTTAGAGAATTGAATCTTCTTCTCTACTAATGAACCTTCTTGGGAAATAAAACTAGCTTTTGCAAATAAACTTAGTGCTTAGTCCACCATATCAACCTTGCATATCTACTTCATCATTTCCTTTATAAGATGGTTTGCGAGTGCATCCAATGTACTCATGGCTGTGTCCCTGGCTATCAACTTGGCCAGACTATGGGGAAGAGTATCCGGAGGAAGGTTATGAAGAAGAGTATCAGAACTAAGATCGTCTCCTGAGTCGCCATTGCCTGTAGGGTGAAGGCATGGACCCGAAGACGTTATTTCCGCTGCTATATTGTGTTGTAATATGAACTTGGTCACTATGACCATTGTATTTGAACTATCGTATTGTAATGTCTATGGAACTGGTTACCAACTACGTTATGTGTATCACAACAATGATTCTGGGATTGTGGTGGAATGCATAACGGGCACTTCGAATTTGTGATAAATTCGGGGGTGTCACACAAGTCGTTGACATAACACTAATGAAACACCGTCTCACTAGTATTACATCCATCAGAGTGGTACAACAGAAACATCGCAGGTCCACGATATGTCTATAGGATTACAATTTTCAGCATACAGAAGATCTTCAGAACCTCCTCAATAGGTAGAGGTTTAGTCCTGGCGACTACAAACGAGAAAGAAACAAGGGAGACTAAGCTAAACTACAACTAATGTAGTTGGCTTGCTACTCAACTACAGAATACTCTAACTACTAGGTTCTAGGATTAGGAAACTGGTTCCTTTCTAACCCTATTATAGTTTTTCTTCAAGCTTCACACAATTGTAGGCTCCGCTGATAATCATGATGTTGGTAGAATGCTTCATCTTCAACTTTAATGTCTTGAGGTTGCCTCCTTGAGTTGCCTTCCATCTAATTCTTCATAGTCTAGCAAGGGTTTAAGAGATTGGGGTGAGTAACGAGCGTTACCCAGCAAGTTTATATAGAAAGAAGTTGTGTGATATGCACAAACTACAGCCATGGACCCAAAAGAGTCGTAGGCCAATGCAAGGTTTTATCAAGGGTTTCTTGAAAGATTGCTTTTACTTTAGAAAACTATGCCCAACAGCCAACACAGGTAGTAGTGCCTTGAGAGCACCTTTCCTGCGGCGTTCGCAGCTCCTTCCCGGAACAAGGGGTAACATGTCACATCCTTTTACACTCTGCAGAGGTGTGTCCTTCCAAAAGAGATCAAAGCCTTGTCGCACAACCGAGTTGCATGCTCGTCCACACTTCCTTGGTGTGGGGCCCAGTCATTGATCCAAGCCAATCACTGCCTTCTCCGCACAACGCATGCCCACCCAATTCACGCAAGCAGGTTGTGCCCCTGATATTCACCCCCAATGATGAAGTACCTAGGCGTCCCTTGCGGACCATCATAGACACCAGTGCCGTGAGAACTAAGGTGTCCCACCCATATGCAAGTAGTCTCGCAAGATCTACTGCGACCGGCAACTGGCTGCCCGTTGACATGCGAACGAGAGAAGATACAGCTGACTTTCCCGTCCCATTCCAAGTCTCTTGGATGACACGGTTTTTATGGCGCTAGAATAACTGTGGCATTGGTAGTTAATCCTAGGTTTACTTTCCCGTGCAAGTGGAACCTCCACCACCACAATCTTACCGTGGTTCCACCTGCCAGCCCTCCTAGGTTATCACCACTGGTCGATAACCACTAGTCATATTACTTATGAAAATAGGTTTTCCATCCCTTTTGAAATGTTAGAGTTTGAAGTCAACACTTTGCAAGTAGTTTCAAAACCAGTGCAATCAAGAGATATGAGCAAGATAAACTTGCCTTTTTGACTGCAGGATTATGCAAGTCAAGGTCTTCGGTACGTAGAAAATCCAATTATTGAAATAGCACCATCATCTGGTAAAGATGATGTTAAAAGAACTGCAGCATGATATGCAAATTATATGCTATGCATCGCTCTAAGCGTATCCTAACCCCCAATGGTTTAGTATAAAAGGTTGTGATGACTTCCTTATACTGAGTTGCACTTTTAGATTCATTCCACAACAAGGTTGTTAAGGATTTTAGATTGACTGACAAACCTTTTAAAGTAATAGAATAAAACTTAAAACAAGAGTTAATTCAAAAGACTAATATAGGAATGAGTGAAAACTTGAAGGTAACACTTTTAAGTGATATCATATTATTAGCAAACAAGTAGTTGGGTATTGACAGGCAAAGCTGAAGTAATTCTTATTAGATAGGAATACACAATTATTCTTAGGGTTGACAACAATCTTAAGACACAAATAGAGTTATATATGTTCAAGCTTAATGGAATGGTTTGTTACTTACTTTCAACGTTTCTTAAAAGAATAACATTTGAAGAACATATTTCTTATTGATTAGAAGCACTACACCTAAGGTTTAGTGTTCTAGTGATTAGCATGATTCCATCAAAACCAGAGAGTAGATACTAGTTGAGCATACCAAGGTAACAAGCTAGGTTTCATTCACTGTTAAGAGGGTTTTAGTGAAGCATGGAAATGTTATTCATCTAGGATGGTAAAGCATAACAATGTGGTAGCACATAATTGCTTAACATGGGCACACTCAAAATTAATTACTTACTTTTAAAGCTTACAAGAGGCATTGTATTGTCTACTTGTTATATAACCTAAAAGAATAACTTTTAAAGAACATGTTTCTTAATGACTAGAAGTACTACAAATAAGAATTAGTGTTCTAGGATTGATTATACTTATCTATTACTCACAAAGTAGTTAATAGATGGAACATAACAAGTTATCTATTTAAGATTCATTTGTTACTTATGTGGTATTAGTTGGGCATGATTATACAAAGCAACTTTCATTGCTATTACTATATATGGTTCTTTCTATAGTTGGTAACATTCTTATAACAAACATCGGCACTCAAATAGTTAGTCATGAGCCAGTAGTGCTCACGTAAATAGTTTAAGGTTGGTTCTAGAGTTGTTAATACTCTAGACATTCAAAGGTTATTACTTGTGACTAGACAAGAATGGGTGTGATGCTTATTTGGTATGTTCTTAAAAGAATTACTTTTGAAGAACACAGTCCTTAATGGATATTTTTTATTACTTAAAGGAATGGTGATTAGGTGATGTCAGGAAGTAACAATTTTTGAGTTGCAACAAAGGTTCTGCAAGTAGCTAGTTGACTAAAGTATACTATGTTGAAATAGAGTATTAAACTAACCACTAGTGGTGGAATTAGAAAGTATGGATAGACTAGCACACTGAGGTAGTGATTGGTTTTAGTACTAAAAGAAATGGTAGGTGATTAAGTTATATGTACTTCAAAAGAATAACTTTTGAAGAACATATACCTTAATGAATTTTAGTTATAGAATTTCATTTTAGGTTTCAATTTTTGTTCAGAACTAAATACGAAAGCCTGGTTATTTATGTTCCTAGGTTTTCAGGGTTGGAATCCAATTTTTAATTGATTAAAGATTTTAAAGTGATTTAGATTTTATCTTAATGAAACAATTGTTGAAATAGCAATATTAGAGTTAGGAAATAATTATTTTTCAGGTTTATGATTTTTCCTAAGTTTTGCTAGATTGAATTAGTTTTTAGGAAAAAAATCATTTTAGGGTTTGAAATCCTAGTAATAAAGTTTTAAATTTAATATTTAATAATAAGTAAATATTAATTGGAATACTTATGTTGAAGTAATAAAAAAATTATTTAGTATTTGAAAACTTGGTTTGAATTATTTTTATTGGATTTGAATTCAAAATTCAAATACTACTAAAACAAGGTTTCAAATTTATTTCAAAATTATTTCAGACAAGTATGCAAGATTATAATTTAATTAGATGGATTATGTTTTTATGAACATTTTGATATATCATTAGCACTTTTCTGAATTAAAATAAATAAGATATGAATTTTCTAAGTTTAGGTTATTTTTGGGAATTTCTGAGATGACTAGAGAACATTTCGCACCTATACTGATTCTACACCAAGTGACTGACCGATGGGGCCGGGGACACGTCATATGCCACATGGGCACTGACCAGTCAAATAGTTTGACCTGGTCAAAGATGACGTCATCACAACAAGAACTCACAGATGATCTTCAAATCTGATGATTCGTTGCGAATTAGGATGTCTGATTGCGGGGAAAAGATTCAGCGGATCAAAGGGAACCTAAAGGTTGTTTCGCTGCTTCAAAACGCTCACCGGAGACTCGCCGGCGGCATACCCTGGTGTCGGTGGTCGGTGATGCACGATGCCATGCTGAACAGGAATGAACTCGAGCGATTTAAAGTGCGCTGGAGAATCACTAGCTCACCACGAAGCTGCAGAGGTGGTCGGCAAGGTTGTAGGAGATCGGACGGCGACACCATGGTCGATGGCAACCAGCAGACTTGCGGAGAAGATGATGTCGATGCCATCGATTCACCTCATCCCGGAGTGATTCCTTGGACAAGGAAGTAGGAGGAGACGAGGCAGAGCTTCAGAGACACTCGGACGGCCTCGAGATGGCCTGCATCAACGGCGCCGAAGAACACCCGATCTAGGGTTTCGGGGATCTACGAGAAAAGCTTGAGATGGGGAAATGGGTGCGGTTCTAGGGTTTCCATGGTGACGGGGAACGTTTTTATAGCCGCCGGAGGTCGGTGGCCTTCATCGGGAGCGTCGAAACGCCAGCGGTGGATCGGTCGATCCCCAGAACTCCACCGAGCAACTTCCCTGCTCAAGGTTGAAGATGACCGAAGGGGTATGCTGGGCTGGGCTGCTGCCGGCTAGCTTAGTGGGCTTCGGCGGCTGGGCTAGGCAGACAGGTAAGTTTCCTTTTTTTTGATTCATTTCTTTTTCTTTTTCATATTTCTGTTTTGAGATTTTAGTTTGATTTTCAAAATTTGTTTTTGCAGGAATTTGGACTTAGGAGTTTTTCAGGATTTTATATAGGGTGGTTCTTATCAAAGTACACTGCAATAGGATAATTTTTATGTGTATTTGTATATAGGATTCTTTAGGTGTTATTATGATCTTTATAAGATTTTGATGAAGGTAAAATTTAAATACCACACTTTTGGTTTAGGTTATTTTCCTAAATCTTGAGTAATTCTGAAATGGAATGTAGTAGCATGAACATGTTGTAGTAGTGCTAGATTTTGAATTGCTATGTATATTATGGAGAGCATAATCTTATGCTCACAATAGATTTATATTGGCTTCAAAATAAGCTAAGGCTATTCGTAGTTTCTTTGTTTGAACAACTTAAGGGCATTCTCATCTACCCCTTGTAAGTAATAGTTAATAACTTGTATAAGATATGGATGCACATATTTATATGAGTTGACCACAAGATAAAAGACTTGGTTGTTTAACTTATAGAAATTGTGGTTGGAACACAATTCTTAAATTCAAGGTTAAAGCATGGGAATAAATAGATCTTATGATCATATGGTGATGCATAAGTTCGAGTGATGCTAGGAAATGAATCCCCAAGTAAATGAATAAGAGGTTATGGAATTAGATGGAATGCTATTGCACTCATCAAGGAAGACTCTCTAGACTAAATAAGTTTCTAGGTCAAGGTTTAGGATCTGCTCAATCTATATCCATATGCTTCACTCAATGGAAACTTGTACATAGATCAATGTTTCTCATATATCTTTAACAAGATGGGTATCTCCTATGTAAGATGAGTTTAAGTTGGACTCCTACTCCACAATTGGTCTTAGGATGATATCTGCTTATCAGACAAGGTTTCATACTAACCTAATTAGCTTCATCAACAAGCATCATCATATACCTGACATGATCATACTATTTCCTTCATCAAGTCCCATAGTAAATCCATTTTATTTCCTTCATCAACTCCCTCTACCAAGGGTTAATTCTTTGTTGTATCAACCTTCTGAGAGTAAAGATATAATCTTCCCATGGTGTGGTTCATATAGAATCTACTCCACTTCATAACTTCATAAGCCTAAGTGTTGGTCACTTCCTGAGTATGGTCCTAGTATAGACCAAATTAGGGTTTATGGTGTGATCACCCCTATATCAAATGACTTGTCCTAATTAGAATTTAAGTAATGTCTAAAGTCTCCTAGTTGGCCTTTATAGGAATGGCTCTAATGCTCTTAAATTATCTCACCTAGAGTTTAGGCAAATCGTTTAATCAAACTGGCATTGAGTTAACCTTTCCACTTCTCACATTTGGACTCACTAGATTAGGACATAAGAATATAGAATAAATCATGGTTTAAGAATCAGACTTATGTTGACTTCTTTAGCATGAAAGAAGTAGGATTTAAAGAATACCATGATGATCTTAGTGTGAATAGATATTTGGTCCTAAAATGGTGTGTCAAGCATTTTAGTTTTACCTCACTTAACTCTCTTTTAGTTGTTGTAACTATCACTACCCAAAACAAGGTTTTAGCAAAGGTCATATTGAAGTTTATCATGCTTCAATTGATGAGCTACTTCAATTCCATCATCTCAAGTGAAACTTCAATCACTTTGATCTATTTTATTTAAATGCGTGAACATTACCCGGATTTTCTATGCATGAAATGCAATGCACACATCTGTTGCCTCTAGTTTATGACCTCTAATCTTGGGATATTACAACTCAAATTTGCAAAAGGGAAAATAAAATTCAAGAAGACCAAACATGAGTGCATTCCCATAAGACACAAGATATGCAAATGAAGTCCAAATGGGAAAACATCTCCACAAAGGAGGTCGATGGCCGAGGCCACCATATTTGAGTATATAGGCATGGCACCGCAAAGATATATCTTGGGCCCAAAACCTAGACTCATCAATTAAGCACAATTTGTCACAAATGACTAAACAGAACAATATGCTTAATGTTGGCATTATGGGGGAGGGATAGCCCAATTAATTAGGACCACACTTGCCCTATTTCCATGCCCACATCTAGACTAGAACACACGTGACTGTATGGGAATGAGTGCACACAATCAAGCCACATTACAAGAGTCAATGATATTCAACTCATGCCTCAACTCTCGAGAATCTTGCTTCATCAAGGGGCTTCGTGAAGATATCGGCGAGTTGGTTGTTTGTACCTACATAAGATAGGTTAATATCACCTCGGTTGACATGGTCCCAAATTAAGTGGTGGCGTATCTTGATGTGCTTGGTTTTGTTGTGTTAAACTAGATTATGAGCAGTCTTGATGGCACTCTCATTGTCACACAAGAGTGGACCTTGTCACAATGAACACCATAATCCTCCAAGGTTTTCCTCATCCAAAGGAGTTGAGCACAACAACTCACGGCGGCCACATACTCGGCTTTGGCGGTGGATAGACACACACAATTTTTCTTCTTGGAAGACCAACTAACCAAAGACCTACCAAGAAATTGGCAAGCCCCAGAAGTTGACTTCCTATCCACTTTGTCTCCTGCCCAATCCAAATCTGAGTACCCAACAAGCTCAAAGCTTGATCCCTTTAGTTACCAAAGGCCAAAAGTTGGGGGTATGATACAAATATCGAAAAACTCTTTTGATCGCCATTAAATGGCTTTCCTTTGGGGCGGCTTGATATCATTTACACATTCCCACACTAAGCATGATATCCGGTCTAGATGCACAAAGACAGAGCAAAGAACCAATCATACAACGATAGAGTTTTTGATCCACTTCTTTACCATTAGGATCGAGATCAGGAGTAACCTTTGTAGGCATGGGAGTCTTGGCTCCTTTATCTCTGGAATCCATCTTGAATCTCTTGAGCATGTCTTGGGTGTACTTGGCTTGATTAATAGAAGTACCTCCTCTCAATTGCCTCACTTCAAAGCCAAGAAAGAATTTCAATTCCCCCATCATATACATCTCAAACTTGTTGGTCATTAGTCTAGCAAACTCATCATTGAAAGATTTGTTCGAAGAACCAAAAATGATGTCATCTACACAGAGTTGGCATATAAAAAGATCACCATTAACCTTCTTAGTAAAAAGAGTGGGATCAGTTTGGCCTATTTCAAATCCACGGTCTACAAGTAACTCTCTAAGGTGCTCGGACCATGCACTTGGGGCTTGTTTAAGGCCATAGAGCGCCTTATCAAGCTTGTTGACATGGTTAGGGAAATTATGATCCTCAAATCCCGGGGGTTGCTTTACATATACTAACTCATGCAACAGACCATTTAGAAAAGCACTCTTCACATCCATTTGGTGCAACTTAAAATTATGATGTGAAGCATAAGCAAGAAGGATACAAATGGACTCAAGGCGAGACACGAGTGTAGAAGTCTCTCTATAGTCAATGCCTTCAACTTGAGAATATCCTTGAGCAACCAAGTGAGCCTTGTTCCTCACAAACCATCCCATTCACATCTTGCTTGTTCTTGAACACCCACTTTGTTCCAATGACATTTCGGCAATCCTTGGGCTTCTCCAATAGTGACCAAACTTTGTCGCTCTCAAAGTTATTGAGTTCTTCATGCATAGCTTCAACCCAATCAGGGTCTTCAAGCACTTCAAAGACCTTTTGGGGCTCCACACAAGAGATATAAGCATGATGGCTACTAAAGTTGGCCAATTGTCTACTTGTGGACACCCCTCTTCTCACAATTCCAATCACATTATCCATGGTATGACTCCCCTTGCGGAGAACTTCTTCTACATTCCTTACACGATGAGCTTGGGCTTCTTCAAAAGTCTCTTGAGAAACCCTTGGTCATCACCACCATTTTGGTCCTCGCCTTGACCTTCAACTTGAGCTTGTTCATTAACTTGAACATGCTCATCACCTTGAGCTTGGCCATGATCTACCATTGGTGAAGATTCACCACCATCTACTTGGTTTTGATCTTGGCCTTGTGTAAGGGTACATTGCCCCTATGTGTGGTTTTGGTAATTAATGACAATCCCTATGGACTAATATTTTCATTGAGTTTATATGAAGGAATTGCTTATAGTAATTGCTTGAAGTCCATGTGTTGGATTCAAGGTTTGGATACCATGAAGATAAAGATATATGTTAAGTATTGGCATCAAGATAATATAACAGAAGAATCCAATATGATCAAGAAGAAGAAATGAAGATGGAGTTCTTGTGTAGAACTCAAGTGATCCATGTTCTAGCTTATGTGTTAAGCTAAGGAATTTCAAGATCTTGAGAGTTTGTCTACAAGAGAAGAATTGAAGATATGGCTCTATTTTGAGGTCATGATGGTCTCATGAGTTGAGATATTATTGACTAAGACCTAGAGCATGCAATCAAATGATAATTCTTTATATACCTCAAGATATTGTGATAGATCATGAGAAGATACAAGGTTGACCAATACGAAGAGTGAAGATTAGATTCAAGATTGGTCAACATATGAAGCACAGGGAATATACCACATAGGATCAATCGATCTTGTGGTATGGTAAGATTTGTCAATTATGCTTTATGACCTAACCATTACATATATTTTTTTGTGTTGTATATGTGGGTTAGGTATTGTGCCATGGGTATGCATTAATAGTGAGATTACATATAGCCCATGAGAGGATGACATCAAGTGATGATCGTCATCAAGGTTGAGAAGGACAAGTTTAAGTTAAGCATCTTGAGAAGATAATATGCTTGAGGCTTGTCATCCATTTGTTGATAATGGAGTTGTGAAGACATGCATTAATGAAGCTATCCCATAATGGGTTAGGGGCGATCAAATTATATGTCTTCATGAAGAAACAATGATCAAGTGAGACATTCTAGCTTGAAGGAGGCATGAAGCATTGACATCAAGATCAAGTGGGATGCACAAGGAAAAGGTATGGCCTTGCTAGGTTTCTCTTTTACCGGTCTCAAGGTGTTTTTTGAGAGACCGGGTTATATGACAGATAGACACACTATCCAGAGGGGCTTTCGGTCGGGTAACTTGATCACATCGTCTTAGGGAGCTCAATCCTCATACTTTGCTTCTCCCTATTTTTGTTGCTTATTGGTGTTTCTCCATGTTAGGTTCTTGAGCTTGTTGTTACTTTTCCAACAAGTCCAAGTGCATCAAAAACAGAATTCGTATGCATCTTTTATTACGTTATCAAATTTGGAGGTTTTACAGGTTCTTTCTTAACGGAGGTTTTCACTTCTCCTTATTTGTTATTTTATAGATTACTCCTTCTTGGGTTTTATGGTCTCCATTGGATAGACATTTTTCTTAGCTTTTCAAAAAGCCCAAGTTTGCTAAAAATAAGAGTTCGGATGTGAAAGTTATCAGATTTTTCGTGAGGATATTTTGTGCTTGTTCTAAGCTCGGTTTAAACCAGGAATTTGACCGGAAGTTGAACCATAAATTGGACCGAGTTCAGACCGAAAAGCTTCAAAACTGTTTTTTGTATTCTCATCTTGGTCCTGTTGGACTGGGTTTTGGACCGGGATTCACCCGATAAAGTGGAAAATGACCCCAACGGCCATATTTGGCTTTCCATATAAAAGGGGCCTTCTTCCACAATGTTTTCTAGGGTTCTTAAGCATGAAATACACCTCCATTGTTGACTCTCTTGAGATTGTCCTCTCTCTCTTCCCTCCTATGATTCTTGCATCTTTATAGGGATTTGGAAGAGGAGATCTTGATCTACAATCTCCTCCAATCAATTCCCCCTCTAAGCGAGGGGAACCCATTGAATCAAGATCTTGGAGTCATTGGTTGACCTCCACCATTGTTATTCCTCTTTAACTCCTCCATAGCATTTGTTGCCTTGGTGGGATTTGCGAGAGAAGGATTTGAGCACTTCCCCTTGTGTTCTTGCTTTGCATTTTTGCATAGTGTTAAGCTCTCTATTACGATTTGTTTGAGTGAGAGACCGCGAGCTTGTTACTCTTGGAGGGTGACCTCCTAGTTGGCTTGGCGGTTGGTGCCACAGTGACCTCTTCGTGGAAGATTGTGAAGAGGCTCGGGCTTTCCCTTTGTGGGATTTGTGAAGTGGTTGTGGAGCTTGCCATCTCCGGAGTGGAGGAAAAGCTAACCATAAGAAGGGGTCCCTAGCTTCATGGGGACTCGGAGAAGAAGGTGAGACTTTGTGGCGTTCGGGGGCCTTTGTGGTTTCCTGCATCTCTCCAACGGTGATTAGCTTACTTTATGTAAGTGAACATCGGGATACATCTTCGTCTCCGTGTGCCTCGGTTATCTCTATACCCGAGTTTATTTCCTTGTGATAGCCTTCGTGCTTGAAGTACTTATATCTTGTTTATCACTTGTGAAATATATCTTGTGCTATCTTGCTTATATCTAGTTGTTTGTTGGTGCACTTAGTTGAACCTAGTGTATTTAGGTTTTGTGCTTGAAGAAAAGAAACATTAGTTTAATTCTGCATTCTTCAAGCCAAATCTATAATAGTTTTAAAAACGCCTATTCACCCCCCTCTAGGCCACATCTCGTCCTTTGAATTGGTATCAAAGCAAGGTCTCTCCTTATTTAGGCTTCACCGCCTTGAGAGTAAAGATGTAGGTTTTTCTCCTCCGATGGCACAAATTATTTTTGATGGCACAAATTATATGTTATGGAGAAATCGCATGCTTTCTAATCTTCGGACTTTGTGTCCAAATATAGAGCAATTTCTAGATGTAGGTTTTTCTCCTCCGATGGATCTTCAAAATCTATCTTTAGAGGATGAGAACAATTTACATCTTGAAGCTCAAGTATCTAATGAAATTTTATTGTCTATGAGCTCCATAGTTTATGTTTGCTTGATGGGTTCAAAGTGCAAAATGTCTCATGAGATATGGACCAAGCTAGAAGAGTCATTTGGTGGGTCCAATTCTCATGAGGTTGAAAGTGAACCTGAGGAGCTCTCTTATCCTTCACATCATGAAGAGCTCCAAGTTGCTTCCACATCCAGTCGTGATGATTGTTCAATATCTTCCACTTCACCAACATGTGACATGTCACAAGGTAATGATATGGTGAGTGGAGAAATCATATGTGATGATGGTAGCTTTGTTCTTTGCACCAATGATTCTACTTTGTTAAATCCTAATGTTGTAGAGAGCTTGGACCTAAACACTTTTTGCAAGAAGTTCTTTACTCATTCTTGTGTTAAAGGTCCTTGCATATCTCCTAGAATTTGCTTGATTAAATTTTGTGATGATATGCTTGTCTCTAGTTGCGACCATAATTAAAATGAATCTATTTCCTCTAGTTGTTGTATGACTAACCATGTAGAGGAAATTAAAGTAAAATTGGGTCACATAATTAAAGAAGATATCAATAGAATAATCAAGAAGTTTGGTATCAAGAGAAGGCAATGCCATGAATGTCACGAGTATGGACATCTCGTAAGAGCTTGTCCTACACTCGACAATGAAGAACCCACCTCTATTGATGGTCCCTCATCATATTCGCAAGTTCGCATGTGCCTTATGGCAAGAGGGTCAAAGGTAACTCCTACTTTGAATCCCAACACATCTCCTAATGATGAGAGTGATGGTGATGATGATAATGAAGCCTTCTTGCATGATATGGGAATTGTGTATGCCTCTCTTCATGGTAATGATAATGCTCGTGCTAAAGTCGAACACTTAATGGAAACCTTGTTGAACTCAAGGAGACCATTAAGGATTTGAACTCCCTCGTTAATGAGGGGAAACGGAGATACAATCTCCTCAAGCAAGAGCTACCCGAAGAGAAGCATACTAATTCTTTTCTATCTCAATCTATTAAATCCTGTGAGCTTACAAATGCTAAATCTATTAATGATGCTTGTGCTACTAAATCTACTTCTTGTGAAGCATCTATATTAAAGGAGAATGTTGAGCTAAGGGCTCAACTTGAGTTAGTAACAAACAATTATAAGAAATTGGAGGAAAGCCATGAAAAGCTCTTGGGCTCTCATGGGGATCTCTACTGACCTCTTATAATGGGCTAAAGTTAGCTCATGAGGCAAGTATCACTAAGAAAACATCTTGTGAGCCTCATTTGGACACTAGCACTACTTTGAACCAAAATGCTATATTACCATGTGCTAGTCCTAGTGATTTGTCTAGGAATAATATTTCTACATCTTGTGATGAATTACTTGCTATGCCTTGTTGCTCTAACAATGAAGCTTATACTTCCTCTTGTACTTGTAATACTACTAACCTTGTAGAGGAAATAAAACAGCTCAAGGCCCAAGTCACTAGTTTGGAGAAAGACTTGGAGAAGCGTCATGAAGGGAAATCCACACTCGATAATATTTTGAGTGTGCAAAAATCCCCTAATGACAACTTGGATTCAACTCCAGTGACAAGAACAAGTCCAAGAGCAACAAGAAGAAGAAGGGCCAAGACCAAGTCAAGAATTTGGCCAAGATTGTTTGCTTCAAGTGCAAGATTGAAGGGCATCATGTGAGATCTTGCCCATTAAAGAAGAGGCACTTGAGTGAGAAGCGACAAGGGAAGCAGCCACAAGGTCAAGCTCAAGCGCGACCTCAAGTTGAAGATAGGCCACTTCCCAAGAAGAAACGAGATGAAGCTTCCCAAATCAAGAAATCAATGAAGAAGAGAAAGGGAAGCACTCGTTGCTATATTTGCCGTGAGAAGGGGCACTTTGCTTCTTCATGCTTAAGCGGTACCTTATCTAATCCTATCATTGTTGATGATGACTATTTTCTTAGGAAGGATAAGAATGGTAATGTGTTTGCCATGTTTGTTGGAACTCAATGTGGTGTCAAGAAAAGAATCATTTGGGTTGCCAAGCCTATTGTGACTAACCTCTTAGGGCCCAACTTGGTTGGGGACCAACAAGCTAAAACTTGATCATTGAGTGTTTATGGAGGGCATTGGAGACTTGGATACCTCATGAGGAATTAAGGGATCTTCATTAATTTTATTTCACCAAGCCAAGTCATTGACACTATCATTTTATATCCAATGTGCCTCTTTGCGGTAACTTGTACTTAACCTCTTTACATTGTAAGTTACTTGCCCCTTTGCATGTTTTGGTTTTGTATCAAGTATGTGTTTCTATATGTTGTTCCTTATACCTACTTATCTTATGTATTCAAGTAGGTGTTGGTTGCTTGGCACATCATATACTTGTGTGTTTGCTTTGAACCTCTAATGCATCTTGATGGTATCTTATTTGGATCTTATCGAGTGATTAATGGAACATCCCATTTTGGGGAAGTGATTTTCCATTGACACCTCACAATCCTATAAATGTGTTCACATGAGTAATACCACTTAGTATTGATATTGTAGGATTATCTAGTCACTATGTGGTATGCCATGCTCATGAGAAATTCAAATTTTATATCTCCATTAATTATCTTTAGTTGGATTTTGTTTGCCTTTTGTTGAAAAGAATTATGGGGGAGTAATATGCCTTGTGCATATCACAAGCCTAGGAAATTTGAACATTTGAGGTATTGCCACTTAGAGTTGATATTGTTAATTATCTTGTTCCTAGGTGGCATGTTTGCTCAAACAAGCTCCGTGTTTTTTTTTCTTAAAAGATTTTATTGCTCATTTCTTTGGTTATGGTTTGAGTAAGAATTCTTGGTGCGGTTTTACTCA
This sequence comes from Dactylis glomerata, assembly GCA_007115705.1. NCBI lineage: Eukaryota > Viridiplantae > Streptophyta > Magnoliopsida > Poales > Poaceae > Dactylis > Dactylis glomerata. Next base: position 1,861,487 of record QXEO01000406.1, on the reverse strand, counting down.
AATATATTTCTCTATATCATAAGTAGGAAACCGTTTGATTCAAGATACTCTAATAATTGATTTGCATGATTGTTTGTCTATTATTGGAGCTACCAAGAATCCTTTTTTGTGCATGGTGCTTAATTTGAATATTTAACCATATGCCTTTTATTGTGAAGTTGATCTTGAATACTTTGCAATACACCACCAGAAAATAATTCCAATATGAACTTCTTGTCTTTGACAATTGGTATTTGTATATATGTGTGGTAATTCTTCTAGATCATCTTCACCTTGGAATTTGCCTCTTATTGCCCTTATTTCTTGCCAAGAAATTGTTTTGACTCCCATTGTCTTATTTTCCTTCTTGAGGATCTTCCTGCTTGACTTTGTCTCATCTTTCGATCCCTATCAATTGTGTGTTGATGTAAGACAAACCTTTTCTTTTTGGTACTTGTGCCATTGTGAAAAGTGTAGAGGGTTTGGTTTATTTGTTGGAACCTTGCACTTTTGGGAATTACTTATCTCATTCCTTCTTCTATGATTTGTTTGCTTGAATGATATGAATCTTTGAGCATGTTTTTTTATTATTCTTTCATGCTCAATATGTTGTTAGGTTCATTTGTTGAATAAATCATTTGTTGATTTGTTACTTTGATATCATTTGGACAACAAATATGTTTTACCACACCTTTTATACCTCCTTGTACTATTGGTGTTTTTGTCTAAATTGTATCTTCTTTTGATCTTGAAAGATGGGTGCATGCATATCTTCTTTATGCTTAATTTTGTATCTTAGTTGCTTTCTTTGATCCAATATATATATTATACTCCATCAAATCCCAAATGGCTAAGATGTGCATGAAATTCGAATTTCATCTCTAACTATGCACATATTTATATGGAGCTTATCATATGTATTATGGTTAGTCTAACCACTTTGGACCTAATAAGGTTGGGGACCAACATGTACTTGAATGTTGTCTTAGGTACATTGGAGATGCAATGGATGCTTTTCTCATTTATAAGGAAGGTGTTGCCACCATATGATTATTGGAGCCAAGCTAGGATGATCGGCAAACTCTTATCTACTACATCACAACATTGCTATCTCGGTAACAAGTATCTTTTTTCATGCATACTTTTCTAGCATCCCAACTTTTGTAGGTTGGCTCTTGGCATGATAATATTTATTTTCAAAATCTCTTTATTGCATATGTGAGCATGTTGAGATGATTGCATATGATAGGGAGTATATAAAATCATGTTTATGATTCACCAATCCCAAATATGCATTTCAGCAATTTATTGCATATTAATTCCTCAATGCTCTCTCATGTGCAATATGGACAATGTTGCATTCAAAGTATCCCAACTATTTTTTGATCCCTTATTGCTAGTTGTGATGGCTTTGATGATTTTGTGTGGGGAGTTCATTAATATACCATAATGGAAAATGTAGCCTTGAGCTATATATGCTTGCTAAGAAAGTTATTTGGTATATTCTAGGAATCTCTCTTGGATATGATGTATCTCTTTAATTCAACTAACCTCTTGTGTATACATGTTCCTTTATGGATTGTTCATCACGATTGTTTGTCCACTTAGAAATGTATATGCATAAAAGTGTTAATATCTTCCCTAGATATCCTTGTTCTTTGCCAACCATCTTCTTATCCATTTGGTTCTTGATGGCTTTGGTAAAAACTTGATTTATGAGTGCCTATGTATTCTCTATTGCTTCTTCTCGCACTCATATCTCGTGAATATTTTTGGACTAAAGTTCACTTTGATAAGCATATTGATGCTATTGTATTCTCTCGTGCTCATGGTTGTATTTTAAATGATATAGAGGGAGTTGCATTCAAATACATAAAATTCAAATTTATGCACAAACCTTGGGGAGCTTCCTTATTTCGTTTAAAGCATTTTTAGCTCTTATAATCATATCCTCTTGTGTCCAATTGGTTCTTTGGGTCTCTTGATTGCTTGCTTGCTTCATTAATTGAAGCATCCTTCATTATGTCTTCTTTTTTGCAATCTTTGATCCACAATATGGTTTGACTTCCTCCAAATATTGTTAATTGGATAAGTGCATATGATTTCACTCATTTTATGAGAACTTCACATCTTGGGAAGGAACTCATATTATATTGACCTTCTAAATTTCTTTATCCGTTTTGGCAACTGTTGCCAATGGGGGGGGAAGTTTAGAGGGTTTAAGGGAAATGGTTTTTATACTTAAGTTTGGTTTGCGCTTAAGTGTTTGCCTTTCATGCATATCTTCTTTGTTAGATATTTTGCATGGTTGAATATATAGTGTTAACTCCATCAAAGGATTATCTTGACAATGTATGCAATGAAATTCAAGTTCATCACACGTGCATATATTATGGGGGATTTTGGTCTGTATATTTTGGTTGTACTCACATCAATCATATTCGTTGTAGTTTATGTGAGTACAATTGGTTTTGATATGCGCTAGTAGCTTTGTGTTACTTTACCATATCAAATACAACCTCTTGTATGCAATTTATTCTCAGATAAGTTACATATTAGTTTCTATTATACATTATATAAACCCTATTTTTGACATTGTCATCAATTACAGATAAGGGTACATTGCCCCTATGTGTGGTTTTGATAACTAGCACATTTCCCCTATGTGTGGTTTTGATAACTAGCAAAAGCTGGCACGGCGGCATGCCGTGCCCGTGTTGTAGCATCGTGATATTATTTCAGTTATATAAAGTTTATAATTTCTGAATTCTATAATCACAAAAAATACATATCTGATTCATGTACTCTTTTGAATGATTTTGAGCTCTCATAAACACAAGATAGTACGAAGTAGTGGACAGTTTACAGCACAATGGATTCCCATTGTTTAGGAATGATATAAACATGGGATAGATCAATATGAACAAACTAACATTAGAGACAATAGAACTTACTAAATAGATAAGCATAATCACACATGTATATATATACCATTACATTTATAGAGCCGAGCGGCTGCTGAAATGCTTTGTCTTGCTAACAAATGACAATATAGGTCGTTACATATATAGAGTTTAGCGATAGGCAGACCGCTTGATCTGATACTGAATACAGAAATAGTAATTAATAGTAAAACAAAGGCATATGTCTAGACAATGTTTCATCAGTTGCGTTCCAGGATCTTCTCACATCCATTGGTTTCAAAGATATCAACTTTTAGGGAGGAACCAATAGTATAGGTAAAGATCAAAGTGTCACCTTGTTCGATCATGTTGGCCTCTGCAAATTCGTTCTATCCATGGTCGATGAAAATGCGTCCCTGCCATTTCGCCAGTACCACACGCCATGTGTTTCCTACTACATTGGCAAGCACAAGCTTGTGTGGGAAATCACCGGTGCTGAGCTGGCAAAATGCTTTAGGGATCTTCAGCGGTTTGGAAGGAGCAGTAGTGATAGTGCTTGAACCGGTGCTGAAATTCAGCTTTTGGAATAAACCCAACCTGGGGACGCATGCCTCCTCTTCTTACAGTTCCTGGTTTTCTTTCCTTGGTCTTGCTATCAGATCTGCCTTTTTTGTTCCCTTTAGTAGATCTGGCGATCTTGCGCTTCTAAGTAGAACCCTTGCTTTGAAGAACTCCTGCTGCAGCTGGATTCGCTATAGTTTTTGGTGAAGACGGTGTCGCCGAAGATCCGCGCTCGATCTTGATTTCTCTCCGGTCTATAGTTTTTGGTGAAGACGGTGTCGCCGGAGATCCGCGCTCGATCTTGATTTCTCTCTGGTGTGCCTGTGGGTGTAAAATCAGTATATAGATCAGTAGAGTAAAGTGGTGGCACTGATGTATAATAATAAGAAGGGCAAGCATGTAGGCATACCGGGCACGATGAACCCTAGGTCGCCATCATTGACCTCGTCGCCATGGCAACGGCGTCCAGGCTGAGTGCAGATCTAATTCGACTTTGCGGTTTTCGTGGATGGGTTCCTTATTTTGGACCAGCCTCTCTGCTTCTGTCAGTATAGCGGAAAGTCTTATATCCCTTGAGAGGAAAAACCAAAATGGCCAATAAAATATATGAACAGATCTTTTCTTTGCCGAAGTCAATGTCCTTTCATTCCAAACATTCCCATAGCATCTTCTTTCCCAATTTCAAAGCAAACATAGCGTTTATAATGACAGCTACCAGGCTTGTAATTCCTTGTTTAGTTTCAATTGACCATTGGACCATCGAAACAAAGCTTTATAATTATTTGTTAAAAGGCTCTAGTGGTAACACACCTTATCTCAGCCATACTGAAGTGATATTACTATCAATTATTCGGGCGTGGAGGACCCAAATATTAGAATAAACTTGAATTGATATTACTATCAATTATTCGGGCGCGGAGGACCTGTACCCGAACAATTGAAAATTTTAAAAAAAAAAATTAATAATTTCGAAATATTTAATGAATGAATGAAAATAAATATTCCTATTATGAAGATCTCCACCATCGTCAAGCATGCAAGCAGCCAAAGATTTGAAGCTGTCAAAAGTTCTTCACATGCATGCAAGAAGAAGGAAATCAAGCCAAAGTGAAGGAGAATTTCCAAGAACACCATCATGAAGCATAAGAAGATATCCAACAAGAAGATAAAGATAATGCCATCTCCATTGGCAGCCATGGCAACGTGGTGGCTGCACATACATTTCTCTCCAACATGCTCTCATTAACCTATAAAGAAGGGCTACAAAGGCTATGAAGTCTAGAAGGCCTAAAAAGACCTACAATATAGGGGTATGATGAGCAAGAGGAAAGAAGAAGCAATAATGGAGGAAGAAGGCTATGGAATGCTGCTCTCTCGTGCCTATAAAACAGGTAGAGCGCAGCGAAGGAACACACAGAGCAAGCAAACACCAGCAGAAGAAACACCAGCCAGCAGCGAGCTCCTGCGAGAACTCCCTGCTTAGTAGTAGTAGTAGTAGTAGTAGTAGTAGTAGTACCACCACCACTACTTGTAATAATAAGCCTGCATAGAGAAGGCAATCGTGTTGTACCAAAGGAGCTAAGGTAATCCCTCCTTCTCGTGTAAACCCTTCGGGGCTTCCCGAAAGGGAAAACCATATGTAAGCTATATTGTGGAAATGAAGTAGTTTCGTGTTTCCCTTAATCTTTTTAGCATGTTTATATGGGATGGGTTCTTATGCTAGGGATCCTATAGGAGAAACCTCTGCATGTAGTTCTCTGTTAAGCCTTGTGTATGGCGTCAGAATGAGAACCTTGGTTGTAGAGAAGTGTTCCCTTCGGGTGGAACTGCCTGGGAAGACGATAAGAAATCAACCCATATAAATTTGACTAAAGAAATTTTAGGGAAATAAACTTAGCTACTCCTGAAGCAATATGGTGAAAAATATGGTGAGTACCGAGTAGGACAATACACCTCTGCGCACACCCCGCTCGAATTGTTGGCCTCGACAGCCATAAAGATCCTGTAGAATATATAAAAAATAATATTATAATTTGAATATTAAATTTATGTATTTATAATCATTAATATAAAAGATTTTATTATCACGCATAGTTCATATTTATCCCGCATATTTATTTTTACTGTATATTTACTGTTTATATGTTGTGTATTGTTGGTATCAGAGCTAGTGTTTAAACATTGAAAGGTTAAAGTATCTGAATTTAGAAGTTAGCACAGGTAGAATAATAAAAACTAAGGAAAATATTGATATAAGGTGTAGAATAAATCCATCTGAAGAGCATACTTGGCATACTACACATAGCCAGCTAAATATAATTATTGATCTTATATATAACTTTTTCATATCTTGGGGAAAAAGACAAGATATATTTGATCAGAAGTTTGAAAGTTTATTGAAAGAATACAATAAGCTTGCAGAAAAATATTCAGGTTTGAATAATAAAATTGATATAGCCTTGCATAAGCTAGAGGAAGCAAAGGCAAGACAGAATACAGTTTGTAGAAATAACGATTACATTAAAGAAGAAGTACAATCCATTGGGAAAAATATAGAGCATAGTTTAAATAAGAATAAAGACTTGTCGTCAGGATCCACAACAAGGCAAGATCATATTCTTGAAATTAAAGAATTGGTGCAAGAGGTAAAAACTCTGATCCTCTCATAATTTGCATGTCCGAATATAACAAAGCATTAAGCGAAGTAGCCAAATTTTTAACGCCTCCTATTGGTTTCTCCGATTACGACTCACCAAAAGAAGACTCTAAAATTTTAATAAAGCAAAATAATACAATCATCCAGTTATTAATCCAAGTCTTAGAGAAATTAAATAGAGAACAAGGTAACAAAGAAATTGTGTTAGCATCATCTGGTGTAGTAATATCATCGAAGAATATCAACTCAGAAAAATGGACATATCTAAAAGCCTCAATAGAAGAGACAAAGGTCTCCAAGTAGTAAGGCAAGATTTGAGACCCCTGACAATGATGAATAGAATTTCATGCAGCAGAAATGATGACATTGATAGTTTAGAAGAAGTTATAGACCTAGATAGAGATCTAGAAAGGTATCAAAAAGATACATTAAGGAAAATAAGACCACAACAAGTTTATCATATGGGCATGTTTGAAAGTAGAAGCGGTCTATATAGAATTTCTAGAGAAATTGAGTTAAGTGTGTTAACTCATCCTGTAGACCTAAGAATTGTGAGTAAGAATATTGAAAATGAACTTAAATATTGTGGTTATAAATACATTCATCAAGGTATGTATATCATAGGAGTTAAAGGCATGACAAGAAAGAAATTAGGAGCGAAGGTTCTAATATCATTACTAGATAAAAGATGGGGATCAGTAGATAAAGCTTCATTAGGCTTTATGGAAGGTGATATGAATGAAAATAGGCTAATAACCTACATAGCCCCAGATCTAATGATGCCCGTAAAAGAATTTATAGATAAAATGTGTTTTGGATTCCAGACTAAAGGATATGAAGATTTTAGAGGAATAAATTTGTTAGTAAGCATAGAATTTATAGGAAGGCTCACTAACAAAAGCAGCTCTAGATACAAAGTAAATGTAAATGACGTAATTGAAAGTATGCAGTCAAAAGGTATAAAGTTTATGAGTCCTCTTAAAATTAGTTCTGAAGAAAGAGCAGGAGAAGAGTGGAATATTGGAGAATTAATAGAAAAGAAAGAACTAAAACTACTTGAAACCTACATTAGCTATCAAAATTGTGAAGGAAGTAGTAGCATTAGGTTCACAAATTATAAAGCCGCATCCTTAGATGACACAGAATCTCTAATGTCAGAATCTGAATTTAGTGATAATAGGTGCAAAGGTGCGACAGAATGCATGGAAAGGGCAAATCTAGACAATGAAATAACTCATTGGGAAGGAAAATTGAAACATATAGAATGGGAATATAATAATTCTATGATAAAAGATTGTCCTAAGATCCGAGAAAAAGAATTATTTTTCATTAGAGAAATTTCAAGACTTAAAAAATTAAGAAGTGACAAAAACAATACCGCTAGCAGTTCAGTTACGGTAAAAAATATGGTTGAGCCCAAAGACAAAGGTAAAAATGTTAATATCAACCAAAGTCATAAGGATAGAGTTATAGATGAAGATGAGCAATGGGATATAAACAATAAATTGCTATTAGAAAGTTATGAAGAAGAAGAAAAAATAGTAAACGAAATACTAGAAGAAGATATAGACTACGATGAGTCTGAAGCATATGATGATTTTATAAATTCCCTAGATGAGGTAGGGTTACATAATTTAGAAAATGCAATGGAAGCCATGGAAGTTGAAAATAGTAAGAGAAAAAGAACTGCATATGGTGATAGTTCTGTAAAACAAGAAGGAGAAAGAGAGAGAGCAACCAGACCAGCCGGAAGATGGCCTCCAGAAAAAGAAGATTTTCAACCAACCTACATTCCAGGACAATACAAGCATATGGGTTCTAAAAGAAGAGATTTTGAAAGGCCAGTGCAATTTCAAAATTATAGGAATGATGGTGCTATATTAAACTTAGCAGCCCATGATCCTGCAGATTGGCCAAATATAATTAGCATATGGAAAAGCCTGATAGTTCAAAAATATATACAAAACCAACATAATATAGGAAATAAGGTAGAAGACATGCTAACATATCTTGAAACATTTTTAGGAGAATCTGTAAAAGTTTTATGGGAACAATGGGTAGAGACATATCCAAATAATTATGAAGAATTAAAAAGGGCTGGAAGTAACCCAAATAATTTTGCTAATATTATATCAAATATGATCATAGCAGAAGACCCAGAATTAGGAAATACAGCATTACAAAATGAAAGGTTGAGAGAAATAGAAAAATTAACTTTAACTAGTTGGAAAGGAATAAAGGAATTCTCTCAGCATTATTTATATAATGCTACCACTGCTAAACAAGGTTACAATAAAGGTGTCGTCGAAAGATATTTTAACAAATTACCCGACCCTTTAGGATCAATAATATTTGAAGAATATAAGAAAGAAACAGAAGGTTTCATCATGAATATATCCCAAGCCATAACCTTTGTATTTAAACATTTAAGAAAAGTCTGCACAAGTATACAAGCACAACGATCGATGAAGAGATCAGATTACAATTTCTGCAATAATATTGTCCAAATTCCATTAACATATGGAGAAGAAAGGCATAGGAATAAAAAATATTATAAACCTCAAAGGAGAGATAATAGAAATTTTAGGACAAAAAGAAGATATTTCTTAAGAAGGTCAGATAATAGAGCCCCTTTCTTACATAAGAGAAATGTAAGAAGATATAATCCCAAAAAAACATATGATAGTACATGCAGGTGTTTTATATGTAACTCACCTGATCATCTAAGTAGAACTTGTCCCAATAAAGATCAGAAAAGATATTCTAGTAAATTAGAAGAGCAAGAAAGAGTGCTAATCATAGATAGTGTCAATGAAAACATATTAGTATGTGATGATGAAATAAAAGATGATGAGTCAATTTATTCAATCATAGAAATAGATGAAGTAGAAAATGAGACAAGAGAAGAAGAATCAAGTGAAGATGAGATAGATTTAATAAAAGAATTAGCAGGATTAAAAATTGAAATGATGAATCAAGTAGATTGTGAGCATGATTGGATTAGAGGTAAAGGAGACTATTATATAAAATGTGCCTTTTGCATATACTACCCAAGCCAAGAAAATAGGTCAACTTGTAGTATATGTTTAAGACAAGCATGTTCTTCTTGTTTGAAAGCTAAAAATCAAAGTTGGAGACAAGAAATAGAATATGAACCAGAAGATCGAGTACTATCAAGTAGAGTTAGAAATCTAGAAAATAGGATAAATAAACTAGAAGCGGAATTAGAAGAAATAAATTATAAGTTACAAAATAATAATAATGGTGTTATATGTCAAGAAGATAATACAGCCAAAAATACTGAATTAAAAGATCAAATGGTAACTGTAAGAGAAAGTAAAGGAGATAGGCATATACAATTAAAAGATGCTATAACAAGCTTTGGAAATAAATATATAGTATGCCTACCATTTAAGGAAGTACTAGGAATAAGGATTCCAGTTAAAATAATTCTGAAGCAAAACATTTCTTACAAAATATTAGCATTATTAGATACAGGTTGCACTAAGAACATAATTCATGACAAGTATTTTGCAAGATGCCCTGAAATAGTTAAAACAATAGATGATAATAAAGTTGAAGTATCCACAGACATGTCAGGAATAAAGAAAGTACATAATCAACTAGCGTATAACATCGAATCATACATAAATGGAACCAAATACATAATAGATGAAATTACAATCAGAGATTTATCTGTAATAAGTGATGATATGATATTAGGATTAAGGTTTTTACAACAATCCCTGCAAACCACTATTATACATGAAGGAGTTACATTCATCCCACACCAAGATAATGTTCCATACATATCTGAGGTACGAAAACAAAGAAAATCCTTGCAAAATGTAGAATATCTAAGCTCTAAGATAAGGGTAGCACTAGTATAGACCCTCTTGAAATCTGCAATGAAGAAGAGCTTAGTGATAGTCTAGAAGAATATCATATAGAAAATACATGCATCGAGTGCATAGGGTTACAATCTTTCTCACCCAATTGGTATAGAGATATAAAATCAAAAAATGATATAGACAAGATTGTGCGAAGGCTAGAAGATATACAAATCATTGGAGAAATACCAATGAAACATTGGGATAACAATGCTATAGTATGCAAAATAAATATTATAAACCCTGATTACATAATTAAGTCAGGACCTATAGAAGCTACTCCCAAAGATATAGAAGAATTCAAAATGCATATTGAAGAATTACTGAAATTAAGGGCAATAAGAGAAAGTAGAAGTCCTCATAGATCCGCAGCCTTTATAGTTAGAAATCATGCTGAAGAAGTTAGAGGCAAGTCTAGAATGGTTATTAATTACAAAAGACTTAATGATAATACCATAGATGATGCATATAATATACCAAATAAGCAAGAATGGATTAACAGAATACAAGGAAGCAAATATTTCTCAAAGTTTGATTTAAAGGTCAGGTTTTGGCAAGTAAAAATGGCCGAAGAATCTATTCCGTGGACAGCATTTACATGTCCTCAAGGTCATTATGAATGGCTAGTTATGCCTTTAGGATTAAAGAATGCGCCTGCATTATTTCAAAGAAAAATGCAAAATATATTCAATGAGAATCAAGCATTCATATTAGTCTATGTAGATGACTTGTTAGTCTTCTCAAAGACTTATAAAGAGCATATTGCACACCTTGAAGTTTTCTTTAGAAAGGTAGAGCAAAATGGGTTAATATTATCTAAAAAAAATGGAAATTTGCAAAGAGAAAATTAATTTCCTTGGTCATGAAATAGGAGAAGGAAAAAATATATTTGCAAGATCATATAGCTAAGAAAATATTACAATTTCCTGATGCCATGAATGATAAAAAGGTTTTACAACAATTTTTAGGAATTGTAAACTACGCAAGAAACTATATAGATAACCTAGCAAAGATTGCTGGACCATTATATGCTAAATTAAGAAAGAATGGTCAGAAATATTTTAATTCTGAAGACATAAAATTAGTTCAGGCTATTAAAGAAAAGGTTAAAAACTTAAAACCCTTAGAATTACCATTAGAAGAAAATTATTTCATAATTGAAACAGATGCATCTAAGGTAGGATGGGGTGCTATATTAAAGCAAAAGCCTAATAAATATTCTCCAAAGGCAGAAGAAAAAATATGTAGATATGCCTCAGGGAGTTATAAGTTAAAAACTGTGAATAATATTGATAGAGAAATTCTTGCAGTAGTCCATGCCATAAACGCATTTAGATTATATTTAGGATTTAAGGAATTTACAGTACGAACAGATTGTGAAGCAATATGTAGATATTACAATCAAATCAATAGTAAGAAAAGTTCTACTAGAAGATGGGTTTTATTTGAAGATATCATAACTGGGAATGGTTATAAAGTAGTTTTTGAGCATATTAAAGGAAAGGACAATTGCTTACCTGATATATTCTCTCGTGCATCAATTTTGCAGAAATGAAGAGAGGAATACTCCCTAACGGGACAGAAGTATTTACATTTGGAATCGATAATACATTGAGAATATTCCCTCCAAATACATTCAAATTCAAGGCAAAGGGACATATCGCCCTTGATGAAATTCAAGAATGTATCTTAGACAATTTCTGGTTCCAATACAACAATAAAAGAGAAGAGAAGGGATATTTATTATCCATTCTGAATAGCCTTGCAGAATATTTTAACATTATGAATAAAAATTCACCGAAGTCAGCAAGAATTCAAACGCAAGAAATAATATCAGTATATGTCTTATTTGATGGAAGTAAACCAGGCATATACACAAAATTTGAGGATTTAGCAAAACAAAAAACTGCAGCAAGAATGAAGGGAGAAGATTTAACATGGAAAAAAATATAGATATCAATGAAGCCTTGAAATATGCAAAAGATATCATTGGAGAAGATTTCCATATAGACCCTAAAGCAAAGGAATATATTGAGAAAGTTAAAGGAAAAAACAAGAATACTCCCCCTCCACCGAATACAACTCGTACAAAGGGAGAATCATCAACGAAGGTAAAAGAAGAAGAAGAGTCCCCCCAGATTCTAACATATAAAGCGTGCCTTTTAAAAGGCGTAGATCCGCTGGATTCAGAGCACATAGACTTGAAGGTAAATGAAAAATTTGAACAGATTGCAAAAACATGGAAAGAAGAATTAAAAGCTGAAATTTTAAAAGAATTACAAGCTGAATTTAATGAAAAATTTGAAGCATTAAAAACAGAATATGATTCTAAATATGATATGAATTTTTTAGACGATGACCACATGGACATTGCTGGACATGGTCGGCCCCCAGAATAAATATTGAAGCATGCAAATATTGTTGAATATGATTTGATATTACTATCAATTATTCGGGCGCGGAGGACCCAAATATTAGAATAAACTTGAATTGATATTACTATCAATTATTCGGGCGCGGAGGACCTGTACCCGAACAATTGAAATTTTTTTAAAAAAATTAATAATTTCGAAATATTTAATGATTGAATGAAAATATATATTCCTATTATGAAGATCTCCACCATCGTCAAGCATGCAAGCAGCCAAAGATTTGAAGCTGTCAAAAGTTCTTCACATGCATGCAAGAAGAAGGAAATCAAGCCAAAGTGAAGGAGAATTTCCAAGAACACCATCATGAAGCATAAGAAGATATCCAACAAGAAGATAAAGATAATGCCATCTCCATTGGCAGCCATGGCAACGTGGTGGCTGCACATACATTTCTCTCCAACATGCTCTCATTAACCTATAAAGAAGGGCTACAAAGGCTATGAAGTCTAGAAGGCCTAAAAAGACCTACAATATAGGGGTATGATGAGCAAGAGGAAAGAAGAAGCAATAATGGAGGAAGAAGGCTGTGGAATGCTGCTCTCTCGTGCCTATAAAACGGGTAGAGCGCAGCGAAGGAACGGACACAGAGCAAGCAAACACCAGCAGAAGAAACACCAGCCAAGCAGCGAGCTCCTGCGAGAACTCCCTGCTTAGTAGTAGTAGTACCACCACCACTACTTGTAATAATAAGCCTGCATAGAGAAGGCAATCGTGTTGTACCGAAGGAGCTAAGGTAATCCCTCTTTCTCGTGTAAACCCTTCGGGGCTTCCCGAAAGGGAAAACCATATGTAAGCTATATTGTGGAAATGAAGTAGCTTCGTGTTTCCCTTAATCTTTTTAGCATGTTTATATGGGATGGGTTCTTATGCTCGGGATCCTATAGGAGAAACCTCTGCATGTAGTTCTCTGTTAAGCCTTGTGTATGGCGTCAGAACGAGAACCTTGGTTGTAGAGAAGTGTTCCCTTCGGGTGGAACTGCCTGGGAAGACGATAAGAAATCAACCCATATAAATTTGACTAAAGAAATTTTAGGGAAATAAACTTAGCTACTCCTGAAGCAATATGGTGAAAATTATGGTAAGTACCGAGTAGGACAATACACCTCTGCGCACACCCCGCTCGAATTGTTGGCCTCGACAGCCATAAAGGTCCTATAGAATATATATAAAATAATATTATAATCTGAATATTAAATTTACGTATATATATATGAAAAAACTTTACAATGTTATGGACTCTTTCTCAATGGAAGTGCACACTAAGTGTCACTTTTTAATATAATTGTCTCAAATAGGATAATAGACAATGAGACATCTGAATTACATATGACAGGTTACATCGATTCCTTCAACTCAAGTAAGAACTCATTATTTCATAGAGAATAAATATGAATTCACCATTAAAACTACAATTGGTAAATTTTCTAGATTAATAAACAAGATAAGTCAAATAATTGTATAAACTACTGACCAAAGGGGGTCAGTATCTACAAAATGGTATCAATATATTTCATAATATGGCTATTTGTTATCATAAATATTTTTTGTGCTATCTTAGTGCAAGTATGAAACATATTGACTCACCAAGAAAGTTAGTAGTACCCTTTTTTGTTGATGGGACAAGTATATCAAATGTATCTCTACTTTTCAACGTCCAATAGTACAAAAATACTCCAGTGTACAACATTGTGGAGATCCAATTTTATTCGTAAAATATTGCAAACATAGATTGTAGCTACCATGCGCGCCGCGCAGACCTTGCAGAGCAGTGCGCGCGTGCTTTCGAAAGAGCGCGTTGGCTCACCGTCTGTGACAACCTCAAATTTGATACAAATTTGAAGTGCCCATTATGTATTCCACCGCAATCCCAGAACCATTGTTGCAATATACATAACGTAGTTGGTAACCAGTTCCATAGACATTACAATACGATGGTTCAAATACAATGGTCATAGTGACCAAATTCATATTACAACACAATATAGTAGCGGAAATAACGTCTTCGGGTCCATGCCTTCACCCTATAGGCAATGGCGACTCATGGAGATGAGCTTAGTTCTGGTACTCTTCTTCATACCCTTCCTCCTGGTACTCTTCCCCATAGTCTGGCCAAGTTGATAGCCAGGCACACAGCCATGAGTACATTGGATGCACTCGCAAACCATCTTATAAATGAAATGATGAAGTAGGTATGCAAGTTTGGTATAGTGGACTAAGCACTAAGTTTATTTGCAAAAGCTAGTTTTATTTCCCAAGAATGTTCATTGGTAGAAAAGAAGTTTAGTTCTCTAAGTTCAATCTAAAGAGGGACTTCAAGTGTGTCAACATCATTGTCAAGTCAAGTCCTTCACCATGTTCACCATTGTCACTTTTATTCCTGACAAAAGTCAAGTACAGCTTGCCAACTGTCCATAACCGCGGACTCGGCTATTCGAATAGTTTGAAAACCTCTGCAGAGGGGTACACTTTACCCACAAGATTCGATACATCTGCCGGGAGAAATCCACGGATCGTCATACACAAGTATGTGGGGTTCAGATAATCAAACAAACTCTTTCACTTTCTCACCCTAGTATAGGATCCTTCCCTAGAGCCCGGGATACAGAATCCCTGCTCCGGCGCCTCTAGTTCTGGCCATCCCGGGATGCCGGGTTAGTGGAATCCACTTGGTTCAGAAGTAACCGCTCACGGTGTCCTTCCATAAAGGTTTGATACAAGGCCTCCCATACTAAGGTAAACAAGCTACGGACTAAGCCCCTTCCCATATAGGGGTAATGTGGTTGTACGGTATGGTTGGCTCCCATAGTACATCACTCGTTGTCATTGAGAAATACATTTCATAGTTCTTAGTCAAGATTGATTTCTTTCATAAGCCATTATGTAGGAGCAATCTCCAATTCAAGTTTCAAGTTCAAGTCACCACTTTTCAAATAGAGTTCCCCTTATTGATGGCCTCAATATTATTAGCGACTAAGCAACTATATTGAGTGATGATACTACTAACTAAGATTGGATAAACTCAGCTTGATGCTCTTGCTAAACAAGATATCACTATACTTCTATCATTCTACTCTAGCAATTCAATCATGCAATTTACTTAAAACAAGTAGAATGCAATATTAAAACTAGGTAGTGGGAGTATGAATCAAAAGATGGCTTGCCTTGGTTGGCAAAGTGTCCGGGGTACTCTTCTTATTCTTCTTGATAATATCCCCCCTCAATATCCTCCTCAGCAACACTAGCATCTAATAACGAAATCAACATAAAACACACAATCACTACACCATGCTAACAACACACCAAGCACACATATTTGGTTGCTAACAATAGCATTCATGTTGCATTTTATGGAGTTGGATTGCAAGTTTTTCTTCTAAGTTTTCATTAAGCATGCAAGTTAGAGTTTCTACTAAGTGTCATATGTTGTTCACTTTCTAAGCATTGGTATAGGTTTAGGGGTATTAAGACTAGTTCAAGTGGGGAGGGTTTGATTAAGTGGATTGGTATTGAGGGCAACAATTAGTTCTAAGTGTGCCATAGGAATCTATCATTTTATGTTACTAACTAGAGTTGGGGTAGGATCTAATTGATAACACTAACAGGGTTTGGAGTAGATTAGGGTTGACTAACAGTAAGGGAGGTCATTGGTGAGTTCACAATTTAAATTTCATGATTTTAGGAGGCTTAAACAATTTTCTAGAAATCTTCTAAGATTAATAAAGCTATGGTCACCCTATTCATATCTAATTAAATTCCTAATTCAAATTGAATTCTAACCAACTCTACAGGCTAGAGAATTTGATAAGCTTTCCAACGCATATTTATTTGCTAAAAATGGATTTGTAAAACTCTTGGAATTTTATTTTGAAAAACATATCTGAATCATATTCGAATTAATTGGAAAAGGGCGGGAAAATATTAAAAACGAAACGGACCGATTTCTAACGAGCTGGGCCGATTCTGAACAGATCCCGAATGGGCCGGCCCAGAAAACGGTTCGCACGGCGGGGAGGAAATAAAACAGAACCTGACAGGGGGGTCCCACCCGTTAGGTCACTTAACTAAA
This sequence comes from Dactylis glomerata, assembly GCA_007115705.1. Classification (NCBI taxonomy): domain Eukaryota; kingdom Viridiplantae; phylum Streptophyta; class Magnoliopsida; order Poales; family Poaceae; genus Dactylis; species Dactylis glomerata. The sequence goes on along the minus strand of QXEO01000406.1, from coordinate 1,845,000 downwards.
CCGAATCGGTATGCCATCGCTGGATCTAGATCGAACGGCTCTGGTGCTTCGTGTTCGTCGGAGACGGGGGAGCTCACCGGCGTTGCAGGAACGACTATTCGACGGCGAGGGCGTGACGGAGAGGAAGCAGAACTCGACGGCGACGTGCGGAATCGGCTGCGGCGATGCTCCTCCGCCGATTCCCAGCGGCGGCTTCCTCCAGGGAAGTCGAACGCGACGGCGCTCTCCGCGTCCAGTACCTCGCCGGCGGGGCTGGCGACGTCGAGCTAGGGCGAGCGGGGTGAAGTGAGTGTGTCTGGGAGGTAGCTGGGGACGGGGCGAGTCTCTCCGTTTGATCGGCGGGGGTATTTATAGGTCGGAGCGACGAGGGCGAGGGTGTCCAGAAGCTCGCCGGCTCGGGGGCCCTGGCAACGTTCGAAGGTCGTACCGGGCACGGCGGCCTCGGGGGCGTGCTGGGAGGGTGCTGGCTCGGCCGCGGAGTGCTGTGGGTCGGTGCTGGTGAGGGCAGGGCTGTCGGGAGCGTGCAGAGAAGAAGAAGACTGGGAGGGGGCCCTGGGCGCAGTTCTCTTCTTCCTTCCGCTTCTCATGGCTCGGGTCGGGGCAGGGGGAGCTGGGTTCGACCGCGGCATCTCCCAGGAGCATGGCTACAGGCCAGAGGCGAACGGCGACAGTGATCACCACAGTGATCATGATTTGTCTCCGATTTTGTCTGCCAGGTGCTCGATCAAATGCTCGCAAGAATTTTAAATTTGAAATTTTGAAATTTTCCACTTTGGGTGATCAGCATCTGAGCCCAGGTTTCCAATCATATTTTTGTTACAAAGAAAGAATAGGTTTTGCAGAAATCTTATTTCAAATTTTGGTATAGTCACTGTTTCAGATTCAAACTTTGGTTGAAGTTTGAGTGATGTTCTGATTTGAGTTTTGAGTAGCAACTGCTTGGTTGAGCTTGTATGTGACTTGGTGAAGCTCAACTAGCTGGCCCAACATGGAGGTGAGTTACAGATTTCTTAATCCAAGGGCTCAAAATGGGGTAGTCAAACAGATTTCCTAGATCATCTTATTCTTCTCTTTTTCTTTAATATTTTTATTTCTGGTTTCTTTGATGCTTATAATTTGTCTCAATTGCTTCTGTTGGTTAACTTAGAATTAACTAACCAATGCACAATCAAAAATAACACACATGAAATCATAGAATACAAACAATAGAGAAATACATGTATGCATGAAATAATGGATAAAAAGTTTTATCTGGGTCCAAAATTTGGCACTTTATTTAATAAGAAGTGGATTACAATTTCTAAGTTGTTACAATCTTCCCCCCTTAAAAAGAATCTCGTCCCCGAGATTTACTAATTAAGAACTGAAAAGATTGGGAAACTCTTTCTGAAGGTAATCTTCTCGTTCCCAAGTGGCTTCATCTTCGGTGTGATTACTCCACTGAACTTTCAGAAACTTGATGCTTCGGGTTCGAGTGGTTCTATATGCTTCCTCGAGGATACGAATAGGCATTTCACGATAGGTCAAATCCTTGTTGATGTCCACAGAACGATGATCAATATTCTTGAAGATTTCAGGCTTCTCCGGAACTTCAAGACACTTCCGAAGTAGAGACACGTGAAAGACATCGTGCACTTCAGACAATTCAGGGGGCATTTCCAACTGATAAGACACTTCTCCTTTACGGTCTAGTATCTTGAAGGGTCCAATATATCTTGGTGCAAGCTTTCCTTTTACTTGGAATCTTTGCATTCCCTTGAGGGGTGATACTCTGAGATAAACAAAATCTCCACTCTTGAAAGTCAGTTCTCTACGTCTCTTGTCGGCATAACTCTTCTGTCTCTACTGGGCTGCCTTGAGATAGTCACGAATCATGCGAACTTTCTCCTCGGCTTCTTGCAGAATGTCAGGTCCAAATATCTGACTGTCTCCGGTTTCTGACCAATTCAAAGGGGTACGACACTTTCTTCCATACAAAGCTTCAAATGGGGCCATTTGCAAACAGGCTTGATAACTGTTGTTGTAAGAAAACTCCGCGAAAGGCAGACAATCCTCCCACTTAGCCCCATAGGCTAGAACACAGGCTCTCAACATATCTTCAAGTATTTGATTCACTCTTTCAGTCTGTCCATCAGTCTGAGGGTGGTAAGCTGTGCTAAAGGCTAATTTGGTTCCCAAGGCTTGATGTAAACTTTTCCAAAATCTTGAGGTGAATTGGGTTCCTCGATCAGAAACTATGGTTTTAGGGACTCCATGCAAACTAACAATTCTGGATAGATAAAGATCTGCTAGCTGTCCTGAGGTATAATTGGTCTTGACAGGAATAAAGTGGGCAACTTTGGTGAGTCTATCCACAATGACCCAGATAGAGTCATTTCCACGGCTAGACCTTGGAAATCCAGTGATGAAATCCATTCCAACCGATTCCCACTTCCATTCCAGAACTTGCAAAGGTTGCAGCAATCCAGCCGGACGTTGATGTTCAGCCTTGACTCTTTGACAAATATCACACTTAGAGATGAACGATGCAATCTCACGCTTCATTCCATGCCACCAAATTTTTTCCTTCAAATCTTGATACATCTTAGTTCCACCGGGGTGAATGGAGTAAGGTGTCTCATGGGCTTCCTTCATAATCACTTCCTTCAATTCTGAATCAGCAGGCACATAGATACGTCCTTTATACCAAAGAACTCCTTGGTCATCTTCCTCAAATCCTGGCACCTTGCCAGAACTAATTCGGCGCTTAATTCCATCGATAATCTTATTTCCCTTCTGGGCTTCTTTGATTTGGCTCATCAAGGTGGGTTGAAACTCAAGGTTGGCTAAGAATCCTTGATTGACTAGTTCCAATCCAAATTTTTCCAACTCTTGGTGCAACATAGGTTGCTCCTCTTTGATCGTCATATTCAACGAGCACGGCTTCCTACTCAATGCATCGGCCACCACATTGGCCTTACCGGGGTGATAATGAATTTCCAGATCATAGTCCTTGATCAACTCTATCCATCTTCTTTGCCTCATGTTCAACTCCTTCTGGGTGAAGATATACTTCAAACTCTTGTGATTAGTGTAGATCTCACAACGGTTGCCCATCAGATAGTGCCTCCAGGTCTTCAGAGCTAGAACTACGGCTGCTAATTCCAGATCATGAGTGGGATAGTTTTCTTCATGAGGTCGAAGCTGCCGAGAGAGGTAAGCTATGACCTTGCCTTCTTGCATCAATACACAACCAAGTCCAAGTTTGGAAGCGTCGCAATAGACATCAAAGTTTTTGGTGATATCGGGCATGGTTAGGACGGGGGAGGTCACCAGTTGCTTCTTGAGCTCTTGAAAACTCTCTTCACACTTAGGGGTCCATTCAAACTTCTTGTCTTTCTTCAACAGTTGGGTCATTGGCCGGGCAATGCTTGAAAACCCTTCAACAAATTTGCGGTAATATCCGGCTAATCCGAGAAAACCTCTAACTTCAGTTTGAGTGGTAGGAGCTTCCCATTCCATGACTGATTTGATCTTCTTGGGGTCTACGGATATTCCTCCCGCTGATAATACATAGCCTAAGAATCCAACTTCCTTCAACCAGAACTCACATTTACTGAACTTGGCATACAGCTGATGCTCTCTTAAGGTTTCTAAGATTAATCTCAAATGGGTTGCATGCTCTTCTTCGGACTTGGAGTAGATAAGAATGTCGTCAATGAAGACAACAACAAACTTATCCAAGAACTCCATAAAAACCTTATTCATGTGGTTCATGAAATAAGCAGGGGCATTGGTTAATCCAAATGACATTACGGTGTACTCATACAATCCGTATCGGGTAGTGAAGGCTGTTTTGGGGATATCCGTTACACGGATCTTCAGTTGATGGTATCCAGTTCTAAGATCTATCTTCGAGAAGACTCTAGCTCCAGTCAATTGGTCAAACAAATCTTCAATCTTTGGGAGAGGATACTTGTTCTTGATGGTCACATCGTTTAGCTTGCGGTAATCAGTGCACAGTCGGCTAGAACCGTCACTTTTATCCACAAACAGAACGGGTGATCTCCAAGCAGAAGAACTTGGCTGAATCAATCCTTTACTCAAGAGGTCATCCAATTGCTTCTTCAACTCTACTAGTTCAGCTGGGTTCATACGATAGGGTCGTTGGGCTATAGATCCAGTTCCGGGGATAAGCTCAATGATAAACTCAATATCCCGATCCGGTGGCATTCCGGGTAGCTCATCTGGAAAAACATCCGGGTATTCACAGACGATGGGGACTTGCTCTAAAGTTGGTCCTGAGATACTCTTATGACATCTGGGGATTTGGGTAGGTTTAACGGACACATGCTTTACTAAAACTCCATGGCTACTCCTCATGGTGATGGTCTTTTTGGCACAATCTATAATTCCTTGGTGTTGAGACATCCAATCCATACCTAGGACCACTTCCAATCCTTTGGTTCATAACACAATCAAACTGGCTAAAAATGAGATCCCATGGATTTCTATGGGCACTGCCAAGCAGGTACAACTGGCTTTGGTTATCGACCCGGGAATTTGCACAGACATGACATCTTTCAAGGGTGTGGGTTGAAGTCCACTTTTATCAACGAATAATTGGGTAACAAATGAGTGTGAAGCTCCAGAATCAAAAAGAACTCTTGCAAGAACTGAGTTAACAGGGAACATACCAAGCACAACGTCGGTTGCTTCCTGAGCTTCTTCAACATTCATGTGATTCAGACGGCCTCGAGAGTGAGGCTGGTTCCTTGGTGGATAGTTCTTGCCATTTCCCACACGGCGCTATTGCTGAACAGGAGCAGTGGTCTTGGATGCATCATTCAGCTTCTTGGGGCACTCATTGGAGTAGTGCCCTTTGAGTCCGCACTCATAACAGGTAACACCAGACTTGTCACCAGGCTTGGGTAACACCGGGGCGCCATTTGGCCTTGGAGTATTGGTGTTGAAGTTGTTGCCACTAGGTCTTGGAGGTGCACGGTGGAAGTTGTTGCCGGGCGGACGGTTGGGATAGTTGGGACGTGGAGCAGGTGCAGATGGCCTCATAGGTCTTGGGGCGAAACCCATAGGTGGATTTCCCTTTTGCTTCTGCGAGTTGCTTGAGTTGCCTTGATACATCATACGGCGCTTGCGGTTCTCTGCAGCTTACTTGAGTTTGCCTTCCATCTGAATGGCAGAGTCAACCAATGACTCCAGGTCGGCAAAGTGAATGCTGATCAAGACACATTGCATCTCATCATGAAGTCCATCCAGAAACCTTTCTTGCTTCTTTTCAGTGGTGTTGGTGTCATCTGGGGCATACCTAGACAAGGTAAGGAACTTGTCACGGTAATCCACCACAGATAGGGAACCTTGCTTTAGATTTCTGAACTCATCTCTCATCCTTTTAACCAATCCCAAGGGAACATGGGCCTTGCTAAACTTGCTCTTGAATTCCTCCCAAGGCATCACATACCCTGGGGCTTGCATTGCACGGGTGCTATCCCACCAAGCTCTTGCGGCTCCCGCAAGGTAGTGGGTGGTGTACAACACCTTCTCATTTTCACCAACTTCCGCGACTGCCAAATTGTTTTCCATAGTGCGAAGCCAGTCATCGGCATCTAAGGGTTCTTCAGACTTAGTGAATATAGGTGGATTGGTGTTTTGGAAACTCCTTAACTTGGATCGGTGATCACCATTGCCATTGTTTTCTCCTTCACCATTGCCATTGCCATTGCCATTGTTGTGGTTCATTGCCATCTGGGTTATCTGCTGAAGAGTGGCCAAGTTAGCTTGGCGCTCAGCTCGGGCTGCTTCCCGGTCTTCCATGATCAACCTTAGTAGTTCGGCCATTTCCGGGTTCGGGGGTGGGGGTGCTCGCGGCATCTGAAGATAAGGTATGTAAGACAAGAGGGAAAAGCTAATTTGCTAAGATTTAAAGGTAACATGGATGATGCAATTTTGTCTTACTAAGGCCTTAAGGGCCAAATTCATATTTCATTCAACACTCATCAAACATATCATACATACGAGTTCACACATTACAAATGGTTTACATCAAACCATTGCGACTCGTCTACTAGAGAGGGGGATACAACTCACACCTACACGAAGTGAAAATAAAGTGGAACTCATAACTAGATAACATGTGGATCTCTGTCCTACACAGCGGGCTCCTCGGGGTCTTCCTCCTCATCACTCACAATGAATCCGTTATGCCCACCATCTTCCGGATCATCAAGGTCCTCCATGAAGTCATCCTCGTCACTAATGAGGGCATTATCCTCCTTGCGGAGATCAATGCCTTCCTCCTCACCAAGGTGATCCTCTAGACTCTCAATGTACTCAGTCAGCTCAGCCACATTGGCCTTCAACTCCTCAATGTCCTGATCCTTCTCATCGCACTGGCGACAAAGGCTCTTGCGCTCCTTCGCAAGTATCCTGATAGTGCTTCTCGCCTCCACCAGTGCGAAGTGCTCAAGGTTGGCCTTGGTATGGGCACGATCGGCCTCCTGCTGAGTGGAGTACAGCAAGAAGTCCATGTGATCGATGTAGGTACTCGGCTCATTCTGCCCGGGCATGTTTGCGGGACGCCCATCCGCATCACGCCGAGCAAAGTTCCTAAAGTGCTCTCCCTGAACCTCCTCAACATGCAGTCCGCACAAGCGGGCGTGCATCTCCTGCATCGCTCGGACCAAACCATCGGCCCAAGTGTTCTCCACAAGCTCGAACTTGATCCTTGGAGAACCCAAATTCCCCTTCTTGCCACGGCAACTGGCCCTGATAAGCCACCGTAGCTCTCCATCGGGGTGCTCATTGAGCACGGCTCCCTTGAACTCTGGATACAAACGATCCAGGAACAAGGTTAGGGTGGTGAGGTCGCGCTCGAAACAAAGGCTGCCACCATGGCCCAACTGGTAGTGCTCAATGAATACCGGGGCCATCTACAAAATTTTAGATTAGATTAAGTTAGTGATCAACTCAAGTGTGCAAAATTTTAAGTAGGCAAAAACTGAAGTATGTATAAACTTTGCAAATAGAGAGGAAAGACTAAGCAATTTTGCAACCATTACTTATATCTTTGCTTTTATCAAGGTTTCACTTAACGCCCATTCTAACTAAGGTCTCCTATGGTCAGCCTAGGCTCTGATACCAACTTGTGACAACCTCAAATTTGATACAAATTCGAAGTGCCCGTTATGTATTCCACCGCAATCCCAGAACCATTGTTGCGATATACATAATGTAGTTGGTAACCAGTTCCATAGACATTACAATACGATGGTTCAAATACAATGGTCATAGTGACCAAATTCATATTACAACACAATATAGCAGCGGAAATAACGTCTTCGGGTCCATGCCTTCACCCTACAGGCAATGGCGACTCATGGAGACGAGCTTAGTTCTGGTACTCTTCTTCATACCCTTCCTCCTGGTACTCTTCCCCATAGTCTGGCCAAGTTGATAGCCAGGGACACAGCCATGAGTACATTGGATGCACTCGCAAACCATCTTATAAATGAAATGATGAAGTAGGTATGCAAGTTTGGTATAGTGGACTAAGCACTAAGTTTATTTGCAAAAGCTAGTTTTATTTCCCAAGAATGTTCATTGGTAGAAAAGAAGTTTAGTTCTCTAAGTTCAATCTAAAGAGGGACTTCAAGTGTGTCAACATCATTGTCAAGTCAAGTCCTTCACCATATTCACCATTGTCACTTTTATTCCTGACAAAAGTCAAGTACAGCTTGCCAACTGTCCATAACCGCGGATTCAGCTATTCGAATAGTTTGAAAACCTCTGCAGAGGGGTACACTTTACCCACAAGATTCGATACATCTGCCGGGAGAAATCCACGGATCGTCATACACAAGTATGCGGGGTTCAGATAATCAAACAAACTCTTTCACTTGCTCACCCTAGTATAGGATCCTTCCCTAGAGCCCAGGATACGGAATCCCCGCTCCGGCGCCTCTAGTTCTGGCCATCCCGGGATGCCGGGTTAGTGGAATCCACTTGGTTCAGAAGTAACCGCTCACGGTGTCCTTCCATAAAGGTTTGATACAAGGCCTCCCATACTAAGGTAAACAAGCTACGGACTAAGCCCCTTCCCATATAGGGGTAATGTGGTTGTACGGTATGGTTGGCTCCCATAGTACATCACTCGTTGTCATTGAGAAATACATTTCATAGTTCTTAGTCAAGATTGATTTCTTTCATAAGCCATTATGTAGGAGCAATCTCCAATTCAAGTTTCAAGTTCAAGTCACCACTTTTCAAATAGAGTTCCCCTTATAGATGGCCTCAATATTATTAGCGACGAAGCAACTATATTGAGTGATGATACTACTAACTAAGATTGGATAAACTCAGCTTGATGCTCTTGCTAAACAAGATATCACTATACTTCTATCATTCTACTCTAGCAATTCAATCATGCAATTTACTTAAAACAAGTAGAATGCAATATTAAAACTAGGTAGTGGGAGTATGAATCAAAAGATGGCTTGCCTTGGTTGGCAAAGTGTCCGGGGTACTCTTCTTCTTCTTCTTCTTCTTCTTGATAATATCCCCCCTCAATATCCTCCTCAGCAACACTAGCTTCTAATAACGAAATCAACATAAAACACACAATCACTACACCATGCTAACAACACACCAAGCACACATATTTGTTTGCTAACAATAGCATTCATGTTGCATTTTATGGAGTTGGATTGCAAGTTTTTCTTCTAAGTTTTCATTAAGCGTGCAAGTTAGAGTTTCTACTAAGTGTCATATGTTGTTCACTTTCTAAGCATTGGTATAGGTTCAGGGGTATTAAGACTAGTTCAAGTGGGGAGGGTTTGATTAAGTGGATTGGTATTGAGGGCAACAATTAGTTCTAAGTGTGCCATAGGAATCTATAATTTTATGTTACTAACTAGAGTTGGGGTAGGATCTAATTGATAACACTAACAGGGTTTGGAGTTGATTAGGGTTGACTAACAGTAAGGGAGGTCATTGGTGAGTTCACAATTTAAATTTCATGATTTTAGGAGGCTTAAACAATTTTCTAGAAATCTTCTAAGATTAATAAAGCTATGGTCACCCTATTCAAATCTAATTAAATTCCTAATTCAAATTGAATTCTAACCAACTCTACAGGCTAGAGAATTTGATAAGCTTTCCAACGCATATTTATTTGCTAAAAATGGATTTGTAAAACTCTTGGAATTTTATTTTGAAAAACATATCTGAATCATATTCGAATTAATTGGAAAAGGGCGGGAAAATATTAAAAACGAAACGGACCGATTTCTAACGAGCTGGGCCGATTCTGAACAGATCCCGAATGGGCCGGCCCAGAAAACGGTTCGCACGGCGGGGAGGAAATAAAACAGAACCTGACAGGGGGGTCCCACCCGTCAGGTCACTTAACTAAACCGAATCGGTATGCCATCGCTGGATCTAGATCGAACGGCTCTGGTGCTTCGTGTTCGTCGGAGACGGGGGAGCTCACCGGCGTTGCAGGGCCGACTGTTCGACGGCGAGGGCGTGATGGAGAGGAAGCAAAACTCGACGGCGACGTGCGGAATCGGCTGCGGCGATGCTCCTCCGCCGATTCCCAGCGGCGGCTTGCTCCAGGGAAGTCGAACGCGACGGCGCTCTCCGCGTCCAGTACCTCGCCGGCGGGGCTGGCGACGTCGAGCTAGGGCGAGCGGGGTGGAGTGAGTGTGTCTGGGAGGTAGCTGGGGATGGGGCGAGTCTCTCCGTTTGATCGGCGGGGGTATTTATAGGTCGGAGCGACGAGGGCGAGGGTGTGCAGAAGCTCGCCGGCTCGGGGGCCCTGGCAACGTTCGAAGGTCGTACCGGGCACGGCGGCCTCGGGGGCGTGCTAGGAGGGTGCTGGCTCGGCCGCGGAGTGCTGTGGGTCGGTGTTGGCGAGGGCAGGGCTATCGGGAGCGTGCAGAGAAGAAGACTGGGAGGGGGCCCTGGGCGCAGTTCTCTTCTTCCTTCCGCTTCTCATGGCTCGGGTCGGGACAGGGGGAGCTGGTTTCGACCGCGGCGTCTCCCAGGAGCATGGCTACAGGCCAGAGGCGAACGGCGACAGTGATCACCACAGTGATCATGATTTGTCTCTGATTTTGTCTGCCAGGTGCTCAATCAAATGCTTGCAAGAGTTTTAAATTTGAAATTTTGAAATTTTCCACTTTGGGTGATCAGCATCTGAGCCCAGGTTGCCAATCATATTTTTGTTACAAAGAAAGAATAGGTTTTGCTGAAATCTTATTTCAAATTTTGGTATAGTCACTGTTTCAGATTCAAACTTTGGTTGAAGTTTGAGTGATGTTCTGATTTGAGTTTTGAGTAGCAACTGCTTGGTTGAGCTTGTATGTGACTTGGTGAAGCTCAACTAGCTGGCCCAACATGGAGGTGAGTTACAGATTTCTTAATCCAAGGGCTCAAAGTGGGGTAGTCAAACAGATTTCCTAGATCATCTTATTCTTCTCTTTTTCTTTAATATTTTTATTTCTGGTTTCTTTGATGCTTATAATTTGTCTCAATTGCTTCTGTTGGTTAACTTAGAATTAACTAACCAATGCACAATCAAAAATAACACACATGAAATCATAGAATACAAACAATAGAGAAATACATGTATGCATGAAATAATGGATAAAAAGTTTTATCTGGGTCCAAAATTTGGCACTTTATTTAATAAGAAGTGGATTACAATTTCTGAGTTGTTACACCATCATTCTGCAGGCCGCCGCCGCTTGCTAGCTAGCCATCACCCGCCCTCTTCTCGTGAGGCAGGCGTCGGGGCCGATCTCGTCCTCGCTGTGTTCACCGCTCTTGCATCTCGCCACAACCTATTTGGTCTAGGGCGGAGTCCCAAAACGCCATGGGTATCAAATGGGATGACCTCGAGCCGCATGAGGCGGAGCAGATAAAAAGGGGCAAAAAAAATCCTCGAGAAGGCCACATGAGTTCTCCAGAAGGGACACGTGTGTAGATATTAGAATGCATGCTAGACGTGGCGATTCCAAGTGCACATGCCTAAGAGATAGGCAAAGCAGGATAATAGTTGGACCCGCCACTACAATCAAAGATACAGATGAGCAGCAACACGTGATACAAGAAAACAAATATCTGAAACAATCCGTGCCCAGCCAACAAAGAAAGACAACAAACGACCCGCCACTACAATCAATGATGCAGATGAGCAGCAACACGTAATACAAGAAAATAAAAATCTGAAACAATCTGTGCCAGGCCAACAAAGAAAGACAGCAAACTCAGCCGACAGATGAGATGACGCCCAGCTCAGCACATGGGCATCATGCTACAAATAATCCCGCTGCTCACGCCATTCACAACTCTCGATATGCATGGGTCAAAATATTTCTACAGAGAAATAAAAAATGTAGGGATATGCATCTTTTTCTAATTCTTCGTAAGCTTTCTAGCAAGACTATCCATAACTGATGCCTTCTCTGATGTACTGGCCAGAGTTCGAAAAACCATATGCAACCGAAACATAGATAGAAAGATAACCTGATAACATCATAGACTGATGTCAGTTATAATCAAAACAAAAATATTACTTGCATCAAGATAAATGCAGCAAGAACAAACTTAAAAGAAAGAAACAACATTAACATGCATAGATGAGAGAGGTACACCCAGTTTTAGGCTGACAGTCTTGTCAATCAATCTTCCTATTCTTAGCAAGATGTCTTCTCGATTATTTCAAGGATCAAACTCTCTGAGGGTTGTACCACTTCGAAAAATATGTCAGCTCAAGAGGTTCAAAAGATAAAGTAACTCTCCTTATTCTTGGCCATTGGAATGGAAGCAAGACTCTTTCCTATCCACTTTGAGAAGGAGAGAGAACTAAAAGATAACTCAAACTAGCAAAAGTCCACAGGTCGAGTTTAGGCAAGACTTTTAAAGAAACTCTCACATGGGAGAATCGAGTCTATTCGAAAAGCCACTTTTTCCCATATTATCAAAAGGGGACATTCATTCAAAGATAGAAGCCAATGGCAATACAATCTAACATCATAAGAACCAATAAGTAATTAAAATGTAAATGAGTACCAATTTACATTGAAGTACCAAGTACCAACCACTATCCTCCAGTACCCAGGAGTTGATCGAACAGTACTTTATGCAAAATATCTTCATCTATCTGCTTCGCCTAGAAACTAAAGGACCCGCTCTAGATCAGGAGAAACATTGGAGTAGCAAACAGGAACAAAGCAACATAACAGACAATGGAACCGCTCTCTAAGTAAAACATCAGATCACCGTACTTTCAGAAACCTAAACTAAATTCTGCACTATGAGGTTCACACCTTTTTACTTGCTTGTGCTGCCTGTCCACCTGCGAGCGTGCGTGGAAAGAGAGGTGATTCAATGAACAGCCAAGGAGGTGGGCACTCTTTGTAACCCTTACTCGCTCTCTACACCTACAGTCTACGAAAGCACATATTGGCTAAGGTCGGTGATAATCAGGCCCTCGTATAAATGATTTTGTGTGAACACAAATGAGACAGAAATTATCTTAAATACGCAAGAATCGATTCATATACTTGAAATCATTAATCAGGACAGACCAAAGATCACATCCAAGACCCGTGCAAAAAAAAATCATATCCAAGATCTACATCTCTAACAGTCGGATCACCAACATATTACTATGAAAAAGCAAACCAGCCTCCACATGCCGACTTGTACATGGATAGCACACACACATGACTCAGCTGCCCGATTATATATATTTTAACTGACAGACTGCTCAACTGCAAATCGCAAGACTCTATTCTATGGTAGAAGCTACTGCGTGCAAGAATTCCCATTGGAAACACACCCATTTTCCAAATCACGTATTGTGTTCAAGTAAGATCACTACCACATGCTAACTTATTTGTAGAATCTTTTACTTCAGAACTGAGTGTAGTATATGTGAATCCCCAACGATATCCAATTAGCAAAACGACCAACATGCCATAACCCCTCGCAGACTCAAATGGAGTCTACAATTCATCAGTAACATAGATTGTAGTGAACAGCTTAGAGTAGATGTTTCACCTGTTGACTGATTCATCTGTTATCCAAGCAAAAGGTTCTCCAAGGAGGCATTCTTCGTCACAGTGCAAGTCTGCAATGGTGCCCAGGAAAAAAAGGGAACATGGGCATGCAGCTTAATGTGTAGCAACCCACACAAGGCTAAACATATGAATCTAATTCAAGAAATTATGACTTTCTTACATGCCCTAGGTTACATTTGATTAAAAAGTTTTGCAGTAGAGCACAATCACATGCAGGTTTGAATGTTAAAAACTGAATTACATACCATGCAGCCATTTGCTCTTATCAAGTGCATGCATGCACGGTGGGTCAAGCTATTAACGGGTACAAGCTATCAGCCTAAGCCCCGGTTGACTGTGTGGGTGTACATACCCCTGAGAGTATATAATAGGAGTCCTGTATATATATATATATATGTTGATTTTTGGGTTTCTTTTCATTCTCCGCATAATACTACAGTATATTAAATAGCTTGCAATGTTCGGTTTGTACTCATTCTTATTCTTTTTGGTCATGTCTCAAAGGAGCAATAAAAAGAGGAAAAAAAATAAACATTGGAACGAAGATAGCTAGAAAGCTAGCCGTAGAAAAAATATAAAAAATACCAACTCAGCGGCAAATGCACAGAGGGGAACTAACTCCTCTTTCTCTGACCACCAGTACTGCACGTCCCCTCTCCGATGAGCCTCTGGCCATCCCAGCATCCCTCAAAACATATACTGCACAATCTAGGCTTGACCTCGCCGGCAATAACACCAGGATGGGCATGCAAAGAGGACCGGCATCCCGCCGTGTTCCCAGTGCTGGATATCGTACTGTGCGGCGCACACCGATCTGGTCGATGTGCAGTCTCGAATGGGAGTTAGTTCGGCGGCGGAGCCGTGGGAATGGAGGCTGGGGCGGCAAGCAGGGAGAGGTAGGCACGGAGTATGGGGGGCGTGTGGGGAGAGGCGGCCGAAGCCGGCGCGAAGAGGTCAGCATGGAGGCGGAGGCGTGGTGCAGGGCGCATGTGGTGAGGGGGCAGAAGCCGACCGTGTAGTGGGAAAATGGGAGCTTCAGCCTGGCAATGAGTATTAATTGATATGGTTTTCTTGTCTAAATCTATTTAAGAGTGAGCTTTATATATTTACGTCAGCTAGTATATAATTAACTTTCCTCTGAAGTAGATAGTATAGTTTCACTGCAGTGATATCTTATTGCTAAACCGTAAAATTAAAAGGAAAAGCAAAAATTTAGCACAAAGAAGTCATAGCTTATTTCTAAGTGCACGGGTTACAATGATTAGAGAAAACACAAACGCACGCAGGACCAAGGGTACAATTTTATACATTGATTCTAACTCTATAGAATGAACGAACGACATAGAGCTTAACACGATATAGAAGTAGGATCTAGTCCGCAAAAGCATATCTGCACTCTGTTGATTGCTGTAGGAAGCTTGAACGCCAAATATCTATAGTCAACATAAGCACCTGGCTGAGTCAAATTCCCTAGATACGCCCAGTCAAAATCTCTAGATACACCCCTGCACCTGCAGTGCAGATTAGATTATCAGGCCATACCGTGTGGTAAGTAGCAAGAATTAGTGCATCATAAATAAGCTCATAATGCTCACTGTGGCAATGTTTAAAAACACAGCATCTAGCACCACATGAGCATCAACATCCACATCAAGCAATGACACTTGCATTTGCCATCTTGGGAGATCAGAAAGTTACCTACATATATGTGATTGAAAGCAAACAAATTCATTAAATTTATAATAAATATTGAAAGGTGCGCAATACAAATAAGACTTAAAATAAACTACCTGCATATGTGTGATTCAGAGAAACACTTACATATGCATTGCATCAGTGAACAGAAAGCTTTTCTAGTCCAGGGAGCACAATCAAGTACGGGATTAGCCCTGTAAGTGTACAATCCATGGGTAAACAAATGCATCGTAACTATAAAAATACAGAGAAGTACCTAGGCATAGTTTAGATGAGTATGCCAGATGTAGGTACTGCTCTTTGAGAAACTCAAACTGAATATGCACTATAGGTTCACAACTTTTGAGGTTCTTGTGCTCCTTGTCTGCCTGGGAGCTTCCTCGACAGGGTGCACTGCCGTCCACCTTCAGGGTTGCCTGAATCAACCCATTCGTGTCGGAGTGGAAGAACCTGCTAGCTATAGGTCTAGCCTTGATACCCTCCATTTTTACTCTAAGAGGGGAAATACCTCTGTTCAAGAGGAATGGTAAGTTTTAGAGTTTCTTTACCATTGCTTAACTTGGAAATCTGGTAGCTATAGGAACTTCTGTGCAGCCTAACTATTTGTCTGCACCAGAACAAAGGTTTTCCCAGATTTCCAGCTTCCGGCATTTAGCCGGAGCTATCAGTAATTACGAAAAGCCTCATAAGTGTAGGATACAAACATAAAATTATCACATATATGTAATAGTAATTAGCTGTGGCTATGTACAATCCTACAGTGCATTAGAAAAAAAGTAGGCAAGGTTCACTAACCACTATTCCATGCTCTCCATGACGCACAACTTGTGAGGGGAGAAAGAATCCAAAACAGTTATAACATCTGTACTCAACCGGTTTCATACTTGGCCATGGAGAAAATGCATAACTCAACCTTCACAGCGCATTGAGTAGGTTTCAGAACTCTGTCAAGGAGAATGAATAAGTAAATAAAATGAGTTGCAATTATGTACTTAGCCTTTTCTTTGTAAAATAGGGATTCTCTTTTAACATTTCATCAGAACAGTAATCAAATTGTGGTACCATACAATGTCAGAGGTGTTTGGGAATACTCTTTGGAAAGATTTTCGAAAATGTTTTCGAACACCTTGGAGTAGTTGCTACTCCATTGAAATGTTTTACAAATGGTTTTATAAACATGGTGTTGGACAAGGGAGACGAAGGAGTTGGTGGATTTCTGAAAAATGGGATTGTGTATAAGTGTTCGTCAAACCAATTATTCCCGTGCAACCACATTACCCCGGTATGGGACGAGGCTTAGTTTGAAGTTTATTTGCTTTAGTGCGGGGAGCCTCACAACTATATAAGGGTCTGTAGGACCTCAGAATCCGGGTTGACGTCAAAAGAGGGTCAACACATATCACGGCATATCCCGAGCCGCCGGAAGACACTTGGGTTCTCCCGCCGTGGCGCCGGAGTTACGCTCTGGAGGAGGTACTGCCGGGACGTGCCGGGGAGGTAAACTCCATAGGGTAGGCACCCATACTAAGGTAGATAGATGGAGGGCTTCGATTGATTATCCGAACCCCGCATACTCGTGTATGATGGTCCGTGGTGGTATCCCGGCGGATTTATCGAATGGTGTGGGTAAAGTGTACAACCTCTGCAGAGTGTAATCTATTCGAATAGCCGCGTCCTCGGTCATGGATGGTTGGAATGGCCATACTTAGCCTGTGTCAGGTTTTGGTTTTATAAATGGTTTTCTGGAAAAGTGGAGTTTTGTGCCGGACGGAGTACTTGGAGGGTACGGCCGTGGATCGGAGTACGTGGAGGGTACTGCCGATGACGTGAGGTGGTCATGTTCGATTGACAACCGATCTTATCCTTCAAAGGAGTTTCCCCCTTTCCTAGAGATTTTACTAAATGCTCATACAAATCTTCTTTAATAAGGATATAGAAATGTCGTGGGACATACTATATCGACACGAGAAGTTAGTAGCACATAGTCACTTGAAACCAAGCCAACCCTTGCTACATCCATATAGCATGTGAATGTTCTCTCTTAGATGGTTTGCGAGTACAATTCCAAAATGTACTCACGGCTTTGTCCCTGGCTATTAACTTGGCCAGACTTTGGCGATGACTACGAGGAGGATGATGAAGAATATGATGACGCCGGTGCGAATTAGGACACGTTTCCCGGTCAGTCGCCTGTAGGGTAGTAGGCCTGACTTGGGTCACTATGCTGCTTGTATCCGCTGCTACCTATGTTTAAGTGTGTCTGTTGAACTTGCCCTGCGTGGCATTTGTATTCAGCCAAGAGGCTATGTAAGACTTTAAGAATCGTTATGTAATGGATGTTGTAATCTGAAATGCCAACTCTGTTATGTGGATTCACGACGGTCTCCTGGGATCGTGAATTGTATGCATAACGGGAATCCCGGGTGGTAAGCCGGGGTCTCCACAGAGTTGGTATCAGAGCCATCCTGACCTTAGGAAACCCTAGTTTAGCATGGGCGTTAGACCGGACCAAAAACTATTTTCTTAAAAATTAAAAGAGATGGCTTTATATATCAAAAGTAAATATATATTGCTCTCATCTCTTCCCTTATTCTTTAAGCATCTTTATTTACTTGCATTTCATTTCAAGTTTTTACTTATGTATCAATTTTGCACACTTGGGTAAGTCATTAATAAACTCTACTCTAAAATTTGTGTAGATGGACGCTCCTACCGCGCACCGTCAGGTCGGCACCCACGAGGACGTGCTGGTCTTCGAGAGAGACCTGGTTGAGTTGGCCGCGCGCCTTGGACGTCCGCGTCCCGAGGTACGAGGCTATCGCCTGTTTGAGGAGGGTACCCGCGAGCTGGCTATCCGTGTGGTATGCCAGGTCCGCGGGAAGGAGGTCCCGCCCACCTCACCGGAGTTCACCTTCGAGGTGATCGAGCACAACTGGGGCGATGGCCTGATGCGCATTCTGCGTCACGCCATCTCGCGCCTCGTCCACCTCCACTACGACGAGCTACTTGGGACTCGCTACGAGCACTACGGGAGGGTCGACGCCGATGGCCTTCCCTACCAGGCTGCCGCGTACACTCCTTTCGGCCGCCACTTCTGCCACACCGAGGCTCTCCTGCACCACACACAGGAGCATCTGGACCATGTCTGGATGGTCGCCGACGAGAGAGGACTTGAGCACGCCGTTCTTCGTGATGACCTCTAGGAGTCTATCTTCTCACGTCACCGTCTGCTCTCTGCCAAGAGGAAGATCGTGAAGAAGAATAGGGCTCTTAGGAGGCACGTCCGCGAGTTGGAGGATCACCTGGTTTCTCTTGAGAGCCACGTGTCCGAGTTGGAGGAGGAGACCGCCGAGCTCCGCAAGGAGAATGAGGCGGTACTCGGCCGCGACGACGACCACCAGGAGGCCTTCGACGAGGAGCCCGCGAGCACCGACGACGACGACCGTGGTAGCGAGAGTGACGATGACCGCAACGCTATCCTCGACTTCTACGCTCCTGAGACTCCTAGTGAGGAGGACCCCAAGGAGCTAGTTCCCCACGTTAGCGGTGACGAGTAGATTCCACCACTTTACCTCTCACGTAGGCTGCCGCGTAGTTGTTAGTTTGACCCTTTTGCGTATCGGTGTTGTATGGTCTATCTAGAACCATTTGCTATGTTTGATGTATGAGACTATGTGTGGTATGTGTGTGCCTGGACATGTGTGGCACCCTTTTGCTTGTATATATTATGTAAGCCTGGACTTGTTATGTATGGTTGTTGCAGCATGCTATGTATGAATTGCCATGTATGATATGTTTATGCTTGAGTTTAATCCTTTATTTGAAGCATGCATAAGTTTCCTTGTTATGCGCCTCACCAAACCATTTCTCTCCAGAATGGCTCCAGAAACGCGAGGCCAAGCTGGAGGCAATCCGCCACCACCCCCTGAACCAAGCATGGAGCAGGTGCTACGGCTCATGCTTGAAGAACGCGAAGCCGCACGCGCCGAGTGCCAAGCTAACCTTGCAACCCTTCAGTACCTCGCACAGATTGCCACCAACCACAACAACCGTGGTGGCTATGATGACGACGAGCCCCGCAGCAAGCTTAGGGACTTCCAGAACTCCAACACGCCAACCTTCACCAAGTCCACCGAACCTCTTGACACCGACGACTGGCTCCGCACCATCGAGAACAAAATCGAGTATGCAGGAGTTGGAGAGAACGAGAAGGTGCTCTATGCCACCCATTTCCTTGCCGGAGCAGCGGGTGCATGGTGGGAAAATGTTCGCGCCATGCAGCCCAAAGGCCTAGTGATGACCTGGGATGCTTTGAAGACCAAGTTCCGCAAAGCTCACGTTCCCACTGGACTTATCAAGATTATGCGCGATAAGTTCCTCAACCTCAAGCAAGGTGGGATGAGTGTCACTGAGTACCTCGACAAGTTCACCACTTGGGGGAGGTATGCTCCAAATGACATAGACACCGACGAGAAGAAGAGGGAATGCTTCATGAATGGACTTCAGGAAGACCTGCAGCCTTATCTAGTCGTTGTGCCTTACCATGATCTGGAGTCTCTGGTGGATGCCGCTATCATGGTTGAGGACAAGAACAAAGCTGCCCGCGAAAGCCAGAAGCGAAGGATGATGACTCAGGGTGGATCAAGTAGTCAGAGATCCCGCAGCATGCCCCCATCAAGGTCTACGCCACCCCCTCAGAGATTCGCCTCTCAATCACCCAGGCCCAATAATCCCAACCACCAATACTCAAGCAACCGCCCCACCAGCGGAAACCCTTCTGGAGGAAACCGCAACACCTTCAACCCAGCCAACCGCAGCCAGGGAAGTGGCTGCTATACTTGTGGCCAGCCAGGGCATTTCTCTAAGGAGTGCCCCCTGAAGAAACCATCCGCGCCGAGCCTCAGCGCGCCGAGACCCAATCAGGGTCAAGGCCGTGGACCATCTGGACAGAACCCGAAGAGTCAAGCCAATGTTGCTCGTGGCCGCCTGAATCATGTCAACGCAGCTGAAGCGGAAGAGGCCCCCGATGTCGTACTTGGTACGTTTCTCGTCAACTCCGTGCCTGCAAAGATTCTATTTGATTCTGGCGCGTCACACTCGTTCATCACGGAGAACTTCGTGGATAAGGGTAGATTGAAACTTAGTCGCAGGGATAGACTCATGATAGTACAAATCCCTGGGTCATCGGTCAAGACCCAACTGTCCTGCAGGGACGTTCCAGTAGAACTCTACGGTGAGAAGTTCCAAGCGGATTTGATTGTTCTAGGTACCAAAGGATTGGATGTGGTACTTGGAATGGACTGGATGTCCAAGTACCAGGGGCACATTGATTGTGCACGAAAGGCCATAACGGTGACCAGCAGTAGTGGGGTTCAGATTGAGCATGTAGCCACCATGCCATCCCGCAAAGCCTACTACAAGAAGTCTGTCTCGGGGCCGACTCTTGATCAAGTTCCGGTGGTATGTGAGTACCCCGACGTCTTTCCCGAGGAGTTGCCAGGTATGCCCCCTGACCGGGATATCGAGTTCATAATTGAGTTGATTCCTGGAACAGCTCCTATTGCCCAACGACCCTATCGTATGAACCCCCAAGAACTTGAGGAGTTAAAGAAGCAACTGGCTGACATGCTCAGCAAAGGCCTTATCCGTCCCAGCGCTTCACCATGGGGATCGCCTGTTCTATTCGTAGACAAGCAAGACGGTACCATACGACTATGTGTGGATTACTGTAAACTCAATGAGGTGACCATCAAAAATAAATACCCACTTCCGAACATTGAAGACCTGTTTGATCAGCTGAATGGAGCCAAAGTGTTCTCCAAGATTGATCTCCGCATTGGATATCATCAGCTAAAAGTCTGAGAGTCTGATATTCCCAAGACCGCTTTCACCACTCGCTACGGCCTATTCGAGTACACCGTCATGTCCTTTGGCCTAACCAGTGCCCCCGCCTATTTCATGAACCTCATGAATAAGGTATTTATGAAGTTCCTCGACAAGTTTGTGGTGGTCTTCATCGACGACATCTTGGTTTATTCGAAGACCGAGGAAGAGCACGCAGAACATCTGCGGCTAGTATTGGGAACCCTGCGCGAGCATCAACTTTACGCCAAGTTCAGCAAGTGTGAGTTTTGGCTGAAAGAAGTTGGATTCCTAGGCCATGTACTCTCAGCTGGAGGAGTATCCATTGACCCCTTGAAAATCACCTCTATCATGGAAAGGAAAGCCCCAACCAACCCCACCAAAGTCCGAGCATTCCTTGGACTAGCCGGGTATTATAGGAAGTTTGTAGAAGGGTTCTCCAGCATTGCTCGCCCATTGACCCAGCTGCTCAAGAAAGATAAGAAGTTCGAGTGGACTGAGAAGTGCGAGCAAAGTTTCCAAGAACTCAAGAAGAGACTAGTGACAGCTCCCATTCTAACCATGCCCGACATTTCCAAGAGCTTCGATGTCTACTACGATGCGTCCAAGCTTGGTCTTGGAAGTGTCTTAATGCAAGACGGCAAGGTCATCGCCTACCTATCCCGTCAGCTGCGCCCCCACGAGATGAATTATCCTACCCACGACCTTGAGCTTGCCGCTGTTGTCCATGCCCTCAAGACATGGCGACACTATCTTATGGGAAACCATTGTGAAATCTACACAGACCACAAGAGCCTTAAGTACATCTTCTCCCAGAAAGAGTTGAACATGAGACAAAGGAGGTGGATTGAACTCATCAAAGACTACGACCTAGGCATTCATTACCATCCTGGTAAAGCAAATGTGGTCGCCGATGCCCTCAGCCGAGAACCTTGTTCTCTAAATGCCCTATTAAAGACCAGCCAACCAACCTTATGCGAGGAGTTCGAAAGGTTTGGACTTCAGCTTGTAAGCCATGGTTTCTTGGCAAACTTTGAAGTCCGACCCACTCTCTTTGACCAAATCAAGGAAGCTCAGAAGGGTCACAAGAGTATCGAAGGTATTAAACGTAGGATGGGACGAGAGGAAGTACCTGGGTTCTCAATTGACCAAGAAGGTGTGCTATGGTATAATGGCCGCCTATGCGTCCCAAGCATCGAGGAGTTGAAACAGCTTATTCTGACAAAAGCCCACGATACCCCTTATTCTATTCATCCCGGAGGCACCAAGATGTACCAAGACTTGAAGGAAAGATTTTGGTGGCACGGTATGAAGCGGGAGATAGCATTTTATATCGCTCGATGCGATGTTTGCCAACGTGTCAAGGCCGAGCATCAAAGGCCCGCAGGCTTACTGCAACCCTTGAAGATACCGTTATGGAAGTGGGAGGAAGTCGGTATGGACTTTATTACTAGACTACCAACCTCCAAGCGGGGACATGATTCTATATGGGTCATCGTGGACCGCCTCACAAAAGTTGCCCACTTTATTCCCATCAAGACCACTGACCATGGGAACCGTTTAGCAGAGTTGTACATCGCATCGTCAGTATCCATGGAGTCCCCAAGACCATAGTCTCAGACCGAGGCCCTCAGTTTACCTCGCGATTTTGGGCAAAACTCCAGGAAGCCTTAGGCACTAAGTTATCTTTTAGCACAGCCTATCACCCACAAACTGGAGGTCAAACAGAGCGAGTAAACCAAATCCTTGAGGATATGTTGCGAGCGTGCGTTCTGTCTTATGGGACCAAGTGGGAAGACTGCCTGCCATTCGCGGAGTTTTCCTACAATAATAGCTACCAAGCTAGCTTGCAAATAGCACCTTTTGAAGCCCTCTACGGACGTAAGTGCCGTACTCCTCTCAACTGGTCTAAAACGGGAGAAAGCCAAATCTTTGGCCCTGATATTATTAAGGAAGCTGAGGAGCAGGTCCAGCTCATTCGGAATCGACCGAAGGAAGCCCAATCTCGGCAGAAGAGTTATGCCGACTCCAAAAGAAGACCAGTTACCTTCAACGTGGGAGATTTTGTCTACCTTCGAGTGACCCCGCTCAAGGGTATGCAACGCTTCCATGTTAAGGGTAAGCTTGCAACCTGCTATATCGGCCCATTCAAGATACTAGAGCGCCGTGGAGAGATGTCCTACAAACTAGAATTACCCTCAGAATTGTCCGAGTTCCATGATGTCTTCCATATGTCGCAACTCCATAAATGTCTCCAAGTCCCCGATAAGCCCGAGACCTTCAAGGAGATCGATCACACCTCCATCGACCTAAACTCCGACCTCACCTATCGGGAGAGACCCATCCGCATTCTTGAAGAAGACGTTCGTCTTACCCGTAGATGCAAGATCAAGATGTATAAGGTGCAGTGGAGTAACCATACCGAAGATGAAGGCACTTGGGAACGTGAGGATTATCTTCGACGGGAATTTCCTGGTCTACTTCACGCTTAGCTACCGAATCTCAGGACGAGATTCTTTTAAGGGGGGAAGGTCTGTAACACCCCACTTTTGGTGACCAGAAAATTCAAACCTTGTTTAAGTGCTTGTTGGAGTGAATTAAAACCTTTGCTAAGCAATGTGCTTGTGTCCCATGAATGCATGCTTTCATGTGTGTGCTAGCATGTGTAATTTTATGTGAGTGCATGAATTTATGTGTGCATGTGTGTGCTTTATTTCATGCCTTTAATTCTAAATTTTTTTCCATGCTTAAGCTTTATGAACTAGAATTAGTTCTATGATTTTATGCATGAAATATTAGACCTAGACTAGCTTGTTCTCACAATCAAGCCTAGCATGGCGTATCTTGCTTGATCTAAATTCTTCTTCTTTAATTTCCTTTTCTTTTGCACCTTTATTTGAAATTCAACACTTCCCCAAAACCCTAGTGTAACTATTCTAAAAATCACCAAACCTTGGCTGTGACTTGTTGCTTACATTGGAAAACCTTGGGAACCAACTTGGAGGGTTTTCAAAGCCTTCTCCATAGGATTCAAATTGAATTTGAATTTTAGACCAAATTAACCTAACCATTGCCTATCTCTCTCCCTCTCCTATTTTTCCTTTGCAAAACCGACCAAGAGGAGGGAAGGGGCCTGCTAGGATCTTCTCTGGATTCAGGAGATCTCCAAAACCCCCTTCCCCATGTCGTTTTCGGTTTGGAGTCGAGGGAGAAGGGTAGCCCGAGGGCAAAACCCTGCCAGAGTCTCCCTCTCCCTCTGGTCGTAAATCACCCCACCGCCATCAACCCCCAATCCATCGCTACTGCCCTGCTGATCCTTCTAGCCGATCCCCACCCCGCAGAGACCGTGCCTGCACACCCCACGCCGCCCCTGGGCAATGCCATCGCCACCGAGAGAACGCACATGGGGTAGCACGCCACCAACCCCTCCCGACCGGTTACCTCACCATCGAGCTCCCCTGCACGCCCACGACCAATTCCACGGGACGCCGCCACCTCAGACCCACCATACACCGCACCCCGACCATGCCAACCGGACGCCACCGTGCCGCCCAGCACGCGCAGAGCGTGCATCGCCGTTCCCGTACGCCTCGACCTCGCCTAGCCTCGCTCTTCACGCACGTCGGCATGACATGGTGACGTCGACGCGTTACCACCCCCACCTTGCATCGTGGTGCACCGTAGCGACCGGGCCGAGCCTGAACCCGATCGTGTCCCGACTGAACCCACCCGTGTTTCGAACGAGCCACGCTGCCACCGATGAAACCGAGTAGACCCCTGCACTTAGCGTACAGTGCCGCCCCAGAGCACCGCCAGCGATGGCCAATGGTTTCCGACGTGGTGCACCATAGACCGAATCCATCCTGACAGTATATAGCCGAGGCCCCCTCTCAAACCGCCCCCCTTGCTGCTCATTTGCTCCCACCCCTCTTCCCACTCACCTGCAGCTCCTCTCTGCTGAGAAGCCGCATCGAGTCCATCACCGGTGAGCCCGAGCTTTCGGGTAGATCAACGGCAAGAGAGAAGGTTGCCGTCGACCATTCTTCTCCCTCTCCGCTCCTTGTCTGAATGCTTGTAACACCACCATGACGCCCAGATCTCACGCGCCCTTGTTTGTTTACAGGGGAAGCCGAGGAGTACGACGCCGTTGCCATAGATGTCTGGACGCCAGCGAAACCCGTGAGCCAACCCTAACCTCTGCATGCAAGTTCTACTCCTGCCCCTGCCTTCCTCGACCACGCCTCGACCAATTCCAACCCTCGCCTGACCCCGACGCCCTCGGTAAGCTCACTCCCTACGAAACCCTAGCCGGCGCCGAGCTCTCTCGCGCGCATGCAACAGCAATCGACAACGACGACGGTCGGCCATCGATCCTCGCCTAATCGCACGGCCAGGATGATCCCGTACCGCTTCGTCTACCCCGGGCTGGCCGGCGAGCCGACTGGGCCAGATCTGGCGAAGCCCGGCCAGATCCGGCCTTCTTCTAATTTTTTTTCTGTGATTAATTTGTGTGGTAAATTCCTGCTGCAAATAAAATCGTTTTGAAAATCTTTTAAGCCTCAGAAAATTATGATTCAAAATTTTCTGTGATCTGTGCAATATTATCTATCACCTGGTACTGCATGTGTGATTTTTAGGCTCATAAATAATATCTGAGAATTTAATAGAGTAGATCTATAGTCTTGCACGTATTTAAGCAAATCTGTTGTTCTGTTTAATGAAAATTGGTAATTCCAATTTTCATTGATGCCCTGCTGTATTGTTGAATTATAAAAACTGGTTTCACTATTTTAGGAAGAATAAAATGTCTGTGGTAATTATTTTGGTGATTTTAATGTTCTGCATTGATTTATTTATTGTGCACAATATATTATTTATTTTGGAATGATTCCACTTCTGGTGTGTTGGCCATTCCAGTAGCTTTCCAGAATGATCTCTGGTAGAATTTTTGGACTCACAGATTATTTTAGGGAATTATCTTGCTATTCTAGTGATTCCTAGAATTAGTAAATCCTTATTAAATCACCTTTATACTATTTAAGTTTGATTTCAATTGTGATGTTTCTGAAATGTTGTAAGCCACCTGTAGGTATGCTGGTGCCATGTTTTGATGTATCTTGATGCATGCAAGTGTTTGCTTGTGATTAAGTATTACCATGCAACTAGAAATTGCTTGCAATTATGTTGGTGAATATTTTTTTATAAAGTAGATATATGTCCCGATATCTAAACTTGTTTGCTTCTGATACTCAGATGCTTGAGTTGTGTAATGTTGTTTGAATGTGATTCGTGTATGCATGAAATGCTTATTGTGGGTGTTGTTGTTTCTTTTTCTGGCGATAGAATCGAACGACGACTGTGCGGAGGAGGGTGAAGTGTTTGAGTATCAGGAGGAGGGTGATCAGGGACAAGCCAACCAAGGCAAGCCATCTACTTGTTGCATATCTGAATACCATTAAGTCACTATGCATTGTTCCACTCTTACTTCTATTTCTATGCATTGGTTTTATCATATTGCTATTCTCCTTATATAGCAATAGTTGGCGGCTTAGCTCCACAAGCCATTTGGTTATCATCTATTAAGGATGACACACTTTGATACCTACTCAATACCTAAAAGTTGAGGCCCGATGGTTAGCATCGAAGTCTTTGGAAAACTTGTAGTGGAGCCTAAAACTCTAGGTTTGGGAATACTCTTTGGAAAGATTTTCGAAAATGTTTTCGAACACCTTGGAGTAGTTGCTACTCCATTGAAATGTTTTACAAATGGTTTTATAAACATGGTGTTGGACAAGGGAGATGAAGGAGTTGGTGGATTTCTCAAAAATGGCATTGTGTATAAGTGTTCGCCAAACCAATTATTCCCGTGCAACCACATTACCCCGGTATGGGACGGGGCTTAGTTTGAAGTTTATTTGTTTTAGTGTGGGGATCCTCACAACTATATAAGGGTCTGTAGGACCCTGGAATCCGGGTTGATGCCAGAAGAGGGTCAACACATATCACGGCATATCCCGAGCCGCTGGAAGACACTTGGGTTCTCCCGCCGTGGCGCCGGAGTTACGCTCTGGAGGAGGTACTGCCGGGATGTGCCGGGGAGGTAAACTCCACAGGGTAGGCACCCATACTAAGGTAGATAGAAAGAGGGCTTCGATCGATTATCCGAACCCCGCATACTCGTGTATGACGGTCCGTGGTGGTATCCCGGCGGATTTATCGAATGGTGTGGGTAAAGTGTACAACCTCTGCAGAGTGTAATCTATTCGAATAGCCGCATCCTCGGTCATGGACGGTTGGAATGGCCATACTTAGCCTGTGTCAGGTTTTGGTTTTATCAATGGTTTTCTGGAAAAGTGGAGTTTTGTGCCGGACGGAGTACATGGAGGGTACGGCCGTGGCACAGAAGTGGATCGGAGTACGTGGAGGGTACTGCCGATGACGTGAGGTGGTCATGTTCGATTGACCACCGATCTTATCCTTCAAAGGAGTTTCCCCCTTTCCTAGAGATTTTACTAAATGCTCATACAAATCTTCTTTAATAAGGATATAGAAATGTCGTGGGACATGCTATATCGACACGAGAAGTTAGTAGGACATAGTCACTTGAAACCAAGCCAACCCTTGCTACAGCCATATAGCATGTGAATGTTCTCTATTAGATGGTTTGCGAGTACAATTCCAAAATGTACTCACGGCTTTGTCCCTGGCTATTAACTTGGCCAGACTATGGCGATGACTACGAGGAGGATGATGAAGAATATGACGACGCCGGTGCGAATTAGGACACGTTTCCCGGTCAGTCGCCTGTAGAGTAGTAGGCCTGACTTGGGTCACTACGCTGCGTGTATCCGCTGCTACCTATGTTTAAGTGTGTCTGTTGAACTTGCCCTATGTGGCATTTGTATTCAGCCAAGAGGCTATGTAAGACTTTAAGAATCGTTATGTAATGGATGTTGTAATCTGAAATGCCAACTCTGTTATGTGGATTCCGGACGGTCTCCTGGGATCGTGAATTGTATGCATAACGGGAATCTCTGGTGGTAAGCCAGGGTCCCCACAGCGCTGAGGTCCTCCTTCCCCTTATCATCTTGGGGAAGGGGTTGCCACAAACGACCAAGGAGGGAGGACAGCTGTAGTCTTGAGTCTTCCATAGATGTAGTCTTCGTAGAGCAGTGGCGCCGGTCCACAGGAGTGGGTGGAAGAGGCTGATGTCCTCCTCTGGCGCCCTGCACCGTCCACCCTATTTTTAGGGGAGTGGCCAACAACCACTGTGCCGCTTTATGTAGGCATGGCGAAAGCTGGTCTCCTCCCTGTCGGGGTAGCATGGACGGTACGCAGTCTTCTGCTCTTATCTTCTTGCTCAGCACGGAAGCGTACCGAGCTGACGTGGACGTGGTCCCTCCCCTCACGAGAAATAGTTCGTGAGGAGGTCCTCTGGTCCTTAGCAGTTTTAGCCGTTGTTCTCCTCATGAGGCGCCTCCTCATGAGGGTCTTCTCCGCTGGGCTTCGGTCGTCGTTTCACCCCTGGGCCGAAGCCGGGCCGTTGAAGGGGCCCAGGAGAAGGTGGACTGGGATAAATCGGTATCCAGAACACTGACAGTAGCCCCCGGGATCCTGGCCTGCGAATGCGCCCTCTCGGGGAAGCGAAGGGTCAGGGCCCCCCAGAAGCTGCTGGGCCCTCCAACGGCACGCGTCAATGCGCAGTCAGAGGACCATGTGAAGATGCAGAGGCCGCGGATGCGTGGCGCGACCGCAGCTGGTGAGATAAAGCGGCGGGCGACGCAGGAGTCCCCGAGGCTTCAAACTGTCATGATGGCGCGTCACTTCGCTGCAGAGCGCTGCGCCGACACTCTGATTCCCGCGCTGAGATTTGATGCTTCGACACCGGCCGTGGCCCTTTAAATGTAGCCTCCTCGATACCTCCGGCACTTCATCCTCTTCCTCAAGTACTACTTCTCCCTCAGACGCTTCGCCGAGCGATGGATCCCTCCGCCTCCTCCGCCGCCGCTGGATCTGGCTTGGGGACGAAGTGCCGCGGGCGCCCCCCGGGCAGCAGGAACAAGGTGAAGGTCCCCGCCAGATGGATGCCCGGCGGCGGAGGTCCCCTACGCATTGGAGCACCGACGCAGGGCGTGGCGAACCACGCCGTCCCAGGGACCTCCAGTGCCCTGACCCTTCGGGGTCCAGTGCCCGGAGGCGCACTAAATGCACCGTCGCCCGTGGCGGTGGCGCTGGCTCCCCGCGCCCCGGGGAGCATCGATCGGGTGCTTCAGGAGGTGGAGGCCGCTCTGGGCCCCCTTCCCCCAGCCGCGGACAATCAGGGGCCGCAGGAGGCGGCCCCGCCAGAGACCGGAGTGGTCGCGACTCCCCGCCGCCTGGCGGCGGAGATGCTGGGACCCCTCCTTGTGCCGGGGTCCCACTTCTTGGAGCTCCTCGTCGCCATGGACACCTAGAGCTTCATCTCCCTCCGGCTGCCCGATGCAGTTCGGAGGGTGATCTACGCCCCCGGCTCCTCCTCTGGGGAGGTTGTGCTGGTGGAGCAGAGCAGGCCAGAGCTCCTCTGGCATGTTGACATCATCCTTCGAGCGGGCAGCAATGCCGTCCTCTCCGGGCGCTGGATGGCATTCGCCCTGGGCCACCGTCTCTGCGTCGGCGACCACCTCGTCTTCCGCTTCAAGCTGGGGGCGCTGGAAGCTTCGGTGCGGATCTTCGCCACCGGTGGCGTCCACCGCACCTTTCCCCAGCCCGTGGCGGAGTGAAGTGGTGGCCTTGCTGTGGAGGCCTTCTGGGGGGAGAGCTAGTCTCCTCCCCTCTTTTGCTATGTAGTTCTCACCGGTGGGGTATGCCCCACCGTGCTTTTGTTCCTCCCCCACCGGGGGTTATTTAATGGAATTTCCTTGTTAGCTGTTCATTTCCTCTGCTCCTTTACACTTCTTGTCATCCTGGTCGCCCGTACGCTCGAGAGCCCTAGCGAGTTGTTCACGTGCGCGGGAGGCCTCCCTGCGCCTCAGAGCTCATGACGGGGTCGGCGCCGTCGACAACGAAGGACGATTCCTGAGACAAGTAGTTTAAAAAAGAGTTGGAAAACAAAAAACCCCAAATCCCCAAAAATGAAAAACAAATCGATAAAACAAACGAAAAAAGAAAGGCAAATAAGATGCCCCTATGACCGGCACAGGGACCTTCCTCGTCGTGAGGGAGCGCGGCACTATCTGTGCCAGCAGCTAAGAGCAAATTGCCGCACGTGGTGATTCACGGGGCCTTCCTCGTCATGAGGGAAGCTGGACTCTCATGGACACGAAAACATCGACGCTTAAGAGAGCCCAGAGGCCGTCAACACCTCATTGAGGGTTGCTCACAAGGTGAAGGGCCTGGCGCGGACCTCCGGATCTGCTATAACGCCCCACCTTTGGATTAAGGTGGAACTCCTGTGTTAAGTGCTATTCCCTGGATTACTGATAGCACCATAGTACAAAATATAGTAATCATTGCAATAGTATCAAATATTACAACGTGGATCTAGATACATAAGTGTTCAAATCATACAAACCAGCTTAGTCACATGGACTAGCTTAAATAACAGAGTTCAACAATACATAAACACAACAGAAACTAGGGTAGTAGTGAGCCTTCATCTTCACCATGTGCCACAGGCAGTCATGTTGGAATGTAGACTCGAGATCCTATCACTTACTCCTCATCAGAATATCCTGCACATTTGAATATGCAGCCCCATGAATGGGGGTCAGTACAATGATGTACTGGCAAATGACACATATTTGGTGGCTGTTGTGAGGGAACTAACTACATGATATTTGGCTACTGGATCTCTTGGGCTAATTTGTATAAAGCCAATTTTGTCCTACAATTCTTTCTCAAAACTTTATTTCAAAATTTTATATTTTCAAAGGGTCGAAATAACCCCCAAATACTACATACTAGCTAGGTATGTAGCACTAGGCGAAACTCAACAAAGTCGGAACAACAGAAACCACCACCCCTCGGAGTGAATGGCCCTGAGCTCCTGCCTAAGGATTTCTAGTCAAGTTTTAAAAGCATTCAGAAACGATGATGAGATTCTTCCGTACATTCCATGTCTCGAGACTCAAATTGTCCATAACCGGGGACACGGCTAATCGATTAGTTTGACACCCTGCAGGGGTTGTGCACTTTCACCTTAAGACCCATTCAACCCAGAGAGAAGAATGAGACAAGACCTTTCATAAGGAGAGAGCAACCATACTGGCAAGACCCGTTCCCACCTATAATTTTGCTACCAGCCGATGTCTTGCACACAAGTTGAACCCTCACATCTTAATCAGTCAAGACAGAGCCCATATTGTCATAAGGCTGCACTGGAAGTACTCTAAGGCATGGAAGACATGTTAACCTCTTTATTCCTGGGTGGCCGTCCCGAGTGGCATCCTGAGTACACACCCTCTCGACGAGGCCTGTGCCCCAGGAGTCACCTACATCGCCGCCTCTTATCAAACCAATCCACCCAGGTGATTCATTTTAGTTGAAGTTCTTAATTTGTTCATAAAACACTTTAACAAGTGATCATAGCATGGCATCAATAGTTTTCAAAGTATTTAGCATCCTAATAGGTGGGGTTTAAAGGATAGCTACACACTACTAGGATCTAAGCATTTTATAAAATAGTTGAACATTCCACCTATCATGCATACTACTGAAAATCACTAATGCAGTAGTAAAAATAGGTAGGGGATATGTGTGTCACTTGCCTTGGTAACAACCAGCACACTCACAGCAGTCACAATAGTTGTTCAGCTCTTCTTCACAATCTATACAAGCAACAAGTACACAAGCATAAATACACTAATTCTAAATGGCAATCATAGACATGTATGCATGTATGCAAATGTCATTTTAATTTTACACACTAAGTTAATATGTGAAAATGTTGTATTTAGTGAACCATGATGTTTAGAAAACAAGTGTGGTGTTGGAAAAGCCTTTTAGATCAGTTGCAAAGCAACAGAGCAATTTAGTTATTTGAAAAATTGAGCTAACACCTCCCAAAAATGGTTCTGGTTTGGCATTGCTCTGAGAAAATTGGGTTATGAAACCACTAGATAGAGGACAGTAATACAAAGCTACTGCAAGTGGTTTCATTCAAAAATATATTATAGAAAACAAATGGTGCCCAAATTAGTGATTTGGCTAGATTTGAAGGTAGCAAGTGTGTTCATTTTGAAATTTGAAAACTTGTGGTTCTAAAGTGTTATACATGTTCTAAGGAATCCAGAGACTACAAATTTGTTGAAAATGGATGTGTAGAACAATATCTATGAATTATTTGGTGCAAATGGGCACGTTTTGCCATTTGAAAATCATTTCCAAAATTATACAGTAACACTATGATATTACTGCATGGTTGGGTTCTACAACTTTCAATGATTCCAGGGATATCAAATTTGCAATTTTTGGCCAAGTGGATTATTTTCTATGCATTTTACAAGATTGGTACAGAAACTGAAATTTGAATTTCGAATTTAAACTAGGATTTGACCGGGGAGGGGTTGACTGGTCGACGTGGCACAATGCTGTAGGCCAGTACCGTTTCGGGCTAGATGGTCTAATCCAGGCCGTATGATACTGATCGGACGGACAGAGAAGGCCAGAGGGGAATTGCTCACCGGCAATGTGATTTTCCGGCGAGGAGCGCCCTGGTAGTTGTCGGCGGCGAGACTCCGGTGGACGGCGATGGAGAGGGAAATGAGGACGGAGTGGGGAATTCTCCGGCGAGGTCGGGTGCAAGGCCGGCGTGGTCCAGAGCGTCCTGTAGCGGCTGGAAGAGACGACTGGAGATGGGGGCGGTGTCGGTGCGCGTTGGAGATACGTCTGCGGCGAGAATCTACGGAGGAAAAGTCCGGCCGACGACGCTAGCGAGTGCGCCAGAGGGAGAGGAGAAAGGAGGAGGCCAGAGAGAGATCTCGGGGGCTTAACCGCGCCGAAATCGGCGACGACCTGCGGCGGAAAAAGCGGATTCCGACGAGCAATTTCTTCTCGCAGGCGACGTCTCCGGCTCGGAATATGGAGGGGAAATGGAGAGGGGGTGCATGGGAATATGGGGGAGAGGAAGGGAGGCGGTTGCTGGCTCTGGGAGAAAAGGGGGAAGGGCGACGGGGAATGGCGTCGGTTTCCAGGAGAGAAGGGGGCGGTTAGAGGTAGGAGATGCTTCTTACAGGAGGGGCCCGCCTGTCGGAAGAAAAAAAAAGAGAGAGGGAGAGGGGCTGCGGGGCTGGACGATTCGGGCGGCTGGGCTGGCTCTTGCTTTGCTGGGCTCCGGGCGTGGCCCAGTTGGGTGCTGTTCCCCCTTTTTTTTTGTTCTTATTCTTTTTCCCCTTTTCTGCTTTGGTTTCATTGATTTTTTTGAAGATCAAAAATATTTTTTAAACAAACTTTTGAATTGGTGAGATTCAAATAACATCCCAGGGTATTTGGAACTCCAAGAAAGTACTATTTAGTGTAATTCGAAAATAGAGATTATTTTGTAACACAAAATAGCTCCCATAGACTATTTGGGATATTCAAAAATGAACTTCCTAAAATTCATTTTGGTTCAAAATTTTAAAAAGACAAATATTTAAAACAATAGTGTTTTTGATAAAATAATATTTAAGTACTTTGTTTAACCCCAAATAGTGAAGTTTTGTAAACCAAAAATATTTGCTAGAAAAAAATATATAAAATATAGAATCGCTTCCATAAACAAATGGGGCCATTTAAAATAAAACTTTCTGACTTTTCTTTTGGTTCAATGGTTTATAGAAAAAGATTTTTAAAACAGTAGTGTTTGGTGCAAAAACATTTAAACTTATTTTTGAAAATTTCAAATTTGGCTCACATAAGATTTGAAGCTTATCTTAGAAGAAGCAACCTTCTAGCTTTGAAATTTTGTTTCAAATCTATTTCAATATGCAAAGATGAGTATGAATGCATGCTGGGTTTGAATTTGAAAAAAAAACTTGGGATGTTACAGACTAACCCCCTTAAGATGAAGCTCGCCCTCGAGCTTCGAAAAGGCTAGCAATTAGGTATGGGTGATAATCTAAAAGATTTTCTCTATGCTCCCAAGTAGCTTCTTCCTCGGTGTGGTGGCTCCACTGTACTTGACAGAACTTTGATGTTTTGGTGTGAGTATTTCTTTCTATTGCTTCCCATATCTTGATTTGTTTCTCCTTGTAGGCCAAATCATTCTCTTGCTATGGCCATAACTTCTGGGCTAACCCCCTTAAGATTGTTTAGCCTAATATCTTTAAATTCCAAACATAATTTGTATCTAATCTTCTTTCCCTTTGGGGTGGTTAGTGTAATTGATCTTCCTATGGCTTCAGTGGGAAAATGCATGCTTTCTCTCAAATGCTTTTGACATGAACAAATGCGATGCTCCAAT
Source organism: Dactylis glomerata (assembly GCA_007115705.1). Taxonomy (NCBI): domain Eukaryota; kingdom Viridiplantae; phylum Streptophyta; class Magnoliopsida; order Poales; family Poaceae; genus Dactylis; species Dactylis glomerata. Next base: position 1,810,941 of record QXEO01000406.1, on the reverse strand, counting down.
TTCAAATATAATCCAATGTTGTAAAAGAGTTGAATGGAAGCGTACCCATCACTTCCTCCACATTGATGTGGTTCACATATCCCTTCTTGAATGGATTGGGCTTGGCAGGTTCATCAGACTTGTTCTCTGGGCAACTTGTGGAATAGTGTCCCTTCTTCTTGCAATTGAAACATGTGATATGCGAGAGATCCTTCTTAGCTTCTGAGTTTTGGCTGTGCTGACCATTGTTTCCATTGTGGTGACCATTGTGATTTCTATTTCCTCCATTCTGGTGTCCATTGCCTCCATTGGAGTGGTTTCCCTTGTTTCCACCATTGTGCCTATGGCCATTGGAGTTACTACCATTTCCATTACCTTCGGAGAAGTGGTGTCTCTTATGGGAAGATCCAATGTGAGTCTTGCCATTGCTGAACTTCCTCTTGCGGTTCTCTTCCTTCGTGATATTGTTATCCAGTGTGATACCCTGATCAAGCAGAGACTGATAGTTTGGAGCATAAGCCACTGACAAAGGTATCTTCAGTTCTCCTTTGAGTCCATTGAGGAAATTTTCCTTCCTCTTAGCATCAGTATCAATGTCATCTGGTGCATACCTAGACAGAGTACAGAAATCATCCATATACTCTTTCAACGTCCTTCCACCCTGCTTCAAACTGCGGAATTCATCCTTCTTCATATTCATAATGCCCGAAGATATGTGGGCATTACGAAAGCCTTCTCTGAATGTATCCCAGTCTAGACCATCTATTGGATGAGTGATCTGATAGGTCTCCCACCACATAGCTGCTGGCCCTTCAAGCAAATGGGCATTGAATCACACCTTCTCAGCATCGGTGCACTCACATGTGACCAGGTCCTTATTGACTGAACGTAGCCAGTCATCAGCCATTATTGGCTCAGTGGCAGATGAGAACTTGTTGGGCCTAAACCTCAGAAATCTAGCCAACCTATCCACTTGAGGTGGGGGTGGCGATGGTGGCGGTGGAGGGTGGTTATTGTTATTGTTGTTGTTTGCACTAGCTTGGATAAACTGAGTCATCATCTGCATCAGTTGAGCCTGCGCTGCCACTAATTGCTCAATCACGGCGTCGTCGTCGTCGTTGTTGTTGTTGTTGTTGTTGTTGTTGTTGCTGTTGTTGTTGTTGCTGTTGTTGTTGTTGCTGTTGTTGTTGTTGCTGTTGTTGTTGCTGTTGTTGTTGCTGTTGTTGTTGCTGTTGTTGTTGCTGTTGTTGTTGCTGTTGGTGTTGCTGTTGGTGTTGCTGTTGGTGTTGCTGTTGGTGTTGCTGTTGGTGTTGCTGTTGTTGTTGCTGTTGGTGTTGCTGTTGTTGTTGCTGTTGTTGTTGCTGTTGTTGTTGTTGCTGTTGTTGTTGCTGTTGTTGTTGTTGTTGTTGTTGTTGTTGTTGTTGTTGTTGTTGTTGTTGTTGTTTGGTGCACGTCGGGGCGGCATCTGAGGTAGTTTTAGCATAGATAAGTAATAGACAGATAGGACTAAGGAAGAAAATTTCCTACCCATGCACAAACAACATGTCACACAACAAACAGGCAAAGCAAACAAATTTCCAAAATTCTTTGATAATTTTGAAAACAACCACTAAGGGTTCAGAAAACAACTAAGGTAAATGGTACTGTCATACCGACAAAGGTAGGACAATACAAATGCGTATCGAAAACTAATACAAATGAACTAATGGTGGACTACTAATGCCTTCATTCGTAGGAGTCCATCTAAATGTTTGAAAAGAAATGAGGCAAGGTTTGAACAAGGTAAGAAGTACAAGTATGGAATGAAATGATTAAGGAAAGTTCAAAACACAAAAAATTACACAAGCATTTTTTTAAATAAAGTTTTAATTTCTATGGTATTCCAATCTTAGGGTCTCGATCCTACAGGCAACACTATGCTCTGATACCATTTTGTAACGCCCCACCTTTGGAGTAAGGTGCAACTCCTGTGTTAAGTGCTATTCCCTGGATTACTGATAGCACTACAGTACAAAATATAGTAATCATTGCAATAGTATCAAATATTACAACATGGATCTAGATACATAAGTGTTCAAATCGTACAAACCAGCTTAGTCACATGGACTAGCTTAAATAACAGAGTTCAACAATACATAAACACAACGGAAACTAGGGTAGTAGTGAGCCTTCATCTTCACCATGTGCCACAGGCAGTCATGTTGGAATGTAGACTCGAGATCCTATCACTTACTCCTCATCAGAACATCCTGCACATTTGAATATGCAGCCCCATGAATGGGGGTCAGTACAATGATGCACTGGCAAATGACACATATTTGGTGGCTGTTGTGAGGGAACTAACTACATGATATTTGGCTGGTGGATCTCTTGGGCTAATTTGCATAAAGCCAATTTTGTCCTACAATTCTTTCTCAAAACTTTCTTTCAAAATTTTATATTTTCAAAGGGTCGAAATAACCCCCAAATACTACATACTAGCTAGGTATGTAGCACTAGGCGAAACTCAACAAAGTCGGAACAACAGAAACCACCACCCCTCGGAGTGAATGGCCCTGAGCTCCTGCCTAAGGATTTCTAGTCAAGTTTTAAAAGCATTCAGAAACGATGATGAGATTCTTCCGTACATTCCATGTCTCGAGACTCAAATTGTCCATAACCGGGGACACGGCTAATCGATTAGTTTGACACCCTGCAGGGGTTGTGCACTTTCACCTTAAGACCCATTCAACCCAGAGAGAAGAATGAGACAAGACCTTTCATAAGGAGAGAGCAACCATACTGGCAAGACCCGTTCCCACCTATAATTTTGCTACCAGCCGATGTCTTGCACACAAGTTGAACCCTCACATCTTAATCAGTCAAGACAGAGCCCATATTGTCATAAGGCTGCACTGGAAGTACTCTAAGGCATGGAAGACATGTTAACCTCTTTATTCCTGGGTGGCCGTCCCGAGTGGCATCCTGAGTACACACCCTCTCGACGAGGCCTGTGCCCAGGAGTCACCTACATCGCCGCCTCTTATCAAACCAATCCACCCAGATGATTCATTTTAGTTGAAGTTCTTAATTTGTTCATAAAACACTTTAACAAGTGATCATAGCATGGCATCAATAGTTTTCAAAGTATTTAGCATCCTAATAGGTGGGGTTTAAAGGATAGCTACACACTACTAGGATCTAAGCATTTTATAAAATAGTTGAACATTCCACCTATCATGCATACTACTGAAAATCACTAATGCAGTAGTAAAAATAGGTAGGGGATATGTGTGTCACTTGCCTTGGTAACAACCAGCACACTCACAGCAGTCACAATAGTTGTTCAGCTCTTCTTCACAATCTATACAAGCAACAAGTACACAAGCATAAATACAGTAATTCTAAATGGCAATCATACACATGTATGCATGTATGCAAATGTCATTTCAATTTTACACACTAAGTTAATATGTGAAAATGTTGTATTTAGTGAACCATGATGTTTAGAAAACAAGTGTGGTGTTGGAAAAGCCTTTTAGATCAGTTGCAAAGCAACAGAGCAATTTAGTTATTTGAAAAATTGAGCTAACACCTCCCAAAAATGGTTCTGGTTTGGCATTGCTCTGAGAAAATTGGGTTATGAAACCACTGGATAGAGGACAATAATATAAAGCTACTGCAAGTGGTTTCATTTAAAAATATATTTTAGAAAACAAATGGTGCCCAAATTAGTGATTTGGCTAGATTTGAAGGTAGCAAGTGTGTTCATGTTTGAAATTTGAAAACTTCTGGTTCTAAAGTGTTATGCATGTTCTAAGGAATCCAGAGACTACAAATTTGTAGAAAATTGATGTGTAGAACAATATCTATGAATTATTTGGTGCAAATGGGCACTTTTTGCCATTTGAAAATCATTTCCAAAATTTGTACAGTAACACTATGATATTACTGCGTGGTTGGGTTCTACACCTTTCAATGATTCCAGGGATATCAAATTTGCAATTTTTGGCCAAGTGGATTATTTTCTATGCATTTTACAAGATTGGTACAGAAACTGAAATTTGAATTTCGAATTTAAACTAGGATTTGACCGGGGAGGGGTTGACTGGTCGACGTGGCGCAATGCTGTAGGCCAGTACCGTTTCGGGCTAGATGGTCTAATCCAGGCCGTATGATACTGATCGGACGGACAGAGAAGGCCAGAGGGGAATTGCTCACCGGCAATGTGATTTTCCGGCGAGGAGCACCCTGGTAGTTGTCGGCGGCGAGACTCCGGTGGACGGCGATGGAGACGGAAACGAGGACGGAGTGGGGAATTCTCCGGCGAGGTCGGGTGCAAGGCCGGCGTGGTCCAGAGCGTCCTGTAGCGGCTGGAAGAGACGACTGGAGATGGGGCGGCGTCGGTGCGCGTTGGAGATACGTCTGCGGCGAGAATCTGCGGAGGAAAAGTCCGACCGACGACGTTAGCGAGTGCGCCAGAGGGAGAGGAGAAAGGAGGAGGCCAGAGAGAGATCTCGGGCGCTTAACCGCGCCGAAATTGGCGACGAGCTGCGACGGAAAAAGCGGATTCTGATGAGCAATTTCTTCTTGCAGGCGACGTCTCCGGCTCGGAATATGGAGGGGAAATGGAGAGGCGGTGCAGGGGAATATGGGGGAGAGGAAGGGAGGCGGTTGCTGGCTCTGGGAGAAAAGGGGGAAGGGCGACGGGGAATGGCGTCAGTTTCCAGGAGAGAAGGGGGCGGTTAGAGGTAGGAGACGCTTCTTATAGGAGGGGCCCGCCTGTCGGAAGAAAAAAAAAGAGAGGGAGAGGGGCTGCGGGGCTGGACGATTCGGGCGGCTGGGCTGGCTCTTGCTTTGCTGGGCTCCGGGCGTGGCCCAGTTGGGTGCTGTTCCCCCTTTTTTTTGTTCTTATTCTTTTTCCCTTTTTCTGCTTTGGTTTCATTGCTTTTTTTGAAGATCAAAAATATTTTTAAAACAAACTTTTGAATTGATGAGATTCAAATAACATCCCAGGGTATTTGGAACTCCAAGAAAGTACTATTTAGTGTAATTCGAAAATAGAGATTATTTTGTAACACAAAATAGCTCCCATAGACTATTTGGGATATTCAAAAATGAACTTCCTGAAATTCATTTTGGTTCAAAAATTTAAAAAGACAAATATTTAAAACAGTAGTGTTTTTGATAAAACAATATTTAAGTACTTTGTTTAACCCCAAATAGTGAAGTTTTGTAAACCAAAAATATTTGCTAAAAAAAATATATAAAATATAGAATAGCTTCCATAAATAAATGGGGCCATTTAAAATAAAACTTTCTGACTTTTCTTTTGGTTCAAAGGTTTATAGAAAAATATTTTTAAAACAGTAGTGTTTGGTGCAAAAACATTTAAACTTATTTTTGAAAATTTCAAATTTGGCTCACATAAGATTTGAAGCTTATCTTAGAAGAAGCAACCTTCTAGCTTTGAAATTTTGTTTCAAATCTATTTCAGTATGCAAAGATGAGTATGAATGCATGCTGGGTTTGAATTTGAAAAAAAAACTTGGGATGTTACATATGCGTCTCCTTCGCAAGATGATCGGAGCGGCCTTGGTCTTCAGTAATCCTGCCGTGTTTGGCCTTCCTCGAGCGAGGGGAATCTTGACTCCTGCGGATGCTAAGTGCATCGACGCGTCCTTGCGCCCTCGTGAGGGTTGCTCACGAGGCGCCGGTCCTTAGCAGGTGCCTTGGGCACACCTCAGACTTTTCCCGAAGATTTCTTATTTTCCATTGTACTTCGCGAGGAACTAAGCACCACGGGCACGTGGAGGTGATCGATAACGGGGCCGTCGCCCCTGATCAGAGCTCAGTCCCTTCAGGTTTTTCGGGCTTGCTGTTTTTTGGGCGAAGGCATCATCATAGACACCGTGCCTAGCCCCCTTCCGCGTGGAGTACAACAGAAAATAAATGGACTTCATGCCATCTTAATATCATGCCGAAGCAGAGGCGCTATAATGCGCTTTAACTTAATCTCAGTGCTGAAGAGCAGTTTAAGTCGATACAAAGTGCCGTGATAATGGTCTTATCTCCTCGTGAGGAACCTACGGGTAGAACTTTCGCAGATTAGCTATGTTCCACGGGTTCTCCACCGGCACGCCTTCTGCGGTTTCCAACCATGCCGAGCCCGGCCTGGCGATGTGCGTCACCTTGAAGGGGTCTTCCCACATTGGAGACATCTTGTGCAAGCCCTCACGAGAGAGTATCCTCCTCAGCACCAGATCACCGACCTCCAGGGTCCTTGTCTGAACATGGCGGCTATGGTAGCGGCGTAGTCCCTGCTGGTACCTCATGGCGCGAAGCGCCGCTTGGCACCGAGCTTCTTCAAGCTGGAGGAGGCGATCCTTGATGAGGTCCTCTTGATGTATCTCGTTGAAGGCGAGCACTCTTGGCGACCCGAACTTGACATCGGTGGGAAGAACAGCCTCCGCCCCATAGACCAAGAATAAAGGAGTCTCCCCGGTGGGCTTGGTGGTGGTAGTCCGAATGGACCACAAGATGGATTGGAGGTTGTCTAACCATTTTTTGCCGCAGGCTTCGAGTTTGGCATTGAAGCTTCTCATCTTGAGCCCTTTGAGGACTTCGGCGTTGGCACGCTCGGCCTGGCCATTGCTCCTGGGATAGGCGACTGAGGCGAAGCAGATCTTGATGCCGGTCGATGCGCAGTACTCCCAGAATAGCCCGCTGGTGAACTGGCTGCCGTTGTCGGTGATTATGCAGTTAGGCACACCAAAATGGCAGACCAAGCCACGGATGAACTTGACTGTGGACCTGGCCGGAATAGTGACACCGGCTCCACCTCCACCCACTTAGTAAACTTGTCGATGGCGATGTAGAGGTAGCGGTAGCCCTCTTGCGCTCGAGGGAATGGACCGAGAATGTTTAGCCCCCAAACAGAAAAGGGCCAAGTGAGTGGGATTGTTTGCAGCTCTTGCGCCGGCTGATGAATCTGCTTGGTATGGAATTGGCATGCCTCGCACCTCTTGACCATCTCCGCCGCATCCCAGAGTGCCGAAGGCCAGTAGAAGCCGCTTCGGTATGCCTTTGCGGCGAGGGTTGAAGCGGAGGCGTGATGCCCACACTCGCCGACGTGGATGTCCCTGAGAAGCTCTTGGCCTTAGTGAGTAGATATGCACTTCAGAGCGACGCCGTTTGGGTGACGCCGGTACAAGTCACCATCCTTGACGCAGTATCCCGAAGCTTGGCATACTATCCTTTCGGCCTCCGACTCATCCTCAAGAAGCTTGCTGCTGACGAGGAAAACCTTGAGCTCGAGGATCCAATCCACTCCCTCCTGCCTCGCCAATGCCAGAAGGACGTGATCACCCGAAGGAGGCCCGCAATCCGGAGCCCCCTGCTCCGGTGGCGGTGGCAAGGCAGGTGGAAGGTCGGATCCTATCATTGATGGAGAAGCGGATGTCTTGAAGAGGCGCTCCTCGAATACACCGACTGGCTGCGCCAGGCGATGAGAGGCGCGCTTGGCGATTTCATCTGCTTCCACATTTTCTCCTCGTGGAATGTGCTTCAGCTCCAAACCTTGGAAGCATTTTTCCATCTTTTGATGCTCCTCAAGATAAGCCGCCATGTGCTCATCCTTTGGAGTGTAGCTCTTGTTTGAGAATTTCACAACCAGCTGTGAATCTCCCTTGACGATGAGGCGCTTGATGCCCAAAGCATTCACCGCCCTTAGGCCAGCGAGTAATCCTTCATATTTCACGATGTTGTTGGAGACCTTGTGCTCTAGCTTGAAACAGAGCTGGACGGCGTATAAGAGCTTGTCCCCAGAGGGAGAGGTGAGGACGGCCCCAGCCCCCATGCCGGGAAGGTTGAAGGCGCCGTCGAAGTGCATGACCCAGAGACCTGGGGCTTCTTCTCCTGCAAGCGTTGACTACACCTCTGGAGGCTCGTCGGCGAATGGATCAGTCCATTCGGCGGTGAACTCAGCGAAAGCTTTGCTCTTAATCACCTTGGTGGTTTCGAAGGAGATCTCGAAGGGCTGAAGCTCCACGACCCACTCTGCCACCCTTCCGGTGACATTTGGGTTGCGTAGAATTGTCTCCAGGGGCCAATCAGTGACCACCTTAATTGGGTGACCCTGGAAGTAATGACGTAGTTTCCTTGAAGCGATCAACAGGGTGTAGAGCAGCTTTTGCTACATGGTGTAGCGCTCCCGCGCGTCGCGTAGTACCGTGCTGACGAAGTACACGGGTTTCTGCACCTTGGCAGTGTCTTCAGGAGTTTTCTCCTCATGGAGATCAGGAGCATCGCTCTGTGAGAGCGGCTCGGTCGGTGAAGTTGCAGCGGGCAGCTCCTCTTGAGGGGCAGAAGGAATTGCTGCTTTTTCCTTAGGAGGAGCCCCCAGGCACGGATGATCTATTCCCTCGTTGGCGATTACATTGACGTCCCGCTCAGTGACAAGGACAGCGCTCGCAGTTCTCGGGGTCGTTGCGATGTAGAGCAGCAAGGGCTCGCGGAACGTTGGGGCAACCATGATCGGTGGGCTCGTGAGATACCTCTTTAGCTCGGCAAAGGCCTTGTCAGCTTTCGGAGTCCACTCGAACTTCCCAGTGCGCTTCATGAGCTTGAAGAAAGGTAGGGCCTTCTCTCCACTCCTCGCGATGAAGCGCCCCAGGGCTACCATGCATCCTGCGAGGCGTTGCATCTCCTTAAGATTGCGCGGAGGACCCATTTCTTCGATGGCCTTGACTTTGTCAGGGTTCGCCTCTATCCCGCGATGAGACATGAGGAACCCCAACAACTTTCCCAACGGTACACCAAAGGCACACTTGGCGGGGTTGAGCTTGATGTTTACCTTTCTCAGGTTGGCAAAGATTTCCTCCAGATCTTCGATGAAGGTGCGACTCTCCCGAGTCTTGACGATGCTGTCATCAACGTAGGCTTTCGCATTTCTTCCCATCTGAGCCCCCAAGGCCTTACGCATGAGCCTTTGGAATGTAGCCCCTGCGTTCTTCAGGCCGAAGGGCATGCAGACATAGCAGTACACACCACAAGGTGTGATGAAGGCAGTCTTCTCTTCGTCCTCCCTTGCCATCTTGATTTGATGATAGCCGGAAAAGGCATCCAAGAAGCAAAGGAGGTCGCAGTCGACGGTGGAGTCGACAATTTGATCTATCCTTGGGAGCGGATAAGGATCCTTGGGACAGGCCTTGTTGAGACTTGTGAAGTCCACGCAGAGGCGCCCACTGCCGTTAGCCTTTGGGACAACCATCGGATTGGCAATCCAGGTGGGGTGGGCTACCTCGCGTATCAACTTGGCCTTCTTCAGCTTCTCTATCTCTTGGACGATGAAGTCTTGTTTCTCTTGTGCTTGCTTCCTGGTCTTCTGCTTCACAGGGTGTGCCTGAGGGCACACGGCTAAGTGGTGCTCGATCACCTCCCTAGGAACACTGGGCATATCTAATGGAGTCCAAGCGAACATGTCAGAGTTTGCCCGCAGGAAGGTGACAAGCACGCTTTCCTATTTGAGGGAAAGCCCTGCCCCAATGGTGATGTAGTTTTCGCAGCCCCCAGCTTGGAGCGGGACCTTCTTTGTAGCGGAGCGCTCTTGGGTAAACTGGGGCCTCCTCCCTGAGGGTACCACAGCTTCCCCAATGCTCATGTCCAGCATCGGATGGACCAGGTCCTCGCTTGGCCTAGGCGATGCAGAGGCGGCAAGTTTCTTCCCTGACAAGCCCAGCAGGAGGGGCTCCAGAGAGGCCTTCATTGCAGTAGCCCGCTCTTGCAACACGAGCTGCTTCTTTCTTGTGAGGTTGCCTGAGTGTTCCAGCAGATCTTCATCGGTGGGGAACATGGTGGCGGCCTCACGGTAGACGTGCTCGACAGAGTGGAGAGCATCCTTTTCATTGCAGCGCACGATGATCGTGCCATTGGCGCCAGGAATCTTGAGGACGTTGAAGTTGTGATGCGTTGCAGCCATGAATCTTGCCAAGGCCGGGTAGCCGAGGATGGCATTGTACGGCAGCGCAATGTAGGCGACGTCAAAGTCGAGGCTTTCTGTCCTGTAGTTGTCCCTGGTGCCAAAGGTGACAGGCGGGCGCACCTATCCGATAGGCATTGTAGAACCCTCAGTCACCCCGAAGAATGGCCGGGTTGGCATGAGCCGATGGTACGACACCTGTATCTTCTCGAAGACCTCGACGGAGATGATGTTAAGGCCCGCCCCTCCATCGATGAGAGTGCGGTTGACAGCGATGTTATTGATCGTAGGCATGCACAAGAGGGGAATTGTGCCCACAGCCTTAGTGGAGATTGGATGGTCTTCCTCGTCGAAGCCGATCTTGCTGGTAGACCACTTCAGCCTGTGGCTATTGACGCTTGGTTGTGCCGCCGCGATTTCCCGCAATAGCTGCTTGAAGTGATGATTAGACAAAGGAGCTTGGGCTCCACCCAGGAGGCAAGCGGTGAAGCCTCGCGGCTCTTGGTATCCCCCTGGTTCTCTTCCCGATGATTATTCGCGGGTGGAGGTAGCGGTAGCGGCTCGGGATCTGCACGTGACAGACCATCGCGACGGCGACCCTCGTCTCGTTCGTCGTCGCGGCGATCGCCCCGGGATCCACCCTTGCCGTAGCTACGGCTACCCCCACGGCGCTTGGTGACCCCATTTTCTTCATGAAATTTCTGGACTATCCAACAATCATCGGTATTGTGGGTGTCCTTCTTGTGGAGGATGCAGTAGCGACGATGTCGACCCTTATCGTGCTCAGAGTGGTCCCCACAATGTTGCTTATGGTCAGGCTCCGTTGTGAGGGCAGTAGCCTCCTTACGCTTAGGGTCCTTGGACTTCAGCTTTGGGGGAAGTGCCTCCGTAAGATTGTGCGTGAAGAGCCTCCCCTCCTCAGCCTTGGCGCATCTGTCGGCGATCTCGAAGAGCCTGACGACGGAAGTCAGCTCATCATTCACAGACAACTTCTCTCTCATCTTGATGTCGGATACGCCCGTGGAGAACGCGGAGATGACCTCTTCATTGGAGATCCTGGGAATCTTGTTCCTCATCTAGCTGAAGCACTGGATGTATTGACAAAGCGTTTCGCCCTTGTACTGACGCACCGCCTTGAGATCATTCTTGGTGGCGGGGCGCTCGTACGTTGGCATGAAGTTGGCGACGAACTGACGGCACAAGTCCTTCCACGACGTCACGGATTTGTGCAGAAGTGATGAGGATATCCCTACGGTTGATACAACCGTTGCACCTACAGCCACACTTCATCATGTTCCACAATTCCAAGGACCTCTCACAAGAGCTCGTGCACGCCAACTGAATTATCAGGTACTTTCGTTTCTAGGAACTATTCCTAATATTCATGAGAATATGATGCTGCCTAAATCAGATGTGTTTATGTTACTTAGGAATGATGGGCCTAGCATGGATGAGAGGGACAAGCATTAGAGCATGATCATGCATGGAGATGATGGCAGCAATCGTGTGAGGATTCAAGATGACGCTACAAGTGAAGATTTCAGAACTTTGAAGCCACCATAATGATGCAAGGATGCTTGGACGAAATTCACAAGTTACCAAATCACAAAATTCGTCCAAGGCTTTATATGGTGCTGCGTCACCTTATTTTATGGGTTAAACCCATGTATTTTCGTCCTAGATAATTTAGGGATTTTCTGGAGGCTGTTTGAGTGGAAATCGGCCCATCTAGGGTTATTTTCAGATGGCCCAATAGGGTTGTACGAAAATCCCTGCCCTTTCCCTCATATATACCTCCTCCTAGCCGTCATTACAACTTGGATTTTGTTTAGTTAAAGACATAGCCACGAGCTACTCTTCGCCATAGACACAAGTGTCAAACTGCCCTTTTGTACTACGCACAGATAGAATCCCACCTCTTCAATAAAGCCTTCATCTATATTCGCAATATCTTGATTGCATCTATAATTCTTGCTGGTTCTTCGATTGCTTGCAGGGATTGATCCTCGCGATCAGGTTGATCTAGCTCCGGCGCGATCAATAGCCTCGGAAGTTGGTGTATCGATTGCTAAGGCGCAACGTCTCGCACGTTTGTAGTTGGATCGTCAACGTCGACCTCCACCATAATCGATAGTTATCGTCTCATCGAAAGATCGGGCACCTTTACCCTATCAAGTGGTATCAGATTTTGGGTTTCTCGGTGAGATCTTACAGTTTTCATAGTTTAGATGGTATCTGTTCTTCTTCCTATAAACCTTAAAAAAGCCAAACAATTAGGGTTAGATCCGTATGCATTGGACCTTAAAAAAGCCAAACATTTTCGCCGTCCACCTCCTCGCCCGTTGGTACGTGATGATGACCATGTTGCTAAACTGAAATTACATGTTCCTACGTTTGATGGTTGTTATAACCCTGATGCATACCTTTCTTGGGAATTAGAATTAGACCAGCGTTTTGCATGCTTAAATTATCCCGAGGATAGATGTGTTAGTGCTGCTACTTGTGAGTTCACTAGTTTTGCTTCCATATGGTGGTCTGAATACTGTCGTGCTAATCACGCTAATCCAATCACTACGTGGGATGCTTTAAAAAATGCTATGCGTATTCATTTTGTTCCACCCTATTATCAGCGTTCCATGCTTACCAAATTAGCACGTCTAGATCAAGGCAAAAATTCTATAGAGGATTACTATCAGGAATTGCAAACTGGCATGCTGCGTTGTGGTATAGAGGAGGATAATGAAGCATTAATGGCACGATTCGTAGGCGGGTTAAATAAGGAAATTTAGACCATTCTTAGATATAAATCTTATCACACTATTATCCATTTGTTCCATCTTGCTTGCAATGCTGAATGTGAAGTGCAGGATCAACACGAGGCGACATGAACTAATTATTCTGCAGGGTGTTCTACTTGGAGATCACCGAATTCGGCATCACGGGCTGCTGCACCTACACCTCCAGCGACCACATCCACGCGATCGGCAGCATCTACACCACCGCCGTTTGCTGCACGAAAGACTACTACAGGACCAGCCCCGAGTGCTGCGTCCTCCATGGCATCTACGGGCAAGTCTAGCCAAATTCAGTGCCGCAAATGTGGTGGACTTGGTCACTTTGCACGTGATTGTGCCTCCTCCCGTGTGATGATTGCTCTTGAGGATGGTGGATACGACTCCGCCAGTGATTATGATGAAGATACTTTGGCTCTTATTGCATCTGATGAGCAATGTGCTGCAGCACACATGGAGCAAGATTCTGAATATATGGCTGCAGAACATGCGGAGAAATACCCGAGTTTAGTTGCACAACGAGTCTTGAGTGCACAAATTACCAAGGCCGAGCCCGATCAGCGCCATAATCTATTCCATACCAAGGGCGTGGTTAAAGATCGCTGTATTCGCATTATTATTGATGGCGGGAGCTGCAACAACTTAGCGAGCATGGAGATGGTTGAAAAGCTTGCTCTTACGATACGACCCCATCCTCGTCCATACCACATTCAATGGTTTAATAACAGCGGCAAGGTTAAGGTAACACGTACAGTTCGTGTGCATTTTATATTGCTGCATATGCTGATTCTGTTGAGTGTGATGTCGTTCCTATGCAAGCATGTGCTCTTTTACTTGGTAGACCATGGCAGTTTGATACAAATTCTATACACTATGGTAGTACAAATCAGTATTCTCTTGTTCATAATGATAAGAAAATTGTGTTACTTCCCATGTCTCCTAAAAGTATTTTAAAAGATGATCTTGCTAGAGCTAGTAGAGCACATAATGACGGGAAAAAGCTGAGTGAAAATCAGATTGTTGCTAAGGAACTTATGCCTTCTACAAGTACTTCTAAATCTGCTCCAAAACATGCTAACGAAATTCGTTTGAAAAGTACTTGTTTGCTAGCTAGCAAATCTGATATTTCTGAAATTGATGTGAGTACTACGGCATGTTATGCTATCATTTGCAAAGAAGTGTTGTTTTCGGCTGAGGAGATGCCTTCTTCTTTGCCACCTGCTGTTGCTAACATTTTGCAGGAGTATGCAAACGTTTTCCCACAAGATGTACCTCTAGGACTGCCACCTATTCATGGAATTGAGCACCAAATTGATTTGATTCCTGGAGCATCTTTACCCAACCGTGCGCCATATCGTACCAATCCGGAGGAGACGAAAGAGATTCAACGACAAATTCAAGAACTTCATGACAAGGGTCATATTCATGAGTCTCTTAGTCCATGTGTTGTTCCTATTATTTTGGTACCAAAGAAAGATGGTTCTTCGCGCATGTGTACTGATTGTAGAGCCATCAATAATATTACTATTTGCTACTATCATCCTATTCCTCGTTTAGATGACATGCTTGATGAATTGAGTGGCTCTACCATGTTCTCTAAGGTTGATTTGCGTAGTGGTTACCACCAAATTCGTATGAAGTTAGGAGATGAATGGAAAACTGCTTTTAAAACTAAATTTGGCCTATATGAGTGGTTAGTGATGCCCTTTGGTTTAACTAATGCTCCCAGCACTTTCATGAGATTAATGAATGAAGTTTTACGTGCTTTTATTGGACATTTTGTGGTGGTATATTTTGATGATATATTGATATATAGCAAATTTGTAGAAGAACATTTGGAATATTTACGTGCTGTTTTTGATGCTTTGCGTGCTGCATGTTTGTTTGGTAACATTGCAAAGTGCACCTTTTGCACGGATAGAGTTGCTTTTCTTGGCTATGTTGTTACAGCACAGGGTATTGAAGTTGATCCCGCCAAGATTGGAGCAATTTTGAGTTGGCCACAACCCAAAACAGTGACACAAGTGAGGAGCTTCCTTGGCCTCACCGGATTTTATAGGCGCTTTGTCAAAGATTTTGGTTCCATTGCAGTGCCGCTGAACGAGCTTGCTAAGAAAGATTTGCCCTTTGTTTGGGGCGATGCGCAACAAGAAGCCTTCATGTTACTGAAAGATAAGCTTACACATGCTCCTTTACTCCAATTGCCTAATTTTAATAAAACCTTTGAGTTGGAATGTGATGCTAGTGGAATTGGTTTGGGCGGAGTGTTGTTACAAGAGGGCAAACCTGTTGCATATTTCAGTGAGAAATTGAGTGGAGCTAGTTTGAACTATTCTACTTATGATAAGAAATTATATGCTCTTGTTCGGACATTAGAAACTTGGCAACATTATTTATGGCCTAAAGAATTTGTAATACATTCTGATCATGAATCCTTGAAGCATATTCATAGTCAAGCTAAGTTGAATAAACATCATGCAAAGTGGGTTGAATTCATTGAATCTTTTCCTTATGTTATTAAACACAAAAAGGGTACAGATAATATTATTGCTGATGCTTTGTCACGTCGTTATACCATGTTATCTCAACTTGACTTCAAAATCTTTGGATTGGAAACTATTAAAGAACAATATGTGAACGATGCCGATTTTAAAGATGTTTTGCAGCATTGTCTAGAGGGTAGAACTTGGAACAAATTCGTCCTCAATGATGGGTTTGTGTTCCGTGCTACCAAACTATGCATTCCAGAAGGTTCCATTCGTCTTTTGTTGTTGCAGGAGGCGCATGGCGGAGGATTGATGGGTCACTTTGGAGTAAAGAAGACAGAAGACGTACTTTCTACACACTTCTTTTGGCCACACATGAGAAGGGATGTTGAGAGGTTTATTGCTCACTGCACAACATGTCAAAAAGCTAAGTCCCGCCTTAATCCACATGGTTTATATATGCCCTTTCCTGTTCCTAGTGTACCTTGGGAGGATATTTCTATGGACTTTGTTTTAGGATTACCTCGAACACAGAAGGAGAGGGATAGTATTTTTTTGGTTGTGGATAGTTTTTCTAAGATGGCACACTTTATTCCTTGTCATAAGAGTGATGATGTTGTTCATGTTGCTGAATTATTCTTTTGCGATGTTGTTCGCTTGCATGGTGTGCCTAATACTATTGTTTCAGATCGTGATACTAAATTTCTTAGCCATTTTTTGAGATGTTTATGGGCTAAGTTGGGCACAAAATTGCTGTTTAGTACTACATGTCATCCCAAACTGATGGACAAACTGAAGTAGTAAATAGAACTTTGTCTACCATGTTACGGGCTGTTTTAAAAACGAATTTAAAAATGTGGGAAGATTGTTTACCTCATATTGAATTTGCTTACAATCGTTCCGTGCATTCTACAACTAAGTTATACCCTTTTGAGATTGTGTATGGTTTTGTTCCTCGTGCACCTATTTATTTATTTCCTATTCCATCTTCGATGCAACATAATTTTGATGCTACACAATGTGCTGAACAGATTCTTACGTTGCATAGGATTACTAATAAAAATATAGAACGTATGAATGCTAAATATAAAGTTGCTGGTGATAAGGGACGCAAACATATTGTGTTTGATGTGGGAGATCTAGTTTGGTTGCATTTGCGCAAATATGGTTTTCCTGATTTGCGCAAGTCTAAATTAATGCCACGTGCTGCTGGTCCTTTCAAAGTGTTAGAGAAAATGAATGATAATGCATATAAACTTGAGCTTCCTGCAGAGATGGGCACGGTAAGTCCTTCATTTAATATTGCAGATTTTAAACCATATTTTGGGGAAGAAGATGAGATTGCGTCGAGGACGACTTCAATTCAAGAAAGGGAGGATGATGAGGACATCCCTACGGTTGATACAATCGTTGCACCTACAGCCACACTTCCTCATATTCCACAATTCCAAGGACCTCTCACAAGAGCTCGTGCACGCCAACTGAATTATCAGGTACTTTCGTTTCTAGGAACTATTCCTAATATTCATGAGAATATGATGCTGCCTAAATCAGATGTGTTTATGTTACTTAGGAATGATGGGCCTAGCATGGATGAGAGGGACAAGCATTGGAGCATGATCATGCATGGGGATGATGGCAGCAATCATGTGAGGATTCAAGATGACGCTACAAGTGAAGATTTCAGAACTTTGAAGCCACCATAATGATGCAAGGATGCTTGGACGAAATTCACAAATTACCAAATCACAAAATTCGTCCAAGGCTTTATATGGTGCTGTGTCACCTTATTTTATGGATTAAACCCATGTATTTTCGTCCTAGATAATTTAGGGATTTTCTGGAGGCTGTTTGAGTGGAAATCGGCCCATCTAGGGTTATGTTCGGATGGCCCAATAGGGTTGTACGAAAATCCCTGCCTTTCCCTCATATATACTTCCCCCTAGCCGTCATTACAACTTGGATTTTGTTTAGTTAAAGACTTAGCCACGAGCTACTCTTCGCCATAGGCACAAGTGTCAAACTGACCTTTTGTACTACGCATAGACAGAATCCCACCTCTTCAATAAAGCCTTCATCTATATTCGCAATATCTTGATTGCATCTATAATTCTTGCTGGTTCTTCAATTGCTTGCAGGGATTGATCCTCGTGATCAGGTTGATCTAGCTCTGGCACGATCAATAGCCTCGGAAGTTGGTGTATCGATTGCTAAGGCACAACGTCTCGCACGTTTGTAGTCGGATCATCAATGTCGACCTCCACCATAATTGATAGTTATCATCTCATCGAAAGATCGGGCACCTTTACCCTATCTAGAAGATTCATGAGCCAAGTTTGCGAAGTGTCTTTGAGGGCCATTGGAAACCAATTAGCCATCGCACGCTGATCTCCACGCGTGGCCTGAACAGCGATGGCGTAGAGCTGGAGAAACTCGACGGGGTTAGAGATGCCGTCATAACACGTGCCGATATCTGGCTTGAACTTGTAAGGCCAGACCACATAGCGCTGCTGGCGAGTAAGAGCAAGACACCCGGGGTTGTAGACAGGGTCCCCGGTGACCTTGACGTTCTTGCCAGCCTCGCCGATATCGTCGATGGCGCGGTCATGATTTTCGTGGCGGCGCTCGAGGGAGACGCGTGCGTCTTCCAGAGCGCGTTGGACAATTTGGCAGCTGGGCTCCCCACGCGGCGAAGATGCTGCGCGAGAAACCCCCTTCTTGGCCCGAGCGGCCTTCCCATTTCCGGCACCCGGGGCGTGGTGCCCCGCTGCCGGATCTGGATCTCCCGCGCCCTGGGCTCCTCCCAAGGCCGGGTCTTTGTTGGCGATGGCGACGAGTTTGGTGATTCGAGCACGCCATCCCTCACACTCGTCCGCAGTGGGCTGATAGCGCAGCAGCTCCTGCGCCATGGCGAGAGCTTGCGTAGGGGCCAGCTAACTCCCAGAACGAGCGCGAGAAGTAGCGGTGGCGGTGAAGGAGAGCGAAGTCTCTGTACGCCCAGACGGGAGGTAGGAGGACTCCAAATCTTCCTCCTCTTCTTCCTCGGTGGAGACATGCTGACGATGGAAGATGGGCTCGATTTGTCCCTGAACGGCGTTGCGGCGGCGAAGACGCTCCAGTCTTGCGTTGGCGTCGACCATGTCAAAGAAGATCTAGAAGAAAACACACCACAGCCCCCTACCTGGCACGCCAAATGTCGATGGATTTCGTGTTGCAAGAACACGGGGTACCACGCGATGGACCCAAAGATTCGAACGCAGGGGGCTGAACGTGGGAGATCTTGGATCACAATGAAACACAGTGACGGAAGCCTCGAGACGTCGAACGCACCACGCACTACAGAGAGAGACACCGAGCCTTACCCAGGTTTAGGGCCCTCGTGGTGAGATAAAACCCCTACTTCCTGCCTTCTTGTATTGCGACGCGATACCTCACGAGGAGTACAAGGTCTTGGTTAGAGAGCTCTAACTAGCCAGAGGTTGAAGAACCAACTTAGCCTAGCTAGGAGCCCGGAGATCTAGATTGGATCCCCCCTAAGGGGTGGCCTCCCCTCCTTTTATAGTGCCGAGGTCCTCCTTCCCCTTATCATCTTGGGGAAGGGGTTGCCACAAACGGCCAAGGAGGAAGGACAGCTATAGTCTTGAGTCTTCCGTAGACGTAGTCATCATAGAGTAGTGGCGCCGGTCCACATGAGTGGGTGGAAGAGGCTGACGTCCTTCTCTACCGCCCTGCACCATCCACCCTATTTTTAGGGGGTGCCCAACAACCACTGTGTCGCTTTATGCAGGCACGGCGAAAGCTGGTCTCCTCCCTGTCAGGGTAGCATGGACGGTACGTAGTCTTCTGCTCTTATCTTCTTGCTCAGCATGGAACCGTACCGAGCTGACATGGATGTGGTCCCTCCCCTCATGAGAAACAGCTCGTGAGGAGGTCCTCTGGTCCTTAGCAGTTTTAGCCGTCGTTCTCCTCATGAGGTGCCTCCTCACGAGGGTCTTCTCCGCTGGGCTTCAGTCGTCGTTTCACCCCTGGGCCAAAGCTGGGCCGTTGAAGGGGCCTAGGAGCTAGTGGACCGGGATACCCCGGTATCCAGAACACCGACATCAACCACACACCAACTTGTTTTCTGGCGCCTTGCCGGAGTCAGTTAGCAACAACCTTTAGAAGTGGTTTCTTTCTCTTACTGGTTGATTAAACTTTGGTTTCATACTGCGAGAAAATGTACTGTTGTGCTCATCATACCTTCATCTTGGGGTTTCCCAACTGGTCCTGTGAGACATCAAGACTATTTTCTGGCGCCATTGCCGGGGAGAAAGAGGATTTCTACAAGGGGAGTCTCTCACTTCCAATCTTTTTACTTTGTTATTGTTTTGCTTAGTTTCTTTACTTTATTTTGTTTACTTCTTGTTTATCAAAAATACAAAAACATTTAGTTCCTACTTTAAGTTGCTTTTATGTCTAGTCTAGTTCCTACTACTATGTCTCCTGAGGAAATGATCTTCACTTTCAAACAAAGGAGTGAAGAGAGTTTTAAAGAAGCTTGGTCTAGAATTTATGATTCTCATGGTAAAACTGAACCAAAAATGACTCTAGGCTTGCTTCTTAGTAGCTTTTACTTTGGTCGTGTTCTTTGTTATAGATATGCTTTGGATTCTGTAGCAGGAGGAGATTTCCGTCATTGCGATGGAGATCAAGCTTTTAATGTCATAAAAAATTTGATTGCAATATATAGCTCACCTAGTAAATTTGATTCTTCCCTTGTGAGCATTTATGCTAGACTAAACACTCTGGAGACAAATACAACTTGTTTAAAAGAATGTTATAGTATGCTGCATGAGCATCTTGATTTTGTGCCAATAAATTCCGAACCCTCAAGATGGTTCCCTTCGGTGAAAGTTACTATAAATGGTGAAACTTCATGCTCGATGTGATATTATGTCTGAATTTTGCCTTATGCCTAAAGATATTTATGAATCTTTGAATCTTTGGGGACTTTCTAAGGGTTACCAATAATTCCATTATATTGCCCATTGGAGTAGCTGAAGGAGTGTTTACAAAATTCCTACGGAGAATGGTATCTACTGATTATCTTGTTATTGAATGTGTAGGAAATGTACAAATCACACTTGGAAGATCTCTACTAAAACTCCTAGGAGCAATAATAGATGTGGGAAAAGGCACCATGAAGTTTACTTCCCCACCAAGCAATCATCATGATTTTCCTAAAGGTATGACCAAAGGTAAGAGAGGTAGACAAAAGGCATCTGGTCTTGATGCTTCTTCACTTGAAAATACTTTATTCTTACTTTCTGTGCCTAGCTCAAAGAAAAGCACTCTTGGGAGATAACCCATGTTTTCTTTCAGTATTTTTTCTTTTTGTTGAGTCTTGGAAGTTTTACTACTGTAATGACCTCTCCTTATCATTTTTATTTCATTTTTGTGCCAAGAATAGCCTCTAATAGGAGGAAGGTAAGATTTGGGGAAGTTGCTGTCCCAAAACAGATTTCTACGCTTCGCTGTACAAATTTGTGAAAAATCTCAGAACGTCGTATTGATCTGCAATGTTTTGTGCACATGACCCAGGTTATTATATAACTTTCGTTAGTTTTGCAATTTTCGATTTGAGTAACAAAAGATTTTCGAAAAAATTGATCTTTACCTGCTGTTCTGTTTTGACAGATTTCTGCCACTATTTGCATTTGCCTCTTGATCTCTTTCTTTTTGAGCTCTTTTGATCACGGAACTTTTGAGAGAAGTTGCTACAGTAGCTAATGTTTTAATAGATGTTATACTTGAGTTAAAACTGAACCAAAAGTGGATCTACTATCTTGCATAAACTAATGTTGCTAATGAGAATTGTGTGAAGTTTTGTATGAGGGAAGTTTTCATGTGTAGGGAAAGGAGAATGATGTGATGAGATGAAGGATGGACAAAAGCTCAAGCTTGGGGATGCCCATGTCACCCCAAGAAATATCCAAGAAGTACAAGCATCAAAGCTTGGGGATGCCCCAAGGCACCCCCTTCTTCATCAACAAAAATATCAGGTCATCTTTCAAGACACTATATTTTTATTGCTTCATATGCTATGTGTTTTTCTTGGAGCGTCTTTATTTTTGCTTTCAATTTTGTTTTGTTTGCTGTAATAAATGGTTGGACCCCAACATATTTCTTTTGGAGAAGACACACTCCATTTTCATTGCCTAGAACACTTTAGTTTTCACTCTTATCGTTGTACGAGTGTTCTCTTTTGCTAGTACTATGTTTAGCTTTTGATTTTCGCCTTTATTTTTGTTCAGAACTTGTTAGTTCTTTGTAGCTAGGTGTGTTTATACCTCTGGCCTTTATTGCTTTTCATCTTTGAGAATTGTTTCAAATAGGTTGATTGGTGTTGGAAAAGAGTAAATTGTTTCATGCTTATAGTGGTGCAAAAGGGAGCTTGTTTAGACTGTGGCTAAGACTTTAGCATGTCATGCTAGATATTATTTTGATTATATGCTTAGTAGTTATTGTTGTAGCATGACTTGTCTCAAATGACTGAGAGTGCTTAATGTGCCTTTGAAAGAATCATGCGTTGTTTTTATCATATAGAAGCATAATATTGTGGTATTCTCCTTTGATGCTTTATTTGGGTTGACTTGGCGCATGCTCACACCATGTTATGACTATAAACCAGTCGCCTTAAGCCTCTATGATCATTTGGTTTTTGACTTGTAATATCACTTTATGCTTTGATTAATAATGTTTTGTCGCTATGCATGATTATGGCCGTTATTGCTTTCTTAGTTGGTCGCTCGCAGTCTTTTGCTAGCCTTCACTTGTGCTGAGTATGAGCTCTACTCATGCATCCAACTCCCAAAAAACAAACTTATTCCAAAGAGTCCACTATAAATTCCTATGCATAGCTTTTCAAACCATGCCAAGCAAATTTTCATGTGCTACCATTCAAAACCTTCAAAATACTTCTCATTTTGTGACACTATTTTTAGCTCATGAGGACGTAGTGGTCGGATTTGTTATCTTCCATATTGAATTAAGTACCCCTCAACTTGCATGCTTCATCTACTCGTCACTAATTTTACAAGAGCGCTGGTCAGACCATTGTAACCTTTAAAAAAGAAAAGAAAAAAAGGCACTCCTCCATAGTATGAGATTGTTGGCAGGCACCCGAAGGATTTGGTTAGTCATGGTTTGTGAAAGTAAAGGTGGGGAGGACTGCCAAACTTTATAAAAGAGCATGCAAATGCAAATTTTTCAAGAACTCGGAACCGCTCTCAACTTTTTTAGTATGGAAGATAGCAAGAACCCCATTGCCATTCGTTGACAGGAACAACCACCTCTCAAAACAATTTTTATGTCTATTTTATAAAGGAAAGCTCTAGCACATGTTAAATCCATGCTTCCCTCTGCGAAAGGGCCTATATTTTTACTTTTATGTTGAGTCTTCATCTTCTATCTTTATGCACCAATTAAGTGAGCATAGTTGTCATTCTGAGTATAATGTGCATAGTCCCAAAATTTGTTATTGATTGATTCATGATTATGGTATTGCTTGATCTCAAATTATTTGTATCTAGTCACCCTTTTGAACTTTGAAGGTGTCCTATGCATTTATGTCTTGCTATTCCATGAGAGACAAGCTGAATACCACTTTGCTATGTTTTCTCTATGCTTCAAACAAACAAATGACTTTCAATGCATTATTACTTATGATCTCTTGTTTGTGATACTTTTCATGTTGTAACATGGTTGCTAAGTTCTATGGTTAGAACTATATCTTTTATGCCCATGTTTAGAGTACTTTGATCTCAGCTAGCAATGCTTTACATCGATTTGATCAAGATTGTGTTGGCATGTCACCCCAAAAATTAATTTTTGTTATCACTTACCTACTCAAGGACGAGCATGAGTTAAGCTTGGAGATGCTTGATACGTTGCAAACGTATCTATAATTTTTGATGCTCCATGCTTGTTTTACACCAATTTCTTTATGTTTTGTTTATACTTCATGGCGTGTTTATGCATTTTCCGGAACTAACCTATTAACAAGATGCCACAGTGCCAGTTCCTATTTTCTGCTATTTTTGTGTTTCAGAAAAGTTACACAGGAAATATTCTCGGAATTGGACGAAACGAAAGCCAAAGTTCCTATTTACCTGACACGAAGACAGAGTCCAAAGGAGAGACTGAGAGCAACCAGGAGGCGGCCACACCATAGCGTGGCGCGAGCCACCCCCTGGCTACGCCACCAGGTGGTGTGGGCCCCTCGGCCCCCCTCTGACATCGCCCTTCCCCCGATAAATTCCCTTCACCGCGAAAAACCTAAGGGAAGAAACATCTTTCCACAAAACATACTACAAGTCACCGCCGTTGTCAACCCGAGATTGGGAGGGTCCAGAAGCTCTTCCCAGCACCCTGCCAGATAGGGAAATCATCACTGGAGGCCTTCTTCATCACCATGCCAGCCTCCGGATTGATGCGTGAGTAGTCCACCCTTGGACCATGGGTCCATAGTAGTAGCTAGATGGTTGTCTTCTCCTCCATGTGCCTCATATTGAGATCTTGTGAGCTACCCTATCATGATCAAGATCATCTTTATGTAATTCCACATGTTGTGTTTGTTGGGATCTGATGAATATTGAGTACTATGTCAAGTTGATTGTTGATTTATCATGTATATGTTATTTGTGATCTTGCATGCTCTCCACTTCTAGTAGATATCTTGGCCAAGTAGATGCTAGTGACTCCAAGAGGGAGTATTTATGCTCGATAGTGGCCTCTAGTAATCTGGGAGAGTGACAATAACTTCTAAGGTTGTAGATGTGTTGTTGCTACTAGGGAGAAAACAACAATCTTTTGTTCAAGGATAATTGTCTTGTTTACATTACACACTTTGCTTAAGGCGAGAATCTGTTGCTTGCAACTTAATACCCAGGGGTTGTTCGGATGATATCCCACGAGTAGATTATTAGTCATAGATGTAGTTGGATTACGGTCTATGTATTATGTTGTAATGCAAAGTGAATCTCATAGTAATCTTCATGACATGTACATGCATTGTTATGCATTCTTTATTTTGTCAATTGCCCAACTATAATTTGTTTACCCAGCATGTTATTTATCTTCATGGAGAGACACCTCTAGTGAACTGCACACCCCAGTCCATTTTTTTACATTTATATTACCATCTACTGCAAGCACTATTTACTTTCCGCCAACATTATTTTACTTCACCGCAAGCAAACATCTCTTTCCACACTATACGTCTAATTCTTTGTTTTCAGCAAATCGGTGAGATTGACAGCCTCACTGTAAGTTGGGAAAAAGTAGGTTGGTTGTGTTGTGTGCAGGTTCCACATTGCTGCTGGTGTCAAGGCTCCCACGTCAACCACGCACCAACTTGTTTTCTGGCGCCTTACCGGAGTCAGTTAGCAACAACCTTGAGAAGTGGTTTCTTTCTCCAAATTGTTGATTAAACTTGAGAAAATTCCTTATTTGACACCGGCTTAAAACTCAGTTCCTTATTTGACATCAGACAACATTTTCTTCCTTATTTGACACCTTCTTAAAATTTGTTCCCCATATGACACTCTAGTTCATTTTCTTCACTAACGGTGTTAAAGCTAGACATGAAAAGACTTTTTTACCCCTACACCAAATTTTTCCATATTCTATATATGACAATAGTCGACCAAAATCTATACCGGACTAGAATTTGTCATACAGGACTAGAGAGTACCACCATGTTGTGAACCAAAAACTTTGAACTAAAAAATTGTGTCCTCTGATTTTAATTTATAAAATTTGAAAATCTGGGTAGAACTTCCCTGTATTTTGATGCTATCTCACATGCATCACTAGTTCACATGCATCAACACAGACTACTTCCCAAATGGTGAAATATCACCACAATATAGAACATAGTTTTAACATTTATTAAAAACAAAATAGAGTTGCAACTTCTGTATATTAATATACAAATGAGAATTTGCTAACATAAATTAATTACAAGTCTCCATATGATACAGAATTTGCTAACCAAAATTGCTAACAGAAAGTTGATGGCAGAAATCACTTTTACCTCCCAAGAACGCTGACCAATAAGTATCTCACCACATCGCTCCATCTCCTATCCAAATCAAACTGATTCAAACAAGAAAATTCCAGATCTGATCTATGCGGTAGATGGAGGTTATTGGACAGAGAGCACCGAGTATGGGAGTTAGAGGAGGAGGTGTATAGGAGAGCAGCGGCCGTTGCAGATCGGTGTGAGGCTATGATGGAGTGTTGGTGGGGAGGGAGCTAAGGCCTGTGGGAGAGAGTAAGGGTATTTTGGTCTAGGCAAATAATTTTTGACAGAACAGTGTAACATAAGTAACGGCAATGTCATATAGGGAAAGAAATTTTAGAAAGGTGTCATGTATGGAAGAAAATATATTCCAGTGTCAAATAAGGAATCAAGTTTTAGGCCGGTCTCAAATAAGGAATTTTCTCATTAAACATTGGTTTCATACTGAGGGAAAACTTACTGCTGTGCTCATCATACCTTCCTCTTGGGGTTTCCCAACTGGTCCTGTGAGACATCACTCGCTGTTCATCATCGAGTTGCTCATTGGATTTATTTGTTTGGCATGAGGTTCGTCTACATCGACGGGTTGCTCGCAGGATTGACGTTAAGACTGTTTGGACTGATCTTTCACGGTACACCTCCTGATCCAATGGATCTAATAAATCTCCCAATCACGTGAGTGATACACACAACCTGAAGACGGGGGAACGTCAATCCTGCGAGCAACCCGTCGATCTAGATGAACCTTGCGCCAAACAGATAAATCCAACGAGCAACTCGATGATAAACGGCGAGCCTCACGCCAATGCACAACAACACTTGAATTACAAGCACCTTCACGCAATACACATATTGACAAGGGTATAGCTAATAGAGCCCGTTAGTTGAGTACCCCTGCGGCCCGTTAAGCTAGGCCCAATTGTAATGATAGTCGAATACGAGTTCTTACCGTATGTCGATATTGTAATATGTATCGGACCCTACCCGATCCTCGAGACCTGGCCATCTATATATAGGGGCCAGGAGGGGACGGTGTAGGCCAGATTGAAAGCAAGCCAGGTTGAACACCCAAGTTTACTTTCGACACACACCTATTTCGACTAACTTTACCTTTGAGTTCATCCGACGCCCTATCTCCCCGATCCTAAGTCCTTCATCCAGGACATTTGTTGAGTTAACCCTCGTCAATTGGCGCCGACCGTGGGGAACTTGGGCGTTGGAATCATGAATTCGACGGCTTTTTCGCTTTTAGCCAACAACAGTACAGAAATCGACGAAAATCAGGAGATGGAGTTGACAATCGGAAGCTTAAACATCCTCATCGGACCGTCAGGTTCATCTCGCCTTTCAGATCCGACGAAACAAGATCCGACGAAACAAGATCCGTCGGCAAGTGAGCCCAAAACAACAGCAATGATGGAATATTCTGAAGGCTCTTCCAGCGAGGTAAACTCGCCGGTCAGCCCAGAGGAAGTGCAAAAAGAAAAGAGCGCAGAGGACAACAAAGAAAAGGAAAATTTTGATGTAGGAGTCCAACTCGAAGATCTCACGATCTGCCTCGACGATATTGCGGACAAGTCAACAGATACATGGAAGACAGGATTAGAGCTTTCTGAGGATAGTAACTCGATCTTCTCAAGCTTCAAGGGTAACATCGGCAAACAATGCTAGGTGCTCGCCATTATAGGAGATAACTCAGAAGAATTCGACAAAAACGACAATCCAGTACTAAACCCAGCAAATATCGACAGAGGAGCAAATCACCTAGCTGAAGGGCAAACACCAGAATCCCTCGCAACCAGGGAAAAAATTCGACTATCAGTCGACGAATGGAGGATAATAAGAGAAGCCGTAGAACACGGCACGCCAATACCATCAAATTCTAGCAAAGATATGCTTTTGGGGTATCACTACGCCCTAAGGCAGCAGGCCAAGCAATTAGCGAAGGAGAAAATAGAAATACAAAGAAGAAAAGATTCAGCCATTGCAGCTAGCGAAGCTGCTCGGAAAGCACGAAGCGACGCATCATACAGCAACGCAAGGAAAAATCGTCGACACGGTTCAAGGTACGATAACCTCGAGTACTCTGACAGGCAAAGTATTTCTAAAAACCTCGACTCGTCCTTCCTATCGGTCGACGAGCAGGGAAACATCCTACCAAAAACTCCTGAGGCGGCACTAGTGGCAGCACAAGCATATCTACTTACAACTCGACCAAGTCCAGGAGATCCTAGAGAACATATGCATAGAGCAGCACTGAACGGACTCAACATGGTGGGCCACAAGCTATCAGCAAAAGGAGAAGAAGCACATCATCACAAGGAAGTGCACAAAGCAAGGTCACCTCACCGTCACAATAGTCCTCGGCGCAGAAGCAGCAAGCACCAATCTCGATCGCCATCACCAAAACAGCATGGTGGAACTCGAAGATCGCGATCCCCAAATGAAAAATGCGACTATGAAGACGACGAAAAAGAGATGGGGGCATCGTGCTTTACCCGCAGGGTTCGCACCACTCTAGTTCCCAAGGGATTCAAGCTACCTCATGATCAGCAAAAATACGATGGATCACAGGAACCACAATCATGGCTAGCAGATTACTTACAAGCAGTTCAAATATTAGGAGGAACCAAAGAAACAGCAATGCAAAGTTTGCAACTACACCTCACCGGCGCAGCAAGGTCATGGTTGAGCAAACTAGAGAAAGAATCTATTGGAAGCTGGGAAGACCTCACAAAGCAATTTACAAGCAACTTCAGGTCGACATACAAACGACCAGCATCAATAGAAGAAGTCAAAGCATGTGTGCAACAACGCGACGAAACACTACGGGCATACATCCAAAGATGGAGCCTTATAAAAAATTCAGCAATCGAAGTTTCAGACGAAAGAGCAATAGATGCGTTCATCATTGGATTAAGACGAAGAGACCTAGTCGAGGAGATGGGTAGAATCAAGCCAAAAACAGTGTCAGACCTCATGGACACAGCAATCAGATTCGCAGATGGAGAAGATGCGTGCAACAACAAAAGGACGCGATCTCCAGAAGACGATAGAAGAAACAGATATGGAAGTCAAAGGAGACGGTCCAGAAATTTCGACAACTATGGCCCTCATAGCCAAGTCGCCGCAGGATACAAAGACAACAGCTATCAAGGAAGTGATCAAAGAAGTTCAGGATATCAAAGTTACGGAAAAGAGGACTATAAAAAATTCCCCGTAAGAGAATCCAGAGAATACAACCCCTCGCCAGAAGACATGCTCAACGGACCTTGTCATATACACTGATACGGATCAACGTGACCCGAAGGGGGTTTGGCCCAATCTTTCACGGCGATCAAGATAGAAGGTAGATGAACTCAGTCGTTGAGCAGATTAGATCTACTCCACGAACTGCAAAACAGATCCTTGTGAATCAGCAAGCAAAACCAACGATATTGGTGTCCCCCGACATGGGACCTTTTTCCTGTCTATTCTTAACTCGAAAATTCAACTCCCCCTACATTGGTGCGCACCGCTCTGGCTTTATAGTTGCAGCCGACCTCCCTATTACTTGACTTACAAGCAAAACGAAATTAGGAAAATAAAAACAAATAAACAAGCCAGACTCCATTTTCCTAAACCGAAAACTAAACAAACAGAACTAAAATAAAAAGGACTCTTTTGTAGGTGCGCCAACATCTTCAACATGCTGCTAGGTGGTCCCCAACCGGACTCCTTCAAGGACATCACGCTCCACCAATATTGCACTCCAATTGCGTCCCTAACATTTTCCTTGCGTGGTAGAAATAGGAACAAAAACTTTATCTTAATAGTAGCAGCAACAACATAACCAGGTATAGCATAGTAAGCACTATCATGCATTGGAGGCGCCACATCATCCTCCCCTTCTTCAGGCAAAACCATCCTCGGTTTTGAGTCAGTCTCCAAAACATCAACAGGGACATATTGAGCTGATACTTTAGGACTGTCAACAACAGAAATGGCAGCAGCAGATTCGGCTCTTGTTTCAATATGTTCAAGGTGCTCAGAAAGGGGTATAGCAGCTTCGGCTTCCTTCTTCTTCACCTCTTCGGGCTTCTTGACTTTTGCTTCAACCTCCTTGAGTTGCTGGAGTTTTGCATCTCTCCAAGCCTTATACGTCAAGGTATCCATGGAGAGCAGAGTATATGTCTTCTTGCCATAGGATAAAACATACTTGGTATAACAGTAATTATTCATGTGATGTGATGCACCTTGGTCCTTGTACCATGGCCTTCCCAGAAGTAGATGACATGAAATCATGTATATAGGAAGTACGTCACACAAAACTGCAAAAGATAATTTGCCCAACAGAAATTGAACCACTGTTTGGTGTGTGATGGCCAGCTGGATGTTGCCAAGACGCAGAAAATATGGTTCTGGAATTGGTTGTACAGGCAATTCTAACTTCTCGACCAACTCATTGCTAACAGCGTTGATTAAAGCAGTCTGGTCAATCGTCAAAGCACATGCACGTTCCTGAACGATCACATGAGTATGGAAAAGTTGCTCAGCGTGCCCTTTCTCTTCTTTCTGAAACCAATGAGATAGAACATCTTTCTCCTCCATAACTGAAAAAATTCAAGTGCAGCAGACTATCACAACAGAAAACAAACTAGCGGTGCCCAAAACTGATCGTAAGCAATCAATTCCACAGCGTCTTTGCTCTTCCTTGCTTAGCAGAGATCGGCAGGAGACAGCTTCTTTTCCCGTTCTTGCGCCCCAGAACGGTGTTCCTCGTGTCGCTGTAGGACGGAGACTGTCTGGGGGAAGGCGAGCCAGCGATCGGATCGCAAGGAGCAGGATCGGGGCGAGCCAGTGCGTGGTAGGGTGAGCTGCTCTGATGGGCCGGCCCGATCCAGGGAAAACGCCAGGCGATAGCGAGGCCACGCCTGCACTCGACCACGGAGATGGTCTGGGGACGAGCGAGAACCAAGTTCGTTTCCCTTTTTTTTTTAAACGGCACCGATCGGATCTGATCTGAACACTGGCCTTGCAAATCGTGAGCACCAGGGGATCGATCGCCCTGGACTGGCTAGGAGATCGAGCAAGGACCAGATCAAGCTGGACGTGGTGCTCGGAGCGATCGGCCCAAGGAATTGTGTAGCGGCAGGACTCTGCGAAACCGATCGACAATGCAAGGATCGATCGGAAATCAAGAATCGATCGCAGCTGCCAAGAAACGCCCAAAGCAAACTCTTCGCCGATCTAACTTCTGTCAATGAAGAAATCTGATCTGAAATGTTTCACGTGAAGAACGACGGAATCTCCAACGACAAATCACTGGAACACGAGCCAATCTGAAACGAATCAGGTCTTCTAATCCTCCTCAGCAGAGAAAACACAGCAAAACAAATCGATCTCAACAACAAACTCCGCCGTGATAAACCCGGCGACTCTGATACCAAGATGATACGGATCAACGTGACCCGAAGGGGGTTTGGCCCAATCTTTCACGGTGATCAAGATAGAAGGTAGATGAACTCAGTCGTTGAGCAGATTAGATCTACTCCACGAACTGCAAAACAGATCCTTGCGAATCAGCAAGCAAAACCAACGATATTGGTGTCCCCCGACATGGGACCTTTTTCCTGTCTATTCTTAACTCGAAAATTCAACTCCCCCTACATTGGTGCGCACCCCTCTGGCCTTATAGTTGCAGCCGACCTCCCTATTACTTGACTTACAAGCAAAATGAAATTAGGAAAATAAAAACAAATAAACAAGCCAGACTCCATTTTCCTAAACCGAAAACTAAACAAACAGAACTAAAATAAAAAGGACTCTTTTGTAGGTGCGCCAACATCTTCAACATGCTGCTAGGTGGTCCCCAACCGGACTCCTTCAAGGACATCACGCTCCACCAATATTGCACTCCAATTGCGTCCCTAACATTTTCCTTGCGTGGTAGAAATAGGAACAAAAACTTTATCTTAATAGTAGCAGCAACAACATAACCAGGTATAGCATAGTAAGCACTATCATGCATTGGAGGCGCCACATCATACACTCAGCGTTCGTCTATGGGAAGCGAGTATCAAGGCATGCAATGAAAGATTGCACAACATTCTTAAAACTTCAAGAGGCGGCAGTAAATAAGCAAATCGAAGCAAGGCGACAAGGATTCGAAGGAAGCAACAACCCTCCAGCAAAGCAGCAAGGAAACAATGGAGCTCCTCAAGGACAAGACCAGCAAAACCAGGGACACGACGACGATGAAGGGTATGTTCCATCAAAAGGACACATCACAGCAATGATACAACCTGTACCCAAGTCGAACAAAGAAGAGAAGAGCATAACTCGACAAGTCAACCTAGCAGTCATATCACCTCCAGCTACAACGGAGTATCTGCACTGGTCAGAACAACCAATAGAGTTCAACAGAGAAGATCACCCTATAACAGTACCTCGGCCGGGAAACGCGCCTTTGGTACTCAAAGCTCAAATCGGCGCGTATGATGTCGACAGAATATTCATGGATGCAGGGAGTGGAATTAACCTGATATACGCGAAAACACTCAGAGCAATGCATATATCACTAGAGTTCCTGAAGCCAACAGATTGTTCCTTCCATGGAATCGTACCAGGAAGTGCCAATTACCCGCTAGGTCAAATAGCACTCAATGTTTGCTTCGGCAACCGACAAAACTATAGAAGAGAAAAGCTAGACTTCGAAGTCATGGACTGGCCATCTCAATATCACGCGATCCTCGGACGACCTGCGTTTTCGCGATTTATGGCAGTGCCTCACTATACATATTTGGTACTTAAAATGCCAGGACCAAGAGGGATAATTACAGTGAAAGGAAGTTTCGAAGTTTCAGACCTCTGCGACAGGGAGTTCCACAAAATGGCGCAAAACTTCGGCATGATAGCCAACTACGCAGAGAAGGCGAAAAGCACGACTATAGAAGGCGTCAAACCACTCGAAGGACACGCTGCGGAACCAGAGATGAAGAAACCGCGAGTAGGAGCATCAGGAGAGGACAAAAACACAGGAGAAGAGGAGAAAGCTACGACAGCATAAGCATCAAAAGCACAATAGAGTAGAAGAATAAGGCTGTAAAAGCCACGAGTTATACCAGGGGCAATGCCCTCTAGATCCAGAACACGGGCCATAGGCCGGATCTTTTGGGTCACCTCATGTATCTTACATTGCAACTATAATGAAGACAAAACGTTCCTCATATTCGAGTTTACGAGTCTTTCAATGAGAAAATGCGGCAAACGCACGAGTCATACAATAATGCTCTGAGAACAAATTTTCGTCGAGAAGTCACGAAATAAAATACTCTCGCGTTACACACATATAAAAATATATTACAACATTGGGTTGTCAGAATCATCTACACC
This sequence comes from Dactylis glomerata, assembly GCA_007115705.1. Taxonomy (NCBI): domain Eukaryota; kingdom Viridiplantae; phylum Streptophyta; class Magnoliopsida; order Poales; family Poaceae; genus Dactylis; species Dactylis glomerata. Next base: position 1,778,289 of record QXEO01000406.1, on the reverse strand, counting down.
TAAAGGGTCTAAGTAGTGAAACTCGCGAAAAAACGCGGAGCCTTCTTGCAACAACCTGGCTATAATTCGTCGGGCAGGCTGCAAGGTACTCTCTAAGTGTACTCGAAGGCTTGCCCCACCAGGAGGATAGCTCAGCGACATAGAACTATAATTCAGTCTTGGCTACCACTTGCGTATCCACCCAAGAGCAAAGTTGGCACCTGCTACTAGGTTCAGTTCTATCAACCGATGGACTCGCTGGCTGGATCTAAAAACATCAAGAAGCAATGGAAAAGTAGCAGGCAGAGGATTGCGAGGAAGCATCACCGAGTGCATAGTTACGAGAGCCCTCCTACAGCCATCTACTGCCTCGCCAATATGCTGGGCACGGTCCTGAAGCAATACAATAGCGCTTTGGCGTCGAGGATCAGACCATAAATTTTCAACACCTGCGGACATATTTTCCAGAGCCGCACTTCGCTCGGTAACCCGACGATCTTCAGCAGCGAAATCCAAGCAAGTGCCTATAAGGGCAAAGGATATCACAAAAGTAACAGTAGAGCAAAAAGAGAAGAAAATAAGTCGAGAGGAAGCTCACATCGCAACATTTCATAGGCGGATTCGACGATACCAAGAATGAAAGAATTGCATTCTTCGTGATGCAAAATCTTTGCCGTCAAGCTGGACACCTTATCACTAAGAATCGATACCTACTTCGTCAGGGCAGAAGTTTTGCTAGCCTTATCAAATGCCATCTGAGCTTGGCGTTTGGCTGAAGTCAAGCGAACCTCAAGATTAGAAATCTTTGAAGAATATTCTGCGCACTGATCGCATCGACTAGGAGGCGACGGAATCCTCAAACTCAACGTATTGGCAGAGAAAGGAGCAGGCCCGCAAGTCAAAGGGTCATCGATATGCGTCAACTGAAAGCGAAAGAAAAGGGAGAAGAAACATTTCAGAGAGACAGCATAATACTTCATACGCCAGAAATATATTTACATAAGTGCAAAACCCTATGACTAAGGTTCTCGGGTTGCACCCAACTAAAGTTTTTTGCATCCAAAAGGAGAAAACTAAAAGCTACAAAGAAAGCCGAGTCTACGCCACCTCAGCATTGTGTTCCGTGGTAGAAGAGGGCACGGCAACTTCCTCGCCGGAAGTCGACGGTGGCACTGGATTTTCCGTTGCTGGAGATGGTGCGACAGGCACCGCAGAAGCTGCCGAAGGAGAAATAGTTGTCAACAACGAAGGTGCCAACTTCTTCGCCTTCTCGAAAAAAGCCTTCATCTCATCACAGGTGTGGCCATGAGGGGAGCTAACCCTCTCCCAGTCGAAATTCGTACCGTGCGCAAGAGAAAGTGCAATAGCACCCTCGGCGCCACGCTTAATTGAAAGTCCTTTCAGCTGAAGAGTGGGGTCTTCAGTTGTATCGAAGGTCTTGGCAAGATCGCTCAAGTTGTCCTTCGGGACCGCTGACCTTTTCTTCGGCCACAACCCGACAAATAGTCGTGAAAGAACGCGGCTAACTAACTCGAAAGTTTCCTGGATAGATATCCAGTTTTCCTCGAGTAAGTTCACCGCAGTCATCAGGGGGTCACCGTCCGGTTGCAGGGCCGATGGAGATACCCCAGTAAAACCTGCACGACACAAAGAAGGTAGAAAAGAAAAGAAGGAGGAGGATGTCAGCACAAGCAACAGTGCAACAGAAGTCGAAAATAGGGGACAAGGCGAAACACTTACTTTCAGCAGCAGTGGACATTGTTTGGAGACGCTCCGCTACGGCTTGCTCTCGCTGGGCATGATCCTTGTTGGCATCAGCTAAAGCTTTTTCAGCTTTCTTTGCCTTACCAAGCGCAGATTTCTGCGACTTCTCAGCATTTGCTTTGGCAGTGGCCGCAGCATCGTAAGCTTTCTGAGAAGCACGGAGCTCCGCTTCCAGCGACGCAATCCGGGCATTGGCTGTTGCTAGAGCAGCTACAATAGAAGAAGAAAGGAAATCAGAAAAATAGCACAAGATATGCAAGAAGGAAAAACCATGAATGGATGTCAAACATACCTTCGGAAGCTTTCGCAACCTTTAGGTACTCAGCGCATTCAGTACCCAAGGCGACAAATCTCTTCAATAATGCCTAAGAAGAAAAAGAAAAAGAGTGGGAAAGAAGTGCGAGTATGTGCAAGGGAGATAAGTCAGGAGAAATTACTCACATCATGGGGGGAAGCCGAGGATTCATGGGCTTCTAGAGAAACTTCAGGTTCTTTGGCCTTCTTTGAGCGTTTGGGGTATTGGGCTTGAGGAATCTTCTTCACAGAAGACCTGGTAGCCCTAGGCGCAACATCTGGCTCAATAGGCTCATCAGTGGCCGCAGGAGAAGTTGGGGGAGCAGCTGTCGCATATGCTGGTGGCTCTTCATCATCACTGCATGAAGAATATAAATTATGGAAACAAGGCAAGAACAATGCAATTGAAGAACTCGAATAAAATACTTACGATGCTAGCATGTCGAAGTACTCCATATCTTCTGCAAGAACGGGGGCTTTACCAGCCGCTGCAGAACTTGATGAAGCGATTTCATCGACATGCTTCCTTTTCTTGTCGACATCAACATCTTCAGCAAGTGCAGGAGGAGGCGATGTCGACGAGCTAGTTTCTTCTTCTGATTCTTCGACATCATCTACGTCCTGACTTTCGTCAGCCTCGGGGGGCTTCAGATGCAGGAGAGGCTAGATCAGCCGGTAGGGGCCCTGCCTCTGGAAGAGGAGGATGAGAAACAAGGAATTGGTGACCCTGCATATAAATAAGTCAGCAGAGTGCATAGGCACAGAATAACGCAAATCGAAACAAGCAAAGTTTGACAACAAGTGAACGCGAAGATACATACCTCAGGCAGAGGGTGCACGGAGTCGAAAAAATCAGCGGTTAAATCCGCAACTGCATGATCTTTGGTGAGCTTGGTGAGATTCCTGACTCGCTTGTCGACATCTTCTTTCGATATCAAATCTTCAGATACGCGGGTAGGATCTTCCAAGCCGGAGTAATTCCAAAGTTTGGTAAGGCGGTGTTGTAGGGGTTGAACTCGACGTTGAATAAAAAACGCCATGAGTTGCATACCCGACATAGCACCTCCTTGACCTCCTTTTAAAGCCTTGATGCGGGAAAGAAGAGGAAGAATTTCTTCGACTTCTGCATCTGAGGGGAGCGTATCCCACGATGCCAATTTCTTTACCTCCTGGGAAGCGTCAAAGGGAGGAAGGCCGTATTCATCTTCAGGAGAGGATTTGCGGTCCTTGATATAGAACCACTTTGTCCTCCACCCTTGGACAGATGCGGCCATGGAAAATTCAAGGTATTGCGCCTCAGGGCGCACAGAAACGACGGCTCCACCCAGTTCGGGTTTCCTAGCCAAAGCAACGTTGGGGCGGAGCCGAAAGATTGACCTCCAAAGAAGGAAGTGGGGCTCAATGCCCAAGAATGACTCGCAAAGGGTCACGAAATAGGCAATGTGCAGAAGGGAATTCGGTGTGAGTTGGTGGAGCTGCACATCGTAGACAAATAGAAGCCCACGGAGAAACTCGTGGGCAGGAAGAGAGAAACCGCGGAGGAGGAAAGCAAGAAACATTCCCCGATACCCGCTCGGGGGCTTCGGGATCCGCTCAGTACTAGGAAATTTGATGGAATCCTGGGCGGCGATGAGGCCGTCCGCCCTGGCCTTCTCCACCTCCTTCTTTGTGATGGCGGAGCGCACCCAGTTGGTGGCAGAAGTCTTGGCCATGGTGCTCTTGGTGGCCAGGTGTTTCACGCGCATCCAGTACAAAGTGCGCTCGGGGGCTATGCATGAGAGGAGGAGACAGAGGAGATCAGCAATGGAGGCGGCGGAGAGAAAGAGCTGGTAAATAGTAAGACTCCCCACGATCCCCTTTATATATCTTCTGGGAGAAGGATCGTGGGCTAAGACGTGGCGCAAAGATAGGAAACGGTAAAACAACTAACGGTCAAAAGATGAGAAATTTACAGTATTGCCCATGCAACGGTTCGCAATGGTACAGAATGACGTATTCATTGATATCATAAAGAAGATAATATAAGAAAGAGGAAAAGATGGCGCCGACAAATGCAAAATAGGTGCACAAGACTGTATACGAAGGAGTTTCGATTATAGCCATGGGGGCTACTATTTTCAAGAATGGTAAATACAAACTTCTCTCTGAAGTGGTGGATTAGTATTCGATGACAAGATGTTCTTAAGGTATCTCGAAGTTGAAGTATCTCGAAGATGACGTATCTGGAAGTTAAAATATTTCGAATTCAAATATGATGGATTACACTACAGTTTTTAGCCTATACTCGAAAAAAGCTTTTTTCGACTATAGCCTCGGGGGCTACTCCCATCGGGAGCGATGAGCGCGCACCCGACGATATTTCTTGGCAAAGCATTATAATTGGAGAAGTGCAGGAGTGTTACTCCCATCGGGAGCGAGTTTTATGGTTGAAGAAACCCGAATATTTTCAGTCAAAATTTGACTGCGACATGAGATTCTCGAGTTGCGTTATCGCAACACAACTCGAATGCCGTGACTTGTCACGAAGGTAAGACCCCGGGATCCGTCCTGTGTGGCCTGGTATACGCACATGGATGCGCTCTGCTGGTATGTATCCGTGTCTACGACACGAAGAAAATCCTGGTGGACGCACTGGGTACCCTGAGAACCACTGGGATTCATTCTTTGTAAGTCCTAAATGCGGCAAAAGAGTGGGTTTGACCGGTATCCCGAATTCAAGTCCAAGGGGATTGAATTTGAAGTAGGTGACAAGTATCTGTTCCGGCAGTTAACTGACCTCTTGATCCGTCAGAGTTGTCAGGCTTGTTCATCAAGACCCCTTGCGAACAAATTATCATAAATATAAGTCGAAAGACCAAGTCGAAGATTTGAAGATAAGAAGAAGTTAAATAATTGATCAAGTCGAAGATTTGAAGATTAGAGATTCAACCCGAATCTACAATTCTGGTAGAATCTCAGGGGCTACTGACAAGGGTATAGCTAATAGAGCCCGTTAGTTGAGTACCCCTACGGCCCGTTACGCTAGGCCCAATTGTAATGATAGTCGAATATGAGTTCTTACCGTATGTCGATATTGTAATATGTATCGGACCCTACCCGATCCTCGAGACCTGGCCATCTATATATAGGGGCCAGGAGGGGATGGTGTAGGCCAGATTGAAAGCAAGCCAAGTTGAACACCCAAGTTTACTTTCGACACACACCTATTTCGACTAACTTTACCTTCGAGTTCATCCGATGCCCTATCTCCCCGATCCTAAGTCCTTCATCCAGGACATTTGTCGAGTTAACCCTCGTCACATATAGTGGATAACTAGATGAACATCGGAGATGCTGTCTCGATACACCAACCCCAGAGGGATGGAACACACGTGGGAACACAAAGTTCTACAAAATTTTCTGCCTCCGTAAACTCTAGACTCCTAGCCTCCTTATATAGGCGGCCAGCTGACGAAACGGTTGGACAGGCCCAAATCAAACACAATCCTAATTGGCCCACAACATGACCTGGCTAATAAATAACATGAATACAAATATAAATGAATGACATAACCTTAGACTTAATTATTAAATATTGTAGGTCGTCCTAGTGTGCTAATTCTCATCATTCGTGGTTTTCCGCATCTCTCCAATGGTGATTAGGTTACTACTTTATGTGTGTGAACATCGAGATACATTTTTGTCTCCATGTGCCTCGGTTATCTCTATACTCGAGTTTATTTCCTTGTGATAGCATTCGTTCTTGAAGCAATTGTATCTTGTTTATCACTTGAAATATATCTTGTGCTATCTTGCTTATATCTAGTTGTTTGTTGGTGCACTTAGTTGAACCTAGTGTATTTAGGTTTTGTGCTTGAAGCAAAGTAACATTAGTTTAATTCCGTTCCTTCAAGCAAAATCCGTAATAGTTTTAAAAACGCCTATTCATCCCCCTCTAGACGGCATCTCATCCTTTCAATTGCCTTGCTCGCTTGGGTGAGGGTCTAGAGCTTGTCTTTGGTTAGCATCAATAGGACCTTGTGGATTGTTGAGCTTGTGAGGGTGAAGGCTCCACTTGAGTAGAGCATTGTCTTTCTACTTCTGGCAAAAGTTGTTCCTCAATGGGTATGAGATGACCCACACCCATTCTGCTTATGGATCGAGGAGGTATTTTGTCACCAACATCAGAAACACCACTTTGCTCCATATGGGAGCCGTCATTCTCGTCAAACCTCACGTTAGAGACTTTGAAAACACGAGCGGACTCTTTGTAGAAAACTCTAAAAGCATGAGATTCGGCGGCATAACCAACAAAGGTACCCTCAAGTGCTTTAGAATCAAATTTTGACACATGGACACCCTTTTAAGATAGTATATCACTTACTCCCAAATAACTGGAAGTACTTGATGTTGGGCTTGTTGCCGTTGAGGATTTCATATGGGGTCTTGTTCAATCCCTTGCGGAGATACAAGGGGTATTAATGGCTTTGGCCCAAAAGTTATACGGAGACTTCAAATCCGCTAACATGGTCCTTGTCATGTCCATCAAGGTCCGGTTCTTCCCCTTGGCTACACCATTTTGTTGTGGAGTGTAGGGAGACGAGTATTGATGACGAATCCCTTCATCACTTAAGAAGTCATTCAAAGTGTAGTTCTTGAACTCGGTGCCATTGTCACTTTGAATCATCAATATATCTTGGCCATATTGATGTTGAACTTCATTGGTGAAGTCAATGACGGTTTGTTGAGTCTCATGCTTGTCCTTGAAGAAGTAGACCCATGTGTATCTTGAGTAGTCATCGACAATCGCCAATCAATACTTCTTCCCTCCTAGACTCGCATGAGATGGAGGACCAAAGAGATCTATGTGAAGGAGCTCTAGGACCCTCTTAGATGAAATGATGGTCTTGCTAGGATGAGGAAGTTCATGCATCTTTCCTTCAATGCAAGCTCTACACACACGATCTTTGGCAAAGGTTACATCGGTTAGTCCTAGCTAGGCTGTGGTTCCCTTTGTGAAGACTTTGCAAAGTTCTCATATTGATGTGGTCTAGCCGGCGATGCCAAAGCCATCCCACGTCAACCTTAGCCATTAGGCAAGTCGTAACTTTAGTGACTTTCTCCGAAAAGTCAATCACATATAAGCCATTCTCGACATGCCCAACAAAAGCTACTTTCAGAGACTTGCTCCACAAAATAACCACAATCCCAACATCAAAGAAAGTTGCAAAGCCCATATCGGCAAGTTGAGCTACGGAAAGTAAATTGTATGAAAGGGTTTCAACAAGCATGAAATCTTCTACAGTAACATTTTGTGAGATGAAAATCTTGCCAAGACCCAATACCTTTGACCTTGAAGAATCCCCATAGGTGACGTAGCTCGCACAAGATGGACCGGTGCAGAGCTCCTTCACCAATTCTTTGCTTCTGGACATATGATTGTTACCACCAGTATCAAAGATCCATTGTCCCACACCTGAAGCAAAACCCTACAAGAGATCAGGTCTTGTTTTTAGGTCCCCATTTTTCAATGGGTCCTCTCTTGTTAGTGACAAGGGTCTTAGGAACCCAAAAAGACCAAGCAATGCATTTATTTAGTGAACCAACAAATTTGGCATAAACATGCCCATCATAAGCACGACAAAGAACATAGGAGGGATTATATTTCCCCGCAAAGTTGTTGTGATTAGGCATTGCCTTCTTGGCATTCCCAACCACTTCCTTCACAAGCTCACCCTCTTCCTCAAAGACATTGCCATTCTCATCAAAGCATATGTCATTTGGGATGCGCTTCTTTGAGGGAAGAGCTACGGGAAAATTCTTCTTCTTGTTGTTGTTCTTCTTCTTGGATTTGGAGATGAATCCAAGTCCCATCTTGTCACCATGTTGCTTTTGAGCATCCAAAAGCTCATCAAGTCTCTCATTTCCGGGGGGGGGGGGCTTTCTCACAAGAAGGGTTAGTAGAACATGAACTTTCAACAAAAGTGCTAGAAGGGTCTTAGTTTCTTCTTTAGCAATTATAAGATTTACTTTCTTATTTTGCAACTATAAGATCATTAGCAACGGATTGAGCAATATCACAATCACTTTTAAGTTTAGCAATGTCTAAGTTGTCAGATTCTTCAAGGCCCAACTTGGGTTCCTCAAGTGCCATCCAAAGGTCTTTCTCTTCCTCAAGAGATTGTGTAAGCATCGAAATTTCATCGACATAATCACGAGAGTGGCCCTCTAATTCAAAAATGCATTCCTCATTTTCTCATTTTGTTGGACGGCCTCATTAAATTGATCTAGGAGAATCTCAAAGCGTACTTTGGTCTCCCCATGCAAAGTTGACATGAAAAGGTCCATTACATTTAGTTCATCATTATCACCACATTTTTCAACACAATCCATCAAAGATAGGCTTTTAGGTATGATGTGTGTGAGAGGAGGTGATACCTTTGTAGTGTGATCCATGAGACAAGTCGCATTGTGGTTGGTGCACTTTGATTCATTTGCGGAAGCGAAAAGGGATGACTAAGAGGTAGGTTTGGCAATGGCGATGGCGACCCTCCCTACTTCTTCATCATCACTTGCATCATCACCAGAAGGGTATTCTTCTTAGGTCATCTATGCTCTTGTGGTAATGGCTCTCTTCTTGTCAGAGTTCCTTGGAGGGTATGACTTGGTCTTCATCTCCTTGCGGACAAGTCTTCCATTGTGATCCTCCACTCTTTCATAATGACAATCCGCAATAAAGTGCTTTTGGTTGCCACAATTGTAGCAAGTCCTCACTCTACATGTGCCCTTAGGCTTGGGAGGGCTAGATGACTTCCACTTCTTCATGAATGCCCTTTGAGCAAGCGCCATGTGCTCGGCATGAGCATACTTTATGTCTTTAGGACTTCCTTCCACTATTTCTTCTTCTTCTTCTTCCTCCAAACTTGCTTCTTCATGATATGAGACTTTGGCCATCAAAGCAAGGTTAGGAGCACGAACACCACGTACATGAGCAAGAGCATCATCCGCATTCATCTCAGCAATCTTCCTTGCAACAATCTCTCGCAAGATTTCATGTGCCATAATCTTCCGATAGTTAGCATCTCCCTTGATTGAGTTTGTTGTATCCTTCATTAAGGGATAGATGGCTTGGACGAACTTCCTCTTCATCCATCTCCAATCACATTGAGTAGAACCAAGATCGATTAGCTTCACTTGAAGAGCCAAGAGGCACCTATGGAGGTCTTGAGGATCTTCACCGTGAAGCATGGCAAAGTTGTCCGCCTCATTGTGTGCTTCATCAAACTTGGATTCTTGAATGCTTGTGTTCCCAATGAAGAGGTCCATGAGAGCATTCCAAGCTTCCTTGGCGGAGGTGATGGATCAAACAAATGCCTTGTCCTTCTCGAAGAGTGACATGTGGATGAGGTGCAAGGCAGAAGCATTGAGTTGCTTGTCAATATACTCCCATGGAGGCAAATTGTTCAAGTCTTTGGAAGTTGGATTAAATCTCTGCTCAATGATTCTCCAAAGCTCAATAGAGACAAAGTTAATGTGAGAGCACATGTTATCTTGCCAATTGGCAAATCTAGAAGCATCAAGTGGTGGTGGAGGACCGCACGAGGCAAGGTGTGGAATTTGGAGGTGCCTCCCAGAGACATAGCTCGTAGGGTGTGGAATCTCCAAGTTATGTCCTCTAGGCGTGTACCCTTTCTTAGTGGTGTCTTCATAGCCCTTAACTTCACCCACCTTATCCGGTTCATCATCGAGAGGTTTCTCCTTGTTTTAAGGGATCTCCCTTATCCGAGGCATCAATCGGAGCTGGTGGAGTGGTGCTAGATGTACCACTAGTGAGGGCTTCGAGCTTAGTTTTGTGACTTTGAATTTCTACCATCATGGCCTCCATTTGGGTCACAAGGTTGTTTAAATCTGCCTTAGTGCCGGCATCCTCGTCGCCCATATTCTCTTAGGCGGTTAAGCCCAATCAAAGAGCCCTTGCTCTGATACCAATTGAAAGGATCGATACGGGCGACTAGAGGGGGGGGTGAATAGGCAATAAGTCAAATTTTAGTATTTTTCAATTTTATGGCTTGACACAAAGTAAATTCACTAGATGTGCAACTAGATGAATTTCCTACAAGTGACAAGCAAGCAAGTAAACAAGTAACTAGCAAGATACAAGTAAGGGAATGAAATAACCGAAGAGCAAAGACCAGAGACACGAGGATGTATTCCTGTAGTTCCTTCCTTTTGAGGGGAAGTACATCTAAATAGGAGAGGTGTGGTGAGACAGAGTCCACAAATGCCACAAAGGCTCACCTTGTTCTTCGGTGAGCAGGCCACGGAGGCTAGCTCGGTTCCACTAAGCGGTGGTCTTGAGGGCGACAACAGAAACCCTTACATGGAGCTTGCGGCACACATCCACAACTGAATTGGAGGCTCTCAAGAATGCCACGGAGGCTGAAACACCACAAAGACAAGATTAATCAACAATAGCAATACCTAGGTTTCCCAAGAAAACACTAGTCACAAGTTCCCCAAGCAAATGGGGATGGCGGTGAAATTCCTTTAGTGAAGATGTAGATCTAGGTCTCCTACTTTGAATCCCAATAGGGCTTCAAGTTCTATTGGCTAGAGAGGGAGATCTATGGACTTTGAGCTTGGTAGTAATGGAGGAGAGAGAGTATGATCCGCAACTTTATCTTGAGGTAGAAGAAGGCTTTATATAGACCTCCACCAAATGTAGCCATTGCTGGTTGAATAGGGCCAAGTCTCCAGCCTAAGTGACCACATCCACGGATACTCCGGCCGGAGACCAAAGTCTCCGGCCTGACTTCAGACTAGGGTCTGAGCCGGACAGCACCAATTCCTTGGCTGGCCAGGAAGTCACGGACCGGAGTCTTCTCCCCTGTGTGGCCAGAGTCTCCGGCTTCAATACGCTAGGCCAGAATCTCCGGCCGGAGACAAAAGTCTTTGGCCTGACACCGGACGGACATCTAAGCCGGATTCAACGATTAGCAAGGGGGTGCTGCCTGAGTCAAAACTCCAGGACGGAGTATCCGGACCGCAGGGGCCGGAGTCTCCGCCCTGGAGATGGCAACAACTGCATTTTGTGGAGACTCTCTCCACCATTACTCACCTCGCAGAGCAACCCACTTCATTTTGTGGAGACTTCAAGCTCCGATCTTTTCATATTTTTGGGGAAACACCCACGAGTCACCGGATAAACCTAGAGAATCTGCAAATCTTAATAGCAAGGTTAATCCGCCAAATGTTGTTAACAAACACCAAAAAAAGGTTATAAGAAAATGTTCTTTCACATTGATAGTGTCTCTCTTGAGCATTGCAACACGAGCTTTACTCCAACATATATCATATTTTGAGCTCATTTTTAGAGTTGCAATTGCCCCATTTATCTCCACTGTGTGTTTTTCTGTGGGTCTTGTCATACGATCAGTACTGGGACTTGCCTTCGGTGTAGTTAGGAGACCATACCTAAAGCTCCACCATATACTCCTAGTTTGTCATGTGATTGCTCTTATACCCTCGGTATTCACTTCATCACATCTGTGCAAGTGGTCGTTTCTCTGAATTGGTAAGCATAGCTATTCACTTAGGAATGGTAAGATTCACCTTTTCATGTCAGGTTTTGAGTGAGTTGTGAGTGTTCCAACAAAAATATTTTGACTACTAATCATATATTCTAGTGATGCTGATGTGATGCAAAAAAAGTCTGATGATGCTCCTATCATATGGAGGGAGTATGAAGCTCTTCGTGATCATTTGCAAGGAATTATTACACGATCCACTGATAGCATTGATTCTGGTATTCAAGCTATACAAATGAAAGTGGGTGCCACTGTAACTACTGTTAATGCTATACAGGTGCAAGTCAATGATCTCCAAACTAGCATACACCAATTAACAAAATTAGTCAATGGGCAGCGTGTAGCTGTTGAAACACACCAACAAGAGCGCCATGGAGATGCCGATAGTGTCTGATACGTCTCAAACGTATCTATAATTTTTTATGCTCCATGCTTGTTTATGCACAATTTGCTTTGTGTTTTGTTACACTTCGTGGCGTTTTTATGCATTTTCCGGAACTAACCTATTAACAAGATGCCACAGTGCCAGTTCCCTGTTTTTCCGCTATTTTTGTGTTTTAGAAAAGCTACACAGGAAATATTCTCAGAATTGGACGAAACAAAAGCTGAAGTTGCTATTTTTCCCGACATGAGACAGAGTCCAAAGAAGAGACGGAGGGGAGCCATGGGCTAGCCACACCATAGGGTGGCGCGAACAGCCCCTGGCCCGTGCCACCAGGTGGTGGGACCACCTGGCCCACCTCCTGACGCCGCCCTTCCGCCTATATATTCTCCTTAGCGAGAAAAACCTAAAAGACCATATCAATTTTCCACGAAACATACTGCAAGCTGCCATCGTCATCGACACGAGATTGGGAGGGTCCAGAAGCTCTTCCCGGCACCATGCGGAGAGGGGAATCACCACCGAAGGCCTTCTTCATCACCATGCCTACCTTCGGAGTGATGCGTGAGTAATCTACCTTGGACTACGGGTCCATAGCAGTAGCTAGATGGTTGTCTTCTCCTCCATATGCTTCATGATTAGATCTTGTGAGCTGCCTATCATGATCAAGATCATCGTTGTGTAATTCTACATGTTGTGTTTGTTGGGATCCGATGAATATTGAGTACTTTGTCAAGTTGATTTATTGATTTATCATCTCTATGTTGTTTATGATCTTGCATCCTCTCCTTTGCTAGTAGATATCTTGGCAGAGTAGATGCTAGTGACTCCAAGAGGGAGTATTTATGCTCGATAGTGGGTTCATGCCTCTAGTAATCTGGGGGAGTGACAGAAACCTCTACGGTTGTAGATGTGCTGTTGCTACTAGGGAGAAAACAACAATCTTTTGTTCAAGGACATTTGTATTGTTTACATTACACACTTTGCTTAAGGCGATAATCTATTGCTTGCAACTTAATACCCAATGGTTGCTCGGATGACATCCGGTGGGTGGATTATTAGTCATAGATGTAGTTGGATCACGGTCTATGTATTATGTTGTAATGCCCAAGTGAATCTCATAGTGATCCTCATGACATTTGTATGCTTTCCTTATTCTATCAATTGCCCAACTGTAATTTGTTTACCCAGCATGTTATTTATCTTATGGAGAGACACCTGTAGTGAACTATGGACCCCGGTCCATTCTTCTACATTCTTGTTACCGTTTACTATTTACTCGCATTATTTACATTCTCGCAAACTACTATCTTTTACCACACGATACGTTTAATCCTTTGTTTACAGCAAACCGGTGAGATTAACAACCCCACTTTAAGTTGGGGCAAAGTACTTGGTTGTGTTGTGTGCAGGTTCCACGTTGCTACTGGTGCAAAGCTACGCCCTAGATAAGGCGCCATATATAAATTGTCTGGAGTTGTCGTGAAGTCAGCGAGCATCAACCTTCGGAAGTTGGTTCTTTCTCCTACTGGTTTGATAAACCTTGGTTTCATATTGAGGGAAGACTTGCTGCTGTGCTCATCATACCTTCCGCTTGGGGTTCCTAACTGGGCGGTCAACCACACGCCATCAAGCAATTTTTCTGGGGCTGTTGCCGGGGAGAAGAGGATTTCTGCAAGGGGAGTCTCTTGCTTCCAATCTTTTACTTTGTTACTGTTTTACTTTACTTTATATTTGCTTACATCTCTTTATCAAAAATACAAAAAAATAGTTCCTTTATAGTTGTTATTTTTGCTTGTCTGCTTTTAGTCTTGCTAGAATGGGTACTCCTGAGAACACCAAGTTGTGTGATTTTACTAGCACCAATAACAATGATTTTATCAGCACTCCTATTGCGCCACCTGCTCCTGAGGCAAATTTATATGAGATTAAACCTACTTTGTTGAATCTTGTTATGAAAGAGCAATTTTCTGGTGCTAGTACTGATGATGCTGCAGCTCATTTCAACAATTTTGTTGAGCTATGTGAGATGCAAAAGTATAAGGATGTAGATGGTGATATTATTAAGCTTAAGTTGTTTCCTTTCTCTTTAAGAGGAAGAGCTAAGGATTGGTTGCTATCTTTGCATGGAAATAGTATTGATTCTTGGGCTAAGTGTAAGGATGCTTTTATTGGAAAATATTATCCTCCTGCTAAGATTATAGCTTTGAGAAGTGATATTATGAAGTTTAGCCAATTTGATAATGAACATGTTGCTCAGGCTTGGTAAAGAATGAAATCTATGATAAAGAATTATCCCACTCATGGACTGACTACTTGGATGATTATCCAAACCTTTTATGCAGGACTAAATTTTTCTTCAAGAAATCTCTTGGATTCAGCTGCTGGAGGCTCTTTTATCTCCATCACCTTGGTCGCCGCAAGAAAGCTTCTTGATAACATGATGGTAAATTATTCTGAGTGGCACACCGAGAGAGCTCCGCAAGGTAAGAAGGTAAATTTTGTTGAGGAAACTTCCTCCTTGAGTGATAAGATTGATACTATTATGGCTATGCTTGCTAATGATAGAGCTCATGGTGATCCTAATAATGTTCCTTTGGCCTCTTTGGTTGCTCAAGAAGAGCATGTTGATGTGAACTTCATTAGAAATAATAATTTCAACAATAGTGCTTATAGGAACAATTTTGCTAGCAACAATTATAGGCTGTATCCTTCGACCAATGGTAATGGTTATGGCACTTCTTATGGTAATTTCTCCAACAACACTAGGGGCGCGCCCTCTAAGCTTGAAGTCATGCTCAAGGACTTCATTGGTAAGCAAACTGCTTTTAATAAGTCTGTTGAGGAAAAGTTGGGTAAAATTGATGTTCTTGCTTCTAAAGTTGATAGCCTTGCTCTTGATGTTGAACTTCTGAAACTAAAAGTTTTGCCTCATGATGTGAAAGAGAGCAATACTTTGAATGCCATACAGGTTAAGATTGATAATAATGTTAGGATGTTAGCAGAATTGCATGCTAGGTGGGAAAAAGAAGATGAGATGGCTAGAAATATGAAGGTTTGTACTATTACCACCACTAGTGATGTTGTTTCTAATGCTAGCAATCCTCTTGCTTTGATTGGTGTAGAGAAAACTCCTACTCCTTGTGCGAAAAAGCCCAAAACTGCAAAAACTTTTTCTACAAAAAGTGTTGAAATTTTTCGGAGTACGGGAGACAATAGCTCTACTTCTTTTAATGATTTTGATGTTTATGGTTGCAATATTTCTGAAGTTATTTTGTTCTTGCAAAAGCTTGCTTTGACTCCTAATGCTAGTTCTATGAATGTTGCTTTTACAAAGCTTATTACGAATGCTCTCATGCAAATTAGGGAAGAAAAGTTAAAACAAAAGGTTTCTATTCCCAAGAAGTTAGAAGATGGTTTGGAGCCCATCATTGATATGAATGTGAATGATTTTGATTACCATGCTTTATGTGATCTTGGTGCAAGCATTTCTATTATGCCTAGAAAGATTTATGATATGCTTGGTTTACCACCGCTTGAAAATTGTTATTATGATGTTCCTCTTGCTGATGTTGCTAAGAAGAAACCTTTGGGAAGGATTAATGATCTTCTTATTATGGTTAACAATAACCTTGTTCCCGTTGATTTCCTTGTTTTGGATGTTGAATACAATGCTTCATGTCCTATTATTTTGGGAAGACCTTTTCTTAGAACAGTTGGTGCCATCATTGATATGAAGGAAGGCACCATTAAATATCAATTCCCACTCAAGAAAGGTATGGAACACTTCCCTAGAAAGAGAAAGAAATTACTTTTGGACTCTATTCTTAGAGCAAATTATGA